>JAPDVR010000003.1:40301017-41696017 GCA_026230005.1 Gila orcuttii | reverse complement strand
ACAAGCACCTCTGATTTGCTGATTACAATTAGACTCCCCAGTTTGGGCTCCTTCAAGCATTGATAATTTTCGGCATATTAAGCACGTTTTAGCAAAGGTGATAAGTCAGTTTTAATTGAAATGAAATTATTATTCTAATGGAAGTTTGGTTATTATTATTAGGAGGCTGCACTCATTTTAGATTCCTTTTTAATATATAAATGCGGTGAGTAAAAAGATTTTGAAGGGTATTAGGGTGTCAGGATTGAATGAGGTAATTTGAAGGGAATTACTTTCCCTTCTATCAGAAATGAAGTGAATTAAAAGTCCAAATCAATCGCTTTCACTTCTCCATTCTACTTTGACAGCAGCACAATTACAGATAATTAGATGGAGGAAACTTTTAATTGTAGGGATTAAGAAGAGGGGGGAAATTTCGTGATCAGAGAAAATTTGGAAACGGCGTTTCCTGCCTGTTAAAATCGAATCAAAGGATTTGGTTTAAAACACTAGCGCCACGTCTTTTTGCTTTAATTGGAGCGGCATCTCGTCGTATCAAATCATCCACAACAATTAATTTAGATTTAATTCTATAATTATCATCAAATCGAATAATGTGCAACTTAATTTAGATAGTTAAAAATTAACGCGCGTGAAGTTAATTGAGTAATTAAACTCCTCAGCTGTTGCGTATTAATTTACTAGCCTAATTAAAAATGTATTTGATTTTATGTAATGTTAGTGATGCGGGCGTCGGTGTTGGATGGGCGCTTCGATTAGTTTGTTTGGTTAGGCGTTACATCTGAACACCTGCTGTTAATGGGGTCAGTGACGTCTACTTGATTGCACATGCTCATTTTTGGCCAGAGGCATGGCTTCAAGGGTAGATTTGGGTGGGTTCTTCTGCTCAGGTGTACGCTTCACTACGTCCTTTTCAGTAGGCTACAGATAACTTACTGTAACTGAAATTCACCTGCTAATTAGAAGACATCTTGGGTACGGTTGTTGGGATTTTAAGATAGCCTTTGCCCTGTTTTATAATGGTTCCAGGCATATAGGAGAACTCCAATGGGTGTAATAGGTGATATAGCCTATAGTGCATGTGTGTTTGTTTTGTGGATGCTGGGTCCAGTCCTGACTCAGTCCTTTCCTCTGAGAGTTGATCTAATAAAGTTGTGGACTTTGGATAAGCCATAGCCAAGCATGCGTGATTATTATAAAATGTCGATAATTAAGGTGTTTCGAGAGTTACATGCATTTTGCGCTACGCCATGACGTTGCACTGCACACAACTAATAGAATGTTTTGGCCTTGAGATGACTGAAATTTAATAAATAGAGGTAAACACCTTGTGATTAATTGAGAATGGATAAACGGGCATGTTTAATAAACCAAATGAGATGTCCAGTATACACAATAGCCTAATGTTACATTTGTCTGTGGTCAATCTAAGACATTATTTATAAATGTGCCCCTTTACCTAATTTGTGAATGAAACTCCAGAATCCAAATAAATGGCAAATCAGACAGTCTAACAACGGCCCTGAAAGCAAGTCGTGTTCGTCTTATTATCGGGTTAATTAAAGCTAGGATCTGACAATGGCACTTGGTTGTAGAAAAACGGATTTAAATGCAATGTCTCCCGGGAACGCGTGTCAAGGGCTGCTTTTCATTGAGCTAAGATCGCGCCAGGACGGGACCGCGCCCTGAACTGTCAAAGCTGCAATTATAGAATTCTGATGTTCAAAAGGGGATCTGAATAAACCGAATTATTCATACTTGTGTACAGTATGATAAAAATAAGTTTAAGGCACAAAGAAAATAACATTCAAAGATTCCTTAAACTTCTAAAAGCAGCTTTTGTGAGACAGAAGGATAAAAGGCTAGATCTTGAGACATTTTTAAAGGGTTCATTAAAATTTAAACATTGAAATGCAGTGGGGTGCTATTTGGGCTCGAGGTCAAGAGACGAACGGATTATATAGTTCCTCATAATAATATTAATTAAACAATTTGCATGCTAATAAGGTAACAATTATCAGGGCCTCTGTTGAAAGATTCGGGTTATTACAACACGCCAATCCGAGTGCCAAGGGTCAGGGAATGAGTGGGGAGCGAAATTTCAACTCAGATTAACATTATGACAACTCCATACATTGGCCAAATAAAGTCGAATTAATTCTTTGTAATGAGAGGGGGGAAAGGACGTCCTCTTAAAGCGGTGGGATTGATCACCATTATCAAAACCACAGTCTTGCATACGTGTGTGTGTGTGTGTGTGTGTGTGTGTGTGTATGTATATATATATATATATATATATATATATATATATATATATATATATATATATATATATATATATATATTAATGCAAGATTGCTTAATGATAATGTTAGATTAAGGTGCACCCAACCACTTAATGGCACAACTGTCGGGTTGCAATAAAATATTAATTAATACTCATGGGAGAGCTGCTTACATTAATAAACCAATATTGTTTCATAGGTTTAGAAAATGTTGTAGACTAAGTTACATGCATGATATTATATAGGCTACACAATGACCACAAATAAACCGCGCGCAATTTGTAACTACATTAATTACAGCGGAGTGCTATGGCAGGGGAGATATATCTAATTTTCTGTTAAATGTCGAGTGCCTTCTAATTAGCTATCGTGTAATTAAAAGTTCATTTATTCTTCCGGCATATCAAATGAGTAGGTTTACGTCATTTTCAGCCTTTTTTTTAAGCATTGTGTTCGACTCGTGACGTTTGTGATTGTAGTTCGGAATTAAATTTGACAGCTCTGTTTGACGAATATCTTCGGATTAACTTGAGACAAGTTGCCTATAAATTGCCACAAAAACAAATAGGCTATAGTGGGTCGGTCAATTTGTCAGGATTGCACTAGCAATCTTACCTGTTCACATGGCAACATTTCGACTTGACGAATCGGTACGGTTGTGTGTTTGTTTCCCCCTCGTTTTCTTTTCTTTTTTTGTGTGTTTGTTTGTCAGTGAAAAAGATTCGAAATGAATAGAGGGACATTGTCTCAAACGGTGATGAATCCGACGCTCTGTGTGGCTGCAGTCCGAGGTGAGATTTCAGTGTCTATTTAGCGTTTAACTGTGTATCAAATCTGATCGCTCTCCCTCTAAGGCCCCCTGTGTAGTCGTGATGTAGTTCTTATCAAAGCCCTCCTGTCTTGTTGTGACAGCTCTGATATTGTTTATTGAGGTGGATGTCAGGTTTAATTAGCAATCGATATGGAAAGCGTTTTCAGACTACGTCTCTGACGTCAGCGCCGATTAACGCTTCTCATTGGTCTCAAATTCCCAGAGCCTAAGCTAATTATTGGAAGCTTCGTGTTGATAAAGAACAGCTCATCCTACTCTCCACATCATGTCCCCTCCTCGCTGGCCACTCTCGCTGCATGTTTTTTAAATTCACATCACCAACCACCAGACGTCGTTTCCTTTTGCCTGGGAGATGATGGACAGCAGGATACTGGATCCACCTCATGCCCAGTTCGGAGGCTCGCTCGGTGGGATGGTGGGCTTCCCGTACCATCTAAGCCACCATCATGTGTACGAATTAGCCGGTCATCAACTTCAATCCACGGCCGCGGTTCCTTTCTCAATAGACGGATTACTTAACGGCTCGTGCGCGGCTTCTGTTGTGAATTCTAACCATCTCTTGTCGTCTGGCTGCGGAATGAATGGAGATAACCAACAATACAAACTGACAGGTAAGCAAACAGACACTTGTCCTAAACTGGCATTAGGGACTTTGGTGGAAGAAGGAAAGCGTGTTTTTGTTATGTTGTAAAACAAAGATTTTTTTCTTCTCCCCCATAAAGCTTTGAAGAATAACCCAGGGAACCAAAACAAAGGGTTCTCTCACCATGCTATAGTTTATTGGAATTAAGGCAGACTGAATTTAATAAGGAAGAGAGGCTAATATAAAATGTTCCACAAAATTATTGACAGCACGTACTTCCCTCTCTCCGTATTATTTTATTGCTATTGTTGCTTTGCCGAGAAAAGAAAACTGATGGCTTCTATTTTTCTCGCTATCCTTTCTCAAACATTAATTCAGAAAAATAAACATTCCAAAGAATTTTAGTGGGCCCACTGTTTTGGTGGACAGAACTGTGCAAGTTACAAGCGATGCTAATTTATTGTTTCTCACATAGATTCGGGGGATCCAGAGAAGGATAGCCCGGGTTGTAAAAGAAGACGAACTCGTACCAATTTCACTGGCTGGCAGCTGGAAGAATTAGAGAAGGCTTTTAATGAAAGTCACTATCCAGATGTGTTCATGAGGGAAGCACTAGCTTTGAGATTGGATTTGATAGAATCGAGGGTGCAGGTAAATACACTGAATTTATCTTTCGTGTCTTGTGTGCCGTTATGAAACAGATCAATTCAAACGACGTGAAAACATTCGGTTTTATGAATAACCCTGTTTTTATTTTTATTTTTTTAGTTCTGCTTTGGTAATCTTTCTCTCCATGAAATGTTTTTGTACAAAACACGGAATTTCTTAATTTTGAAAATGCTTCTGTTTTCAAATAAGGAACCTTTATTTAAAGTTTAAATTATTTAAAAAACGACAAGTGTTTGTGGACGATATAGTCTTTTGTTGTTTTATAATGTATTTTGTAGACTATACAGTAGGCCCCACTGTTAGCAGAAATAAATAAACCAAGAGACCGACTTGAACTAAGATTAAATAAAATCATTCAAAAATGTATTTTTATGGTTCTCTTTTTCGGATAATTTGCTATGTTTTGTGATAGCGGTTGAAAAGATAGGCTACATCAATGAATGTTCACAATTATCATAAAATATTACTAAATTTAATGTGATGGATGTTTGTGATCAGAAGACATTGCTCTGTTCAGATTTCGCTACGCAAAATAGCCTGTTAGGCATACGTTTGTTATCTTTATTTTGGTCTGAAATAATTATATCAAATATTTGGTCTTTTTATCAAAACTCCTTGCCTAAAAATGTATGGAGCGTAATGTAATTCATCTATAGCCTATGTTTTAGGATGCGGCCTACTTTTAGAACATCATTCACGATGGTATTTTCACCTTAACATTGTTATAAAATTGTGTTGTTTGGATAATTGCCTTTTATTTTCATTTTATAGACATAGGGCTATTTTCAAATTAGTATAACAATATCACACTTATAATAGGCTACATATTCAATCCTAAATATAGCCAACAACATTCTATAAACATAGCCTACTGGCAACGCACAATTTAGCTAAATGTTTTCTATTTTTAGTAGCCTATTTCATAAACAACAAAAAAGAAAATACATTTTCTATAACACAATATGTAACTACAGCATTGCATATTATAATGTTATATAGCCTACTGATATATATATATATGTATGTATGTATGTATGTATGTATGTATAAGGTATAAGTGTATAGGGCCTATATATGTTTTGAATATGTAAATTAATATATCTATATCTCTATCTCTCTCTCTCTCTCTCTCTATATATATATATATATATATATATATATATATATATATATATATATATATATATATATATATATATATTTATGTAAATATAATCTATACTGTGTTTAAAAGAATGATTTTTTATATATAGGTCTATTTCATAATTGACATTATTTTAATGGCATGAAAATTAATGTCTTTTTTTTTTCATGTTTAGGTATGGTTTCAAAACCGAAGGGCGAAATGGAGAAAAAAGGAGAACACGAAGAAAGGGCCGGGCCGACCAGCACACAACTCTCATCCGACGACCTGCAGTGGCGAGCCAATGGACCCAGAGGAAATTGCTCGCAGAGAACTAGAGAGGATGGAGAAAAAGAAAAGGAAACAAGAAAGAAGGCTTTTAAAGTCCCAGAACAAACTCATTTCCGGGGACTTATTTCACACCCCAGGATCTGACAGTGACAGTGGCTTGTCACAAGTAACGGACAGTGAACAAAGCATTTGCGACATGGGCCGAAACCAAACGCAACCAAGCTGCGACCAAACTCCACAGAAACTCCAAAACCAAAGAAACGCAGACCAAGACGCGAGTGGATCCGAGCTGGACTCATCCGACAGCGGTCAGCAGTCAAACATGTGCTCCAACAGTAGGTCTTCCACTCTTCAAAAACTCAATCCCTTTAGCGTGGAAAGCCTTCTGTCGGACTCCAGGCCGAGGCGCAAGCCGCCAATGGAGTTCCCATTACCGACACCACGGCCTTTGATAGGGAAAGGACATTTTTTACTGTACCCTATTACACAACCTCTCGGTTTCATTGTTCCACAGACTGCTCTGAAGAGCACAGCACCAGGCCCCGATGCTGAAAATGGCCAGAAAGGGCCAGCTACTGACAGTTCATTTGCTGGAAACTTAGTAGGCCTACACAGGAACGCCAAGGACAACAGTGTAAACAACAGCGGCGCGCGAGCAATCAAAGGCCAGGTCAGTCAGTCGGGCAACATGTCGTGTTCACCACAGAGCAGTTCACCACAGACTACCATTAACGGTCATTTGACAGGCAGCTGTAACGAAAGATGCCCACAAGATATAGAGTTAGACCTCGTCGATCCAAAGTCTCCACTGTCGGAAAAAAAGGAGCAGTCGTTACCTGACTATCCACCACAAAATTCAGAATCAGCGACAACCAACAAGGACACCGACAAAGACTCAGTTGACGTCGATATGGAATAAATGAAATCATAATTGAAACTGAGGAGTGTGTCGATATCGCACGACACTTCTCCGCAGATTAAACAAAGAGGAAAAAAGTCGACATATCGAAACGTATCGTTTTCATTGACATATTTATATTCTGATTAGGGGAAATATCTGTGTGAATAATTTGTGTATGTGGTGGGCTATCAAATGTTTATTAAACAAATAGCAGCAGTTCCCTGTATAAGAAACTGTAAAAAAAAAAAATAAAAAAAATATATCACCAAGACAAAACCTCAAACGTTGTGTACAAAGTATTAAGATATTTATATATGTAAGTTTTTCATAAATAAATCAATTGTATACAACAAACTTAAGCGTGTATGACCCTAAATAGAGCTTATATTGTGGGCTGGAGCTCCTTCTCCCAAACCCTGTGTTGTATTTTGTGTATTGCTTTAACAAATTTATTCATCTATAAGCTACACTGAAATGAGGTTACGAGCCGGAGGCGAAAAGACCCGTTCGACTCCTGCAGAGTTTTGATATGAAAGTAATTATTTTCCCGGTGGCTACTGCAGGGATTCAGTTTATTTTAGCCCAAAGGGTTATAATACATTACCGATTTCTAGTGATATGAAATCACATAAACTTCCAAGAATAATAGAATTAGCATGAAAGGCTGGGGTGTCAAATTGAAATACGAAAATAATAGCCCCGGCAGCTGGGAGTGTGTTTGTGCATATTGGATAGGAGATGGGAATTCGTGGGGCGGAATTTTCATGAGCTTTTCACTTTGTCAGGGCCCTTGTAGCTGGCTATATTAAGATAGATGTTCGATGATATCCCTCATTGTTCTGTCGCTTATATTGATGTTCCTGTGTTATCAGCCTATTGATCATGCGTCGGCAGTAATAGGACGGGCGAAGCAAACGTGCCTATTTACAATAGCAGAACACATTTGTTCTAATAGGGTTGGCGGTCCCATGGGACCCTGTGGGGGCTCCCAGACATCTGCGCCCTGACAATATTAGCACTGTTGACCAGATCTAAAGGCGAGGTAAGAAAAGAAGGCTATAAAAGCATACGATCATTTTCATGATAAATATAGCCTAACTGCACGGTAGCTAAATATCAATAATGAATTAGCATTTTCATTTTCCAAGGTGTTTAATTTTGCTCATACGGGCGCGTTTATTGTCGTCTTCTTAAACATCCTCTGGTCGCCTCACTTCCACCGGTCTAGATTTGCAAATAAATTGAAAATAATCAGTGAGGCTGGCGCAAATGAATTTCTGAGCCAGTGTCTCTTTCAGAATATTTACATAATTTTCACCAGAGACAGATTTAAGACTTGGCATATGTCGTCCAGGGCAAACAGACTACACAACCGTGGGCAAGATAAGATAAGATAAGAGCAGAAAAGATGTCTGGACAATCAACAAGAACATATTTAGAAATGATGATGATGGACCAGAGTTGCTAGCCTATACAAAAACAATAATTAGCCTATTTATTCCTAATTCACGTTTCATATTGGGTCTTTGAAGACATCACCCCCCATCTCAATGTCAACCGAATAAAATAGCTATATCTATTTCAGTCAGTGAAGTGCCTTTTGTATATATAAAAAAGAAATTGTTTGGAAAATTTTAGTTGTCTGGAGGTGTCCTTCAATTTTGCTGCTGTTTTTTTTTTTTTTTTTCCTATTGGGGCGCGTTCATGTTTAATTCATTTGCAATCTGAATAGGAGTATCGCTGGCTGCACACTGGTGGCCTTAAGGTGAAATTAGCGATTTGCTTAAGTAGTTAAGCTTTTGCCTGAAAGCAGCGCGCTGTATGATTCAGGACAAACTATCAATCGATATGGCCCAGGCAGCCTCCAGGAGATGTGTCCTCCATGAATCATACTTTATGAATTCAATTTCTACCCGGAGAAATTTTCAATTTGAACGCTGGATCATTATGGGAGAGTGTAAATTGTTTTTGCTCTATTATGCATCGGACGCCATCATTTTTCTTTCTAATTACGGAGGTGTCAGGTCGGGCTGTCATGCAGGCGCTGATTTTCAATTTAACTGATCATCATGCATTCATTTTCCCATTTGATAAATCTGCTATCTCGACGCCGCGCCATGCCTGGAATGTTAAGAGAGGGAGAGAGAGAGGGAGAGAGAGAACAGCAAAGTAATGGGGGTGTGTGTGTGCAGCAATAAGTGCAGATCAGGCAGCTAATTTAGCACCTCCTGATATTCCATCTCCATTTCTCATTTTCAACTCTCTGAGGAGAGAAAAGCAGCCCAAAGGCAGAAAGCTGGTATTCAACAACATCAGGGGTAAAACGACTCGGAAAACGCTTGTTTTCCTCAACACATTTTCCAAATTAGGATATCAAGCTTAATTAATGCTAATTGAGTTCCTCAATACGTGTTATTTTTATTTAATAGAATCAAATTCGCGCAATTAATTATGAAGGTGATTTCAAGAGCCTCATTTGCAACCCCCAGTCTTAACCCCTCCCTGAGTGCTTTGTAGATTTTTTTTTTTTTTTTTTTTTGTCGTATTATATTTAGCTAAACTCATAGAGCGCCTCATATAGCCTACCTCGAGGACAGGTGCAATACCAACCGAATAGTGATTATATTCTGCTTCTCTATTAGGCCGCACTGTTTTAACATGGCTGGGGAAATATAGCTTTCCTTATAAATCTTCAAGGAATTAAACATCTTAAAACTCACTTGAAGTCTTTTTGCATTTTTCATAACAATTTATATAGGCTATCCTACATTTTCATTGTGATTAAACCCGAAAATTGGGTTTAGTTAACTTAGTTAATTCATTGACAACATTCTTTGACAATGTCATTATTGTCAATAATATAACAATATTATACTCACAGTTACCTGGTTCGTGTATCAAGACGAAAAACATATATTTTATTCTGAATTGCAGTTTTGGACTATAAAACTTTTTTTCTCGGGGAATGACATCTCGAAAAGAGGGTGAATTAGAGGAACTCCATCGTAAGGTGTTGTAAAATCGATTGAGGACCAGATCCTTTTGTCAAAAGGCAATATTTTTGATTGCAAAAGACACACAAAAAAATCTATAGGCAGCCGTACACATTTGGGAATGATAGTTAATACGGCTAAACAGCATTTAGAAAGCTCGTCTTTATTTATTAATTAGATTCACGAAAATTAAATCTAAAACATAAAGTGATAACACATCCAATTATTTACGCCTTACTTGAGTTAATCAATTTCGGGATCGTGAATAAACAATGCACATGTCAGTTATACCCCCCATCCTGCGTTTGCATGGCAAAGATAAGAGCGTTGAAGTCCGCCGGTGAATTAATGGGCATACGCTGTAAAGTAATCCTAAAATGCATGGCAGAGTAGCTGCAGGATAGAAGCCAAATGTCAAGTACCGTTTTAAGTGATTGTGAGAAAGATCTAAGTGGCACTGCTTTTCTTTGGCTACCAATGGTAGACTCCTCTGTCCATGCAATCACTTCAACACTCCTTCTTATTGAAATAAGATTGAACTTTGATTCAATCGCCCCCTTATAATATGAGGGATTATCGATTTTTGTCTTGAGCTTGAAACAAAAATGCAAGTGAGTTTTCACACAGACATCTTCTAATTTACAAAGATTTGGGAAGTTTCAGTGAGTTAATGAAATAATTCCCTTTGAGGGCAATTAAAAGAGTGAAAACAGCATTAAGAGTAACTCATAATGCATTTTGTAATGTGCAATTCTAGTATTAAGTCTAGCAATGCAATTAACAAATTATTAAAAATGTAATACATATATTAGCATGTTGTATAGCATTTTTTTATATTTTAATAATTCTATCGTTTTTATTATCATCACATGCTTATCATCACAGGCTTAATCTGAAAATTCACTCCTCAGTAAAAAGGTGTACCATGTGGAAAACTAACAAAGCAAAGATTTTTCTCACTAAATCATGGACCATCCCATTTGAAAGATTTTTTTTTTAATTTTTTTTTTATACATATTCTTGACCCCTTGTAAATCAGTATGATAAACATGACCCAAATGTTAACACTAACTCCCCTGGTCATTGTGGTTATTAAAAATCTAACAGCCTGTGACTGCTGCTTTGCACTTCTTTTCTAATTATCACCTTGTGAGATGTGTTTCATTACCTACATTTCATCTGATAAACCACTGAATTCTGGCCAAAAGAGAATTTATTGGTCCATGACAACAATCTCAACAAGAGATTCATGAATATGTGGAGCTATAGCAGCACATCTCTCTGGCTCTCAATGACCTCAGGCTCCAACAAATTATCCATTATATTAAAATGTTAGAATTGAAAATATAGCTATAGGTTACTAAAACCATAGGCTATTTGTTTGATCAAATCTGAAATTGTAGTAAAAATATCTTACTACTCATGAATGACGCAAAATCATAATGAAAACAAAATTCTTTGATACAAATAATTTACATTGTGATGCAGATTTTTGGTTTCAACACTTTGTTAACCTTTTTAACTTATTCAACCGCCTAAAATGTTTGTATTAAAGCAGAACCGCTACTGGCAAAATATTTTTTCCTAATTTTAAAATGCAGATTGATAATGTCACAACAAAGAAAGGCAATTACTTCATTAAGTAAAAAATGTGAACAAAACAACTGAAGCTTTATTCCTTTTGTCAATATATTCTTTATGATGTAAATGTTTTATGCAAAAATTAAGTATATAAACATCTATTATGAGTTGTGTCCTATTTATTGAGCTTAATAAAGCTATAACATATATATATATATATATATATATATATATATATATATAACATATAACAACTGGGGCAGTGAGGCATCTACAAAATGCAGCCCTTGACAATAGTAAAATACACATCAAGCCATAATGTGCTTCACTGTGAACTGACACTGGCAGTTCATTCTCACTCGAAAGCTAATTCATTATCAATTAGAAGTGAAAATGGAGATGGGTGGGAAGGATCCTCGAGAGCCTGGCACCTGTATGTTCCTCACCTACGCTGATGTGCCACAGTGATGGCTAAAGCTCTCGCTGGTGATTTAGAAGGCTCTGTGTAAACAAGCGTTTCACTCGCCTGTCTTCCCAGGGACTCCAGACCCTAGAGGTTAATGAAGCGTGAAGTGTGAAAACTTCCTGAGATGGGATGAGTTAAATAGTGTTTCCAGATGTTAAGGCAACACTGTCCAAATCTATTTGTAAGTGTCGACCCTTTACGGGTCACAAATAACTCTAGTTATGTGAGAGATAAATAAGCTCCCCTTTGACCATTTACCAAACCAGTTGTTTCTTTAAAAAAAATATAGCTACAGGGTAAGGAAGCAATATTAAAAATGGATTTTGTGAAGCTAATGTAACCCATCACAGCTCACTAGAAGGTGAAAATGCGTTGATGTTCTCAGTAAAGAACTTGTTAACATAAAAATGACTTCACATAACGGTGAAGTGACAGTTTGAAGGGCCGTTGTAAAAATCTACTGGTGCTGGATTTCAGAATAAAGACTTCTGTTCCTGGAGGCTTTAGCACATGCAGACATTTTGAATTCAACATTAAATATGCTTTTCATTATAGTAGAGTAGGTTATTATTTTCTCCCTAGATCACAGCTTTTCTCTGTTCCTCTCTTCCAAACAACCACCACCATGGTAAGGTCAAACTTTGTTATGAGGATTTAGAAGGTAACTTTTGTCATTGATTTGGGTCAAGTCCAACATAGCGGGACATGAAAGGAATTGCCTAAGGGTGTAGTTAACCCTGGGATAATTGGTAATTATTTTGTACCTTAAACCGCATTAACCTTCCCCATTTCATATGGAGACACAGTTAGTTCGATTCATAAAAGACCCGTTCAACCTGATGTGGAATACACAGCATCATAGAGACATCTCACAGGGAGAGGGGGAAAAAACATGATTCATTTCAGGTGAACTTTGAAAGACATTGAGTCAAAGCTATTTCTCAATCCATTATTAAACTACTCTAGAGAGGCTCTAAGAGGAGCTGTTTCTTCATAATGCAAACAAAAGGTAGGCTATAACAAAAAATCATAATGTCGTGTGCCCAGTTTACACATGAAGTGCTGTTATAAGGTTTGCAAAATGAAATGAAAAGTGAGGAGTGTATTTTCTGCGCCACTTGCGGCACCAAACGGAATTGCCAATATAATGTTTATTTCCAAATTTACAGTAGCCCATAAAATAAGCCATGATCTGGAGCAAAGAGGACTTTTAGACTTTTGCAATTTATGCATTTAGCAACTGACCAAAGATAATAGGGGATAGTTTATTCTGATAATAGTCAAAAAAACAAACAAACAATATTTCGTTGCATTTTGGGTGTCGAAATTAACTTGTTTTTACCCCTCCGATTTTTTTTCTTCAGTTTAACGCGTTAAAAATACAATTAACACAGCATCCATTTTCCAGTCATATTTTGGCTAACGTTACCTTATATGACCTCATTCTTATTCATGCAAATGCTTTTAAACCATTCAAGCGCAATAAGACACAAAAGAGAACGCAGTGCGGTACTGGTGCGGGTCTCTGAATCTCCTGCTGTGACACACACACACAAACACACACACACACACACACACACACACACACACACACACACACACACACACACACACACACACACACACACACACACACACACACACACACACACACTCTCGTGCTCACAGAAAGCCACTTCAGAAAGCGCTTGAACGGACAAATACACACAAAACTATGCCAAAATGCCGTTTTGTCGACTTTCCTCGCAAGCAGTTTTAAATTAAAGTAAAGAGTTGTGAGAAAATGTGTGTCAGGTCTGTGTCATGTGCAGCAGGTCTTAAAGTGACAGGAGCCTAATAAATCTGCTGCTGTCTGTCATTAAGGATAATCAAAGAACAAAAATAAAAGAGAAAATCACTCACTACTTTTGACTGAATAGCTTTTGTAGCTTTAATAATGATTAATCTATATTTATATATAATTTATGGTGTGAAGACTGTGAAGTGTTTGACAGCTTTATTCAATTTCTTAGACCTGAAAATCTTAAAGCACTGTTTACAAGGCTACATGGGTCAAGAACAATGAAAACAATTACTTTTTGTGCATTTCGACAAGGCAAGTATAAAAATCTGAACCGGTCTGACTGGGCCAACAGAAAAGTAGCCTTGATCTTAAATTAAAAGTTGATTATATTTTTATAAAGCCTATAAATGTTGAAATGTACAGCTTTCAATTACATGGTAATACTAAATGGCTAAAATTAATAACTAAAATTGATCGATTGACAGTCTTAAATCAAAACGCAACTGGCTCCATCTTGTGTCTCAAGCCTGGTTTATACTACACAACTTTTCCCCTGATTTGTTGCCTCCATTTGCAAGTCACCGCTAGTTACCAAAAGTCAAAGCCAGTCTGCAGATTTTGAGCAGTTGGAGTTTGTGTTGTATGATTGCCCCATTATGTTTTTCCCCCATCCTCAGACTGTGATTCCATCCAATCAGAGGTTATCAAACATGTTTGATATTTTGAGATGTTTTTAGAACAGGAGTCTCCTCTCCTAGCAATGAGGTGTGTGTTTTTCTTCGTTCACGCCATGTTGCAATTACCATAATTATGAGGTTTATAAAAAAAAAAAAATAAAAAAAATCAATTTCCTGAAAAGTAGCATTTTTCGAGATACTTAAGGCTGATTTATACTTCTGCGTCGGACCTACGCTGGAGCCTCTACGCTATACACTATGCGTTGGTTTTCATTTATACTTCTGCGTCGTTGTCTGCATTGACGCGCAATTACACATGCAGAGGGAACATGTGAAACCCGAGGGCGGGGTTCTAGCAGACCAATCACAGCGCTTGCGTCCGCGTAGAATTGACGCGTTGTTACATTTTTGGAGAGGTGCACGTCAGGGTACGCCGAAGGGTACGCGCGCTACGCACAGCCTACGCCGTAGCTACGGCGTAAGTTCGACGCAGAAGTATAAATTGGGCTTTAGGTCTCCGTTTGACAGCAACGTTATAATATGAGGCTCTATAGTGGTAAAAATATAAAATCATTTAAACTCAAAACAATATTTGTTAAGCAATGGCCATAATGTACAATCAGCTGGTCGTTGAAGCTAAATAAACCTCTTCAGGGTGATACAAGTTTTTTTTTTTTTTTGGATAATGAACGACTAGCGCCATTTGAGGAAAAATGGCTGAACACAAAAATGAAACTTTTTGTTTCAGTTGTTGCAGCAATGAAAAATGGTTTTATTTATTATTTTTTTAATTTACAATTGATAAACCATTACCCAAATCATAACAGCACTTTAGATTTTTTGAATTTATGTCTTAATATCCCTCAGTTGCAATTATATCAATAGGTTATTAAATGTTCTTTACAAGTCAACACCTCCCAACTACATCATTAAACCAAAATTGCAAAAGCTTTTAACACAGCTTGGCCAGTAACTCAGACTTTATATGCGCATTACCGAAGGTTTAATCCTTTGGACTCCCTGGTTGTACAGACATTCACTATCCCATTAGAGCTCAGAAAGGCTCAAGGACAGGCTCCAAAAACTTGATCCCACTCAGGGTCCACGGTTTTATTTAACATTGAGGAGAAATTGGTTCTAACTGGGTCTAAAATGTCACTTTCAAACATGTCTAGTGCTATGGCCCTGATGCTGGCACAATCAATCACATTAGAGCAGTGGAAGTGGGGAGATGTGACAGTGCAGAAGCACTTCAATACAGATACCCCGTCTGTCCGAGAGATCACCTCACCATAAAACAAAACAGTCAAAGAAAAACACACTCAAATGTTTTTGTTCCAACCCTATAAGTGAGTGTGATTAGTTATAAAGGATCGTATTGCTCAATGGCTGGAAGAAAATTAGAGACGATAGTGGAACTGAATCAATACTGTTTACCTCTCTAAAGTGTGACCATATCTATCACTAGCTCCGGGTTGGCTTTGGATTGCTTTTTATCCAACACTGTATTGGTGACCAGGGGAGAACCTGAGGAAGGGAAGTTTTAGGACATAACTTTAATTTTGGTGCTATTGATAAGCTGCCCAGCCATTCAAAATAAATGATTAAGGCAGGCAAGAATTAATTAAAGCACCACCAATACCATTTAAGGCGGACACACAGGCTAGCAACAGGACATTCATTTTCTGCCAACAAATCATGATTCCCTCTAGCAGTCTTGCTACTAAATACAAATTCAATTAGACGTAATATATGTAAAGTAAATGTCAGGAAGAAGTTTAATTCTCATTTGGGATAACCCAGAAAAATGTACATGTATGCATTACTGTAACTTCAATTTCAAGAAAATAATATAAGAATGGAAATGCAACATTGGACAATAGTGTGAAGACAGATTCATTGGAGATATACTGACTCAGTAATTAACTTCACCAAACAATTGTGCTTCCGAAGTTGCTGATCAAATCCTACTAGTTCATTTATTTGGAATAAAATACATGAGCATGAGTGAGGAGTGTGCACGGATAAACGCATGGAAGGAATTTCCAAATATTTAGGCTATTAGGAAGGATTTTTTTCTCTCTCTCATTCTGTCATTCACCAGACTAATTCCCTGCGTTTGCCAAATTGGAGCTGCTCTTGTGTATGACATGTGTTAATATCTGTTGCCAGCTATCAAGAACAAAGAGAATTTTCTTAGAATTAAGTATTCAACTTTATTTATAAATGACACAATATGAGGACCATGCAGA
Organism: Gila orcuttii; assembly: GCA_026230005.1. NCBI lineage: Eukaryota > Metazoa > Chordata > Actinopteri > Cypriniformes > Leuciscidae > Gila > Gila orcuttii. Next base: position 41,679,581 of record JAPDVR010000003.1, on the reverse strand, counting down.
AATCATGTATGGGGGAGCATTAAAAACAGTTCATTATTTGTGGTTGGGCTGTTATTAACTTGAATAAGCTATTAAACTAGGTCCTGGACAGCATTGTCCATCCATTGTCCAAGTACTTAAATTCACATTATACTGTCTTATACAGAAAGAAAAAAAACAACTTAAAAAACTCTTTAAAAAACTACTTCCTTTTGCACAATACAATATTAACATTTAATTTATCCCATTACAATGCAATTGCTTTGAGATAATGATCCAAATGTCCTGCTGGGCTCATTTGAAGACTTGAATGCAAAGGGTAAATTACTTGCATCCCCAGTTTAAAATAAAATAAAAGACAGGAAAGAGGGTAGTGACATAACACTACATAGATTAGCCTGCAATCCCATCCTAAAAGTGGATGGGAGACATTAGAAAACAACACAATTAAATTATGACACCTGACACTTAGACCCTACCTCTGTGTAAAATCCTAATAGACTGGCTGTGGAGAGTGAGATGCTGTCAGACGATTAATGTGTGATCACACGCATTAGCACCGCTCATATTCAAAAATTCTCCCATGGAGCTTTTTTGTGTGCTTCAAATGAGGACATTAACACAGACTATCTCAAATATCTTTCACAAGTTTTAAATAACTATGCCACTGATGGCAAGTGCCACAAATGGTGTGAGTGATGATACACAGATGTTTACTACACCTAATGTCTGGAGATGATCTAGTAAGTATGCCATAATACCATGTACGTTTTAGATTGTTTCTGTTGTACAAAGAAAACTCTGAATTGGTGGCATGCTATGGTTTAACAATGCAATCTATTTTATGGCTAAAAAGTCAATGTGAACTGCTGTTTGCAACTATTTTAATTCTGTAAATGTGATGTACACTCTTAAAAATAAAGGTTCTTTGTTGGCATCTATGGTTCCACGAAGAACCTTTACCATCTATGGGAACCTTCCCATTCCACAAAAGGTTCTTTGTAGTGATTCAATTTTGTTTTTTTTAAATGTTCTTCACTAAGAAAAAAAAAAAAAGTTCTTTTAAGAACTATTCACTGAAAGGTTCTTTGGGGAACCAAACATGGATCTTATATGGCATTCCCTTTTGGAACCGTTAAAGTAAAATACACTCTTAAAATAAAATCTCTGGCCGAATGAAAGTTTGCATAACTGTACCGGCCTAAGTGATGTCAGCAGAAAAGGAAAGTTGTTTAACCCTCTGGTGCTGGTCAGTTGATGTTTTTTAGATTTTTTCTTTTCATCGGAATGGTATGAAACTTGGTAAAGGTGCTGGTTTTGGCACACAAAAAAAAAAAAAAAAATCATGGACATGATTTGAAAAGATTAAATGTTCCTGAAAAAAAGTCGGGAAACGCCAAAACAAATTCTTCCTGAAAGCTAATTTTTTGAGATATCAATATCAAATTTGGAACACAGCTTGTTTAGACATGTCTTTTATTTTCTCATAGTTTAAAATTTAAAATGGTATTTTTGCGCATAACAATAAATTTAGCATTTTTATAACTTTTTTCAAATTCACTTTTTCTTTCACTTCAGCAATAATCTGCTAATTATCTTTTTTTAAAAGAGACCAAATTTAAGTCTGTGCGACAAAGCATTCAAGATTTATGACAGTTTAAGTTGGAAATTTAATTTTCAGGTCCATGCTCAAAAAGTGAATAAATGGATTATACTGCATAAATATAATTTAGTACCATAAAATCCCCTAAAAATGCAAAATATTAACAAAAAGCATTAATGAACTACAATATAGTACAATCATTTCATTGAAATAATAAAACAAATGGTCATTTTTGATCAACAGGCAAACGGTACCAGAGCGTTAAGAGCAATAGCAAGTTATTATATTATCACAGTATTATGAAAGTATTATGAAAACAAAAATATTGTCTTTGGAATAAAATGCACGGATGAATCATTCACAATAACAACAGCAATAACATGCATTCAAAAAAGTAAATAGTGTCATTTTTGATTTCATGTTGACTTTAATAATATATAATAATATTAATAAAAATAAAAGCTACATTTGGCAAAAATAAAATTGCATTTATAAAATATTCAAATCCATTACCTCTGGGGAAAGTGTGTGTTTGACAGTCAACTGAACTCACCCACTCATAACACATAACACAATCAACACCTACACATACCCACAGCTCACAGACTGACCGTGGGCATTGGATATCAGCAAATGATTACACAAATCCTCTGTTTGCGTGATCACAAAGCTCAGAGACACATTTACATTATTTTCTGTCAACATATCTGGGGCATTTGATGTAATAGCAGTGCTGCCAGGTCCATAAGGCATTTCCCTATTCGAATAGAGAACACAGATGATCTGATCCCTAGAAGTACATTTGTTGCACATTTCCTTGATTGAGTAGCCATGTTTTTTTTTTTCTTAAAGGCACTGTCTTCTGGTGAGGAACACATACGCTTTATGTTGTGGACATCGCCATGAGCAAAGGCAATACAGAAGAATAGAAACAAAAGCAGCCATTTTCAGGTCCGAAATCTACAGCTAGACAAATGTAAAAATCCAGCATGCGAATGCTATAAATACCAGTGAACATTACTGGTAATGGAAGATAAGCCCGGGATGATGATACAATCACCACAAAAGATAAAACAGGACTGGTGTGGAGGGGTTGGGGGGAGATTGAGTTCGGGACACTGAGCTGTCGATGGAAAAGTCTGCTCTTTTAATTACTTGTACGTCTCTTCTCATAGCCTCAAAATTAGCCATGCTGAAATGATCTGTATTTGTGGAAAAGTGAAAGGAATCAATTTGCATGCTAAATATAACCCTGCAAATTTAATAAAAGGCCAATGTTAATATTTCCAGCGGTTAAGATAATGGTGGGCACCACTGCTAAATTTAGTCCTAATGAATCCTTTTAAGAGAAATGACATTTTAAGCTAAAAGATTACAATGCACCATACTTCTTCCACTTCACTTCAGCCTGCAAAATAGTGTGAAAAGTACAATTATGCATTACCGCCGCATCTTATGTTTTGAATTACGCAGTCTTCATTTATCTTAGTGAAGCAGTTGTTGTCTTGCCGTGGTGGTTTGAGGAAACAAAGAAAAACTCGGCACAATTCATAGTTCCAATTATAGTCAAGTTCGAACAAAAAGTTTCAAGACGAGCACAGCTATTGTTCCTAGCTACCGTAGTTGATTTTTCAACATAAACAGCATCCTTTTTATTTGTATTATTCAGGCATCCTTTCAATCCACTGAGTCACCTGTGGACCCACAGGCACTGCTAAAGACCCCGATCAGGTTTTAGGCAGGCTATAAGGAGAATCATGGCAAAACCTCCATCCTCCTGCTCCACTGGGCCACGGCAGACGGATGATTCCTCAAGGTGAGAGTTTTTTTTTTTTCTCCGTTCAGTTGAGCTGCATTGATTCGGTGGCAGCAGGCGGATGTCACACATGCGCTGAACAGTGCTCAATGACTTTGCTATCCCATTCCCATTTAAATTGCCTCTACTTTCCCTCTCTGACACCTCTTTAAATCAATGTCTTCCTCTGCAGGTCATGGGCTGAATGTACTGAGGCGCTCACCGACCGCCTCTCAAATCCACTAAAATCAACACAATAATTGAAATATTTTCAAGCTGATTACACTGAGGCCCTAGGCTCGGCTGGTTGCTATGAGTATGCTCCTCGGTTGCTAGGGGGAGTAAATCATCTTGCATTATTTGATTTTTGTTACTGATATGAAAGCGCTAGTCCCACGATTAAATGTCTCACAGTCAAACACCTAGGGGACCGAGAGGAGAGACAAAATAAAACAGTCGACGTGAACCTGTCAAATAGCATTTCAAAACTTTTCCTGTCCTGAGGGCTCGGGCGCAAATCTGCCTGCTTATTTGTGTTTGTTCCAGCTGAAATGACAAAGCGAAGAGCACAGGCTGATTGAAGGAGAGCAGAGCAAGCATGGTTGAAATGTCAGGGAATCACACATCAATCTGAGCCCTGGTCACATCATCAGCCTCTCTTAGCGCTTTGTCCTGCTCCTAAACTAACTCTGATTGAGTAATTCAGCAGTGTGATCCAGGTGGTAAGTGAAGTGGGATGAGAACAATTTAGGCAGTGCTTGAACTGCTTTTTTTTTTTTTTATCCTCACACTTAAAGAAGAAACATGTGGCTCACTGTAGGGCCCCAAACATAGCCTGATATTTGGTCGACAATATATATAAAACATCTGAATTGTCAACCTAATTGTCAAAATATATTTATTCGTAACTTTATATATTATATAGTTTTACACAGAAATAAAGGGGTTTCAAATGTTGAGTACTTTTTTTATTTAGGAATCAAAATTTGAAATGTGGATAAAGATGGGAAAATTGCAGTATAACAATGACAGCTGATTTAATTGAAATTATATGGAGACGGATTTCATTTCAAATTATGTATACTCTGCAAACTCATTGTTATACGAGATATAGGCTAAAAAAAATACACTCACAAATGGCAAAATTCAGTCATGTCATCAGAAAAACTGCTTTATTTAACATGTTGGCAGTCAGATGTTGAAATCACATGACGAGCCAAACTACTTTTTTCATCTGTATTGTCGAATACTTTCGCTCACAGAATAAATTGTCTTATTAAAGCATTTATTCAACTTAGGTAACCAAAACTATTGCTTCCATGCCCGTAGCCTGCCATATTGTCCTGTGCCACACAAACAAAAAACACTAAGTGCCCCTCTAACACTCTTAAAACAAATAAGGTTATTTTTTAGGTACAACTATTGTATAATCTAAACCGAACCCTATTAATTTGCATTATTTTACAAATTAAGCTGCACACCCTGCTGAGACGAGCTATAGATTAGATTCCCTGTTTCATTGTTTCCAGCTGTATTGGATATTTTAGCTTGTGTAGTAATAAAAGATGCAAAATACACATATTTTAACAATCCACTGACAATTAAGATTCATTCGTTTAAATAACAAAACAAAATCAAAAGTGATCTGACCTCTTCAGAATAATGTTTAGTGCTGTCAAAACTATTAATCACATCTAAAATAAATGTTTTTTTACATATAATATGTGTGTGTATAAATATATAAATAAATATACAGTATATATATATATATATATACACACACACACACACACACACACACACACACACACACACACATATATTAAATAAACAAACTTGTATGTTAGATGTGCTGATTAATCGATTTGACAGCACTAGTTGTAATATTTCTTTAAATAAGAAAAACTAAATCTGATATAGATCCACTCTTTTGACCGTATTTATTTCATAAATAGTGTTTTGTTCTCCTCATCAGCTGGCATTTAGCAGAATCTACTTTGAAGACATGTGAAACATCGGAGGCTGCTGGTGTCTGCCTTGCCAAATGAGATCAGTGTTCGTAATAATAGGGAGGTCAAGTGGAAGGGCCACTTTTCAATTCTAATCCACAGAGTGAACATTAAAATGTACCTGCTGGATTTACAGTGTGATAAACACAGCGGCTAAGTGATATACTCAGTGAAATCCAGGTGTAGAATCCTACTAGCTAAAAAAATAGCAGATGTGTCTTAACACCGGCGGCGTTTTGCTTTCATTTAGTACCCAGATTGCAGGTTCAGCTGTACAGTAATTATGAAGCATTATGTTTGCAGAAATCACAACACAGTGTGATATCTACTGACAAATTAACAAAGATTATAAAAGCAACCCTGTTACACTGTTATCTAAATACTGTGGTAATAAAAAGTGTAATGGGTTATCATGTTGACTGTATCAATTAAGATGGAAATAGGAAATAAATAATTACTATAATGATTGTTGTGAGGTAATCACTCCTTCTGTATCTTAAATAAAACATGCACAGAGAATCTGAATAAATCCATCCAATAATATCACGCAAATGAAAAGCGTCACACTGCGTGCGTTAAAAGTTTCTCTTTCTCGTGCTCCGCCGAGGGGGTGAAGGCCGGCTGATCTGAGGCCTGCCCCTAAATAAACATGACGCCCGTCGTCCAGAGGCCTTTCATTAGCCTGCAGTCAGCCCGGCGCGTGGCAGTCAGATCGATAAGGCAGTCCGGCTCTCTTATTTACCAAGCAACACATTTCTTGTGGTGGAGTTGTCTTTTTTTTAATAACCAGCCTCTGTTTAACCGCTTTAGTCAGACTCTGTGTGAGACCATCTGGTCCCCAGTCCTGTAAGACTCTCCTAAAGCCCAGGCCTGACAAGCAAGAGATATGTCAATGCAGTCCTCTGCACAAAGCAACATCTGCCGTGCCTGACACCCACCATTGTATGGCCATTTAATCTGTCCCCCTCCTCCCCTTAACGGCACACAACAGCTCTCGGTATTATGTTTTGCCACTCAATTAGCATTATCATCCCGCTGAAATAGAGGCCAATTTACCTTTAATGACATCATTGTTAGATGAGTGACAGCGGTCCGGGTCGCGGCTATCGCTAGATAAACGAAGGCCGGTCCCCGTCTTCCCAACTGGCCGGCACGGCGGCAGCCCGGTCGCCGCCAGCCAATCACGGCGGACTTCCCTCAGCCCTTCACCAGCGGCATTGTTTCCTCCAGTTCACAGAGGCAGTGTGGTGGAAAATTGAGTCCAGATTCATTAGGTTTCCAGTGTGCCGCTCGAGTCAGTTAAATTGATACATTTCCTAACAAAATTGAAGTGCTTTTGTGCCGCCCGCGGATGGCTGGTGACCTCACTCGGCCCACTGAGCAGCCGAAGCGAGCTGATGGATCCATTAGACCGCTTAGACTGCTTATTCCTTCCCCTCCATCTCTGACTGACACTGTAAATCTGAACCAATTTCAGACTCTAATCACCATTACAAACCCCTTCCACTGTCCATTTGTTACTCTGCAATTCGAATACACTGCACAGATTGGTCCAAAAATCCCAGTTTAAAGGAGCAGCCCTTCGGTTTCCTCTGGCTAAATGGTTCATGACTGCCGAGACCCTTTTTCTTCCGCCGAGGGAACGGGCCGACGTTGCCAAGCGAGATGTAAGGTAAAGATAGACTCTAAAACACAAGGCCTTGGCTCAAGTCCCAGCAGATAGGCAGGAAATTAAAATGGAAAAACAAACTAAATGAAAAAAAAAAAAAAAAGAAATATATATCGGCGAAACAGATGTGTGTGAAATTCGAGGGGATGACGGGCAGGGCTCAAGGCTGCACTGCCGGCGGTGACAGAGCAATGTCCTCTGAATAACAATCACTTTACACCTCCAAAACATTTCTTCATCCACTACCCATTTTTACACCAGCTTTTATCTGCCCACTCAAGCGCACCGCTCCGCAGAAGCTGGAGGATATTATTTCCCTGTTGGCCCAAGTCATATAACTCTGCTTAATATGCACTCTATAATTTAAGACACTTCAATAATAACCAGAATGTGCTTTGCCATATTTTTTCCCCGAGTTTCGACTTTGCTCAACTTCGAGAAGGCCACTCTCAGCGCTCGTGCATAACAGGTAGGAAACAGGTTTGGCGCATTCATAATTTATTCCCCATTAATTCTGGCCGCTCAATCAGAGGGCTTACGCACAAACCCGTCGAGTTGTCTTGACAGTCTCGATATCTAATTACTGCTGCTCCTCATATCCTCCAAGTGCGGTGGAAATACGTTTTAATTGATATTGAGATGTTTATGCCCTCAGAAAGTAATTAAGATTTTCAATTAATCCCGTCTAATTTCTGGACATCTTGCCTGCGTGTCCTTGAGCATCCGCCGATGAATTCCCCAAACCTACGCACAAAAGAAAGAGCTTAAATTACAGCGCATTGAATCGCAGCCCTGTAAATGACCTCATCTGAGGCTACATCAACATTTAAATTAAACCCAATGCAAACTCAATTAAATAAAATCAAGGTGGCACAATCACCCACATCAAATGGGTCACCAGAGATGCAGCTCATCCTGCCTTATTACGCCAGCTACAGTTCCACCGGCACAATAAAAGCCTGCAGCGTGAGGACTCTGCCTTATGAAGGTGTGAGCGAGATGGCGAGCTAGGCATTAAGACCAGAGGCTCTTAAGTAATCAATACCACAGTTCCATAAGAATCAATTAAACAGCCCACTCAGAGAAAGTTCAGCTTCCACTGGGCTGGGAGAAATAATGAGTGCTCTGACCTCTCTTCTCCCACCTTGCTCTCATTCAGTTACCGCTTTTATTTGTTCAGAAACACTGTAGCAAGCACTGAGAGAGGAAAATCTGGGGGAAACGCTTTGTCTCCCACCACTTGTGTGGGCATCAGGAGTTCCTGACACGGTGAGCGTATTCGGCATGCATTTCATTGTAGCGTCCGTGTATCATCTCTATTCCATCCAGGAGCTTCCAAGAGTATATGTGCGCGATATGACAACACCACTATTGGCATAGGAAGAAAACAGAACAATTACCTCAGCACTGCTTGGAATCACCTGCCCATCTAGGCCACAAAAACGCCTGCATTAGGGATTAGGGTGACATAATCTTAGCAATGGCTCGAGAGTGGAGGGCTGAATAGGTTTCAACCCTCTATGCCACGCCGAGATAACATTTGTCACAGGGGTGCCCTGGCTTTCCCATTCATAGATTAGCGGACTGCCTCTTTTCAGTATGCGAAATAGCCCTGGCACTGCAGCGTGTTTATTTCCGAAAGCTAACCTCCCCCCCGGGACAGAGAAACATCTTGTCTTTCTTCAGACGGGCTTCTGTCAGACCTCTTCGGGCAGGGTGGAGCGCCTTCCCTTTGTCTGAGAAAGCGGAAACGGGACTTTGACACAAACGGAAGGCTGACTCCGTGGCCTAACAAAATGAGCGCTAAGATCCAGTTGAGACCTTCCCATCAGCTTACATGGCTGTGTGACTGCTGATTCCAAGTGGAAGGAGCCCTTGATATTGTGACAACACTAATTTATCAATTTTAATCCTCTAAAATGGCTTCATAAGAAATATGCTTTAACAAAAAAAGTCACCCCACAGCCGGGGATCAAACAGAGCGGCGTGGATTGCTTACTTAAACTCATTTTCTTGGTGGGAGTGCGAGTGTGTTAACGCTCTTATTTTCAATTGTCCTCGTACTAAACTGCGGCGTGTGTCATCAAGGCCCCTTTCAGTGAGCTTTAATCAGACAGAGCAACTCCACACTTCTGATTTAAAGAGATTCTGTGCATCTCCAAAGGGCAAGAGTGTAAATGAGATGTGACATTTTATTTGTGCAGTGGTGTTCGGTAAATAAATAAATATCAGTCCATGACAGACAGAGGCTTCCTGGCACAATCTCACTACATTGCGCTCTCTGGTTAACTGTCACACCATTAAATTGTCTCTTTCTCTGACATGCTGCCCTTCTGATTGGTTACCAGATGTAAAGTGAGGGAGCACTTGCCAAACAGTTTTCGAAAGCATGAAATTGACATTGTGAATCACATGTGACACCCAGGCTTCTCTGGCTTGTAATTGATCTGCATTTAGAAGATGGTGAGAAAACGCGAAGAGGAAATAGATGATACGAGCATTACGGCCTGGGAGTCTCTTTTCCTCTTTTTTGTCTCATTGGCTCTGATTTCATCTTCAATTTTACCTGTAGTGTGGAGAACTCAGCAGGGCCTGAGCTATCTTTCGTTAGTGAGACTGTAGTTATTACTCTTTCATGTGAAGGATCTATTCATTCATCCTAATTAAATTGAGCTTTTTAATCTGGTTCTTTTAATCCCGAGTCTTCTGCGTAGGGACCGGGGTGATGGGATTTTGAAAGGCACTACTCCTGATCCACAGACGCATTCTTATCTCTCATTTGCCTCTGAAATACAACTTGAGGTTTGTGCACTTAAGAGCACCACAATTAGATCTTTGAGCCTGGCGCCTTTGGGTACGGAGGAATTGAATAACTAGCAAAACCTGGAATGGAGCTGGGAATGGATCACAACTTATTTTGATTATTTTCATATATTCTTTATTTTACATAATTGGGTTTAATACTCACGTGGGTTCATAATCAATTCGATAAAAGATCAACATGCCCAAATAAGATTTTTCATTTAAAAAACAGATTATTTCTTTTTTTGTGAGGCGTGTGATTAGATTAGGACATTATTATTATTACCATCAAAACAAAATTGGATTTATAGATCCAATTTGGATTTAATAGAAAGTTTTTTTTAGATATTATTTTACATGATTTCCATCTTGTTCGTGTGTTGATTAGACAAAGATGTGCTTGAAAGTTTAGTAAGGCGTAAACGAAGCCAGCAAATTCAATAACTGTCAACCACCTCCACAGTCTTATTGCTCTACAGAGGGAAGTCATGCAGTTTTCTCTTTAAGATCGCGATCAGGGCCACACTAGATAAGGCTTGTTCTAACTGGGTATCCAGAGATAGAGGTCTTACCTGGGAGTCATTTTCAGCATGATCGCCCTTATCTAAGCTGAGCTCTTTCAGTCACTCATAGTCTCTGTTTAACCGCGGCCCTCACTTTACCATGCCACCCGTCAGCTTCCAGCCAAAGATGCTTGTTTGCAAGGGATTAAGCTCTTTCTGCTTCTATTGCACAAACTATGCACAATGCCATTGCTGTAAAAAAAAAAGTAACCTATTGCAATCACCCTAATCAACAGAGCCAAACGCCAAAGCGTATTAGCACACGCAAACCTGTGCAAACCAGGGAAAGTGGCCATGCGAGAGGATTGGAAAAATACGTTTGAGGTCAAATCGTATGTTTTTATGCAAACGTATGCCATGGGAGAGGGAAAAGGGGGGAAAAATAAATTGATAGGACGAAATGATAGCCTTGAGAGTTCTGTTGCTAGGATGGCTCTGGAAATGAAAGGAACAATGAATCTTTTAGGCAATTACCTCATTAGATTGAGAGCAGAGCTCTATAATTTATCGGGCTGTCGAGATTAAAGTAATCCACAATGCAGAAACTCAAGAGCTGATCTTATAATGGATATTTTAATCATGTACCTCAAAAACGTGGAGCCTATTAACTTCCAATTTCAATTTCTAAATAAAGAAATGATTTTGGACCTTTTTGAAATTACCAACGCATCCCAAAAGACGTTTTTGTGCATTATTTTGATGCTTTGAATACATTGAACGAGGAGCATTTTGAATCGTATTCACAACATTTACCACAGTTTAAAAAAAGCCAGCCAGAAGCACATTTATTCATTGTTGAATACTAAGGATATTTCAAGTTTTTGGAAATGATTTTATTAACCTAGCCTAGATATGGGAAAACACGTTGGGGGACGCAATAAGGTTAAAAGTCTGCTGGGAATAGTTTCTATGGTAACGATACACGTTTATCAAGTATATTTACAACCTCCTCTCCTGAGAGGGGCATTAATGTAGGACTGAGTCCCCAAATGCAAAAGTCAAGAAATACGGGCTCTAATCTCCACTACAAGCTTCCTACCATCAAACATGCAATTAAACGGCCACACTCACAGCGGTGGGGGAAAAACAAGTCTTGATGGTGGTTGAACGGACCCATCTCTGATACCGTCAAGCCCGATTCAGCTTTTCACAACAGCCAATACTGTGCGTGTAATCCATCGGGTTTGAATTGAAGCACATTATCAACACAAATAGCCTGAATTAGTGAGTCTATGTTCACCCAAACAGTAAAAGGAGAGGAAAACAAACAGCAGCGGGGTGGGAATAGACTGTGCTTGGCCCCTCAGTGACTCTCTTCAGGGGCTCTCAGAGGAGACGCTCTCTATAGTTACAACACTGAAGACTCCCATCTGAACTGCACCAGGGACACGTTCAATATAGCAACATCAAAAAAAGAGACGACAAAACAAAAATATCACACTTGCTAAAAGCCTCTACTGGATGAGAAATCAAGCCTAATTGCTTCGCTTGATCTGATGTTCTTTCATCTGAATTAATAGTCATTTACAGACAAGACATATGCTTTTAATTGTGACATTTCTGTTTTTCGGGGGGAGAGAGCTGTTTTGAAGACCAAATAAGAAGCGCTAAGCAGCTCTTCGCTGTTCACAGGTACAAATGTGACATCACCCAGATAACATTCCCCTCAATGAGTGAAAAAAAGCCCTCAAAAGCCCTTTATCTTCAACTAAGGATAGTTTTCATCCCAGCAAGTAATTCATATTTAACCCTCTACTGAGAAAAGAAAGGTTTTAAGCTGACAAAAAAAGAGAAAGAAATAAAGCCCGCAGAGGATATGAGAGTGAGCGTGTTGGATAGAAGAGGAGGGGTGAGGTTATATTGGTCAGCACTGTACCGAAGTATGAATAGAGCGATCGGGTCCTTTAAAAGGCTATTGTGAATTTATATTGGTGAGAATAGCCACATTATCATCTAGTTGCTCTACGGTTTCGAAGTCAAAGTCATATCCGATGATGATTGGCTTGCTGGAATGTCCTGATGGAAAGGTAGAGCCCATCGCATCACCATCTCCATCTCACGTTGCATTGGCATATGCGGCTCACTGAACCCTAGTTGTGGCCAAAATTGAAGAGCTTACACAGAGAAAAATAAATAGACGGTTGAATAGCAATCGCCCGTGCCCCTGCACCTTTTATCAGTGGGAATCTAACAGCCGTGCTGTTTCAGAATTTCAGTTTAGCTTCCGATTAAGGTATGTCCCGGCATTTTATTCCCTACATCTCTATGCTTCATAGCTCCCAAAGACTTGTGGGTAACTGCCTATTATCCAACAGTTCCACTCCACTGACCCTGCCAATAAAACTTTTCATATCCCAATAAATGAACTCGATTGCGGCGTTCTAAACATTTACACTGCGCTAACAGATCATCTCCAGACCTTGGAATTGGCTAAATTCCCTTTTCCTGATGAATATATAGAAGAAGATTAGAGATATGATAGCTTTTCAGATTGCTGCACCCAGAGAAATTAGTTTAGCGAGCGTTTACAGAGGCTAAATTGGAACCATTAAATAGCGGATTGAATTGATGGCACATTCATTGTCTCTCCATCGGTATCACTGTAAAATCAATTAGCCGTCACTTTCCCATTCCCAATAAAGTATGATTGTCAGCCACGGATGGCTACAGAAAGCCTGACAGACACTCGAAGCGAAACACCCATTGCAAAACAAATTTGTGCACTGGGCGACTGCTAGTAAATGTGACCTGTAATTGTGTGGGGAAGCACGCTAGTCTTCATCAAAAAGCCAAATGTGCATGCTATGGATTATTAGTCTGAAATGCCGCTCTGGCCATCTGGAGAGAAGCTCATGAATTCTTTAAAGTGTTGCACTGCTCAGACAAGTCAAAAAGATGTTTATTGATTTTTTTCTTAATAGTTGCGCTTTGATATACGCAGCATACAGCGGCTGTGTTTAATGATAACCCTAAATGTATGAATTATGCAGCAGGGTCCCTTTTCGTATAAGGAAGGACAGTTAGCAAAGCAGCTTTGTTCATCACTATTTTAGATAATCATCTCCTCTGAGAACTATAAATTACATGTAACCATGGAAATAACAGAAATACTGAGTACAAAATGCATAGTGTTGAAACAGTACTGGAACCACAATTATGTTATGTGGGCGAGGAAAGAAATCCTGTGCAAATATCAAGGCTTTGAGCAACATGATATCTACGATTCTAGATCATTCTGCATGAATGTTCTCAACAACTAGGCCTTATAAAGCAGCACACATCACCTGTAAGATAATAAAACATTTTCAGGGATATATTATTTCAACCCAAAGAAACAAATTAAATAATAATAAAATAAAAAGCTTTATTCAGTCATCTGTTGGCTTCATATAGCTATGTTATTATTTTGTTTGATAACCAGCACTTTAGCCAGCATTTCAGTACTTAGTGTTAGCGTCCGTTTAAATGCATTAAAACTTAGAAATTTGTTGAACAAGAATACAAAAATGCCATAAGTGCTTCAGGGAAAGAAACAAATCAGATTTTGTTTAGCAGTCCAATGTGTATACCTTTATACTGGTGTATTACGTACTCTAGCCATTTTATCTATCCATTTCATCATAATCTTTTACTGCGTTGGAGCCATCTTCCATCTTTCAGTATCTTCAGTCTGGTCAGCTGTCTGTATCAGAAACAAATCAAACCGCATTATGCTTGTCAATTTGCCAAAGGCGTTACTGGATGTCCTCTGAGATCAAGACTCTCATTTTCCCTTCTAATAAAATCAAATGGGAGTCCTGCAGTCCTTTCCTTTTGTGCGTGGAACAGTATTATCTTTGCATTGAATGAGGTTTGTTACCAGATTGTTGAGCCTAATGCCACTATTTCTGTAAGCAACACATTAGGATGTGCCAATGCTGTGAGTGGCTACAGTCACACATATGTTGAGAAATTTCAAGGGTGGGGGGAGACACAGATTTCATTAAGCGGCCCATAACAGATGAAGACCCAGGGAGGACCAAGGCATCCAACACCAGCAAACACAGTCTGGATAAAGGAGGAGATTATTAATTGGGGTTAATAAAACATTTGTGGAAAGAGTTGCCAGGACACAGTATGGAGGAACCAATGTCTGTCCACACTCAAACACACCACTAATGCACTGTAAAACACAACCCTAACCGAATATTTACATAAGGACAAAAATATATATTTCTTACTATTAAAAAATTATAAACTCTATTCAGATCCATTGTGTGGGTAAATCTGAACTGATTTAAGGAGAATCAAAAGTTATAATTATACAATTAACTATTTTTTGCAGTTATGCATATGCAAAGCTAAGGCAATTAGCAAAGACACGTCTTTGCCATGTGCACAATTATTGCATTTGAAATAAAGCAATATGCCGCATATATAGTGTTAGTATTTTATGAATTTCGTGAAGTTTCATGTACTCTTCAGCACAATCCCAAAAACTAACCGTCCCAACAAAACAGAAATCACTTTAAATATTTAACATTCCAGAACATTAGACACTAACAGATTAATTGTGTGCAAATACACATTTTTATAACGCTTAATTCCAACAATATCTTCCAATATCAATCTTATATAGTCTGATGCAAAGCATGCTGGGAACTAGAAATCAGCTGTAACTCATTCAGTTTGAGTTCTGTGTAATATAACAAGTTATTGAGCTTACATAACTGTAAATTGCAGAGAACTTTCAGTCATATTTGAGTGAAATATAATATAATATAATATTTAATAAACTGTATAAAATTAAAGACGCATCTTCTGACAGCTGAGTGGAAGTTTTAGTAGATAAAAGTAAACAGTTTTTTTTATTTCATAACTCCAGAATTACAGGGATATTTGGTCAAATGAAAAAAAAATGCTTTTCAGTTACAGTAATATTATTATATTATATTATATTATATTATATTATATTATATTATATTATATTATATTAATTATATTTCATATAAGGTTAATTGTATTGTAATTGTATCACTGTAATAAATTTATGCATAATACAGGTTTAATGGCCAGTAAAAATATAATGTAGGCCATTCAATGCACTCACTGAGATCCATCAAAAGCCTGGTTTGGTTATTTCTTTTGAAGGAAACCGTGTTGTTTTCACTGCCAGGCCGAGCACCTCTTTTTGGGGTTCGGGTTGCGTGTGAGATTGACATGAGGTCGGGGTTGCGGTCAGGTTGGCCGCAGGTCGCGGGACATCCAGGCAGCGCGTCGTTCGCGCACCAGCTGAGGAAACCTTTAAAGTGAGGGAGGCGGTTGAGGTGCTGGAAGGTGAGAAGGTCTACAGGAGTGTTTTCTCATGAACCTGGCTGACCTGGGACGGCACTTTCTGTGGCACATCGAGCGCTGACTTTGAGCGAAAAGCGCAGGGTGTAAGCGGGCCCACAGGTGCTGCACAGATGCCTCCGGAGCACGGCGAGAGGCTCTGGGACACAGAACCAACAGCAGCAGACTGGTGGAGACTCCCTCCTCACATCTGCTTCACCATTCTCCTGCAGTAATTACCTCTCACACCCACTGAGCAGATGACTCGCCCCGTCCCGGTCACACACCGGCTCATCTCCAACCTAGTGCTAGCTCTGACAAGAGAGGCCTTTCAATGGAAAGGCCTAAATGACCCCGAAAATCGAAAAGAATCAAGATGCAGACATTATTAGAAGGTTTTCTTTAGACTGTTTTAAGGCTTTTTGAATGATGTTCCTTTATGCCACTCTTAAGTTCTGTAATTACAGCACCCTGCACAGCATCAGATACAGAGAGCGAGATAAAAAGCAGAGGAGCTGGTAATGGAAATCTGTTTGGAGAGGTGCGGATTCTAATATCTAATTTCCCCTAATAAACTATAACCGATTTAATCTCTACCTTATCAGGCCAAGATTTCAACACTTTCCTTTTTAATTGGCTATTTTGTAATCTTGATTCCCAGTGGAGCTGATGGTCTGTCTCTCCCTCCAGAGGGCTTGCATGAAATCAGTTTGTAACGGTGTGTCAATCTCATTCTGAAGTGACCATCTGGCCGGCATACAGGAGTCGGGGATGGCATGCCGAACCCCGGGGTCTCGGGGAGGCAATCAGCAGCAGCTTTACACAATGTGTTAATGCAAATTTATTAGAGATTTCCTATTGGACGCTTTAATCTGCTTTGTGTTGTCTCCAGTCTTGGGCTAAGGACCTAACACACGGAGCATGCAAGCGCACACACACACACACACATAGATCATAACAGGGCTCTGGGCATGTCAGTACCGTTGCTTCAAGCGCACAAGTTAATTTCTTCGGGGATGAATAAAACATTAAAAACAACAAGCTCGATCTGAGCATTGGGCTCAGCGTTCACGTATTCTTCTGCAATAAAGGACATTTGCTTCCCAGACCCTCAAATTCAAATGACGATGCTTGTGTGCATGTGCCGTTGACCTCCAGTTTTTTTAAGACTCGTAATGTAATTCTTGCATTGAAGTCCAGTCATGATAGTATGTAAATAAACAACAACAGATAACTAATTCAAGAGATATAGCGCATTCTTTGTTCGTCTACAGCATATAAAACAATTCAAACTCCAAAACGGTTCACTTGAAGACAAGCAGGCCGCATTACACAGTTGCAAGGTTGTTTATCACAGCAATAACAGTCCGGCGGTTATGCGAAAGCCGCACTTGTTTGTGTTGTCTGTTTTTATTACGATAACTGCAAGCGCATGTTTAATTTGCTCAATTTGGGATTCTATTGAGATGGCACTGTAATACTATCAGTCTCACTTAATTTTGAAGTAATTAAACATATGTGCAGGGCAGCGGTATTCTCAAAGTTACATTATCATATCTGTGCGAGACAGGAAGAGGGATTTGTGAAAGTATGGGCACTGAACAGGAGTTCTATGCAAACCTTTGATTTCATTTTAACTTGAAATGTTCCTTAACAAAAGCAGAGAAGTAAGAGATAAAGAAATGGAGAAAAATACATTCCCATTATTTTTAATTGGACAAGCACTTTCACTTGACACTGTGGAGAGAGCCTTTACGAGATAAGTTAAGTGAGCTGTTCCACAGAGACGGAAAAAATAACTATTTCTAATTCGGTTCAAAAGGCTAGGGCTTTAGAGTTTTTTTTTCTGGAGGACGGGACAGATTCGCTGTAAACAATTGCCTTTCTCTGCCAGGGAACTTGTTCATTTGCGCCTTAGCATGCTCACGTGCATCTGCATACAAGCTGCTTATTTAGCGGTAAGTTAT
The DNA here is from genome assembly GCA_026230005.1 of Gila orcuttii. Lineage (NCBI taxonomy): Eukaryota > Metazoa > Chordata > Actinopteri > Cypriniformes > Leuciscidae > Gila > Gila orcuttii. The sequence continues at coordinate 41,661,884 of JAPDVR010000003.1, read as the reverse complement.
TACTGCAAGAGCTTTGTCGCACCGATAAAGGTTGAAAAAGATCAAATAATCCTTATCGCCGAGCTGACCCCGGAAACATTACGGCGAGATTGCAAGCAAGAAGCGCAATATGACATTTATCAATACGAGAGACATTTTAAACAGCGTACAGTTACAATCTGGTCATCATCGCTGACTGACATCTGAGCAAATGTGTTCATTCTGTATCGGCTGAGAATAATGGGAAAAGCCCTTGCATTATTGCCAGCTCTTCCTGGAAGCTATAGAGCCTGTCATTAATCCCAACTGTCTGTAAAATTGAAGCAATAAAAACCACTCGCTGTACATCAAATATCTCAGCAGTGATGCTCAAGAAAAAAAAATATAGATCCACAGACAAATAAAGAGATTTATCCGTGATTGTTTCAGTTAAGATTCCTGGGCTCCCCGCGTTCCCTTTGTTGTACATGAGAGAGACATTACACCCATGGCAGCCCATGACCTCATTTGCTGAGAAGAAATTTAATTAACAAGGCAAACATTGTCTGTGACAATGCCTCTGCTGAGACTCCAGCAGATAGCAGCTACTGCCCAAACCGGCATCGTAACAGTGTGACAGGCGGCCTTAAAAAACACACACGTCCGCTCCCACAAACACGGGTGGTATTAAAGCGCTGCTTTGAAACAGCACGTTTTTCTAACGCCCAGGCCAATAAGAAAATAAACACACTGCAATAATTGCTCCAGACCCTGCGCAGCAGTCAGCCATCCGCGCGCTCATGAAAAAAAGATGTGTGGAGTTTTGACTGCAGATGCCAGCTGAGCTGACAATATGCTCTTGGTTCTCAGCCACATAAAGAGAGGGTGGGACCCTTCGGCCTTTTGCATCATAAAGCCATTCAAATCTCTTTGTAGCCCACTGTAAAGTGATTGAACGGAAAGGGAGGGCACCGATTTTGGCAGCACATGGCATGAAGGCGTCGGACGGCTGTCATTCATAAGGAGTGTCTGTACCTCTGTGTTGTTGCCCTAGGGATGGGTGTTAGTCATTTAGCCCAAGGAGGCTGATTACAGAGCTGTGTTGGCTGAGATCATGTGGACAGAATGGGGACAAATAGAAATCAGTGGGCAGTGGATGCTCGGGCCTTGCACAGAATACACTGCTGTGACACGATAAACAGCCCATCAGTTAGCCACACGTCCAACCTTCGTCCAAGCATCATCATGCAGCATCTTTGAACATAAACGATAATGATAATGCCTTTACTTTTTTTTTTACATTTTAAACTTAATTTGAATTAAGGTAGCAAACAGGATGCAGAATTACAACTCAAAATTGAATGCAAGGAAGTAGAATTAAAATGAATTAATGCAAACTGTATTTTTTAACTAGAAAAGAAAATATAGATGATAGATAGATAGATAGATAGATAGATAGATAGATAGATAGATAGATAGATAGATAGATAGATAGATAGATAGATAGATAGATAGATAGATAGATAGATAGATAGATAGATAGATAGATAGATAGATAGATAGATAGATAGATAGATAGATAGATAGATAGATAGATAGATGAAATGTCGGTAGAGATCCAAACAATTTAGAGACTGTTGACCTGCAGTCTGACTCCTTTTATTCCTAAAGCTTTTCTTCTTCTTCTTTTTTTGCCTTTGTGACATGCTTGATACCCGTTCAAGGCTTGGATGAATTGGATAGTTAAACTCTGTAGTGTCTTCATGTGGTTGGAAATGTCTTCCATGCTTTGTAAATGCATTCCATAATGTACACACAGGGTTTATTCCACCCATTATTGTAAGAGCAATGCCTGAACAAGCAGAACAATAACAGAGCTAGTGCTCCATTACCCCGGCTTCTATTCATGCTAATGATGTGCACCATTACTCTTCTTCCTGCTTTGGCTTCTGTGCTATTTACCTGACTTATGGTGCCATATATAACCAGCAGAATCATACAGGATGTAGAGGTTCTTTATGATGATGTAGAGCCCGAGCCGAATCAACACCAAAAAAAAAAAAAAAAAAAACACCAAGGTGTTGCCACGTCGGCTTCGCTCCGCCTTTTCCTTGGGATTATCCAGTGTGAAAGCATGTAATTGGGTCTGTGAGCATATTAAACTCATAGCTAAAGAGGCTGCATCAAAAGCAAAAAGCACAGCAAAACAATTTTAAGCCTAATTTGATATGAGACACGACCGGCCCAGTGGCGGCACGCAACAGAGTCATTTACGATAAGGATTAAGCTTGCGCAATCAAAAGATAGAACAAGATAATGTGGCGAGATACATTTGGAACACAAGCAATTAATGGAGGAAGCATGACACGAGCTGCTTAAGATGAAGGAGGAGAGAAGCTCTCCGCACTTCATCATTATTAATGACAAAGACGCCTGCGTCCCGCCCGTCTCCGGGTGCCTGCCGCTGAGGCTGCCGTATGGTTTGGGGAAGCCAGACGGAGCTGTCAGAGGCCTGTCCGGGTGCTGTGGCTGCTGTCTATTACTCATGTGACTAGTGAACCCACCAGGCAGAAAATGACTGGGTTCACAAGGTGATTAATGAGCTCTCGACCACCACACGTCAAAATATGACGCCAATTGTTAAGCTGCCGGCCCTCTCCCAGGACGGGCCCTATAACACACTTTCATTGAAAATCAATTTGGTGTTTCCCTCAAAACGGGATTCGCAGTGTCTTTATTCATTAACACAGTGACATTATGTTTAAACGGTGCAGTTCGTCTCAGTCCCACAGGCAGGACGTGCGATTGTTTTTCATCTCAAAGCACTTCCAGCCAGATATTCAGTTGCTGGCACCATATAGTGCTGAAAGATTGTATCATATAGGCCTACACTCTTTAAAAAAAGGAAAAGGTTCTTTAGGTTTTTAAAACATTCTGATCATTGAAAGGAGAACCAAAAATGGTTCTTCTATGGCACCACTGCAAAAAAAGTCCCTTTTGGAAGCTTTATTTTTTAAAAGAGCAGGGTGGTAAAAGAAGTGTACAGGAGTCCACGGAGAGCATTTCCCACATAGACGTAGCACATGGAATGAACATCCAACCGAAGGGAAAATGTAATGACACATTAAATGAATTAGCTTTCCGATGGGCCTGCAATAAAAACTAATGATCCAGCGATCACCTTGCGCTAATATTAGAAATGAGAGAGAAATGTCAGGCTATGAGGAAAATGACCTCTCATCTAGTGTTGCCTATATTTTCCCGGCGCTTCCAGCACAAACACGACGCGCGAGCTAGGCCATTCGGAGATCAGCGGGTTAGTTCGCAGGAGACCGCGAGCTAGATGGAGACGTGCATTTGATCTGCACATCATCGTTGAGGAAGTGAACGTGACAGAGCAAAGGGTGCTTGATAAACAGACGCTATCTGGGGCACACACTTCAGAAGAGGCCTCTCTGGGGAGAGCCTAAAACCCAAGGTATAACAAAGAAACCCAAAGCAAATTACCCTGACAGGGATGAAACAATTGCAAATTGGACAAATGATATAATGTACGTCCTATAGTCCCCAGCAGAGCGTGGTTGTTGGCGGCGCTCAGAGGGAATTGGAAATAAGAATAGGCTTTGATGGTAAAGGTCAGGCAAGACAGTACCACTCAGCATGGCCTCCTCGTCGAAACATCTCACATAAAATCCCTCGGAAACAATCTCTTACCCAGTGTGCCCATTGTAATGTTGTTGTTAATAATGCATTGTATATAAAAGGACCCAGTTTTTATTTCTCAAGAGAGAGGCTTGTGTGCTTGTGGCTTGCGAGGGAAGATTTGAGGAACAACTGTGACAAGCTCACAGACGGATTTTTCTAAACTCAATAAATCAAAGTGCTGGTATTTCACTGTCATAAAGCTCTTGGTGGCTTGGTGATAAATAGCCTTGGTGTTAGACAACTCTTGCAAATGAGTCCATGGCAGGCAGGAGGAACAGGATAACTATTACGAGTGGTAAGAGGCCAAGCGCCTGATTTTATGACCCGCCTGTGCCGTTTAATATATTCTGACAAATTCCCATTAAAAATGTATTCATTATTTTGTCTACATGGAAGGGGAGAGCAGAGGTTGTCTAAGCAATTTCACAATGAATCGAGCTCCTTTCAGTATGGTGATGAGGCAAAATAAAAGTCACAGGATTTGGGAATGAGAGTGGAAGTTTTGACTCAGATATTAGCATAGTGACACACACACACACACACACACACACACACACACACACACACACACACACACACACACACACACACACACACACACACACACACACACACACACACACACACACACACACACACATTTTCCAGTCTGTATTGTGGAAAAGATGTCTATGGGTATTTCATCAACTATTGGCTCTTTTGACCCTGTGGACTTTAAGGAGATAATCTCTCTTAAAGCTCACCTTTCACACTCTCACTAGTTTGTCTTCTTTGTTATACAACACTGTATTTACATACATGACAGGGTAATTCTGGGTTTCATTTCTTTTACTTCTCTTTTTTCTGAAAGTAGTAATTATTCTCATAACAATGTAATTTCCATCATATCTCAAAAGATGTTTCGTGATTAAAAGGATAGTTCACCCTAAGTCATCATTTACTCACCTGTTGTTCTAATGCTGTATGTCCTTCTTTCTTTTATGGACCACAAAAGGAGGATTTAAAAAAAATGTCCAGCTCGTGCTCATCAATATATTGTCAATGATTAGCGACCAATATCAAGAATTTAAAAAAAGTCATCACAGAATGATCACGTGTGACACGTATTCCAATTATTCTGGAGGTATATGATATGAAATTTAATGTATTATTTAAAGGTTCTCTAAGCGATGTCAAGCGTTTTTTAGGCCAAAACATTTTTTGTCACATACAGCAAACATCTCCTCACTATCCGCAAGCTGTCTGTCCCCTGAACACTAAAAAAAAGTGGTCTCTGCAGACACCCCAGGCTCCACAAACGACAACAAAAACAAACTGGGCTAACCCGCACCACGAAACATAACAAACTGTTCCAGGGGTTTGGGGGTTTAGTGCACAGATGAGGAGGAGGGAGGGTCTAGCTAGACATCGCTTAGAGCACCTTTAACAAAAATCCTGACCTGAGCTATTAAATATCTCCGGACCAGAACTCCTTTGTCTGATAACAGTCACAGATATAAACACAATAACTTGTTACGATGAACACAACGGATATAATCACCTTAGAGAAAAAGGTACATGGATTGTATTTTGTGTCACACTTTTGTTAATCTTGATTTCTCACTACTTGTGTGGATTTTCTGGGCGAGACGAAGTGAACTCCGGTGCTAACAGAGTCACACGTAGCCGTGCACTGAAGACCAAAGGCCAAAATCAGGGTTTTCGTTAAATGATGCATTCAATTTTATATCGTATACTTCCAGTACACTTGGATTATACAACACATGTCATATGGGATCATTCTGTCTTTTTTTAAAAGCTTGATGCAGGTGGCTATTCACTGCCATTATATGAACGAGCGGGACCATTTTTTTTTCTCCTTTTTGTGGTCCATAAAAGAAAAAAGGGCATACAGCATTAGCACAACACCAGGATGAGTAAATGATGACTTAATTTTCATTTTAGGTTGCATAAGTAAATGCTTACACTGATTCCATGTTGACAAATCAATTATAGCTCTGTTGAAAAAAGCCTAAATGTCTAAGTTATTCCACAGGCCAGAGGCTACCACTGTGTGAGTTCAGAGGAAGCCTTTCCCATGGCTGCTCTAGTAATCTCAGTCTAGACCGTGTGCTCCACGGCAGCAGGAGGCAGCCATTCCCGCTCATTAATCACCCGCCACCGACACCAGAGACATCCTGCCCTCTCGTAAGGACTAAATAACTCCTGCCATCATGAGCAACAGCGCGCTTAAGCACCTGGAAAAACTCGCAGAGATGCTGTGTTTGTGCCTTTGTTTATGTGGCCACTCATCAGCACTGCGAGAGGTCCTGGGTGCTGGGGGCGACCGGCCATTTGGACAAGCTCCCTGCCTCCCTTGACCAGCAGGGTGCCTTCTGTCCAGGCCAGATCAGGCTGAACGGAGAGAGAGAGAGAGAGAGAGAGAGAGAGAGAGAGAGAGAGAGAGAATGCTAGCCACCTCTGCTTTGCCTCATTACAGACTCATTCCAACACTTCACAAGACACATTCGGCAGCGCATAGCACTTTTCCGTAAAAACCAGTCCGGGATCCGCTGTCCGGCCCACCACGACAACACAACGAACATGCACAAATCTGGAGCAAGTGGAAAACAGAGAGGAATGATCCAGGATGGAGGAGGGGGGCATTACCATGCATTTGCATCTCTGCTCTCCAGACACGGAGTCAGATTGATTAATGGAGACAGGGCTTGCAAAGTCATAACAGGGCTTCTGCTCAGGTTAAGTGGTGCTTAGATTGTTTTATATTGTCTGTGATTAGAGGATGAAGCTGAAGAGTTTGATCGCTAAGAGTTCACACCCTTTCTAATCAGTGGGGGCCTTTCGATCCAACCTGCCCTGGCAACTTCAATCAGACATGCTTGAGCCATTTCCCTGAGCCTGACAGCCCATTCAGGAATAGAATAAAAAAAAAAAAATAAAAAAAAAAGGCTATGTAGGGATAGCAGTGAACAAATGAACATTTAGTGTCAACTATCATTCTGAACTAAATGAATAGGGGGAGTGTATTTATTTTAGTCAGAATCACCATTCTTAAATTGGTGGAAGATACCATTTGAGCCCAGACAGCCAACTGTTAGATTTGACTATACTGCTATCATGCAGGGTTATGATAAGAACAAAATTTCCATTGCTGAAAAAGGTGACTTGGATCTAATATATTGGAGGAATAATTGTTGTTGTTGTTGTTGTTGTTTAGAAGATCTCATGAAGAAAACGTCTCGGTTACGTATGTAACCCTAGTTCCCTGAAGAGGGAACAATATGCTGCGTCAAAACGACGTGGGAACGCCACTGCGTGATTTCGTCATGAAGCACGTCCAGTCCAATGGACGTGAATGAAACCAGTCCAATGGCGTGACGGAACGTCATGTGACATCATCGACCAGGAAACTATAAAGTACACCTGAACCAAACAGCGTCAGCTTCTGATAGGCTGAAGCAAGTAGATCATGGGCATGCCGGGAGTATGGCAGGGTGACGCAGCATCTCGTTCCCTCTTCAGGGAACCAGGGTTACATACGTAACCGACACGTTCCCTTTCAAGGGAACTCAAGCTGCGTCGAAACGCTGTGAGAACACTAACAACCACGCCGCCATAAGAGCAAGTGTCCGTCTGTGTGAAATTGGAGCCGAGGTCCAGCTAGTGAAGGGGACGTGGTCCAAGGGACGTGGTAAGCAGTTAGTGCCAGAAGCGCTCCTGCAGGAACTCCAGAACTGCACCCACTGGGCAGTTAACCGGGTCCAGCTGACCGAGTTAACCGGGTGCTCTCCACACCAAGAAGTAAAAAGTCTCCACTTCAAGGTATACTATTTCCTTGTGGATGGAGCTCTGGAGTGGAGAATGGTCTCAACAACCTTGGTTGAGAGACCAGAACTTATGAGCTGAGCCCCCTCAGAGGCCAAGCCCACAGTTTCCACAGTTCTGGGCGGGGGTGAAGGATCGACCCGCTCGCCTGAGAGAGTAGGTCCCTCCTGATCAGAATCTCCAGAGGAGAGCCGTCGAGGAGAGACACTAGGTCCGCAAACCATATTCGGGCCGGCCAGAACGGGGCTACTAGACTGACCCCATTCTGCGAACCCCTGATTTAAGTACGCTGGGATGTATATCGCTGTGGCGAACATGACGAGGCCGAGGGATGTGAGAGAACGGCGCAAGGCCGGTGGTGCGAGTGTTAATGAGCGACACCTATGAGGCACACCGGTCTCGCATCTCTCACGGAGGAGCGGAAGCATAAAGGAGGAGCCACGACGTTGATGATCGAGAGATGAACAGGCCTGTGTTTTGTTTGTGTTTGATTTTTATTTTTGGTAGCCAGCAGTCGTCCGCGAGGGGCTGCTGGCGGTTCTTTTTGGTTTGTTTGTTTTATTTTAAATAAAGTCTTTTGATTGTTCGCCGGTTCCCGCCTCCTTCTTCCCTGAATCTTATACTTCGTTACAATCGCTCTCAAAGAAAGTAGCTTCCCCTGGGCCCACAGGAGGATCTGGTGAGCCAGCTTGTATAAGGGGCGCGATCCTAGACCCCCCTGATGATTTATATAGGAGACCACTGATGTGTTGACTGACCGAACAAGCACATGATGACCCCTCAGGTCTAGGAGGAAGTGTTTCAGAGCCTGGAACACCGCCAACATTTCTGGACAGTTGATATACCACGAAAGATAATGGTCCTGCCAAAGATCTTGGGCTGGGCGACCACTCATGATCGCCCCCCAACCCATGAGGGAAGCATCCAACGTTAGCGTGACGCGACAACAATGAGCTCCAAGCATGGGCCCTTGGGACAGGAACCAAGGTTCTTTCCAAATAACTAAGGCGCGAAGGCATCGCCATGTGACCTTGATCATGCGGAGTGGGTTTCTCCTCGGGGAGAACCCCTTAGTCCTGAGCCACCACTGCAACGGTCTCATGTACAACAGTCCGCAAGGTATAACGTTGGACGCTGCTGCCATCAGACCTAACAGTTTTTGAAACTGCTTTACAGTGGCTGGCCTACGAAAGGAAGAACACAATATTGGTACACTTCGCCCCCGAAAGCGAACCTCAGGAATTTCCTGTGTTGTGGAAGGATGGATATGTGTAAGTATGCGTCCTTTAGATCTAAAGTGACAAATCAGTCCTCGGACCTGATTTGTGACACATCTTGCTTAAGTGTAAGTATCTTGATTATTTTATTGAGCTTTCCTACAGCGCAGATCTAAAATCGGACGAAACCACCCTATCCTTTTTTGGGCTGTAAAACCCGGACTCCCTGCTGGGTGGAGGAACCCGTTCTATAGCCTCCTTTTGCAGAAGAGCTTGCAGGTCCCAGCCTGCCTGCAGGACCCAGTGAGATATATTTGGTAGAAGTTTCCAATCTGCCAGAAGATCTACTAAGGATACCAGCCTCTCGAGAGTGGCCTCTGGTGTATTTCGAACAGCAGGCACAGGGCCCTGAAGCGGCGCACTGGCAGGGAACAACTGGCCTGACTGCTCTAAAGCCCTCGTCGGAGGGAGCGAGCAACCCTCGGGTAAAAACTCACTGGGACCCTCTGCGTCCCAGCATGAAGGTGGGGTTGGCAGACCGGCCCCCTGAGGGCACCAAGGGGAGACGGGCACCGTATTATGAGGTGGAAACCGTCTTCCCCAAGGAGGGGTGTATCCTCAGAAGCCCGACACCACTGGCGTCAGGGCTTCTTGGCCTACTTAGAGATAATAATGATCCTCAGATCTGTTTTAGCGTGCCCTTACCATAAGCATAGATTTTATAAAGTGCATAGTATTTTAAACATTTAAAAAGCCAGAAAGATATTTCATTTAATTTCTCAAAATTAAATAAAACCATAAACATATATTTAGAAAGGGCATGAAGCACTCAGCGCGTGCCCTTACCATACACATGGATTTTAGAAAATGCATAGTATTTTGTGCAGCTAAAAAGACAGAAAGATATTTCATTTAATTTCTCAAAATTAAATAAAAGCATAAACATAGATTTTAGAAAGGACACGAAGCACTCGGCGCGTGCCCTTACCATAAACATGGATTTTAGAAAGTGCATAGTGTTTTATGCAGCTATTTTAATTTCTCAAATTAAAATGCATCCAATAACAAAGTATTTCATAGTCTGAATTACAGGCTGAATATTCATATTTGAATACAAAAATAATCATAGCTTGCAAGCACATTTTAGTTGTGATAATAGGAAAAAGAGACAAAGGGGAACTTCTTGAGCTCAGTTTCCTCCGCATTATAGATGAATTGCGGACCCATAATCCTCGCGTTGCCTCAGCAAGCGAGAGATCCGAGCTAGTTAAGACTCAACAGGGTCGGAGCTAAAACTTCCTTTATAGTGCGTGTATTTTTTTACACATAGGGAACATTTTTATGAATGAAACTGTCAGCCCACACAGACGTGCATGCACCGCCCCCAAACAAACACTTCAACTGTGTGTATACCTGCTCGTAATGTAGTGAGGGCAGGGAAGGACACAATTCAAAAGGCTGTTTGCTTCACATGAAGTGGCGAGTCTGTTTCGATAACTACAACATTCAGCTCCTCAGAACTGGATAATTGCAGTACCGGTGCCTCATTCGGGGTGGAAGTAACTGCAAATCGTGCTTCTGACCCCGAGATGAGACACTGGACCTGGCAGGTGAAGGCAGAGAAAGGGCAAAGCCCGTCTCTAACCCCTCTGCCAGATCCATTTTCGAACCCCATGACCCCGGCAGAAGCAGGACGCAAGCCACGAGGAACGTGAGCCGGATGCCCTCCTCAAAGAGCGATCGGCGGGAGCACAGCGTTCTCAACTAACAGTAACAACAATGCTCATATTCAGCCCCCTCGAGGGCTGACTGAGCGTGCTGTACTCCCAAACGAACAACACACAATACATATATCCCCACCTGTGCGCTTGCTGAAGACACAGAAGCTGACGCTGTTTGGTTCAGGTGTGCTTTATAGTTTCCTGGTCGATGACGTCACATGACGTTCCGTCACGCCATTGGACTGGTTTCATACGTGCTTCATGATGCAATCACGCAGAGGAGTTCCCACAGCGCTTCGACGCAGCTCGAGTTCCCTTGAAAAGGAACAAATATTTCATCAACTAGATTTCTTAAGATAATGTTTTTACCATCCAAGTAATTTCAGTAACACTTTACAATAAGGTTCATTAGTTAACATTAGTTAATGTATTAACTAACATGAACTAACCATGAGAAATCCATTTGTTACTGTATTGGTTAATCTTTGTTGACGTTAGTTAAGAAAAATAGAGCTGTTCATTGTTAGTTCATGTTAGTTCACTGTGCATTGACTAATGTTAACAATATTTTAATAAAGTATTAGTAAATGTTAAAATTAACATTAACAAAGATTAATAAATGCTGTTTACGTGCAGTTCATTATTAGTTCATGTTAACTAATGCAGTTAACTAATGTTAACTAACGAACCTTATTGTAAAGTGTTACCGTAATTTCACACTTGCCTTAGTGCTCATGCAGACGGCACAGTTTTGAATCCTGCTTACAACATTTCCTTATGCTGTTCACCTTTTGCTCCTTTTGTAATAAAAGTGAAGTAACAATAAATTAAATCAAATAATAATCAAAAATGTTTATGTTACAGCCTTTTTTATCCCAGTACATAAACACAGTGCATGGACTCATATAAAAGGACCTTAATGCTACTTAACCTGTACATGATACGCAACTTCAACAACAATCTCTGCACAATGACATTTGACAGACTGTCAACTGCACAATGTCCTGTTTCAGACAAGCTGCAGCTTTTGACAGGTCTATGACTGTCTAAAACCGGAAAAATGGCTGTAGATGAAAACATCAAGACATGTCCAAATTCTGTTCGCATTACATATAGTAAACATTATAGTAAACCTACACATTCACACTCTTTGTAACTCCATATATAGTAATATTGAAGTGATTTTATTATAAATGCGCTGAGTTTTCCCACGCAAAACATAAACACATAAAAAAATTCACTATAAACAATGTTTATTATAAAAAATGAGATCGGGAGAGACTTTAGAAAGTTTGATTGGACGTTACCTATATAAGAATCAATTATGAATCAAATCAAATAATTAAATACAATTTGAATATTATTACAATAAAACAATTAAATTAATAGAAATGTTTATGTTATTTAAATATTATTATTTTATTAATAAAATAAATAATCTAATAAAACATTCAAATTTGCGTGTCCTATATACATGCATGTACACCACTGTTTCTCTTGTGTTGCTTGTGTAGAAATCAATCATGTGCTTCACATACAGAGTTCTATTTCTAGGACGCACATAGTTCCATAGTGTTCCGAATCAATTACAAATGCAGTTCCATTTCAATTAGAATGCTGCCTTAGTATGTTTTGGAAGAGAGCTTGTTGCTAGCGCTAGCATGGTGAATAAACACATCATAGCCCTCTGTTGACTTCTGTCTGTATCAGAGAGCTATAGTGAGAATCCCAGGCAGCTCATCTGTCATGGGAGTTTCTCATAGCGCCGCTCCTCTTCCTTTTCAAATGCACTGGGTAAGTATTTTAATTAGTTGGCTAATTGTCTAAGTAATTGGTAGACAACTTAGCTCTAACAGTAATCAATCTCAACAGGGCTGTGCTCTATCACATCAAAGGATCTGTAATTAAGACGGCTAACTGTGGGACGGTCTTTAGCCTGATGCTATGGCATGGGGGTGGATGATCCCTGATAAAACTCGGATGAGCAGATGAGCTCAGGGGAGGAGAGAAGAGCTTATCGTGATGTGAAGAATATTCCAGGGTTCAGATAAATAAAAGCATCTGGGACATCGTTCACGGTAGATGGTCACGGACACGAGTGGACACGTTTTCCTCTCTTACACCTTTAGCAAACTTCCACAACAGCATGGAATAGGAATAATTAGAGCATTAAACCACAACTCTTCACACTGCTGAATATTTATTGGTGGAATCTCTTCCTTTGTCACTAATGGGGAACAATGTCTCATTATAAGTGTGGAGAAGCAATTTGCAGAATCCATATTTTGCTGTATCAGATTTCATTTTTGGTTTTTGTCTAGCCACAGCTATCAATATCTTTAATTTATTCTCATTTCACAATGCCTTTGCTCTTGGAGCAGGCAATTATATATTTGGGATGAAAAGACTAATCATTTCTTAAATTCTTCTATTTAGGGGAATTTTAATCTACCCATTGAGGAAAACAAGACCCATAATGAACAATTATACAAACAGTCAATTTCTATGTTGTGCAGACGACTTAATTAAAATTAGTAATGAAAAATGAGCGAGTCTTCGCAAGGAGCCGTACTTATCAATTTTCAAATAAGGGAATTGAAATGTTTTGCCTTCCTACTTTGGCAAGGTAATGAAAATGACCTTACTTGCAATAAAGCATGATTTATTTAAAAATAAATGGAAACATTAAAGGTATTATTAATTATAGAACCCACAGGCCCAATTCAAATATATCAGAACTATATAATGAGTGAAAATGAAAACAATTATTCATTACGCTACACAAATTCCCTCACATGCACTGTAAGGGCTTTTTAGACTCAGTATTTTTTCCCATGACACGATCGCACCAGTCCGGATATCTAACACAAGCTGTTTGAGGTCCTCACGGTCAGATTCGGAGGTAAAGTTGTTGGCTCTTGAATATTACTACTCTTTGAGACAGTAGGGCGCTCGGGTCTCGGAGGCTGTTAGATCCGTGTGTGGGCTGAGGATTTCCTCATTAGTCTGGATCAATGTGTATTCACTCCACATCACTTTGATCCAATGTGGAAGAAATGGTGTGTACACCATACAACAACTCTGAAAACTGTTGGAGGCCGAGTCCCTGGAGAGAGCTTCATTTGTTCTAATACTGACTCATACTATACCATCCATATGAAAAACTAACATTCAGATTTCATTTTTTTCATACACCCAAAAATGCCTTTAGCGTTGCACAAAGCGCCATGTGTTAATGTCTGTTACCGGTGCATAATTACGCGTGCATCTAATTTGTTGATCTCAAACACCACAGCAGGCAAGCTGCTTTAAAAGATCAGATTACAGTCATGGAAAACTGATAGCAAATGCATGCATGTTCGAGCCTAAGTGGCTAATTATGTTGGCGCTGCCCTGTGAGATACCTGCGAGCTACCCTGCCAGCCATCAGACGAAATTAAAACGGTCCTCCTCCTGTTCCCTATCCCTCCGCCTGCAGTAAGGGCCAATACACAGAGTGGCACTGACAGATTGACAAATAAGGTTAATAAGTACTTTCCACTTCTCCTAAAGGCTAATCAAATATTAATCCTTGCAGTGTGGTCAGCAGAAAAATAACAAACAATTGGTGGAGAGGAATTGATTGAATTGATTTGCCGGCAAGGTTTTTGAAACCAAATTCCCTGAACATCTTTGAAAACATTTGCACATTCAATGGAAACACAGCTCAGTTTATACACGGTTCTTTTGAAAAACTTTAAACTGAAATTACCAAAGGTTCTAAACCGAGATAGAAGAAGAACTCAAAAGTCATTAAACGTGGTCACATGTGTTGATGTGTGCGTGTATATACAGTTTATATATATATATATATATATATATATATATATATATATATATATATATATATATACATATGTGTGTGTGTGTGTGTTTTCTATTTGAATACATTTTAAAATGTAATGAATTCCTGTGTAAAGCTAAATTTTCAGTATAATTACTCCAATCTTCAGTTTCACACACACACACACACACACACACACACACACACACACACACACACACACACACACACACACACACACACACACACACACACACACACACACACACACACACACACACACACACATAATAGTATGTATACTGTATATTATGTTAAATTGATCTTATTTTTTAAACTGTAACATGTATGGCTCATAAGATCTCAAATAATTGTAAGCATATTTTAGATTATTAGCAATACTTTTTAGAGTATAATTCCATTTTTTTTAAAGGACACTATAAGAGACTAATTACATACATAAATAATGATTATTTCTTAGCAAGTGTGAATCGATTGAACACAAACAGCAGAAATAGCAGATCAATGCAATAACCTCCCACGGGTAAATAAAAACAGAAACACGAGATAGGAGAAGGCATGATGAAATACAAAAATATACGCAGATATTGAAAGGAAATTGGAAATCAAGCACTCGGCAGCAATGGGGGAACATTACTGTGACAGCTGATAGCAGTTGTGATAGGACAGATTCGTGGGCTCTGTTTTTCAAGTCCCTTGCTGATTCCTCTGCACTGCTTTCACTAATCACAAGCCCCAGGACATCTCAGGGCCTAGTGGACTATGTCTGCAGCCCTACACACACGCACTGATAGGACAAAATTGGATCCAGTGTGAATGCAAAGAAGCTTATCATCCAACATTTCCAGGCTCTGCTCCCTCCTAGAGCATATGTCAACATCATTTATTAGATGTGGCACGGGACTAAATAATGTATGATCACAAAACGAAAGAGAGAAAAAAAAAGAATCTCACCCAGCAGGTGGGTGGAATAATATTTGGAAAGAATATGAAAATTATTAATAGAACCCCTCGAGGGAGAATTATTTGTTAACATTATCCGGTAAGTCATTGGGGGTGCTTCAAATCTATGATTAATCATATAGAACATTTTCAATAATAACGATATTAAGGAGTGAAGGCTTTCTATTTACTGCTGGGTCTAAACAAAGTAGACCCTCGTTTAGCGAATAAGTGCCTTGATTCTGATGGTGATTCATGCACATTCCTCAGGCTTATTTTCTCTCCCTGGACGGAGCTCAAATGCGTGGTTTTTACGGCTTTTTCCCCGTTTTGTTTTGGAAAATTCAATAATCCATAGAAAATCGAAACATATATTTACATTTTAAGTACATCTGCATTTTAACAGAATGCATAAAAAACATAAAGAATGATAAAGCATAAAGCATAAAGAATGATGCATGGAACATCATTACACACTAATTTTAATCAAAATATGGACACAACAAGGACGATTTGATGTCGCATAATGCATGTATTCACCTCCATCTGAATGTGGGCCTGCATGCTTGTAGTGCTCCCCACTGATACGGCCTCTAGCTCACAAACAAACAATAGCTGAGTCTGCACAAGCAGTTTATACATTAATGTATGGAGCTCCAGCTGGGGGTGTAAGATGTGTGTGATATAACACTTAGGGCACAAGGGAACCTCTTCTCCACAACACAAACACACAGGCAGAACGTTTTACAGGGCATGCACTTGCTGAGAAGACAAACAGCACAATCAAAAAGCCAAAACACGAAATTAACACCATCACACGTTACAGTGTTCAACATATAGGCCTATGAACAACATATAGGCATATACAATTATGTTGTAGAGCAGCAGTAACTGTAGTAGAAGCAATAACCCTATTGTTCATATTAATTTTATTCATGTGTATATATAGACAAAACTTTCGAGTAGCATTTCAGGAGTGTTTATATAACAGTCAAACAGAATCATTGTGCTTGACACTTGTCATTAACCCTAAGCGTCTTTTGGTGTGTATCATTGAATTAATCACTCAACTGATTTGTTCAAAAATACAGAATTATTCAGAAATGAAACAAGTCTTTATGAGTGAGTCACAACATATAGCCGTAAACAATTATGGTGTAGAGCAGCAGTTATTGTAATTAACCCTATTGTTCATATTCATTTTATTCATGTGTACATATTCAGTTTCAGGAGTGTTTATATAACAGTCAAACAGTATCATTGTGCTTGCTCTTGTTAAGACTTTTCAGACCGGGTGTCTGTGCATTAGTGATGGGGATTTTTCAGTGACTTATTCTGCAGGTTACGTTGTTACAGCAGGTCACGACAAGTGACCTCATTGTGAAATCATCAAGTGGAATCATTGAATCATTCGTTCAACATACTCGTTCAAAACACTGATTCATTCTGGAACAAAACAAGCGTCTTTTGGGGTATATCATTGAATTCATCACTCGACTGATTTGTTAAAAAATACAAAATTATTCAAGAATGAAACAAGTCTTTTTGAGTCACTCTAGTTCATTCAAAAATACACAATTCGGGAACGAAACAGCGCCACATGTGTCGCAGTGGTTCTTCAGTGGCTTGTTTTGGAATTAATTAGTTGGCGGACCAAAACCAGGCAAAATAACTGCCAATACTGCAGCTCAGGCTCATTAGAAAAACGTGCCTGAGGCAATATTTTTGCAAAACGCAAAATACGTTGTTTAGTGCACGTTTTGAAACAGTTTTAAAGTGAAATGTCCAGTGAGTGGCGCTGAAGGCGTGTTTAGCTTTTTCCGGAACAGATGAACTTGAATATTGCAACGTTTTATTACGCTGGATAAATTACGCTATTTGTACGTTTCACCGCAGTTCTGAATTGAAATGTCCGGTGAGTGGCACCAAAAGCTTAATGCTCCATTTTAAAATAACAAGCTTGGTACCTCAGTAAAACTGAACATATGGAGCTGGTTAAGTGATGCAAACTCCAAAATATATTAGTTTACAAATCATACACTATGGTAAAAAGTGTTTTGAGGTCATAACATAATTGTGCATGGTGCCGTGTGAAAACAAATCTTTATTAATGTCAAGTCAAGTCACCTTCATTTATATAGCACTTTTAACAATATAGATTGTTTCAAAGCAGCTTTATAGTGATAATAGGAAATTAAAGTAACAGAGATTGTTTTGGCTTTACAGCAGCTCTAGAATAAAGTTATTGTCCAGCTAAAGTTAGTTTTGAATGATTCCCTTCCGTCGCAAAGATCATTAGATATTAACGTAGGGGCCGCTAACACGACACTGTTCTAACAGAAAACCCCTTAATGTGCCTGGTGGCTCGAGAACGCAAACCATGAAATAGGTTCCTAGGTACAAGCCTTGAAAAATTTATAATACTGAATTTTTTATTGCTTCCGCGTAGCCATGTGAACCGGAATTATCCCGGCAACGTTTTATCTGTACAGATGTAAAGGAAAGGGAAGGAGGCCTTCACAAGGGAGAGACTAGTTGACACTTCAGGACTGTGTTGTCGTCGTGTCCAGGCGCAGGTCCTTCATCAGATCCGGATACGGCCTGGATCCGGCGGACTGCGGTAAACCTCGGGATAAACAGAGAGACTAATGTTAGCGTAGTCGCCATCCTTCTTATGATGTAACAAGTACATCAGGATTTATGGGAAGTGTTCACAGTTCCAGCTGACCTAATCTATGCAGCCTAACATTGAATTATAGAAGTCTATAATGCGTTACTGTATGTGTATGATTAATCCATAATCTGCTTCTGTAATCATAATTTTGTGTGAAAACAATTAAAAGAGCTTGCTGTTTTACTGCCTCTAGTGTTCAATTCTGCAGTGTTATGTACAAATTGGTACGTATTTTGCGTTTTGCAAAAATGTTGCCACAGGTAGCCTACATTTTTCCAATGAGCATGTGTTGCAATATTGCATCTAAAATGTAAGTTTATGAATATTAAATTCTTGTTTGTTAAACTTTTTTTTTTTAATAAAAGCCTGCAGCCTGCTGATATATGGCCATAACATACTGTTATGAAAGTGACTGATATATTATATTTAATTAAAAACATATCTTTGTAGTTTCTTTGCAGTTTTGAATTGCTTGTTTATGTTTGATATTTTGAACTCATTTTTTTTTATATAAGGATGGAATCTATCAAGGAAGTTTGATCATCAAATAAATACACAAAATTTAAACTGATGTTCATGTGTTCTGACATTAATTTACATAGTTTAGAAAGACATATATAAGAATATTATATTGAGTTTATTATGATATTCTTATAGTATTCATAGCACACACAAAAAAAAAACAGATGTTGAAGAAGATGTGAAGTGTCACAACAGTCCCTGCTCTCCCCTAGAAATAGTTTGAAGTAGAGACTTCAAACCGCCATGCCAAGCTCACATATTCAATACTAGCCATAAGTATCTTTAGCTAGATGAGCAATTCCTCTAAATTCACTCCAGAGATACTGTGTAATTGACTCCACATCTAACAGTATGGAACAAATCCTACTAGCAGAGGCTAGTCCACAAATTGCATTAAAAACACTCAATTGGCCTGGGATTGACGTGAGCCACATGTCCCTCCTTATCCCATTAAACACGGAGCTGCTAAACTTGCTGACGCACAGGAAAGCAAGTCCTAACCTGTTATGGTATGTAAAGAAATTAAAGCAAAAAAGAGTTGAAAAAAAGTGTGAAAACTAAAAACAGGAGCTTGCATTTGTTTAGTTCTATCATTTTAGAACAAATGAGAACTCTGTCAGCACCGTCAGTCGTCCTCGCCGCAACCCATCCAGAAACAAAGAGAGTCGAACTGTCACATCATCCCACCAGACTAGAACATGTTACAGTCCTTTTTGATTACATGTAAACAGGTTTTGACATGGGTCTGCTTTAATGTGCAAGACATGCAGAAAATGGGGGGGATGTGGGGGGTGCGCACAACTGAACCTGTCAACAACCAGTACCTGCTTTAAATCTGTAACCCCCGTTTCAGGCAATCTGTGGGAACCAGGCCTGCGGAGTCTAATCCTGTATTTATCCACACCCCCCTCTTCTGTATCACACTTTCAATTCCACTTGCTGCCTCCTTTGTGCGATTTTCATTTGATCTTGACTTTAAAATTCACAATCTATTCAAGGTTTTTTAGTTGGTTTCACGCCGTGGCCGTGAAGCTCTATTTATGTACCAGGTTTTTTGGAATTGCAAATCAAGGAGTGTGTGATTTGGGGAAATGCTAGTGCAACGTTTGCGTGCACTCACCTTTTATGAGCCCGTAGATTTAAAATGTTAACACAGGACTTTAAGCGGGCTGATCGGGGCTGTATTAGTCAGTCAGTGGTTGTGCTATGGAGACTTGTTCTGGTTATCTAGCGGTAGTTAGATGCGTTTCTGCTTTAGCACAACTCTGATTAATGGCTCAGGTGATGTCTAGACAGCTTGCCAGACATCAATGAGCGGCCGTATTAATTTTGAGTGACAGAGTGAGTGATGGGATGTCCTCAGTTAGTAATTAGCACTCTCAAAGGGAGAAATCCCTCCCAGTGTTAAATATTCCCACCTCTGACCGGTCCCGCCACAGGAGCTTCATGATAAATCCAACATGTCCAGAAGCTGAAAACTTTACTTTACTGCAGTGGTTCTCAATTTTTTTTTAACCAGTGGCGGACCACTTCAACATTAAGATAGAAGAGCGGACCACCTGACACTCTAAATTTCATTAGATCCACTGACAAATAATAACAATGCAAGACTGCTGTCTTGATCTTAACTGTTTTAATAAAATTTGCTAGATTACTGTTTTTAGCTAATCAACCTGAATTAGCCAACTGTTTATTGATCTAAAAACT
Organism: Gila orcuttii; assembly: GCA_026230005.1. Classification (NCBI taxonomy): domain Eukaryota; kingdom Metazoa; phylum Chordata; class Actinopteri; order Cypriniformes; family Leuciscidae; genus Gila; species Gila orcuttii. Next base: position 41,641,769 of record JAPDVR010000003.1, on the reverse strand, counting down.
GAATGCACCAGGAGCTAGACTACGAGCTATACTACTGAAAAGATAAAAATATGAAACGTTTTTTTAAACAAATGTTGATCAGTTGACCATTTAGTTGACTGTTTTAAAGTTGGTGCTTGTGTCTATAATATTTATGAATAATAACAACTATTTTATTGGTAACACTTTATTTCGATAGTCCACTTTAGACATTCTACTAACTATAAGTAACTTTGCAGCTACATTCCAACTAACTGTCATTAGATTATTAATAGACTGTCTGCTTAATATCTGCTAACACTTTATTTTGTTGGTCCCCAACATATATTCTACTGACTATAAGTAACTTTGCAACTACAAGTCAACGTATTCTCCAAACCAGAACCCTAACACCTAACCCTAACCTAACAGTCTACTAATACTCTAATGAGAGTTAGTTGACATGTAGTTGAAAAGTTACTTATAGTTAGTAGAATGTCTAAAGTGGACTATCAAAATAAAGTGTGACCATTTTGGTATTTACAGCATTTACATTACCATTCAAAAGTTTGGTGTCAAAAAATTATTTCATGAAATTATGCTCTCCATGGCTGCATTTTTTCAAAATACAGTAAAAACAGTGACATTATGAAACATTGTTACAACTTAAAATCACTGTTTTCCATTTTAATGTATTATAAGTGTAGCATCATTACTCCAGTCTTCAGTGTCACATGATCCTTCAGGAATCATTCTAATATGATGATTTGATGCTCAAGAAACATTTTCAATGTTGCAAACAGTTGTGCTGCCTAATATTTTTGTGGAAAACATCATATATCGTTTAAAAAATACATTACTGTAAATGTCTTTACTGACACTTTTGATCAATTTAATGTATCCTTGCTGAATAAAATATCCCCTAAAAATATTTGAACTGTAGTGTATATTTATTTTAATTAATTTATTTTTATTTTACATTATTTTTTATTTTATCTTAATCTGCCTTTATTTATTTATTTAATCATTATTATGTGTTTTTTTTTAATTAGCTCGTCCACTTGCAGACAATGTGGAATTCTTCATGGAACACCAGAGAAGCTCTGCTGCTATGTTTGGTACCATATGAGTCAAGAGTACAATAAATGGCCAGTGTCTTGTTTGAACATATCAATCAGCCATCTCAAAGTGCAGCCAATGGGAATATGAAAAGCTTGTGAGGTGGTTAGACAACACTCGTCTGGTTTGAGCGTGTGGCCCCTGTGCGGTTCAATGAGCCGAACAACAAGGAAACTAAATAACCTTTCTCATAACAAATAGATTTGTGAAATGTCAGGATGCATTTCACTGCAGTACCAGAGACACTTGTGCAGAGAGAGCTGAATGTGAAACTAGAGAAATAAAACAAATGAGCCTGGCAATGTTTTCTGCACAAGCCCCGTGTCTACATGCAGGAATTAATGGATCTGCTCTAATAATATATTCTTTACTCAAGCTTTAGTAAGTAATATGAAAAGCTTGCCACTGAGATGCTGAGGCACCATTCTCATGGTTTGAAAACATCAAGTATATATTTTCTTTATTTGCCAAATACTCCAAAGAGAATCTTATCACGAGAAGGCAAACAAGTACATCAATGTTATCTACACATGAAAAATGCACATGAGTGAGCCAAAGACAACACAGAAACTACGCGATCCAGGGGAGGCTTTTAAAACACAGGCGGTGGAAGCCTTTTACACCACACAGACGAATCCAATGGGAAGCAAACAATTTGCATGTCTTAGACAATGCACACATAAACACACAAATTATGTTGTTCTGGAACAGCTCATCTGTCATAATTCCTTTAAGTGGCTGAGGGAGAGTAAGCCGGTTTGAATGGTGAGGAAGTATATTTTGGCTTGCTGGGTAATACCCTTGAGTAATATATGCAAAAGAATTCTGTATTGCTCAAGAGATTCACCGTCTTCGCAAACAAACACTGAATTTCTCATATGGACTATAATGAAATATAATTCCAAAGAGCATAACGCAGCCTCTTCATTTTAAATAGAGACTCATATGTCTTTAATAACTCAGGAAGAGACATATAGAGAAGAAACAAGGGATCAATCTTGAAATGTCACAGAAAAATAAATTCGGAAGTTTGGAGCAGCGAGACGCACAGGCGCAAAAACAGCAATGCATATATTGAGCATTATGCATCCAAACAAAGCATATACTGTATGTACATGCGACCCCTCCATAGTCAGAATGGCCAATGGAGTGGTTTCTAGAAGCCCAGGTGGATAATAACAAAGACGAGCGGCTCAGCAAACGCCATACCGCCCGTGACACATTGTACACCTCAGTATTGATATTTGTGTTTATATTGTCATTGAAGATAACAGCAGTGACATGAATTTGCACTGTTTTTTGTTTTCCCCCAATGCTTATCATCAACATTTCAAAAAAATGTATTTTTAAGATGTCCTGTCGTTTATGATTCACGGCAGCGGATCTGGTTGCCAAAAAAATCACTGTACAACTGCGACAGCACCAACACTGTTAAAGCTGAGTGACCTTTTCAAAGACTTTGGAGTTATTCAGTTCACAGACACAACACAATATAAACACTCAACGAGACAGATGAAACAAGCGCTTATGAATATTAGGACCTTGGTGTGTGACATTACTTTTAATATTAGATGGATTTCTAAATGACACAATTTCCATAAAATATTCTTGATGGGATAACGCTCTAACCTGCTTTATAATAAAGCTTGGCTAGTAAGGTTAACACTGAAGAGCTTTGTGCCATTAAAATTATGCAGAGAAACATTAGTTTGCGCATGAATCCCTTTTAATGGATTAGAGGGTGTGCTCGTAAATAGACTCCACGTTAGAGAGGTGTCTGCCAGAGTAACGGCCTGAAAGTAGAGGATAACAGCCAAACTTTACACACGTTTCGGTGGAAAAACTCTAGTATACGTCCATGGCAGAAAGTCACTGCAAAAGAGAAAAAAACATTTTCTTAATCAGTAGTTTGGTCTTAAGAAGCAAAATTGCATAGCATATTAAATAGATAGTTCATCCGGAAATTAATATTCTGTCATCATTTACTCATCCTCAATGTTGTTCCAAACCCGCATGACTTTCTTTTTTCTGTGGAGCATGATTGAAGATACTCTGAAGACTGGCAACTCATTGCCATGCAAATTACACTGAATTGGGACTCAAAAAGGACACAAAAGGAGCATAAAAGAGGTCCACACAACTTTTATGTCAAATCAAGTTCGGTTATATAGAGCTTAATACAATACAAATGAATTCAAAGCAACTTTACGGCCATTCGAGCGTTTTTATATTAGCCTCCACTCTAATGCACAATAATGTTTTGTTTATAAGTTCATGCTGGAGTTTCATTGTCTGCTGCTTTTAAATGCTTGAGCTCACTGAGGCAAGATGGATTCTGATTGGCTGTCAATGTTTTTATTGTTCATCCGCTGTTCATCGAGTGATTCCAACTATATTGTTCCTCTGTGCCGTAATCATTATAGTGACTTCACTATTCTCACAGATGTAGAACGATTAAAACTTTATAGATAACACTGATCATCCTTGAAGTGAACAGGCTTATGAAGTAGTTAAACTTGTAAAAAGAGCATCTTGATGCTTGAATTGTTCTGGAGCCATACAATTGCTTTGCGCACGAAAAAGACCGAAAGTAAGTTTTTTGTTGCTGAAATTGAGTATGACTACTTGGCTCATCCATGAGAGTATGGAATGACATGAAGATGAGTGAATGACAGAATTTTAATTTCAGGGTGAACTATCACTTTAAGACTTATTTTGGGAGAATATAATGTGAGTTATGTTTAATTTTCTTACTCTATTTGCATTTTGCTGTGCATACTATGAAAAATTTCTCATTTTAAATGGGATGTATTATGCAAAATTCACTTTTACATGATTTTTGAACATAAATGCGTGTCGGCAGTGTGTGTACACAACCACCCTATAATGATAAAAATCCACCCACTCATTTTTAATCCCCATAAATCATAAGTAGTGTCTCAGAACAAGTCGTTTGCAGATTGTAGCTTTTGTGATGTCACATATGCTTAGGCTCCGCCCACGACTCCCTATTAGCATTGACCCCGTCCTGAGTGAGCTGTACACAGACCGCCATGTTTATCTCCTTGCCAGAGCATTGAACAGCAGCATTCAAGTAAGAAATGTATTCGTATTAAAGCTACTAAAGTTATTCAATCAAGAGCAGTGAGTGATTTTCTGTTTTTCATTTTTTGCTTGATTGATATTAACAGCATATATAGCAGTGGGTACTGTATATTACGCTGTTTTCACCTTAATACAAAGATCTAATATACACATGCGATTTCTTTACTTGCTGTTTACGTTCACAGACATAACCGACTGTGTTAATGTGAACTTTGTGTTTTTGACATAACCGTGTGTATTTGACAGTTTTATGCACAATAAGACGTGAAAAAGAACTTAGTTTAATACTCATGGGACAGGCTTTGCCCTCTTCTGGAAAGCAGGGTGGGGAGCAGCAGCTCATTTGCATTTAAAGATACATGCACGAAAATAGCATGGTTTCCTTCCACTCAAAAATGGGCATTTGCAACATGGTATAATAAATGATCTGTGGGGTATTTTGAGCTGAAACTTCACAGAAACATTCTGGGGACAACTGAGACTTATATTACATCTTGTAAAAAGGGGAAAATAGGTCCCCTTTAAAAATATCTGGTGATGCACCGAAGTGATTGCACTTGCCCATAGTTTCATCATGTTGACGTAAGTAATGAAAGCTGCAGTTTCCGGTGTGTTTCTAAAGCTTTAGTGGAGTGGGCTGGAGGCTGGAATCTGAACAAGTCTCTTCTCTGAGGCACTGAAGGGGTCTTTTTTTCCTTCTTCCATCTCTGGAGCAACAGTAATATTAGAATTTTCTACCTATCAGTGGATAATGGATTTGGTATTGGGTTTTCCCATGACATTTAGAGGTTAATTTGCACTGGTTTCATGGTTACTTATTGACGGCCAGCCCGGATATTTGCATTCACTACGCTTTTTATTGACACAAATGATTAATATCCTGCCAAATCAAACAGGATAGCCATTCAGAGGGGCAGAGTGTTGTGCTCTTACTCTGTACATTTTGTAATCTGTTTCAGTTTTGTAGGATGCAGCAGCCAGATAAAAAAAGAGAGGATTATTTGAACCAAATTCCTTCCATGTTACTGTCATTGTTTTTGGCTTCTCCTCACAGATCCAACCCACTCTGCCAAATTCACATCTACTGTAACTCACAAATGCACAAGAACATATTTCACAATGAACACATTCATAAATCTAATTTTCAGCCATAAAATCATGACTTTTCATCACGGCTGACATATACGCTCAGCTGACGGAGGACGGCGCAGTCATGGAGCCGCCGTTGCAGCTTTGATCCACTCCCTGGCAGGAACTGCAGGAGGAAGAGGAAGAGAAGATTCTTCACGGCTCGCCATACAACTCCGACCCTGGATTTGTTTTCATCACAACTAATGTGCTGACAGGCTTGAAGAATCAATCATGTTGCTGGTTCTTCCCCTCTCTGCACCTACTTTTTAATGGGTCTTTAGAGCATCTTAAGTTCAGAAACAAACCCTTTTACTGTCAAGAATAATTTCTTGCTACTGTATTCAAGAGTTTTGACTTTGTAATATGGTTCTTAAAAATCTTTACGACATGTTGATGGTCCATCAGGTCAGTGTATTGGTTCAAGGAATCATTTGTTATAGCTCTAACACGTTTTTTTGAAGCACCAGTACACTCTAAAGGAGATTTGGATAAAGGAGATGTCTTAAAATGTCAATGCAAGTACAATGTGGTCATTGATTTGGAAATGTTTGAGCTTCTGTGATATTCAACGACATGGAGCCTAAAATGCCTTACAACATCATCGCTCTCAAGAGTTGGTCACCCATGTGTGACATCATAAGAGAACACTTTTAAGCTCCTATGATGCCAATGTTCCTCAATGGCAGAAGGAGCATAAATGTTATCCTATGACATCATAGGATCTTACACATTTTCTCCTATGACACCATAGGAGCTTAAACATGTTCTCTTATGATGTCATATGAGCTTACAAATGTTATCCTAGGAGCTTAAAAATGTTCTACTATGACATCATAGGAGCTTGAACATGTTCTCCTTTCTTTAAATGTTCTACTATGACATCATAGGAGCTTACACATGTTCTCCTAGAAGCTTAAACAATTCTACTATGACATCATAGGAGCTTTAACGTTCTTCTAGGAGCTTAGAAAATTCTACTATGACATCATAGGAGCTTAAACATGTTCTCCTATGAGCTTAAAATGTTCTACTATGACATCATAGGAGCTTAAACATGTTCTCCAAAGAGCTTAAAGTTTTTTTTACTATACATCATAGAAGCTTAAACATTCTCCTAGGAGCTTAAACATGTTCTATTTTGACATCATAGAAGCTTAAACGTTCTCCTAGGAGCTTAAAAGTGTTCCACTTTGACATCATATAAGCTTAAACGTTCTCCTAGGAGCTTAAAAGTGTTCCACTTTGACATCATATAAGCTTAAACGTTCTCGTACGATCTTAAAATGTTCTACTATAACATAGGAGTTTAAACGTTCTCCTAGGACACTCCTTCTCAAAGTCCGGACTCCGGTCCGGATCCGGACCCAGAGGGAATTCAATCCGGACCCGCCTCCATTTCGTATTTCAAGAGCACTAATTGTGTGTAAGGGATTAAAAGTGTGGATTTCCTACTTTGATAAACGCATGTTAAAATCATTTGTTTATTTTTTGAGATGGTCCGAAATTAAAACGAAGGCGAGATATTTAAAGTTTTCCTCTGTGATTTAGTTGCCATGACATCCAGTGAGCGTATGACTTTTGACGTAATCGGGCGCAACGCGACACTTCACCGCTAAAGCCCAATTTATACTTCTGCGTCGAACTCACGCCGTAGCTACGTCGTAGGCTGTGCGTAGAACGCGTACCCTTCAGGCCTCATTATGCTTCTGCGTCAACTCCACGGCGTAGCTACGGCGTCACTCCTACGGCGTCGTGGCCGTTTTATGGTTCTGCGTCAGGTTGCGTTGCATCGCGGTGCATCTGACCAATCACAGCCCTTGCGGTCTGCGTCGCCTCGACGTGTAGTTACAATTTTTTGGAGGTGCACGTCGAGCTACGGCGGAGGGGTCGGAGAGGGGTTCGCGTCGACGCAGAGGGGTCTGCGGGGGTACGCCGTCGATTTGACGCAGAAGCATAAAACAGGCTTTCGGCGTACCCTGACGTGCACCTCTCCAAGCTCCGTCGGGTTTCACATGCTCCCTCTGCGTGCGTCAACGCAGACAACGACGCAGAAGTATAAATTAAAATCAATGTGTAGTCTACGGCGTAGAGGCTCCGGCGTAGGTCCGACGCAGAAGTATAAATCGGCCTTAAGCGTTTGAATGGGTGTGGAGGATGTCATTGTCCAGGAAAAGAAAAGTGGATGAAGAAAATAGAGTTTTCAAAGATGATTGGACAGAGAGGTATGCGTTAACAGATATCCCAAGTCTTACGGAAGTTCCAGGAGTCTCCCGCATATTGATAGCGGCTCCCTGATGCCCCCAAATTAGTTCAAATCTCCCGCAATGTAGAGCTCGCGAGCTCCAAACCGTGTAGCGCGCACACGGCAGAGAGGGAGAGAGCGACCTTACGTGTGTGTGCGCAAATATGCGTGCGTGCGTGCCTCAAGAAGCGCATGTAAGCCCTATCCAAAAAATGTTCTACTATGACATCATAGAGCTTAAACATGTTCTCCAATGACATAATTAGAGCTTGAAAAAATGTTCTCTTATGATATCATAAGAGATTACAAATGTTCTCTTACAATGCCAATGTTCTTCAATGACATTAGGAGCTTGATATATGTCAAATTATGTCATAGGATCCTAAAAACAATCTATGACATCATAGAAGCATAACAAATATTTTCCTTCAATGTCAATGTTCACCAATGGCATTCAGGAGCTTAAAAATGTCTCACGGCATCAGGCTGCAAAATTCTTATGTAACCTTTATATTTAAGAATTCATTATATAATCTTTATGTAAAAGTATCCTTATACTGACTTTTATATTAGTTTTGTGTAATTTTTTTTTAGATATCTTCTTAAAGTTCACTTTAATAAAGCCTATCATTCTTTGTGACTGACATGAGTTTGCGTGGTAAGAGATCATAAGTTTCAGGCACATCAACAAGGAGACACCAGCATTGCACCTTCAACACCGTGGTGAATCACCCAGCTCGATATTCAGCAAACTCCACAATGCATCTTTACAGCCTCTCATCTAACACCTAATGCCGAGCAGTTGTGCTTAAATGTGTATAATTTTACATCCTCAGATTCACACGGCATGTCAGCAGCTCAGAGTGAAGTACACTAATGTTCAAAGGAGTTGTAATATGGAATGATGGGAGGCCTGCAGGAGCTCAAAGTGGTTGACACACAGCTGTCTTTGCAATAAATCTTGTAAATCCACAGTACAAAAAAAAAGACAGAAAAAAAAACTGTCTCTCCAGAGGATTCTTTGTGCAGTATTACCAAATCTCTGAAAAGCTAGCTGAAGTGTAAAAATGTTGTAAGACTTCAACTTTACTTGCTAGCAAATCTCAGCCCTCTGTAGAAATAAATTGATAATTAGTTTGAATTAGACCAAGTTGTGGTCAACTGACCGCCGAAAATGAAAATCCAAATGACCTTATAAACAAAGCTATACCCACAAGATGCAAGCATGCAGTAAGCCTAAATAAAAAGATTTTAAAAAAACAATTCAAAGAACAGTCAAATAAATAAAACAAATTCCAGGTTCAATACAAGCTCAATCAACAGCATGTTGCATAATGCTTCAAAAAGTAATGTTGACATGAGTTTATAGTGTAAGCTTACTAACCTTTTCTCTGTAATTTATTTCCAATATTACAAACATCAAAGAAAAACAAGAAAAGCTGTACACAGCTCAAATTCACATATTTTAAAGGAGTCTTATAATGACCTTTCCACAAGATGTAAAATAAGTCTCTGATGTCCCCAGAGTGTGTCTGTGAAGTTTTAGCTTAAAATACCCCACAGCTATTTTTTTATAGTATGTTAAAATTATCACTTTTTGAGGGTGAGCAAAAATGCAATTTTTGTGTGGTGTCCCTTTAAGTGCAAATTGACTGCTGCTCCCGGCAAAGAGGGCGGAGCTTCAAGAGCTCCTGCTTTAGCATCTTCGATTACCTCACACAGACAAGCATTAAAATGTCAGAAACTGTTCTGCCTTTTATGTTCAAACTGAAGTCGGACAATGATGGAGAGACTCAAGAAGAAGTGACAACATAGAATGCAACAAGACATTTCTGAATGGTTATTTGATGAATTTAAATTATTTGATGTGGAGTTAACTATCTTCTAGTCATTGATTAGCATATTCTGTCATGATAATCTATACATGCGTTCCCGGGGGCAGGGTTTGTAAACTTCAGGCTTAGTGATGTCATATACCCTCGAGAAGCTCATTGTAGTCCCTACCAGCCGTTTGTTGTAGTCCTTAAAAAGAAAATATCTCCATTTGCTTTGAACTTTGAGCATCATAACTTTGCAGATGTTTTTTATGCTCAAACAGCAACATTACACACTAAAGTAAAAAAAAAAGTGAAATCATAAATCAACCACCTCTTTAAAAGAATAATTGATGTCAACGCTTATATCAAATTATAAGGTTAACAATTGTGATTTTGAATCTTCCAAAAATTTAGCCCATTTACTTCCATTGTAAGTGCCTTCCCATAACACTGATTTTTTTTTTTAAAAGAAAGAAAAAGAAAACAAGGAACGAGTCACTATTATTGTCGACTCAGCATGACTCTGAGCATGACTAAATACAAGAAATATAGGATATGTTTAGGAGACAAGGTTAATCTCACAAGTTAATAAATACAACAACTGCCTTACTGCTTCATAACATGTGGCCTTGTATGATTTTCCGAGTCTGCAGGGTAGATAAATGGGAAGGTTATGATGTAACTTCAGTTCACGCTTTGGGTCAAGAACAAATTGCACCACTTAATATTTTAGCTTTATATTCAGGCTGGGTGAAAAAAAAATGCAGCTTCACATTTCTGTGTAATGAATCTTACATTATTAATGACGTGAATGTTGAATATACTTAAACCCGATCTGCGCTATGAGGCCTTACACTTCAAGTTCTGCTTGCAAGTTCCTTAAAGCTCCAGTAGGTAGCTTTTGAAACAAATATTTGTTAAAACTGTCATTATGTCCTGACAGTAGAATATGAGACAGATAATTTGTGGAAAAAATCAAGCTCCTCTGGCTCCTCCCTGTGGTCCTATTGCCATTTGCAGAAATACACCGCTCCCGGTCAGAAACAACCAATCAGAGCCAGGAGGAATGTCTTAGCAGTGTCAATCACGCTCGTGTACGCGCTGATCACCCCTCTCTTGCACAGCGCGAGCGCGTACCGTCGTTCGTGACTCTCCTGTTCAAATTCGTTCATCCAAATGAACGAATCTTTTTTGAGTCATTTCGTTCATTCAACGAACGAAATGATTCGAAAAAAGATTTGTTCATTTTGATGAACGAGTTCGAACAGGATCACGAACGTGCATCACAGAACAGAGCAAGGCGAGCATTTGTGCTTATAAAACTTGTATTTATTTTTGAAATGACCGATCGTTTCGCTAGATAAGACCCTTATTCATCGTCTGGTATCGTTTAAAGCCCTTTGAAGCTGCACTGAAACTGTCATTTGGTCCTTGAAACGTTTGTGTCCTATTGAAGTCCATTATATGGAGAAAAAGCCTGGAATGTTTTCATCAAAAACCTTAATTTCTTTTCGACTGAAGAAAGAAAGACATGGACATCTTGGATGACATGGGGGTGAGTAAATTATCAGCAAAAGTTTTTTTAAAAGTGAACTAATCCTTTAACGTTATCTTACTAGCTATTTATAACTTATAGAAAGAGTGCAACGTTATAAAGTTACATGTATTGCAAAATACATAATGATTTGAGGACCAAGTTTGTAGTCAAAGTATGGGCAGGCCATAGTCAATGTAAAGCATATTGTTGATGTTTCGTCCCTATTAGTGAATGTTCCATAACTGTTTATAATCCGCCGTCATCGGTGGTCCTGTTTACTAGTCTGCGCGTTCACGGCAGGCTCCGCTGTGGGGGAGGAGCTGTGGAGGGAGGGCTGTAGCGCAGCAGAGAGCAAGGGGGTTGGACCTGGAAGTTGTGCTTGTTCAAATTTTCAGGCTAAGTCAACATTTTCTCAAAACTCCCTACTGCAACTTTAATGTAGTTATACAACAAGCATGTTCAATGAATGTCTCAACAAACCAGAGTTACCCGATTCTCTCGTGCCAAAACATACTCAAATCCATCCTAGGCTTCACGTATAGATTTCCCTACTACTTTAAATGTAGGACTATAGTGGAAGTCTAACTTCAACGACAGGCGTAATACACTTTTGCAACTTGGCACACAATGGCACAAAGCCGAGAGCCGAGGTGCTCGCCGTCAGAACCGCAATTCATGCTGAGTTTTTAACCTAACCTTGCTTTATTAGCTTATTTGATTCACCATTCTTCTTTTAGTTGATTCAATACATCTCCTATTTGCATAAAACTGGCCGGTAAGATTATCTTCACTTATTCGATCTATCCTAAGAGTCACCTTGTTCTGGATCTTCTACGAATAATGAGATTTTAAATTGGAAGACACTCACACAGAGAGGGAGCCATTTACAGTTAATTCATCTCATTGAGGTACATTGCTTAGAGGTATTGGAAGGTTTAGATTTTCATTCAAGCATCATATTTAACAACGGCTGCCTCCTCCACTTCACTCGCATTCAAATTTAAATGGCTTGAATTTGACTGATCCAATATTGCGTTTGACTGTTGTTATTTTCCTTAAAGCAAACATTTTGGCAAAATTCCTTTTTTGTGAGAAAATTATGTGGTGGCGGGAGGAAGACGAGGATGAGAGGGAGAGAGAAAGCACGTGTCTTTTTGTGTGAGGTTTTGTGGATTTATTCATTTTTTTACACAGGCATCTGGGTAACACGCAGTAACATGTCCTTTGGGTCATTCTATGAAATGAGTGGCTTTACCAGTTTGATAAGGTAGTTTTATCAAACATTTTTGTATAAATTTAAACATTCTATTAATAATGTGCTGTGCATAATTACGCCTTCAGACAGTAACACCATTTTACAGTTTAATTTGACATTACAAGCTTTGTGCTCCATAGAAAGAGAATTTAATGCTGCTATATCCACACATTTCAAATCAACTGTTTACTACACAACGTCATGGTAACAAAGTTGACATTTTAAGATAGCAATGTCATTATAACAGCTGTGGAATTTAATTTTATTATCCTTAGATGTTAGATGGAGAATGATGCCATCATGGCAGCTATTTTTATTTGTTTATTTATATTTGTATATTGTGAATTTAATGTATGAAGTTCATTACATTAAAAATTCTAAAATATCATGATATAAAAAGTAACATCTTTTTAATAATAATACATTTGAGCAATGTCAACAAAAATCTAAAAATAAAAGCAGGGATAATAAAGACTATGCTAGCTTTACGTTGCAGTGTTTGGTTTTATTATTGCATATTTGCTAATAGAGCAAAGAGTATTGAGCTGGGAACAGGCCAAAAAAAACATCCTCAAGATAAAATTTAAATAAAAAAGGTTACACTTAGGTGTTAGGTTTAAGGTGCCCCCTTTACAGTGTAAATACACAAATAAGTATTGAGTAATACTGTTATTACTGTAGCAGTAAGCGTAACGTTACAAGAACACTGTCAAATAAAGTGTTACCTAAAATAAAATAAAAATCTATTACTTTTTTTTCACTGAAATGTTTACAAATATTTCCATAGTATTAGTAAAAGTTTGTTCTTAATTCAGCTCATAATTACTTTGATTAATTTACATTTACAGTATTTTCAACCCCTAAAAATAAAGGTTCTAAAAGGTTTCTTTTGCAGCAATGCCATAGAAACGCCATTTTTGGTTCCCTCAAGAACCTTCAGTTAACAGTTATTTTTTTCTTAGTGTGAAGCACATTTTGTTGCGATGGAAAGGTTCCATGGATGTTAAATGTTCCTCATGGAACTATGTCAATAAAGAACCTTTATCTTTAAGACTGAAAGTGTAAATAATTTCGTCCGAATGTTCATATGAGGAACACAAATGGCAGCAGTTTTAAAGAATGACCCCTCACACGTGTCCATTTGAAGGGTAAAGCCCGGCGATGCGGAACCAGCGAGTTTCAATGGCTACATATGCTTTGCTCCCTCCCTTAAGCGGGTTTGCAAATGTGTGCGCGAGTGAAGGTGAAGTTAATTGGCTTTTTATGACTTCAATTATATAACATTATGAACATACAGGCTTAGCAGCTCGTATGTGGCCTCTATTAACAATGTCTTTTGGATTAGCGACTGGGCTTAAGGTTTCTGGCACTGAGCTGTAGCTCATCATAGATTTTAGGAGCATCCGATGAGGAAGGCCTTCAAAAATGTTCCTCAAGACCGTAATCCTGAAAGAGCGATTGCAAACTTGACCACTCCAGATAGAAATCTCCAAGACCTACGGCATTACAACGAGAAGCGCGATAGCCGGCGGCGTCGTTGACATCAGCGATTCTCCAACACAAAATACTGTTTCAAAGCAAAAAAACACAGTCTCTCTTCATTATGCTGTTAGTTTATTCTTTACAAGCAAATGGTGTGGAAGCAAAACAAGCATGTGCCCGTCCTGAAGCGCAGCTCCTGAGGTGTTAACTAATCTCCAGTGACCAGTCTGTGTGCTGCCTTCACTAATTGCTCCCTGTATTTCAGTCTGGTGTGAGAGCAACCATTGTAGCGAGCGCCCGGCTGGCCCCCAGAGGTCTCACACCTTCATTATCACTCTTTATTGCAAAACCTTCCATGGGCACTCAGCACCAAACAGCCTGTGCGATAAAAATAGAGCCTTTCCCCTCCTCTCCTTTTGGTGGTTTCAGTTTTAATTACCAACACAGCGCCCGAGCCCGAGTCCTCAGCAGGCTGGGCTTTTTGTTCACTAATTAAAGCGAGGAGGGAGTTTATTGAAGGGACCCCAACTATGTGCTCTCATCTATTATTAAGAGGGCAGGACAAATCATTTTCAAATTTAAACGCTGAAACCTGTCCAGGGACGCACTGAGGTTCGGGGAGGGGGAGGAGAGACGTGTCGGACGGACTGAAACGGAGAAGAAAGCCTGCTTTTGTCTTGCCGAGGGTGCCCGTTGGCAGCCATCACGCATTATGACGCTCCTGTCAGGTACAGTCTGGCACAGTCTCCGTTCCCACCCTCTTGGAGCCTGCCATCTGTCTGCTACGTCACCTCATTGATGCTTTCTGGGTCAAACCGCGTAGCATCACTGCTAAACTCACTAGCGACCATCCACAGCTTGGATCCCACCCTGATTTAATTGCTGTACCCCCTATGTGTGTTTTGGCTAAACAGAGGATGTAAATAAGCAAACAGCAGGCAGGTAATAAGAGGGTGAGACGGAAGACGAGATTGATGTGGGGAACTTCCTCTCTTTGAGCCGTTTTGGTACAGCATTTGCTCCCGTACTGGCCAATCGGGCCCGACCTTGACAGCTGCACAGGTAACACAGTTTAAAATAATGGACCGGCTGCAAATGACCAAACCACCATGAACAGTTCAAAAAGTCATTGGTCAAGTGGACGTGTTCATAATTAGAGTGGTGGAGGTATGATGTCACATTGTAGGCCAATCGGCAGTAAGCACCACACTGGTTCCCTCGTGAAAAACCCAATAGGATTGGCTTTTGGGTTGTCGCAAAAAACAAAACAAGCTCTGTGATCAACAAAAGGTTATGATACTTGCACGTTTTGTCCATCAAGATGAAGACAACTTTGCTGAAATTTGAAGCCTAAATGCTAAAGGTAGGATATAACTACACCACGGTCCCATGAATTTAACGTCACCATCACGAAGCTTCCGACAACTACTTCAGTTTTCATCTAAAAAACATTTTCCCTGAACGTTTGATTTAGAATAGTTTGTAAGAGCACAATTATAAGCATAAAAACAGAGCAATTCTAATAGGGTCCTCACACCATCGGTGCTCGGGCCCTAACGGGGCTAGAAAAGCGCACTGAGTTTAAGTTCAATGTTCCCTGACAGCCTTTGTATTACCCCACTCGCGATTTTTTTTTAAGATGCGTCTTGTCTTGAAAGAATAAGCTATGTCTTGAAAGCTAAGCTATGTCTTGAAAGAGGCGGTTGCTAACCAAACCAGACTCATTTGAAAAAGCCTACCAACTCTAATACGACGAACCCAAGTTGCTGGTTGGGTTTGGAAAAACATCAGATACTCCAGGTGATGGCTTGTTTTTTTCGTGATTTTATAGAGTGGTGCATGACATAAATTTGTAGGCTAAAATATGTAAACGAGGTAAATGCGATTAGCCTCGTTTCCAGCCTATGAATTTACATCATGCACCCCTCTATAGAATCACGAAAAAAGCAAGAATCTGATGTTTTTCCAAACCCAACCAGCAACTTGGGTTGGTAGGCTTATTCAAATTAGTTCAGTTTGGTTGCTGTAAGTTGACGGGGTGCAGTGAATAGCGAAGAGAGGATAATGAATTTAGCTTGGCTGCGGAGTCTGTGAAACTTCCACCGGCCTAACAAGCACTACGCACTCTTTGAGCAATTAGTCACTGTCAAATAGGGGCAAATGTAGCACTCTCTACATGCTTGTTAGGTAAAAATCTACACAGAGGTCAGTGACACTAAGAAAAATACAGCATTACCCACCGATTCATTGGGGGAACAATACTATTCCTTAAAGCTTAAAAGGCACTGGTTTTCTTTAACTGCAAAATAACCAATGAAGAAATTTAGCACAGAATTCTCATAGATTACATCCCTCTGCAACTGTTGGAAGAATGACGAAAGGGAGTGTTGTATTTGGAAATAATTAAAATGAATGCTTCATCCCATGCTTTTGTAGTGAAAAAAGGATTTTGAACTGGGCGAGATATCGCATTTTGAAAAGATCGCTTGGCTATCTCTTGGCTTTGTTGTACAAAGGCGACGGTATGATGTGGCGTTTTAAATTATCTACATCTTCTATTTAATATAGTTCACTGTTGTGACCCTTTAAGAACAGGCCCTTATGAATCACCCGTCCTCCGTTTGTTCCGATAATCAAACACTTCACTAGTACACCAGTCCAAAATAAATGTCACTGCCTCTTGCAATGCAGCTCTGCTCACTTTGAAATATAGATTTTTCAATTACCTACAGAGAACCTACATTTTGGTATCAGACACCCCACCAAGTCGTCGTTCACACAAGTGATTTTTATCTTTTTTTTCTTTCTTTTTTTTTGTTATGAGTGAGTGGAGCTATAATCTAAAAGCATCTGCAATTTCTCAGTCGCTTTGCAGAAAGAATACATAATCAAGATTATAAATGAGTTTGCGAATATCCTGTTTTTGTTTAAAATTATGAACAAATGTAAGGGTGACATTAACACTTTTTTTTTTAAATACAACTAACAGACTGTGACACCAAATGCTTTTTTCCCCTCCATTTTCATTGTGTAAAATTATTTAATCTCAGGATATGCATTTAAAAAGGTACATTTCTCCCTTGGATGGATTTTTCCGACGGATATATAGGCCAGAGACCTTAACGCCTTATCAGAAATTCACCATTGCCTGGTTATTAAGGACAGCTTAGGTGGAGAAGGCTGAAGTACCACGAGGGGTTAAGGTGAATTGATTGCCTGTGGACATGTTAAACATGACCCTGTCAGGCCTGCACTCCACTCCTAAAATGCGCCAACCTGTGCACCTCGCTGCAAGTAATCAGCTGTAGAAAGGGTTTAATAAAATTCGAAGGGCCCGAGAACTGGCCCCAAGGGGTGTTTTCTACCAACTTGAAAATAATCAAAACCCGCGGCAAGAGACATTTGCGGCGTGTTATCGCAGAGAGCATAGTAAATGCCTCACCATATCAGAGCCCTTTAAAAAAATAAATAAAATTGCAGCACGGTCGCGTCGTACCAAAGCTGCTTGAAACACATGAACTTGTATTGGCAGCCCACGCGGATGGGACGGGAGCACAACAATGGCGCGGGGTGTTGGGTAAATGTTCGCCACATTCATAGGCACCAGCTTGCAGCACGGGGGCAATGAGAGGATAATTACGGGGGTAACTTGGGCTCAATCTGTCTGCCTGCCCCCACTCCCTCCTCCTTGAAGGGGTGTTTCCCTTGATTAGCCCAACTCGGGGTGCAGCCCCCTCTGCGGATAGCAGATTGAAGTTCATCACGGGGGTCTCAGCTGCCAGTGTGTAGCGATGAATTGCCTGCTGTAAGAAGGTGTTGACAGGAGCAGCTGGACATCAGCGAGTGATGAAAAGAAAGGGAAATTCATTGAGACCCGAGACAGAACGGTCCGCTGGGGAGAGAGGGGGCCTAGGAGAGAGAATCTGGCATCTGCTGGACGATAACCGAACTGCAACCTGTCATGAAGGTGTCAAGGAAATCTGGGAGGAAGTGTTATGTCATCAAAAAACAAAAACAAAACAAAAAATAATAATTATAATAATAAAAAAAGTTTGTTTTAATAATTAGTTTATTTATTTTTTTTAATCAAAAGTCACTCATTTTTATTCACCTTATTATTATTAATAGTGTAATAATTTGGGTAAAATATGAATTTATTATTAATATTATAAATACTTAATAATATACACACGTTTAAATATCTTGAAAAAAAAACATTAAAATGTTTTTTAACAAGAATAATACTAATAATATAAATTTTACATTACAAGTATTACACAATTACTATTATCATTAATAATAAATGTTACATTTCAGTTTTGAATGTGAATTTATTATTAATATTAATAATAATAATACACTGTAAACAAAAAGTTGTTTAAACTTAAAGTGTTTGTGCTACCTGAAAATTTTAAGTTCAGTCAACTTGAAATGTGAAGTTGTACTAAGTGACAAATTGGATATTTGAGTTGACTAAACTTAAAAAAGTAAGTGTTCATACTGCCTTAAAATTAAGTTTCTTTTACAACCTATTTCTTTTACAGTGAAATATACATAAGTGAATTTTTAAGTGATTTTAGATATATAAAAAAACATTAAACAAATTCCTCTTGTTATTAATAATAATTTCCATTTAACATTAACATTAAAATATAACACTATTATCATTACTTAGTGATATGTTAAATCAAATTAAAATATAAATTCTAAAATATATATTAAAATAAGACATTTTATTATGAATCAATTATAAGAACCCAATTTGTACATAACAAAATCTAATGTTGTACAGTATACACATTTTTTGTTTGATAAAAATGCATTAAAATAAATTAAAGATCCTCATATTTCCTGTAGGCTAAGTAGTGGAAAATCTCATGTGGTTTCGCTCGCCCACCACAAAACTGTCAGAACGTCAACACAGTTATCATGCAAATTGTGTGTGAAAAATAATGACTAACGTCTCCAACTGAAGCTGCTCACATGTGAGTAAATAGTAAAAACAAATAGCCCGACTAGTTGTGATTCCCAGTGTAAATGAGGTATGATCATGGTGAGTGTGCTGGCACACTGAACCTCAGCCTCTGCCAGTGCCCTGGGGTTACACTTGGCTTTATTGGTGTGATTTCACTATCCTTTGCATTAATGAACTGCCTACCCGTGCAAATGAGCTTTTAATGGGTGTTACTCTGCTGCGGTCCTACTTCGCACAAAAGACGTTCTACGCGTCGACGCCACCCTCCCAATTTCGCTCAAGTAATTGTGGGTTGCAATCACACCGGCATGCCAATAAAGTGCTAAGCAAGGTCATTGCCGTACACACTGGAATAAGATCACCTGGTCTTTCCAAGGGATGCTGCCTACTTTCTCCCAAAAGGTTTTGGAACGGCACACAATTGCAATGTTTTTAATTTGCGCTAATATCTGTATTAGTGGGTAAAAGTCGCTTTGATCGCTGTTGTTCAAGCGGCATTACGTGTTGTGGAGGCCCAGCACGGGCCTGTGCAGACACAGACGTGATGAAAGCCCCTCTGTTCGTGGCCATGTTTGCTGGGATGGCTTCACAGCTATGAGAAGGAAGTCTCACAGCCTTGCTGACACCCGCTACTGCTTAATTAGCCAGAATCAGCCCAGCCCTGTAGGAGAACGAGAGAGAACGACTAATGATTAATGATAAAATTCCATTTGAGTACAACCGCTGACACAACACTACATGTCACAGTGGAGTCCACGTGTAGTACAGCGAGGATTACTCCTTTTAAATGTTGCTTCCTATTTCAGTGCATTAAGCCTCTAATGGTGAGTCTGCACACCGCGTCGGTATGACACCTCTTCTAAAACTAAGTGTATTGCAAAATCAATTGGGCTATTGATCCGGGACTAATTAGGGCAGGATAAATGGATGAAGTACACAAATATTGGTTCACTGATGAGCCAATAGACTGCAGGACGCATAAATTCAGCGATAGATGGAGAGGTGTCAGACAGGCGTTTCAAGACTTGTTACTGCCTGCGCTAAACGCTGTATGAGGGTATCTGTCAGCTAAATGCTCTCATTGAGAATTTACTTGATCTTCTGGAACCTCACATAAGAGAGATTTATGTGGCATAGTAAAATGAGACTTCCATACTAGTCGGTTTAATTGCGTCTGTTTATTCGAGATCCATCGATACGCTGCATATGATGATTGTTACATTGGTATAGAAGTGATTTGTTTTAGTAAGTGAATACAGGTAAAGTGGGAAATTAAAGTGAAATCATCTGTATCATTATTTATGCGTTTATTTTTATTACTAAAAAACAGCATTAAAGGGACAGTTCAACCAATTAAAAAATAAAATATGATGTATTCCTGTAATGTCAAAGCTGAATTTTCAGTCACATTCACATTCTGGTCTTCAGTCACATGATCCTACAGAAATCAATCATTCTAATATGATGATTTACTGCTTAAGAAACATTTTGTATTATCAATGTTGGAAAAGCATTGTTTAATATTTTTGTGGGAACCAAATTTTTTTCATGATATTTTGATCGATCGAAAACTCAAAAGAACAGCACTCATTCAAAATAGAAATCTTTTGCAACATAAATGGCTTCACTTTTGATTTAATCAAACAACATTGATTTATTACATCATTGTTGAAAAAAAGCATGCTTTGAACGGTAGTGTACATGTTAAAATTGTAATTAATTGAATTGAACTTATTTTACTATAATTATACTTTTTTTTAACAATTTCCTGTTCTGATCAAAACAGTTGGTAGAAGCTCTGTTCTTAATATGTGCTAAAAAATATCTTTATAATCAGAAAAGAAGGAAAACAGAGCTTTGAAATAAATATATCACAGAGAGCAGAATGAATTCATATTTTCAATGAAACCAAAATGATTATGTAGCTAAACAAAAGTTGTTAATAAATGATTACGTTTTAGATGCTGTCAATGTTAATCGTTGTTAATAATAGGTTTGTGTCTGTGCAAACATAAAAGTAGTATTACAAAATACCTGCCATTATTTATGAGATCAAGCACACTGGTAATATTTGGGATCTCTAAACATCCTACATGCAAAATATTGCACACTGTAGGCTATGTTTGGTATCATGCTGCAATTTAGTTAATAACTTTAAAATCAGTTGTCATAAGATTTTCTTTTGACTGTTATTATATAGGCTATATATTTTTTAAAGGCCTTGGGGTCTCTGAGACCCTAACCGAACATGAGGATTAAACACCCCATTTTTCCCTCTTATCGGTAGGTATGTGCTATCCATTTTACTTCACAGCATTTGACACTTCCCTTGTTTTCATGTCTTTTTTCTCTCTAAACTGCCCCATTTTGCCATTAGACAGCGTTCCGGTCACACGTCATCAAACTCTAATTAGTTTCAGCTGACAGGGTGTGTCCTTCAGGTCAAAGGTCCCGACCGATTGTAGGGGGATGATGGCGAGTATAGGAGGGTGACGGTCGTGGCAGAGCTCAGGGATCAGAATCCTCATTACAGCGATCCGTTTGCCCTAAATCAACCTGGCAACATAGACATCCACTGTGTCTCCCACAGCCCCGTGTTTGTCATCCACACAGAGCCTTTCCCAGAGATCTTCTCTTTCATCGCTGCTTGTTTGTCCGTTCTTTATTCCCGATGCCCTCAGTGCTAATGTCAAAACAACAGTTGATGTTATTTCTCCAGGGGTGAGGGAGGCTCAGCTGCGCCCTCTGCAGGCCGGTCGCAGAAGCACGCTTCAAAAAGCACAGGCTCTGGCACACAGCTGAGTCATTAACCCAGAAAACACACCATTTGCTGGGATTGTCAGAACAGATGTTTCAGAACTATTTCCCCGAAAGCTTAAAATCTGGAATACGTCTTAAATTAATAACCACCCCTCCGCCCTTCAGTTCCTCAGTCAATGCTAAGTGCCCTTGTTGACTCAATTGGATTAGCACTAATATGTAAACACAGGAGGTAAAAGAGTAATCCTCCAGTGAAAGCAAAAAAAAAAGGAGATAAATAAATCGAAACGGCATGTTCTCGACTTTATAACAATAAACACGAGACGAATAGAGAATTGATTGAATGAGGGGTTTGATACCGCAGACCTGAATGCATTCGAGACGAGTGTTTTGACCATCCAGTGGCAGAGTAATTACCCGTTCGTAACTCAGTTGGATAATAAGAGGCAAACCTTTGGGGGATAAGACACAGAGTTGTTAATTATTAAACGCTTACATCAGCCAAGCGCTAGAGAGTTGCAATTATTAATGTTGTTGTTCTTGTTTGTGCTTAAACACAACTGCTGCTGTTAATATCCTCATTAACCAAAATGAATGATTTTATTACTCTTGATTTGGTCTGGGGTTTGCTAATGCATCAGGGTTGTGTCGTCAGAGCGAATTGAGGGATAAACATCGCCGTCGGATGCACCGAGTCGACGAATGCTTGAGGGTTTGAACCCCCCCCCCCCAAACCAAACCAAACACACAAGTGTGCTGCTCACCTCTAAAAATACACTATACTTGAGCACTAGAGCCAGTGGAGAATAGCGTGGATGATAGCCGTGGATTTAGACTCGAAATCATTAAAAACTTGCCTGAATTATGCCGCGAATATGCGGCAGAAACAAAATAGTCGGGATTAAGCAGAAACGGTTGAGATGGAGGCGTGTCATTTTAATGCTTCATCTAAAATGGTCTGAGGTTTTTGAGTTTCTACCCCACCCTAGAAACACGAAGGTGTCCTCAAAACGTCTTGTTGCATTAGAGCAAGTCACAGTATTAACATTCAAAATAGGCTACCTCTTCTTTAGAAATCACTTTACAAGGCAAAAAATAAAGTTGAATTAATGAGCTTCACCTTGGATTAAGACGAATAACTGACTAATAATTACATCCAAAATATCAAGAATATTTAAGCTCAAGGATCAAAAGGAACATCTGCCAGTATTCATAACATGGATCTTTATATAGTCGTTTATTCAGCGTTTTTAGGTCAAAAAAGCTAAGCATTAAATATATATATATATATATATATATATATATATATATATATATATATATATATATATATATATATATATATATATATATATATATTCAGATATTAGACAATCAGATTTTCCACTCTGAATCTTTCTGTGAAAGCGAGAAGCAGGAAGCGCAAACAGCGGAGTAAATTCTCATGCTCCCCATAGAGCTGACACACTGCTCTGTAGTATTTACTATTTCAATAACATGCTAAAAGATTGGCCAATCACTGGATTAGGACTGTTATAACTCTTAAAAAGTAAAACCTCTCTTGACACAGTACTTCAACGCCATCACCTCCTTAAAAGATTCTTTTTATTGGTTAACTATGTCAGAGAACAATAACAACTAGACTTTTATATTATCTAAACACAATGCGAGTGGTGCTAGGATAAAACTCGCCATAGTCATATAGGGTGTTGCAAGAGGGTTTTCTAAGGTGTTCAAAGTGGTTTTTAGCACCTTACTATTCTGTTCAGGTGTTCAGTGTGGTGCTAACTAACCCAAGTGAAAATAGCCATTTTTTCCCTATTTAATGGTCTACCAAGCAAAAGTCCTTAAACCAAATGCTTAGAAAAGTAATTGCGTCTTCTCAAAAAGCCGAATGATTTGAGGTAGAGTAGGGCTGTACGTTAACATTTTTTGCACATAGCACTGGTGCTAGCAGTGAATGAAAGTTTTGTAACACAAATCTGTTACCATCTCTGAAAACTAAATATAATAACAACCATTATTATTATCATTATATTTTACAAAAAAATTTAAATCATTAGAAAGGTCTAAAGTCTTATTATAAAATATTAACTTATAACTTATTTATTATAAAATTTGAGACTAATTTATAAATGTCTTAATTTTGTCAGAAAATCTTATGCATCCACTGAGAGAGAGAGAGAGAGAGAGAGAGAGAGAGAGAGAGAGAGAGAGAGAGAGAGAGAGAGAGAGAGAGAACTTCTCTTCACCAGAGAAAAAATTATTCCTTTCCTATTATTTTAACCCAAAATAAGGTGTTGCGAGCATTAAGGGCCGATATACTTCAAGCGAAATCAAAGAAATAACTGAGGTGACGTCATTTCGAACAAAATCAGGCCGAAATCAAGTTCATTTGAAGTTCGTTTTGGGAGTTCGAAACAGCTTGCCATTTAGCCATTTGTTAGCCAGCTGCCATTTAGCTCCAGCTGCTAAACACCTTCGTACTACCATTGGTCCATGCTATTACGTAATAGGTAGGTGTGCGCGGAGGCTCCGCCTTCTTTCACATGAAAATCTTTTCTGGTTCACTTGGCCTGTTTAGTCGGTCGCGGTCAGACGTCCGCGAGTGAAAACATGAACACACTGGAGAGCTGCTTTATAATAGAAAAATGCAGTTGTACTTCTGAAAAGAGACACTGGCACTGTTTTTCATGTTTAACACAGTAAAGCTGCTTGATTTTAAGCTATCTATTGCATAAAATGATATGTAAATAAACATGACTTTACTGGAGTGCCGTTGAGCACGTGCAAACCATGTTGCTATTATCATATGCTTTTCTAATGATTTTTTTAAAATGCTTGCTGTTTTCTCAATTTTGTTGTGCGTTTATTTTGTGATTGAGAGAGGAAAGCGCGCAGCACATTTACATATTAATTTAAACGCCGCTCTCAGCAGTGTGGGCGGCGCCGGATTTTCGATAACAGTATATGGCTGCTCATGTATTTCGAATTTTGTTTTACCCCTAAACGAAAAAGAACTTTGCCATGAGTATATCAGGGTCTTTAGTGAGTACTACACACACAAAATGTAATATCGGTTTCATTCATACTCGTAGCCAGAGGGCGCCCTCGCACAGAAAGTCCACAAGTGAGACTCACAGGAGTAATACATCTTATGGCGTTCCAGGAAATGTGGACAAAGGCGGATGCTACCGCTGTAACCGATAGAAACGTTATGACTGATGAAACCTGAAAGTATATTTATAATGCAATGCCATGCTTACCGACATAGCCTTTATCACTGTACAGACTATTAAAAAATTATATAATTTCTGACTCATTCTGTGACGTGAAGCACGTCAGATCGCAAAAGTAAGTTATTCAAAAACTCGATTAAATGTTCTCTTGTTTAACAACAGGTTTGTAAACGTTTCTCATTAGAAGTTTGGAAAGATGTTTGTTGCCTGTTGCTTTTTCAAATGCACGTTATACTGTAAATATAAACTCAGACAGTTTAATCACCATGGGAAAATCTACTGGGAGTTGTAAAAAATATGATTCACACCAGTGTTTTGCCAGATGAGAAGTTTATCTATGTATCATCTTTTTTCTCTTTTAATTCATTTTATAACTGTATCATATATCTCTTTTAATTTCTTTTATAACCGTTTTAATTTTCCTTGCTTTTATTTTGTGATTATTTTAATTCCCTTCTGTAACGCACTTTGAATTGCCATAGTGTATGAAATGTGCTATATAAATATTAAACTTGGAGCAGCATTAACTGCGAACCGATCGATCCGCTCTAAACAGTGCTGTGCTTCACCTGCGCAAATATTTATTAATTTAAAAACTGTGATTTTGGATTAATTTCAGTCAATCGTGCAGCCCTAGACAAACCTCACACAAGCACACAACAAATTCTCACTTCACACAAACAAGCTCTGTCTCACATGCTAAACTGTATCGCACGCGTTCTACTGTGGTGAATGTATTCATCGCACAGACCGTTTTTTTGGTTGCACGACATATACATGTCCTGCTTAAGAGTAATACTAAACCTTCTAAATCATAAAACTACATCCAAACAAGTCTTTAATGAAGCATCAAACAAATGATTTCAAGTTAACTAAAAGTAGTAATACAATAAACTGGCTTGTTGCTCAGAATAGTCTTAATAGTGACTGCACAAATGAGTCAGAGGTCAGTTACAACCACAGTGCACATCTGTGGTCTTTGGGGTCCTTTTGTCTCTTAGCGAAACATGTCCCTTTTCTGCAAAACAAGCAATGAGCAAGACATGATAAATTTACACATCCAACATATACGTATACACACCCACACACATACTGGTAATAAAGATGTCTTCTTAGCACGAAATTGTTTAACAAACCAAACTCTATAGGAAAAGCAAATAAGGCCATTTATGAGGCTAGTTGCTCCTGTGTAATCTGAAACATATGCAATTTTAAAGGGTGTTTCTCTTGCTAATGGGCCCCGAGGGGCCGGGAGGTTAATTGATGCAGCTGTTGATAGCTTTTACACATGACGCAGGGTTCATCTCCCCTGTGACTCTTATTCCAAGGCACTTTTTAATGAAGTGTTAGACAGGAGGCTTTTTACAGTAGGTCTGTCTCTTGGAGAATGCTTCAAAACAAACCTAAAGAAGAGCTTTTAGGAAAAAAGCTCTGCGGATGACCATTGATTTACGCGTTAAATAAGAGCTTTTTTGCCATGTTGTTGATTTGCAGCTCCTGATGGGGGGGGGGCTGGAGGCAAAAGAAAGCCAATCACTTGTCCCCCGCACCCCCAACCCCCCCGCTCCTTCGTTTTACACAGGTTTACTTACCATTACTATGTGTGCAAATAAAGATATATTTTGCATGGTAAAACATAACATCTAATGGCGCTTTTCCACTGCATGGTACGGCTCGGTACGGCACGGTTCGGCTCGCTTCGCTTTTCCACTGCTTGGTATGACTCGGCGCGGCTCAGTTCGCTTTAGCTCGGTTGCTTTTCCACTGCAGTTAGTACCGCTTCAAAGTGGGTGGGATTATGACTGATCATTATAGTTTATAGTTTATCCGCTCCTCGGCAACCAACAAGAGGAACGTCTGCACTTCTCGTCCACTGACCACGATTCAGCCATTTCTTTTTTGGAAGTTTTTTTTCTTCAAGCAAGTCAAGCAAGTAGTTTTAAAACAGGTGCTACAGCGGTGGCTGTTACTGGCTATTTAAATCTAGTGGGTTTGATGTCTCGCAAATACAATGACGCTGGTAGTGACGATTCTGTCTGTCTGACCAATCAGTGATCTGCAGTGTTTTCACGTCACATTTTAGTATCGGTACGGTACGCTTGGAACCTCAACAGAGGTTGTACCATTTAAAGCGAGCCGTACCGTAACGTACCATGCAGTGGAAAAGAGCCACAAGTGAGCCGTACCGAGCCGAGCCGAGCCGAGCCGAGCCGTACCGTACCATGCAGTGGAAAAGCGCCATAAGCTGCTTATGCTATTATTTAATGCATACACATGAATGACAAAAATGACTGTTTATGCACATCTGCTGGCAGCTAAACGCGCGTTATCCCCAGAATGAGACTCAAGACTCCAGCTGTTGACATATTAAACACAAAACAAGGCCATAAAGAAACGGACAGCGTAGAAACGCCACTAATTTTACCGCACTCTTTGTTTATACTTGTATAGACTGCCTAGCACTCACAGTCATAAACCCTGGCATTTGAAAGCTACTTAATTTCACATCTGAGGGTTGAGGGTGACAAGTTCACTTTTTATATTATAATCTCTGGCAGATTTTAATTAAATAGTCATTGGCGAACTTCTATAATTCCTCTGAAGGCCAGGCCTCCATGGGAGCTGGAAAAAACCAATGGGTTTCCTTACAGCTAAAGGGGTTTCTTTACAGAGCAAACATTTACAGATATTTGAGCATTGAAAATTAAATACAAATACATAGCTAAATTTATTTGATCCGAGGCTGTGGAAATGAGCGTGGAGTGTGGAGAGAGCGGGAAGTGATGACAGTGTGATGAACTGGATAGCATCCTCACCCTGAGGATTATACTCCCACAGTCACTAAATTCTGCTCATTAAAGTGACAAACCCAAACACAAAGCCAGTCAAGCGTGAGATTCAGCTGTGTACAGCATCTGGCCCATACCGGCAACCCCGAGCTCAGCCGTCTCCTCCACAAACACCTCTACACACTGTAACCTCCGTCAAATCTAAAACAATCAACTTGCCTTTCATTTCCAATTTCGCCGCCTGCCACAAAGCCCTATTAGAGTCCATGATCATACGCTGCTGCTGATTTACAAACAAGTACAGGGGGAGTCCCTGTCCTTCCCGAACCTCTCCTCCTCTCGGTCTCTTGTGCCATCCGTCAGCCTCCTCCATCCTGATTATCTGGAGACAGCAATTTCAAAGAGACATCTTAATGGTGATGTCAACGTATTAATTAGAAGTGTTAATGAGCTAAAAGCAACCCAAATTAAATTAATGCAGCAATAGACACAGAGAGTGAAATTAGCTTCAATTTCTGTAAATGATTCTGAAGTGTGCACAACATATCAGCCTTGCCTGAACGTTCCCATCCCCCAAAGCTAATCAAGAACTACATTGCAATTAGCTGCTTAATTAAAGCAACACTCTGCTCGGAAAATCCGGCACAATTAAGTAATGGCTGTTATAGCATGAAGGCAGGCCGTATTTGTCTTCGGGAGAGGCGCAAAACACACATGCGCGCACACACGCACACACAGACAAAGCATATTATATTTCCAGTGGCCCTCGGGGACCGAAGACGGCCAAGATCTGCTGAGATGGAGATGGTTTGGAAAGTGGAGTGGGTCTGGAGCTGGAACCAGCACGACTCAGTCTGTGACAGAGCGCCAGATCGCACTCCCTAGCCTGAGGTTTCATAGACTGCCGAATTGGCTTGGGCTCAGGCGAGTGGGGCCTAATCGCCACTTTCTGTGTTGTCACCTCAACGCTTTCCAGTTGGACATGGCTAACCGCAGACAATTGGAGCATTCTTTACTGTTTCAGCTGAGGACGTCTTGGTGACCTTCCAATCCACAGATTGGCGAATTTAACGACTAGAGCGGAGCCGTACGCTCACGTTCATGAGAGAACGACCACCGAATAAGAGCTTGTGCAGATGTTTCCCCACACCGAGTCCAGGTGGCAGCCCCCTCCCGCCGCAGCGTATTCGGCTTTATTTACCAGTCTGAGAGAGGGGCTGAGCTGTGAATAACACCCCGGCTTGGTTGGGCCGCCCAGGGACGTGGGTGTGAGCGCCATCCTTCAGCAGGTGTAGGCCACTGCAGACCATATGCCATCAGGCTGTGAGGGACGCTCTGTGGAGACGTTCCTCCAGCGTTTCCTGGGGCCCTGATCAACTGGGAACGGGCATCACTCACAAACACCATCTGTCAGGAACGGCCTTACCTGCTAGGAGCACTTAACTGAGAGGCGACGAGTCCTTCTCCCATCTCAGATCTCGTTCACAGCTAGATGGAGTGGGAGATGAGGAAGAACATGCCTCGTTCTTCAGCAGGCTTCTCAGGTTTCCTCGAAGGCAGCTGGAGACACAAAGGAGAGCGGCGAGCTCCTGCGATGCTCCGGGACAGATTTCCCCCCTCTTGCCGATGAGACACCTGAAGTGTTTGACGCTAAATTGGGTTTTCAAAGGCAATAATTAGACTTTCTTCCCTAAAGGTAAATTACCTGCTTCCCAATTGATCTGCATTCTAATTATAACCATTTGCCCAGGGGCCATTGCTATAGAACCTCATCGTGTACTACGAGTATAGATGTTAAACATACGAAAAGACGAGTAGATATGTGGGAACTGCTGTAATCAGTTTAATAAGCATTCTGCACCATAACTGCAGGAAATTAATCAACAGTTCTGTGCACCTTTGAGGGTGATAAATTAAATGAATATTAATGAATATTAGGAGAGCAGAGGGCAAGGTCTTTCTCCCAAAATACTGGTGTGAGATTTCATGATCACAAATCAATTCAAAATCTGCATTTATTCACCGACCACTAAACTGCATGAAACCTTGACGAATCGTTGTGAGTAGGAGCTCTAAAATCAATAATCAATCTTTCCAGAGTATTTTACATTGTCCCGCAATGTCCAATGAAAAATTGGATAAAACGCATAAAAAAGGTTATTTGTAATTTTTAGATGTTTATTGTCAGTAATATATTTTGTCATCTCTTATGCTCAGCAAGGTGGAATTTATTTTTGAACAAAATATTATAAAATAGTATTACAAATAAAACAGCAGTTTTCTATTTTAATATATTTAAAAACTTATTTTATTCTTTTAATGGCAAATGGCTGAATTTTCAACATTACTCCAGTCCTCAGTGTCACATGATCCTTCAGAAATCATTTGTTGCTCAAGAAACATTTCTTATTACCAATGTTGAAAATGGTTGTGCAGCCTAATATTTGTTAAATTGTTTTTCCCCCAAGGATTTTGATGAATAGCAAGTTCAAATCAACAGCAGTTATTTGACATATAAGTATTTTGTAACAATGTAAAATATTTACAGTCATACTGACTTTTGATCAATTTAATGCATGAATAAAAAGCATTAACAAAATAGTAAAAGTACTAAACAAAAAAAACAAAAAACAACAACAAAAAAAAACTTTTGAACAGGAACGGTAGTGAAGTACACTTAAAAGATTTTTTTTCTGCCAAAAAATTGATATTTATGTTACGCTACAAAAAGGACTGTCACAGTCCTGGCTTTTAATAGGACAATACAATGCTATAAAATTCACTATACTGCAACTGTGATGTCAAACTTTCACGGCGGATCATTATTTTTGGAACAATATACTTTTATGTCAGGGATCCAAATATGCCAACCGTAAAAAGCAGTATGCGAAATTAATAGTATGGCAGATTATGCAATATTCGCAAAAAAGTAGGCGAAAAATACTATACCCAGATGACTTAGTACATCTGCAGTGATTTTGAAGTGTGCTTCTGATGGGCACTTACCTATTGTGTCCATGGGAAAGTCAGCATTGTATTTGTAAATGGTGGGGAGCGGTAAATGGTGGAGTCATAGGTCACATGACAATGCCAAAGTAACGGATGAAGTATGTTGTACAGTACGTGTGTATTACATACTCTGACATTATGTGGTTTTGGACGCAATTTAACTTCTACAAGGATTATTTTATAAAAAATGTTTTAAAGTAAACTTATGTGCTTAATATTAATTACAAGGATGTCATAATCAAGACCATGTTATATTTGTAATATTAATATGTCAATATCCCTATCATTCAGATCCTATTGTTTTTCTTTTTGAAAAATGTCTGCTTAACAGAAATCAAAAGGTTCTCTTTGGAATTTTGTGGGAAAATTAAAACCTTTAAGCTTTAACAGTTTTAAAAGAAGGGTGACAGTTTGGCTGTGGTGAATATGTATTTACATACAAGTGGGTGAAGCTGGGTATTTTAAATGCAGATGTTGGATGATGACAGTGGAGGTGAAGCCGGGGTATTGTCTCCATTAAATCCAGAAGGCACCTCCACACGGCGGCAGTGTGACTTCACACAGATACTTCATGGAGACTGAGAGCGGATATTCAAATTCAGCCCACAGTGCCCAGTGCTAATTAATATGTAAATTTCACATTGTTTGTTAACTCCGATGTCAATTTTTGATGTGAGCAGCGGCTTCTATGTTAACAGAGATTCACTGTAGATTGGACCTGGGTTTTTGCCAAACTCCTGTCTGTCCATAATCAAATATTTTTTAGGCTGCTAGACTAATATATGTCTCTGAAGCTTATAACTTGGGAGACACGCTAATGATATTTTATTAAGCCAGAGTAATTGAAGGCACCATTTAAATATGTAATTAAGCACTTAAGTATAATTATGCAACACAGTACGAAACCAAATGAATTAATTTAAAACTACGCCAATACATCAATTTATTTAGGCTCTATTGTGCGGTTCTAACATAAGATGATTAACATTTTAAATAACGAGCTTCAATGAGAAGGAATAAAGGAATTTCACATCCGCCTGGAAGTGCGGAAAGTTGCTATACACGCGTTGGAAGAGAATTATTGATAGGATAAAGACCTCTGCGCAATTTGAAGCGATTTATCTTCTAATATACCTGTATGCACAAGCCAGCGATTACTGGGCAAGTTTCCTCGGCACTTTTCTTACACTAAATCTCCTTTCCATTAGGGTGAAATTATTCAACAGACACTGTTGTGTGGCTTATAAAACCGGAGATGAAGAAAGAGAAAATCTGTGTAAGCCTATGTGTCAGTTTCATACATACCAAGAAAGAGTGTGTTCATTTCTCCCGGCAGCCACTATGTGGCCCACTTTAAGAGAGGTTCACGGATAAACACACATCTCCGGCCCCGGTGGAGTCATTTACCTTTCTCCAAGTAGATTCAAGATATTAATTAAGATAAATCTACCTCAATTCTGTGATTCTGCCATCTGGTTATTTATCCAAATTATGTTAATCATTTCTGTAGGGCAGGAGAATGATTACCCATTTTGCGTCTAATTTATATTAATATTTGAAATTAAATACCTAAGCATCTGTTTCCTCCACATTGCATATAGAACGTTCTGTAGCACATAGCCGCGGTGAGCGGAAAAACATGCGGCGGCATCGTCGCCCTGGCAAACAAACAATATGGCAGCATTAACCCCTGCTCCCCGCGTTAACTACTCTGACAAAGTCTTTAATGAAGTTAGCCGAGTGAGTCCAACCATGAATTTCAAACTAAACAAACCTCTAACACAACGACTTACAAGATTTACCACCTCATATGGTTCGAAATCCCACTGATGATCTCACAACCTCAGAGGATACCGACAACCTCGGCCCGAACAGGCAATTAAGGCACCGTTGGCTTTGCGCTTGACTTTGAGCGCTAGTTTGTTAGCCGGTCACGTGTGCAAGGCGTGTGGAGGGGTGAGGAGAACCCGATCGCACGCTCTGACTCAGGCCAGACACTAATTAGGGTGAAGAGGAGGCCAGTGGACACGCGGTGTGATTAAATTTAGATCTGGAGGGAGATCTTGACCCTGCGTGCCCCTCATCTAAGTGACATTTACCCAGGATAACCACACTGCAGCTGAGGCTTATTAACCTTTTGTGGGCCTCAACACCACTGACTGGCTTAATTGGCAGATGGATTATTAAATAGAGCAACTTCAGGATGATTGAACATCTCATATCTACAACGCACAGGTTAGTCGGTAAAATCTTATTATCACTTAGGCTTTGGGATACAGTGGCCTACATATATACCAGAATGGATCATTTTTGGCATTATAATATTAACAATGCAGGCCGGGGTAACACGAAAGTGGAAAAGAGAGGAGTTTTGATGATAATGGTGTTTAAAGTGTGAGCCGTCAAAGGGTCACTAGCAGAATATCTCCGGTTTCTCAGAATTCACAGTCCCTTGGGAAGTAAAAACCGCTGTTAATCATCAAAATGACCGTTACGCATCGCCAAGCCCTACACGGTGTCGGATCCGCCTGGAACGACTTAATCCATCACAACCGATTTGGAAACTTTAAAAAAAATCAGGTTTCCACAGTACAGAAATCTCCGAGAGATTTAAGAGAAAACAGAGATGGCGCTCTGGGCCTCGTACAGAAATAACCGTTCCCCCTGACTCATACAAAAGAAAATGCTGTACGCTCCTTTTTCTGCATAGCCAAACAGAGCTGCCAGACGTGTGTTTAAGCATGATCCATTCATCGGGCTTTGCGCCGCTCTGCCATGTCAAATCAATGCTTTCAAGAGAAGCACGAGTCAGCCATGTTGATTTCAGTTCTGCTTTTGGGAAATAAGTGGATCATATTGGACACATTACCATACTTGTGTGACTGAGTCGGTCGCTCTCTCATATTCAAAAAGGAGATCATTGCACAGCATGTGATAAATGTCACCTCAGAGCAATGACCCGCATTATGTATTACCCCTGCTGCAGGCGTCCTCCTGCACCTCTGTGATCAGCTGTGGCTACTTACCCCCCACGTAGGCTGCCTCCGACGGTCTATATGGAAAATCAAACCCCTGACACTGGAAAAAATGAAAGAGCATGTGTTAAAAACACAAGAGGACTGGTTTAGGTTTCACCTGCTTTGAGATATTTGTGTTTCCAGGGACAAAGTGGAAATAAACGTCATTTCTTTAAGATGACCTATCTTGCAGCTGAAAAATGTTAAATATACAGTATACAGTTCAGATTATTTTATTTTTTTCCTGACTTATTTGGTTTTTGAAAGAAGCCTCTTATGTTCACCAAGGCTGCATTTATTTAATACAGTAAAAACAGTAATGTTGTGGGAAAAATCTATATTTTAGACATTTTAAAATGTAATTTATTCCTGTGAGGAATAAATCATTACTCCAGTCTTCAGTGTCACATGATCCTTCAGAAATCATTCTAATATGCTGGTGTGATGCTCAAGACATTTCTTAATGAGTTAGTTCACCCAAAAATCAGCTACACAACTACCACTTTGAAGCTTCAAAAAGTTCATAAAGAGATTGTAAAAATAATCCATATGAATTGAGCGGTTTAGTACAAATTTTATATGATGAACAGATTAATTCATGAACTCACACATCAGTTGTGGTAAAAGGAAGCTCAAACGTGTTCGCTTGACGTGCGAGAACCAATGAGGTTCATTCTCATGTGTTATGCAGCAACCAATGAGGTTCATTCACGTGTGGTACGCAGCAACCAATGAGGTTAATTTTCATGTTCGTTTGAGCTTCAGCAAGAGGTTTGTTCTCGCACGTCAAGCAGGTTCGGTTGAGCTTCTGTTTATGTTTGCTGATCAATGTTTACATGTGAAAAAAAGTGGCCTAAATCTGATCATCATATAAAGCAATCGGGTCTCATCAGAAAATGCGGACTAAACCGCTCAATTCATATGGATTTGTTTTACAATCTCTTTATGAACTTTTTGAAGCCGTCAAAATGGTACCTGCGTAGCTGTCAATGGAGGGAATCTGAGATCTTTTTGATTTGAGTTCCGAAGATGAACAAAAGCCCTACGGGTTTGAAACTACATAAGAGTGAGTAATTAATGAAGGAATTTTAATTTTTGGGTCAACTAACCCTTTAAGAATTTATTTAACATTTTGTGACCCAAACTTTTGAACGGTCTCTAAAATCTCAATAACTATATTTGTCTAATTTTCCAGTCTGAGCATAAAATGTTTAAAAGGAACACAAAACATTCTCTGAAATAAAGTCCTAATATTTTTTTTCCTTTATCAAGTTAATTATTTAAATATGTTAAATCTTTTTTTTGTTTGTCTTTGTTTTTTACAGGAAAACAAAACATATATTCTAATTAAACTGTTTTGCAGTGCATATTTAGTTTTTTTTTTATGAAATTGTGAAAACCCAACACATACTAATATTCAAAAACATTCTCCAACCAAGCAAACATTATCCGCCTCTATAAAGAGGTTAAGCTCTTTTGTAATTAGCACACACTCTAATACATACCACGATTTAATAGCCTTACTGAACAAGACAGGGTGCTTGGCCTCTTCAGCAAGGTATTTTCAACACTAAAATGAGTTTAAGCTGCATTTGTGTGTTTACACGAAGAACAACAACAAATACGAAAAAAAGAAATGCGCATGAGACTTCACAAGGAGCATTGCATGCAATAAATAAATCCAATTGATAAAGGTATAATAGTGTGCTTTGAACTTGAAAGTGCAATTATTTTTCATATCAAACACACTTTTGCACATTCACACAAGAATGCAGCTAGGAGATGCTTATAGCGATATAATTACAGGCTTTCCAAGATTTGAATCCCATTCCTTAGCCTATAGGCTCTAATTGCAAATCTTTTTATTCATTAAACGAACACCGCTTCACAGCATTCTTTCCATGATAGACATCTGAACAGAAAACATTTTTCAGCGAGCCATGGCCAATTAAAGTTAATGTTCGACAATACAGTGCGTCGTGTAGCATTTTCCCATCAAACTATTCGGACAGCAAATCTTAACACGCATCCCAACTTCTTTGTTTGCTCTCCAAATGCCTACAAAAGCCACAAAACCCTGTGATACCCAAAGCAGACCAAGTGGAAAAAGTGACTTGAGAGATGCATTTCTAATTAGAGACGGTGTTGGATTTTTTTATCATTAAAAGCTCGACACTTTAGAAGCAAGCAACGAAGCCTGCGGTCGCCTCGAAAGCAGACGTTCATCAGGGCTTTAACACTATCACACTGTAATCTGTCTGGGATTCCACGTGTGTTAACACAGCTAAAAACGTAGAAGGCAAACACTCCAACAACACGGCATGAATGTCTCAATATATTAACTGCACAATAAACAACCTATTCAATTCCAGGGATTTGCATGAGAAATGGGAGTATTAACGTGGAAGGATGTGTGTAGTCATTCAAAGTGCGAGCTGATGGCGGAGGGAAGGCTTTGAAAAGCCCTTCCCAGCGAGAGGGTAGAGAGAGCCCTGCTGTGGTAGAGACTAACACTGCCTCAGTGTTGGCATATCACTGAGCACAATGGCCTAGATTAGCAAAGTGTCAGTACTGAGCTGAAATAAGCTAATTGCTTAATTAGCTGACCCAATTCGATAAGCCTCTTCTAACATATTAGCTCTTGCTATGTAACAAATAGCTTGAATTCATGTAAAAAGTACGGGCTTAATTACAACCGTGAGTATGAAAAGCTAAATGAGACGGGCAGTGTGGTATGAACGTTATTGTGTTTGAGACTATTACCATCCATATATTTATAAGCAGAAGAATGGCATGACTGTGCCAGACTTATTGGCTCCGAAAGTATGAAACAGAAACGTGATGCTAAACCTTTTGTTTGTTTCTCGCATTCGAGCTTTGTACCAAAAAAGACCTGCTTGTTATTGACAGCTGCTGCACGTTTGCTTGAAACAATTATGGAGCGTATCGGTGAAAGTGATGTCAGCGAGCTGTTGGAAATAGAAAAGTCGGGTTAAAGGTAAAACCATTTTCTCATTAGACTGAACGATGAGTGGGACAGATTAATTTACATTTTCCCCTGACATATTTTACATACACAATCTTTTGCTTAGCACTGGGACTTATGGGCAAAAGAGCTCTATTTGTATAAGATGAAGTCATTTATATGCTAATTCATTGGAATGTAGACCTTCCAGATTCATGTTTACCTATTAGTGCATATAGATGCGAAGGGACATTAGAATATTGGAAATGGAAAGGACGGGGAGGGGGAGCTATGGGCAATGAAGTATTAGCACAATGTTTCCTTCTATTAATCTCATATTATGAGCCATTTCTGTTTTACTTAAGCAGCACCCAAGAGCCAAGCTGGAAGTCATACAATAAATGACCATTTTCCTGAATTGACTTTGAGGAACACATGGTGGCAAAGTCGAAAACATGCTAAACGAATAAGACACAGTAGCCTAAAAATCCCCAAATGCTTCATAGTTCAAAAGGCACATTATATATACATCTTTAAAAAGAGTTTTACCCCTAAATTAAAAAAAATTGAGGAAATATCAATCATACCAGTAGCCAATAGTGTATATTTATATATACATATAGTGTGTGATTGTAAAGTATATATATATATATACACATTTGCATTTTAAATTGTACATCCGTTTTTTTCATCTCTCATATATGCATACACATTTTAAATTATATATATATATATATATATATATATATATATATATATATACACACACACACACACAGTGGTGGTAGAACGGTAAGATTTTTTACATTTTTTAAAAGTCGTCACATCTGCTCACCAAGGTTTCATTTATTTGATCCAAAATACAGCAAAAACAGTAATATAGTGAAATATTTTTACAATTTAAAATAACTGTTTTCTATTT
Source organism: Gila orcuttii (assembly GCA_026230005.1). NCBI lineage: Eukaryota > Metazoa > Chordata > Actinopteri > Cypriniformes > Leuciscidae > Gila > Gila orcuttii. The sequence goes on along the minus strand of JAPDVR010000003.1, from coordinate 41,604,447 downwards.
TAATATATTTTAAAATGCAATTTATATCTGTGATGTCAAAGCTGAATTTTCAGCATCATTACTCCAGTCTTCAGAGTCACATTATCCTTCAGAAATCATTCTAATATGATGATTTGATGCTCAAGAAACATTTATTAGATTTAACTGGGAAGGGTCATATAGCACTTGCATATTGTTGTCCTATTGTTAGTTGAACTGCTTCTATTGTTCTCATTTGTAAGTCGCTTTGGATGAAAGCGTCTGCTAAATGAATACATGTAAATGTAAAACAGTCGTGTACAATTTTTTTTTCCAGAAATATTTGATGAATAAAAAGTAGAAAAGAACAGCATTTATTTGAAAAAGAAAGCTTTTGTAACATTATCACTAGAGTTCAAAAGTTTGGGGTCAGTAAAGAGCAAGGATGCATTAAATTGATCAAAAGTGACAGTATAAAACATTTATTATGTTGCAAAAGCTCTCTAATTCAGATAAATGCTGTTCTTTTGAACTGTCTATTCATCAAGGAATCCTGAAAAGAAATTGTACACAACTGCTTTCAACATTGAAAAAAAATAATAAATGTTTCTTTAGCAGCAAATCGCCATATGCTTTCTGAAGGATCATGTGACACTGAAGACTGGAGTAATGATGCTGCAAATTCAGCTTTGATCACAGGAATAAATTGCATTTTAAAAGATATTCAACTAGAAAACAGTTATTTTAAATTGTAAATTTGAATTTTTGCTGTTTTTTGGATCCAACAAATGAAGCCTTGGTGAGCAGGAGAGACTTATGCACAGTATATTCAGTTTTAATCTTTTAATCATTTTTATTAGAGTTTTAGTAGACGTTTAACTTATTGCAGTTAGTTGCCAAAACATTTCAAATTTTTCATCGGATGTTTATTTTAATCTCAGAGATTAATAGTTTGAGTTAACAAGACTGCTAAAACATCATCCACCCCATTAAATGTTAATATAAGCCAAAAGGTGACAGCCATACCGTTAAGTGCAAAAATATATATATATGTCTTTAAAGTTGATCAGTGAAAACAAATTTAACAAAAGATTCCCATTATGTTTATTGCTGAATATTTCAGCCCACACAATCAATTAGCCAACGTACTTCGCCTAAAATCCAGAAAATGAAGGAGTGGGTTGTCAATGCCAGAAAAACAGCATTCAGCCCCGCCACCACTGGCTGGTGGAGAGGTGTGACAGATCATATTACAAGCAAGGCTAAAATGCTAATGTAATTCCACATGAGCCGGGTTTAAAGAGATCCAATCGACCATCCCTGATACCCAGTGTCGTTGTGTCTAAGATGACGACGTTCCTCCTCTCATTGTCTCAGTAATTCACCAAAATTGCCACTTAGAGCCGCTCCAAGATGTGCGTTTCATCTCCAAGCTTCCTCTGGTCTCTGCTAGTCAGTTCATTTTTACTTCCTCCAAGAGTTCTAGCACTTCATTAACCTTGCCAGGCTCAAGATAAGAGAGGTAGAGCATCAAAAGAAGCCAGCCAACAGAGAGAAAAGCACAGTCTCCACCGCACAGCGGCCATCAAACAGACATAAGCACGGCCACACACACACACACAGTGTCCCATGCAAAACACTCAATGAGCTCTCCTTAGCATATCAGGACTGCTTGTGTGTCTGTCATTATAAGCACCAGAAGTGTGTTAACCCTAGAATACATAAAGGATTTGTGATTTAGGTATGATATCAAAATATTTTGATATCAAATAATAAAATGTATACGGCTTGTGTGTGATCCCTGGCATTGAAATAAAAAAAGTTCATGTGTTTATCTTATGGAAAACAAAATAAAAACACATACAGTATACCATTTAAGTTTGAGGAATAAAGACCATATGGGTTTTTGTGGGCGGAGCCTACCTGGTGGCTGAAAATTACAGTTCTGCAGTAGCAGTATATGGGAGCCATGGAATAAAAGAATAATAATTAAGTAATTTGAGCTTATATCTCACAATTCATTTTTTTTCCCCTCAGAAGTCTAAATTGAGATATATAAACTCGCGATTGCGAGATAAAAAGTCAGAAGTGTGAGATAAAAGTGTTAAGTATTTCATGCTGTAACTGTAGGGCTAATACATTATGTCCCCTATTAACTGCATATTATGTGAATATCTCAAATGGTAGAGTAATAGTCGCAGATTTCATCAGTACGGTCCATCCACTTAATGATTTGAAAACATATTTTTCAAGGTGTCTTCTACCATCTTTTTTTGCATTCCAATTCTGACATCCAAAGGCACAAGACATTTTTTCCCCTCTTCTTCTGTGGATCTTGTCCGTTTTCCTCCACTTGTTACCACCGTTTATCAGCCACCATAATGCGCTCAACTGTGACATCTGCTCCCAAATGGTCCATTTCAGTGGTTCCCACCCCTGGTCCTGGTGTACGCCCAACACTGCACATTTTTGGGGTCTCTCTTATTTGACACACCAATCTGAGGAGTCTTTCCTAACAAGCTGGTGAGTTGAATCAGATGTGTTGGATTAGGGAGACATCTAAACTGTGTAGTGCTGGGGCTACTCAAGGACTAAGGTTGGGAACCACTCGTCCATTTTGGAAAAAGGACTAAAAAAAAAAATAGGTGCAGGTTTCTAAAAAAGGTGTTTTTGTGATTTTTTTTATATATTAAAATCATAACATTAGCTAGTAATGAAAAGCTATGTGGTAGCATAATGCAATGCATTGGCGTGCAGGGTGTTATAAAATGGAGGCAAAGTTCTCAGTTTTTTTTTGTAAGGTCTCATTTTCCTGGTTAAATAAACAAAAAAACAACTTGCTTTTTAATTAGTGTTTCCATTAATGGTATCATTGTTTGTTCAGACTGACAAGAGGCAGGTTTTATTGAACTAACCAATCATAGTGCGATGGCATTGGCTCCTCTCACTTTACCCCATTTATTCTCAATTACGCCCCACCAAACCCATCACATTAGGGTGTCCGTTAAAACTCAATGGGCTCAGGGGAGGCAAGAGAGGTGCAGCGTCCCGCTGTAACTTTACCTGCTGGTGTCACTGTTGGACAGTGTTACTTTAGAAAAACGAGTGATTTATACTTTTTAATGTCAAATTTTGTAATATATGCATCGTTTTTTGCAATATGGATTATTTTCTCAAATTTTTTGAGGCACTGCCTCCCTTGCCTCCTCGGAGGAAACCCCCCTAATGCAATGTTTCCTATGTACAGATACACACTTCCAGACTTTTAGTATGTGCCTACCAAAATTGTACACTTAAAGCGTGCATAAAATTCTCTTCTAACACAGCATGTTCACCATTAATCTCTCCCTTCATTTTGCCACGAAGAGGACAAAATTATTTTTTCTTGGGAGGGAACTGTAAATCCCTGTCTGGGTTCAGTTAAAAGGCTTAAAATGTCACTAAATGACAAATTAGAAGCTTCCTCTAGCGTTATAAGACGAGCTGTTGTGGCATCCGAAAGTTACCTGGAAATGAGGTTAACATGCAGTGAGCACCGTAGTTATTAAAACAGTTGACGGTCTCATTACCCATCACAGATCTTGCCATTAGATCTCAACAGCAATTCAATTGTACAGCATCAAAGCATTTATTCACCTGAAAGTGTCGCAAGAATGGTCCCATGCTGAGAATTTCAACTTAATACATTTCAACGGATTCCAGCTGCTTACTGGAAGGCTAAAAATATTCATTTGAATCTCTGAAAAAAAAAGAAAAAAAAAAGGCCCACGTCAAAACTGAGATGCTGAACATTTACTTGCATTCGCAGAACATGCGATACGAGATGGAATGACAGTTTTTCTGTTCAGCGCAGTGCTGTGATATCTCTGTCAGGAGTTGTGTGCCAATGCTGGACATCTCGTGAGCCAGCTCAGATTGTGGGTGAAAAGAGACTTTGGCATTTGTGAAGAGTTTCCATATGTATCACTTCTGTTGTGGGGCCCGTTCCACTGATCCACAAAACCAGCCGAAAGGATAAAGCGACGAGTCTCTGTGCCAGTGTAAGGAGCAGGAGCTCTTGCGAACGTGTAAAGAGGGAAAAGTTGCCTTGCCGCTGAGCAGAGTCGGGCAGAATCCTGCATTGGCGCTGATAACATGCTTGGATTAGGGATGTTTAAGGGAAGGGAAAATTATTCATTTGAGATGGATGAAAAGCTGCACTTGTCAAGTCTCCCAGTCATGCACTTTCCATCTCATTCCCAGGAGCCAGAGTGCATATTTTCCCCTCAATGCAAATGTTCACACAGTGAAATTGTGAGCACATTACCTCCTCTCCTTAAACACACCAAATGACACAGAAACTAAAATGAAATTTTCTCTGTAAAAATTATTTTGGGGTGGGTAATTGAAGTTTACAGTGTGATCAGCTTTTTACATATTGTATATGTTGTGGCGCAACAGTGGATAAATTCGTTTTAGTTTTTAGCTCTACAACAGCGGTCCTCCATCAGGGGGACGGGACCCACTAGGGGGCCTCAGCACCCTACAGGATAGCTTGCAATTATTAAAAAAAAAAAAGAAGAAGATTTTAGCCGATTTTAATTCTTTCACTTAACTATCATTTGAATTTAAGAACCAGGATTCTCATGGTCTTGGAAAACCTGGGGCCTATACCATGAACAAACTCAGGGTTACAGGATTAGTTTTACATTGACAAAACCAAACCAATTCAATCAGGCTTTGTTGGTACCTTGACGCTGACTTTGTCAACTCAGGCTTTGATCCTGAGTTCATGGAGCGCGTGCAAATGAAAGCGTATCAGTAGAGAACAACCAATCGCTTACCTTGAAACTTAACAAAACTGCAATTCACTTCTCACGAGAGATTCAGCTAGATTCGTTTCTTTAAGAGACTGAAGAATATGAAGTAAATAAATGCATTCATACAGCAAGAAGAAAATATCTTGCTATATCAGACAGTACAAGTGAAAGTTGGAGTTAGATAAATAAGATGTGTATGTATATATATCTATATATATTACATATTTGTGTACATGTATGCTTATTTTAACTAAATGTTTAAATAATTGTTAAACTAAAATGGATTAGGGGTATAATAGTTACATTAAATCATACAATAATTATAATAATCAATCATCACTAAAAGCCAGACAACATACTCCAGGGCAAGTTAAGTTAATAGGGCACTAAAAGCCACTTTCATGGTGCCTAAAGCCCAGGGTTGACAAACTAGGCTTAAACAATCCTGGGTATTCACCTTAACCGGCTTCATGGTATTGTGATTTCTAGACCTGGAAGTTTTTTTATAATGCATGAATATACATTTTTTGAGAACACTTTATAATATGGTCCAATTAGTTCACATTAGTTAATGCATTAACTAACATTAACAATGAGCAATAAATGTGATACAGTATTAATCTTTGCACATGTTAGTTAACGAAAATACAACTGTTTTCATTTTAATTTTCAATTTTAATTCAGGTTCGCTCAATATCATTAAATATGAACAGAAGCAACTTGATTTTAAATTGTTTTTCCTTGTTTGTTCATGTCAATGTTAACTAGTGGAACCTTATTGTTAAAGAGATAGTTCACCCAAAATGCTTTCATTAATTCACCCTCATGTCGTTCCAAACCCGAAAGACTTTCGTTTATCTTCAGAACACAAATTAAGATATTTGATGAAATCTGAGATTCATAAGGATTAGTTTTACATATCTTTATGAAGTTTTTGAAGCATCAAAGTGGTAGTTGCGTAGCCGTCAATAGAGGGACAGAAAGCTCTCCGATCTCATTAAAAATATCTTCAAGTGTGTCCCGAAGACAAAAGTCTTACGGATTTGGAACGACATGAGGGCGAGTAACTAATGACAGAATTTTTTTTTTTTGGGGGGGTTAACTAACCCTTTAAGTGTTAACCTCTTTTCTAGTTATGTCAAGTTAAAAAAAATATTTATCCTGGGAAGAATTTACTTTGGGGTTAAAAATAAAACTGTAAAAATTACAAATGACTAGAAAAATCATTGGCAGTAAAGTGTAAACCCTGAAGAACATCAAGTTAAAACTTTTGGATTTATGGAATTTATCATTTAAATATATTGCCAAACAAACAAACAACAAAAAAAAACAACAAAAAATAATTAAATAAATTCCCAATATAGTAGAAGTACCAGAATTATCTTGGCCTCAAAATATTGTCTTTGCCAATAGGGGGCCTTGGCGTGAAAAACGTTGAGAACCACTGCTCTAAATCGCCATCCGTGCAGGTCCAGCGCTTAGAATGCGGATACCAATTCCGAATCTTTCCTGCAGCCGGATGATACACTGAATATATCAGCTCCCCTATACAAACATTATGATCCGTCTGATGAGAGCCAGGGCTCCAGTCTGGATGGCTAATAAATTAGAAGCACGCTTCTCGTTTACTCATCAGAGCTAATGAGGCTGATAAAATTACCTTGAGGATCATAATTACAGACTAGTGGCAGAAGCACTAGCACCATATCTGCAACACGCGCACACACACACACACACACCTACAGGAAGAGAACAAACAGCTCAGCGGCCACCGCTGGACAAGCAGAGTTTGACCTTTAGAATAAACTTTACGTCAGATAAGTGTAATGTATGCTTTTAATTAAACAATTAAACCAAGTCGCATTACACTGAAAGCTTGCGACGCAGCCCATGTGACGTGCATCACATTAGCGCACTTTCCAGCGAAAACACACAAAAAAAAACGCTTAAGTACACTCCATTTTGTGTTAGTGACCTCAGTTTAGCTGGCCTTGATCAAGCAAATATGTAAATGTCATTCAGTTATGTACCGAAAGAGAGAGACGTGCGCGCATGCTTGAGGTTAGCGATGGTGCATTTGAGCTGGCGGACCGATTTTTGAAATACCAGGCTGGTGACAAACAAGTCAAACCCCCGGCATCCTTTATCCCTTCAATTTCATCAGTCGGCTCATATACATTAAGCACTTCATCAGTAATGGCATCTTTTGATGGACACGGGCGGCGTGGACGCGAGCATTCACCTCGGAGAATTTCATTTCATCAGCCATTCACAGGACGAATTGTTTTACTTATGAATATTAATGTCCGCCTAATTTGAGGCTGTTGTTAATGCTTGTCGCTAGGAGCTTGGCAAATCAGGTCCCATTCCTGTTAAAACCATGTATTAGACACCCCCCTGACACTAAGCCCTCGCCTTTGATTCTTAATTGCAGGAGTGCGAGCATTTGCAGGAGATGGGGCGCAAAGCTTTAATTAACTCTAATATCACACGTATTCAGTCTCGACTGTCACCCGCATCACGCATGGCGTTCTGCACCAATATCCTCCTCGGCTCCTCTCAGCTAGAGAGAGATGGTGTTCCAAGTTCATGATCACAATTTCATGCATCTTAAATTGGGGATGGATGGCCTGTAAGCAGTGGCATGATATTAAATGTGAGTAAATTATCTTAATGCATTTTACTAAAACCCATATTAAATGATGGCTGTATAAACGGCCGTTTTACAGCATGAGCAATGATAGGAACAACAATTATGGTTGCTGCAGCTAGCGTGGTGTCATTTTAATTTTCGGAGAAGGGAACCGACTGGAAATGTGGCATAAACTGGGCATTTTGGTTATTGTGCACTTCTGACCATTTCTGCATAGATGGGGTTTTCCATTTAACGTTTTTAGGCCTCACAATTCACGTGCGGAAATCTGAAATTCAGAGATTGTGAGCATGAAAACAGTTGCTGGTACAATACACTAAGAAACTTCATTAAGATTTATTGGATAACTCATTTTAAAAGTCAAATATACAATAAATAAGCACATCCATTTGTAAAACATCTCTCAAAAGGACTTTAAAAACTTCTTAAAACATTCCGTCAGTGGGTTTTCTCAAAACAGTTTGGTCAAATACTTATAGTCCGTCCAAAGATGTCTTTTACATGGTTTTTAAATATATTTCTTAGTTAAATGAGGAACATTTTTAATTGAGCTAGGTTTAATAGACCAATAATACGTGCCTATCCAGCACACAAGCTCCTCTGCTGTCTAATCTCCAGCTTGATTTTGCATTCTCAGGAATATAAAATAAAAAAACTGGAAAACGCTGATAGAAATGCATGCAAGCTCATAGTGCCCCCTTTAGGTCACTGCACGCACTGCATCTTGAAGACACTAGATTTAGCAGGCAGCACAGTTCAACTTTTTTTCTTTTTTTTTTTGGGAGGTTAGGGTTAAATTAAGATGCTCCACAGATTCTTGGATCACAGTCAAGAAGCATGCTTCATCCAATCTTGGACATCTGTTTATCTGCTAATATAAGTTACCATTTACAAGTGGGGGTGGAAAAAAAAAAAAAAAAAAAAAAAAAAAAAGGAAAAGAAATGTACATTTTGAACAAATATTCAAACTAGCCCACGCATTTAAAGCGAAGGCAAAAATAAGCAAATACTGTAGGACCAAACATGTTTAACACTTAAAGCAAATAATTAGAACAAGTATTAGCTAAATCAAATAAGTGAAAACTATCAGAACATGACCAGAATAATAGAAAAAAGAAAAAGTGTTATTAAAGAAACATTTTGCTCCAGGAACTCAAACTACCTCACTGAGTTGCCTGAGAGAGTTGTGATGCTTAGTCCCAAACCTTAGGTGAAATGTGGACTAGGATCACTGTACAAGATCTGGATCACTGCACTCCAGTAGATCTGAAGTTCACTCTCCCATTGAAGCTTTTTTACTTCTCCGTCTAAATAACTTTGAGAAGGACGACTTGCGTTTGTTTTTAAACTTCTGAAGACCTGCACCCAGACAGAAACAAAGAACGTTTTCATCTAAATGTTCTCCGCCGATTCAAGCTCAGAGTAAATTTGACAAGATCAAAACAACGAGAGCAAAAGTTCTCACCTAGTCTTTGCATCATTTCGTTCAACTGTTGATCTTCCTCCTCCTCCCTTGAAATGTGACATTACATTTAAAAATTTGCAACTTTTAAATGTGGTTAACCTTCACTTGCAGTAGCACTCAGGAAGTATAGCATTTCATGTGGTTTCTTCAGGACTTACCGTAACCGGTCCTCCTCCAGCCCCTCAACAATGGCGTTCCTGTCATTCACGATCTTCATCAGTCTGTTCAACAGCTCTGTTTCCCTCCTTTTCTCATCCAGAGTCTTGAGATGTTCTAACAGCCGGACACACAAACACATTGGGTTTCCATTTACTATGGGGACCTTTCAATGATTTTTATGCTGTACGTACTATATATTCTATCTCCTTACACTAACCCTACCCATCACAGAAAACTTTCAGCATTTTAAATTTTCAAAAAACATTTAGTATGATTTAGAAGCCGTTTTTTTCACGGAGACCAAAAAAATGTCCCCACAATGTAGGGAATACCTGAACAACACGCACGTTGCGGCTTTTCCAGTCTTGTAAAACATGCAAAATGAGACCAAGCATACTAAACTAGTACTGCTTTTTTAGAGAATAGTTGACATGTTGATTTAATTTTGTATCACTTTACAAATCCTGTTAAAATCACAATGAATTATTTGAAGCAACAGACAGCTCCATGTGTCACAAGAGATCTATGAATAAGATTTATTTATAATTTCTGCTCATTTCTAAATGCAGACTTACCATAGCAACCAAAGAGTGAAGACATGTCTCTCAAAGCAAAATTAAAAAGCTCATTGTAATTTATGAAAGTTTAGTGCAGTGCAAACGGTTAACCCTTTAATAAATAAACATTATTATTTATTTTACCATATTGTAAGACATTAATTTGTAAATAACGTATTCCTTGAGTGCAATGCAAGTCCCTTTGCACTGATTGAGACGAGGGTCATAAAATTTCAATTTTGCATAGTTTTATATTAAGAAATATTATTTTAAATGGATTCCAATGAAATAAGTTCACAGTACTTAAGGTCTTAATGTTCACTGTAAGAAATTATTTTCATGATTTCTCACAACTTTTTTCCATTTGTTCAAGTTTCTGTTGATTAAAACAATCTATATTGTAGTAACTCAAAATTAAGGCAACCAGGTAACCAAGTTAAATCAATATATTTTTTCAGTGTACTTGCAGGGGAGAGTTGATTTACCTTTATATTAATTTGGGAGAACTTTCAAAAATCGGTTGGCACAACTACAACTATTGAAGTTGAGAACTCAAATCCCTTGCAGCTAGTTGCTTTATTTTTAAGTTCACTCAACTTTTATTCTTCTTTTTTTTTTTACAGTGCAAAATGAAACATTTCCAGTTTGACATTAATCCAGCATGATCACTGGAAGGTTCTTAACACAAATAAACCAGACATTGTTCACTCCCCCTATATCACCTGTCCATTGCTAATGGCAAAAAAAAGTTGACGAGTAATATTTACAGTATATTGCCCTAGTTAACCTGGCTTCATTTTTACCTGGTTTATTGATTAACCTCCTGAGCTCTCCTTCTACTCCCGGCTGCTGCTCCTCCAGATCCTGTGTTCTTGCTCTGAAAGAGATTGAGATCTGTAAGAGCAAAATTTAACAGCAAGCGGACACACTAGCCGCTTGTCTCCCTTATTGTTTATTAGTCAATATTAAAAATGTTGGAAATGTTTTCATCCAGAAATAAGACCGCTAGATGAAATTACAATTGGTGAATACAGTATAAGGGATCACTTACATGTACATCAACTCTGACTCCCTGCGGATGTAGCTTTGTTTTTTCCGAATCAGGTTAAACCAGTCCACCATCAAGGGATCCATCAGAAGGTCCCCATGACCCTCTGTAAAACAGTCCAAAGTTACCAAGGACACCAGGGTCCTAAATGCACACTTCACATCCAACCACATAAGAGACACCCCACCTCAGGCCACAATTTAAAGTGCTCTGGAGACGGGCATCTCCAAATACTCACTTTCAACTTCTATTTGAGCTATGATTGAATTCTATTTGTCTCCTAATAGAGCACTGTAATACGGTCTAAAAAGCATGTTTTCCATTGACATTGCCTTGAGGTGGTACAAAAAACATACAAGTACAATCATACACGCACACACACAAACTTAATTTCATCAAGTGGTGGTTTTGGCCTTGGTGGGAGCGAGAGGCAGTCAGGTTCTATGAAATCCCACCGGCTGCTAGCAGCAGGACAGGTGACTGGATATGATATTACTGTGCCATGATGACCTTGAAAAGAGCCAATCAACCCTTGCCCCACACAGCTAGCAGTCTCTCATTGGAGCCCACTGCCTCTTCTCCATTTTCATCCCAGCATCCCACAGGAGGAGAGGGAGCTTCCTCTGCGCCTCGCCTCATTTGGCCCTGGCTGCTGGAATCGAGAGCCTTTTATTGGCCACAACCTTCCCCTAAAGGCTACATCGAAATTCCGACTCCCAGGTGGACGGGCTCAGCTAACAGGTTTGGAATGAGTGTGCGTCTCACAGAACTCAATGAACCACCCACACACACACACAAGGTGCTGCAACATGCTGTGTAAAACACAATCTTGAATAGCACCAAAAAGGAACATCTGATATCCCAAACAGCTTATTTTGTCCAAAACAACCTTGAACGGGACCTTCAAATTTGACTTCAACTTGGAGAAATGAGGAACACAACCATTACATGAACTAGTAATCTAATCTTATACCTTCTTCATAAATGCGAAGTCTCATCTCCAACTCCACACCTTCATTCTCCAAATCATGCAGATTGTTCTCAATGTCCTGTAGCTCTTTTGAGATCTGATCTGGTGTTATGTGGCAAGGCTTTATCTGTACAGACACATAATATAATTAAACCATGGTGATGAGATATTTGACCATTTGGCAAAGGACAGTATACAACATTTGCAAAAACTTACAGTAGGTGACCTCATTTCAAGCAGCAAGCCATTTTTGGATGAAATATTTCCATTGTCGTAACCTAAAATTATTTAAAAAGACAAAACTTTTTTTGCCGTATGAAAAGCTGAAGGCTAAACATTACGGAGCCCAGAGACATGGTGGTGGAAAAAATATATTTCAAAACTATATTTCAAAACCATCACCATGTCCCTTTTAGGGGATCCACAAAAATGTGAAATATGCATAAATTACTGCAAAAAGTAAAAAAATATATTTTTTAAATTCAACAAACAGAGCTTAGACCATGCTTATGTGGTATAGATGGTGATTCACGAACTACAAGAAGATAAAAAGCAATGAATTTCATCATGTGAAGCATTCCGTTAGGGTTTAATAATAAAAATAATTGTTACCATAAGTTTAGAAAATGCTTACTGGACATCGCCGACCTGCAGCGAGTTTGTTTTGGAGATGAAGGTTTGTGACAGGACTGAGAGGGCAAGACACACGAGGACAAGGAACAGTCGGGTTTCAAACCTGTGGTCAGAAGAAAAGTATGATAATCATAAACGCAAATCTTACCCATGCTGCAACTGATGTGGCCTGGACTTACCCTGCCCATGACAAGTCTCTCCCAAACATGAGACAACAGGACTGAATGGCTCGATAGGGGCAAAAGAACCTAGCGGTGTACATGCTCCATTTTGGACTGAGAGGGAAATAAACGGTAAACCACAAATACTAGAGGTACCTTGAACACTGCATGAAGTTTACCACTTTAAGGTGATGTGACTGGCTTACCCCAGGTCCCTTGCTGCTGTTCCCTTTCAGTTTTCAGGGCAACATTGTTGGAGCAATGAGAGTTGTTTGATATAGAGGAGGTTGGAGCTCTTGAAGTATTTTGGACCTTCAAGCAATGTTCACTTTTGTTTTTTCCACAAGTCAACAGGACATCCTTGGCATCACCATGAGATCTACAAAAAGCAAATTACTTCACTACAACAGGACTAAGACTCAAAACCATCATTTCAAACCAGCATAAGCCAACGCTCACCTTAGACACAGTAGACGCAAACAAAACTAAAAGAATGATCAGAGGAACTCAAAGTAAGAGTCTAGTGTTTCAGAGGGGGCTGGTTTAGGCGCAGCACTCCTTGGGACTGCTGAGGATTGGGGATAGAGCGAGCGGATGCACTCGGAGGCAGTCAAACATTATGGGTGAGGCAGGAGGCATCCACCGGCTAGAGAATGGATACATGAAAGGCCCCACTGTCAGTACTCTAGCTCTGAAGTGTCATTGCAGCTCACACCCGAGTGACTTTGCCTGCTTCCCCTCGTGTGGATTAGAAAGCATTAGGGAGAACTAGGCTGATCGAACTTACTTTAGTCTTGGTCCATTTGGAGCTGCCTTTGGCTTTGATCTCCAGTCAGTTGGGGCGTCGCAGGTCTGAACATCTTTGGCTGAAGCAGAGGGAAAAATTATGGCAAACAAAAAGCACGAGTCGCACAACATCAAATTATGCCATTTGAAGCCGTGCCGTCAAACAGAAAGGATTAAAATACTGCAGGGCAGAAATCAGTCTTAAGATTCAATCTTTCTGACTACATGGAGAAAAAAAAAAACAATGGATGCTAGCCCATGGCTTAATTTAACCGCTTTCCTGCCTATGTTCTCATCTCACACTTATTACGTATGTTTATGGAAATATTTCCCATGTGACCTTTAGAAACCATTTTAAAAAAAGACCACAATCCATATAAGCAAAGGTCATCTGTGAGCGAACACCACCTTTGGCAGTAGAAAGCAGCAGAGATGGAGGTCTGCTGCGCTCCTTGCTGATGGCACTGAGGTAGAAGGATTCATTGCTGTTCACGCTGCTACTGCTGATAGAAGAGCTGGATGGAGTGGCCTGATACAAGCTCCTTCCTGTTGCATCTCGTCCGTGTAACTCCTGCCTCCAGCTGGACACCTCAGCAGAAGAGCATCTGATTTTTATCGTGTGAGAGACATTCAGCATTCACACCATGAACATACGTACAATAGAAGAACCAGCTAAACTGACACTACCGTTCAAAAGTTTGGGTTCAGTATGTTTATATATATATATATATATATATAGTGTGATATTCTGTCACTTTTGAGTTTTGATCATTACCAAAAAAAAACATATGTAAGTTATTAAACTTACCACAGTTTCCACAAAAATATTAAGCAGCACAACACATTGATAATAAATTTTTCTTGAGCAGCAAATCAGCATATTAGAATGATTTCTGAAGGATCATGTGACACTGAAGACTGGAGTAATGATGCAGAAAATTCAGCTTTGCCACAGGAATAAATATCTTAAATATTAAAATAGAAAAGTTACTTTAAATTGTGATTTAACAATATTACAATTTTAACTATTTTTGATCAAATAAACAGCGTTGGCGAGCATAAAAGACACTTTCCGATTTGTACAATTTGTACAGACCCCAAACATTTGAATGGCGGTGAACTTAATGGTAATTATTTGTCTACTTAAAACATATGATCTCATTTCTCACCAAGCCTTCATTAAAGCATTTTACAGTTTGACTTTAAGGCCAGGTTAAATCTTAAGTTAAGCAATGTTTTACACTTGTAATTTTTAAAGGTGTCTAGAACCTCTTTTGAAAAAACATGCAGATGCATGAACTGCAGTGTTGTACTTGCCAAATCAATGTTATTAAATCAATGTTATTAACCTTGTAAATATGCAAATAAGAACATTAACACATGGTTCGAGAAATCCTGAAACCAAAATACCCAGGATTTATGAACAGTGACAAACAACCCAGACTTTTAAAATGATGTAGGGGTAAATTTCTGATGTGAAAAACCAAATAATTTTTCACCTGAGAAATTGAAGATCACTGATCAATAATACTTTAAACCATGACAGCAATCATTAGTAAGTCACTCACTGCCGGTGTGCTCCTGGGTCACTATTAAGCGCATTGTTGTTATTTCGGTTTCCTTCAAGTAGTTGTTTTCCGTTTGTCAGTGCACTGGTTCGGTCTTTCTCCTCCATCTTCAGACTGGCGTTCTGATTGGTGATGGACTCTGAGAGGCCTGACTGCTGTCTTGCGGTGGGCCGGTGCTCTGCTGCTGGGCCACAGGACTGAAAGAACTTCTGCCTGGCTGCCTGAGTCCTCTGAGCAGAGGCCGTCCATGACTGCGGAGCAAGACTGAGCTCAACTGGTCTGGGCACAGCCCTCACAGGTGTAGATAACACAGAGGTGTAGCGCTGTGAAGATGGCTGATCTCCACGGTCAGTTTTGGGTACCAAATCACCGAGCGTAAAGCCACTGCTCTTAAAAGGCTTAACAATAGGCTTGAAGCCATTTTGGGCATGTTGGTGAATAGTGCAGACCAGTGAGCCAGTGTCCGCTCCCAGTTTATATGCCCCAGATTTCAGTGTGCCACAGCATACACTACACCTGTTTAAGAGAGAGAAATCAATAATAATAAAAAGTTACAGTACTTTACAATTGTTTTAAATTAGAAGTCTACATTGCAATAAAATAACTAAACAGTGCAGGATAAGTTACAGTACATGCCAAATTGCCATACTTATCAATATTTATGAGCAATAATAGCCATGCTTCCCAAGCACCAGCAATGAAAACTCACTTAAAGCAGCTCCGGTGGTAAAGTTTCCCATCTACCAGGTGCCTCTGGACCAAATGCACATGATTTCCACATACTGCACATTCACTGTTCAATGTGCCGGTTTTATTGGAGCTCTCCGCCAAAACAGTTTTCTACAAAAGATCAGATGAATGAAAACATTCCAAACTAAAAATAAATTTTCCAAATCATTCTAAACTCATCTTTTTATAACCATGTCTGAAGACCAGTCATTTTTTATGTTGAATAATCAAGGGAAAGCCAAACTGACACCTTCTCAGCAGCTCTGTGTGGTTGTGGAGATCTCGCTCTGAGTGGTGCGACGGGCGCCTGCACACATTTCGCCCCTGGAGATTTCTGCCAGTCCGTGCCAGTCTGCCGAGCTGGAGCAGCTAGAACGTGCTTCTCTGGAGCACTTTTCTGGATGTTAAGAGATGGAGGATGGTTGTCTCTGATACCATTTGGCATTTCGGTTTGAGGAGGACGGTTCTCTGTATTTGTTTTGAGATTGTGGTTTTTGGCAACCACAGGCAAATTCTTCTTCTCTGATGGCACCTCCTTTGAGTCCTCGGCATGCCGCTTGATACCTCCTACTCCCCCGACTGAAAATAAGAGATCATCGAGAAGAAAGTCTAAGAAATATGAATACATTGCATTTTTCTAATCATGCACTACCATTATTTTTGCAGTATATTGTGCACAGAATGCAAACTTTTTGTATGCATAGAATAGTCAAAATGTGCCGTATACAGAGGACCACACTAAAGCTATGTCTGCATTAATCCAGGTAAATTTTCTTTTCAAAACGCGCACCGTCAACATTAACTTGCAAGTGCTTTCCAAAAAAAAGTTTACCGCTCGACCCACGAGCAATGCCAAGTGTGCTATTCTAACCAGTTCTCACAATAGACATCTTTTATACAGAGCCAAATTACAGACCTCTCATAACGCATCTGCGTTATTCAGAGAAACCTCTCAGCTGAAGCTATAACGCAGATTTTCGTACTTTTTAACTATAGAATGCATTTAAGATGAAATTAAATTTAGTAAATTTATTAAATAATTTTATATATGGATTATATAATACAATTAATGCAACATACTTTAATATTATAGTCATGTTAGAATGAAATAACTTCTTAATAGGATTATAAAGCTGTAGAGTAAGTGTTTTGTGTACGTGTGGTTTCAGTTGTTCCTATTTTCGTAAATTTAGAATACAAAAAATTTCATAATAAAATGGTGAATCTTTTTTAATTTACTTTTTTATCATTCATAAGTAAATTTTACGCACAAATTTGTGCGCAATCATGCTTAGTGAATGAGACCCAGTGCTTTTAAATGTATCCACTTAGAGTACGTTCACACAAAACAGAAAAGCTTCCTTTTGCGTTTTTCATTTGTGAAAAAACACAATGTCAAAACGATCCCCTTTCACAAGGATCCGCGAAAACGACTAAACGCTGTATTATTCATGCCAGGCCAGTAGTTGGCGATGTCACTTTGTAAAGAAACACTACACACCTATTGACTGAAAATGTAATATTCATGCGCGTGTTGTCACTACTTTTACAAATTCACGTTTTTGTAGTTTACACCGAAACGTTAACAATATCGTTATCAAAAACTTGCACCTTGAATCCCATTTTCAAAAGTTTGTTTTCAGACCCCGAAACACCGTTGACGTATAATGAACGGCCAAAACACATACAGTAAGTTTAGTTGAAAACGTTGTCATGTAAACGTACCCTCAAGTCTTCAAAAAGCTAAATTTTTTAAAATGCTGTCTCAGTGTGGAAAGGACAAAACATTGAGAAATGGATGTGCTTTCATAAGTATTTTCAGATTAACATAGACCTAGCCTGAGATGAATACTGCATCCCACAATGGAATATTCTCAACAATGGGCAGTTGGATCAAGTTATGAGTCAAGCTAAGACATTTACAGTTAATAAAAATGGTGATAAACTCAGTCTTACTTGGTGAGCGGCCATGGAAGTAATTATAGTACTGTGAGACATATGTGAGGATGCTGAGTCTGTCTGGGACAGGCAACGCCACCATGTCCTCTGCATCTAGAAGAGCTGGGATTCCCAGATGGTCTTCAGCCACACGGAACGCCTGGAGCACATCACACGACAGAAATCAGCCATTAAGTTCAAAAACCACAATCCATACAGAAGAAAACAGCAATTAGACAACCACAACTACAAAAAGAAGAGCACACACACACGACTCCATGTGTTTATAACAACCACTGAACATCCTCATTCAATATGACCTCATATGATTGTTTCAGGCCGCCAATATCACGCTGTGGCAACGGTTTTCTAGGGGAAAGGAACTTGGCCAATTAGTTGTAAACACAGACAAGGCACACACACACAAAAAAAATAGTCGTCGTCAAAAATAGAATAGGCAAGTAAGCAGCACAATCTGGCACCACGTCAAGATGGCCCGGGCAGGGAGTACATAAAGAATGGCACATTTCCTGTGTGAGGCCTGGGAACGGGGACAGAAAAGGAGATAAGATGGCATTGTTTAGGTCTGACCTGGACACACTCATTTTACAGGATAGCTGAGGAGGGGCGGCACATCCTCCATGATGCAGCTGCAACATCCTGTTTATCTTTTGTATAACAGCACTGAGAGGCTGATTTGAACAGAGGTAAGTTAATCTTGACGGAGAGGATTAGGTGCCCTGTGGATGACTGTCACCCTTCTTTATAATGCATTAACTGGACAGACTCCACACGGCTCAGGTTCAAAACTACAGCGAAGTGCTTCCTATAGAAGTGGTGAGGGTTTGTAACCGATCTCAGAGTGTGTGGCCTATAATTTACAGTCTCTGAGGAAGCAACCAGAGAGAGAGCTCATCATTGTGACAAAGTCCCAGTTGTGGCACGTCTCGCCACCTCATTCTCTTAAGCACTTCCTGACAGGGAAGAAAAATAATTAGGTCATCAGTCCTGGTTGGACAGTGTCCCTACACTCAAACACAAATTAAATTTTCCATATAAGACAATAAAGACATACACTAACAGAAGCCAGTTTCTGGGTAAATCAAAAATTAATTCAAATAAATAAAATTTCAATATACCATATACTCTCATTTTAATCCGATATCTACCATTCTTGAAGTAAATTGAAGATTACAAGTTGCCTGTGATCGTTAAAATGCTTAAAGCGTGGAAACTTTAAAATGGATTTAAGTACATCTTTGAATCAATCAAGAGGGTGTAGTATTCACTCAATGGGGAAAAAGAATACTTTAAGTCCTGTTAAGTCAATTTTGATGGTTTACAAAATTCTTCTCTCAGTCCCAAGTTCACACAGGACAAGTGACAAGTCTGAAACTTTAGACAGTTTCGTTAAAGGTACTTTCTGCAGAAACTGAAGGATATCTTTATCCTGCCAAAAGCTATTGCTGCAAGACTTGACCGATCAATAGACTCTTTTACTGAGCAACTAGTCTCATTTGAAATTGCTGCAAAATTAGATCACATGCATTTCACAAGCAGTGGGAAAAGGGTCTCAAGCGCTCTTATTCAGGTCAATAAGAGAGAAACAATCCATGAATGTTGCAAACTACACAAGGCTGGGTCACAAACAAACATCCAGCCATCATGTTTCCAAAAAAATCTTTCAAAGAAGTTTTAAATAGTGTGTGCAATACCACAGGACAGTAGCAGACACACATCTGTACAGGATATGGGTAAAATTGGCAGTAAAACATGCAAGCAATGAGTTACTATGTGTCGTGGTTTCCTAAGATCAAGACCAAACAATAACTTACCAAGTGGTTGTTGTAATACACATTGTCTTTGGAGAGAGACTCAAAGTTTCTGAAAGAAAACAAGGACATGACTCACCAGATAGACACTTTGAAAAGTGTTACAATACAATGTTGATGCTAAAATAAGTTAAAGCACACAGAAATAAAGGTGGTTTCAATGTGTAACTGCATCAAACTGTAAATTAAACATTATATTGTGACAGCTTTTAAAGGTTACAAAACCTACAATATTAAACTTATATTTAAAATAAGCAAGCGGTCAATTGAGTCTATGGCAAAAAATAACACAGATAGGATGCAGCAAAAGACAATTTGTAAGTAACAATTTGAATGTACAAAAGAAAGTGTAAATCTCAGATCCCCTGACTAGTCAGTTTACACTTTTTTTTTTTAATTATCCTAGCTATATTTTTCCTTCACTAGTTCATTTTAAAAAGTTCTCCTCTAAATGTGATAAAAACATACTACATTAAAATATTATAGTAGTCTCATGATATTCCGTCATAAAAGCTACAAAAATAATTATAAAATCATTTAACGCTTATTAAAATATTTTAAGATCACATGTCAACTACCCATGAATCTGCCGTCATAATTCCATTGCAGGATAATACAGTGGCCTCTGAAAGTTGGACTACACACTTAAAAATGAACAATCAACACTTCATTTTACCCTGTAAAGAAACGATGCTAGAGTGTACTAACTTTTCTTTGCCATTTTCTTCTGCCACTCAAATGGATGCATGAAGTCAGTTCTCAAGTTCACAGATCTGAATATCCCAGGAAGTGTCCAAATAGGCTACTTTGTCTTAATAGTGACCGGACATAGATCCAAATGTAACTTAAATGTCCAGATACTTTTTGCATATAGTAGCTATAGACCACACTAAAAAAAGTTTAAAGATCCCACACTCATTTTAAAACTCTTGGTATAATATTGGTTTACTCTCATAGTTAGTTAACAACTTCTGCATCCTAATCAACGACCGTTTATAAATAAACGTCTCTTACATGAGGTCCGGTCTGAACTTGTGGATGAGAGCGCAGAAGGCCAGTCCATCTCTGAAAGATGTTGTCATGTTGTTGATGGTCACATCGCTATATCCATCGCACTGATTCTTACACCACTGGTGAAGCGCCTTGATAGCCGCCATCCTCTCCAGAAGCCCTTACTGCCAAAACACGCGGGAGATGGTGTCTTTTAAATGACAGAAAACAAAAGACGTCGTTTGTTCGACGAAATAACGAAGCATGGGAGAAAATGACTGCGGAGACAGTGCGGGAAATCACAGTGAAAGAGAATAAAAAGAGTTGAAGCGTATGTGAATAGAAAGCGGCGTTTCTACAGAGCTGTTCACTACAGCAGAGCAGCGCGCGGCACCTGTGGAATACACAGAGGAAATCAAGGGGGAGGAGCTTCAAGTCATCAATAATTAAACATTAATTGCTTTATTTGTTCTTTTTATCGAGTTTTTTTTTTTCGGTCGTTGGTGTATCTGTTTAATATGACAACTACAAGCATGTTTTTTCTTAAGAGGAATGTGATGAAATTAAGGTCTGAAATGTATGGGCCGTTCCATGCTGTTACAGTAATCAAATGGAAGACCTACAATGAAAAAAACTTCCAAGTCATTTCAACTTTTACAGTTCAGTTTATACTGGACAAAGTATTAAACTAAAATTTGTAAGGTCAGAAATTGTTCTTGTCATAAAAAAAAAAAGTAAAAAAAAAGTTAAAAATGTGTACATTTAAAATAATTTCACTAACTTATAACATGAAAAACTGGCAATTTAGATATAAAAAAAAAACATTTAAATGTAAATGTTTCAAACCAAATGATTAATATATACTATTATTTTGACAAACAAAGTTTGTTAAGCTTGGTGTTTCTTTGTGGAACAAAAAGGTAAAAATGTTATGTAACAATATTTTGATTATAGATAGTTAGGTTTTATTTAAATGTAGATTTTTAAAGTTTTGTGGCTTTTATAAAGGATTTTGAAAAAAGGAATGCCTTAAAACTCTTGAAATGAATTGCCGTACATACTGCAACCTGCTTTAAATTTAATCCATGATAGCCTTTGCATTTCCTGATAATTCTGTGTAAATAATGAAGTCATAATTAAAAATATTTTCAGTGCTTCAGCTCGACCAGACTATATATATATATATATATATATATATATATATATATAAGCCTAGTGTATGCTTTATACATATACTTCCTTAAATTGCAGCAAAGCACAGTTTCAATTACAGAAGTAGTCTACTTAATAACAAGAATGACCCATATTTTTTTAGAATACAGGCAGTGTAAACAACGTGGAATGTGTTTAGGATGAAACCACAGGGTGCTTCATGTTTACAATCATCAGCATAAATCAGTTCAGATTTTTTGGAGCATGAATATGAATGTTTATAATGGCTTCTCAACAAGGTCAGACTGTCAATCTCATTTGCATAGGCACATACACCCAGAAAAACAAACCAAAAACCCTTTAACAATCAGCCCCCTGTGACGAAGAGAGCTTGTTCGCCTTTAAAAAATAATAAAAACAGATATATTTGCTTAAAAATCGTCTAAACCTCATTTAATAAACAATCTAAAATGTTTAAATCTTCATATTGATGTCCAGGATGTATATAATCCTTGTGTGGACATAAATACCAACACCATTCAGCTGTCCTGAGGCAGGGAGAAAGAGATTGTTTTCAGTGTAATTTCAGATGATCCTCCTCTGATGGTTTTAAGTTTGACTGGTGAGCATCTCAAGTTGTGGATGGGCGCAGAATCAATGGGATTATTTATAGCTTGACACCGAACTTCAGAAAGACAGAAACTGGAGTATGATGAAGCTGTGACAATCTGAGCTACCGGTTACATTTTAAATCATATCCCATATTGTACATGCAAGATATTCCGTATAGACGTCTATAATGTATTGGTGTATGAGAGTAATGACTGTAATGGTTAAACAGACCTGCTTAATCTCAAGACAATACGCTCTTAAACTCAAGAGGACCTTGTTGCCCAGAGGAGGGCACTCTTACTCCACACTGGCTCAGAGAACCAATGACCTAAAGACAAATGCATTTTCTGGCTCTTCAACAAGGGCTTTGGCTGCACAAACACTGCATGAAGCTGACTCTGCTGATCCCACAGGAAATTCCCGTATTGAGGACCTTTAAATTCATTTGACATGGAACAGGTGCTGTGTCCACATTTTCAAATATACCACCAGGGTCCTGCAGTTCAGAAGTTATATTGTTCTCAAGGGTCGAAGCTCTGAACAAACACTGCCCGGGATTATAGCTGATTTTCTTAAAAAGCATGAAATAAAAGTGATTTCCAAAAGCATGATTAAATGATTAAATAAGCACAATCAGCATATATTGAGGGGGGGAAATACATAAATCAGTGTATCCTGAGGGTCAAGCTGAAATGCGTAGAGCAATTTTTTTTTTTTTTTTTAGTTTTAATGATTTAGCCCAATTTATTAAAGGCCTTTTATGCTTAACCATGTGAGTGCCATGGCATATTTTGTTGCTTCATACATAAAAAAAAATCCAATCTTCAAAATGCATTTGTTAGAAAAGACAGGCATTTTTCAGTCATCCCCATTGTGTTTATGGAGGGCTTGTGGCAGCTTGCAGACATCCTGTGTTTCCACACAGGGTAACAGGATAGCTGACAGCAGAGCTGGCCATCGATGAGATCACCAAGAGTTTCCTCTTATAGTTTCTCTTGTTCACTAGCTGTCGGTCCAACAACATTTGAGACAACATGGTTACCTTTGTAAATGTAGGCATAAAGCGATGCAAACAAAATGCATCAAAGGCTCATCATAAAAAGATTTAAAGGCTGTATATGAATTGTTGCTAATCATAACAATTAAAGAGCATTCAAAATACTAAAAAAATAAAAATATGAAATAAAAAAACAACCTAAAATGAATAATATAACCTCACATTTGTCTGTATGTAAAACAAAACTTGTATGGACATTGTATTTGCACATTTTACAAAATACTAGCAAAACTACAGACCAAAAAGTATTATGAGGAGTTATTATTGGCTTCACAGATAATACATGGCATTGTGACCTGTGTTGGGGAAAGTTACTTTTGAAAGTAATGCATTATAATCTTGCGTTACGTTCTAAAAAAAACAAAAACTAATTGAGTTATGTAGTTAATTATTATGTGTTACGTTACTTTTGTCTCCTGGGCTGGGCTTGCTTGTTTGTTTTTTAATACCAATTATTTTTAAATTGCAAGTGTAAATGCTCTTTCACACCAAAAGTGAAATGAATAAGCCTCAGGCTGAAGGAAACACAAATTCACACCTATACAGTAGAGGGCGCAGTTAAAACAAACCTTTCTGTTGCCATTATGGATTACAGAAGAATAAGATGCAGGAGAATAAAGTTCAACACTCTTACTTCAGCAATAAAAACTAAAATAGAAACAGAGATTTGGTGTTCATCTAAAGTCATTTTTGCTTATTAGTGTGGATGAATTGGATCACTGAAGGTCAACAGCAAAGACATTGATTAATAAAGTTAGATTAAATACATAAGTATATTTGCGTAATTTAATTATTGCAGTTTTTCGTAATATTCTGAGTTTGCATTTCACTGTTTTTTAAATAAATTTTGAGGTATATTAAATCTGTTTTTGTTCACGTGAGATAAGTAAATGCCCCTTAGTCTAGAACTAGAACAATCATGATCACACAACGTCTCTGCACTTACTCACGTATTCTCTCAACATGGGAACAGGAGAGCTGACAGTAATACTGCTAATGTGTAATACTAATAAATGTGAATTTAAAGTAACTTGGGGTACTTATTTGGAAAAAGTAACTCCAGCCCCCTGGGATTCCTAATGTGTCCTGTGTGATAGTGAGGTAATGGACGATGGCCACATCTGCTTCAGTCTCTGTCCAGGACGGTGGCAGGTACCTGTGTCTTCATCTGCCTCTCTCTGCTGGCCTTGACCACAGTGCTGTGGATCTCTGCTTCATAGTCCCTGGCCTTCGCCCTCAGTTTGGCAATGCTACAACAGCGGAAGTCCTCCGCACTGGACACCTCTGACCCGCACTGATCTCTCGGCCGCTGAGGCATGTCGCTCACGGGGCTGTGAATAACTGATGAGGAGGGTTTAGGCCAAGTGGGGCTTCCTCTGTCCTGTTTCCTGTCCCAGCATGGGCTGTTGCTGCTGTGGAGTTCAGGAGCTGTGTTCCTGCTGGACGACTCGGTCTGTCTGTCGTCACTGTCGTGCTGACCGCTCTGTTCCCCTGCCTGGCTTTGAAGCTTCATCTGTCTGCGCATTTTTGCCCTGCGGTTTTGGAACCACACCTAGAGGAACAATAGAATATAATATTTATATTTAAATTACAAAAAAAAGAAAAGAAGATATTGTCATTTTTATTGTGTGTTTTTTTTAAAAGATTATATGAGCTAATTAAGCAAATATTCACAATATTAATATTGCCGATAGTTTTCCAGCAAAAAATAAATAAATAAAACAATTAAAATTCTTAAGGTAAGATACGTTTTTTTTCTTATTTTAAGAGTAGAAAATAAATAAAAATGACTCATTAGAAAAATCCTTAGGAAAACCAAAACACATTGATACAATTATATAACTTTTTTCTTCAGTATTTTTTTTTTATATATATATACATTTTAAGTCATAACTCGTTACAAAAAAATTTAAATTAGTAAAATCAAAACTCAGTGAAAATAAAAAAAAGACTTAAATTTTTGTCCCTCAAGTAGATTTTTCTTCTTTTATCCGTTTGTCAAATTTTTAGTCAAAACTAATATTTGTTTGCTCTTTCAGTTTTGCTTTCCTGAGGTACATTTTTCTTATTTCAAGTATTTTAGTAGTAAAAAATATAAAAATGACTCAAAGTAAATTGTGTGTGTGTTATATATATATATATATATATATATATATATATATATATATATATATATATATATATATATATATATATATATATAATTGTCAAGTCAAGTCAAGTCAAATATATTTATATAGCGCTTTTCACAATACAGATTGTATCAAAGCTGCTTCACAGTATCAATCAAAACAACTTAATGTTTGTTTATTACTGGAAAAAAGACATCCAAGTTTGGTAGAGCTGATCAATGGTATGATTGGTTAATTAATTTGAATATCCCCAACTGAGCAAGCCTAAGGCAACAGTGGCAAGGAACCGAAAAACTCCATCCAGTGACCTAATGGTGTCCTAACACCCCATCAGATGACCCAATGGAGAAAAAAAAACCTTGGGAGAACCCAGGCTCAGTCGGGGGCCAGTTCTCCTCTGGCGTTTATGAACTAGAGGCCGAATTTACAGTAACTGTAAGATAAAAAATTTATATGAATGCCTGGCTAAATAGATGCGTCTTCAGTCTAGTTTTAAACTGGGAGAGCGAGTCTGAGCAACGAACAATATCAGGAAGGCTATTCCAGAGCTTCGGAGCTAAATGTGAAAATGCTCTGCCTCCTTTGGTGGATCTGGATATCCTAGGAATGACCAGAAACCTCGAATCTAGTGATCTTAAAGAGCGCGATGGATTGTAAGGCGATAGAAGATCCGTTAAATAGACTGGAGCTAAACCATTTAGAGCTTTATAGGTCAAAAGCAATACCTTGTAATTAATACGGAACTTTATAGGTAACCAATGAAGTGATGATAAAATCGGTGTTATATGATCATATTTTCTTGATCTAGTAAGAACTCTAGCGGCTGCATTTTGGACTAACTGTAGCTTGTTTATTGAAGATGCAGGACAACCAGCTAATAAAGCATTACAGTAATCTAGTCTCGAGGTCATGAATGCATGAACTAACTTTTTTGCATCAGAGACTGATAGCATATTACGTAGCTTAGCAATGTTTCTAAGGTGGAAAAAGGCTGTTTTTGTAACATATGAAATATGCTTTTCAAAAGACAGGTTGCAGTCTAATGTAACACCCAGGTCTTTTACTGTAGCGGATAGAGTAAAAGGGCATCCTACTATGTTAAAGTCGTGCTGTGAAAGGTTTTGTGGATGGTTTTTAGAACCGATAAGTATTACCTCTGTCTTGTCTGGATTTAATAAAAGAAAATTATGCGTCATCCAATCTTTTATATCTTTAACACAATCTGTCAATTTGGATAATTTAGCGTATTCATCTGGCCGTGAGGAAATATATATTTGAGTGTCATCAGCATAACAATGGAAACTAATTCCATGTTTCCTTAGAATATTACCAAGTGGCAGCATATATATTGAGAATAATAAAGGGCCTAACACAGATCCCTGCGGCACTCCATAGTTTGCCGAAGTTATAATCGATTTTTTTCCATTTAAGTAGACGAAATGGTAGCGGTCAGATAAGTATGACCTGAACCAGCATAATGCTTGTCCTTGAACACCAGTGTAATTTTGTAGTCGATCTAAGAGTATTGTGTGATCTATAGTATCGAACGCAGCACTAAGATCAAGTAAAACTAGTACTGAGATACAGCCTTGGTCCGAAGCTAATAGTAAATCATTTGTGATTCTAACAAGCGCAGTTTCAGTGCTATGATGTGGCCTGAATCCAGACTGAAACTTTTCATAGATGTCGTTTTCTTGCAAGAAAGAGCCGAGTTGAGCGGACACTACTTTTTCTAATATTTTTGACATAAATGGAAGATTCGAAATGGGTCTGTAATTTGCTAGGTTATTTGGATCTAATTGTGGTTTCTTAATAAGAGGTTTTATAACTGCCAGCTTGAACGTTCTTGGAACATGACCTAAAGATAAAGATGAGTTAATAATATTGAGAAGAGGCTCTTCCACTACAGGTAACACTTCTTTCAGTAGTTCAGTTGGTATAGGATCTAATAAACATGTTGTTGTTTTAGATGAAGTGATAAGTTTATTTAACTCTTTTTGTTCTATGGTTGTAAAGCATTGTAATTGTTCTTGCGGGGTGATAATTGCGGCCGAATTATAAGGCGCGAGCAAAGATCGAACGTTTACGATTTTGATTCTGATGCTTTCAATTTTCTCGGTGAAGAAGTTCATGAAATCATTACTACTAAACTGTAACGAGGTATTTTGTTCAGACGACGTCTGTTTATTTGTTAGTCTAGCCACGGTATTAAATAAAAACCTTGGATTATTTCGGTTGTTTTCTATTAATTTGCTGAGGTGCTCAGCCCTGGCCGTTTTAAGTGCCTTTTTATAAAGTGACATACTGTCTTTCCACGCGATTCTAAAGACCTCTAAATTAGTTTTTTTCCATTTACGCTCTAAATTACGGATTTCTCTCTTTAAAACATACGTAGTATTATTGTACCATGGTGCTATACTTTTTTCTCTGACCTTTTTTAATCTAATGGGTGCAACAATATCCAATGTTCTAGAGAGAATGGTGCTCATAGTGCTAGTTAGTTCGTCTAATTCATCTGTTTGTTTGGGTTCAGACAGCAGCTGAGACAGATCAGATAAGCTATTTGAGAAATGATCTATGGTGGATGGACGAATTGTTCTACCTGGTCGATAACGTGGCGCAGCATGACATATTACAGCAGTGCGTAATATGCAAGTTACCAAGTAGTGGTCAGTGACATCATCACTTTGTGGAACAATATCTATATCGGTTGGATTGGTTCCATATGATATAATTAAATCGAGTGTATGATTAAGACGATGAGTTGGTCCGGTGACGTTTTGCTTGACCCCGAAGGAGTTTAATAAATCTGTAAACGCAGCCCCTAACGCATCATTTAAATTATCTACGTGTATGTTAAAATCTCCAACAATTAATGCTTTATCGACGTTGACCAAAAGATCTGATAGAAAGTCAGCAAACTCTTTTAGGAAATTGGCGTAAGGCCCTGGAGGTCTATATACGGTAGCCAATGCTAGAGATAATAGGGATTTTTTTCTTACATCTAAGAGCGTAACATTTAGCACAAGTACTTCAAACGAATTAAACCTATGACGAGTTTTCTTAGTAACATTCAGGATATCTCTGTAGATTGTTGCAACACCGCCGCCACGACCGATCAGACGGGGCTCATGCTTATAACAGTATCCTGGCGGAGTAGACTCATTTAGACCGAAATAATCATTTGGTTTAAGCCAGGTTTCAGTAAGGCACAGAACATCGAAATTATTATCTGTGACCATTTCATTTACAATAACCGCCTTAGGTGTGAGCGATCTAATGTTTAGAAGACCTAGCTTTAGAAATTGTTTTTGTTCACTAATAGCGAGATTTTTTGTTTTAATAACAATTAGATTTTTTCTAGATCCTGCAGTAGATTTATTATTTGATCTTAGTAAACGAGGA
Source organism: Gila orcuttii (assembly GCA_026230005.1). Classification (NCBI taxonomy): domain Eukaryota; kingdom Metazoa; phylum Chordata; class Actinopteri; order Cypriniformes; family Leuciscidae; genus Gila; species Gila orcuttii. Next base: position 41,575,843 of record JAPDVR010000003.1, on the reverse strand, counting down.
ATAGACACAGTTTCTATGCAATGTTCTACACTAGTATTAATATCAATTAAATTGGTGCAGTAGAGACTGTGATTTGGATTTTTGGTTACTAGTCAAATGGTATTTAACATCTTGGAGATGTTATCCGACAGAAGATCTGCCCCGATTCTACTTGGGTGTAAGCCATCAGCGCGGAAGAGCCTTGGTCGCTCCCAAAACAGATTCCAATTATTTACAAAAATCAATTTCTGCTCATTGCACCATGACAATAACCATTCATTTAGAGCGAATAATCTACTGAACTTTTCATGCCCTCGTGTGTGTAATTGTGTAATTGTGTAATTGTGTAATACATATACAAATTATATACAAATTATTGTATTCTTAGAAATTTCTAAAATGTTATGTCATTGTATCTCACTGAAAATGTCGAGGAGGAAAACGAAGCACTTTAAAGAAGAACAATGCATGCTTAGAATTCTGTGGAATTAAAACAAAACGATAAAGAAATTACGCTTAAAAATTAAATCTCAGCAGTGGTTCAGAGAAATATTTAGCTATAATATTCATATAATTGCGTGCATCACAACGGTCAAAGACAGCATTGCAAAGGCGACCTGCACTCTGGCCTCAATCAGGTCCAGTCTGAGGGCCAGGGCTTCTCTCATGAAGACGTCTGGATAGTGAGTGCTCTCGAAGGCCTTCTCCAGCTCCTCCAGCTGCCAGCTGCTGTAGTTGGCCCGAGCTCGCCGCTGCTTCACTGGCCGGGGTTCATCTGGAAGCCACATCGAAGCCACCAATTAGACAATTGCCAGAGGCTGACAAGGAACTAATGGCTCTAGATTGGATAATTAGCGCAGCGTTCATTAAGCCCTCTTCAGCAGAGCCGGATAATTGATTGTTAGTTACGAGCTGTTAGCCAATCCTTTGTAAACATTTTGAATCCTATTAAATACTGTAAAATGAGGATGGACAATTATGAGAGAATTTGATTCACAAATGGCCTCTCTTAATAAAAGCTATGCATATGTATTATTAAGTCTTATTAATCTAAATAAATATACAACACCCAAAGCTACCTTTTTCTTTCAAGCTTTCCCCCCATACAACACATTATATAAGGGAGCAATCTTATCTCAAAGGTTTTATTTACATATTTTACTACACATATATTATTTATATATTTTATTACACAGCTCTCTGGAATACTTGATTCTGATCAGTCAGTTACGGTTCTGTGGTCAAATATTTATTAAACTGTATAACGGATTGTTTTTGTAGGCAATCAATTTCCTAAATGTCTCTCATATCTCTGTGGCCTCTTTTGTCGCACATAATAAAGTGATTTCACTGCAAAATAAATATTTCATGTGCATATCTATTAATCTTGTAGCAAGAAGAATAATGTAAACCCTCCTTGTAACAGGGTTTACTTTGTGATAATGACAGGTAGATTGTACACTAATAAATATATGCATCCATATAAATATATACATCCATATATATATATATATATATATATATATATATATATATATATATATATATATATATATATATATATATATATATATATATATATATATATATATACATATACATATACATACACACACACACACACACTCTCAAATGAAAGCTTCACATAAAATATAAGATGTCATATTAGATGTTACAACATAAATGACCAATAGGTTGCATTGAGCTCACCAATATTCTCAGCATGGTGTCCTGCAGACTGAGCGGCCAATAGCAGAGCCTGTTTGCAGGGCTCTGGCTGCAAGTAACTGCGCAAGAGCTCGTAGCTGAGCAGAGGCCCGGGGATGAAGATCTGCGGAGAGCTCAACCTACTGGGGAACGCAGGGAAGAAGTGTTCAGCCGAAGAGTGGAAGACTGCAGAAGACAGAGGAGACACCAAATGCCCAGTGCCAAACATGGCCCAGGTACAGCAAGGTCCTTTTGGTCCAGAGAGAATTCCAGAAATAGACGGTGTAATGTATGTACGTGATGAACGGTCGTCTTTAGGCGTTACAGAAGAACAAACTAGAGATCCAGTTGGAAAAGAACTTCCTAGAAGACCTTCATAGCTCCAGAGTCAAGACTACTTTTCTCACCTGATTCAGGTGTGAGTCCCACCCTCACTTCTGAGTCACATGACTCACCTATGACTACTAATTCTAGTAAAACAGGGCCGGATTTGAAGGACAGCACCCAATCATAGGGGACCATTGAGTCCATGCTTCATTTAAGAGAGGTTTCTTCAGCATCACTCTTAAGGAGACATCCACAGTGACACCTAATGCCTCCAAATCCACACCTCGGCTGAAGGAGTAAATGAGTAATATCTCCCAGTTCCATTCGGGGAGGAGTATATGGAAAGACCTGTCATTCTGAAATATTTCATAGACAAGTTCGGGCACTCTTCAGCTTCTGAGTTCGCTTATTAATATGACAAAGCAGACATTTGGAATTGGAGTGTGGTGAGAAAATGGGGGGAAAGCACCGTTCTTGAGCTGCAAACACTTTCAAAGACACGTACAACCGCCAGCAAGACCGATTTGTCGCGTCTGTGTAGTCGTGTACGAGTTTTAGATTTAACAGATGGATATTAAATCATTAAGGGAGAATCAAAAGGTTCACAGCTGAGAAAACGTTCAGTAAGAAACCCCAATACAAACAGAGCTTTGGTTGAAATCTGCAGAGAGAGCAAACAAACAGCCTCTGTTTACACAGTAAACACATCACACTAATTGGCCCACATAATTGACATCCATTTACAAGCCCATTTGCAGCATTTGGGTGTTTGTATGACATTCATTTGCGATACAACATGACAAAATGAAAAAATCCTTCAGGAAAGGCTTTGATGAGTTTTTATAATCAACATGCTCGTCTTTGTCGAAAGCGTTTTTCCCTATGAAATGGAGAATGTGTGGCATCAACTGGGAATTCTGCTGTCAGATTAAAATCCATTCCCTTTGTTTCTAAAGACGTCTAAGCCTGTTATCTCACTCAAAGCCTTCTTCACATTAGGAATAAGATCACCTGTCTAAACAAGGTGTATTGTTCAGTCCTGAGCTAAGGACAGAGTTCACTAATAATGGTTTTGGGTCATGGATCTCCGGTCTTTGAAAACAGATCACTTTCCCAACTAAGACCAAATTGTACTTAGAGAGGAATGCCACACTATTCACTACAGCACGTCAAAGAATTATACACTTTTCATGTAGATAATAGAGAATTGTTAAATGAATAGTTCACCCAAAATTGATTCCCTCAACATTTACTCACCCTCATGAATTGACTGCATGCCATGAACACAAAAGGTGAATTCCTGAAGAAAATCCTCTTTTCTAAAGAATTGAGGGTGTCAAGATCCAAAACTGATTAAAAAACAAAAAAGCATCATGAAAGTGGTTTATGACTCAAGAGTTCATGAGAGAAGTAATCGGTGATCCAATTAGCAAAACTAGCATTAATGATTCTTAAATGCTGGACTACATTACTTAAAATCTGAACAGATTTTAATACACTAATTGGCAACTTTGTAAATGGTTTCAGAAAGAAAATCTGGGCATCATTCAATAAAAGACCAATGAACACACAGTCGTTCAGAACACAAAAAGATCATGCAGAAACATGCGCCATATTGCTGATAGTCTGAATTTAAGAAATCATACACTCCGCCTGCCCAAAATCTTCAAACTGACTGACTTTCAGCAACTAGTGTAGATTCTTCCAGATTCTGAATCAGGGCAAAAGTATGTAGTCAAGACTATGATCTGGTTGCATTAGTAAACAGTTACTATGTATAACACATAGCAATCCTATGACGTCAGAAGACTCAAAATACGGTGCACAAGTCAAACGGACTTCATGATAATTTCCTGCAGTCTTTTTTGAATCTTAAAAACTCCAGGCAGACCAGATCTCCATAATAATCAATACATTATTTGAATATTCTACAGTGTCCTATACACTGTAAAAAAATAAAAAATAAAATGTCGTGAGTGTACAAGTTTCAACTAATTTTTTTGCTTTAAAGCAATGTAAAAACATGTTGTCATAACTTACTGATCATATATTTTTTTTACAGTGTAGAAGTCATGTATTCAGAACAACACGACATGAATAAATGATGACAGAAGTGTCATATGTGGGTGAACTAGCACAGAAACGACAGGTCACAACACAATAATGTTTAAAAAGAGGCTAGTGGATGACTGATAACTTAGAATAACATAAATTCTTCCTGTTTCAGACATTTGTACTGAAAGCAGACAGCATCACATTCTGAACATCTGCATCCCTGTTGCTGATGGATGTGCGAAGAGTTGTCATGATCTCTCTGAGAACAAAACACAGGTGTGTGAATTAATTCCCAGGAACATTTCACCTCACAATCATCTTTACCCACCCTCTATCCGTTAATAAGATCAAACTGCGGAGAGATTCAAGAGCTGTCACCAGCATCGGCGTTAACCGCTAATCCTGCGATAACTTTGATCAGATCCAGACATCCACGGTACACAGCTGGGCCGATCTTGGTTGAGTGAGTCACTGACTTTAAGGCCACAACAGCACTGAAGGACAAAAACTCTTTATGCAGCTGTTAAAACATCGAGGGATCCAAGTCCAATACCTACCTGCTTTTCTCATTCTTTCAGAATGGTAATTATTAGAGAATGCTTGCATATCCTTTTCCACCAACAATCTGGCAGGGTTCAAATACATCTGGAGATATAGAAATGCCACTTTTATCTGAAGCGTGGGGCATCCTGGGGTTACATTCCTAAGCGGGGCAATGGTGAAAGCTTAGAAATCACTACTTGCTGCCGCTGAACCTAAAAATTTCAAGTTGCCAGCACTTGTAACCACTAGGCCTAAATAAAATTGTATGTGAAACCAAAAAAGGAGTCAAAGAGATTTCAGAGCCATTCCAAGTTAATTGAAGGAGGCATTAGGGCAACAATGGCAGTAGATCTTGCAGGCCTGTATTGATCTTTTCGACTCACACTTGTCCGAGACTCTGTGCCGTCATTTGAATATACAGGGGCTTAACAACAACAACAACGACTCACAGCATCAACAATGGCTCAAAGTGCTTCTGGGCTTTGCTGAAGACATTCGAGGAGATTGAGTTTTCTTTAAATCAAGACAAGAGCGTGAAAATTACATTGAGGGTGAAGTCCCTAAAGTCAGTTGTTTTAATACGGAATCCTAATTAAAGCAAATCACTGAAATATTAGATGGGAAATAGACTGCCTGAATGGGTCGTACAACATCATCAAACAACAAAAAGAAAATACTATTTGATAGGCTTAATTCAAGACACCGCTTCCCATTTCAAATGTTTCTTAATGTGGCATAAATTCTCTTGATTGATATATTTCTGATGCTGTTTATAATTTAGAGGGGTTAATTGCTTCTACAGCAACTGGAAATTATTCCTGCATTAATATGTGGCAGGATTGAACTTCTTGTGAAGAGAAAGGTAACTCGCTAAAGAAAATGCCATAGCCATATTCTTTTATTTGCAAAAATGAAGTGAATATGAATATGAACGTTTCTCAACTAGTTTTGCTTCAGGACCAAGATTTTACATTGGACAACATGTGGCTTTTATTTTTCCCTCCATAATCAACAAATAAATAGTAATATCTGTATACCCTTCAAAAGTTTAGACTAAGAAGATTTCTATTTCAAATAATTAAAAAATTCTTCAAAATCTCTGCTCACAAGAAGCACTATTGCAGTTACACAATTCATTGCCATTTCCAACGGGTTTCAGCATTGATACTAATCAGAAATGTTTCTTGAGCATTATATCATAATTTTAGAATGATTTCTGAAGGATCATGTGACACTGAAGACTGGAGTAATGAAAATTACAGGAATAAATTACATTTTAAAATATATTCAAAAAGAAATATTTTTCACAATATTACTGTATTTTTTAACCAATAAATGCAGTTTCGGTGAACATAAAAATGTCCTTTCCATCGTATATCAATACACAGCTTCTGATATCAGCTTTAAAAAGCGATCAAATTCTCCTGAGGATATGTCAGCACAGGCTCTTAGAACAATGCATAATAACATTAATACTCATTGGAGTGACACTTAAGAATACACAACACCTGAAACTCTAAACATGATGGATGACTGTCCCCGAGTCATGGGAAAATGCCTTAATTTACAGACAAAACTGCTTTTGTACTCATACAAATCCAAAGTGCATGTGAAAATTAATCCATTATTTGAGTCACTAAAGTTACAACAGGATGTCGTTCCCTTCATTAAACATGCTTTACAAATACTAGGCTATATTAGTCATGATATGACCACGTTGCCTGGTTATTATGGTGAGCCAATTGCAACCAAAAAATGTAATCTTACCTATTCAAACAAAAATCACCATGTGATTCTCAACAAAAAGTGATATATAGGTAAGAATATTTTAGTCATCTTTGGTAACTGTATCTCCCAGGCAGTGAGCTGATTGCTTTAGTCCTGGATCACTGGCAATGGGATAAACCTGAGAGCCCAGGCTGCTTTTCATGTCAAGACCTTCAAGGGGAGCGGCCGCGATCCAAAAGCAATCACACTTTACACTTCAAAGCGCAAGGGAAAAGGGAGGCGAGAGCCGGTCCACATTTTTTCCATGCTAGCCAGGCACAACTCATGCGTGGAGGAAGAGGAGATGATCTAAGTGAAGGAGCTGTTGAAGAACACAGAGCCGACAGGTGTGCACAGGCAGGTACTGGCACATCTCTGTCCCTCCCAAAGGTGAGACACAAGCAGTGCTTCACTCCTCTCTGTGGCTCTCTACATTTATTAGTGGTCACCTGCTCTACTTGTGGAGATTTTGCAATATCAGGGCAATTAATCATGGTTAAAAAGCAATAAAAGTTTGGGAATTTGAGTGGGACAACATTGTCAAAAAGATCCCCGTTCACACGGATCCATCGGTGAAAACGATTAAAAACGCTGTATTATTCACACCGGGCCAGTAGTTGGCGATGTCACTTTGTAAAGAAACACTACACGCCTATAGACTGAACACATAATGTGCATGAGCATGACGTCCCCGTTTTCACAAATTTGTGTTTTTGTAGTTTACTTGGAGACGACAACGCTACCGTTTTTAAAAACTTGCATAAAAAAATTTGCATTTTCAGTTCCCCCTAAACGCCATTGTCGTGTAAATGAACACCAAAAAGGTATAAAAAATTCAGATTTTAGTTGAAAACAGTGTTGTTGGGACCATTAGGGTAAGAAAAATGAAGTTAGCGCTTAAGAAATGGTTTAGCATGTTCGTGAAGAACCTTAAACATCCATAGAACCCTTCCATCCCGTTCGAAAAGGGTTCTTTAGATTATTAAAAGTTTCTTAACACTTAATAAAAAAAATAAAAAAATAAAAATTTCCACTGAAAAGTTCTTTGGAGGAACCAAAAATGGTTCTTCTATGGCACTGTGGTGGAAACACCCTTTTTGGAATCTTTGTTTTTAAGAGTGTACTTATCCGCTACAGGAACAGAGAACCATCACATACCTGACAAAAACTATAAAGTTAAAACACAACACACTGCAGTGCAGCTGTTTTACGGAGCAGCAAGGGCATGCCTGATGAAAAGGTTAGTGGTTATCGATGTGTCAGTGGCTCATCACACTCACTCCTCACTCAAACCCCACCCATGCTGTCACTCATCTCCGTTCCGCCCCAGCGCGAGCCAGCCTGGGAATCTGACCAAAAGCACAGGCAGTTATAGCGTTTGAGCCGATGAAACTCCACCAACAGCACTTGTGAAAGGAACCTGTGCTACGTGACACCTTACAGGTGCAATTAAGACTGATCAAGCACATCCGACACAAGACAAATGAGGGTGGAAATTGACTACAGCATCTCCAAGGAAATTAGCGTTAAGTAGTCATAACACAGAAAAGACAATTATGGCATCTACCCTTTAAGCACAAATCAAAAAAGTACAAATTTGAACAAGTGTTCTGACAATTAACTGACAGCAGGGTGTTTTCTTGTCTAATATATCACAGAATGTGAAGGTTAAGATGAATGGCAGCAATTTTCTTTGGCACAACAAATCAAAGGGATGGCACTTTGTATGATTAGTGTAAAAAATAGGGCCTATATTTTTTTCAAGTCAATGAAAGGAGGTGCTTATCCCTTCATTACATGTTGACTGTCAACCTTGTTTCTATTTGTTTTTAATAAGGTTTGCAATTTGAAAACAACAAAACAAGTAAAAACAAAAATGCCTAAAATAAGCTTTTACCCGGTAGAATGAGATGGTTTTCAGATCAAATTATGGTTTGTAATTGATAAGCTTATACGCTTACAAATGTTTTAAGGTTGATCCAAAAAAAAAAAAGAACAAAAAAATCATCAGGTAAAAATGATCTGTGCTTTTATTTGTTAAATGATTTATTAAATGAGGTTATGTCAATTTGTTAACTACTTTGTTGAATTGCGGACATGTATTTAATTTAACTTATTTTAAACTAATTTTTTTTTTTATTACAATGCAAATTTAAAGTGAGACCCTTAGAGTAAGACTTTGGTAAGACCCTAACTAAATTTCCTGTAATTATTATTTAAGGGTATAGTTATATAGTTCGAAAATCAAAAAGGTCAGTAAGATTTTTAAAAAGGAATGAATACTTTTATTTATCAAGTATGCATTAAACTGGTCAAAAGTGAGAGACTGATAATGTTACGAAATATTTCTATTTTGAACAAATGCTGTTCTTGTGAACTTTCCATTCACACAAATTGGCAGCACTGCTGTTTTCAACATTTCTTGAGCATTACATCAGCATATAAGAATGATTTCTGAAGGATAATGTGACACTGAAGACTGGAATAATGAGTATATTAAGAGTTATTTTACACAATATTACTTACCAATTCAGACGTATCTATTGAATAAGACATCTATTTTATTGAAATTCTATTTCATTTGTCTGTCATTATTAAATTATTAAAATGCATAAATGTAGTTTTTTTAGCATTTATTAGTGTCCCATTTTCTCTACTTTATGAATTTTTCACTTGTGCTATAACAGCAGGGGTTTTATAGGTTAAATTTAGGAAAGTAAAGAGAAAAAATACATCAATATGTTTTCTAAATGAAGTGTAGAGAAACAAAATGAGTTGTATTAGCAACATTTCACAGCTTGAAAATAAGACTTCCAACAGATATCTGTAACGGTTTAATTATTTTTACAAAAAAGTAGCTTGAATCTGCCCTTAACCACTAGATTATGGAAATAACTTTTACTGTACCTTCTGATCGCACTGCGAAAAAAGTAATGTTCTTCCTCAGCATTTCTGTCAAAAATCTAAAGATTCTTAAATCATACATTTACTTGAGATACAAAATGACAAAATATGAAGTCTGAGAAATTGAATGGCCTCAGAAAAATCAATTTAATTTAAAGTAAAGTTTTCAGAACTCCGATATTTGATCTTGTTTTAAGCATACTCAATTTTGTTCAGTTTTTTAAGACTTCATATTACATTTGCATCTCAAGTAAATGCATATTGATTTCAAGATGTTTAGATATTTGCATCAGAAAACATGATAAAGGATGATTTTTTTGCTTTGTAATGTATGCAACATTTAATGCCATGACTTTATAAATGTAAGACTTTCTGCTCTAATTTAAGACCCTTTTAAGGCCTTAGTTTGAGTAAGAGTGATTTAAGACTAATACCTTTTTAAGACCCAGAAAGCCTGTATAAGTTAGGCAAATGTTTGTCTGTTAATACTAATAATCCTCCTGTACATGCTAAACTCATGTGTAACTAATTTAGCTGTAAATGTACTCTGTTGTTAAGTGGGTGTGGGAGGGGGGAACCTGAAGAGAAAAAACAAAAAAACACAAATTCCACTTATATGACATGTTAAAAGCAGAGCAGAGAGCATGAAACTGAACACAGGAAGAAGCACCTTTCATCAGGCGGACTTTGCCGCGCTCGCTGAGAGCCTGTCAGTCCTCCAGCCGCCAGTGCGGGCATGTCCATCGATCGCCCTCTACAAAACACAGATAACCCGCTTCCACAGACCCCAGTGTAACCAGACACCCGCACACTCACTCTCTGCCCTCATGCACTCTTCAGACGGGGATCTTCGGTCTGTGTGATTGAACAATTACCGCCACGGTTAATTTAGCCGTGGCTGAGATCGGCTCTCACCGGCATGCCGGCGCGTTGTTCTCTCTTCTCGTCTCCTGTGACCTGGAGACCTGTGACACTGGACAAGAAAAACTTGCACTTTCATGGCAAATAGACTTTCCATCACAGCATTCACAGAATAGCTGCGATCTGTGTGTGTGTGTGGGGGGGGGGGGGGGGGGGGGGGGGGATAGCAAAAAGCACAGACTCACTCATTTGCAATCATGCAAAAGAGAAAGATCACAGCCTGCCCCTATTCTGCTATGGAAAGAGTTATTTTACAAACACCAATCTTGAAGTGTTAAAAGAGAGAGGGAAACGAAGTAAAACAAAACTAAAAACAATTTTTGGAGCATTTTCACAACTCATTGTTTTATTATTCAAAGCAGAAGACAAAACTAATTATGACAGGCTTTACTCCCAGCAGACATGAATATTCCTAAAATACTTTTCATTATTTGAGGCATTTCAAGACATTTGAACGTGGAATGCTATATCTGAACACAGATCTGAACAGGATCAACAGTGCATGACACTTCTGACTTACAGCGAAACTCTGTGTACTAACATGTTTAAAGTGACATCTATGTCGTTGCCTCCATGCGTAAGACCTTCATGGATTCTGCTATCATGGAACTGGTGTCAATCTGACCATAGATGCCCACTAAAAATGCCTTATGGAGGAGAATATCAGCATGTTCTGGGAAATACAAAACAGAGATATTTCCTTAAAATTAAAGTTGAGCACTACTATCAACATCCATGGCATGCAGTCCAATCACAGATTTATACACATATACCCAAATAACATACTTTATGCACAGAAACACTTTAACAAAATACAGGTTGCACATTCCTGCTTAAAACTATTCGAAACACCCCTACAAGTCCACATCAAAACTGTAACGATAACTGCACAGGGGAACGATATCGTTGGAATCACTTTAAGAATTAGTTTTTTTTTCAGCTGATGAACGATAAAAATATTGATGGCCAATCAGAATCCTTCCTGCTTTAAAGAGCTTGAGCATTTAAAGCGGTAGATGACAAAACTGAAGCGTGTGCTTATAATAAACAGAACAATATCGTCTGTTGGTGTGGACGCTACTAGTTACCGCTACCTTTATAGTTGTCATTCTTGGTTTGAACGTGCCTTAAGACTTCAACTATAAACGTTTTTAAATAACGTATATGTCAATAACTGAGGGGTGGGTGAGTCAACATTTTTTCAAGTAAATCATGTGACAGCATGTGACAAATGCTGCCAACAGAGCTTAAATCGTTTGGAACCTGCAAAATTCATTTAACAAATGCCAAAAAAATTAACAATTATTACAATAACAACAAAAACAATTATAGTGGTTTCTTAATGAATAAGGTCATCGTATAATTGTGTACCTTGACAGAGCAGCACATATTCAGGCAGATTCCTCAGGGCCGTCTGCACTACATCAAAGTTGCCGCTGCCCAGACAGTACATGAAAGTTGGCAGGAATTCAGCAGCCATACTAGAGTTAACAAAGATAATGGTGAGTGTATTTGCACATGACATTTCGATTTAATATATGTCACATACTTCCCTGCAGGCATCTCACCTGGGGATGTTCTGGATGCACCGCAGGGCCAGACTGAACGCCATGTTGCGGCACACTTCCTCAGGGGAACTCATCAACCTCTGAAGATCATTCTGATAATACATGACAAGTTGATTTTACTTGTTAAATCTTGCTCATGTTTGTCCATTTTGCAATTTTGTGTACAATTGTGCAATGTACTTACAACAAAATACTGAATGACTTCTGGATTTCTTTTAGATTTCTCATCCACTTCAGTCAACCCGTCAAACACATCTAGAACAAAAGAAAAAAAGAAAAACAGCACATCGTTTAATACATTCAATTTGAACTATATATATATATATATATATATATATATATATATATATATATATATATATATATATATATATATATATATATATGTATATATATATATATATATATATATGTATATATACACATACACACAGTACTGTGCAAAAGTCTTAGGCACGCAGGTATTTTTCGCCCCCAAAAAAAGGTTAAGCCAGATATTTATATATTTTACTGTAGTGCGTCACATACAGTTTGCCATTGATTGCAATAATCCAGTGAGATTTTTGTATGCACAAGGAGTCTGAAAACAGCCGGTATGATCCACACAGAGATCTGATCTCACCATCATCGAGTCTATCTGTGATTGCATGTAGAAATAGAAAAAACTGAGACAGAATAAATCCAGAAGAACTGCAGCAACGTCTCCAAGACGCTTGAAGAAACCTTCCTGGAAAGCTAACTAAAAGACTATGTGCGAGTGTACCTGGACAAAAGCTTTTTTAAACGCAAAGGGTATTTTATTGATAGGGTAAATATTGATTCGATTTAGTTAAATACATTTTATATTTATCAATTAACTTATATTATGACATTATTTTTGAAAGCATCCTCACTTTACAGCATTTTTACACAAGTGCCTAAAAATATTCAAATACAATTACTTTTTTTGTTTTATTATTCTTTAAAATCTTAAAGAATATATAATGTTTAAATTATTAAAAATATTTAATTGCCTAGGTTAATATGTAAATATATATTTTTTTGGTTTAGATTTATATTTTAATGATGTTATAATAAATATTGATGGAATTATAAATAATAAAAGAAAATTATTGCATAACTTTCTAAATTTAAACGATTTTATCATTTTTTATTCAATTTCTTTAATAACCTTTTTATTTTGAAAAACACTGTCTTTCAGCTTCCAACATTAGTGCAGTACTCTCTGCACACTTTAACACATTTACTTTTAATCAAATAATTTTTATTTAAACACAATTTTTAATTCAATATATGCCACAACCTTTTTCTGAAAACCTAAAGAACACGCACTGATTTACAGTAGGCCTATCTACCTACAGGTAGCCCACTAAAGAACAGTATATCAGGAAGCAGTCTGGAAACACTTATTTCTCTCACCCTCAATCGCTTCTCCTTTGGAGATCTTCTTCAGGCATTTAGTCATGTCGGCTGCAGTCAGAGGAATGGAGGCTGAGATGTTGACCAAAGGGAGGGAGCCTGATGATGAATCCTCAGCTGAAATACAAAGAGTGAGAGACAGGCTTTGTGAAGATCATCTTCACATGTTACTCTGTCTCCTGAGATGTGAGGTGTTGGAGCCCCTACCGTCTCTGTCCTCAGCAGCGCTCTCAGAGGAACCAGACTTCACAGGCAGAGTCAGTCCGGCGAGCAAAGATTTGAGCTGCACCAGGTCTGGATTCTCAGTGGATAGTCCCCTGAGAGAGAGAGAGAGAGAGAAAAAACACAAGGAAACTCTTTAAATCAAGAGAAATAAGTTACAAAAAGAAAGTAAACGCACAGATTTAAAGCGGGCGCAAAGAAAGTGCCTCTCATTTAGAGCGTGAATACTGAATTGAGTTCTCTTAATGTCTTCTTGCGCTTGAACAGATGAATACACAGTAAATTATTGCAAAATATCCTCGTAAACACGATGTGTTTTGTCTTAAGTCAGGGATTCTCAACTTTGGCCCCTGAGATTCACCTTCCGGTAGAGTTTAGCACCAACCCTGATCAAACTCAACTGCCTGTAGCTTTCTAGTAATTCTGAAAAACTTGATCAGCTTGTTCAGGTGTGTTTGATTAGTCAAATAACTGGTTTTAATGATGTTATAATTTTCCCAGGGTCCCTGAAAAATGTTCAACCTTTTAAGGGGTCCCTGGCCCCAAAAATTGGGCTGACTAATGAAGACAATATGCTTGTTATAAAGCCAATTCACACCACACAGACAAACACCAGTTTTGATCAGTTTTGTCTGATCAATTTTATAATTGACCTTCTGGAAAATAAGTTGCACCTGAGAACGTCACATCATTGTTGAGAGAAAAAAACAAACAGATAAATTAGGCAATATATATGCATTAGGCTATATAAATCACTTTGGAATAGAAGTTGCAGCACGTTTCAGGTCTGTGGACCCCACTTTAAGGACTGCTGCTTTAGGCTGCCGATTTTTGTTCTGTAGGCTACTGATATTTGTTCATGGTATTCAAATGCAGCTCGCAAAAAGACAGAATAAATATGTTCGATAATTCAAATTATGACTTAATTTTTTTACCTAAAGATCAGAATCGATCATCAGAATGGGAATCGGAATAGATAAAATGTAAACAATGCCCAAACCCGACTGTGAGTATTTGATAATGCAGAGAAGACTGATGTGAACCAAAAAAAAATCTCTTACTGTAGCACATCTGAGTGTTTCTGAAGGAAAGGCACAGCGGATGCTGCATCATGGGTTATGTATTTTTGGATGAACTGCACAAATCTGTTTATGATCGGCATACGGGATGATCTTCTGAAGTTCTGCAAGAAGGTTACATGAAAATGCTGAAAAAATATTCCCACAAGATTCTTTCCAATTAGCTTGTACAGTTTCATCATGACAAACTAATATTAATTTAGCAGATAAGCAAGTCTGAGACTGCAATAGTGCTAAGAACATTTTCATAATCAAAAATGAAATGTCACTATGTATTTAACTTAATGGCGTGTTAAATAGAAGAAGTGATAACTGTGGTGCAGCATAGTACATTACAAGAGGTCTTTATACCTGCAGTACTTTGATAAAGGACAGCAGACAGTCCTGCAGTGCACTCTGGTGGTCAGAGAGGAAAACCAGCGGCTGCAGCAGCTCCAGCACAGCCAGAACATCACTGAAGAAGGTCAGATGGGTCTGCTGTCTGATCTCATGCAGGTTCAGATGGATGCGCCCATGCAGGAGTGCAGCGATCATGGACAGGTGTCTGAAAAACACAAACAGCTCAATGAATCCTATTTACTTTCTTAATAAATGTCACTATTTTTATTATCCTGCCTAACGCGCGTTCACGAGAGCACCACGACGCGTGTGTGACCTCGGTGCGTCTTCCTCTGCTTGTAGGTCATGTGTCAGAACGCCAGCTCCTGTGTCATCACCACGTGCATGCGTCGTGGTGCTCTCGTGAACGCGCGTCAGAGACTGATACAGAAGAGGAGAAATGACAAAATAAAGTAGACTTTTCTACATGGCCAAGGCTGTGCGAGCAGGGAAAATAATATTAATCCCTCATATAATGAACAGAAAATCGTTGCATAGTAAACCTGAGTAGAAGCACCGGGTGAGATACGGCCAGTTTCCTGCAGGCCAGATTGGCATCAGACACACGGTTCTCAGCTGATTTGGAGTCTCCTGTGTCAGCTAGCAGAGTGATGAGACGATGCACGAGAACATCCAGCTGAAGGTGCACATATAAACACAAAAAATAAACAGAGTATAAGTCTTTCAGCTGCTGTTAACAGGAAACTCATGGCATGAGGTGTCCCAAGCTGCGGCGGTTACCTTGCAGGTGCTGCCATCAGCTGCCCCTTCAGCACTCAGGGTGGCCTCTGGTAGGCGGATGTGTTGGATGACCTCTGGGAAGTGCAGGTAGATCTGCAGCAGCAGCGTCTGACACCTCTTACTCATTATACTGGAAAAATCACACATATGAAAACAATAAATAGGAAGCAAAAAAAGCAGATGGTTCCAGGAGATTCTCTATGAGTAATGTCAAGTACATAGAAGTGTACTTAACACATTTTTTTCAACATCAAGAGTATAGGTTAAAATATACATGAATGTGTAAGGTCATGTGACTGTCTTCCATTTCTTTTTAGTTTTTCACCATTTTTTATCACTTCTGCCTTTACAAGTTCCCTTTAAATGGTCCTGTGGATTTTCAAAACTCAATATGAAGACATTCTTTTTTAATGCATAAAACTATACTATTAGAGATTAATTCTAATTTAAAAAACACTATTAAATAAGCAATAACAATTAGAATGGATATATTATTCAATTATTCTTAAAATATAAATATTATAATAATAATAATAATAATAATATGAATTTTTGACTTTAACATCTAATATAGTTATTAATAAATAAGCAAAATACTATTTAAAATACTTTTAGACAGAGAATAGCATGCAACAAAGCAGGGAAACTTTCTAAATGAATTATGACATAATACTCACTTTATGTATTTTTTATATTGAATATTAATACTAATTATTATTATTATTATTATTGACAACTATGTATTAAATACATAAGTATAAGAAATATTAATTATATTACATTTTTGGTCATTTCAACAATTATTATAATTATTTATTTTTTTACAAAATAGCAAGATATTTTTTAAATAGTGTTTTGACTTTTTAAAAACTATTATATTTCTTAATTAAATTCACAAAATACTGTTTATAATACCGAGAAACACGTCACACAGCAGGACAGCTTTCCAAAAGTATTTCATGTCAACCATACAGAAACCATGAAGTCATAATTGCTTCATGCATACTTATATTGATGACATAATGATTATAGTATATTAATAATAATTGTATTGAGAATGATGTATTAAATAAATAAGAATTATAATATTTCGTAATTTGGGCCATTTTAACAATTATTATAATTATACATTTAAAATAAGCAAAATACTGTGTAAAAAAAATAATTAGGTCAGCTTTCCAAAAGTATTTTGGTCAACGAGAGAGATTAACATGGTCTAAGTAGAAAAAGCAGCCAGTATCAATAACAGACTTTATTACCCAACAGAAGAACTAACTCACAACTGCTTGTCCAATCAAGCAAAAGCCTTCTTACCGACAACTTTGTTGCTTAATTGTGGTTTATGCCTGCTAATCCGCTGTTGTGCTCACAAGCAACAGATACGGAGAATGCCAAACAAACACGAGTGTTTATCCCACCAAACACGCGCTTTACATGCCAGTATTACTCAAGCCCATTCTCGACCATAAGACAGCTTAGCTAGACTTAAAAATATCGTATTTCTGGGGGTAATTTTTTGTCTGACCTTGTCCAAAGTTTTCTCCCCCTCATTAAGGGGGTTTAATAACCAAAGGCAAATTCATGAAAGGAAGGGGGGCTGCCACCACAAAGAGCCCCGGTCTGATCTCTCTGACAGCCCCAGTCTGAGCTACGACTCACAACAGAAGCCAAAGGAAGAGCTGGAGCCTTAATCCTCACGCATTCATTATACTACACTGAGCTCTCTCGAAGATCACAGCGCTGAACGACTTCAGCTGCCTCTCATTTCACACCACAAGAACTAATTACAGCTCTTCCCGCTTTTGTGCCTGATGTAGTGCATTTCTGCTGTAAGTAAAGCAACGGCATGGTATCACGCACATCTATCAGCCTCTTTAATGGGGCTTTTAAAGAAGAAGTTCAGTGCTTTGCGATGGTGGTGAGTGTGGCCGAGTGTTTGGTAACATGGTACAAACCCTGACCTCTGTCTGACACTGTTGTCCTTGCTGTTTTGTGGGGGGGGGGGGGCATTGATCATTGGGAACATTGTCAGCGCAGAAGGCAGTAAGTTTTCTTACACGGTAAAATTGTACGTGGCTTGAGTCATGCATCCTTCACAAAGATGGATCTGCTTGATTCTGATCTTCTCTGACGAGTCTAGTTTTCAGCTTTACCCTGGTCCTTTAATGGTTAGACAGAGACCTGGAGAGGCCTACAACCCACAGTGTCTAGCACCCGCTGTGGAATTTGATCTGGGGGTTCTTTAGTAAGGCTTTATTCGAGCAGATCCCTCTATATGAAGTACGCATGGTTAACCTGGGAAGAAAAACTGCTTCCTTCTGCTCAGACAATGTTCCCCAATTCAAAGGATTGTTTTTTCTCACAGGACAATGCTTCATGTGAAGCATGCCAAGACGCATGAAAGCTGTGATTGAAAATCAGGATTATTCCACCAAATATCGATATTTTGAACTGTTCTGAAGATAAAACTTTAGTATTGTGTTGTCTACAAAAAATTCTTTGCATTGAGGTCTGAAAACGTGTTTTCCACCCATTGTCATTTTCTGCACATAAATGCTCTAAATGAGAATGTTTTTTTACTTGAAATTTGGAAGAAATGTTGATTTTACTCAAACACATAAATGGTAAATCCAGAGAAACTGCTGATTTTGCAGTGGTCTCTTATTTATTCCAAAGCTGTGTATGCATGTGTGAGCGCCACAATGCAGCAGCGCATTAGTTTAGAACAGCGATCAAAGGCATAGTTCACCCAAAAAAAAACATTTTGTCATCATTTAATCACCCTCAAGTTGTTCCAAACCTGTATGTATCTTCTTTTGTGTTCAACAGAAGGAAGAAACTCATACAGGTTTGGAACAACTTGAGGGTGAGTAAGTAATGATAAAATTGTCGTTTTTGGGTGAACTATCCCATTAACTTACGTGTACAATTAGCTGTTTAAAACATGCATTCACCCGATCAATTTTGAGCATCCAGATGGTATAATCAAACATATCTCGTGGAGCTCTAGGAGTAAGCATTTATTTGCCATTTTAACTGTTGGAAACGGAGCGTAAAAAGTGTACGTAAAATGGCCCTCTACAGGCCATGCAGGATCAGCGACTAGTCAACGTCAAGCTTAAAGTGTCATGGCAGAGCATTAATATCAAATAGCCTGTGCAACTCCAAATACAGACTCGAAGGATGTACCTGTCTCCCCACTTCTTAACACAGCCGATAAGGTACTCAGAGACTTTCTTTACATTGTCCAGGTCTGAGTGGAGACAGCTGTGCAGGAGGGGCAAGCGGGACTGGAGAAGAGAGCAGGAGACCTGGTCCAGAGCGCTCTTAGAGGTGGCGGAGTCACGACAGCTCAGCTCTGACTCAGACAGGATGAGGTCCACCAGACTTATGAGCTCCTCAGAACACAGCTTCAACACAAACTGCTCGGTGCGCTTCTGCAGAGATACAAAACACCATCTTACACACTCAGAGCCAATATCAAAATATACAATCTGTAGCCAAACATTACAGTTTTAGACCTTTGGACCACTACAAATTGAGCTTTGGACTGGTTAACAATATAAATAGTCTTAAAGGGATCATATTCTATATTCTTGCACCAACAAAGTAAATTTAGTGGCCATTGTCAACTCTCCTGCTGGTCCTTAAAATAAAACGGTTGATGCTACTGTACATTTAAGAATGTAAATCTGCAGGTTTCCCACACCTTTTGACCAATTCATTTCTTTAATTTTTTTTCCCCATGACATGAGTCGTTTATGCTTATTTCTAGAGATAGCATTCCCAAAAGAAACAGTTAAAGCAGTTAAAGTAGTTAAAGTAATTTAAAGTCGAGCATCACCAGGTAAATTACATTCCCAGCTGTTTCAATAAACCTATCCCTGTTATGGTTGTCTAAACAAACTGCATGTGAAGTGAAAAACAGCAATCTTGCCAAGCTGCTGAATAGGTGTTATGTAAATATATTCACAATTGCGATGCAATATTAACTGTGATCAAACCTGAGGAGTTTTCTGATCTCGCCCCTGCCAGATGCGGGGAATGTGACTGCAGGCCCACAGGAAGTCCAGAGCTGAGGTTGGGTCCAGTCTGGAGATCAGATGAAACACAGTTACACACGCAGGAGGTGTGAGAACAAAAAGAGCGACAAAGTTTGACAAAGCCGCTCACCTCTGCTCTCTGTGTTTGTTGAGCAGAGAGCTGATGCACTGATGTAAGGTGCTCCAGTTGGACTGGTGTGTAAGGAGGGCCAACAGATACGGCCTGTAGGAGGGGGTTACACTCACACCGCTGCTTTTAACCTGAGACAGACAATGAGAAAGTCACACTCATCTTATATAAAGAAGCAATAGATCGTAACAGCAACCGTCCACTGTTTCAGTTTGCTTGGATTCAGAAGTATTTCTCCCATTCATTTTCTCTGTATGCATTTCACTTTCCATTAAGCAAAACAAAACATTTGTTTTAAAGCGAAATATCTCAATATTTGAAAAAAGGACAAGACTTATATTAATGTACTTATGAGCAGTGTTGGGGTAAGTTACATTAACGTTACTTGGTTACTTTTCAATGAAAGTAAAGTGTTGTGTTACTTTTGCGTTACTTTTTCTCACCTGGCTAAGGCTCGCTCTCTTCCAGGCCGTCTTTTTTTCCCAAGTAAACGCAGTAATGCATTCAACAATTTAGACAATATAGCATTCACCTTCATTTTCTTTTAAAAACACATTTAGAATATATATTATTATAATTTTATAGGATATTAAAGTTGAAAGAGTTATTACTTTTGTACTTTTTGTCTATTCCTGTGCACACAGTGTACATGACTACATTTTGGAGAAGAGAGTATTTTAAAGGGGTGATGAACTGAGAAATCAAATTTTCCTTGAGCTTTTGACATCTAAGAGGTCATCATATTATAAGAATATCCTGTAAATTTCAGAACTGAAAACGTCCTTGTTAGTCCAATAAATGCTTTTATTGACACCAGGCTCAGCAAACGACTCGTTCTTCAAAGTGGGGAACTATGACGCCAAAGAGGATAAAACACCACCCCCGCTGAAGAAGATCAACGCCTACTTCAACACGGCTACTTTAGCCCCGCCCACCGATTCGCGCATTACACGCATAGCTAAATAACATGGGCCTACCTCGTGATGACAAACCGGATCGAGCTACCTAGAAATAAACATGACATTTACTAAATATTGTGCAGTGCCTGGTTGTGGAAGAAGACAGTCGCTGCATAAGCCTCCTCTGCATTCCAATAGGAATGCTTGGTTAAACTTTATTTTTAATGACGTTCCAGCTGATGTGGGTAAAACATTGTCCGTTTGTTCGCTTCATTTCACTGAGGATTGTTTTGTAAACAAGACACAGGTCGAGACTGGATTTGCAGACCGATTAAGATTAGAAAACGGTGCTGTGCCTTCTATATTGGATCCGACAGGAATGGTACAACACACTTATGTGAGTAAAATTTTTATTTAAAAAATAATAATAATCTGATAGGCTAGTATTGCATTGTTACAGATCATTTGATATCTAATAATTATGTGTACATGTGTATCAGTCTAATCGTTACTACTGACGAGTGAGTTGAAACTCCTTATAATATGCAAAACTGTTATCCACTCACAGCAGTGGGCGTTTACTTCCAAGTCTTCAATGCGAGACGCCCATAAAAACCGAGCGTTTTTGAGCAAGGCTCAAAACTAGGGTAGAAAATAGCCTATTACTTATTTATTTTGATGTTTTTGAATGTAAAAACCAAGCGAACGTCATAAGTTGACCTCAGACAAAAATATAACATTTTTTAAAAAGCTAGTTCATGACCCCTTTAATTTAGTAGTTTTAAAAATGTTTAAGCAAATTAAATAAAACGAAAAGTACTGTGCAATTGTGCTCAAACTTAAATATTAATATGTAAATTTATAAAGTAATGCATTATTTGAATCAAAAGTAATCTGATTACATAAAGTACATTACTTGTAATGTGCTACCCCCAACACTGCTTATGAGTGAATGAATAAACTACTTGTGCCATAAAACATTGAAACCATTTATGTAATTGAACTAGCCTGTATTTCATATTTAAGAAAAAAAGAGGAATATTAGCTGTACGCTTCTTATTCTTTTGATCTCACGTGTCATTTGCACCCTCACATGTACATATTTAAATCTGTAGCCACACCCACATGATCAGTTTAGAGAGAAACTATTTTACCTTGTTTTGAGCAAAAAGCAGCTTCTGCTGAAGATCCGAGCACACGGAGGTCACCTCTGGGTCGAGAAGCTCCAGCCAGTCCACCAACAGCCCTGAACACGAGCCAGGCTTCTTTGACTCAGTGCTGCAGGGGAGGACACACACCCGTCATCAACCCAGAAAATACACAGTGTTTCCAGCAAATAAATAATGCACTTATTAAGTCAGTGATTCCCAACCACTGGCATGTAAACGACACTCTTAAAAGTTTGCGGCTGGTAAGATCTTTTTTTTATGTTCTGTAAAGTCGTCTCTTATGCTCAGCAAAAATGCATTTATTTGATAAAAAATAAAAACAGTAATATTGTTAAAATATTTTAAATTGATCAAGTGCCAATAATATTGCAATAATATTTCACAATATTACTGCGTTTACAGTTTTGTTGATAAAAAAAAATGCAGCCTTGCTGAGCATAAAAGGCTTTTTTCAAAAACATAACAAAAAACAATTATTCAAAACTATTGGTCAGTAGTGTTTTACTCTAGGGAGTGGTGGCCTAATGGTTAGCGAGTCAACTAACCCAAAAGTTGCTGGTTCAATTCCAGTACCGGCAGGAAAAGACTGAACAAGGCACCTAAAAACTCCCCGGGCGCCATAGCATAATGGCTGTCCACTGCTCCGGGTGTGTGTGTGTGTCCATGGTTTGCAGTGTGTGTGTTTTTCTGTGTGTTTGTGTGTGTGTGTGTGCAATAATTTTTCCAGTATAATATGGGTAAAAAAAAAACACATTTCTGGTTTGCTGGTGATGAAGGGGTACTTGAGTCTTTACAAAAGCCAAAAAAAGTTGTGAAACACTAGTTTACATCATGGTAACTTTGGCTGTTTGACAGGGATATAAAAAAAAAAAAAAAAAAAGTGTTAACCCAATTTTACTATGTGTTCCTTCCCCACCTAGAAACAGTATCCCCGGCATACAAGGAAGGAAATCAGTGATGAGGCAGCGTAGAGTGGTGCGCTTACATTTTGGAATCCACCTCTATTTTCACCCCTCGTTCCTCTGTTTCCTGTAGCAGCAGAGAGATCACCATAGCAACGGGACCCACTGTGTTTCCTGGGTTTCCATTCTCCGTACCGATGGTCATAAGCAGGGATAACAGCTCCTCTAGATATGGAGACTTCACCTCCATGAGGCCCTGCAACACTAAGGCACACAAGGTTTTTGTTTTATAATATCGGCACTCTTATGAAACACACAGGTCCAAAAAAATGAAAAACAACCCATTACAGCCAATCCCACATCGCAAAAATGAGAACTACCACACGCTTTGCTTCTAAGTAATCCTGCGTCTCTAGAACTCCAGTCTCACCACACTAACTTTCATGATGAAGTAATTCAAAAGTACACCCTGGCCTTTGGAGCCGTCCCTGGACGTAAACAAGCCCTGGAGGCTGGAGTGGATGTGTGGCCCTGTGTGAGGTTGTTTTTGTTTTGGTGAGGTTTCAGAGCAGAATGTTAAAATCATAAAGAGAAACATTAAGGACAGTGTGAGTGGTGATGCTGGTGCATGAGTCAAACGCTGCCCTCCGGAGAGACTGACTAATGCTGGCAACCACTCCAACACCAACACACAGAAACTTAACTGCCTCTCTAGAGCTGACTTAGCCTTCGGTCCTCGCCTGTTAGCCTTACGTTTGCCACAAACCGGTTCAAAAATATTTTTCAAAGCATTGCTATAAGAGTACACTACGTGGTTCCCAGAGGAGCTATAATTAAAGTTAATTACATCATACAGAGATAAGTGCTGTGTAAAGTAGGCCGCAACAAAACATTCAAGGGATTATATCATATTACAAACAGTCATGATTTAGTTTCTTAAGACCATTTTACACACCCTCTCTAACTCTTAGGCCTGTTTCACACTTCTCGCATGAGGCAGTAAGTCATGCTGCAATGAAACTAAGCAGTTGACGCATAATATGTTTATGAACTTATTTATAATAAACGTTGTGTAAATGCTTAAAGGCCCCGGTATACTTCAAGCAAAATTAAAAAACAAACTGGTGCAATGTCATTTGGAACAAAAACAGGCTAAAACAAAGTTTGAATGATGCTCATTTCGGGAAAATTCTAGGGTGGTAAACACCTTCAAACTACCATTGGTCTGTGGCGATGATGTAATAGATAGGTGTGTCTCTGAGGCTCTGCCTTGCTCAACGTGGATTCTTCTCCAGTTCACTTCTTCTGTTCAGTCCACTGAGGTCAGAATCTGAACTCTCCCTCATTTAGCCTTTAGTTCTTCAGATATTTAGAAATAATAACATCTAATCTACTTCCTCTGAACACCAAAAAATCTTTGTAAATGTGGACAGTCATTTGTTCATGTATTCAGTTAGAAAGAGTAGTTCCCTTTCGAGAGGTCTCTCCTATTGCGTAAGTAGCTTACGCTATGGGGAAAACTCCTTTTCTCGAGAATATTGAAGTCTTTATGTAAAACGCATTGCAGCTGCACAGCTGACAGCAATGAACGAAGGAACTCGGTCATTGGCTGTGCTGCGGCAACTTGCTCGAACCAATGACGGGGCGACTCTGAATGCGCGACCAATGAGCGCGCGTCAGAGCCCGCCAAGATGGGCGTGGCCAAGCTATATATTGGGCGCCCCGTCATGAGAGTTCTTTAGATTTAATCTCCTTCAGCGAACACCTTCTTCGCTGGATCCTCCGGATTATTGGAAACCTTCGCCGCCGTGGAAAAGCATACCAGCGGGATTGCTACGAGGACGTCGGCACCTTCAGCCGCCTTCAAGCACCTCCTACTGAGCCATCCGGCGCGCCATATACGCAAGTATTTTACATCTGTCCGCCCCGCGACATTTGTGAAAGAGCAATTTTCCAATAAGGCGTTGTTTCAAATGCCTTCCTGCGCGTTGTGCAGAGACCTTCTCCCGGACGGGGATCGTCACATCATCTGCGCTCGCTGCCTGGGCCGTGACCACGCAGAAGCTGCATTGACCAAGGGCGGATGCCCGGAATGTGATGACCTGGGTCTCTCCGCACTACGAGCTCGCCTCGCCGCTTTCGCCGTGAGCGAGCCCATCGCCACCCCTCTGTTTGAGCCGCGCACTAAGAAAAAGCACCGCTCACAGAGGCTTCCTGAACCTGAGCTCAGTGACGTCACGCCGAGCCAGTCTCCGCGTGCTTCACCGCCGCTCTTGCCTTCCCCAACGCCGGTTCAGTTCACCCAGCCGGACCCACACCCCTCTAGCAGAGCGGTGGGCCTTGTGACTTTCGGCGCGTCCGAGGACGACAGGGGAATGGACGACAGCTTGTCCATCGACGCTGCATCGGACGACTGGCCGGGCTCCACTCTCGAACTATGGATACTGAGATTATCCGTGTCCTCTCTAAGGCCGTGGAAGACCTCGGGCTCGATTGGTCTTCTCCCGAAGAACCAACCCGGAGCCGACTGGATGAGTGGTTTCTGCAGGGGCGCCAGCGGGCCCCTCGGCAAAGGCCTTCTCCCTTCTTCCCGGAAGTTCACGACGAACTCACCAAGTCATGGAAAGCCCCTCACTCTGCGCGCCTAAAGCCTTCTTTTTCTTCTTCGCTCTCCTCAGTGGACGGCGCGAAGGAAAGAGGCTACGAGGGAACGCCGCCCCTCGAGGAGGCCGTGGCCAATCATCTCTGCCCGCCCTCCACCACCGGATGGAAAGCCAAAGCTTCCCACCCCTCGAAGCCCTGCCGCACTACCTCTGCTCTCGCCGGTCGCGCCTACGCCGCCGCCGGCCAAGCTGCATCAGCGCTTCACTCAATGGCGGTACTTCAAGTGTTCCAAGCCAAGCTTCTCCGCTCTATGGACGAGTCTGGCCCCGAACCCGAAGCCTTCAGGGACTTACGCAGCGCGACTGATATAGCTCTGCGAGCCACGAAGGCCACCGCCCAGTCCATCGGCCGTGCTATGGCTAATTTGACTGTTCTCGAGCGCCATCTGTGGCTGACTCTGACTGAAATGAAGGACGCGGATAAGGCGCCATTTCTCGATGCGCCTATCTCCACCAGCGGGCTGTTTGGACCGGCGGTTAAAGGTTTCGCCGAACGCTTCACTGAGGCCCAGAACGCTTCACAAGCTATGCGTCATTTCCTGCCAAAGCGCTCCAGCTCATCGCAGAGCAGACAGAGACCGCCACAGCCGCAGCGGGCTAGAACAGCTCCCACCGCCTCTCAGCCCGCGCCTCAGGCTGACGCTCGACGCCGCTCGCGCTCTCACAACCGCAAGCCGCCTCCTGAGCGACGGGGTCCTCGGCCCAAGATTGTGCTGAACCCTGAGCCTCGAAAGCCGTCCTAGCCACAGAAATGAGAAGAGAGAGTGCGTGTCTCGCAAAAGCCGGACCACTCTCTCTGCAAAAGCTCAAACATTACCCAGTCCCCTTACAGGCGGCTGGATATGTCCATACAGCAGTCAATGGGCCAGTCACAGAGCTCGCTCACCTGCAAACAAATGCCGTTTTTACGGCGATGCACAGAAAACACAAAAAGAGTCTTTTTCTGCCTGCATCACTAAGGGTTCACATGTCCACAAAGTGTGCATTCCCAGATACTGTCAAAACAGTGCCAAATTCATTCCCAGCTCAGGCTGCGCTTCCCATGAATGTAGATCACGTGCCTACGGTCATGTACGCACCACTACACACAAGCACTGTTCACACAGTTATAAATTCATCCCCAGTAAAAGCCGGAAACATTATAAAAGTGACGCGTGTGCCTACCACTGTTTATGCACCCCCACTTATAAACACTGCCCTTACAGTGTCAAACAAAACCTCAGCTCAGGCTGCGAGTTTTACAAACACAGGGCACGCTGTTGTAATCACACACGCGCCCATTCACTCAGCTGCTCAGCGCGCGCCCGCGCCTCTGAGAGCTACGAGCTCAGGCGATTCGCTAGCCGGGTCCCTACGTCACAGCGGCCCGCCCCTAGCCTGTATTCAGCCCATATCTGTACACGCAGCGGCATGGGAAAACATTCCAGATATGCCGAATTGGGTATTGAATATAGTAAAGCACGGATACTCGCTCCAGTTCGCTCGCAGACCACCACGTTTTACGACTGTGGTCGAGACGAAAGTGAGAAAAGAGTGTTCACATGTTCTACGCACCGAGGTGCGCAAACTAATAGAAAAGGGCGCTGTGGAAACTGTTTCCCCCTCTCTGAGCGGGAAAGGTTTTTACAGCCGCTATTTTCTCGTCCCGAAAAAGGATGGCGGTCTCCGCCCCATCCTAGATCTCAGACACCTGAACAAAGCACTAATGATTCGCTCGTTCAGAATGTTAACAACCAAGCATATCCTCGCCAAGTGCGCCCAGGAGATTGGTT
Source organism: Gila orcuttii (assembly GCA_026230005.1). Taxonomy (NCBI): domain Eukaryota; kingdom Metazoa; phylum Chordata; class Actinopteri; order Cypriniformes; family Leuciscidae; genus Gila; species Gila orcuttii. The sequence continues at coordinate 41,548,655 of JAPDVR010000003.1, read as the reverse complement.
TCTCTCAGTGGATCTGAAAGATGCTTACTTTCACATTCCAATAGCGCCTCATCACAGGCCGTTTCTGAGATTCGCTTTCGAGGGACAGTCATACCAGTACACAGTACTCCCGTTCAGCCTGTCCCTGGCTCCCCGTACATTCACGAAATGTATGGATGCAGCACTTTCCCCCCTAAGACGAAGGGGAGTGCGAATACTGAATTATCTCGACGATTGGCTGGTTCTAGCACAATCAGAGAGTCAGCTAATAACACACAGATCTTGGATTATCAGCCATTTAGAATGCCTGGGTCTAAGAATCAATTTTGCAAAAAGCATACTATCTCCCAGCCAGAGAATTTCTTTCCTGGGAATAATTCTAGACTCGATGCAAATGACAGCGCGTCTCTCATCGGAGCGCGCGCTCACCATCCGGCAAACGGTTTCAGAGGATGCTCGGTCTCATGGCCTCAGCATCGGCCGTACTCCAGCTAGGATTGTTGCATATGCGCCCTCTCCAACGCTGGCTCAAGAGCCGCGTCCCTACTCACGCGTGGCGTTCGGGCCACTTTTTAATCAGAGCGAACCACGGCTGTATAAAAGCCCTGACGCACTGGAAAGCCGCCGACTGGTACCAGTCAGGCGTGAGTCTGGGTGTGAACACAAGGAGAAAGATGATAACGACAGATGCCTCCAAAATAGGTTGGGGGGCCCTTTACGAGGGCAGGCCTGTCTCCGGCTTTTGGTCAAACCCGGAGAAGCGCCTACACATAAATTGTCTGGAAATGAAATCGGTCGCTTTGGCTCTCAGAGCCCTGCTCCCACATCTAAAAAACGAACACGTCCTGGTCCGAACGGGCAACATGAGGGTAGTGTCGTACATAAATCGCCAGGGTGGACTCAGGTCGAGCTCCATGCATTCAATGGCCAGGAGACTCATTTTATGGTCCCAGCACAACTTGCGCTCGCTGAGAGCAGCGCATGTGCCAGGCGCCCTGAACCAGGGGGCAGACATGCTATCCAGAGACAAGATTCTCCCAGGAGAATGGGCTCTCAACCCTCTGACGATTCAGTGGTTATGGAAAACCTTTGGCAAAGCGGAGATCGACCTCTTCGCCTCCAAGGAGAACGCGCACTGCTCTCTTTTCTTCACGAAAAGCACGGACGCGCTCGCCCAGAGCTGGCCGAGCTGCCCCTTATATGCCTTTCCCCCGATCGCGATGCTGCCACAGGTCATCAGTCGGGTCAGAGAGGAGGGAAACGCAGTGCTGCTGATAGCCCCACTCTGGAAGAACCAAACATGGTTTCCAGATCTGATGCAAATGCAATCTGCACCACGGCCGATTCCACTGAGGCCAGACCTCCTCAGTCAGGCCAGCGGGATGATATTTCATCCCCGCCCCGATCTGTGGGCCCTTCATGCATGGCCCCTCAACGGGTTCCCAGGAACCTCGCGAGCGGAGCACTAAAAACCATCGCTGAGGCGCGGGCGCCCTCCACGAGACGCTTATATGCCCAGAAATGGAAAGTGTTCGGTGACTGGTGTAATACCAAGGGCCTGAACCCTGTAACATGCGAGATTACGAGTGTACTCGTTTTCCTACAAGGGCTTCTGGAGGCGGGCCGCACCCCCTCCACGCTCAAAGTATATGTGGCTGCCATCACAGCGTCACACGACCTTGTAATGGAACGTCCATTGGGAAGAAACGACCTAATTATTCGTTTCCTAAGGGGCGCCAGGAGGATGAACCCTTCACGCCCCCCCTCAGTGCCGATCTGGGACCTAGCTACGGTCCTAGATGCTCTTAAAGGGCCCCCGTTCGAACCACTCCGAACCGTGCACCTTAAACAGCTCTCGCTCAAGACGGCGCTCTAGCTGGCACTCGTCTCGGTCAAGAGAGTGGGCGACCTGCACGCGCTTTCAACAAGCGCTGCCTGCCTAGAATTCGGACCTAACGACTGCAGGGTCGTCCTTAGACCGAAACATGGGTATATTCCTAAAGTGCTCACCACTCCCTTCAGAGCACAGGTTATCTCCCTAACTGCGCTTTCGTCTCCAGCAGACGAACACGACGCTAATCTACTCTGCCCCGTTAGGGCTCTCAGAGTGTATTTGGAGCGTTCTGCCCTATTCAGACAGACAGAACAACTGTTTGTATGCTTTGGCGGCCGTACGAAAGGTTCCGCCGTTTCAAAGCAGAGAATCTCTCACTGGATAGTCGAAGCTATAGCGCTGGCTTATGAAGGGACTTCAATGCCCCTGGGGAGTCAAAGAACACTCCACCAGGAGTGTGGCTTCTTCCTGGGCATGGTCGAGCGGGATACCGATCGAGGATATTTGTGCGGCGGCAGGCTGGGCCTCACCGTCCACATTTATCAGATTCTACAACCTACAGGTCCCGACATTGCATTCCAATGTGCTATCAGCATAATGCTAGTTGAACTGCGAGTTCGTATCTAGATTATGTATGTGCTTGTGTCACACTGAGCGCCTTCTAGCCGCTCTGTATTTTTTCCCACATATAAAGCTCGCCTCTGCCGGCTAGTTGGATGATAACTTTGCTTTTTAGCTCAGGCACCTGCCTCTGGCTATCATAAGGCGAAGTTCAGCACGCACGGCGTTTTGCATGGTGTTCCCATAGCGTAAGCTACTTACGCAATAGGAGAGACCTATCGAAAGGGAACGACTCAGTTACTAACGTAACCTCGGTTCCCTGAGAGGAGGGAACGAGTATTGCGTAAGCTGCCGTGCTTGTGCTTGGTTAGTTCGCTTCAGTCGTTTTAACCTAAAGAACTCTCATGACGGGGCGCCCAATATATAGCTTGGCCACGCCCATCTTGGCGGGCTCTGACGCGCGCGGGCGCGAAGCGCGCTCATTGGTCGCGCATTCAGAGTCGCCCCGTCATTGGTTCGAGCAAGTTGCCGCAGCACAGCCAATGACCGAGTTCCTTCGTTCATTGCTGTCAGCTGTGCAGCTGCAATGCGTTTTACATAAAGACTTCAATATTCTCGAGAAAAGGAGTTTTCCCCATAGCGTTAGCTACTTACGCAATACTCGTTCCCTCCTCTCAGGGAACCGAGGTTACGTTAGTAACCGAGTCGTTTTGGCAGCTTAGTTTCAATAAATGCATTTCTTGGATTCGGGAGGAAGCTTTGATTTCTAAACATTTAAGTACGTTTTCACATTACAATGAACTCTCTAATTTTAAAAGATCCCAGAAAATTTGATAAATTGTGATATGACCCTTTAAGTGAGTACTGGAGGACCCTGAACAGCTTAAATACCTTTTCGTATGAGTTCAGGTTCAGCGTTGCATTTTTCTCCAGCTCTCAGAGAGGCAATAATGCCCCTTGCTGCCACTTCAGAGTCTCGTCTGTATGCCAGTGATTCAGCCAAATGCAGAAACCCTGTACGAACTGATAACACAGGACACAGTCAACACCAGGAGAGCATGCTAGGACTAAAAACTATCAAATGACTGTGATTTTCTGACCTGATTCAGCTAGTTCAGTTGTCAGTTTGAATATGTGCTTGCAAATGTGACCTGCGCAACAGCTAAAATTCTGGAGTGACTCACCATCTGTGATGCGATGCTTGTGAGAGTACTGAGCAGCCAGAGATTTCAGCAGGCTGTGGAGTGGCCCCATCTCTACCGCGGAGTTCTCCAACCACGTCAACATCTGCACAACGGCGTTGAAGAACAGCGATGAGAAGCCAACGTCTTGTGACACCAACCGCTAGAGGAGAAAAAGAGAAGTAGACAGAGTGAGCAAGCATAAGGAAGCACCAGTGAGGATATTAAATATGCAGGTATGAGTAGGTTAGGTGCCTGGTAAAGATGGAGTTGACGCAGTAGAGGACAGGAGATCGTATGGCTGTGGTGCATTGCCATGACCAGGGCTCCAGCGTGGGTGGAGTTTAGAAGGGCTGCTAAGGCTTGAAGGAGTCGTCCGGCAGCGCCACCCTGCTGGATGTGACCCTGCCGTGCCCGCAGAACCTCGTGGGCCAGGGTCTGCTGCAGAGATAATGACAGTGGTCGGACCGGAGACGGAGGCCAGCGAGGATCCACCTTCAGAGGGAAGAGCTAGATGGGGAAAGAGAATCGTCACCATCACAGTCGAGTCAAGTAATAAAGATCTAAACTGATATTCATCACTGGAGTTGAATTAATGAAGAACAAGGTCGTCTATGTGATTAAAATGTCAGTGAGGGGTCGTATCATGCAGAGTCTAAAGGGCCCAATATACTTCAAGTCAAATCAAAGGCTGAATGGGTGTGACATCACTTTGAACAAAATCTGTCCAAAACAAAGGCATTTTAGAGTTTGTTTAGGTGATTCAAAGCACTTTATTCCAGAAAACTTCACAAACCAATGAATTTTGTTCTTGTATGTGCGGTTGAGCTTCCGTTTATCATATTTGAGTGCTCTATGTATGTGCACTGATAAATGTTTATATATATATGAATAAAAGTCTAAATTAAATCTCTTCATCATTTAAACAACCGTCTCTCTTCAGAAGACTTGGATTAAACAGCTCAATGCATATGGATTACTTTTAGAATGCCTTTATGTACTTTTTAAAGCATAATATTTTTATTGGAATGGACTTTCAATGGAGGGACAGAAATCTCTCAGGTTTCATTCAAATATTATATGTGTTCTGAAAATGAACGAAAGTCTTTTGGTTTTGGAACAACATGAGGGTGTAAAAGTGACAGTAATTTCATTTTTTTTTTTTACTATCTTTTTAAAACTGATTGAGTGTTTTTTAAACATTTGACAGTTTTAATCACAATCCAATAATGATATTGTGATGTATTATAACGCCTTCACATACTATAAAAAATTTCCTAATACTTCCCACATCTGAAGTTGTAATTACGAGCTTGTCACAGTGTTTTGTAGTCAGAAAAAAAACAGGAATCATGGAGGACACCAGGCTTATTCTTGCCTTATTGGGGAAATCGTATTAAAGCAAAAATGATTTTTAGCATCCCATTCATTGACAACAATATAAACATTCACCCTGCTATCTAGTAAGCTTGCTGACGATTCTGGAATTTCAGTCAAATACAGGGTATTTTCGCTGCGTATAAACCATACAATATGCTTCAAATTTTTTTTCAAATATGTAAATATGCACTACTTAAACGAAAAGACAAGGTAATGTAGCTGTTGTGGAAAAAAACTAATAAAGAAAACCATTCACAGCAGCAATCATTCTCCCCTCCGCTACGTTCAAAGTTTATGGCACGCCCAACTCGGAAACTCGGTTATCAAAATTGTTTCCCAGTAGTAAATACGACTTGAGAGGGCCTATATGTCCAATTCTCTACTAGGAAACTCGTATTTACGATAATTCCGATCGCATGGGAAGGCAGCATTAAACCATCAACAAAATCTAGATTTATCTAAAAAAAAATCTATATCATGTTGTGAGGTTGTTGGCAATACTCAGCCTTAGAAGAGAGTGACCCGGAAATTGGAGAGAGAAAGGGAAAATGTGAACAGGACAGACTGCGTTGCTGGACTAAGACTGACCATGTCAGATTATCATATTATTATTAATAACATGGTAGAATTAAATCTTGGCCGGAGAAAAAACCCCTCTAAAAAGCAGCATAAGTAGTTCAAAATGAGGTGTCATACCTGTAGTAGGATCCCAGTGAGATCATCCTCTGGGCCGATCGCTGGCACCTGACTAACTGCTCTCATCTTTACAGAGCCATGGGGCGTTTCAACCGTAACCTTAGCCCTGTTCACCTCTGAGCTGTCTGTAACACATCAGATTAGCAGAGGAGTCAACTGAGAACAGCACCATAATTCCCTGCTGTCTTAACCCTTGGTGTAAGGCATTTGATCCTGACCTCTGCGTGAAGGAAGTGAAGCACTGAGCAAACTGTGAAACGTGTGTCCTCCCGTGGCTCCTCTCTCATGCTGGACTTCTACTAGATGAGCCATGTAGTCTAACAGATAAAAAAAACATCCATGATGTTTGCATCATTTCACACACACTGAATGCTGGGAGAACAGAGTACACCAAATGAAAGATCCTCACTCTTGTCCATGATGTTCTGCTCCAGTGACTGGGGATCATGGGACACGGCCTGGTCCAGATACTGCAGCAGTTTGCTCATGCTGGAGACGGGGATCCCGAAGGACTGGACGAACAACAGCAGCTGCGTGGGCTCCAGATCCTGTAGGGCTGCGAATGACAGAGAAACCCATTCAGACTTGTAAACAAACCTTCGGGGGGTGAAGTCGGGGTTTAAAAGATACTTAATATTCAGCAATATTATTGATTTGACTGCAATGACACTGTTGGATGAGAAGAAAACTTGAACTGAGCTGAATAATGACAGTTTTATGAACTCAAGACTAAACTGAATAGAGGTGAATAATGATACTATTGTCTTTTTAGAGCTGCTCATAGCTGAAATTGAATTTGTCTCAAATCTGATGAAGTTTGCATCATTGATTCTGTTATTTCACTGATTACTCTGAAGCTCCTGAAAATCTGTATTGTATAAAGTGCTATAGAAATAAAGCTATACAACGGTTCAAAAGTTTGGGGTCAATAAGATTTTCTTTGACAGAAATTAATACTTCTATTCAGCAAAGATTCATTTATTTGATCAAAAGTGACAGTAAAGACATTTGTAATGTTGCAAAAGATTTCTATTTTTTAATTTTAATTTTATTTTTTTACTTTCCATTCCTCAAATAATTTTCTCCCAAAAATATTAAGCATCACAACATTCGATAATAATTAGAAATGTTTCTTGAGCAGCAAATCATCATATAAGAATGATTTCTGAAGGATCATGTGACACTAAAGACTGGAGTAATGATGCTGAAAATTCAGCTTTGCAGCACAGGAATAAATTACATTTTAAAATATATTAAATATCTAAAAATATTATAACACCACAATATATTATCCACATTGTAATAATATTTCACAATTTTACTGTTTTTACTGTATTTTTAATCAAATAAATGCTACTTTGGTATTTCCTTAGTATCAAATTTGGTGTTTTGAAATCCTTATTCCTAAATACAAGATATCTATACCTGCATCAACCAATCGGGCGACCTCAGATCGGATCATTCGTAATTTCAGCCAATCTGGCAAAAGAAGGGCCTCCTCAGACGTGTCAACCAGGAATGCAGTAGGAAGGGGCTTTTTATCAGGAAACCAGATATCCAGCAGTATATAGAACTCACTTTCTCCTAAAAAACACAGTCATAGTAGCTGTTACTCCAAGTACAGGCAGAATCAATCCCCACACACCGCAACAGAGGAGACACTCACCTTTGGGAGGTCCCAGCGTGAGCAGGATGACCATAGCATGGACTACCAGAATGTGCATTGTGGCTGTTTCTCCTGTGGTCCATCGCAGAAACACTTGATCCTGAGATTCTGACTGTGATGTTTAAAATTTGGTATTTAATCATGTGAACAAGCAAGCAGTAATTTGAATTTCCAGTTCAGTTAATAGTTCCTTACCCAGCTGTAGAGGTCCTCTCCCTCTTTTGTCTTCCTCATACGACGGATGTAGGCAGAGAAGATGGTGATCAGAGCGGAGAGAACAGCGTCAGACTCAGGTCTGCAAGAGTGCTTGGAGAACAGGCAGTTCATTATAGTGGAGCGCTCCACTATCAGGCGAGCTACATCCTGAGAAGCCAGAGAGGAGAGACGAAACAGGTTAGCCTAGAGCTTTTCTCAGACTGATAAAATGCTGTAGGTTTAGACTAACCAAGGCCAGGTCATTGTGTAGGGACTGCTCCTCTACTGGTGCATGCTGGGATAGGTAAATCAGGTATGCGCTGATGGTTTGAGGATCGGTCTCCATGTGAATGGCCTGACAAAAAAAGGAAAACCACACAAACATAAGCTGATCAAGTTACCGATATTGATATTCTTGTAACTGTGTAGGTAGACTGACCTGCTGTAAGGCGCTGGCCGTCAAGCCTCTCACGCTGTCAAACAGAGGCAGTTTGGGGAGGTCCTGAAGGAGCCACTGATAGCCTGGCAATAACTCTGCATCTCCGGAGTCCTCCTCCATGAGCTGATCCCTCTCCTCTCTATCTCTTAATCCTCCCTCCGTCAGCACCAGAGACAAACCCTGACACACATCACAATCAACAATCTTATTAAAGCGTCTAAATGAACCAAGCACTGGTGGATGGTTAATTAACTCCGCACCTTCATGGCCAGCACTCTAGAGGCCACCTGAGAAGAGCTGAGACGGCGCAGGAAGTAGTCCAAGACCTCGCATGTGGTCTGTTCATCAGCCTTAGGACCCAGCAGAAGGTCCTGTAGCCGCCCAAGAAGCTGCCTCTGTTTCTGCTGCCTCTGATGGGAAAGATGAGGAGGGAAAAATACAGTGAAAACAATAATATTGTGAAATTTTAAAATAACCGTTTTCTATTTGAATATATTTAAAAATATAATTTATTCATGTGATCAAAGCTGAATTTTCAGCATCATTAATCCAGTCTTCAGTGTCACATGATCCTTCAGAAATCATTCTAATATGATGATCTGCTGCTAAAGAAGCATTTCTTATTATAAACAACGTTAAAAATGGCTGCTAAATATTTTTGTGGAATCTGAGATGCCTTTTTTTCAGGATTATTTGATGCAAAGAACAGCATTTATTTGAAATGGAAATCTTTTGTAAGATTATAAACGACTTCACTGTAGCTTTTGATCAATTTAACGCATTCTTGCTGATAAAAAAAAATTCTTAAAAACTTTTTAATGGCAGTGTATATATTCAGCATCTTTGCCCACCCTAACAATTTTCCTAAAGTAGGGATTGGAATAACGGTCATGAAAAAATAAACTTTGTTTTAAGACAACATTACAAGATGACTTCAGGGGGGAAAATAAAATATGGCCCCTTGAGAAGACAACAGACATGTGAGATCGAGACTGAGCTTTACCTGTCTTTTCTTCACTCTCTGCTCTTTGCTCTCTCCTTCTTCCTCATCATCAATGGAAGATGCGTCATCAGCGGCATCGTGGAGGAGGAATTCGCACAGGCACTGAACGGGCAGCACATCCAACGACCCTTCACTAGACTGGACGAGATCAGCCAGCCACGGCATAGACTGAGAGGAGGCCTGGACGGGAGGGAAATATGAAATTTAGCGAGTCCCTTAAACATGGCTCTTAAGAACAGCATAGGAAAGTGTTTACTTGTCTCTGGATGATATTGAGCAGGAAGTCAGGGTTGCGGCTGCGGCAGAGCAAATGGCCCAGGCGCAAAGACTGGTTCAGAGTCTTCACTTGATCCAGGACAAGAGGAGGTGGCCTACGTGGGGGTCCCCTAAGTGAACCAAAGACAGGGTCAGTTTCTTTAAAAACGCACTGGATTATTAATGCAGTGACAAACGGGAAGTCATACTTGGGGTCCAGGCTGGTGAGCTGGGACAGCAGAAGGCTGTTGTTCTCTGTTATGGTCTGCTTGGTGGAGGCGGCTGCCAGGTGGCTCTCAAAGGCCAGGATCTCCTGCCGCTCCTTCTGAGAGATCTGCAGCTCTCGATTGATCATTTCTGTTTTGGTCTCCTCGTCGGCCACCGTGCAAGGAGGGTAGGAGTAGTTACTGAGAAGAGAGCAAAAGAAAAAGTCAAGTGCTGAAATATCCATAAAACCGCATTTCCACAAAATATGCAGAACACTTACTTTGTCATAACCATCTCCATGAGCATTTTCAGACTGGGGTAACCATCCCACGCTGCCAAACCTGAAACCGTCAGTGACAGCGATGTAATGGTGTTCTAATGAGATGTTATTATGAAATGCAAGTATTGCAACATATCTGGCCTCACCGATTTTCTGTGGGTTGAATGCTGCGACCACAAGCAGCAGGAGCCAGGCCTTCCAGTAAAGAGTTGATATGGCCAGATTAGGAGGTTGATACCTAAAATGGAACATTTAATAAAGTATTTCACTTCTCAGACGAATAAACAGCCCACAAATAGAGTAACAGATTCCAGGAGCGGACAGACCACAGTGTAGCTTAAACTTTCAATGCAAACAGTCCATTACACCCAATAATTATCTGGCAATATGAAGCTGATGAATCACTGCTTAATAAAACAGAAGTTAAAAAACAGCAGGGAATAAACTCGGTGAAGGGTAAAGGCCGTACCCTGCAGGTAGCTGGATGTTCTCTGGGTGATGGTACGTGCAAAGGTTCAGCACAGCATCAATGAGCTGAATCCTCTCCACTCGCAACACATCCAAGTCTACAGTTGATGATGTAGGAAGACAAACATAATCACATGGCCAGCTTTAAAAACAGACCAGATCACTACTAAACAGGTCTGAGCTATGTGTGTACTGTACCGACATTGCTCTAACCAGGAGCATTGTCTTACCATCAGACTGAACTCCTGCAGCTCTCTTCACCAGATGATCGGCCAGCTCCATGGCGTCAGCAGGGCCCAGGGGCAAATCACGAGAGAGACCGATCACCAAGATGCGCATCAGTGTGTCCTCCAGCAGAGGAACCTCAGAGCACAGCCGGAGAAAGAAACTAACAAACAGGAGAAATGCTTTAGCATCTATAAAAAAAAGCACAAAAAAAACCCCACTCTTTCTGTACGATGTTCAATCAGAGATATCATCTCACTTTCTGTCACTCTCAGGTGGCCAGTTGTCCCATTTGTAATAGGTCTCAGGCTGCTCTGTGAAAAGCACCTTGTGAAGACTGTTGATACACAACGAAACAATCAGCAAAATAACAATCTTACAAGCAGAATTACAAGTGACAGTTTAATTTAAAGGTTCCAATGAGGGTGTTAAATGGTCATGAAATATTAAATAAATTATGTTCTTGGTGCAAAAAACTTGACTCACATTTTAAAGGAGTCATGACATGAGAATATAATACAAATTTGACATATAAAGGTCTTTGCACCATTAAAACATCCTGCAAGTTTCATAGCTTAAAATGTCCTTCTCATTATAAACAAAGCATTTATTTAATCAAGCTCCAAAAACATTTATTTTTTATTTTACATATTGCCTATAACAATAACAAAACTAGTCCTACATCCCTCGTATCCATACCAGTGCACATAGTCTTTAGCTCCCACTTTACTGATGGTGGGAACCACGGAGTGTAGCCACCACACAGCATCTCTCTGGATGGCAGCGATCTGGTTCTGAAAGGACCTCAGTGCTTCCAGATCTGAAATACAGACACATTTGCAACCTCATTATCAGAAAAAACAGTTTTGAATGTTGGGTTCTGTTTACACCTGGTCACTTCCGATCATGAAAAGACCAGGTGTAAATGCCCTCCGAAACTCTTCTGAGACGGATTTAAACAATCACTCAAACCACTTCAAGAGGGGGGTCTGAGACTAATTTCAAACCAAACTGGACAAGTGTAAATGCATCTGGTTGTTGAAACCCCATATGTAAACATTACTCCTCGCAAAATGTTACAAAAAATAAACGTGTGAGAGCGTGTTATAGGATATATGACATGTTATAGACATGTTATATGACAGCGCTACTGCAGCACGCATTGACGCAGATGAGTAGCTGAGTATCTCTTCAGCAAGCCAACGCGCAAGCTGCAGCAAATAAAACTGAAAGTAAGTCTCAGATGCTTAACACACAATCATCTTCATTAAAAGTAGTGAGACAAAATTATCTTACCAGTGCTGATGCCGCTCTCTCTCCTATTGCGGCCTTTGGTCTTGAAATTAGCTGATGATAAATAAAATGCAGCTCATATTCGTTGCTTTCATTGACGTGAACTCCGTTAAATTTGCATATAGCGCGGGAATTGAAGATTGGATATATATTCGTTTTGCGGAGACACATTTATGTGGCCAAGTGTAAATGAAACCGTTTTAACAAATCAGATAGCTATCCGATCAGTAAAAACCCATGAAGTGATCAGGTGTAAACAGGCCCTTGGATATAAGGCACTAGAGTATAAAACATCTTACTCTTCTTCTCTCCTTTGTCCCACGCAATGCCGGCCTCTTTGACCTGAGCCGTGATCCCCAACATCATGGAAACCGTTAAGAGATCTGTCACTTGGATGACAAAACGCTCCTGAGATGGATAAAAAACTAATTATGTAAAGGCAATACATCAAAACATGTCTTCCATTTCTTTTAAGAAACAACACATAATAAATACAGTCCTCACTTTAAACTCCATGTCCACATAAGTGGCCTCTTTTCTCTCTTGCATGAGGCCTAAACAGAAGGACTGGAAGTTGATCTCATGTTTGGTCTGTTTAATGATTTCCCTAAGCAAGGCCCTTGATGCCCGCAGGTAGTCATCCTTATTGGTCAGCAAGTCCTGGAACACCATTGCCAGAAACTAGGGACAAGACAAAACAAAAGAGCTCAAAATAAATGTTTTTAAACTTTTCGGGTCCACAACTGGAACAGGTCAAGTTTGATACTGAGAGTTACGGATCTTGAAAACAAGTATGAGCAAAACTAACAGTTACAATCGCCTTAGAAAGCAACACTGAATACAGTTATTGTGCATGAAGCCAAAAATGTTGTTTGAAAAGTCACCTTGGGTGCCTGCTCTGGGCTATGTTGCAGAACAGTATGGAGGACTTGCATGTTATTGGGATTTCTGGCATTTGACAACTCGTTAAATATCACAAACTTCACCATGGTGCCCAGATTATCTCGGTGAGCATTTAGAAGTTCCCTGCAGAACATGAAAAATACAAAAAGGTACATAAAATCAAAAAAGCATTTAGACTTCACTTGGGGTGTAACGGTACATGCACTCATACTGAATATTTTTGGTGCAGTACGCATGTGTACCGAATGAATACAGTGTTGTTTAAACCACTGCATGTGAGGAACTTCTCTCTGTGTAGAAAGTTATTTCAAAATCAAGAGATTCCCCCCTAGGATGGGACAATATCATTTGTATCAATATACTTTGATGTTGCAAACACATCTGAAAAAATAACAAAAGACACAGAGTAGGCTGCTATTGCAGAAGTGCACGATCCAAGTACACATACCGAACCATCATTACTGTGTACCGTTACACCCCTAGACTTTTAATTACTAACTTAGCATTTTGTGGAGAATAACCCAAGAGTTCAGGTTTGAAGGTGTAATGCAGACCTGACACACAGCATATAGTGGTTGAGGAGAACTTTAGGTTTGAGGCGGATCTTGATGAGGTTCGAGATGACCTCCATGTCGTCTGAGCCGTGTGTATTACAGTTCATGCACAGAGACATGAGAAGATCCTGTGCTGGCCGAGTCAGCTGGAAAAGCATCAAACAAGAATAAACCTTTTGATATGTGGTTTCACTCTCTCAGACAAAGACACTTCCTCTCTTTTGTCCACATTGTTGTACCTTGGGATTCTGTAACCACATCTCAAGTCTCTGCACGGCCATCAGTCGGACCTCTTTATAACCACAGGTGGCCGTGAGAAGACGCAAAAGGTTCCTGGACACATTGTCCATGGGCTGGCGACGGTTCAGCTGGTCCCTCAAAACATCCAACACGTACTCCTCCACACTTTCAGACAGATCTTCGTACCTGGAGGCAAAGCAGATAATGGTTACACACATCCACATAACCATGTTACAAGTTACAGATTTGTAAAAAAATTTTTTACAATATGTAAATACCTGTGCATATTGCGGTCATAATTCCAAAATTTCAGTACCAGTGAAAATTCATAATACCAATTTCCAATACCACAGAAAACATTAATAGGCTTCTTAAAGGAGAACTCCGGCAATTTTTAAGTTAATCTTGATCGTTATACCTTTGTGAGTAATGTCTATAGAAAAAAAAACTAACCGGATTGGTGCTTGCAACACGGAGCTGTTCCCGCAAATGCCCAGAGCTCCCACTCAGCTAAAACGGCAGTTATGGGGGCATATACATAAAGAGTGTCTTTGTGCCTCATAACAGACACGAAATGCAATTAAAATGTCTGTCCAACATGAACAGGCCCCTTACATGTGAACAAGATGCGTTTAGCAACTTAGCCATTGTGTAAATTCACCTAAATAGTGTTTTAGACGGCTAGCTGTAGTCTCGCGCTGAAGTCCCGTGGGAACTCAGTTGTAGCCGGGAAAAAGTAAACAGTGTGCACGTGGGAGGAGCGTAGTGTGAAGAGTGATGATCGGAGTTGCTCACAAGTGAAGAAGAAATGGTTCGCGTTATTACTTCAGCGGGACTTCAGCGCGAGACTACAAGGATGACTACACAGACACAACACAGCGGGGCCGGTTGAAGAAAAAAGCCATTCCGTGGACGAAGACGGGTGCAACCACTGTGGAGGTAATGTAAACTTTATTTATCCTTCCATTTGGGCACACACGGCTTGAGATGTGCAGTAATATGTTTTTGTAGTCTTATTTGCGAAACTTTAATTGTTTCACTAGCTTCTATGTCTTCAATTATATTTATATATATAATATACTCCCACCTGCACACTGGTATTTACCTTTTCCCGGCTACAACTGAGTTCCCACGGGACTTCAGCGCGAGACTACAGCTAGCCGTCTAAAACACAATTTAGGTGAATTTAAACAATGGCTAAGTTGCTAAACGCATCTTGTTCACATGTAAGGGGCCTGTTCATGTTGGACAGACATTTTAATTGCATTTCGTGTCTGTTATGAGGCACAAAGACACTCTTTATGTATATGCCCCCATAACTGCCGTTTTAGCTGAGTGGGAGCTCTGGGCATTTGCGGGAACAGCTCCGTGATGAAAGCACCAATCCGGTTAGTTTTTTTTTCTATAGACATTACTCACAAAGGTGTAACGATCAAGATTGACTTAAAAATTGCCCGGAGTTCTCACTCATTTACATGTAAAATTATATATCTTCTGTTAAATATTTATCAAAATATTTATACAACATATTAGTTACATATACACTACTGTTTAAAAGTTTACAAAGTTTAAAAAGCCAGATTTTTTTTAGTTTTGGAAAATTAAATCTTATCCAATCCTTTAAGAAAAATACAGTAAAAACAGTAATATTGTGAAATATTATTTAAATTTCAAATAACTTTTTTATATATATTTTAAAATGTAATTTATTCATGTGATGCAAAGCTGAATTTTCTGCAGTCTCCAGTGTCACATGATCCGTCAGAAATAATTCTAATATGACGATTTGATGCTCAAGAAACATTTCTGATTATTATCAATAGGGGTGTAACGGTTCACAAAATTCACGGTTCGGTTCGATACGATACAGTGGTGTCACGGTTCGGTTCGGTTCGATACAATACAGAAAAAAGAAAAATGCCACAGAAATGTCCTATTTATTAAAAGAAAAATTATTTTTAAATAAGTGAGTTTTCCTACATCTTGAAACTTTTAGTTTTATAAATGGGGGTAATCTTTGAAGGATGAACAAATAATGTTTTGGTCATCACATTAAAACTAACATTTAAATATGATCATATTTGAGTTTTGAAGTGCTGGAAAAAGATGTGTGATGTACTTGAAAGCATTTTACTATTTCTGCCAAACTTCTATGGTTACAGTGAGTGTTACTACAGTAACGTTAAATCCATGTTGCTGATCTGTGGACTTAAAACCTATAACTAATTCATTCATGGAACAATGTTTTTTCTTGGTTTCCACGTCAGCGCTGTTTGATCCGTTTATAACAGAGAAATTTTAATGCTTCTCACTAGATCTCGCAGTCATGTTATTACTTCAGTGGCGAATTAAAATGCTTTGTTTACCGGATCTCCCAGCGCTGTGTAAAAGTGTCGCTTGATCATGATCGGCTTGCGCTCATAGCTCGCGCTGCACTGATGTTGATGGTCCGAACTGATAAACGATCCGTGAAGCACAAAATAATGAGTAGCGCAGTTTCGTTCCGCTTTCATTACGTTTGCCATTTGATGTTGCGCAACGTTGTGATGGTGGATTTTGGTCAGCAGGAAAAATGGTCCAACGAATCGTTCGGTTCGTTCGAATGCGTACCGAATACCGAACCGAAAGCCTCGTACCGAACGGTTCAATACGAATACATGTATCGTTACACCCCTAATTATCAATGTTGAAAACATTTCTATGGAAATGTATATTTTTTTCAGGACTCTGATGAATAGAAAGTTTAAAAGAACAGCGTTTATCGATGTAAAAGTATTTACTGTTAATTTATCAATTTAATGAATCATTGCTGCTGAATAAATTAATTCTTACCAACCCCAAACTTTTGAAGTCAAGACAATGCAATGTAGCATTCTCAATTTAGTAAATATTACTTCAAGTTCTCAACATGATTATTCAATGTAATGCAGTTCTTTATAATTAAAGACTACTACATTGTCTTGAGTATCTGTAGTTCAGTACCTTGGCATGGCCTGTCCATCATCCTCTGGACTGAGTTTCTCTTCAGCGATTAGCAGCTCAGTCTGACCTTCATCTTCATCTGGAGTGGAAGGATGAGGGCTGTTCCCTAAAACAGTATTTTGAGTCATTTAAACTATTTGTTACTAACCTACACATGACTGAATATAGTCTTGGACCACCAACCTGCACTGAGGTCGCCTCCTGACCGTGCTGTTTCCGTCTGGAGCAGCATACTCTTAGGAGGCATCTTTGTTGTGAAGGCAGTTTGGATGTTATCCACAAATGTTTTACAGTGCGAGCTGTCCACCCAGATCCTCTCACCGAGAGAGTCCTCAATGTAGACCTGGGGAACACCACAATGACAGTGTATCAGTACTATGATTACTGAGAGACAGGAAAGCTGGCCAGATTGACTGCTTACTTTGACAAATATCTCAGGCCAGTTTTCATCCTCCTCATAGGCGGCCATCAACAGGTTACAGGCCAGCACGGACACCAGGTTGTTCCCCTTGGCCTTAAAGTTAATTGAGGCATCACGGCGGAGCAAACTGCAAAGAGCCTGATCAAAGACGTTCAACACAATAAGTTACGTCACCAGCAGCAACAGTAAATTCCAGTACTATAGCAGAGGAGATGAGATGAGACCTACCTCTATCACACCCTCTGTGGCAAAGACATTGGGCTTGATTTTGGCCAGAAACATGAGGCTGAGGTACAGCGTCATGTCAGGCTTGGCTCTGTTCATCTTCAGCTGTTTGACAGCCCCGCAGAGCACACCCTCAATGCGGTCATCATTACCCTCTGCCTCCGCTGCCTCGATCTCATCCAGAAGAACAGCAGGCGACACTGAAAAACAAGCAATCACATGTTGTGTGAATTCACATTGCGTGTAAAAACAAGGTCTATGGAAATATGAACACTGGATTTGGAATATGGATGTCTAAAGTAACGCATAAATACTACAATATTTACTGTAAAATGGTCAAAAGCACTTCAAACAGGTCAAAATGGCAGTCTCATTTATAATGCAATTAGTTGAAATGTAAGAGTGTTTCTGAAGCCACTTAAGTAGGACTGAAGTAAATCTTTATATTTCATTATTACTTCTATTGTCTTTGAAATATCATTTAAGTGCAATAATGTCAAAAGTATACGCATTTACGGTAAACTAAAACCTACTTTAATATTTTTTCTATTTAAACTAGCACGTTTTTAAATATATATCTAATTACACATTTGTAATGATGAAGTATAAATGTAATATTAAATAACACACTACAGTTAAAATTATAATCACGTACTTTAAATGTGCTTTAGTTTGTTAATCAACACAAAGTGGACTAAATGACTGAAGAAGTCCTGAAGGTCCAGTTTGAATTAACATTACACGGTCAAAACATTTCTTTAAAAAAATGTAACATATGCACAAATTAACTGTTCATAATAAGATCTGTAAGATGCATTCAGAAAATAGAAAATAGGGTTAATTTTCATTTCATGTCGACTTCAAATATAATTAAGCGCAATTATTTTTCAAAAGGGAATACTTGTCCTCCTGTTACATAAGCACTTGTTCTATTGTATAATAATATTTGAAATATTAAATTGTTCTTTTATTAAATCAAATAAATAAATGTTCTTTATTTTAGTTTACTTGTTTGTTTTAATTTTTGTTTTAACGTTTGTGTTAATAATTACACTTTAGTTTTTTTAAAGGGGTCCTATTATGCCCTTTTACAAAGTCTTGATTTTGTTTTTGGGCTGTACTAGAATATGCTTTCATGCTTGATTGTTCAAAAACCGCATTATTTTTCAAACATTTTACATTATTAAAGTTCCTCTCTTCCCAGTCTGACCCGAACTGCACCATTTCAGGAGAAGCTTTTATGTGTAGCCTGCCTGGTGGTTCTGGAAGCTGTTCTTTGTAAAATGTGCAGCACACAGATAAACGTATGTTCAGGAACAGTGTTTAAAATAAATTAAACACTCTAAGTTCATCAGCCTTAGGAAGGTCAAACAAATGAGTTGTGGAAAAAACAGCGTGTCTTTGATATAGCAGCAGCTGATCCAGGCCTCGTCCACTTTTCTGCGTATTCCGTGGGGGATAACATTATGACTACATAAAGCCAGGAAAAATCGCATTGTGGTCTAAACGAGCTGTACGCTGTAGTTCTTGAAAAGCGGATTCTATTAAATAAAATATCTCCCTTTGAAATGGACTTTGAGCTTTGTAACCTTGGAGATCTTTTTTATGCTCAAACAGCAACATTACACACTAACTAAAGTTAAAAAAAGGAAAAAGCATAAAAGGACCCCTTTAATTAAAAGAGTTTGATCATTCTTTTTCTTTTCGGCTTTGGTATCAAAGTTGGTATTAATAATTAATGGATTTGACTGCCAATGGTATCAACTAAAAAATATTGACATTGTGAAACCCTAAATTAGATTCAAGTTTTTCTGAATCTCACCTTCAATAGGAACTACAGATGGCTCTTTGATTGAAGGGGATATTGATCTTTTGTCAACGGCAGCCACCTCAGCGAGGCGTGAGAGGGCACTGGGTGGAGTACTAGAGAGCTTGGGCCGCTTGGACAGGCTGGAGGAAGAGGGCAGGGATGAAGATGCCTCTCTCTTGCGGTCTGGGGGCAAAACGGCGGACGGTGGCTTCAAGAGAGCTGGGTTTGCTTTGGGCTCACTGCCTTGACTCTTTGCTCCAAGAGCAATGAAATCCCCTGGAGGCGGGTGACCTGTCACAGGATGATAAAGACATGTCCGAAAATTGTCATGAAATGTATTTGTCATGATCACAGCTAAACACTCTTACCTGATGGTTTGGTGTTACTAGGACGCCTAATGCTTGTTGGCTTTGGTCGATTCATTGTTACACAATTCCCACAAGTTCCAACTTACTGTAACTGTAAGAGACTTAAACACAACAAACTTGGAAAAACATTAGAGGAATTACAATGATATAGTCATAGATACAAAAGCTGCATTCAGGTAAACTATAAGAGCTGATATGTTGTTGATGTGGGATATTCGGAGATGGTAACAATGATATTGTAACACTGAAAAGGAATGTAAAACGCCTTTTATTACCTTTAAGAGCTCTCAATTCAATTCGACTTGTCTTCTGTGTTTGTTTACAAGCTGCATCTGGTCTGTGAGTCTTTCAACATTTGGCAGCTAACGTTAATGTCTTAGCAAAAAAACATCACACTTTACCCACAATGTACTTTTTAGAAATACCATTCAGTGCTAACAGTAAAATATATTTAATATAATGACATAGTAAGAGCAGAATATGAAAATAATATTTATAAACTACCTCAGTCTTTCAAATGCGCTGCTATTTCATTTGGCGTGTACAAATGTTCCTACTTCTTCTTGCTGCAGTAGGAGAGTTTCCTGAAAGAGCGACAGCGCCTCCTACAGCACTGGAGTCTGACTGAGTGGCCATTCAGGGTTAACCGAAGTAATAATTAGTAAGAAAAATATATGTGTAGTACTGTAGGTATTGATAATAACAGTAAACTTTCATGAGTTATGTTAGGGATATTTCGTACAATAAACAATCACTGTGTAATTGGTACTGTGTTGGATTGCCTCTTATCATGTGCATATGAAGTCTACAGTTACTGAAGCAAAACCAGCAGAAAAGCACTTTGATAAGTTTTATGAGCTTTGAAGAAATAAAAAAAAAGGCATTTAGGACTTTTCAATAAATAAACACAATGAAACAATGAATATGCTAAAGTTTTTATGAGCTTTGAAGAAATTGAAAAGACATTTTGTGACTTTTCAAAAAAAAAAATAAAAAAAATAACATAACAAAAAACATAATAGACTTAAGCTTTTATGAGCTTTGAAGAAATTGAAAAGACATTTTGGGACTTTTCCAAAAACAAATAAAATAAAAAATAAAATAAAATAAAACATAACAAAAAAAAACATCTTATGCTTTTATAAGCTTTGAAGAAATTGAAAAGACATTTTGAGACTTTTCCAAAATCAAAAACAAAACAAAGTCATGCTAAACAAACAAACAAACACATAAATAAATAAATAAATAAACAAACAAAATATATGAATAAATAAATAAACTTAAACAGGGTTTAAGTCAGTAAACCTGAATATATATTTTAATGTATTTAATTTATTTCATTGCAATATTATTGATCTATTAGACTTTTTGTAAACAACCACATAATCATATTGTCAGAAACTCTAGCATGTGTCTTAAAGCACATATACTCAGGGTGATTAGATGTCTTTGGGTGGCACTGTTGCTATGGAGCGTTTAGGGACTATACAAAGAATAATGTTTCCAAGAATCTTCACTTTGAAAATGATGTCAGACATGGAAACAGACATTACTGTGCCTGCCAGACAAAAGAAAACAGAACTTTCACCCAGAAAAGAACACCACAGAGAACACACACTGTAAGGTACTCAGCAAAAACAACATGTGCTTGTAATCGGAGCTCTACGGAGAAAATCGACATATGTGCCTGGTTACTGTTGTTGTAAGTATTGTTGAAAACATACTTCTCTGACAGGAACAATGAATGGCCGCTTAATTCTGAAAGCCCTCCAGATATGAAATATGCATGCCACTTCTAAAATGTAGCGAGTGGAACAAAATATTACATGTGTTTCCATAAACCCAGACAACTCAAAGAAGATTTGCTGAGCACTTCAGTTGTAATGGACTTTTAAAAGAATCTTCCCTGCATCTTCCCTAATAAAGTCAATATACAAAACCATTAGCCACGCAAAACTGCCCACTTGTTATATAAAGTGTTTTTCATATTAACCATATTTTTATGATGTCAGTGGCACACTCACTATTCCAAATAAAAATCTAATGTCACAGGGGAAATCTGGAAAAAGAATAACTTTTTTGCGGTATTTTTCAACCGTATTTTAGGTAGGCTATTTATAATTAAATAAATGATCAGGCCTCTTTATATAGTATATTAATATGAATAAACTGCTATTTTTATATAAAGACGACATAAGCATATTTTTAGTTTTGGAAGATTCAAGCAGGTCTGTCTAATGTTTGGCTTAAGCCAGCATGATCTTAAGAACATGAGGATGTGTTTCCACTTAAAATCTCCTATTTTTTCACTTCCACATGGTGGTTTCCCACAAGTCCCACAGGAAAGCAGAATGGCAGTTCATCACTTCTTTTATGTTATTTGAGCTACATTTGTCTTTTTCTCTTTTGAGGTGTGTATAAGAATGGTCCAAAGATCAGGTGTGGTTTTTTTTTTTTTGTAAAGTGATATTTTTCACCTGTGGACAGAGAACATTTTTCATCTAACTTTAATTGACTATTAATTTAGGTAAATATTAAAGATAATTTACTTTATTTTAAAGATTTCTTAAAGATTTTTAGAAAAATGTGTTGTGAGAATAGAAGTGATTTTAGTACACGACACGCAGTCACGTGCACACTCGGTATGGAAAATTTCATGCAAACAAAAAGCATGTTTTCAGTTGCCATATATACAGTAAAACTTGGTAAGACAGAGAGAAGTTATTAAACACCACCCAGAATTCTAGGAAGCCAGAAGCCCAAACATTGATATCAAACCCATATGCTTTCTCAGAGAGTGAATGTATTTGTGTTGAGTCACTAGACTGAGAGAATGACTGAGCTATAAAGGAGGACTAAACTATAAACAAAAGTATACATAATTATGTAGAACACACACACAAACACACACACACACACACACACACACACACACACACACACACACACACACACACACACACACACACACACACACACACACACACACACACACACAAACAAAATGTGTTTGTGTGTATTTTTATATATTGTGTATTGTTTATATATCAAAGTCACTATGAAATCAAAATGGACAATTCTTGTTTTTTTTTGCAGTGTCTTAAATTCTTTAATCAAGATTACGAGGGCACATGATTTTTTAAATAACGTTAACTTCCCCTCCCTTTTGCAGAGACATGTCTTCTCTTCTCTGATGACCTGTTTACTGGGGCAAGGGCGGGCAACCTGTCACTCACATGAGATTGACCAATAGCAAACCACATTATATTATATTAGCCTATATTACATTATGTTATATTATATTACATTATATTATATTATATTATATTATATTATGTAGCCTCCTTTGCCTTTACTTCACTGAAAACAATGTTGTGAAATCTACATACATAGCTATAATTAATTCAATAATCTAAGTGTCTATAGCTCATAGTGTCACTTGACACGGCAGCTGCCTTCCATGTGGAAGTACAGTAAATGAGGTGTGACCACACAGACGGTGTTTGCGACTGCTTTAAAACAGTGTTTTGTGACAGACAGAGGGCGCTTTCGAGTCCCTGCACCATTATGTGCAATTCAGAAATGTATGATAAACATAGACGTTACAGAAAGACCAAAAATTAATTAAATGTGTGTATGAGCTCTGATAACAGTCACGTCATACCACACATATTCTGGGAGGCTGATACACACCAATTCGACCATTTGTCAATGTCTAGCTCAAGATCATTGAAATAACTCGTCGTTGAATGCATACATAATCTGACTCTTAAACGCTAATTTCTAGCAATTAATACAATAAACGTTGCAAAAGTTTTCAGTTGCGTCTATTTCTGGGCTCCACTAGTTTCCCGCCTGACTGACGTCAGCATAAAGTTATTTTCATGAATGGAGGGGGCGGTCACGAGAAAACGCTGACGTCAGTGCTTGCGGAAGCACAGAGTGGAATGTTGATACATTGTTGTTGTTTTGTAGTTAATTTAGTTCAGAGAAACATTTCGCTTCGGTTGCAGGACGCGAGACAAGGCTCAGCCTGTTGATTCCAGGACACTTCTCAGAGATTTTGCGCATCCCCGACAGAGATTCCGCGCTCACAAGGTAAAGTGTGCGAGCTTTTTTTGGGAGATGTTTTGAAATTCCTCTCGAAATTGCTGATCTTAACACGATGACGGACAAGAATTCAGCCTATCCGTAGTATTTATGTAGTCGATGCATAGCTTAATAAATTCTTCTCTTACAATTCAAAAGTTGTATATAAAGAATTAGGATTAATTTACTATAAAGATGGAACATATATGTAATGGTGAAATATTTGATTATAAAAACAAATAGCGGTCTGGTTTGGACACGTGTTAAAGGTTGCAACCTGGAATTTAGCCTACTAATTCCTTTTCGGATTTTTTTTGTTTGTTGCTTTTATATAAACAATCACATCTATAAACATACGTATCTCACTGACTATCGTTAATGTTGTATACATTGGAAGTTTGTTTTACTTGCTTCGTACATTTTAAAGGGAATAAGTTGGCTAAGTTCATCGTAGACAGTGCATCTTTGACAAACTAAACAACGACGTCTCGTAACTTTTAAAGCAGTTTGGCGATACTATTCCAACTTTTTTTGTCGCTTTTAACAGCGAGCTTGTTTCAAAATAATTAATATTACGCCATAAGGAAATAACACGTGGTTGGCATTTAGGAATTCTGGGACAAAGGGCATATTTGTGTGGCGAGCACTTTTGGAAGTAACGGCAAGCGACCTAAAGACTGTAATGATGATCCCGAGTCAGCTGAGCCGCGCGGAAAGATTCCGTTTTCTCGCGCTCTTTAATCAACACGAGGATTCAAGAATAGGGTGACGTTATGTCAGATTCTCAGTGCACGGTGGCGTGAACGCGCACAGTGTGGTGGATATTACTTGTAAGCAAAATAATGCATTGTACCTTCAGTAAAAGGCTATATTTGGAGGCTTTTTATCGTTGAGCAGTGCTAAAATCCGTGATGAATATACTGTATGAAATAACATCGTCATGAAGCAGCATGAGCCACCTTATGTCTACCAAACCCTAGGATATTTAATAAGACATATTAACAAGTTAGTGATCGATTTTTTTTAAGCTAACTTATGAAATGGAAAGCCTATATGTGTTTGTGTGTGTGATGTGTAGGTTATTGGAAATATTTATTAACACATTGTTTAGGAATGATTGTGTCCACTCTATTCTGGCAGGTTAGCTCTAAAGCAACGCCCTCACAGGAAAAATTTGTCATAACTGGATAATGTGATTCATTTCCACATTGGGTGATAAAATAGCTGTCCTGAACCAATTTATATGATAAAACAATATTAAAGGGAAGTCCATTATTAGAGGAATGCTTGTCAAACAGAGTATGAATTTGGACTTCATTTGGTATGTAACCTTACATTTAAGGACACCCATGGTGGGAAATTAACTTTTTTTTCAACTTACAAATCAGATATTAAACTCCTTTAAGTGGACCAGAAATGCATTCACACTGTTCCACATTAGGTAGGGTCTAAGTAAACTTTACATTCACACTGTTTTTGGAATTCACCTTTAACCCCTATGGTATTGTATTGCATTAGCTTTGTATAGTACTTAACATTACACAGTGTTAGTTTGGAGAGCTTTGCGTTTACATTGATATAAGTGAAGCAAGTCAATTTACTTAAAGTGCTTTTCATTATACACATTGTGTAATACACTCTGCTTTCAAAGTTTCAAAGCTTTATTATGTTAATACCTACATGTCCACATTTAGCAGTTTAGAGCTGGATGACAGTATAGATTACTTTTGATGACAATATAAACAATCACGCAGTTGAGATTTGCTTAATGTAGGCCCTGTTGTGTGTCCTATGTTGTAAAATTGGATATACTTATAGGAGCTGTACATTAGAGTTTGTTTGAATTTATGTGGCAAAATTGTGGATTATGAGTTAAGTGTTTTTTTTTTCTTTCTTTTTTTCAATTTATAACAACCACACCATAGATTTGTATTGTACCTGGAGCACCACTTGAGATTGTTCATTCAGTGTTTACATATAAGGAAAAATCTTGTGGTTGTAAGGAGAAAATTCACATGTGGTATATGAAAAGCACTCGTGCAGCATGCATGACGAACAGCAAATCAGGCATGCACGTTGACAGCATGTCTTTCATCTGTGCCTCAAGATAAAATCGAATGTGTGCAATTTATTTATCTTTTTTTTTATTTTTTTTTTACAAAATAGCGCTCAGAGACATTTTACACGGCATTTGCCACAGCGACTGGTAGATGAGCAAAAATATCCACCGGTGTGTAAAAAAGTATCTGCATTTGGCTGGTGGCGGGTGTTCATGCCTTGGAGAATATAAAAAGGCCACCATCCAAGTCTGAGGGGCCGCTGTGGTCAAATCTGATAATTTGGCTTTGTTTTTCCAGAGTCAGCAGAAGATCAGTTGTTGAGGCTGCTAATTCAGCACTGGTCATTGCCCAAAAAGAGGCCCGAGAGCATTGAGTGCCTGTCATTACACTGAAACAGTTGCTGGGGTCAGATTATGTTTGTGTTCTCATATGTTCCATCGGTTTAAGAGCGTATTGCGGAGATGGTGCAGAGAGTAGAGCACATATTGAGTACTTTTGTCCCATCTTGATCAATGTGGAAAATCATGGAGGAGGGCAACCTTGTTATGTCTCCTTATTCACTGTATGTGGGGTTGTTTGACCTCGTCTGACTCAGACTTGCTGAAGTATCTGTGGCGATGGCCTCCCACATGTTGTGCGTTGTCTGCTCGCTGCATTTAGAAACCCAGGGGAAGTGCACTGCGCACACTTCACTGTCTTGAGACACACACGTGGGATCACAGGCACTCGTGGCCTGTCACTAAGCAATGCTCCACGAGTAAACAGTTTACAATCAGTATTATAGTAATCGCATGATGCCAAAATTGAGTTATATATGGTTTAGGATTAGTTGTAGTATTGGTTATCTCACACATCTAAAGCCAGCGTACGCAAATAGCAACCAAAAAAAAAAATCCTGTGGTTTAGACTGCGCGTTTGGAGAACCGGAACTCTTACAGTACTCTTTGTGGTTAGGACAGTGGGTTTAGAAAGTGAATGAGACAGCTGTAGTTGGTGAGTTAATGACTCAAAATGAAACACAGGGGAACTCCAAACCCAATTCTCACGTCAAACGCACCCATTGCTTTCTCTTTGAGCACCACGTCTTGACCTAGGCTGCAACATTATCAACAGTCATAGTGAATCAAAGTCTCTACCAGAAATGCAAGGTCACTGTACTGCCACTTATATAATATTGCCACTTATATAGAAATATTGCAGTGAAATAAAAAGCCTGTGTTTGATCTGGAATTTGGTTTCCAGAATTTGGAAATGTGTGATGTGGGCCAATGTTGAAATACATATGCTTAGAAATGTACTCTTTGTACACTGTAAACAAATATGATGAATAAGTAAAAACAACATATGTTTTTACATTGCTTTAACTTATCAAAACATGTTAAGCAATTTTCAACTTTTTTATGTTTTATACACGTTTCAACTAATTTTAAAGTCACTTTAATGTAATTTAAAGGAATAGTTAGCTTAAAAATGAAAATGATGTCATCATTTAATCACCCTCAAGTTGTTTCAAACCTGTATGAGTTTCTTTCTTTTGCTGAACGCAAAAGAAGATATTTTGAAGAATGTTGGTAACCAAACAGTTGATGTACCCCATTGACTTCCATAGTAGGGGAAAAAAAAATACCATGGAAGTCAATGGGGTCCATTAACTGTTTGGTTACCAACATTCTTCAAAAATATCTTATTTTGTGTTCAGCAGTCAAAAGAAATTCATAAAGGTTTGAAACAACTTGAGGGCGAATAAATGATGACAGAATTTTAATTTTTAAGTGAACTGTTCCTTTAAGGTGAAATGACTTAAACATCCAAGTTGATTGTACTTAAATATTTTAAGGCAGCAATTAACTTTATTTTTATTTTATTTTAAATTTACAGTGTAGTGGTTTTGACTTTAATACCATGTTTAACAGAAGTTTAATGACTCTAGAAATGCCATTTTAAAAGGTTAAAAGTAGTCATGTATATCGCTTACACCTAGAATACATTAGAGTACCCATCTTAATCATTATTTTAAAAACAGTTAAAAAAGTTTTTTATAAATACAAATATCATATTATTACCATGTTTTTATTATTATTATTGCCATGTCATAAAAAGATAAATTATTGACTGACATTTTAAGTCATTAGGGGTCTTTTCTGTGATATCATTTCCTATTTTGTTTCCACTGCATGTTTCTGCATATTGGTCCCACCACATGACTTTTATATGACGGACCAAGATTATTCAAGATTTTCATATATATACATGTATATTTAAATATCTTAACAATATTATACATATTGTATATAATTTATATAAATGTTTCATTATGTTTTGTAAGAAATAAATAAAAAAGATTAATCCAAATTAAGATTTTCTTTTCAGTACTTTTATTCTTTCCTTAGGCTTTTTTCCCATTATATCAGGAATCCTGATTGTTTTTTCCCCCACAATTATCTAAATACATTTTATTTCAGAAAGTAAATGCATTTTTATACATGAATTTCATTTTTAATGTTTTTATTACTTTTTTAAGTTGTATGGAAGCAATGGCTGCCCACATTTTTAATTTATTGTTGAATAAATTAACAAACCCTGAAAAAAAATGTTATTGATCCATGTATTACAGAATCAGACTTTATTGGCCTATGGGATGTCTGGACCACAAAGAAACACCCTGCCCTTTTCGTGGTGCCCTTTACCAGTTTCTGGTTCTTACAGGACTGGCCTCACCACCACACTGTGGTCAGGTCTGTGGAAGAGCTGTCTGGGACTTATTTCTCAAGAGCTTGAGTAACTGGATGTTCATATGTCTATGAAGTGTTGATGCCACGTTGTGCAATCCTCAAGCCTGTCCTAATTGCTGAAGACCATTAGTTAAGCATACTGTAGAACTGATGTTACGTCATATACGTGTTCGGATAAGTGTTGTCGGTTATAACCGATCATTAATTTGATTATCTCATAATTTTCCAGTGAAGTATTGTGCTTCTTGTTCGATTTACATATTAACCACGTTGCACTGGCTTCTCTGTTGTACATACTGGGGCGGGTTTGTCTTTGGTTAGTGCATACTTGACATTCCTTGGAATTCCTGTGTCCCCAGTTGGAAAGGAGCTTTGCGCTCGCTACCTCTCCTCCCAATCCGCAGAAAGTTCCGGCGGTCCCGCCAACCGTTTCCAAGGTTCCACGCACTTTTCCTTCCACCCCTGTGAAACAACAGGATTTTCCAGGAAACGTCAGTTCAGGAGGGTGTGATTCCCTGCCGATCGTCCTCGCTCTTACCAGTAAACAGCATGACTAACGGCTCTGCTATGCTCTCCATTTCCTTTACATAATATCCCTGCGAACGCGCCGCTGCGCTGTGGAAACGAGTGGGCCGGGACCAAAGGAGTCAGAGCTCTCCACCAAAACAGAGACTCGGAGCAAAGCCTTCTCCGGCTCACTCGCGCAGGAACGTAGCAGCTGGCTATTCGCTGCTTAACTAGTGGAGCAATAACAAAAAAAAGAGGAAAAACAAACGGCAAGGACAAGCCAGGCCTCCATTTATCATGGGAACACAAGCACACATGTCTTTGAAGTGGTGTTTGGTTTAGCCTAAGGCCTTGTCTCAATTCTCTACCTTTCATAAGTGTTCAAAACAAGAGAATCCTAGATTCTCATATGCGTTAACATGGCAATACTGGTGTCAAATTCCATAAGAGGGGAGGTCCTTTGTGGGCTGTTTCTGAGAAAGTTCACAATCTCAAGACTCAAATATGCGGTTACCCAGCCATATTACTCAGGGAGCCTAGAAAGAACGTCATCGCTGTAACAGCCAAAGCATGCAATACTCTAGCAGATATTGTCCGTGCGGGCCAGAGGTTTAGTCAGTTATAATCCGTCCTCGTTTGGTTTATTGGGATCAGATGTCATGTAAGCAATTCATTGAAACGTAAGTTATGTGACGCAGAGGCCCATTGTAGTTCACTTCATGGTTTGTAATTCATGGAAAATGATTGCGCTATTTGGCGGAGGTCCTTGACGCAGGCAATCCTTTCCATTGTTACGGAGAGTTGAGTTAACAGTATGTATAGTGGAGGAGGCTGACCCTTGAAGTTCGTCAGAAAGGTTGTTGACGGGCTTAATACTGTGACCAGCATCCACATGATGCCTGTGACATGTCTGAACGGCTTCAACTTGTGATTACTGAATAGTTTCAGTTCTGCTTGTGCTTGTATATTACATAGCGCAATGCATATCAGGCACGTCATTATGTGAGGCAAGCCAAGCCGTATTAATTTGATAAAACGTTATATGGTTGATGTGAAATAATAAGACAGCCTCTGTCAGAGATGTCTGCAGGTTTTTGCACAGTATTGTTATTGTTGATTCTTAGTTTGACTCACTAAAGGATGTGGATGTTGGGGCTTCCAGTTCTGTCCCTTACATCCATCTGATGAGATAATCGTAGCTTTACCACCACACTGCAACAAGCAACTTTATAAATGCTATGCTTGCAGAAATATGGTAAACTTGCTCAAGTATTATTTAGTAGTCAATTTAGTCAAACGTGACATGAATAGACTTGTTTTACACAATTTTAGTGCACTGTCAGAACAAAAATATGTAAATGAAAAAACTGAGGGCACCGGGACAGTGCCCACAATAGGAGATCTTATTTACCCCTAAAAAGTTAATAATACCTTATGGGTACAAAGCACTCAAAGGAACAAATATAAAGGTGCTTTCCTGATAGTGTGTTTACTCATTTATTTATTTAGATTCGTTTTACTTTATTTTGTACAGTAGCATTATTATGAATGCTCATGTTTTGGCGATGAGTGCTAAATATTGAAATATTGCACACAAAAAAACAAATGATATATTCTGAGTTGACAGTATTCAACGATTGTACAAGTTTCAAAATTAATCGCATGCATTTATATGACATTTCAATTTATTATTTCTGTGTTGTTGCAGTGAGTACACTAGCAAGTAAAACTAAATATAATGTGGAGTAAATCTGGTTATATTTAGATGACTGTAGTCATGTAGTAAGATCATTATGTATGTATTAAGTATGCGGTTCTCTGAATGGAAAGTGGGGCCGCTTTGCTTTTCTCAATGTCAGTGTGTGAGAAAAGTTATTCGGTTATCTGCACTTCACACTTTCTTTTTGGTTTCCTTCACTGGGCTTTGTGCAACATGGATATTTTTTCCCCACTGGCTTCAGAATGATAAGAAGACTAGCGTTCAGATGGACTATCAAATGTTCAGCATCAAAGGCGGTGTTCAGTCCTGTAATTTATGTCCAGGAAACTATGAAAACCCAGCTCTGGCCTTGGGACATTAGGGCATTTCCTCTCTGTGAGGGCTGAGCAGGAAAGAGGGGCCCCCTTTCAGTTCACCCCAGTTCTCAGCACAAATGGAAAGGGGGACCATGTGCTGAAGGAATTTCAGGGAAATTTGTGTGTGTGTGTGTGTGTGTGTGTGAGAAAGACCTGAAAGGCTGGAGGCCCCATGAATAGAGAGAGAAGCATTTAAAAAAAAAAAAGTGATTCCACGGTCCTCGTTGGAAAGAAAGGCAGGACCTCCTTTGTCAGAGACATTTTAAAATCAGCCATGCTGAGCCAACTTGCTGTCTAGGAAAGCTCTTCTTGTCAGAGCTGACCTTGTTTGTCACAGTTTTAGATGTGTACGCACGGGACGGTGTGGATTTGATATTCAATTAATTCTGATTCAATTCATATTTTAAAGGGTGCAATTGAAATTTCACTTTTTAAATATAAAAAAGGAATATTGCATAGTTTTCTTGTTGCCAGTTTGACTGGAGCAAAATGACTTGAGGGGCCCTTAATGTAGCCCTCACATCAAGGGCCAGATGGTATGAATCAAGCCTTGAGTGATTTTTTTTTTTTCATGGTATTTGGTTTCAACTGCTCAGTTCATACCCAATCTATATACTTTTGTTCTGTCATAACGAAAAATTTTTAACTTGCAACTAATGCACGTCTGGTGTGGTTTACTAAGACCAAATCAAAAGAATGACTCAGAATTTATCAAACATGCCAAAGGCAGTGAATCTGCTCACTGGTCAAAGATACTTATTGTAACAATTACTAAAGAATGAATGATTCACTTTTGGTTGAGGTATAGAGGGTTGAAGGCCAGATGACTGGACCGGAGAAATAAAGTGCGGAAGTGTGAACATGGGCAATCTGTGCTCCAAAGAAATGCATTCTGAATGGAATGCACGTTTTATCTTGGAATAATAGAGTAATAGCCCAAAGGAATAATCATTCTCATGAGAGTGTTGCAGGAGAAAGTTATAGCTTTAGGATTCCACAAGTATTTCACTTCTTAATGATTTGTTTATAATGTTTCCACTCAGAATTGTGTCACTGGCAACTGGAGTTTTGTGTCAGCATGCTGGGCTAAATATAACAAGCACAGTTAAATAAGGACATGAAACAGGCCAGGAAAGCCCAGTGTAACAGGATCCAGTCTTTCAGCCACAGTTCTAAACCTGATAAAGAACATTGTCTAAAAGTACAAATATAACATGTGACCGATGGCCTCCTGGAATGTTCCATTTACTGAAGAGCAAAGGACTGACTTAACTTGATTAAAACTCAACATTACAAAAAGGTTTTTCATGGTCTTTACCACTTTTTATATTTAAAAGGAATCATAATAATTTGACAGACAGACAGACAGATGATGGATAGATAAACAGACAGACAGACAGACATTCCTTTTGCTAATGTTTGATTAGAGCCCTGGGTGGGATGGGTGGGTGTTAGTGGACGGTGGTCTGGAGCCTAAAGTCGGCTTGACTGGAGTTGTAGCTGGAGTCAAGCTGGAAGTTTGACCGGGTGTATCTCAGGAGCCAAGCCGAGTTAGGGCTCTATACTCTGGGCTTAGGGGGGCCTCCTAGTGGGCCCCAGACACCGGGAGTCTAGAGCCTTAACTCGGCTTGGCTCCCAAATTATGCCAGGTTATACATAAACGACTTTAGGACAAAACAGGCTCTATCTCATTTGAATGAAAATGTGTAATTTGTAGGCCTAGAACGTAGAACTATCTAAATATAGTTGTAAATTAAGGTAGTAAGTAAGGTAAGGTTAGTAAGGTAAAAGTACACAAAGAAATGTTATCATTAAACACTTTCAGAAAATGTATCAAAGTTAGCAATTAGAGGGATTCCTCATTGAAACACATAAGGTGGGCTTAAATGGTTCCACAGTGAGTAATGGTGAAAAAAGACAATGTTTTCCTTTAAAAATGTAAGATATGTTTACAAATAGATGCATGGAGCTTGAATATACTGTGGACTAAGTATCATAGTAATTTTCATTGTGCCCACATTGAGGAATGTTAAGTTTTTTTCATTCAAGGTTAGCTTGTATTGGCTATAGTTTGCATGCGTTTTGTGGCACTGTACCATTTAAGCCCATCTTAAAAAAAAGTTAATTTATGAAAATAATCTTCTCTACAAAACAATTTATAATGCATTTATTTGTAAATTAATGTAAAATGAATCACAAAACATTTATTGTTTGCAGTTCAAATGCTTAATTCTTTGGCAGTCAATCTTTTTGTAAGGCTAATGGTTTGACCTAGAGATTAACTTTAAACAGAAGCTAATAAAACTCCTCTTTCCATTTAAAGAAAAATTATATAAAATGATAAAGTACTATTTGTTCATACTCAAAAACAGCACATTTATCTCTTATTTGACATAATATCAATGTAGTTACCAAATAAATGGCTGAAAATTGTAGAAATGTATTGATACCTGAAGGGTCCCGAAACACCAAAGTTTTGGGGTGACTTTGTGTGAGGTCCCCTGAGACAGCATGCACATGGGTGGGGCTAACTCGACATTGCCAAATCTGATTGGTATGCAATAAAAAATGCCCGGGAAGAAACAAATCACTGGATTGATTAAAATAATGAGCAGCATAAAATATGATTCACTCTTTTTTTTATTTGACTTCAAAGTTGAAAGTGGGCTTAAAGGGTACATGGGCTTAATGGGTACACTTACCCTATATATATATGGCCAGCAAGTTATGACAACATGTTTTTACATGCCTTAATTCATCAAAATAAGTTAAGCAATTTTCAACTTTTTTTATAAGTTGTACAATATTCAACTAATTTTTTAAGTCAGTTTAATGTAATTTAAGTTGAAATGGTTTAAACATCCAAGCTGATAGATAATTAGGTAACTGTAGCATCAGTGTGGGTGTCACTTTTTAACACTTCGGTAACTTTTTTTTTAATATGAAGTCATACGTATTTTGGTTTATTTATTTTCTCAGTTGTTGGGGGCCACTTGAGGGTTTTTGTTTTAAGAGTGGTACTTCTGTGCGTCGAGCTTATGAATGAAGCTTGTTTACCATTTTTCTGGTCACGTGACACCCTTCCACTCCCATATACCGGGTGTCTCCATGGTCAGGGCCGTACCCACATTGAGTTTTTTTTTTTTTTAGTGTGGGCTATATAATGAACGTTGTGAAATAATTGCCTAGTATTAACTCTAATTTGGTGCTGCAATGATTCGCACATCGCGACGATAACCGACCTTCTCATCTGAGCTGCTTCAGCACTCAAACACCGCTCGTCAATGTCAAAATATTTGAGATGACCAATCAAAGCAAGCGGGCTTTATGATCACAGAAGCGCAAGCCGCGAAGGGGAGATTTACAGATTAAAGGGACAGAGAGAAGGGGAAAGAAAGAAGGCTAAGTGTGTCCATAATGAGAGTGCTAAAAGACAGTAGAAAATATAAGCTCAATTTAACAACATGCACCTATTAAATACATTGCCATTATTATTGTATATATTTGTATACCTCGAATGTGTTCGAATATTTCACCAGCAGCCAATCAGCACTGGGACGTTTCACTGTTTGTATTACTCCGCTTGTCTGTGTTTGCACAACTTGCATCATTAAGCCAGAAAGTGGTGACACTGACAAGTGACTGTCTTTATGAGTGAGCAATTGAAACCATTAATTGAACAGATTAGTCCAAAAACATTGATTAATTTAAGAAAGAAAAAGTAGCCTAGCTTGCTGAATCTTGATGCGCATACTAATATTGCTCATATGCCGCCCGAACCCCCCTAGCAAGATCACTTTTGGGACCTCGGTATTTATAAAACCCTGCGAACGGCCCTGTCCATGGCATCAGTCTTGAACAGAGTTCACGCATTCTGACGCTCCTGAAATGGAACCTTGTTGAGCGCGTGTCTCACGCGGGCTTTTTTTCTTTTTCTTTTCTAATTTGGTTGTGGTGGGTGTCTCGAGGTCGTGAGCTCGACTCACAGAGTGGCCTTTTTAAAAATAGCTCAGTGGTCAAAATAGTCTCGCATGAACGGCTAAGCAGAGAGATCAGACAAAGCCTCATGCAGAGAGCTGACCTGCTTCTATTCTTGCACTCTTGCAACGCTCTAGTGAGCTACATCGTGAGAACGCGAGATCAGCAAGTAAACAGGGTAACCCTTGTCTGAATGATATTACAGTACACAGTTCTACTGACCTCTGCTGCTCGCTCTTGGTAACTTCATTTAACTCGGCAGTTTTATTGCAATGTTGGCTACATGATGACAGGTGTCCTGTGCTGTGACTGAAAAATAATATTCAACCTTTCATGCATTACATTTGTAATTTTTTTTGTGGTTTTCTTTTAGATTTTTGAGACGTTCTGATTAGCTGCTTGTATGCAGGGCATGACGACTCATTTTACAGAGGGCAAAGCTTTAAAGGTAAGAACATTTCCCTGTGGTTCATAGGTTTAATGATATCTATATCTCTATAGGACATTATTTCAACTATTATTATCTGGATGGTTGTCATCTAAACATTTAAGATGTAAGAAATATTTCTTCTCATCATCCTTATATGGATGCCCCATGTATTGCACATCTGTCACACCATATTTTTCTGTAGTCACTTCAATAATCATATTAATTTCTAGTCACTATATCATTAACCAAATTGTGTGGAATTATTTTAATAAATGTTGAATGATGTAAAATATTTGCATGGTGATTTAAATAGCTCTAACAAAATAAATAATTATAGCGGAAACAAAAAAAATAATTATAAATTGTTATATTTTTATTTTATTTTTTATATTTTGTGTATGTTATATTTTTATTGTTTGTCTATATTGTTTATTGGTTCTGGGAGATTTCAGAAAATATACATATACTGTAAAAACTGTAATATTGTGAAGTATTATTACAATTTAAAATGACCGTTTTCTATTTAAATATATTTTAAAAAGGTATTTATTCCTGTGATGTCAAAGCTGAATTTTCATCATCATTACTCCAGTCTTCAGTGTCACATGATCCTTCAGAAATCATTCTATTATGATTTACTGCTCAAGACACACACACACACACACACACACACACACACACACACACACACACACACACATTGTTTTGTTTTCAGGATTCCTTTATGAAGAGAGTTCAAAAGAACAGCATTTATTTGAAATCTTTTGTAGCATTATACATGTCTTTACTGTCACTTTTGTTCAATTTAATGCATCCTTGATGAATACAAGTATTCATTTCTTAATTTAAAAGAAAAACAAATCTTACATTGCCCAACATTTTGAACAGCTAGTATATTTACCGATGCATTATTCTCTATTAACTTGCAAGATGAAAACTGACAGCAAAAAAAAAATTGACTTGGCTTAAACTTTCTGTTGTCTCTCCGTTCTGTGATCCAGGTAAAGAAGGAAGTGGGTGAGAATGCCCCGGTGCTCAGTGATGACGAGCTGGTGGGCATGTCGGTGCGGGAGCTCAACCAGCACCTGCGCGGGCTGACCAAGGAAGACATGATCCGGCTGAAGCAGCGGCGGCGCACGCTAAAGAACCGCGGCTATGCTGCCAGCTGCCGCATCAAGCGCGTCACACAGAAGGAGGAGCTTGAACGGCAAAAAACAGAGCTGCAACAAGAAGTGGACAAGCTGGCCCGTGAAAACGCCAGTATGCGACTGGAGCTGGACGCGCTTCGTGCTAAGTACGAGGCCCTGCAGTGCTTCGCCCGGACTGTCACCCGCGGGCCTCACGGTAAGGTGGCCACCACCAGCGTCATCACAATTGTCAAGTCAGCCAATCACAGCCCCAGCTCCGCCCCCTTTTCGGCACCCTCGCAGTGCTGATTGACAGCTCCTGCCCAGCTCCTTTTGGTCCAATCCGGTTCTGAACCTTGACTGACCCGCCGGCCACCGCTCGACCCACACTGAGAGGAAGCTCAGTGGTAAGACTGAGGGGGGGTGGAGGCCTTAATCTGTGTGACTACAACAGGCTGCATCTATTTTCATATCTCTCTTTTACACACTCACTGAACACACATACGTACAAAAACATTTCTTTTTTGTCTGTGCACTGTGCTATAAACTCCAGCACCGGCAGGGCGCACCGGCCGCTCTTTCCACTTCAACACAGGCTGAGATTTAGCAGAGATGAGCACTTGTTAAAGTGTGAGATAGTACTTGACTTAACCTGCCATGGCAGCACTGATGCCCGTGACATATTGCAAATGCGTCAGAAACTAAAATAAATATTTAGTATCATTATAAGATATATATTTTTTTCTTTTGAAGAAATGAATACTTTTATTCAGCAAGGATGCATTCAATTGATGGGAAGTAACAGTAAAGACGTCCATAATGTTACAAAATATTTCTACTTCAAATAAATGCTGTTCTTTTGAACTTTATATTCTAGATCCTAAAAAAAAAAAAAAAAATCAATTTCCACCAAAAAAATAAAATAAATATAATATATATATATATATATATATATATATATATATATATATAGAACCAGCACAACTGTTTCCAACATTGATAATAATAATAAATTATTTCTTGAAAAGCAAAATCAGCAGATTAGAATAATTTCTGAAGGATCATGTGACACTGAAGACTGGAGTAATGATGCTGAAAATTCAGCTATGACATCACAGGAATAAATTACATTTTACAGTATATTACAGTAGAAAACAGTTATTTTAAATGTTAAGAACATTTCACAATATTACAGTTTTTACTGTATTTTTGATCAAATAAATGCAGCCTTGGTGAGCAGAAGAGACTTCTTTGAAAAACAAAAAAATCATACCGACCACAATTTTTTTGAGAAAGATTATGTGATGTCATCTTGCATCATGAAATACATTGTCATAATCTCATAATACATTACTATGAAATTATATCAGTCATGTGAAAGAGCAGTGTTTCTGATCCTGGCAAAAATTCAGGTGTGACCAGCACAGTCCTAAATTTAGAATGATGTTATCGACATCAAGGGCAAATCCTTATCCTGAAGCGTTACATTACCGATAAACAGAGAACATTATCTTCTCCTAGTCAGCAGTTTAAACATACAAATCCCAAATGGGAAAACTGCACTTATTGTTACTGTTGAATTACAGTCTAATACTATGAAGCACTTGCATAGCAGACTACACATGTAAATATTCAAGACTGAAATTACAGATTAAATGAGTTTCTAGAAAAGGGCACTTCATGGTGGGTTTTTAAAAAAATATTATATTTGTTTTATGTTAGTTAGTATAATGTTGATTATCCGGCACATCTTTGTTGTCCGTTATCTCAAAGATACACCGTTTTCCCTGACCTGTCTCTATATGACACCATAAAATGGTAGGTAATCCATATTGGATATAGTGATAACAGGAGCTGTCTTGCAAACAAAACAAAAAAAAGTTTAACAATAACCTGTATATTACAGAACTGAGTTAACATCAAATTTAAGCACCCAACTGTGTATATACAATTCCGTCCGCTCCGAAAGCATTCCTCACGAAAGGTGCCACTGCCGGTGTTGTTAACCCTGATAAAATGTATACAAAATGCAAATTATTTGTTATTTCGCCACAGACTCTTGGGTAAGGAGAATCCTGGTGTCCTTAAACCAGTTTAAAAGAAATTAACTTAGCATTCATATTCAGTAAAACTGATCTGTCGTAAATGTATGGCTGAAATCAGGATTGTCTCTTACCTAAGTGGCTACGGCTGTTCTTGTGAGCCCTTCCACCACTGCAAGACGCATTAGTGCGATGTTGTGCTCATAGCATTTTTTATATCTGTCTCTTTATGCCCAAACATGATCTAGATGTGATATTTCCCATCATCTCTATAGTTTAAACGTTTCCAGGACACGAAATCCCTTCAGAGTGGTGTGATTGTCGTAATTGTCTTTCATTTCAGTGGTTTGTTTAACTGATTTTAGTTCAGACGTCCAAAATTTGCCTTGCAGAAAGCCATGCGTTAGCCTTAAACTCCTTAAGTTCCTTTTTCTGTACATAATGTCAGTTTATAAACTCAACACACTATTAGTTTTTATGGTGAATGGAATTTTTATTTTGAGAGTGCATATTTTAGGAACATGTAATTTCAGTATTCATCATTTATTTGCCATTGTTTGGTGATTTTGTCCTGTTTTAAATGTGACCACAGTTCCGGTTGGCAGGTCCTCTTTTCTGGCCGTATGTTTTTATTTTTATTTTAAATCGCTGTCTCTGCTTTCCCTTCAGGCCACAAATCCGTTTAGAGGGTAAAAAAAGCCCCGCCGTTTTCCATTTGTCATGTTGTGGCCAACTTTTATTTCCTCTAAGATACCTAATACATTACATAATATTAGAACTTATCAGAATTCAGTTCCCTTGATAGGAAATGTTACGTCACTTCTTCTTCTTTATTGAATTAGACTATACAGTGACAAGAGGATACTTTTTGTTGTTGAGAAAAAGAGAACTTGACAAAACAGCTTTTTCTGTGCTTTACACTGACATCTGGTGGTGATCTGTATTCCCTTTTTTTCTTCTTCTTCAAAATGCTGTGATTGAATGCTGATGACACCAAGATCTGCTCTTTCATTTCTTGGACTATTGAGGCATTGCCGTTTTGCTTTCTGTTCATTTTAACTGCCACCAAAGCCATAACCCATCTATGTGCTTTCTTTAAAATACACTTCATATTCTTTGAATTTGTATTGTGAGTTAAACAAAACACCCCCAGTAACCAGATCGTAATGCCCGAATTCAGACTAATAAGAACAGAACATGCTGTTACAAAACTATTCTGTAGTTTTACAGGGTTGCCAGTGTTTTTTTTGTCCAGTTAGCAAAATCAGTTGTGACAGAGGCATTACCGGTCATCTTGTGACTGAGGCCTGTAGACATTTCCCTGTTTTGAAGCAGTTCAGTGCAGTAAACGTTCCTCCTAACACAGTTAGATGGTGAAGATGGTCTTTTAACTAAGTGGGTACTTGTTTTTTTATTCTATGTATGCTGTATGTGGCCTTTTGGGCTGAATAGGATAAATTATTCTGTATTTTACATATATCTATTTTTCAAAGTATATATAATGTGCTCAGTCAGTCCTTAAAGCTATTTACCATGAACGCACATAGGAATTTTAACCAGTGCTCTTCAAAACACACTTGCCTATAAGAATCTTATAGTAACTCCATGACATATATAAAGTATGCTGCTCCAAATTATTACTTTATATTTGTCAATGTTAAGATGAAACTGTAAGGTATTAGGAGTAGTCCTGTTATTTGTAGTTAAAATTGTGCCTTTAATATTGAGCTTGTAATCATTTCAGTACTGTATGAATGGGTGTGGTTGTTTTGAAAAATCATATTTCCATATGGAACCACGTTGAACAGATTTGCCTGTTTTGATAGTTCTCGTGGGCATAACTGTTCTGCTATATATATAAAATAGCGATTGTAAATACAGACACCATGAAAGGCAGCAAAAACTAGGCTTAGATTAATCATATTCATGATTCTCTTTAATCTGCTTGTATCACATTGATCTCTGATATTTATTTTGTTTTTTTAATTCTCATCATCTAAATTATTTTATTTACATCCATTTGTTTTCTTTTCAATTAACTACGCTCATGTACAAACAAAATCATTCTGGGTTTTTTTTTCCATTCTGGCTAAATTTGAGGTGGTAAATTATTCCTGTACAAAGTCTGCAATGTTTGTTTTGTACTTTTAAATAAAGCTTTTCTCATGTAACCTTGTTTGAATCTGAAGTTTTGTTTGGTGTCACATCAAAAAAGAAACTCATAAAAACAAATCTCACTCCTTCATTTATTTCCTAAGAGAACAGATGGTCAACAACCAACTGTACGGGAAGCTAAAATTTCAGAGAGATGACTAGATCTAGATATCATACAATATACTATATACACACATCACTTTCTTCATCCACAGTTAAAGGAGGCACAAGTCACCATTGGCACAAGTCATACTCTCATAATGCTGCCTCCTGACCATTGTTTAACAAAGGACTTATAAGGCTAATTTATAGACAAAACAGTTCAATTTATTTCGTCTACAAAGCGAAAAGAACTCTGAATCACATAACATGGTTACATTGTGAAGTCCATTAGCTTGATGATATTATTTTCAAAACACAATCAATTGAACTAACAGGTTAACAAAGGGTAAATTAGGAAATACATCAAGGAACAACTTAAACAATTCTGTATCCAGTCAAAACAAGAGATCCACTCCGAAACGTCAAAAGACATGACTTTGAAGACTAAGTTCTGTTCAGAACGCACTGATGAGGACTGACTTTGTGGTAACAAGTAGTTAATAAACATTAATAGCTTTGCATGATCCTAATCTAAATACATTTCACCTTGTTAAAAAAACGATATAGGCAAACCATTAAAGAGGTGAACAAAACACCCTTGAAAGATTAAACAGTAGATAACTAAACACCATAATTTAACATCAACAAATGTATGGTAACACCTGTGCCACTTTACACTTAAGATGTCACAGGTTAAAGCTTTAACCAACCAAACAATGGCTGAATACACATTATTTGCAATTAAAATACGTGATGATGGCTGAGACTCGCCTTTTTGCATCAGATCTCACTGTTTTTGAAGGCCTGGTGTGAAAATTAATGAACCTCCAAATCAAAGCAGGGACAGTGCTCTGTCCGTGTGGCATGACTGACACAAAGGTTTCAAAGATCCGCAGGCAACAGTTTGAAGTGCGATCTCCAAAGCCAGGGCATCTTTGAGAGCCAGTTCAATTCGTCCTGAGACCCAGCAGAGAGACGCTGAGCAAATACTTCAATCGACCAGATGCAAGAATGGCTCCCTAACGTGTCAGTTCCTGATTCATTCCATCTCATGTTGATCAGCCATGCCTCAGAAAGGTTTGGAGGAGAGAAGGGAAACTTCTCTATAGGGCAGGATCATCCGCCACTACAGGATGAGCTCGGAACAACAATAAGGAAAACAAAACAACCCCTACATGACCCGGTCTACCTTCATTCCTTGTCAGGAAACTGTCCAGATCTCTTTTATGAGCTCTCTTTTTTAAAAATCATGAGCCGATTTACATGATTAGTCTCCTCATTAAAGTTAGAAAGAGTCAAATTAGTTCCGGATTAAATAAACAGAAAGATCAGGACAGATGGGGCACTAGAACTCATCATCCGTGTCGATCAGCATCACTTTGTCAGATTTCTTAGCACTCTTGGAGGTGCTGATCACTGGTTTGCCATTCATGTTGGGTTGCACCACTTCCTGGGTGGACTGCTGGGTGTACTGTTGGTAGGCCGGGGAGAAGTTGTGGATGGCGTCCTGGACCATGTCTCCAGGGTTAATGGTCTCCTTCAGGCCACTGGATATGCTGTGCATAGGTGCTACATTCTCTACAAAACAAAACAATAGATAAAAGCGTCAAATATCACAACATATTTTTGATGACATCCGAGACTTAAAATGAGCAAACCTGAACGTTTTCGTTCTTTTAAAACTTGACATGAAACTCGAGGAAGATGTAACCAAAACACTCTACAAAGGAAATAAGAGGCAGTTTCGCACACAGTCTCATCATTAAAACCCATTACATCACAACTATAGAAAAAGGCCTATATGTTGACCTCAATATAATCTAGAGGTCTTCACTCCCATAGGACTAACACATTATCCACAGGACCGGGATTGCGGCCTGGGACCAGTTGAATTGCTCAGTGTAGGAGGGAAGATATTTATGTGCACACAGAAAGCAGGGGAAAGAAATTACTTGTGGGACTCCCGTGAAGCATAAATATCTACTTAAATGTATTTTGTTTTTAAGGTACAGAATGTACTTATAAGAGGATGTTATGCGTGTTATTCGTTTATTCAACAATAAAAATGGCACAGTGTTGGATATTCTCACTGTTTTTCAACTGTAGGCAACAGCAAAGGAAGGCATCCTTTTGTCTGATAACACAAATGTCTGAAGTGTTGTCCGTGGGGAGGAACTGGAAAAAAAATGCCTTAAAATAGAGAGGGAATGAAATTTTGCATAGACCTCTACCTGTAGCCTTTTGCAGGAGGGAGCCGGACAAAACATGAAAGTTGTGGGTGGGTGCAGGACAAAATATACATATAAAATTTTTTTATTTTTTTTTGCAGGAGTGGGACAGAATCTTGTGGGAGCAGGACAAAAAAAAAAAAAAAAAAAAAAAAAAAAAATCGAACTAAAATCCACTAATCCATCCCACCCACTTTCAACAGAAAGAAAATGTCTAATAAACAGTAAAAAACATTCCCAAGTTAACTTAAAGCATAACGGTCATTTTTACATTTTTTAGGTACTTTGTTTGTCTGGATTACACAATCCGTTAACAGCCAGTGACATTTCGACACAACGCAATCTTGCTATTATCCTCACTCTTGTGAGCACATCGCCACAGGCACCGCCAAGGTCCAACCCAGCTGTTCACAAAATAGAAACCGGGATGAGACCACTAGCAATGCACTGCTCCCCTCCACTGATGCGTTTGCCAAATCACTCTTCTGCTTCATTTATCTACGACAGGCTGGAGAAGCCAGGAAAGAAATGCACAATCCCACAATTCCCAGATTTACCTCAGCTGTGGATGTATTAAATGAGGTTACAGAGTACAACCTGATACACTGCAATATGATGAGTTCCAGCAAACTGCATCATCATGTGGATGATGGATGAGAGCTTGTACAAAGGTGACGGCAGGCTGCCACTAGAGGGGTGAAAGTCTCTGACCTCCTGTATAAGAAACACTTGAACTGTGCTTGTTGGTCTCCAGTGGCCAGCCTGAAAACTGTACAGTAAACGGATGGATGTTTTGGGACCTGGCCCCATGGAGGGTGAAAACTCTGGATCAGCAAACTGTCCTAAGCTTCTTCACAGGTGGTCCACTAGGGAGAAAAGGCCATCCTGGAAGGTTGCTCTACCTAACAGGCTTCATGACAGTCGTGACCTTTTTATTACCAGTGAAAGGTTATGAAACCAGCAGAGACTTCACCATTGTAGGAGAAAACCTACAAATGTGTTCAGAACTACCTTGTGTTTTTAACCATAGTTTAACACTGAGCCACAATGGTGAAGTAGAATTCTGCAATACGCCCACTGTGAAAGAAGACCTTGCGCTAAGAATATTAACATTCAAACTGACACAAGGCTTGAAACATGCATATCTGACTGACAGTCAAGTTATATTTCATGGAGGCCTTCTGAAGTCAGAACACGCATCTAATGCAGCTTTTAACATTCAGCAGCTGAACTGACATTACAGCTTAAATTGGTGGAAATTGAAACCAAGCTATTCTTCACCACCTTGAAAAGCACAAGCGACAGAATATG
This sequence comes from Gila orcuttii, assembly GCA_026230005.1. Classification (NCBI taxonomy): domain Eukaryota; kingdom Metazoa; phylum Chordata; class Actinopteri; order Cypriniformes; family Leuciscidae; genus Gila; species Gila orcuttii. The sequence continues at coordinate 41,504,654 of JAPDVR010000003.1, read as the reverse complement.
ACTAATCCGTTAAGCGTGGAGAGGCTTTTGTAGCTCTAAGGGTATGATCAGAATGATATACTACTAGCATACGGTTTTCTGCACACTGCATACTGTATACTGCCTGTTATTAGGTAATAGTAAATAATTCAGCATCATCTGATTGACACTCCAATTTAGTAAAGGCAGTATTGCACCTTAACGCTGATTGCCATCGTAAAAAACGGAATGACAACGACGCAGCGTAGCTTCTACTGACGCACAGAATCATCTCAGAAGAGATGACAGACGAAATCGAGCCACTCTCGAACTTAAGCTCTCCAGTGTGGGAGTTTTTTGTATTTCGAAAGAAAGACAGGGACTGTGTCTGAAATCAAATACTCTCGAGTAGGTGTTTACCGGCGTGATTACTCCGATCTTCAACCAGATGGAACTGGATAATATTCTGATTGTTCCAATCCAATCTGACTTCTGGCCAATAATGCTGCCTGAATCATAATCATACACAGTTTGTTTCTTTGGCCAGAGAAGAACTGGCCCCCCGACTGGGCCTGGTTTCTCTCAAGGTTTTTTTCTCCATTCTGTTACCTGATGGAGTTTTGGTTCCTCGCCACTGTCGCCTTTTTTGCCTTTTTACACCTTTGTTGCTTCGGCTTTTGGCTTGTTTATTTGGGGACATTAAATGTAACATTTAATTTAATTTTCAACAATAACATTGATCTGCCTGCATTGACACCATTATATGAGAACTGAACTGAGATGGACGATGACATCACGGTTTTCTCCAGGATGGCTTTATATATAAATGAACTAAATTAATAACTTTTTTACAACAAAAATGAAACATCACTGAATTTACTTAAGCTGGACTGTGATGCTATTTTCTTCTGGAAACAACCTTTGAAGCATTATATTCCTGTTATCTCTGTAAAGCTGCTTTGAAGCAATCTATTATTGTATTGTAAAAAGCGCTATATAAATAAATGTGAATTGACTTTAGTTTGGATAACTAAACTTGCATTTTTAGTGTGATTCATTGAGCAAAAAAAGAGAACACAAAATACATTTAACGATGAATTTGACCGATAGCATTATTTTCTTAAAAATTGCTAGTTCTTGCGATAATATTGTTACCGTGAATTCTTTTTGCCATGATAATCATGTAGCCAAAATCTGATATTGTGACATCCCTACTGCGAACTTGACTGTGAGTAACAGAATTGTAATATTTGGCTAATCTATTCCTTGTCATCCGACCTCATTATGCTGCAAGTTAAATTCACAACAGAAAGTTTTACAGCAAGAAAAACAAATTTCACCCGCTGAAGATTTCAATGAAATGGCATCATTCGACATCCCACAGGTCTGAGTTTCTCAGTACACAGTTTTTTTGGATGATCTGTGTCTTGCTGGTATGAGTGGAGCTTTCCAACAGTCTTCTGAACTAGGAGTCATAACCCTCCTGAGGAAGAAATCTTCAAGTTGCCTCATAAAGGCTTGCTGAGACATGTTTCTAAGATCATCTAAACTTTCCTTTAAAAAACAGGTTAAAAAGTTCTGCTTTGTTTTTCCAGTGTCAGATTTTCAAGCTTCTAACCTGGTGTTTCACTCTTCTTCTCGCGGTACACACTGGAGGTGAAGGCGTAGCGGAGGGCGATGGCGCCGAAGAACATTTCGATGCAGATGATGAAGTTCTGCCAACCAGCTGCCACTGTACCAGCACCGACCTCATGACCATCAATGACCAGAGCTTCTGGGATCACACCACAACGCTCCAGAATGGCCAATACCATACCTGAGAAAAAGACAATCAAAGAAAAAAATTTGCATAGGGCAGTAGTTCTCGACCTTTTTGACTCCAATGGCCCCCACAAGCTACGTTTCCATCCAAATTGGAATATCGAAAAAACAAAAAAAAAAAAATAGCAGCGTTTCATCCCACGTGTTCAAGAGAACAAAAATGTAACTTCCTGGGAAATTGCCGCAAAATATCTGTAATGAAATTGGAATTCGCTGTAATCAGGGAAGCCACTGTGGCTCTTTTTTCCAACATCATACAACCCTGTCATGTTATCTTACATTCAGATGCTGGTGTTTGGGAACACAATCATGTGAGACGCTTCTGTGAGGGAATTAAACCAAATCATTCTGATGACAGACTTTGGCTAAGGCATTTCAGAATGATCAAACCAGCATTTGAGAAGCTTTGCAAAGAAATTGGTCCGCTGGTTAGTCCATTTATCCAATCACTTCCACTGTTGAGGCAGTCACGCAAGTTGCACATCCAGGGATTTATTCAGTAAATGTATTCATGTCATCCTATTGGATAAAACAAATTATCTGCCTCAATTGGGTGCATACGTTTTTTATGCACATTTTTATAATTTATGTGCATCTTGCCGTTTCCATCCATTGATTTTTTTATGCAATATCCTAAGATGCACATAAAAATAGATAAAAAGATCAAATAGATAAAAAAAATAACTACTGTCCACAACAATATGCGAAGGCCCCATGACTTTTCTAGTTGTTCATTATTTACCAGATCAGGATAAAGGATAAGGGTTTTTAAAAGTATTTTTTTACTCAAAATGTACCCGGTAAAATACTTTAGAGTTTGGCATCAATAGAAAAACATATTCATAAAATGTATAAACATGCTTTATTTATAGAATTTATAAGATTTCAATTAATAAGACTTCTTCCAGGACTAGAAATCACAATTTAATAATTCTTAAAAAAGAAAAAAAGTTGAGTAAAAATAAGAAACATCTTGATTTTTTGTTGCTGTTTAAGCTCATTTTAATGCTCATTTAATCTTGACTTTTAAATTAAAGTCATCTTGAGGCCCCCTTAGAAGTTTGCTGAGGCCCCCTGGTTGAGAACAGCTGGCATCGAGCAAGTAGCAATCTAAAAATGCCTGTCACATTTGTTAAAGGTAGAGCAAGTAAATTCTGCTAAACGTTTTATGCAAAAAAAAAAAAAAGATTAGTACATTGACAAACATGTTTGTTTCCATGTTGAGATCACATGACCAACAAAAAATTGACTATTAGTGACAAAATTGTTGTTCGTAGTAGTACTGTACTTGGCTACCAAAAGTGTCAATGAACAGCTTGAGATGAATACTGAACATATATAATAAGAATGCAGAGTAACCCACCTTGCCAGAATGAGAGGAAGATGACGGATTTGATGGTGAGGAATTTGAGCACAGGCTCAAAAGGTCTTAGAAGGTCACTGGTGGCGAAGTAGAAGACGAAGAGGGCATAGAGAGCCAAACTGACAGAGATGTTGTAGATGATGGTGATGTAAAGGTAACCTCCCGTTACACTATATGAAGAGAAACAACACAAGGAGTGAAGCACAGCTTATTTAAAAAGGCAGATGTTGTGTTATTAAGGGATGCTGATACAAATGAATGACAGGGTGGCTCACTTAAAATCTCCATCGTGGTATTTGCCAAAAGCCTGCAGAAGGATGGTGATGACAGCCATGATGGGCTTGATGACACAGAACTGAAGTGTGGCCTAGATGATGACATTAGTAACAGAAGCCAATAAGTAATGGTGATGGTTTGGTTTTTACACCTGTTCTATTTAGTCAACATGGCCCTTTAATATAGTTTGAGTGATAGAGAACTTCCAGTCCTCATTCTTTTCAAAGGCATGGTAATGTTACATGCTTATTTTTGACAGGCAGTGCTTATTTCTTACATAATCAACACAAAGTTTGACATGACTGACAAATCCACTCATTGAGAGTGACGCAAAGGAGAATATCCCCCCCAATCTCACTACATGCAAGTCGGAATCGACTGCTTGAAACATCAACGTGGAATTCAAGTTTTAAAATCGAAGCTGTCTGTGTGAAAAGCCGTCTCAAAATAATCAAAGCACGCTCTGTCTCCGCTACAGTCTGGTATATCGCGAGGTGATGCTTTGAAAATCCCACATGTAGGTGTCCGGTCAGATAGATTTATGTGTTTTGAAATTTCACTTCCTATTAAAAAAAGTTCAATTCACATTCTTTTCAGAATGGGGGATGGGGCTCTCAAGTCCAATTCCCATCAGTATTCTCAAAGTACGAGCGAGTTCCTCAGCTGCCGCGCAGACAGCATCAGTCTGGCGGCAAAAGCTTTTTTTTGTGTGCTTATTATCAAGCTACTTGCACCTGCTTCCTACCGTTTGCAACCCTACATTAACCACTGGAACTGCTCAGGAAAGACAATGTTACAAAGATAACAGCTGCTACATCAGGACAATTCAGGTAGAAAAGGTAGATAAAAGTTGTGGAGACAGAAGTCACACAAATTCTGACCCTCTTATTAACATTTACGCTATTTACACATCGGCGTTTGTCTTTATACAACTGCAGGTCAAAACAGAATGGGATATGAGACATAAGTGGGGTTAGGGCTGGGCGATATGGAGCAAAAAATATATCTCGATATATTTTGTTATATCTCGATATGCGATATCTCGATATCTTTACAGGAAAAATAACCCCCCAAAAACTACTGCAAAAACAAATATGCCAAATACTTTTTTTATTGAAGTGCAAAGAGGTAGGCAGTTCATGTAGGAACAAAGTGCTTCTGCGACATACAAAAATAATAATTTAACTGTAAAATAAAGGAAGAAATAATACATATTGCCTTTTCATTCAAAAATGAAACAACTCAACTCAAGGTAGGCAGTGCATATAGGAACAAAGTGCTTCTGTCTGCCTAATGTGTTTTCTCTTTAAATTCATGCTCACATTCTGTATTTTAATATAATATAATAATATAATATAGCCGTCGCCGAATGTCCAATAAAGCTGTTCTCATTTCCTATTTTATTTTTGTCAGACAATAGAACAAGTAGCTATGATATAGTGAATGACTAAATTTTTTTATATGTGTAAAATTATCTGAATTGAGATTTCGGGAACTGGGTGAAAGCTCTCTGATAGTGAGTATTAAAAGTAATAAGCAAAAGAAAGGAAATTAAAATGGTCAAACAAAACTTTAAATATAAAACAAAAGAGAAGCAGATAAGTGACAAGTCCATGGAAAAAACAAAAAACTGGCGCGCGCTCAACACATGAATGTGCTCACTGAACAAGGTAGACGCAGTTAGAGAGAGTGACGGCAGGGAGAAAGCAAGAGCTCGCGCTCGCAGAACAGTACTGGCAACATCTGGAGGTTACTGAGGTTTGTCTAAAAAGTCGCCAGATTTGTCACTAGTCGCTTTTTTGACAAAAAATGTTGCTAAAGGGGTCTGAAAAGTCGTTAAATTAGCGACAAAGGTGCTAAGTTGGCAACACTGCACGCGAGGGGAGGGGGAACAAAAGCAAGGAGGCGGGGGCGAGCACAGCACAGAAAAGGCAAACAAGCAAAGTGGCGAAATCAGAATTAAATATAAATAATATATCGATATATACGATATGTCAAAATCCATATCGTGTTTAAAAAATATCTCGATATATTTTAAATATCGAGATATCGCCCACCCCTAAGTGGGGTCCAAAAGTATGAGACCACACTGAAAATCTAAGATGTAAAACCTGGAAATAAGCAAAACATTTCAGAATTTTTAAAAAGTACAAAAAAATGCTATGCAAAATGTTGAAGGAAAAGTTGGATTTTAGGGAAAAACAGGAACAAACCTGCTTGCAGAATCTCAGGAAGCCAATGGAGTAACTAATTCCTCCTAAACAGCATGTCCCGTATAGGCAACTGGACCTGTTTAAGGCAAATGAAGAGGAACATGTAAAAGGTAATGCTATTCATGAGAGTAGTTTGATCTCTTAAGACACAGGCAGGCGAAAAATGAGTTCTTTGCACAAAAAATTGAAAATGCTGTCAGAGCTTTAACCTACAGTAGAAGTTAACACACATGCTCTGACACACTGAGTCATGGTGGCCATGTGGGTGATGACAACCACATTAAAATGAAGATGGGGGTCACCATACTTCCAGAGGAGCTTCATGAGGCGTTTAATTATATCCAGTGCATTTTAATCAAATTCTGCCCACATTGTCCAGCATGTTTGATTTTTGTTTTCTCCAAGCATTGTGGGACTAGAATTTTGCCGACCCTTGAATTTGGCCAAAATGAGGTATTTTAGGACGCAGCATAATTAAAGGGTTAGTTAACCCAAAAATGAAAATTCTGTCATCATTTACTCACCCTCATGTCCAAACCTGTAAGACATTTGTTCATTTTCAGAAGACAAATTAAGATAGTTTTTATAAAATCTGAGAGCTTTCTGTCCCTCCATTGACAGCTACGCAACTACCACTTTGACCTTCAAATAATTCGTAAAGAGATCGTAAAAATAATCCATTTGAATTGAGCGGTTTAGTACACATTTTCTGAAGAGTCTTGATCGCTTTATATCAGTGTTACTCATTGCGCGGCTCGCGAGCCTCATGCAGCTCGCCAAGCTTTCATTTGTAGCTCGCATGGCGGTAAATAATACAGTGATATGATCAAGCAGTCACTACAGATATTTCATAAAAACATTTAAAAAGAAGTAGGACTATAACATAACCCGTTAAAAACTCAAAGTGTCAGCTCTATTTTCAAATAATTTCGATCGGATTGAAAGGGGTGGTTTGTCGAGAGAACATGTAAACACTTGATCGATTGAAAACCGAAACTAAAAGGACACCGTATGTCGCGCTGAACGCGCTGTTCTTCTGATGAATAAAGTGTCGTATAAACGAGTGTCCTGTCGTTCTATAATTCTCCTTTCACTCAGTATCTGTGAAGTGAAGCAGGACAACGGCTCACCAGTCCTTGTTTCAGATTCTCATCCACAGACGACTGATTTTGGGCATTTTTACTGCGTGATCAATACAAACAGCACGGCATAACGGTTCATCATAGTCTCCAAATTATGACCAGAATTTGATATTAAGTCTGCTGTTTAAAACAAATAAAGAACCAATGTAGGAAAATGGTTATTACGCGACAACAGCGGGAAACTTTGTATATTTGTGCAGTGTGCGAATGTCAAAAAACCTATTCCCAATTGGAATCTTTTGACTTATAAACGTGCACATCACCCCGATCATGCATCATATCACGATGTTAAGCATTCATGTAAACTACAATACATTCAGATTAATTATTAAGAATGAATTCAGACCGATTGAAACAAAAGTTGTGCATGTGAACATATCCAGTCTTTGCGGAGTTGCCAGTTATGGCAGTATTTCCAGCTCTTAACGCCGCATGTGCTCTTGGATGATAAGATAGCCTACATGATGGGCTAATAATGTAGAAAAAAATAACTTAATGTCATTCTGGGATAAATATATTCTGGAAATCCTGCTTTTTTTTTTGTCATAAGGGAAATCATCTTGTCTCAGTTACAAATTTGACTGGTAAATCATTAAAAATATATATTTATTGCATTGCATATTGAATGTTCAGGGGTGACATATTAATAAACAGACATGGTATTTATGACTGGATGTAACTTTTTATACTTTCCTGTAAAAATGGCTCTCCTACTGACTTTGTCCTATCAGTGCGGCTCTCATGAAAAAAATAGTGAAGACCACTGCTTTATATGATGAAGATTGAATTTAGGCTTTTATTCACATAAATATTCATCAACGCACACATCAGTTGAGGTAAACGGAAGCTCAATCATGCTTGCTTGACTAACGAGAACCAATGAGGTTCATTCTCATGTTACGCAGCATGTTAGAGCTTCAAGCAAGAACCAATGAGAACCAATTGGTTCTTCAGCAAGAACCAATGAAACCAATTTGTTCTCCTGTGTCAGCCAAGTATAGTTGAGCTTCTGTTTATGTTCACTGATCAATGTCTATTTGTGATAAAAGCCTAAATTTAATCTGTTCATCAAATAAAGCGATCGAGTCTCTTCAGAAATTTTTAACTAAACAGCTCAATTCATATGGATTATTTTTACGATCTCTTTATGAACTTTCTGAAGCGTCAAGCTGTCAATGGAAGGACAGAAATCACTCAGGTTTGATTAAAAATATCTTCATTTGTTTCTCGAAGATGAACGTGAGTACTTGAGGGTGAGTAGATGATGAAATTTCATTTTTGGGTGAACTATCACTAAGCTAAGGCTTTAAGCCTTTGCAAAGGGAGCACAACTACCATGCCTTAAAATGCTGCTCAATATGTTTATTCACCTAGCAATTTTTTTATATAGATATATAGACACTCACTGAATGGGTTTTCCTCTTATTTCCGACATGATGGCACTTTCTCCCCCGAGGTACTCAAAAGACAGACTCAGGAAGTTGTATATCACAAATGCTTGAATAATAAAAAAAATAAAATCATATATGAGAGCCTAACTTAAACAATTTGCAGTAAGAGCTTTAAATGATAAGCATAAAGAACATGTTTGACATGACAGAACATATCACACATCAAGATTGAGGAGTTGTTTGTGTCCAGGAAATCCATCTTAACCTAAGAGGTCTATTTAAAGACAGATTAGATGGTCAGATGATCTCATTGTCTCTCAGTGTGTACAACTATTACTTGTGGTAAGATTTTACTGATGGTCTATGACTAAGACTTAACATCTTTTAAATTACAATTATATTTATATTATAGTACCTATATTATATTAAAATAATGTAATACTTTATTCAGAAAGGATGCATTAAACAAAGTGACAGTAAAGATATATACATTGTTACAAGAAGATTTCTATTCCAAAGAAATGCTGTTCTTTGAAACTATTCATCAAAAAAAAGGAAGAAAAAAGGTATCATGGGTTCCACAAAATTATTAAGCACCTGTTCACAACACTGATGAGAAATGTTTCACCAAATCAGCATTTTAGAATGATTTCTGAAGATCATGTGAAACTAAAGACTGAAGTAATAGTTTATTTTTGATAAAATAAATACAGCCTTGACAAGCTTCTTTAAGCAAAGACTTCTTTAAAAAACATTAAAAAATCTCACCTACCCCAATAAAGAATACAACAAATACTTTGAACTTTATAAGTATATGGAATAAAATGGTTTAAGTGAAATAAATCCCCACACTGGAATTTTCCCATGTAACTTAAACAGAAAAAAAAAAAAAAAAAAAAAAAAAAAAACTGTTATAAATGGTCATTGTCTAGCAGCAGTGGGATAGGCCTGAAAAGATAAGAGACATTTGGCCTGCCTCCTTTCTGACTGTGCCATAACCAACAGGTTTGTTTAGTTACAATGAACATGTATCCATTTCCCCTCTATGAAACCTGCAACCCTATGTCTGTAAAGCGGGCTCTCCTCCCTCACTGCAGGCCAGACTTAAAAACAAAAGCACACGTCATTCCACCAGCGCTATATTTGTGCTGAATAATATTACGCCTGTGAGGCAGAAGAGGATGTAAGGGCAGAGAGCAGCTCAGATTTACTGTACCTTCATAGCAGTCACGAACAGAGTCGAAATACACATAATACTGGACATTACTGATGAACAGCAGGCTGAGCCAGGAGTCGAAAGAATAGATGGGGACAATGAAGAGGATGCGGATGATGTAGCGCTGCTCGTTTGGCACCGTATACGACCTCAGGTGCAAGTATATCTATAAAGACAAAAAGTGTGTTAAGAAAGACAAAAAGTGCTCATGCTCGACTACAAAAATAAATAACAAGTCTGACTTCAATTGCAAAAACAGTGAAATGTGCACTGGAGCAACACGCTGCAGAGCAGATGAAAAAGTGTCAAGCAAACAAGTGAGGTGTCGTTTCATCAGACACTACTATAGTAACATGTATGGGGAAAGTGAGCTGGACAAACAGGAGCTTGTATGCGCTAAGACCAGTGTTGTTGAATAACAGTAAACTGATAACTGTAAAAGTCTATAACAGTTTATGGATGGTTAACAGAACTAATCAAACAAAGCAAAGTTTACCACACTAATGCTGACCGGATATTAACTACATATATATATATATATATCAGTTTTAAATATTGCAGTTACCATACAACACATTAAAATATATTATTATTTTCATTAGGTACATATTATCTTAAGGTGCTACTATGAACCAGTGGTATTTTAGCATAATTGAGATACTATTATGTTTTTTCCTTTATATTTTCTGTTTTCATTTTAAAGTTTTAGTAATTTTGTTGTGCGTTTTTGTCATTTTATAAATATATTTTTAAAATATCTTGAGTTTTTTATACAATTTTATTTTTGTTTTATTTTTGTAAATCAAGTTAAACTAAATGAGAATTCCTTGGCAATTAGCTGAAATAAAATAAGTTGAAGTTGCTTTATACATTTTATTTCAAGTAACACTTTTTTTATGGTTATAGTTTTAGTTTGACTAATAACCCTGCAATGAACCATTTAGGGGTAAATAAAGTACTAAGTTGTCCTTTTAAAGGTACTGCTCCAATAAAAAGCTGTACCACTAAAGACACACTTTTTGGAAAAACATTTTTTTTTTTTTTGTGTAATACAGCAATGCAGTTTATTAGCTTAAAAGTATCCTCTTTTAAAGTTTCCAAGCTACACAGCAACTCAGCAAAGAACCAACCAATGTAGGGTAGTGGCCAAACGTGATGTCCGATCTTGACATTAAATTAACAAAATTAACATCTTCACTCTTTATTTAAATATTATTAACAAGTTATTTAATGATTCTGTAATCATATTTTGTAGTTGTGCTTAGAGTCTATTGTTTAATTTGTCATAACGCCATTAAACGGGCCAAATTGTGTGGACATAGCCTAATTCTTGGACAGGCTTCGAAAAAAAAATTATGAACACGCAAAAACGAGAGAACCAACAAAACATTAATAACTGATTGTGTTGTAGTCATGTATGCTTTTCCTGTGAGCTTTTTGTTTTTCTATGCATTTTTTGCATAGTACAATAAAACCTGTAGCTTGCATTTTTTTGCTTAATAATTTTGTCAGATAAATACCTTAACCAAGTTTAGCGTTTTGTTTTTCCTTCATATTTATTATGAGAAAAAAAAAAATAATATATATATATATATATATATATATATATATATATATATATATATATATATATATATATATATATATATATATATATATATATATATATAAATAAATAAATGTTTGCTGAAATGTGAGGGGTGTACTCACTTTCGTGAGATACTGTGTGTATATATATATATATATATATATATATATACACAGTATCTCATGAAAGTGAGTACACCCCTAACATTTCAGCAAACATTTTAGTATATCTTCTCAAAGGACAATACTATAGAAATGAAACTTGGATATATTTTAGAGTAGTCAATGTGCTGCTTGTATAGCAGTATATATTTACTGTCCTCTGAAAATAACTCAACATACAGCCATTATTGTCAAAATAGCTGGCAACAAAAGTGAGTACAACCTAAGTGATAATAGCTTTACGTCGTTTAACCATGCAAAGCCACATGTCCTATTCATCATTTTCATGTATTTGTCTGCTTGAAAGGACCATACAAATTTGTGTTTTTTGTATTAGAGCAGTTAAAATTTGTGCTTTGAGTACAATTCTCTCATACTGACCACTGGATGTTCAACATGGAACCTCATGGCAAAGAACTCTAAGGATTTGAGGGTAACACTTTACGGTAAGGGTACATGAATTATTATGAATTCATGTATAAATTCATGAATGAATTAGGCATTAATTCATGCATTATTAGTATCTCATGAATCATCAGGAACTAACACGAGTTCAACGTTTTTCATTCATGACTTCATGGATGAACAACACCTTAATTAAAACATTAACTAAGATGAGTACATCATCATGAATTATGATTTATTATGCATCATCATGATGTTTTCTTTGGTCACAAAAAAATGTGTCTTTACTATCTATTGTGGATAAAGCTACATATGGTACATGAATCATCAATTAATTCATGATTCATGAACTCAAGCATAAAAAAAACATTAATTCATGCATGCAAGACTACTCTTCGAATTATTAATACAAAAATCCACATTACCTCATGCATGCACACAGGCTAGAACAGTAAGGTTATATCAATTAATGTGAGAACTGTTTTTCTGAATTATGATCTGAGTTTCCAAGCATGTTCATGTCTTCTTCATAGCCTGTAAACGGACAGACCCCAAAATTGGCCAATCACAGCAAATAGCACACGAATTCTGTTAACATTCAAATACAGTCATAATTAACTAAGCACAATCTTTTAATGACTTCATCATGTGTGTGGCCCCTCAACTAAAGTGTGACTTGGTCTTTTGAAACACTGATGAACAATGTGTTTTCATTATGGTTCGAGTTATCTAGCATGTTTATGTCTCTTCCCAAGTATTGCTGCTGGTACTGTTTCAGAATAAACAGGTCTCATTGTTAGGTATTAATACGTTATTTTCAAAGATAGTAAACTTACTTTTTTTACGTTTGGATAGATGCTGAAACGTATAAAGCCCCGTTCACACTACAAGCGACAAAGCGACACGATACCATTCATTTCAATGGGGAGCGGGCGATTTCCGGCGACACGCGCGACAGCGACCGTTGGCGACCGGATGGGGCGTGTCTGGCGACGCGACAAAGTTGAGATCTGTTTAACTTTATGCAAATGAAGAGCGACTTTCGGGAGCGACAACCAATAGGAGTGGAGCGCGCATGATCCTTCTCCACATCATTGGATGTCATTCATAAAGGCAACGCCAACTAGCGACCTCATCGCCAGCCACTGGCGACATGCAGCGACAAAGTCGCTTGTAGTGTGAACGGGGCTTAATATGGACATATCTGCAACATTTAAACGTAACATTATTATGATTTTACAGCTACAAAACGTTTACGTATATTCCATATCATAAAGATATCTGTATAATTTCCCTTTTACCATTTTATAGATAAATGTAAGATCCCTTAACCCTATTCCCAAACCTAAACATACCCATTTTATACAGAATATAAAAAGGATAAAACGTAATGGACAGAGATGTGTAGAGAAATGGCAGTTTTATTAACAATATAGCATTAAAATATATTTTGAACCACTAATCCTACCCATAACCATTCCTTAAAACTACGTAGACTACAATTATGAAGAAAAACATAACAGACAGACAAGTATAATCACAATAATTTATTTATTGCGAAAATGTCAAAACCGGTACCAAAAGTCGTTAACATGATGATGTGTTGCAGTCGCAGTCCTCTCTGGCAGGATTATAATAGTTTTGTATGAGGTACAGAGCAGATTTAAGTTATTTAAGTTAATAATCCATGAACATGTTAATCCGGCTTCGGGTTCGCTCTGTGAAGGCACGCGCGCTTTTCCATTTCAAATGTACTACACTGTCACCGACTGAAACACGGCATGTCGCAATCTGTGACGAAGCAGGGAAGAGCCAATGAGCGCTTGATATCACTGCCGTAAAACATGACGTAACGTTTCTTGAGGGCGCAATTTTTGAATTTGAATTCATCACCAGCGCGGGATTTGTCGTTTACGCGGTCGCTGCTGAGAAATGGAGATGAAGATCACTGGATAAAAGACTGAATTTGGATCTGTTTCTTGCAAACAACGTATGGATTCTAAAGATTTGGATTACATCAAAGTAATAAAATTGATGTCTTTTGTGAATTTATGTTGTGTTTTATAGGAGAAAACGCTTTTTGTGTCTCATGGTAAATAAACTATATTACAAAATGGTTAAACGAGTAAAGAAGGTATGTTTAAGGTTTTAAAGTGTAGGCCTATTCTTGTTTAACACCATGCAGGCAAAATGTTAATATTTATTATGAGTATTATATTAATAAATGCGACTGAAAACTTAATTGATAAGACAGTTGAATGCAAGAGTCGTTTCTGCGTGTATAAAACGTAAATAAATGTACGTATGATAGAACTAACTTACACTTTACGTAAAAATACACACCTATTCTCTTGAGATCACGTTGGAATAAAGCAGTAAAGTTAAGATCAAAGTCCATTTGTGTCCACAGTACATTGTTTGCAAAGGCTTGAACGTTCATTTGTCATTTCACGTTTATGGCACCATTAATAGCACAGTTCATCAGTGTTTCAAAGGACCAAGTCATCACTTTAGTTGAGGGGCCACACACATGATGAAGTCATTAAAAGATAATGCTTAGTTGATAATGACTAATGTATTTGAATGTCAACAGAATTGATGTGCTATGAGCTGGGATTGGTCTATTTTGGGGTCTGCATTTACCTGCAGGCTATTATGAAGACATGAACATGCTGGGTAACTCAGATCATAATGAAAACACATTGTTCATCAGTGTTTCAAAAGATCAAGTCATCACTTTAGTTGAGGGGCCACACACATGATGAAGTCATTACAAGATTATGCTTAGTTAATGATGACTGTATTTGAATGTTAACAGAATTCGTGTGCTATTTGCTGTGATTGGCCAATTTTGGGGTCTGTCCATTTACAGGCTATGAAGAAGACATGAACATGCTTGGAAACTCAGATCATAATTCAGAAAAACAGTTCTCACATTAATTGATATACTGTTCTAGCCTGTATGCATGCATGAGGTAATGTGGATTTTTGTATTAATAATTCGAAGAGTAGTCTTGCATGAATGAATTAATGCTTTTTTATGCATGAGTTCATGATGATTCATTTACCATAACTGTAGCTTTATCCACAATGGATAGTAAAGACACATTTTTTTGTGAACAAAGAAAACATCATGATCATGCGTAATAAATCATAATTCATGATGATGTACTCATCTTAGTTAATGTTTTAATTAAGGTGTTGTTCATCCATGAAGTCATGAATGAAAAACGTTGAACTCGTGTTAGTTCCTGATGATTCATGAGATATTAATGCATGAATCAATGCCTAATTCATTCATGAATTTATACCTGAATTCATGATAATTCATGTACCCTTACCGTGAAGTGTTACCGATTTGAGAATTAGAATTGTTGCTCTCCACAAAGATGACTATAAGAAGATTGGTAACACCCTGAATCTGAGTTACAGTACAAGCCAGGGTCATACAGAGGTTTTCCAAGACGGTTCCACTCATAACAGGCCTCGCAAGAGTCAATCAAAGAAGTTGAGTCCTCGTGCTGTGCGTCAGGTGCAGAAGCTGGCTACAAAAAACGGATGCATGAGTCCTACCAGCATTACTTTAGAGGTTGCAGAAGTGGAAGGTCAGCTTGTTAGTGCTAAGACCATACGCCGCACACTGCAACAAGTTGGTTTGCATGACCATCGTCCCAGAAGGAAGCCTCTTCTGAAGCTGGCTCACAAGAAAGCCCGCAAACAGTTTGCTGAAAGCAACCGGTCCAAGGCATGAATTACTGGAACCATGTCCTGTGGCCTGATGAGACTAAGATAAACTTGTTTGGCTCAGATGGTGTCCAGCATGTGTGGCGATGCCCGGGTGAGGAGTACCGAGAAAATTGTGTCTTGCCTACAGTCAAGCATGGTGTTGGTAGCATCATGGTCTGGGGCTGCATGAGTGCTGCTGGTACTGGGGAGCTGCGCTTCGTTGAGGGAAACATGGATTCAAACATGTACTGTGACATTCTGAAGCAGAACATGATGCCCTCCCTTCAGAAACTGGGCCGAACGGCATGATAACAACCCCAAACACACCGCCAAGATGACAACTGCCTCGGTGGAGTGGCCAAGTATTTCTCCAGACCTGAACCCTTTTGAGCACCTGTGGGGCATCCTCAAGCAGAAGGTGGAGAGGCGCCATGTGTCTAACATCCAGCAGCTCCATGATGTCATTATGAAGAAGTGGAAGAGAATCCCAGCAACAACCTGTGCATCTCTGGTGAATTCCATGCCTATGAGGATTAAGGCAGTGCAATGGGGCTCACACAAAATATTGACACTTTGGACACAGTTTTTACATGTTCACTTAGGGTGTACTCACTTTTGTTGCCAGCTATTTTGACAATAATGGCTGTATGTTGAGCTATTTTCAGAGGACAGTAAATATATACTGCTATACAAGCAGCACATTGACTACTCTTAAATATATCCAAGTTTCATTTCTATAGTATTGTCCCTTGAGAAGATATACTAAAATGTTTGCTGAAATGTGAGGGGTATACTCACTTTTGTGAGATACTGTGTGTGTGTGTATATTACATTTATATATAGAGATGGTTTAATCGGACTTGTCGGGTCAAAAACACAAATATCTCCTCTGGACATCACTTTTGGCCACTACTGTAAAGTCACATGTGTGCATATATCGGTAATATAGTTTCAAAGTTCATAGTCTACATTTGAAAAAATACTATGGCGCTTGAGATGCCTGTGCATGTCCTTAAAGTCCCTTTTGAACTTCACAATATTACTAAGGTGGCTCAATATTCGCTGGGCTTTTAAAACTCTTGGATACTCAATCATTTGAAATCAGATTATTTGAGTCCTTCGTTCCACGGGTGGAGGCTTGATGCATTTGTGGGCTCTCGGAAAAAGCAAGGGGAGTTGCTCTCTGAAATGATGTCCTCCATTTCACCTAGCCTGCAGGGGAAATAAGTTCACAGTCTCCCAGACTCCATAATGCGGAGCTGACAGTGAGAGAGAGCCGCGCTCACAGTAATGGCTCTGACCATTGACTGTCTGCTGGCTGACGCAGAATTGGAGCCAAAGCTAATTACAACCTGTCTGAAGCAGAGAGGAACTGCTGGTGGAGCTGTGAGGCCCCCAAAAACAAGAGCCGGTGAATCACAAGGTGTACCACCAACTTTAAGACCATAAAGCTTGTAAAAACTTGAGAGCTGAGAAAAGGCAGACCCAAGAGTGCTGTTGGCACCTTGTCTGTGCCATATATAACAATTCACTTAAGAGGGGCTGGCCCAGAAGGTGCTTATGTTCTAAATAGCTGGTTTTCAAAGACTCCTTTGATATCCCTGGCACTGATGGGAAAGTTTTGCAGGCAAATCAGAAACTTCAGAACAGTGTGTTTTAGGAACACAATCTCAATTTCTGCCTTTAGTATGCAGAGCGCAAGGAAGGTTCCGCCGGGAGAATCTTTTGCAGAGAAGCCGAGAAAGGCTGTGAAATACTAAAACAATCCTGAGGGCTCCTTTAATCTCCTCAGGATTTACATATGTTGCTGTTTGCAAAGCTGCGGACGAGGAGTCGTTCAGCTGCTAGGCTGAGGGACAAAAACCAGACTGTTTGGACTTGATTATGACTTGAAGAGGAAAACCATTACACAGGGACTCCCTTTCAGTCTCTATATAGCATCCTGACGTTGCTTGGACCCTTCAAAACGGTCAGCTTCTCAGAAGTGTTGGCTTTGGTATGGCACACAAGATGCTTTGGAGGCAATCAAATCAAAGTCCATCGGGGACACTGTGGGCGCTGCAATTCAGAGCTGAAGAAATACCTTTCCTGACCTCTGCTCGCCATCAGTACGATCCCAGTAGTTCAATTACATAACGTATGCTTGAGAAACATATTCTATATTAAAATTCTTCATGGGTCATATAGGCTGCAATGAAAAGGGATTCAAAACATACCAGCAAGAGCAAGGAAATTAGATTTCAACCTTTCCCGAAACCGAAAAATGTCTGCAAATATAATTGGTAATTCGACACACAAGATGGGTATATTCCTACTGTGCCGGCACTTCACCTGACAATTACTTTTACACAAAACTCATCCACCTCCAACTGATTTCATCTTGCCATAGGCAGCATAGTGAACTAATTCATATGCAACAGAAATGGATATTCAGGTATGATGCGCTTTCAGCTGTAATGAACGGGAAAATATAAAGGACACTGAAATACCAAAGCAAATTAGAACTGATCAGCATGTTTATATCTACAAAGAAATGACCAAGCCTCAGCAAGAAGACTTATTGAGCAGTCTGGTATCTTAAAAAAATGGCTCTTATCACTCTTTTACTGATACAGCTGGTGTAAAGGTTAGTGAATGATGGTCTTTCATCAAACACAAAAGAACTTCCGCTATAAACAAAGGCTGGGCACACGAACATTGCTCTCACTGTAGTTTCTGCTTTAATACATGAACATATACTACCAGTCAAATGTTTGGACACACCTACTCACTTTAATCTGACTGTTTTCCACATTTTAGAAAATCAAACAAACACGAAAATAGCCATCCTTTGCCCACATTTTCTCAACCGACTTCATGTTATCCAACTTGGATGCTTTTTAAACAGCTAATTTACATTTGTTTTTTGAAAAAAAAAAAAAAAAAAAAAACATTAATTATATAATTATACATGATATACAGTTGAGATATACAGTTGATATACACACACACACACACACATATATATATATACAAATACATACACACACAACTGTATATACACAATCATTCTCATATGCTGATTTTGTGCTCACCAAACATTTCACACACACTGTTGGTAAGTTTTTTAAAAGAAATGAATACTTTTATTCAGCAAGGATTCATTAAATTGATCTAAGAGCCTGTAAAGACACTTATAAAGTTATTGTTCATTCCAACTTCCTGTTAGTCAAAAAAATCCTAAAAAAAGCATCAGTATTCACAAAACTATCAAGTATCAACTGTTTTAATCACTGATAATAATAATAATAATAATAATAATAATAATAAGAAGAAGAAACGTTTGGTGAGCACAAAATCAGAATATAAGAATGATTTCTGAAGAGAATGGCAGGTTAAAATTCAGCTTCGCCATCAAAGGAATAAATTTGAAAATATTCAAAAATAAAACAGTTATTTTAAATTGTAATAATCTTTCACAACATTACTATTATTACTGTACTTTTGATTAAAAAAAAACTGCCTTGGAGAGCATTCTTTAAAAACATTCAAATATCTTACAAACCCCAAACTTTTGAATGGTACAGTACATTGGCTCAATTTATTTAACACTAATTTCAAGCAAAATATATATTTCTTAATCATGATCAAACAAGTCAGTTGACTGGAGTGCATCCAAATGTTTTACAGTTAGTGTATAAGACAGAGCCAACAGATTTATATCTAAACTACAATGGCTATAAAAAACACAAACGACCACTTGGAATACCGCCAGACACGTGCACACACACTTATAAAGTTATTAATCATTCCAACTTCCTGTTCATCAAAAAAAATCCTAAAATAAGCATCAGTTTTCACTAAACTATCAAATATCAACGATCTTGTCGGAGACAATTTCCATTAAAAAAAGTTCCTGTTTCTAAATTGCATATTGCAGATGGCACATGTATTACTGGTTACAGTATCCTCGCATTAGATCACCAGAGTACACTATAGCCATATTGCTGTGTTTACACAGCAATCTTATCAGCTCTGGGAACAGGGACCACTCCGCTCTGTAGTTAAATGTGATTGGTCAAGGACGGCTAACAGTGCTCTAAACGGAACATTAGAGCAAAGAAAACATGGATGACTGTTCAGAACAATATTTATCTATTGATCTCTGATGATCGATAAGCAGTGGAGGCAGGGAGTGGAGGGTTAGTTATTGCTGTAGTTTTTAATGACTGTGTAACAGAGATTGACCTTCTAAAGTGACATAGTATTATCAAGATCTGCAGATGATAACGAACCTGAGGTGAGGGAGGAGACGGCGTGGAACAGCTTTTGTTTTCCCCGCCTAGGTTATTTGCTTTTATTTGCGTGTGCTATGAATTAACCACTGCTATTAGTGTCTCCAGCTTTCCCTGGGCCACTCCATTTAATGCTGAGATTTTCTCCTCACCTCGTGGCCTGTACTGGCTATACCTCGTACTGGTTTAAAAGCAGCAGCAATGCCTTTCTGTTGCTAAATAAGCAGCTCCATGGACTCTGAAATTGTGCTAGATGTGTGAGTGGTTGGGTGTAAAAGGATTTCTATGAATTACTTAACTTCAAACACAAGAGGACATTTAGTTCCTGTAAATTAGCCTACCTGATGACAGGTGATGATGAGTGCAGACCAAACGAAAATGCCGGACAGGGCTTGAGCTGTGGGGGTGTTGAGGAAGAGCTTGTCGTCCCCCACTACTTCAGTTCCATTACTTGACCTGATTACGGTCATGTTAGACATGCCAGTTATATTTGACAGGATTGAGTATGACGACAAAGGGACTGAATTATCCATGTTTTTATCTGAACCCACTGACATAGT
The DNA here is from genome assembly GCA_026230005.1 of Gila orcuttii. Taxonomy (NCBI): domain Eukaryota; kingdom Metazoa; phylum Chordata; class Actinopteri; order Cypriniformes; family Leuciscidae; genus Gila; species Gila orcuttii. Next base: position 41,484,560 of record JAPDVR010000003.1, on the reverse strand, counting down.
ACGGAAAGTAGCTGTAGTAGTTCTGGACTCATTCATCTGTGGGGAAAAAAGAAAAGAAAAAAAAATAATCATTTTTTTAAAGATTTAATTAAAACTAATTGATATTACATAAGTTACAAATATTTATTTTATCTTTCATTTACAACTTCCTCATAAACTACCGTTCAAAAGTTTGAGGTCAGTACGATTTTTTGTTTGTTTACTGTTTTTGAATGAAGTCTCTTATGCTTGCTCAACAAGGCTGCATTTATTTGAATTACAAATACAGTAAAATACTTTTCAGTATATTTTAAAATGTAATTTATTCCTGCGCTGTCAAAGCTAAAATCCATCTAATATGGTGATTTGCTGCTAACAATTTTGAAAACCGTAAAAAAATAAATAAAAAATAAATATATATATATATATATATATATATATATATATTTTTTTTTTTTTTTTTTTTTTTTTTTTTGTGGTAACTGCCCCAAGTTCTTATTTCAGGCTTCAAAAGAAATAATTTATTTGTAACAGAAATATTTTAACATTATAAATGTTTTTTACTGTCACCTTTAATTAATTTACTGCATCCTTGCGGAATAAAATAGCCCAATTCATTTATTTTTAAAAAATAGACATTGTACTGACTGCATTTTGCTTATTCTCTAAATGAAATATAACCCATCTACATTTATAGATTGTACTATTTATATTACAAAGACGTTATATGTAGGGTATATAGTTTATTTAACAAACATTTACCAGGGAAACCATGATTACTATTTTCTTGCAAAATTAAACGTTGTTACCTTTATAAGTAGACTAGCGTCACCAAAAAAACAAAACGTTTTTTTAAAGAAGGCCTCATAGCCTATTGATTTATGATGGTTTCATGGTTACCAACAGCATTTACCATGATATTCTGTAGTAAAATATGGCTTACATGTTGATTTTTCATTAAGTAAAAGGAGCGTCAGAGTTAATAATTTACAGCATATGTTGGGTAGCATTATTTAAACTAAGACATACGAGATAGAAAAGCTGTCTATCAATCATTTAAATCAAACCTATTATTGTAACACAAGGCAAGACGAGTTATAGATATGAAACACTTACCTTGATACTGTCAACACCTGTGAGAAGTTCAGTGCGATCAAACTCAAATCACTTTATCATAAACGTCAATTAACTCTGAACATCGTAGTGGGACTAAAACAATAAATACATTGCATAGATCAGTGCTTACAGAAAGATTAATATGCGACATGTAGCCATAGGTAGACACTAGACACGGCCCGCGCGACGACACCGATGAGTCAAGCGCGCACTTCCTCGTTTAACTATTGACAGGTCTGATGGAACTCATTCAACTCGGTGAAAACAGACGCGACGGGAATCTAATTGATTGTGATACAAATCCCGAAGCAAAGAAAAGTATACACGGCTATTTTACTAAAACCTTTTCCCAATTCCACACCAACAAGCTTGTTGTTCCGCCTCAGCAGGTGTACGTACTTCGCGACACAACAGCACACCCAGGTCATGTGACCTTGGCTTGCGACTTCAGTCTTTGGTCACGTGACATGACAGGCAGAGACGAGCACCTGGATCAAAGGTAGACTAATCTACTGCACACGTGCAATCTCAAATAATAAACTTAAATTTATTATAGAGCTCAATAAATAAACAAGTACCTTAGAAAACATTAACTGTGAATACTGATAGAAATAATATAGGATTAATTCAGGTAAACTAGGGCACGTGGTATTTAAAATGAGCCTCAGATCACCTTAACCCTCCAGTTAAGTGTAAATGTCAGCAATGTTTTTTAGTGTGGGGTGAAAATGCTCCCATACATCACTGATTGGGTAAAAAATGTGTGCAGGCATTCTTTAAACCCTGTAACAGAGGTGCATGTTTGTGGATTCTTCTAATACATATAATTTACATTTTTCAGAGACGTCACAGTTGCTTTGGGGTCAACTAGACAGACATAATAAGAGGCTTGACACTGGATACAGTAGTGATTAGTTGTAAACAATAATGTATGCTACAACAGGAATAGTGTAAGAGTAGCATTCAGGAGGTAAAAATCCCTTTCACTTTGTCCTTGGAGGAATTGTTTAACAATAACTTAAAAACCTTTAAAAGCAGACCTACTGTGAGGAAAGAGGTTGTTAATCGATGGTGTATGCTTTTGTTAAAGCCATCAGCTTGCATTATTTCACCTTATTTGTTTTAAAATAATCATTTAGTAAAATACAAAGCGTTCACAATGCTTCATGGGATTGTAGTTCTTTCTCTTTAGTAGATTTAGATTGTAGTTCTTTCTCTTTTCTTTACAAGTAAAGTCTTGTACCTCTATCTTTTTGTCTGATTTTCAAATACTTGTTGTTTGATTCAAATCAGTGAATCCCATCATAGCTGGTTGGTTTGGTTCATGGCCTTGAACAAATACTTAAAAAAAGGAAAAAAGAATGGAAAAAAAAAACTTCAAGAACTAAGGCTGGTAAAAAAAGTGGGCGGACACTGTTGCAGTCTATAATGGTTTGGCAGACAGTTCATGTGATGTGATTATCCAATGGTGCAGGTGTTTACAGGTCTCTTTTCAAAGGCCTTGGGATTGATGCGAGACATTTAAACACCACCAAAATATTCACTTAGAAAATATAACTTTTAATCTTTGACAGCTGAAAGACATCCATTTTTCAGAAGCAAAAAGTAATGATCTTAAACTGTACTCTGTTTTAACTTAAAAACATTAAAGCATTTTAAGCTTTGTGCAGTAGCAACAAATTGCGACTAAGATTGTCTGCACAGGTATCTTGGGTACGTCTAAATTCACAGAAGACAAGCCATGTGTTTTTTTTTTGTTGTTGTTGAAATTCCAGATACTTCATTTGTCCTTATCTAGTGTTTGTGCCGTCTAGCATCCTTTTCACCAAACTTGACAGCCTTTGATCATATCTTTAACAGTTTTCATAGTTTCAGCACTGTTGTCTTTAAGTGAAAGGCCCAACAGAACCGGTCGGTTGCCTGATTCCTGTGAGACAAAGGTTGTGACATTTTTGGCGTAGACGTGTGTAAGAGGCTGCAAAAGAGATCAAAAGCTCAAGGTGAAATACAAAGATGATTTTATTGATGAAATATTGGTGAAACATACTTTAAAACATACCTCATCTTTTCCCAGCAGTACTCTAGTTGTGAACATGGGTACACTGATGTCACCAGACCTTGTGTCTGGTGTTATCGACACAAGTGTCCCAATTTTACCATACTGTGTCAGAACTATAAAAATGTAGTTGCTGAATTCCGTGCACACAACTTGAGTTGGTATTCCGTTTATTGATTTTTCCATTTGTCTTGTTCGGATGACGGGTTGAGGAGCCATTATTTACTTAGTTAACGTTACACCTGAAAATAAATAAGTTTAGTTAGAAACATCCGGCCAAATAATAGTGACAAAACTCACAACTAAAAAAGTTAAAAACGAGAAAGACATAGGATTGTTATTTAAGTTTTAAGTAAATAGAAAAGAAGAAGAATGCTTCGCTTATTCATTCATCTCTGTACAGGAGAAGCACGAAGCTACAGCGACATTAGGCCGCATGATATCGCTGCCATCTAGCTTGTCAAAGGCGGTCAGACGACACAGGAAACACCGAGGCTTCATAGTCTCAAGCGGAGCACTAGATATAACAACCGTGATGTCTGCAATAACCGAATGGTATTCAAAGATACAATGCGAACTGTTAAAAAAAATAGCGCAGAAGTAACAAAGCTTTCTCACCGCTAGTTTAAAGTAGTAAATTATCCTCTTAGGTCGAATGTGAATCAGTTTGCTAACATCCCTCAGCGAAGACGGAAAAGTGGATGCGCTTCTTCTACGCAATGTCAAGGGAAGGGAAAGATGAGCTGTGGAGGAGATGGTCTGTTGAATTTATTTTGCGTGACAGTTTTGTCACTCTTGTATAACATTGTATATAATTACGATTTTTTAACATCAAATAGTAGGCTAGGTATATTACTAATTTATTACTTGTATTATTATGACATCAAACATTATAAAAAATGATGTAGGCTATTTACCGTGTAGCCTTTTTTTAAAGATAATTAATACCCTTTATTCAGCAACGCAATACATTTATCAAAAGTGTATAAAGACATTTGTAATGTTACAAAATATTTATATTACAAATAAATGCTTTTCTTTTGAACTTTCATTACACAGAACTAAACAGCACTTGTTTTCAACATGGATAATTATAAAAAAAATGTTTCTTGAGCAGTAAATAGGCATATTAGAATTATTTCTAAAGCATCATGTGACACTGAACTGATGTTGAAAATTCGGCTTTGCCATGAATATTAACATCTGTTTTATTGTATTTTTGATCAAACAAATGCAGTCATGGTGAGCATTAGAGACTTCTTTCAAACATTTTTTAAAAAAATCTTACCGACCACACATTACCGACCATACACTGATATGTATGCCTAGCTAAAAAAATTAGTGACAAGAAAATAAAATGTAGTCAACTAAATTTGCATTAGTTTTTGAAAAGGCAGTGACATTTTTACCTTACACATAACGGAGTCTATATCATAAATCACATTTTTCTAATCAGTGATTCTTGAGAAATGGGAGAACATTTTCTCTATTGACTGATTTTAGTTTTATAGTTAGATTTAGAGTCATTTTTACTTCAGTTTGTGTAATGGCTACTTGTGCTTCGTAAACATTACAGCACTGCTCATTTTGCATTCAAACATGGCAATTCAAAGGAGTCATGCTTGTTTCAAGTCTAAATATTTCGATTACAAAGCTTTGCTGAGTTTTTTTTTTAATAGACAAACAGACAGATGCATAAATCTATTTCACAATGTTCTGTATTATCCTCTCTCCACCTAACAGCCTGATTGTGTGTGGTTTGTCTGGATAACTTTATCCTCTGGCTGCCTCGCCCCTGTCAGTGGATCTAGTGTGAATGTGTCATACTTTTGCTGAGTCTAGTCCATTTGACAGTGTGTGCCATGTTCACGGAGGCTGCTCTTTGTGTTCCAGACTGTAGCTACTCTGCCAGACTTATCCTGAAGCCTTTGAGCTTAACATCTGCCTGAAAGAAGTTGCCATCTTTGCACTTTCGTCACAAGGTTGACTAGAAGTGCCAAGGTGCTCACTCTCTTTCTGTTTCTCTCTCTCTCTCTTGCAGACCATCTGGATAGAGCAGGTGAATGGAGGATTAGTTCTGGGAAATGTCATTTAAAATGTCACGAATTCACATCAACATACTTGCTTGTTTTAGAATGAAATCTACAATGCAGTGTCTGCCTGTCATGACTGTTGTGTTGTTCTTGTTGTTTTCAGTTTATTTTCGGTCATTTATTGAAACCAGAACCTAGACTAAAGCCAGGTGTGCACTGTATGATTTTACAGTCATTTGTGATTGTTGTTTGTCAGACTGTATAAAATTATCCCAGTGAGATCTGCACGATAACCACAACATATCTTAAGCCCTATTCGGACGGGATTAGTTTAGGCCTAACATGTAGAGGTGGGGTAAAGTCATTATTACCAGAGCTTCTCAGTGATTTTAGTCATGTCCGAATGTGCCATCTCCGTAATCATTACGGACAATGTCGGTAAAGATTCCAGTGACATTTACCTTCTCTAAAAAGGTCAGGAAAAATTACCTCAGGTAATGCTAATCCCGTGCGAATAGACCCGCTGTAAATATGTACGTAATTATGCAGTCATTTCCTGTTTAAAAGTAGTTTTCCGCAGTTTTTCCAAGTATGGAGTATGGAGGCGCTTGAAAAAGCATAAAGTTGCATTCTAGACGCTGGGACAAGTCTGTGGAAAAACTCAAGTGTTTTCCACATACCATTCAGATCAAAAAGAAGGTAGAAAGTACTTGTTAGAGGCACGAAACTTCTTTTAGCGTTGGGTAAGTGCCTATTACCATTACCAACATAATCCAATCTGAATTTAATTAATACATCGTTCGACCGGACCTAACTGTTTTATATGTGTTTGCGCACATGATATCAGGAAGCAACGTAATTCGCACATGACAACAGAACACAAAAAAATCATTTTAACCGATCTTTGGGTCAAATATGGATAATCCCAGCCGTTGGGTTAAATTTTTACATTACATTTTTTACCCAACATTTGGGTTTCTCCATATTTGACCCAAAATTGGGTTAAAACAACCCAGCATTTTTAGAGTGAGGAAGGTGACGGCGGTGCGTAAATCGAGTTACCCCTCCCCCTTCTGCGGGTTTTATTTCTTATCCCGTGCGAATTGGACATTATTATTACAGATGTCCTGTGGTAAAATTACATTACTCCATCTACCCTTGTAAAACTAATCCCGTCCGAATAGGGCTTTAGTGAGATTATCAAATCAAAGGCTGCAATTTAATAATAAGAATAAAAAAAAAAAAAACTGTTTGGTCTGATGTGCTGCATGTTTCAGAGTGAAGCATAGTCTTGTAAGTTGTGTATATAGCTGTAAATAAGTTTATTTGTTTATTTTCATTTATGTGAATGATAATGTTCGTATTGTAAATAAAGCGAACCACCTACTTGCAGTAATTTGTTGTCTTTGCGTCATTCGCCCACAGTACTCACCAGAGACCAAAACTATAGGAGTGTGTTTAAATTTTATTATGTACGTCTTCCTCATACCTCTATGCCACCAGGGGACGTAACAGTAGCACCGTGTTATAATCTGGTGTTTTCAGCATCTCAAAGCAACTCGGTTTACAGTAAATACTCTCTGCATGCTGCAGGGCTAGCATGCATTGGGGAACGCAACGTGCTGGGGTTTACTTTATACATTACATATATCGCATAATTTCCAATATCACATAGACTTCTAAGTTTACAGCATTTCACCAATAATTGTAGTATTGTAATGTTAACTTAGATTATTAAATAGTTCTGTGTTACGGTCCTTAGGCCATGTGTGTGTGTCTGCCCAGGTGTACTGCTGCTTCTCTGCCTTCTGCAGGTCCTGTGTGCACACCTGTCTCCAGTTGGTAATCAGTGGGGGCTGGTACAAAGAGCAGAGAATGGGCAGACTGTTGGTGAAGAGTGGACGTATATAGATAGATGGCTTACCAGAGCTGGGTGACACTGTAGTGGCGTTCGTGGAGTCCCTGCAGTAGCGTGTATCAAGTCTGAACCTCGTGCTGGGGTTTACTCTCTCAGTGGAGGGAGGGTGGTAAATACTATGGTATTACTTTCCCTTTAGTGGTTTACTTTCTGTTCTCCGGTGAGCTACCTTTTTAAATTGTTGGTGTGTGTGATCTCATCTGTTACCCTAACTGGGCGCTTCCTCTTTGTTTTGGGAAGTTGTTTTCTGTTGTACCTTTTTGAGACTACCTTGGTTAATTAATATTGTAAATAAATGCCAGACTTGCTGATAAACCTGTCTCCTTTGTTCCTTCAACCTGAAATGGTATTATTATTGTCACCAACCTCCTCCTCCCCCCTGGATTTTCCACTGGAGGTTCGTAACATTCTGGAATGAAACTCTGAATGGTGCAGGCTGATAGGTCTTTAACTTATTAGCAATCATGTCGTATACATGGCACAAGCTGATTGGTTGCCGTTTAATCAGCGGCAAATGAGCTTCCTGCTCAAACATTCAAATACTTGGCATTGTTTGCTGTTACTGTCTGCAGCGCACTTTCAGAAACTACCTCCCCAGCGCCACCTGTATAGATCTGCTACGGGGGTTAATTCCTGTATGTTAGTCTCGGTTCTTGCTCTGCAGTAGCAGATCTATTCCGCCAAGACCAAATAAATTAACATAGCCATATCCATTACCATGCCAATCTCTATTACCATACCAATCTCACAAGAGTTGTCATGACAGAATTGTTATAATCACATATTTATTTTACAGTACAATTGTAATTTACAACAGCAATATATTGCCATTTTATAAATGGTCAAAACATTTAATTATAAAGCTATTATTTTCATCCTCATTAATTTTATGTGGTCCCTAAAACACCAGTGTAAATGTAATTTGGACTGAGACACAATCACAACTAAAAAGATGTTTCAGTCCACTTTAAATTCCAACCACAAAGTTAAAATAAAACACGGTTCTCGGTTTACAAAAAAAACAGGTTTTGCCCTGTAATAAATTTTTTTACAACCTTGGAAATTTCTCAGACACTTTCTCAGCATGCTCTTGTACCTAATGGATAAAACAACTAGACCATCAGTTGTTCTGTCATAATATCACAAAATGTCTTGTGAGATGATAGGTTCATGATCTTTTGCCATCATGTAAAGTGAAACTTGTTTGCCAAAAAACAAATCTCAAATGTGACATTTTTCCTCTAAAGCAGCATAATCACTCTCAGCTAGCATTAGGTAAAATGGGCATGCATGTTATAAACATGCTGTGAAGTGATTTGCTGTTCAAAGTGCTATAAAGAGGCACCAATCAGAAGCTTTATGGGTTTTGTGCTCCAGAGGCTGAGGAAGGAGCAAACGAAATGCCTATCATGGTCGATAAAAGGAAGGAACAAGCACATTCATTGTTCATGAACACCTCCCACAGAAGAGGACTATCATTTTAATATCTCGTTTATGTTCTGCTGGAAATATGCATGTCGTTTGGGTTCTTTCTGTTCTCGCAGCAGGAAGATAAGTCTGATTGGCTGGTGGGATTTAATTAGAGGTACATTTTATCCTTGTGTAAGCCTCACATTTTGCCACATACCTACACTCTTTTGTTCAGACTCCCTTTCATTGAAGTTCTGAATGAGAACAGGATTATTTATAGACATGATGGACATCCATTTTTCAGGTTGGGAGATGTGACTTAAAACGTGATAATTAAGATTTTTGTTTCATTTATGTTGTGAGTAATTATTCATATTGATTTGTTAGAATTGAGACATGGGAAACATTAAACATCAAATGTTGTCTGTACTCCCTACAGTTATTGAATTTAAAGGAATAGTTCAGCCGAAAATTAAAATTTCATGATGTTGCTGGATACAACTTTTGGGTGAGTAAAATAAAGACTGATTTTTTTTATTCAAAAATCAAAGTAATACTCCAAGGCACTCGAATTGTGTATACAAAAATTAAAAAGCCTTTATTGAATCATGGCTTTTATCTTTAAAATTGGTGACAGATACACCTATGCGTTGCGGCTATTGCCTTCGTCAGGGTGTGTGTAACTAACAAAGTCACAGGTGCATTTTAAGTAGCAGTTCATCAATCTAAATAACAAACACCTGGTCACACTATGTAAAGTAACCAGCAGGGAGCAGAGTTCAACAAATGAAATGGTATCTTACATAATATAAAGTCAAATAAAAAAAAAATAAAAAAAAAATAAATAACATTAAATAATATAAGTATATAAAAAAAAATATAAAAAAAAAAGTTATATAAATCCAAATGAAATATTTCGTCGATATCTTCATTACAGTATACAAATCAAAACATACCAAATCAATATTATATATTCAACTAAATAAAGTAGAACAAATTACACAAATCAAAATATACACATCAATGGATGTATACATCTAATAGTACACAATACGACTAGTTTCATGAAAAATATTTTCACAAAAATGGTACAAAATCTAGTTCTCCATTTAAACCTGGAAATGTAGTAGCTTTCAGTGAGTAAATCCAGAAAGATTCTCTTTGTAATAACTTCTTGACCCGATCACCTCCTCTTATGGACTTAGAGATATGTTCGATGCCAATTATCTTCAGTGTACTTGGGCTACCATGATTTGTATCTCTATAATGAATGGCCATAGGATATTGAGGGTTACAAACTCTAATAGCATTTTTATGTTCTGATAATCTTATCTTTAGTTTTCTAGTAGTCATCCCTATATAAAAACATCCACATGGGCACTCTAACCTATAGATCACAAATGAGGTATTACAATTGATAAAAGATCTTATTTTTAGTTTGGAGCCAGAAGTTACGTCTCTAAATGTTTTAGTCCTGATCATATTGTCGCAGTGATTACAGTTGCCACACCTGTAATTTCCTGCGCTTGAACTTAACCAGGTATTGGATTTCTTAGGAGGAAGATGACTTCTCACTATTTTGTCTTTAATTGTTGGTGCTTTTCGAAATGCAATGGAAGGAGATTCAGGCATGACTTCCCTGAGGTAAGGGTCGCTCATAACTATTTCCCAATTCCTCTTTATAATTTTCTTAATTCTGTTTGCCTCTGTGGCTGTGCTATACTGTGTCACGAAATAAACAGAGTTATCTGAATCCTGTGATTTACGTTTTTGTTGTAATAGTTTGTCTCTACTGATATTTCCCACTTTATTATATGCTTTGTTAATCACGCTATTATTGTAATCTTGTTTCTTGAATATTTGAGTCATGTCTTGTGCCATGATGTTAAAATCTTCTTCCTTACCGCATATTCGTTTCAGCCTCTGGAACTGGCCAAAAGGAATATTCTCGGTCATCCATAAAGGATGAAAACTATCTGCTCTCAATATAGTATTTCTATCAGTTTCTTTTCTAAATATAGTAGTATGCAACGCACCACTACTTTCTTTGAAAATGTTTAAGTCCAAGAAATTAATCTGGGTATATGAATAGTCAAGACTCAACTTCAGATTTACATTGGTATTATTAAGATAAGTATGAAAAGCCAATAAGTTCGCCTCCGATCCTGTCCATATCAATATTATGTCATCTATATATCTTCCCCACCACTCCACATGTTTTAAGTATGGGTTTAAGTCAGAAAATACAAAATTTTCTTCCCAGAATCCCCAAAACAAATTTGCATAATTAGGGGCAAAACATGCACCCATAGCTGTACCTTTAGTTTGTCTATAGAATTCATCTTGAAACAAAAAAATGTTGTTTTTCAATGTCCATTCTGCTAGTTGTACAATAAAACATGCAGGTGTCCTTTCAGTAGATGGTCTCATATCTAAATAGTATGATAATGCTTCCAGTCCATCTTTATTGTCTATGTTTGTGTACAGTGATTCGACATCCATAGTCACCAAAATAGATGATTCAGTAGTTTTAATCTTTTTGATGGTATTTAATACATGGGTAGTATCCTGAATAAATGAAGGAAGTTTTCCAACCAATGGTTTGATAAAGCTATCTACAAATTTTGAGGCTGGCTCTGTAATCGATTCATATCCACTGATTATAGGTCTCCCTGGCGGATTTTCAAGATTTTTATGTATTTTCAGAAGCATATAGAAAGTAGGTATCCTAGGGTTTTTACAAGAAAGAAAATCACATTCATTTTTTTAAATCCATTCTTCATTTTTAGCATGTAACAAAATATCAGTCAGTTCATTTATCATTCCTTCCATTGGATTGGATTTCAGGCGCTGGTAGTACTCACGGTTTTGAAGTTGTCTCAAGGCTTCTTCGACATACTGATCTCTGCCCCATACAACAACAGCACCTCCCTTGTCCGCTCTTTTTATTACTAGCTCATCGTTATTAGAAATCCAGTTCAAGGCTTCTCCTTCTTCTTTTGAAAGATTATATTGTTTTCGTTTTTTTTTTATTGAAAATCGTGTCAATATCATATGTTATTTTCTTGTAGAAGGAGTTCAAAGTTGGATTAGATGAACCTGGCATAAATGTTGACTTGGGTTTAAATGCTGTTGCTTTCTTGTCATAAGTACGAGTTGCTGCTTCAGAAGTATAGTACAAAACTTTCAGTTGAAGACTCCGATGGAATTTGAATAGGTCCACTTTAGTTTGAAACTCTTTGGCTGTATTAATAGGGGCGAAAGACAGACCTTTTGACAGAACAGAAACACAGCTTGTCGGTAGAGTAACATTTGAAATATTTATCACTTAGTCTCCTTTGTTTGGCTCCTGGTGTATCTGCCTTGAATTGGGAATCTTGGTTGATCTCTCTCTTCCTCGTTTTGTCTTCCGCTGTCTTGTCTTCTGAATCTCTGATTTGTTCTGGACTTTTTCTCTAAAAAATCTCTTCTAGGTGAAGTCTCCACTACTGAGCGGTCTTCATCGCTGCTAGGTAAATTGAAAGATACTGATCTCTTTCTAGGAGTCTTAACATTCCATTGTGACCATGTGTATACCTTCTGCTCCTTGTAATCATTTTCATCTCTTCCAAATTTTGCCAGCTTTTCTTGCTTGAGTTTTTTAGATAATCGTTCTAGATCTTCTTTAAGTTTCTCTTCAATTTGAGGAAGCTCTTCATGTCCATCTGATATAAACTCTTGTTTGATTTTGACGATCTGTTTTTGCGTTTCAGTTTTCTGTTTTTTTGCTTCCTCAATTAGTAACATAAGGTCTTGGGAACATTTATTCAATATTGCTTCCCACTTTTGTTTGAACTCTATATCTCCATGACCGAATGAAGGAAATTTTTTAATTCTGAGTCCTCTTGGGATCATGTTTTCTCTCCAGTAGTCAGATAATGTAACCATATGTAGATGTAATCTCAATTCTTTTTCCGAATGTCTCTTAAGTTCATAACACAGTATCTTTGAATCTGCATACTGCGGTCTGTATTCTTGGCTCAACAGTGTATCAGTAACTATAATCTTCTCACCTTCTTCTTTAGAGTAGGAAAAATAATTCGTCGTCATCTTTTTGATGAAAATCTGAATCTCGATCCCCAAATACGTCTACTAGACGGAGCAACTTCTGCACAAGACGATCCCTCCACGTCCTTATTTCATCACAGCAGAAAATGCAATTGAAGTGCTGCATAGGGTGTGAAGACTCGGTGCTCTTTGGTTGCTTGGGATAATTTAACTCAAAAATCAAAGTAATACTCCAAGGCACTCGAATTGTGTATACAAAAATTAAAAAGCCTTTATTGAATCATGGCTTTTATCTTTAAAATTGGTGACAGATACACCTACGCGTTGCGACTGATTTTTTTGATTTTTGATTGAAACATCCCTTTAATTTAATCAAAGAAAACTGATGTAGATAAAGAAGCTGCATCTGGATGTATGTTTTGGACATCTTGATATGTCTTTCATATGTGTGGAGTGCAGCTTCCTGTCAGAATGTGTGTTGTCAGATTCAAAGAGTCTGAGTTAAGGCTCGGGGCGCAGCGCAGACCCACATATCCCTGAAAGAGTGCACTCACCAGGGGTTAATGAGAGCTGCCATGGGCCGGTTATCTCACAGAATACTTTCTGCTCCATTGATATGACAACCCACCCCTGGCAACAGTCATCTGTGTCTGTCTTGCACACCCACAGACACGCATACAACACAGTTGCGGGATGGGGAATTTACAGGGAAAAGCCAACACATTCACAATCAATTTTACTTTGTGATTAATTGTTTTATTTATTTTGAGTTAAACATAAGGGTAAAAAAAAATATAGGGTTGGACTCAAGCGGCAACCTCCCTGTCTCTCTCTTGAAACCAACACGGAAGTGAATTAAACTGCAATTCCTCGACTGGCCACTTGAGGCTGGCAGCAAAAGTGAGTCAAATCTGTATTTCCCCCATGTTAAAATGCCCAACTTTACAGCAGAAAAAAATGTTACAGCCTGGTGTCTAAAGTTGTTTTGGTCTATACAGCTAATTTTGCCCTTCATGACAACTGTGAGGGAGGTGAATTTTTTTTTTATAAATCATCCGTTTAATTTATATTAAGCCTTAAAATGCTACATAATCAAGGGCTTGTCCACTTGAGTGACAGGTGGATTGCGCTGCTGTCTAGCCGTTTGTCTGCTCTGTTAGCCATCACGTCACCTCAGCTAATTCCAGCTGCTGAACTTGCCATCTCTGCCGTGTTTATACTTTTTTCGGGATTATTTCATAAAATTGAATACACGCCTTATACCTTCGCCCACGCCGTTGGATTCCGTCGTTGTCGAGCATCGAAAGAACAACCAGCGCTGTTTTTCAGTTGTTTTCCTCTGTGAACATGCACTCATGGATGTCTGACAATTTTGTTGCTTTTTGGAGTTCAGATTTAAAAACGTCTAACATATAGAGGCCACACTCGTTCTGCGGTACCGTTGATCTTACGGAACAGATAGACCAGGGGTTCTCAAACTTTTTGGGACCAGGGACCCCTTAGAGCAGAGAAAAATTTCCAAGGACCCCCTCATAACAATAACTGTCTGTAATTAATATGGTTAAAACTATTTGTACTTTTAAATGCCATTGCATTGTTTAAATTAATTGCATTGTAATCTTTTTCACCCTAAAAACTTAAGACCTGTTTTATAGCACAGAAACACGTCAGTTTAAATCATGTTAATACTTGTAAACAGTGGGTCTTTTATTCAAATTGCATTTGGACTCAATAGCATTTACACTAAGTAATTTATCTTAAAAGCTTTAATAAAATCAACAGCAAGACAGCAAGCACAGGCTTGTTCTAATAAAATCAAACATTAAAATTCCCTAGATTAAAATTAAAACATTAACATTTTACATTAAAATAATAGTTCACCCAAAATGAAAAGTGTGTAATCATTTACTCACCCTCAAGTTTTTCCAAACCTGAATGAGTTTCTTTCCCCTGCTGAACACAAAAGAAGATATTGTGAAGAATGTGGGTAACCAGACAGTTGATGGACCCCATTGACTTCCATATGTTTTTTTTTAAAGTACCAGAAACTGTTTGGTTACCCACATTCTTCAAATTATCTTCTTTTGTGTTCAGCAGGAGAAAGAAACTCATTCAGGTTTGGAACAACTTGAGGGTGAGCAAATGATGACACACTTTTCATTTTTTTGGGTGAACCATCCATTTAAAATAACATTTACATTATGTAATGTTACTTTACGTGCATCAACTTTAAAATAATGAACTCATTGCACCTTATATCAATGGCAGAATAATCAACAATTCATAACAGAATTAACACTTGCAGAACACATCCTGGTAATTAAGTTAAACCAAACTTTTATTTTGGCGGGTTGTAGTGAATAAAAGTCTTGTATTCTTATTATTTATGTAGGCCCAGGGGCGGAATGTTTTTAGTAAAGCCCCGAATATTTTGCTACCTTGTCTTCTCATAGAGCAAAACAATTAATCAGAAAAACAAATGTGAATAAGATTACAGCTGCCGTGATTACCTAATCATGAAAAGTGCATATTACAGTTTTATTTATATTTTTCCCTTTGCATTAAAGGTACTTACAACGTGCTTTTGCAGCGTTGAGCATTGTAGCCAATCACAGACATGTCTGTTGAACGCATCAGCCAATCAGAGGCGTTTAAACGAGTCGCGTGCTGAAGATGCGTTTTGCGCGAGCTCACCGAGTTCTACACTTTTCTTAAACCTGTCATTATTATTGGCAATAACCTTAAGATGCAAATAAGAGATTCACTGCAATGTATTTGATATTCTTGATGCTGCTGTGATGCACTCCATTACGCACCGCTCTTTGTTGGATGACTAAAAGTTCAGCGGTCTAACTCATGAATGTCAAAATTATTAAAGAAAGCGGCGGGGCTTACCGTTCACAGAAGGATGTTAACAGTGAACGAACGCCTGGTAAAATGTAAGTAGATAAAGATTTAATATTTGACAACTGTAATTATTTCACTAATACAATAAGCCTTTCTTTTTCTTTATTCCCTTGAATCGCTTTTATAATCAATTCATTAATTTAAATAAAAATACCCCATTTTAGTTTGGGCTAAAGCCCCGAATATCCACTGACCCTAGAACCGCCCCTATTTTTGTGTCAAATTAAATGCTGAAACGTTCTCAAAGTAACTCATAGCAGCTCTAGAGATGACGCTCTTGTGTAAAGGCAAAAGGCTCATTCATTTTTACTCACGTAGGCCTATGCCGCCTATATCCAGGGGCGGTTCTAGGGTGAGTGGATATCCGGGGCTTAGCCCAGAGAAGTCCATGTATGTGTCATGATACAAGGAATAAACTTTAAATAAAATGTTTAATATTTGTTTTTTTTGGTTTTCTTTAATTGTTTTTTTTTATTATTATTTTTTTAACAAGATAAATCTTTCTGGCTTATTAAAATTAAAAGTCACAATGTCACACAGAGTTAAACTGAAACATCAATCCACCCTCATCAACAAAAATGCAATAATGCATTCCAAAGTAAGAATACCAAACATTCCAAGATGCTATTTACAAACAAAGGGAACAGAACAGGTCAAGTTCAACATCAATTCAATAGCAATTGATAGCGATTACACAGCACTTACAATTTGCATAAATAATCGTATGAGGCTAATCAAATATCAAATTTGGAATACAGAAATATGAAATATTGAAAAAATTAGAATGGTACTTTGCCACTAGATGGCGGCAAGCTACTGCCTTAATTAGTGAGTTGGTTTATTCAATCGATTCGTTCAAAACAGATGATTCATTTAGAAAAAAGTAAGAAATGTTTTTTGAATAGCGGGGTCAGTGAATCGTTTACAAGCAAATTCATTCAGTAAACACCGTGATGCTTTGTTTGAAACCATTTTCGTTAGTGAAATAATTTCTTTACTTTTATTATCTTTTTTATTTAATTGTTGCCCTGACACAGGCAGGCCATGCTAACCAAACATATAACGCTCTAATTTTGTGTGTGTGTGTGTGTGTGTGTGTGTGTGCGTGTGTGTGTGTGTGTGTGTGTGTGTGTGTGTGTGTGTGTGCGCGCGCGTGTGTGGCATGACTGTTCTGCGCAACCATTAACTGTTAGACGATCAAAATGTAAATCAGACACAATTTAAAACCGAATAAGAAATATAATACTATGATTAAAAGTTACAGATACCAGCTGAAGCTGTTGTATCTTGTTTTAGTGCTGGCTGGGGGTGTTTTACTTCCCTTTTTTTTTGAAGAATTTTGATATACCCATTTTACTAACTTACACATCAACAAACCGCCTGGCTCCAAAATATCTAATTTCATTGGCTGGATGATCGTACAGATGCTGAACTTCTCATCGATGGTTGGCCAGTTTACATGTCAGTCAGAAGCACTAGCCTGAGTGGGCGGTTCTTGTCGGTTGTGAATGACAACGCGTATATTGACGGACACTGTAGATGTGAGAGTCGAGAGATATACATTTAATTAATTAAATTCTAATAAAAAATATTTTAATGCGCATGAAAACTCAGTGATGGTGCGTACAATGCATGGTAATAAAAACATTCGGGGCTCCAGCCCCCTTAGCCCACCCCTAGCGCCGCCCCTGGCTATATCAAAGAGAATGAAAGCCCGTGTCCGCCATATAAAACTATAAAAAAGTTATTGTGACTTTTTAATCTCACAATTCTGACTTTAAAGTCACAATTAGGCTACCTTTTCTTTTCTTTTTGTATTCAGTGGAGGAAACGGGCTTCCATTACAAATGACATAGGCAAGCTACTAAACGTCTTAAACAATATTAATTTAAAACAGATTAAAGAAACTGACGGATAAAAAAAGAACAGAAAAATTTAAACCTAGCCTCTTAACTTTGATTTTACAACTAGGCTAGACTACTGTATATTCGCGGATTCACTCTTCTCTCTGGATATGCGCGCGCGTTTGTGGGGGGAGAGATAGAGCAGGAGCGCTCTGCCAAGAGTTTCCCCGATGGTCTGACTGGATTCTGCGATTCCGTTCATAGGGTTCTAAAATTATTTCGCGGACCCCCTGGCAACGGGTTGCGGAGCCCAAGGGTCGCTTGTTAAATAAAAAGTACCGTGAGATGAAATCCTGCAGGTGTCAGTGCTTTCTCTCTGTCCCTTAAATGAGCGCGGATTTCTAGTGCATTACTTGAACTTCTTAAGTAATATCTATCAGAATTTAAAATGGACTAAATAAAGCTCTCTACGAACTTGACTGACAGACATGTATGCGCATGAATCACTGTCACACACGCTCAGAGCAAATATCGTAAGTTACTGCATGATAATACATTTTTATCTTGTAGAATAATAATGCATCACAATACACATAGTCTCACGTTTCGTTATGTCTTTTAACTATTATAGTATTTCGAAGGGCAAAAACATGAACTTTAACTATTGGCTTTAGGCCTACTTCTTCAAGTCAGCTGTCACTTTAGCGCGAGGCCAGTAGCACATTAGCTCCTTAGGCTGAGCAAACTCGATCACGTTGAGCTAGGCGGGCGTAGTTTCAGCATCCAGGCACCTCAACTCCACCCAAAACCCGCCTTTTTGCCCATTTTCGTTTATCCGGGAGTGACACGCGGTGAGTCACACGCGCGCAAGGTCTCTCGCTTATGGAAAGCCTTTAGGGCCAAAAACACGCGAATTTTAACGCGTATTTCACGCGTATTTCACGTGTAAAATACGCGTAAAATACGCGTTAAAAATCAGTATGAACGGGTCGGTGTCATTAGGCTTGTTTGAGATGCGCCTTGCCTCGCCTGAAATGTAGTCGAGAGTAGGCGGCTGCAGTGAGAGGAGGAGTGAAAAAAGCGCAGGCAAGCAGGACAGTTCTCGCTTCTCACAGTGGATCTGACACCTGCGAGATCAATGATGGATATCGCGGGATTCACGGGATTCACGCTCGTGCACAGTGTTGCTAATAAACTGGATGTAATTTAAGTTCTGTTGCTTTTATATGAAAATAAATATAATGAACAACCTACTTGTTATTTAATTCCATTCCAAATAAGTTTTTATCAATCATTTTTTCTTTAATACAGACATATGCTATGTGTTTTTTTGTTTGTTTTGTTTTTTAATAATAAAATGACATTGCATAACCCATAGAGATCGCACTGTCCGAGAGTTTGGGAATATTCACACATAACATATACATATAAAATATGATATCTGAGTTTTAAAATCAAACATTTTAAAAGAGAACAATACATCACGGTTGTTTAAACCAATCAACATTAAGCTGTGTCATCAGCAAGTTGTTTCCCATCATGCTTTTGATCAGCGCAGTCGGTGGAGAGCAACTGCGCGCGACTGCAGAATCCGACACGTGCGCCTTGCGCTCGCGAGAGCTTTTTGACACACGTCAGCATGACATCAGAGCAAGGCGGACCGCACTCGGACACATTTCTAACCGGCATGCATTACGCGCTGATCACCGGTGATCGGTTCTGCGCAGATTTTGCTCATCTCAAACAAGCCTATTGGCTGCTGAAGACTTGGGTCTAACCATTTCTGTGAGCTTAGAGGGGTGTACCTTTCATAGACTAGGCTACCACCAGTTTACATTCTATAGATCAGCTTATTCAGGTTTTTTGTATAACCTATATGAATAATATATTTAAATAGCAGTTTTATGACAATTTAGATAAAATAAAATTAACTTGTTTTTCTCCACTCATGCCTTTTTGTAAATAAACACATTAGTGGACATTATAGCTTTAACATCAAAGCATTAACGTGTGTGGGGAAATCAGTTACAGTGGAGGTAACCAATGCAGGTTTATGATCACTGCAGGTTTAAGATACAGACCACTGTAATCAATATCTGTCTTTGGAAAACAACGTGAGCTTTTGTTGTGCTTACATTTACAGCTATAGCAAGCAGGGGGCGCTTATTCAAACCTTTTTGTTCTCAAATTGGGCACTCAGACAAACTGTAACTAGGTATACAGGTGATATTATCAATTTAAATGAATTTAATGACTTAAAGTATTTACATATGTTATTTAAGGCTTTCAGGATTAGAATGAGAGCATGTGCTCAGGTCAGGACAGGTATAAGAACTTGATTTGGCTTTCCTGACAGCAGAAGTATTTTACAGGTCACCTTGGTAATTGGTATTAAAGCAATTTATCTGTAAAAATTATTAGACACTTTGGTAAAACACCATATAACATTTAAGTAAACATATAAACATAAAAATCAGTGACGTAACTTTGTTTTAAAAAGTGGGTGGAACAGGTGGGGTGGGGGTTGCTAATAAAATGCTAAATCAGATTTATGTACTGTAGGCTACAATAACATTACAACGTCCAGCAATCGATTTAAATAGTAGGCTACATGGGGTTTAATTTGTCGTTTAATGAGATGAAGTATAATGTATAATGTATGTTGTCAGTGCCGTGTTGTCTCTAATATTTAATGTTAGAATATTTACTCTGCATTTTCTGTTTCTATAGAAAACCACACACTAATACACCCACAACTAAGTACAACCATTCAATCCTTGTTAATAACTGTTGTTGTGGTGACAAATAAACAGGTTACTCTCAAATTTCCAACATATGTTCACCAAGTCTCTTACCGGACACCATGTGGCATATTTCATACCTAACCAGCAGTTTACTGAAATGAGACTGTGGTATAAAGCCAACTTTTTTTTTTTTCAGTTCCCCACTTACTTTACCTTCCTCAAGTACTGACAGAACACATCCAAGCTTGTGATCATAAATTCATACAAATCATCTGCATGATAAAAGGTACAGTGGGTCAGTTTGTTAACATATGCATTACTATTTAAAATCAGAATTGATTTCACTGAAAATGTATTACATTTAGAAAAAATGAAATGAAGCTGAACTCTGCAGGACAGAGGGCATTGACCCTTGAGGATCGTGTTTGCCCATTGCATTAGGAGCATTCCAAGTGAACCCTGCTGATGTAAAAAAAAAAAAAAAAAAAAAGTGTAAAGGGTTAAATTAGCAATTTAAAAGGGTAGTCATTGCGGTGTCACCTGTCAATCTATCTTTGTTATCATGGGCGTCAGTTTGGTTTGAAATGTGCTGGGGACAGAGACGCATTCGGAAGTGCATTTTCAGAAGTGCTGGGTACAATGACGTATTATTTTTTTTTCTCTCTTTCGCGCAGGTTATGTTTTCAAAGACGATGTCCTGTAGCTCAGGCACGGCCCCACTTTTCAACAGGCCCACCCAAAACTTTCACACAAAAAAAACCTTTTACTATATTCTAATTTTGTCAATAATTATAAAAAAAAATTGCCAAAAGCTCATAATTTGTGCTCAAGCGCACGACCGCACGCATAAAGCTTGCCACAAAGAACCGGTAAAAGTAATGATTATAAATGCATCTAAATACGCTGTGAATGTGAATGTGCATTATACGCCGAGTTTCGGTTAATTTATGAGACGAACTCCAATTCACTCGCCGGCGCCTCCATGTCGTGATTCTGCTATATTTACTTCTTATTTATTAAATAAATCCAGACAATTGGTTCATGAAACATTGATTAAAATTAAGATATAATTAATACAAAACGAAAATAAATGTAAACAAAGGCAGCTGTTCTGTTTGAGGTCTCTGTGAAAGTTTTAAAGAAGTCTTTTAGTGCCGCTTTCTGAACGCTCACGTCCGTAAATGAGAACTGATACGTTGTTTTTTCCCTCATAAATGCGAACAGAAAAATCAATAAAAAATGTATTATAGTGTTTTTTTTGCTGGGTCAGACAATGATTGCCAAATTTCTCTCTCATATTGCTCCTCATAACCACTGAAAACGGTCCAAAAAACCGAATCAAAAGTCAAATTAATATGGACGGAAGTTAAAAGTGGTGGATACAAAATGACTCATGACGAAATCTGGTGGTACGAAATCACCGCATCCCCGAAATCGACGCCTATGTCTGTTAGCTTTATTTTATTAAAGCCTTCTATGATAAAGTTGATAAATGTCCATGTAATGACACTGTGAATGTGCCCCTGCTGTGTGAGGTCCACCTTGATATATGGCTCCATACATGACCGCACACAGTACACTGAAAATAAATAAATAAACTGGGTCCCACTTTATATTAAGTGTGTCCTTAACTATTATGCTCTAACATTTAAATAATTAGATACAACAATACAATGCACTTATTGTGTACCTAAAGGCTACATGTTTTTACATTGTACTTGTATTTTAAAAGTTCAAGTTTTATCAACTTCGTCTGCTGTCTAAAGTCAAATTGTTCCTTAATCATCAAACTCTAGAGATGGCAGTTCATGCTTTTATCACCTCACGTTTAGACAACTGCAATTCATTTACTGCAGGATTTCAAAGTCTCAAATTGCTCATCTTTATTTACAAAAAGGCATGAGTGGAGAAAACAAGTTAATTTTATTTTTATCTAAATTGTCATAAAACTGCTATTTAAATATATTATTCATATAGGTTATACAAAAAACCTGAATAAGCTGATCTATAGAATGTAAACTGGCGGTAGCCTTGTCTATGAAAGGTACACACCCCTCTAAGCTCACAGAAATGGTTAGACCCAAGTCTTCAGCAGCCAATGACACCGACCCGTTCATACTGATTTTTAAAGCGTATTTCACGCGTATTTTACGTGTAAAATACACGTGAAATACGCGTAAAATACGCGTGACATAATCAACGTGTATTTCACGTGTATTTTACGCGTATTTTACACGTGAAATACGCGTTAAAATTCGCGTGTTTTTGGCCCTAAAGGCTTTCCATAGGAGCAGTCTCTTCTGTCTCGCATGCGCGCTCTTGCTCGCTCGCTCGCTCTTGATTCCGGGAGATTTTAACTAATTTGCGTGCATCAGTGTTAAATTACGCGTCAGATCGCCCTCTCTGTGGCGATTGTCTGAAGGCCATATAGAATCACGCCAAGTCGTTGGCTGATGGCGCGGGCGCCGCCTCGCGCCATAATCTGCTCCTCAGATTTCTCTGCCGAAAAAGGAAGCTTGTCGGCAGCGCGAGGAGCTTGGCAGCGAACGCAGCGTCTCGTTCCCTATTCAGAGAACATAGGTTGCACCAGTATCCAGAGACGTTCTCTTTCATAGGTTCACTCAACGCTGCGTAGCTAAGATGCAGTGGGAACGAAATAGAAAACTCCAAGCTAAGCGCTGCCTTAACTAGTACAACGACCAGATAACTTACATGACTGGATCAAGCAGACAAAACATGGGAACCTGGAGCCATGTCGACATTAGATTACCCTGGTAGTAATCTCTATTAATCTCCAGTATTATTACATTGTTTGATACAATATTGTTTTATTTGATATTATGTAAATGTGAATTTTATTTATTATTATCATATGTTCTATTTATATTGTTTAAAGATTTAAGTTAATATTGTGTCCAGTTTGGCCCTGTAAATAAAATGGTATTATTTTTTGACAAAGTGTGTGCGGTTTCGTTTTCTTAAGTAACCGGTTCAAGAACCGTATAAGCACCGGAACAGTTTAAAAAATACAGAGTAGGTACTGGTATCGGATAAAACCCAACCGATACCCAACCCTAGCGGTGACGCACTGCCAAGATGGACGTAGTGTCCATGATGTCATGGACACTACGTCCATATTTTTTTACAGTCTATGGTTGGACTAGGAATTGAGAGAAAGTTTTAAACTAGTGGTAGAATCCTATCTAAGCCACTTCTTTTGTACTAAATACTGGCACTAAATGATTTCTGTGATATTTCATGTACATCTTAATTTCTTTCGCCAGTGTGGATGGAATGCTATAAAATACAAAGTGAGTTTTTTTTTGCACTGTTGGCACAAGTCGGAACACTGTTGGCGGTTTTCGGCCAATTGAGTATGTTGAATTTGTGATTGAGCTCGTTGATAAGAGAGATCATTCTGATTGGCTGTTCAGCTTAGTGAACCAGCACACAGTAAGAAGAATGGAAGTGATGAAAGACAGTCCTAGCTCTTCCAGTTTCTCCTGCAAAATATCAAATACAGACTACTGCCACCTGCTGGTATGGAGAGTTAAACCAAATATAGTTTTAGAGTTTTTAGCAAAAATAAATTAATTTCTGTAATTTGATTTTGATTATGAAGACAAATTATAATGATTTTCTCTCTGGAATAACATGCACAGAATCATTCACAATAAGGGCAGGAATGTGCATTAAAAAAAGTAAATAGAGTTGATTTTGATTTCCTGTTGACTTTAAATATCCAACAATCAACAGTTACTTCCTTCCTACTCCTTTCAGTGTTATCGCAAATAGCCTTATGCATATTCATTGGCATCTACGTCACATGAAATACATCATCAGCACTCTTTGAGAGAGGTTGAATGCACCAGTTCAGCCACGGCATCGGCGTCTCAGTCGCTTAGAGTCTGATTCATGTTGATCTGTAAGGCTAGATTCATGATGTGAGTGGAAGTCAACAATACATGTAATGAAAATTGCTCTTCTACCATCTGGAGCCTTATGTCAGGGGCTCATTCATGAAATAAGTGTACCAACGAAGACACCACACACACACACACACACACACACACACACACACACACACACACACACACACACACACACACACACACACACACACACACACACACACACACAAAATGCATATGTTCCCCAAGTGACCACTAGAGTGCTGTGCAACATTACAGATAGCATTCCCACAATGTTTGGAGAGTTAAACACACTGACTGTATTAGAATTGTGGCATTTTAAAAGCAGGCTTCACATTATGGATTTTCCATAATGCTCATAGAGTCTTGAGTATTGAATCACTCTTAAATTAATGCCTGCCATTTAAATAAGTGTTTTTTTGTTGTTGCCCACATCATATTTTCTGTGATTTTTAACTACAGTATAAACATGAACATGCTTTGAATAATTGTTCCAGGAATGCTTTTTGTTGTTTTTATTGTTTTAGTGCCGTTGTTTTGTTTTAAGTACCCATAGTCTCTTTATAGAAATATTCCATGGGCAAACTAATAGTCCTTGAAACTAATTGAGATTCATATCAACACAAAAGCAGAACAATTTTGTTATATAAGCTACATGGCTAATTTATAATTAAATACAGTTGGAAAGATCCAGTTCAAATGAGACCAGACCATCTTAACCCTTTCATGCATAGTGGTCACTACAGTGGACAGCTATTTAAAAAGCATTTTCTTGAATTTGCAAGGGTTTTGATGGCAAAGTTGCACATCAAACTCTTCAGCGGACCCTGGTGCATCATCCTATACATTGCAACCAAGTTGTAAGCCATTGTGTTTTGACTTTTTCCCCCTTCAAACCAAGATGGCCAATGGTCAGTCAGACATGCCAAGTTGCTCCGGAATATCCACCCATTCCTTCTATCCTAGGAGACTCTTGTAGGTAAAAAAAATATTGCACCATCAAGCAATATCTAATGAGTCATATCACAGTAAAAGTTTCCAAGTTTTGATTTTAGATTGGGAGAAAAATCTGATTAATCACCTGTCCACTATAGTGGACCTCATGCATCAATGGCTATATTTCAGCTACAATTCATACTTATACTGTGAATATTGTTTTTGAAAATACTTCATCTGCAGTGACTTTTTTTTACTGTAAATAAATGTATTTGTATAATTAGAATGTACTTTTCATTGACATCGAAAAAAGTTATGTAATTACATAATTTATTTGACTTGTAATGCATTACTTTACTCATTTCATCAAAAAAGTAATCTAATTACATAATGCATTACTTCTTAGATCAAAACGTTGTGTTTACGTAATGAATGCTGCTTGTAATGCATTTATTTACTCGTAACATCAAAAAGTAATCTGATTTCGTAATGCACGTTATTGTAATGCGTTTCTTTACTAGTAACATTAAAAAGTAATCTGATTACGTAATGCATGTTACTTGTAATGCATTACTTGTTAGATCAAAAAGTAATCTGATTTCGTAATGCATGTTATTGTGATGCTTTTCTTTTCTAGTAACAACAAAAAGTAATCTGATTACGTAATGCACATTACCTGTAATTAATTGTTAGATCAAAAAGTAATCTGATTAGGTAAAGCATGTTACTTGTAATACATTACTTTACTCAAAACATTAAAACAAATCTGATTATGTAATGCATGTTACTTGTAACACATTACTTTACTTGTAACATCAAAAAAGTAATCTGAATGCGTTATGTCTGCCCCAACACTGCTAATTTCAGATGAGATTGAAAAAAACGTATCGCTAGGTTTTCTCAGAAGAGGGCTATGCTAGAAATGTGTCCATCTTGAACATAATCAGAATTATCAGCTAATAAGGGTAAATTGACATACTCTGGCACACTGGAGGAAGCATCTGAGTGGTTTCCACAGTTGTACATTGACAGGCTGTAGAAAATTCTGATGGAATCACGTTTTCATGATCTGATATCAAAGATACACGAAGTGCAACTTGTATGAAGGTCAATTGCCTTTGCAATATTTTGGATTTATATTTTTTTATATATATTTTATAGTTTTCACATGATTTGATATAATTGTATTGATTAGTTTGTTAAATACACATACTTTATATGTTTGATTATTGTATTATGTTTAATACAGTATCTCTTCAGTTTAAACCATAAATGCATGCTTTCCACTCAAGTGGACATCTGAAAATCTCTTTGAAAAATTTGTAAAAAAAAAAAAAAAATCTAATCAAATCTTGTTTTTCATGCCCTAAGAGCAATAAAAACACATAGGAAAAAAATCCTGACTGAGGTTATCATAATTCATGCATGAAAGGGTTAAAATGCAAGTTATAGCAAAGGCTAGGGTATTAAACAAACATATTTAAAAGAAAGAAGAAAAGAATATTCAGAATGAGTAAAAGCATGGCAGTTTAGCTTTGAATTAATATTCTTACAAATAAACTGTTAATATAAATTGAGAAAAGTTTCATATGGAAAAGATAAAAGAACAGAATTTTAATTGCCAACAGGGTTTAACCTAACCGAATGGGGGGAGCCTATAAATTACATATATTTTAAAATATACTGAAATAGAAAATATTTGTAATGATTTTTCCTAATATTACTGTAGGGCTCAGTTTGTTTTCTGTTTCGCTTTCATGAACGTTTTAAGGGTACGTTCACATGACAACAATGTACTAAAAATCAAAAAGGTTTTTTTCCTATTTCCATAGTCAAAACGATCCCAGTTCACACAGATCCGCGAAAACGAGCCCAGGCCAGTAGTTGGCAATGCCACTTTGTAAAGAAACACTACGCTCCTATAGACTGAACACGTACACATCCTCATGACGTCACCGTTTTTACAAATTCGCGTTTTTTTTTTTTAGTTTACATGGAGACGATGATGGTACCATTCACAAAAACTTTGCACTTTGAATCCTGATTTCAAAAGTTTGCATTTTCAGGCCCCCAAAATGTAAATAAAGAGCCAAAACGCATACAAAGTTTTATTTTTTTAGTTGAAAATGGTGTTGTGAAAATGGCCCCTTTTGTATATCTGTGTTTCCTTTTTGTTTCCATGGTTCCTTATGTTTTCGTTTGTTGTCATGGCAACTCATTGCTTAATTGATTTGATTCACCTGCTCCTTGTTTAGCTATTTGGTTTCTGTGTATGTATTGCTCTTAATTTTAGACATTCTTGGTCCATTGTATAGTCGGTTGTTTGCTCCTGCTTTTATCCTGCGTGTTTGTTGTGAATAAATGTAACTGCTGTGAACAGATCCTGCTTCAACTACTCTCTTGCTGCAACAAACCGTGACAAATACTGTTTTTTATTTTATTTTTATTTTTTATCTAAAATGCAGCCTTTGTGAGCATAAGATACTTCTTTCATAAAGAAATCTGAATTATTTCAACCTTTAAATGTTTGTGTCTGTTCGTTCGATCATGTTTTTTTTTTTATGTTTTATGTTATATTTTGTATTTCTTCATTGCCTTGGCAGTCAATGCAGTGTAGGTGAAACACTGCATCACTGATCTTTAACCCTCTCCTCTAATTCAGTGACACTGTTCAGTGGTGTAAGACTGTGAGGTGACTGTATCTCTGGTTCTGGCGGGCAGGACAGGGCAGGGCAGGACTAGTGGAGGTGGATGTAGACACACTGATTAAGAACCTCCGCAGTGTGAGAGCAGGGCAGCAGTCTACTCCCATGCTACCGGCTGACCTTGCACAATTCAGCTTCATGAAGTCAAGTCACAGTCATCCCTCTGCAAGAAAAGCTTGCTGACCATATGGGTCATGCCTAAAAACACTGTTTTCTTTCCTGTCATACAAAGTACCCCCCACCAACACAAAATGCACACATAGCTTTAATGTAGCAGCAACCCATAAAATGCTCTGAGCCATAGGGAGAACATTCTGTAGAATCTGACATCATTATTACCGAATTATTGTTTGTATTCTAAACTTGCCTCAAGGAAAAAGAAAAATTGCCATGACGTACTCACCATCATGTTTTTCCAAACCAAACCAATCTCACGGCAATTCGAACGAATTTTACGTGGTGGCTAATTCGTACAAATTTATACAACCTCACTCGTACGAATTGGCCGTGAGATAGCGTTGTCCAAACCTGTACACTGTTATCTTGTCAGAAGAATTCAAAGGAATATATTTTTGAGTCTTCACGCAACTATTTTCCATAGTATCGAGTGCACTAAATTCCAAATCTGCATGAATTCAAAAATGTGTGAGGAACAGTCCTAAGTTTAAGTATTTAGCCTATTCACAGATAATCTTCCTCTCCAGTGAGCTGTCAACTCCAGAACTCCGGATCAATTTGAATTTGTGTGCAAAACCCTTTTGTTAACACTTTAGGTAACACTTCAAAGGATCCATTTATTAATATTAATTAACTACATTAGTTAACACGACATAAGATTAATAAATTATGTAGAAGTGTTGTTTATTGTTAATTCAAGTTAGCATTTATTAATACGTTTTTAAAAACAAATTTAGCGTAATGTACTTTGAACTAACATAAATAAGCAATGAAAAATGGTATTTTTATTAACCAACAATGACAAAGATTAATAATTGCTCTAAGAAATTGCTCATTGTTAGTTTTTGCTAGCTAATGCATTAACTAGTTAACAAATGGGAATTTGCTTTAAAGTGTTACCTTAGATTCTAGTCATTTAACATTATTTAGTGTAGCCTATTACACTGTAAAAAATTTCTTGTCAAATTAACAGTAACTTACTGGCAACAATTATCCAGTAGTTGCTGTATTTCATTCAACAGTAAAATTACTGTAAAACTAACTACAGTAGTGTTAAGCATACTGTAAAACTAAATACATTATTTTACTGTAATTTTTTATCATGTTGAACTACAGTATTACACTGTTAATTTTTAATAATACTGTATAGTATTATACAGTTATGAAATGTCATTTTATTTCTTTTATAGTGCTACTGTGTAACCTGTAGAATATGTAGAAAATCCGTAGAAATATTATTTTAACTGTTAATGGGAAATAGAAAAAACAACAATTGAAGTTTTAACTGCACAACCAGGTTTATTGTGTATTTTCAAACAATACATTAGTAATAATAATGTAATATAATACAACAATAAAAATCTGTTTTAAAAAAAGACCAATGAACAATTTATCATTAATAATTAAAATCAGTGAACAATTCATGTATTTCAATTCATGCAAAAATTATCCTGAAGAGGTAAAATAGAAACTTGAAAGCAGAACAGGTGAGGATGAAGGCCAGGTGAGGAAAAAAGTGGAAGAGCAGTGACAGCACTTCTGATAATCCTGCAAGAAATGATAAGTACAAATCAATCAGAGGCTAAACATACAACTAATTAAAAAAAAAAAAAACTAAATCACATTATCAACACCTTTTAAGGGGATTTTTTTTTGCCTATGGTATCCACCTTATTTTTCACAGAAGAGTGGTCCGGTTTCATTCGCTTACAGTTATTTCTAGCTGTACAAAAAAGCTTGTTATGCTTCTTGATATTGCAAACTGGTATTCCTTACCCTATTATTTTAATGTATTGAATTTGTCATAATTGTAAACACTAGTTTGAGGCACAAATATTTTTATCATTTACAGCATTTGTTATTCATCTCTTATTTCCTTATAGCAGCTAATGAACCGGAAGTCTCGCACATTCACAGAAAATAGCTTACTTCACTTTTGAAGTTGAAAAATAAGGTGGATATACTGCTTGCATGTTGTGTGGCATACATGGATATACATATATCGACTATATTAGGGGTGGGGGAAAAAATCGATTCACATATGAATTACGATTCCATCTTCTGCGGATTCAAACCGATTCACACATTTCAAAAATCGATCTAAATGTTTAATAATATTATGATGTTGTTTCAAAGAAGGACAGTTTAGAGAGTGCACAAGCTTGAAACAGAGGAAGCATTATGAATTAAGATTATACTTGACTACAGAAGTTCATATCAATATCTTAACAAATAGAAAATAGTCTTAAATAATGTTTAGTTTAGTTAGCCGAGCACACTTCAGGCTTTTCTTGTGATCTTTCCATGTACAGGTAGGCTACTTTGGTTTTTACATCCAAGAAACACGTTCAACATGGACACGCAAACGGTTTTCTGTGGTAACGAACAAATACCGCCTACAGTATAAAAGAGCATGAACATGTCCTGTATCAGAGGCTAAAGTAATAAATATTGAGAATGCAATGGCCCTTATTCTATATCTGACTCCAAACAATCGGCCACTGATGAGGGCTGCGTTTCCCCAAAGCATTGTAACCTTAAATTAATTATAGAACAATTACCACCAATGGTCTACAATCAATTTAGGCTTACGATGCTTTTGGTAAACGCAACCCAGATCCTAAAGGATAGTCAGTTCCTTTCATAGATATGTCTGTCGACTTGATGCTCACTAATTTGAATGATGAAAAAGATGCGTGTATGAATGCTGAGCGGCAGCGGGCTAGATTAAATTAACGCAGATATGAGGTGTGTATAATTTAAACTAAATAACTCCCACTCGATTGGGAATAACAGTAGCTGCTGTTTATTTCTATGCTGTTCGATTTTGAATCAAATTTAAATTTGATATATGCATAGAATATATTTAAAATCTATGATCAAATGTAAATCTATGCCTATATCAAATTTAATTTGATTCAAAAGAGAATTGATTTTTGAATCAAATCGTGACCCCAAGAATCTATTTGAATCGAATCATGGATTCAAAAAAATTACCACCCCTGTTACATTTCATTCTATTTTTACTTAACCTGTTGTCTTCATTATTTAATGCAAGTTTGAGAACATTTAAACCTTAAAAGAAATAAATATTTGAAATTGATTGTGATAATTATCAATACTGACTGATACATTTTATCAAGATAATTTTTGACCTTATCACCCAACCCTATGGAACACAAATGAGTATAAACTCCATGAATGAAATTCACAACTACATATCAAATAGCCGCATTGTCGTTTCTGTGTCTTTCAGAAATCAGATATTTTTACCATTTCATGTTTTAATTAAAACTTATTTAAAGAGATGTTACAATTATAATAAAAAAAATTATTTGAATTCTTTGACTTATACAAGGCATATGTGTTAAATGGAAACTGTGAAGGGAACATAATTACATATACTTATTTATTTTTTTAATTTGAAAAATGTATGGTTTAAGTCATTTCCGCCCTTTTTGGATTTTTCTAAATACAGATTCAGACACAAATAATTTCTACCGATATGGGCTCCGCTGCACATCCCTAATATCTCTTACCTTAATGATTTTGCCAGTCATATTCTGCAAAGTCCCTGATGAAAGATGTGTGGATTCAAAGACATGTTCTTCCTCCGAACAACCTTCCCACTCTTTCCGCTCACCTGGAACTGTGATGTGCATTTAGAATTTTCAGGATTTATCCTGACAAGAAACCTGTAAATAAATAAAAAAATACTTTCCAACTGAATAAAAAACAACAACTCTTACAGACCATTTCTTTAATTAAAGTCATTCTAACTGCATTCTAATAGGCTTCATCGCGCAGTTTAAATGGATAGTTCACTTCAAAATGAAAATTCTGTCATCATATACTCAAGTTGTTTCAAACCTGTATACATTTCTTTCTTCTGCTGAACACAAAGGAAGATATTTTTAAGAATGTCAGTAACCAAACAGTTAACTGGGCCCATTGACTTCCATAGTATTTTCTTTATCCTACTATGGAAGTCAATGGATCCAGTTAACTGTTTGGTTATGAAAATATCTCCCTTTGTGTTCAGCAGAAGAAAGAAATGTATACAGGTTTGAAACAACTTGAGGGTGAGTATATGATGACAGAATTTTCATTTTGAAGTGAACTATCAAGCTTGACTCTCAAGGCGTCGTTTTTTCTTTCTGCAAATGAGTAACAAGTCAGTTTGCACATAGTTAAAACAACAATTACGATATTATAGCTGACAATACTGTAAATTACATACCTAGCTTTGTCTTTGGACAAAAATGCACACTTTTGAGCGCTTCCATCAGATAGACTGAGGTAAATATGAGCGCGCAACTGCACAAGGTAACTTTACTGGCTGATCGTCAGGTCCTCACAGACGAGTAAAAGAAAATAGTGATTTACACGAAAATAAGCGCGAATAAATCGATAAGAGGAATCGAAATGTTAATTTTTATAACAATAATCTGGTTCCTAACCTTGGGTATCCGATTTCAGGATACATTTATCGATTTTCAATTCCCAACCACCCTATGAAAATGTACGTTACCCGCAGGCGCTTCCACCGACTTAAAATGGTAAATAACTAAATGTTTCAATCATTATGACCGTATACGTGGTCAGCAAATAACTGTAAAGTTAATAATTAGATAGAATCCATCTATGCATACAAATAATAAGATTTATTACTTACCAGATGACGAAGTTCCACAGGTCGGCAGAAACAGACGATCGATGCACTGACATGACAGTCACAGAAAAACTCGTTCAAACTCAAATGGGCTCTCATGCACCCCCCACTGACAGAAATTAATACTGTCATGGTCACCCCATCCTGAAAATGTTTTATGTAGCCTAAAAATAACGTTGCTATAGGCTACCAATTTTTCCTGCGGAATGTGTGTGTGTTTTTTCGCGGTCAATTTGCACTGCTGTATTTAGATTTACAGTAACTGATAATTTCCCAGAATGCATTGCAAATCAACAGTAACATACTGTCAACTGTGTGCACCGTACATAACTGTTGAAAATACAACATAATACTGTGACAACTTCTAAATCTACTGTAACTTACTGTACATAGGTTATACAGTAAGAAACTGTTGAGAAAAACAGTATAATCCTGTGAAAATAACAGAAATCATTTACAGTGTAGCTATCATGAACCACGGAGCACTTTTACATTTATTAATGCATTTATTAATCCATAATAATAATGTTAATTTATAAATATACGGTAACACTTTAGTTTAGGGTCAAATTCTCTATATTAAAGTTTCGTATTAGCATGCAAATTACTAGGATATTGGCTGTTTATTATTTACAAAGCACATATTAATGCCTTGCTCTGCATAACCATATTGTACGGTGCTTTCACACCTAAATTTTTGTTTCGCAACCTGGTGCGTTTTCTCCCTTGGTTCGTTTAGAAATCAGTTAAATTATATAGGCCTACTGTAGTATAATTTAACAGCGAGAATGACGTCTACATATAGTGTTTGGGTGTGTCTCTCGACAGTTACAAATAAGCTCATGGAGCGAACTTGTCAATCATCTTGATTGATGACGCAGAGGAAACTCTACCCAATAAGAGGACAGCTGTACTCGCATGTGACTTGCATAAACACATTTTGGTACGCTTTGAAAGGTTGCCATGTAGCGAACCGAACCAAGAAGAAAATGCAACATTGTAACAAATGAAGTCCCTGTTTCGGAACGAAACAAACGATCTATAGGTGTGAAAACGCCCTTAACAACTACCTTATTAACTAATAAGCAGTAGCCTATAGGAGATTATTGAGGAAAAAGTAGTAGGTAATAGTTAGTTAATAGGCCTAGTGAGAATTGGACCAAGTACTTGCTCATTGTTCATTTATTGAAAAGACATATGTTAACATTATTGTAATGTTAACATGTATTAATAAATGTTGAAATTAGCATTAAGATTAATAAATGTATTTTCCATTGTTATTTCATGATACCTAACTAATGTCAACAAATTAAACAGTGACACTTTAAAAGGTCCCATTTGATCTTAAAAATGTATTAGTTAATGTTGACATTAACATGAATAAATGCTGTAAGAGTGTTGTTCATTGTTAGTTCATAATGTTAAAGGGGCTATGTGTAGTTTTTAGCGGCCTCTAGCGGTGATGTTTCAGATTGCAACCAATTTTTACAAGAGCGCTCGTGCGCGTGCTTGAACTCAAGAGCGAGCACTCATGGTACCGGCCACACTGAGACTTTCAACCATAGACTGTAAAAAAAAATGGACAAAGCGTCTGTGACGTCACCCATTGACTTTCTGAATAACGGTTTTGAGGCCGTTTATGGGGGGTATGGGCGGCGCCATCTTTGAAAATCTTGGGGAATCCTAACCCCGCCCACCTTCTGGCCAATCCATATATGAGTAAAAGGGCGGGCTTTGTGTGAGACTGAGCCAAGCACCGGCCAGTGTTGCCAACTTAGCGACTTTGTCACTATATTTAGCGAGTATTTAGACCCCTTTAGCGACAAATTTTCAAAAAAGCGACTAGCGACAAATCTAACAACTTTTTCTGGTGTTATTGGAGACTTTTGGAGACTCTCTGACGTGAAAGCACGTATCGTTCTTACTCTTCTCAACGAGCAGTGGGTGCTGCCGTGGGTCCCACCCCCGTCCCAAAGCACTCACAGGCGGCCCAGTCCTCGCGCAGCAGCCCCTCCCAGCTGCAGTCAGAGCAGGAGATGTTCACCCCTCCGCGTACAGACTGCAAAAGAATCGCACAAATGAGTCGCTATTTTTAGCGACTTTTCAAACATCACTCACTCCAGCTACGTCTACCCTGTTCAGCAAATGGCTGAGAGGAGCAGCAGCACATTCATCTGTTGAGCGCACGGCCGCTGAGAGACGTGAATGAGCAGTGTTTTTCCACGGATTTATCACTTATCTGCTTTTCTTTTTTATTTTATTTAAATAATTTAGTTTCCTTCCTTTTCTTGTGCTTACGGTATTACTTGTAATACTCACTATCACAGAGCTTTTGTTCATCCGGATCCCGACCTCTCTCACAATGGCCACAATGGCCTATAAAAAATGTATTCATTCACTAGGCCTATATCATAGCTACTATCAACAGCTTTATTTTACATTCGGCTATATTATATTATAATATATTAAATACAGTAAGTGAGCTGAGCATTAATTTATAGAGAAAACACATTAGACAAGCTGAACGCAAGTATGACGCGATGACGTCACGAATATGCTAATTGACGTATGGCGGCATCTAGCGACATTTAGCGACTTTTAGGGAAGGCCTTAGCTACTTTCCTTTGAAAATAGTTGGCAACACTGGCACCGGCAGCCTCAGCTATCTGTAACGTTAGAAGATCGACTGGCAGACTAGGCAGTGTTGCCAACTTAGCGCCTTTGTCACTATTTAAGCGACTTTTCAGACTCCTTTAGCGACATTTTTTTCAAAAAAGCGACTAGCGACAAATCTAGCGACATTTTAAGGCAAACCTCAGTAACCTCCAGATGTTGCCAGTAATTGTTCTGCGAGCGCGAGCTCTTGCTTTCTCCCTCTCATCACTCTCTCTGCGTCTAACGTTAACTTGTTCAATGAATGGCTGAGACGAGCAGCAGCACATTCATGTGTTGAGCGCGCGCCAGTTTTTTTTTTGTTTTTCCACGGAATTATCATTTATCTGCTTCTCTTTTTTTATATTTAAAGAGTTTTGTTTGACCATTTTAATTTCCTTTCTTTTCTTGTGCTTATTACTTGTTAAACTCACTATCACAGAGCTTTCACCCAGTTCCCGAATTTTCTGACAAAAATAATATAGGTAATTAAAACAGCTTTATTGGAAATTCGGCTATATTATATTATATTATTCAGTTGGCAGACGCATTTACAGTGTTTCAAACGTCATAGGTAAAGTAACGTTACCTCGGACGCTAACTTATCTGAGGCGATTTAATCTTACTGTCTATGGATTTAATGCTAACTGTTGCAGTGCCACTGCCCACAAACATTGATGCTAAATAGTGCTAACTACGTGAAATAGTAGTGGAATGTCACTTACTTGTAGAAGAGCAATTTTATGTACGATATTTCAATACAAATGTTCAGAAAGGATACAGAGGTGGTATGATGTGTTGTGTCAGACGTCAAATTTCAGGAATTCCACTCGGCGCAGCCCGTTATCAGCTGTCAATCAAGCTGTCAATCAAAGTTAACCACGCCCTTATTTGTCATACATTTTATATCTAAATATGGTCTAAACTAACGAGTTAGAAAAAAATTCCCCCCCCTCACAGTTGTCAGGCACTCGGTGTCAGGAACCAATCAGACACCACATCCTTCACCACACAGCGATCACTCTCCCCAGAATACTAATCACCTGCACCTGTTCACAATCAGTAAGCCTCATCAACCCCTGCATAAAGACACTCACCACAGCCTCACTCACTGTCAAGCCTCCAACAGGAACAGACCATTTCCCGTTGTCCTGCTAAACCACTAAAGAAGTCCAGTTCCAGCCAAGTAAAGTATACTCACCTGTGAATTACTAACCTCTGCATTCCTGTTCCACTGCCTCCAGACATCCTGTTTGAGTCCTTGCTTCCTGAAACCCCGTCTGGATTCCTGTCCCTTTGAATCCTGGATCTTCCTGAGTCCTGGTGTTCACGCTGAGTTATCTCTCCCACGACGACATCTGTAATAGAAAAGACACGGATAAAGATCTGCCATCGCTTGACATAAAGTACCCTGAAGAGGATCTGCTCACCTGTACTCTGCCCCGCACGTAGTGATCCACCTCGTATCTGCACCAGCACTCTGAGAATACTCACCCTTGCACTTGTGTCACAATTAATAAAGTTGCGTTTGGATTCACTTACCTCTGTGTCCTTGCCTGTATCCTGACACTCGGAACCTATCGAAAAATACAATAAAAGTCCATGGGACCAACCTGTAAAAACATGAATTTATGCTGTGAAAACGGACATTTTAACATGGGGTCTATGGACATTTGCTCCCTTTTGGGACCTGCCCCTAGCGGATTTTCGATGTATTGCAGTTTTTCGCACTTCCGGGTAGGCTTCATTTTTCAGATTAGAATGTTGCCGCTTGCTTTCAACACACCGGAGAAAGCATCACAATAGGGATGAAAGCCAACTCCGGGTCTGTTTTTATACCTAAATATACACCTATACCTAAAACAAAGAAGAGGTCTCTCCATAATTCAAACGCTCTGCCGATGTTGATTCGTGTTTTCGTCCGAAGTTGATCCGATTCATGTTTGGCCTGACGAGCTTCAGCAGATAAAACTTTTTTTTGTTTTTTATATGTGGAGTTTGTGTTGGAGTCTGTGTTGTGCTGGAGGCAGGTCGTTTTTTGGTGTTATCAGACTCCATGTAGTTAGCTGCAGTGCCGTTGCATAGACTGTATATAAAAAGGAGAGAGGCTCGGCAGCGCGCATGCACGTCACATCCGATGGATTTCGCGGTAAATCCGACCCGGAGACTTCACATAGAAATAGGAATACTGGCCTTCAGAGGTAATAGCAAAACCCGACAAGTGGATCATTGTAATGTGTGATTACAACCCCTTCACACACAGGCAATAAAAAAAGGATTCATTTTAGAAGAAAAGCTACATATAGCATAACTAAACCTTATGATTAAACCTTATTGTAATGTGTGCTTTTATTTAAAGATTTAGTTGATCCTGTCTGAAATTCAGACTGAACATTTTGTTCATGAATCAAATGGATCCAGTTCCCAAGTTCATCTCACAATCTGTGCCAGAATTTAAATTTTTGATTATGCCTTTCAGGCAACACCGTTTTTTTTTTCTTTTTTTTTTTTCTTCAGAATAACTTTTTGGAAAGTCTATCCTCACAGCATGAATGTTCAGGGTGAATATAAATAGATATATTGATATGTGCATGGGGGTGTATTAGTGTGGATGGTAACAGCAGACACAACAACTTGGCTGATTAGTTTGTTGGTCAGAGTACGAGAGGAAACCAGTGGAAGTCTGAATAATCAAAGCCTGCATCCCTGTGTGCTGTCTATAGACCCCCTCATTACTGGGATGTTGACAACCAGCTACAGCAATGGTGACACTATTTCCTACTCCATCATAGGCATTGCAAAGCACTTGTATGATAGAGAGACATGCTTTGTATAACAACAACAGCTTGTTTCTTCCATCCCTTTCATATGAGTTTGCTGGCATATTCTGTCCTGCAATGTTCTTTCCTGTTCTCTTTCTCTCGTGGCACTAATTACATGGTTACACTAAGCTATTATTAGGCATCCTCTTTGTTTACTTATGGCTGTGTGTGTGTGTGTGTGTGTGTGTGTTTTATGTACTGTAGCCTTGGTGTCCAGATGAGTACATAACAAGGCACATTTGTACAATCACTAAAAAAAGACTGATAATAACTTTGAGATACAATCATTGCTCAGAAGCGTAATGAAATTCAGAATCAATATAATTCTACAGCCTTCTGGACTGCTGCGTGATTGGACTGAATCACACAGATCATAATGATTCAAATCAAAATTACTGATTTATAGAGCCAGTGATATGCACTCTCCATTATGAATAATTAGGTAACTTCAGAGATGAAGCTGTTACATAATGTTTTAACAGATTTGATAAATAAACTTTCAACTTGGTGAGATCATTTCTCCAGCATCATTTAGATTAGACATAGTTTAGTTAACCTGTGACCACCACTTTCAGTTTGTCCATCTTATGAAATTCAAAATGATCTCTTCAGTGCTTTTGTTTTTCGGTGTTCAATTGAAATATCATTAAACATTTGATGCAATTCACATGGACCCTCAAATAACCTGCCATGGGTCTGTTCTATTATTGACCAATTAGACAGTAATTTAATCAGGACATTTATTTATCTATGTGTATAATGGGAAGATTTATCTGGGTGCTTTGTAAGATGCTGAGAAAGTGCCTTTAATGGAACCATTTCATATCAATTATGGCCAGTGCTTTGCTCTAATTTAAAATAAAGACATGAGACTTTAAAACTTAATTTCATTATTATTACCTGCACCATTAGGGGACTTTACCATTATGAGCATATTTGCAGCGAGGGAACTAAAGCATGACGACATTCAACACACTATAAGCTGCCGGGGTGTCACGCAGTGTATTCATTCAGAAAATGACATCATTAAAATTGATCAAGTGTAAGAGAAAATATCAGGATCCATGGGGTGAACCCCTCTTCCAAACAAAACCTTCATATGCAGTCTAACGTACCTCCATCAAACCCCTGTTGTCATTTGACTCCTATGTGTTAGCCATATATATATTAATGAGCAGCTATAAATGAAATGAGTGGTGCTGATGAAATTTAGGGAATATGAGAACTTCATGTTAACTACAGCAACAGATTAGGCTATACAGTATGGAGCTAGTCGATGTAACAATGTCAATGGGATGATGTAAATTATTGGGCGGTTTGTTTAGCCATGCCTTTGTCCATTTTTAATGGCAAAAACATTGCAAAAAATATGAAATATGACATGACGATTAATATTATAAAATATGACACTCATTTAAAGTTATAATGGGAAGTGCCGCAGCACCTCTCTTGCTTCCCCTGAGCCCACTGAGTTTGTTCCCCTAAAGCGTGCCATGGGTTTGGCGTGTTCTTGCTCTGTCCATGCAATACATATGTCTTTGATTGAGCATGGTTTTGTAGTGCATTTACTTTAACTTTGCTAGAAAATGAGATACGGGATTAATCGTGTGTAGCACAATTGCTAACAGAGGCATTGGCTCCCCGTGTGTGACTTTTCCTTATTCATTCTCATTGCTAATGCTACTTTTTTTTAATGTTTCCATGACAACGATGTACGAAAAACTGAAAAGTTGTTCCTTTGCTTTTTTCGCGGACAGACGACAACATTATCAAAACGATCCCCGTTCACACGAATTCGTGAAAATGATTAAAATTCATGCCAGGCCAGTAAAGAAACGTATGTAAACTTATGTACTTTGTAAAGAAACACTACGCGTCTATAGACTGAACACGTAATATGCATGGTGTCACTGTTTTCAAAAAATTCATGTTTTTTTGTAGTTTACATGGAGACTATAACGAAAAACTTGCACTTTGAATCCCATTTTCAAAAGTTAGCATTTTCAGTTGCTGTTGTTGTGTAAATGAACATCCAAAATGCATAAAAAGTTTTCCCTTTTTTTTAACAGTATTGTGTAAGCGACCCTGTTATTGTCTTATAGTGTAAACTACAAAAACACAAATTTGTCAAAATGCCAGACGGTGATGTCATGCACATACGTATTACGTGTTCCTCGTATTACACGTATTCAATTCAATTCAATTCAATTCAATTCAAATTTATTTGTATAGCGCTTTTCACAATACATTTTGTTTCAAAGCAGCTTTACAGAAAGTGCATTTCAGAAATAGTGTGTTTCTTTACAAAGTGACATCGCCAACTACTGGCCTGGCAGCAGAATACAGCGTTTTTAATCGTTGTTGGGGATCCTTGTGAATGTGCATTGTTTTGATGTTGTCGTCTGTTTGCGGAAAACGCAAAAGAAAAACTTTTCCGTTTTTAGTGTATCATTGTCATACCCTTAATGCGTTTAAAATAAAGATACAAAGCGCACTGTTTGCTGTAATACCCATGTAATTAACAACCACACTGAAATAAGAGCGTGTGGTTGTTTTTCTCTTAGGAATGAATGCAACTTTCACGTGCATCTGATTATCTACAGTATTGTAGGGTCCCGAAGTGTTTTCTTGCAGAATTATCATTGGTTTAATACATTTTTACCATGATTTGTAAATTAATATATCATGTTTGCCTCACATAAACAGCTCCATATGTAAGCTTGTTACAGCACCTGTTTGGGATGCAGAGCGATTGGGTTTTGAGTTTTTATCTCACGTTTGCTTTTGTTTATATTATTAGTTAGGTTTAGTGTATGTGCTACGCTATTGTTATATGCGATCATTAACGTTTTAGCACCACTCACTGGACATTTTATTTCCGAACTCCTGCGATACGTACAACAACCAACATAATAATGCACTAGATTCACCTTCATCTGTATCTGAAATAATGCGCCTTTAGGCTGGTCTTTTCACATTGAAAGTTGTGTGAAACATAACACGCAACATAATATCATTTTGCTTAAATGTCACCACCAGCATGGTTTTCCATTGAGCCTGGGTTGACTGTTGACTGAAAATTTAACAGGGAGACAATTAAAGCTATATCTTTGTCTTCAAGGGCAACCCAAAAAGGAGGAGAAATCCAATGCATCTCGGTGTTCGGCAGTCTCAAGGTGACTGCACTTTGAATGACTTCTGATTTTTAATTGAACAAGCAGAGACATTCACAAGGCCCAGGAGAATCCGCAGTCGAGGTGTGCATGAATGCATAGTGCTATGCAAATGGCTTCATTCTCCCTCTCACGATAATTAGAATGTGTTCCCTAATTCCACAGAAGTTGTTGCTGACTTGCAGTGGCTTCCTCTCTAATGCAAATGTAGCTAGCAATATCGAGAGCGACGCATCAGCCAATTCATGCGAGACCAGAGATCAAAACGCGTATGGACCACGTCATGCATACTTCATAGGGCGTATCCTTGCAGAATCTTGTGCTGCTGCTATTAAGAGGAGATAGGATTTTGGATTGCATCCGATGAAGAATGCATTTCTTCAGAATGCCATTATGGAAGTTACAGTACACACAGAGAGTTTAATGGCAGGGTAAGATCAGCCAACAAAAGTAAAGCTGTAAATCAATCAATGATTAAAACAACACTGCTGGCTTCTCAGTGGATAGCCTGGCTGCTTTTAATTTCTAGCCCAAACCAGCCTCTGGAACCTTTTCAATTTTTCAGCGATTCCTCAAAGTTGCCGCTTCGCCAACGTGTCTCCAGAGAACCGCTGCTGTTGTCTCGCTCGTCCCACCGCCAGTTCGGGAAAGTGGCTGGAGGGGCTTCTCCTGATGATGCCAGTGGAAAAAAAGCCCCTATTAATTACTGATGTGGTCTCAGAGCAGGGACATGACAGCAGGTAAATGAGATTCAGGAAGAACAGCTGCAGCTCCTCATCTCCTGTGCCGGCTATTCTTAGTAGATAAAGAGCAGGCCGGATGGCCACTTGCCGAAAGAGCCGATGAAATGAACGGTTTCGAAATGTCCTCGGATAATGGACCTTTCCGCCCGTTAAGTGGCGTGATTCTGTGATTATTTTTTTTGCATGTCGTTCGGAAATGGGTGACTGGAGACTGAACAAGGGCATAGAAATTTGAGGCGAATTCGAGGAAACATCCAAACACAGAAATATAGCAGATTCCTATTGATCATTTCAACACCTGAGAGCACATCTGATGATTCCAGAGTTTTGAGTTCCCACGCAGAGGTCGCATCAAATATTCATCAGCTTTCTTTGGTCTTTACTGAGGGATGATTCAAAAGCTGGATTTGTTCTATAAGCGAATTCATCTCCTCAAAGTGAGACACGGGTCAAACCCTTAACAATGATAATTGATTTATGCGTCTCCTCAAATGTGGCTCATTTGCTTGTAAAGTTTCTTTCCCAAGTTGTCCTCTGGGTGTTCATCCGTATGCTTGTGGCGTAACGTACTTGCATTAACGCTCCTGTCACTCATACAACCTGATGAATTCGTCGCAATATCTGTTTATTTTGGGGGGGAAATAATGGGTTCTGCATTTTGCAGCAAAAATGATGTTTTTGTGGGCGGACTGAGCTGAATTTGGGCATCAATCTTTCCCTCTCCCTGATGATGGGAGGTGCAAGGCGGGTGCTGAGCACAGGTTAGTTGAAAGGTCCCAGATTCCAGCACGGCATTATTTACTGTGGTGGGAGACACACACATACATTACAGACATCTGAGGAAAGGTCATAGAGAAAGATGGAGAGCTGCGGTAAATTGCCTCTCCATCACATTATTGGGCTTTCATATTGCCAAGTCAGTCATGCTGG
This sequence comes from Gila orcuttii, assembly GCA_026230005.1. NCBI lineage: Eukaryota > Metazoa > Chordata > Actinopteri > Cypriniformes > Leuciscidae > Gila > Gila orcuttii. The sequence goes on along the minus strand of JAPDVR010000003.1, from coordinate 41,441,764 downwards.
CACACGAAGGGCCCTGACCTGACTGGTTATTCTGTACACTAGTAACATCAGCCTGAATGTCTGATTTGTGAAATCTGAAAGCCTAATAGCTAGAGATGAGACTTTATGGGGCAGATTTGTCTGAGATTATTCGCACTAGTATCTGTTTTCCTTTCTGTGAAACAAATCTGGATTGAATGCTGGTTTGCATCTTAAAACTATAGGGCTTGTTTCATTAACTATTAATGAATAAAAGTCTTCCAACTTAACCTTTTGATTCAAATTAAGATAATTAATCAGATTGACCAACATTTGTCTGTTTATAGACAATGTCTATATATAAATGTCTAGTCATTAATTAAGGTATTTTTAATACTTTCATCTGCCACAATAATGTAATTTTTTACATTTTTACATGCAATTTTTTGTTGCTTTCCTTAACAAATATATGCAATTCTATTAATCAAAAATAAAAGACTTTCTTTAAAAGTCATGATAGATAAAAAAGTAATTTTATCTATCATGTCCTTCATACTGTCCTTTATTATCTTTATATAATCCTAATTTGGTGGCTTATATATATATATATATATATATATATATATATATATATATATATATGTGTGTGTGTATTCTGTTAATGAATCTGCATATTAATTTGATTATCATTTTCTATCAATTGACAGCCTAATTAAATCCCATCTGGATCCATTCCGAAATTACATCACTTGAAATACTCTCATACAACAGAATGGAGAGAGATGACAGGATCAATTGAAAATTTGATCAAGTATGTCCCTAAAAGGGCCTGGAATCATATGTAACCAAACAGAGTGATTTATCACCGCTGGATTTTATGTCCATTGTTTACAATCCTTGGGTCCTGATTGAAATAAAGTGCAGGGAATGTTTTCCCAGGACATGTAATTTCAGAGACGAATGACCCCGTCCTCATTTGCTCCCAGAGATCGAGATCCGCAGTGCATCTAAGTTCTTATGTGGCCATTACACAGAAACGTTCAGAAGCATCGGAGACGTCGGAAACTGTAGGATTTCACCTCAGGCACCGTCTGACGAAAGACTGTGACTAACTTTAAATCCAACTCTGTGGGAGCCTTAATGACTTGAAAGGAATAAATTTTGCGTACCACGCCGCACGCCGTTGATGAACCTGCTAATGGAACAACTCAACTCCATTCTCATTTATTCCTTCGTCCAAATAGACTCGGTCAACTGCTGATTCAGTAACTTCCATATATACTGTATATATCCGTGAAATTTTATGAGCGGAAGTCGAATTAAAGGCTTGCTGTTTATCATCCTCCATAAAGACATTTCACAGATGTCATGCTCAACCAAAAGCCTGCTTTTTGGCTCCACTGGCTAATCACACATGTTCAGACGACATCTATGAAGATGTTGCAGACGGGTTTTTGGATGTTGAACAGTGTTTCGGATTTGCTTTGCTCCGTGTTTATCTAACGGTAAATTATTTACAGCCCAGTGCCCTGAAATCCCATATTCCAGATGTAGCCGTGCATCATTTCCATATATGAATGAGCACAATCTCTCCATAGGGACGGTGTAAATTTGTGTAACTCAGCAAATCAGCCCCTCTCCATCCGGTGGCTTGAGTAAATGAACAACATAACATCACTTCAGAACATGAGTGAAAAGACATGTCGTCAACCACAAAAAGATCGGGACATCTGTACGTGAGCGTGTTTGATGGGGCGCCAGGGTGCATGCAGCAGACCTGTGCCGTGTTTGCTTTAGTCAAGGGTCTGTTTTGGAAAGATTCTCTGCTAAGCTGAACACAGCGAGCTGTGGTTTTCTCAAGTGTACTTAGTGTCCAATGCATGTCTGACAGAAGGAGGATAAATCTGTCCATTTAATGTGCCCACTGAGCAGGAACATTATGTTTGACTTCACCTGTTCTTATCTGGCCCACATCATGATTTTTCAGGCTCTAATTTACTTCCTCTCAAAGGTGACTTGAATGCAGTCACGTTGCTCAAACAAACAAAACCACAAATAGCAGTTTATCGTAACTCGCCACTTTAGACAAACATGTAAAAAGAGAATCAAATTTTGAGTGTGTCCTTTATGCCATTAAAAAAAAAAAAAGCAATACATCCTTTCAGCAGGACACAGTGGTTTCACTATAAATGTTCCACCTCCACTATCAGTCTTCCATTATTTCTGTTTACTGGATTGTCTCCCTGCTGGGAACCCTTGTGGCCTCTGGCTAAAGAATCAAGTTTGGCTTCAGACAACACCCACAAAAAGGCAAAGCTGTTGTTTTCCAGCTTGAAATTCTGTCAGTGCGTTGCTGTTATATGACTTGCTGTCTCAATCTGTCTTTTTTCTTTTCTGTTTTAAACGCAGACAAATATGCCCTTATCTTTATCAAGCATTAACAGCAAGCATTCATCTTTTCTCTTCTCAGAGAGGAAAAATATGGACATGGATATTTCTCAAACTATAATTTTAGCCTACATCAAATAAAGTCCAACACTGGACATCTATGTATCACTGAAGAACTGTTTTGTTTTCTCATTATTTTTCTTAAAGTCAAGAATATTTCCACCATATCTCAAATGATGTAGCAAATGACAAATTTGTCTCGCTAAGGCTAATTCCGTGCTACTATTTTATGTGTCTTAAATACACACTTTAAAACTTAAATACACGGTTAAAATTTATTTTGATGGGCCACTTTACATTCTACTGACTACAAGTAACTTTGCAACTACATGTCAACTTATTCTCCTAACCGAAACAGTCTAATACTCTGAAAAGTTAGTATACATTTATATATATATATATATATATATATATATATATATATATATATATATATATATATATATATATATATATATATATATATACAAATATTTTCATATAGTAGCAAAAATAAAAGTTATTTTAAAGTTTCCAAGATTATTTAATGTGACATTCATATAACAGAAAGAAAACTGTTAGTTTGAATAAAAATCAACCCCTGGGACATTAAAGTGCCTGCAGTTGAAGAAACACCCACATCCTGTTGTGTGACTAATGCTGCATTTATCTAGTAAAACTCAAATGCAAATCCCTGATGTTCTTTTTTTTTGTATGCGTGATAAATTATGGGATGACAGAGTGCAGACTTGCATCTCTCATGTGTCGTTCATCACTGTTCTTATGAGCCCACAAACTAAAAGCCAAAAACTCTTTTGTCATAATCATAGAATTCCATTTCACTCATATGGTGTTTTGCGTTTGACCCATTGATATATATATATATATATATATATATATATATATATATATATATATATATATATATATATTTAAGCTCAGTATAAAAGTCAATTGAAAGTCTCCACCATAAAAACGTGTGTTTGCGTTTGATTTTATTTGTCTATCCATCTCAATCATAATGAAACCTGAAAATTGTGAGACACTTCCTTGTTGGGTAAAACTGTATAACTTTTTTATATTGCCCTAAAATGGAATAAATCAAAAGGTTATTAACATAAATGTAGATTTCATAATGATGTGTGCATAGCAAAGATTCTGAAAGTCTCTAGAAACTTTTGTGGTCTAGCAAAATACAGTAGCACATTATGTTAGTGAATGTATATTATATACCCACGGAGGCACATTTTATTTTGGGATTTGATACATTTGATCTGACCTGTACCATCCCTCCCACATTTTTGGCTTCTACAGCAGCAGGTAAAGGGACTGTGTTTTTTAAGAGCAGACTGTTCATTCTAGTTCTATGGTGCAGATAGTAGATAGCAGCCGAACTGAGAGGGGGCGGAAAAATAAAGCTCAGGAAGCTACTAAGAGAAAGTTGCTTGATAGGTCACAATTCATTTTCATGAGCGGTTCGAGCCAAACGTAGAGCGGGCGCAATTCTGTGAAACTGTCCTGAATATGGAGCTTGTTTCTGATGTGTGTGGACTGAGCCAGCACACATGAAGCCTATGCCAGGATCCACCACTGCTCAGAGCAAATGGTTACAGATTTCATTTACAGTATTTATTCATTTTGTTGTGTATTCCAGCATCTGTAAAAAAAGATATTTGGTCAAATATAACATCTTCCCTGTGGTTGGCTTGAAAAATTATGTTAGTTTGCTTAAAGGGATAGTTCAACCAAAACTGTAAATTGTCTTAATTTCTTTCTTCTGTGTTGTCCATACAATTATCCTAATGTCCATTGTGGGCCCTACTGACTGACCCTACTACTTATATGTATAAAAACAGTTAAAGCATTATTCAGTTCAAAACCTGATTTCACTAAGTACAACATGTTCCTAGATCAACATATTTGTTGATTCTCGAAAAACATTCTAATCAACCAATCAGATTTGAGGGATTAGTTTAGGTTTAAACTACAGTTTGTCAAGCTTAGGTTTATAACCTAAGTAACCTAAGTTAGAGTTACAGTATGTGCTTCTACATCAGTGTTATTCATCTATCATTTCCCTCTGATTTTAGGGATAAGTTATGGGTAGGGTTGGATTTAGGGGAAGGGATATGGTTAGGATTAAATTTTCGGACAGGAATGTTGTTCCGGGATCAACCAAATATGTTGACTCAGGAACGCGTCCAACTCTGCAAAATCGGGAAGTCCAATTGTCTTACTTGACATGGAATAAATGGCAGTGCAAACATTCTACAAAGGAAAAAACTACGGTGGCCGAGAGAGCTCAACGTGCTGCAACTGAAGAAAACGCATGCAAATAGAAAAAACCCCACATGTAAATAGAAAAAAACACCCGCAAATTAAGAAAACATCTTCATTAGTTTCACAAAACACGTGTGCTCCAAATACTCACAACACAACCAAATACAGAAACGCGCTGCAAATAACACAGACCACAACGGAAATATTTCCGGGGGAACCAAATAAGTGACGAACCCGGCTGGGACGTGCTTATTGCTCGTGAGCATCCTTATGCCCTACTCCCTTCGAAGGGCAGACGGCAGAGCCCTTCAAGTGGGACTTTGGAGGGAGCCGGGCACTAGTGTGCCATTTATGTAGCCGTTTGGAACGTACTTGATGAAGGGAGCAAGGAAAGACAACGTAATTTCCTCATTATTTTCACCTGGGATGTTCCCATGACAACGCAGCACGTTGTCCATCAGCGAACAGCTGTTCTGATGACAGAAATATAATGCTGTTAACATAACGGTTGCAAATAAATTCTTTTTTTATTATTATTTTTATATATATATATCTGTGTGTCAGTGTCTCAACTTTAAAACTTTGGACCCTACATTACCTAACATTTCTTATCAAACTTTCTTTATGAAAATTTAAACATAACATGAAACAATTTTTACAGTGTAACTGATGTATAGATTAATATCTTTCCGTCATGTTCTTCTTCTCTATCTTTTTTTATTTATTTATTTTAGTTGTCAGCTCATTGTTCTTTTCTCATTTGTATTCTGATGACATTTAACATATTGTTAATACATTTTGTATATTGTATACAAGTTATGTCATAAAAATGTAATCTCTGTATGTTTTGCGAAAAAAATAAATAAAGTAAAGTAGAATTTTGAACTGTAAACACGTCCCAGCCGGGTTCGTCACTTATTTGGTTCCCCCGGAAACTTTTCCGTTGTGGTCTGTGTTATTTGCAACGCGTTTCTGTATTTGGTTGTGTTGTGAGTATTTGGAGCACATGTGTGTTGTGAAACTGATGAAGATGTTTTCTCTATTTGCAGGTGTTTTTTGTCTATTTGCATGTGTTTTTTTTCTATTTGCATGCGTTTTTTTCTATTTGCATGCAAGTTGCAGCAGGTTGAGCTCTATCGGCCACCGTAAAAAAAACTAAATTCAATAGATTTTTTTTAACATGTTAACAACATGAGAGTGAGTAAATTATGACAGAATTTGTATTTCTTTTAATGATAGTATAATACTCTCACCTCATTATTCATTATAGAATATTTGATATCACTGTCTGAACTTTCTATAGTAAAACTATTAACATTAGAAGTGAAAAAGCATGCTATTGTCATGTATAATTCTTCAGCTGTAGTCCTCATCTGTTACTGAAATGACAACATAGCCAAGAGGAATCCATCAGTAATGTTTATTATATTTCGCAGCGTCTGCACATCACCTACTGCTCTCCACCTTCTAATAAAACTTGCCCACTAGTAATGGATGATTTTCTTTTTCTTTCTTTCCTTCTTTCTGAGGGCTCAGGAGACTGATGTGTTAGCATGAGGTAACTTGTCACTACAAATAAGCGAGACAAGTTGGAGCCTGTGTAATGAAGCATACATCTCTCTCTCTCTCTCTCTCTCTCTCTCTCTCTCTCTCTCTCTCTCTCTCTCTCTCTCTCTCTCTCTCTCTCTCTCTCTCTCTCTGAAATCATGGCATGCCATAATCTTTCAGTTTTTCTGCTTGTATTCTGAATGCCAAATTCTAAATGTCGGGACATGGGGGTAAAAATCCACATGGATCATATAAATCAATGTTTTGGTTCGTTTGAGGAAAGGATTTCATGTTACAGTCAAACTCCTGTAAATAAAAATCAGATGAGATGCATAATGTAATGCCAGGTTGAAAGGTGCAAGGCAAATTAATGGTTGCATTTATAACTTCCCTCGAAAACATTGTAAGGATTGACTTAACACATTTCCATTAGCCAATTGCTTGGTGCTAAAGCACTAAAAGCCTATAGGCATGTAAACATCTTTCAGGGATTGAAATTCCCCTCATGATATGATCATTTTGCTGTATGGAGGCGCCTCATGTTCCATATACTAGTCAAACAAAGATGGACTCTCTGCGTAAACAAACATGATACCAGTCTTAGGATACGTTTACACCACAAAGATCCCCATACACACGGATCCGCGAAAATGACTAAAAACGCTGTATTATTCTACTAGGCCAGTGGTTGGCGATGTCACTTTGTAAAGAAACACTACGCACCTATAGACTGTAATACACATGTGCATGACATCACCGTTTTTATAAATTCACGTTTTTGTAGTTTACATGGAGACGATAACGGTATCGTTTTCAAATGCATTTTGAAACCGTTTTCAAAATTTAGCATTTTCAGGCCCTCAAAACACTGTTGTCATGTAAATGAACGACCAAAATGCATAAAAAATATGGGTAGGGCTGTCAGCAGTGTACTAGACTTTCAACTAGCATATTTCTGAATGAATAATTCCTCAGATTATTATTCGGTTATGCAATAATCAGCTGAAGCTTTATTTGAAAAGACTTAAGTCAAAGCTCAGCCGCTACTGTTATCAAACATTTTAAATGTTTATTGTATTATTTTCAAATAAGTGTTGGAATTAAGCATCAGGTTGAACCTACCTTAATGTTTTATTAATTACTTGATTCATTTGTGTGTCGAGAAGACAATAATTATGGCCACGTAAGTGTTTGTCATAACATTTCATGAATACAACTCATACAGTTCAATTATAGCGTTGAATAAAATAAAATAAAAAAAAAAATCAATAAAAAGCTGATGAAACTGAACATGGAGTTTTGCTTAACATCTGACTCATGGGAAAACCGGAACCATACAAGGAAAGATTTTGTTCCAGACATCTGTTAAAGCATCTCTTTATGATTTATTCTGTGCTTTATTATTTTGGTAACACTTTATTTTGATGCTCCACTTCAAATATGCTCCACTAGACATTCAACTATAAGTACCTTTGCAACTACATGTCAACTATCATTAGAGTATTAGTAGACTGTCTGCTTAATATCTGCTAACATTTTATTTTGATGCTCCACAACAGACATTCTGACTATAAGTAACTTTGCAACTACGTCAACTTATTCTACTAACCTGAACCCTAACCTAACAGTCTACTAACAGTCTATTACAGTCTACTAATACTCTAATGAGAGTTAGTTGACATGTTGTTGACATGTTGTTACTTCTAGTTAGTAGAAAGTTGGCATGAAATGGCAAGAATAAATGTTGGGCAGGACTTTGTCCATTGGGAATTGATTGTATGTTTGTGGTTTGCTATTGGTTGATCTCATGTGAGTGACAGGTTGTCCCGCCCTCACGCCAGTAAACACATCATCAGAGAAGAGAAGAGATGTCACTGCAAGAGAGAGGGGAAGTTATTCTGACTAAAGATTACAAGGGCACATGAATTTTTGCGACATAGGGAGAGGGAGATTTCTGATATGTACAAAGATTCATCAACCGACACAAACGGAGGCCTGCTGTTTTAACACTATGGCACTTGTAACATATCTAAAAACTACATGCATTATTCAGAGCTCTAATCTGTGTGCAACATTAATCAATGTGCGTTTTGACAGGAAGTGTCCATTTCTGGGTGCCTGGTTTGACCGATTGAATGGGATTGTTATTGTCTGTGGTTGTTAAGATTCTTTTTGCAGTCTTGCTCGGTGACATTTGTATTTCAGATAGCAAGAGTAACAAGGGCCGCCGAGGAGTGACATACGTTCACACGCGGTGAGTCTATTAATAGCACTAGAAGAAACATCTTAGACCTCCTACATTGTCTCACAATCCTTAGTGGACATTCTTTGGTTATTTCAGGTAAGAAAACGTCTAACATAACCTCCACCCCCTCCAGCACTTAGAATGATTAGCTGTTGCATAACCTTTAACAGTGCCAAAGGGTTAAAGCCCAGTTTTAATGTAATACGTACATTAATGAGCCTTGGAGGGTTTCTTGGGCTGCAATCCAAAAGAACAATTTAGAAGAATTATTGGAAGCACATTAAGTTGTCAACATAACCATTCACTCCGTGAAAAGCTGAAGTAACGTGTTATTAAAAAAAGCAGAAAATCAGCGCCTCACCTGGGCGCAATATGAAGAGATAAGACACAAACTGTCACAACCTTTTCTATTGGTGTCCATTTCTTATGCAAGCTTGAGGAGATCTCACCGTTTAAAAATGTTGGTGACTTGAAGATTCATTGTATTTATAACACACTGGTTGTGTAGGCTACCTAGATCAGCTAACATGATGAAATGGTCCAAGCATGGCTGTATTGACCCTCATGGCTAATAACAATAAAAATAGATTCCAAATTAACATTCACAGCATCATTCTGTTGCATCTTGGTAATGATCCCATTCCTCTACTCAGGGTAATGAGTGACACAAAATGCATTTAGACATGAGAGCACATACCAAATATCAATGCCAAAGGAGTGAAATACGTGCATGCTTTGAATATATAATTAAACATTTATGGCGTTAGATTATCTTTTGTAAGTATACTTTATATAAAGTATGCTTGTTCTGACAGTGTTCTATCCAATGCTGTATAGTGCCTAATAACTTTAAAAATTAATATATAAAGCAATACACATTTCAAACAATAGTATGTTGCAATGTCACATGACCTCATTATATTTGCATGTAAAGTTCAGCAAGTTACTGTCTCGGAGATAAAACTGTTTTTTTAAATTCAGGTTATGTACAAATGGCTAACATTTTGGTGGTTTGATCAAGTAAGTTAAGAAGATGATGTTAAACGTTTCAGCTGACATAAAAATTAAGTCTGAGTCATTTGTATTGTGCAATGCATTATTTTCTGTTGTATACTACACAAAAAAATAAAAAAGCTATCTCTGTAAAAAAAGCATTTAAAATAATGCATTAACTAATTTTAAACAATTATTGTAAATATCACATTCTGTTATTGTTTCGTTTTCAGGGACTTATTTCTTGTGTTTCCCTTGGGTTGTCATGGTGACTAATTTTTTTCATTGATTTCAACCACCTGTTCCTTGTTTAGTTTATTTATTAGCTTTGTATATATTGCTTTTGCACTGTTTTTCTCTTATTCAATTATTTTGTTTTGTTTTGTTTAATAAAGTGTTGCAGTTATTTATTCCACTACGTTTTACCTCATCTTCTCGGACTGGAATGTGACCGTAAAGTCTTACCATTTTTTTTTTTTTCATACTGCACAGAGTGCGTATATCCTGCAAAAATAGTTCTCGTATGGTAGTATGCCTGTGTTTCACCACCATATCAGTGACCTTGTGCCTTGAAGCCAGCAGACCACATTTCTGTGTTTGGTTTACATTTCATTCTTTTCAATATATGTTATTGCTTTTTGTGAACACCGTGAAATATATTAAATCATTGACAATAACTTGCTTACCACCTGAGAATATCTGGAGGGACTTTTTTGGTTATTACTCGTTCACGATCCAGGCTTGCCCAAAGCTGTTCTCTATCAAAATGCTGGGCTGAAAAGTTGGAAGTATAGGAATGTGGTGGAGGTTTCCTTTTAATAGAACCCCCCTCCCCCCAAACTCCCCTCATGATTATTATTTTCTCCCACGCACCTGCTAGTAACGCAGAATCTATGCAAATGCACTGCATATTCTTTTCAACAAATCAGTGTTGGATTGAGGTATCTCTGCCTTTGACTGGCAAGCAGTTCCCCTGGTGATCCAGCCGCTGGTAGTGAGGGACGCTACAGAAAATTGTCCTTGTAGGACAATCTGATCTAAACTCAAAGTGTCACAAAGTGCAGCTCATTGGTTTAGCTGAGAGAATTGGATGAGCCGGCGCTACTCATGAGGGAGAACCCCGGGTAGAATGGCTACTTAAAAAACATGAAAGCACCCTCAGAGGAACTGGATATGTCAGAGTTGGACATCTTCAGTGAAGTACCAACCAAACAACTGATCCTCCATGTTCTCTGCAACTCTATATGCGACCGGTAAGGTCAGTGATGATGACTCAAGTCCTGCTCAAGAATTTGTACATGGAACAAGTCTGAAATGAAATTTTTTTCACCCTCGTGTTGTTTCAGACTGGTATGACTTTGTTTTTTTGTTGTTGTGTGGAACATAAAATGAGATATTTTGAAAAATACCTTTTTGTGTTTTTCTTTTTCTTTTTCTCTTTTCAAAAATTTTCTTTGAAATATCTGTTGTGTTCCACAGAAAGTCAGAAGTCTGGTATAGTAATTTGTGACACTTTCAATTTGTCCCTTTACTAGCCCTTACGGCCATTTGTTTCCGCCATGGAATATAAAAATGCAAAAGGCAATTGTGACTTTTTCTTGCAATTGTGATGTAATATCTTGCAATTCTGAGAAAAAATTCTTTTGGTTAAAATTACCTTTTGGTTTAGTTTTAAACTGTGAGGTTTTAAACTCCAAACAGTGTGATTTAAGACCGGTTTTACAGACAGGGTTTAGATTAAGTCAGGATTAAGCCTTAGTTCAATTAGGACATTTAAGTAACTTTTATAAACATGTCTTAGAAAAAAGAAAACATTACTGGTGTGAATCTTGAGACAAAACAATGGCACTGATATACTGTATTTTAAGATATGTCAGTGCAAGTTGTTTTCAGTTAAAACAACTCAAACATGCATTTTAGTCTGGGACTAAGCTTCATCTGTACAACTGGCCAATAAACTCACAATTCTGAGAACTAAAGTTACAATTGCGATAAAAAAATCTTAATTTCGAGTTTATATCTCATAATTCTGACTTTATAATTTGCAATTGCAACTTTATATCTTGCAATTCTGAGGAAAAAAAAGTCAGAATTGTGAGATATAAACTCGAAATTGTGAGAATAATGTCAGAATTAAGGATAAAATGTCACAATTACTTTTTTTCCCTTTTTTTCTGTGGTGTAAACAAGCAAATTCTTTAGGAATGCACCCAAAGTTAAATGACTTATTTGGAAAGACACAAAAAGTCAGTTTAAAACAAACAACAGATTTTATTGAATAATAAGAAAAAAAATATATATTTTTTTTATCGTTCCCAAAAGTGAACACACTGTTCATTATTTTCCTGCTAAGATTCAAGCAGAAACATTTGTAGCTCACACACTGTATTCTGGCTTGGAAGATAATAAACAAACCATACACCGTTAGACTTTTCTGTAATTTCTACAGTTATTTACTTTAAATCACCCAGTATTATACTGCTATTTCTCTTTACAGTAAATAACTGTGGTTCCCATTGCACCATGGGAATTTTCTGTGACGTCAAACACCACATACAGAGACTTACTGTACTTTTTAAATTTGCAGTATACTACTGTATTTAACGTAACGGTCTCTAACGTAACAGAAATAGCGCGAGCGCTTGGACTCGGAGTAGCTACCGTATGTCAGAAATACAACAGCGCATCACTATAATACACTGTCTGGGATTTGTCCTGTCATGCCGGACCATCCAGTGTAGCCTAATACAGGTCCTTCTCAAAGAATTAGCATATTTTGATAAAGTTCACTATTTTCCATAATGTAATGATAAAAATTAAACTTTCATATATTTTAGATTCATTGCACACCAACTGAAATATTTCAGGTCTTTTGTTGTTTTAATACTGATGATTTTGGCATACAGCTCATGAAAACCCAAAATTCCTATCTAAAAAAATTAGCATATCATGAAAAGGTTCTCTAAACGAGCTATTAACCTAATCATCTGAATCAACTAATTAACTCTAAACACCTGCAAAAGATTCCTGAGGCTTTTAAAAACTCCCAGCCTGTTTCATTACTCAAAACCGCAATCATGGGTAAGACTGCCGACCTGACTGCTGTCCAGAAGGCCATCATTGACACGGGGGGTTGGGGGTAGTCCTACTATGATATTAGACTACATAGCCTTAAAAGATAATGAATTTCAAACCTGAACCAAACATATTTTTTTAATTCAAAGATCAACAGTCTGTCATTAGTCTTTAGTCTGCCACAAAAAAAAAAAAAAAAAAAAAAACTGTGAAAAAAATGTGTTACTGTTGTAACAGTGTGTAGGCTTAAATCAGACCTTTCAGGCTATAGCCTTACGCTAATAAGCCTTATGCCAAAATTATTATTAAAACTAAATTGTCGGTCATTACATAGGAAAACTAAATAATTTTGTAGATGATTTGCTTTGTGTAACCCGACATCAGACATTAAGGCCCGGACGAAGTTTTTTTTTTTGCACACAGTGACGCGACCAATCACTCCTTTAATGCTGCGTTCACACCAGACGCGAATAGCGCGTCAAATTCGCGCCTACCGCGTCTAGTTATACGCGTGAACACTTTGAATCCATTCGCGCGTCAAGAGCGAATGACGCACGTAAAAAACAAAAGTTTAGACTGGCTGCCTGCACATTCACTGTTTTCGCGGGAGTCGCGGCTGTGGCTGGTGCAATTTGAAGGGTCTGGCTGCAGGACGACTCAACTTCCACGGCCAGTTTTGAATATTTTATATCAAGATTTTGCTTTAGTATAATTTTCGGGACAATTAAGGCCGGATTCGGGACAACAGCTTAGATTTCGGGACTGTCCCGAATTTTTCGGGACTTCTGGTCACCCTACCTGGGCTACAGAGAAGCAGCACTGGAGTACCCACAGTCAGTGATGGTCTGGGGTGCCATTTCAGCTGCTGATGTTGGTCCACTGTGTTTTATTAAGGGCAGGGTCAATGCAGCTAGCTATCAGGAGATTTTGGAGCACTTCATGCTTCCATCTGCTGAAAAGCTTTATGGAGATGAAGATTTCATTTTTCAGCACGACCTGGCACCTGCTCACAGTGCCAAAACCACTGGTAAATGGTTTACTGACCATGGTATTACTGAGCTCAATTGGCCTGCCAACTCTCCTGACCTGAACCCCAAAGAGAATCTGTGGGATATTGTGAAGAGAAAGTTGAGAGACGCAAGACCCAACACTCTGGATGAGCTTAAGGATGCACTCTGGATGAGCTCTGGATGAGCTTCCAACACTCTGGATGAGTTTAAGGCCGCTATCGAAGCATCCTGGGCCTCCATAACACCTCAGCAGTGCCACAGGCTGATTGCCTCCATGCCACGCCGCAATTTTTTTCTGTGTCTTACCCTCTTGCTTGAGGGTGTCAATGATGGCCTTCTGGACAGCAGTCAGGTCGGCAGTCTTACCCATGATTGCGGTTTTGAGTAATGAAACAGGCTGGGAGTTTTTAAAAGCCTCAGGAATCTTTTGCAGGTGTTTAGAGTTAATTAGTTGATTCAGATGATTAGGTTAATAGCTCGTTTAGAGAACCTTCTCATGATATGCTAATTTTTTGAGATAGGAATTTTGGGTTTTCATGAGCAGTATGCCAAAATCATCAGTATTAAAACAATAAAAGACCTGAAATATTTCAGTTGGTGTGCAATGAATCTAAAATATATGAAAGTTTAATTTTTATCATTACATTATGGAAAATAATGAACTTTATCACAATATGCTAATTTTTTGAGAAGGATCTGTAAGTATTAAAATTTAATCTGGCATAATTTAATTTAGTTAATCTGAAATGTTTGAAAATGCAATTGACAAAAAGCTGTTTACAAATATATATTCTTAAGTTTTAGTTAATAATAATACATGTTTTTTTTTTAAAACTAATATGGAATTTTCTTCACTCACACACTCACTCACTCACTCACTCACTCACACACTCACACACACACTCACAGTGTTGGAACCGGGATCTCCTCTGAAGGACTGAGTACATATGTGTTTGTGGACACGCATACAGACCAGGGAACATTCTGATGTTGTCAGTAAAGTTCTGAACAGGAACCAATCTTTGGAGAAGTTCATTTATTCACAAAGGTGGACAAAAACATTGTGTTGGCTTTTTAAAGATTATTTTTGATGATGACTTTTACTCCTATGCTGTGGAAAAGATGGAGGAGTAGACAGTCAGACATTGATAATAATAAGAAATCTTTCTTGAGCATCAAAGAGACTTCTTTCAAAAACATTAGGACACTTAAATACTTCTTTTGGCCACCAATGTACATGAATCCAACAAATCTTTGTAAATAATTATTTTGAAGGTGGAGTTATGTGTCATGTATTGTAAAAAGAACTGTGTTTTGCCCTGTGTTGGACATTTCCTTTTGGACTGCTTAATGTATTTATATTCTGCAGTTTTATGAATGTAATGGGTGCTATTTCATTATAATAATTGTATAAGCTAAACAACCAATGCCTCTACAATCATTTTGTCAAATGCTAATGTTTTGTTTAGGACTTTGTGTACTTTTTATTTAACACTGTGTGCAGTGATGGACAGAACATAATGTGTTCATTTAACATGTTTACACATTATCTTTGTGCTAACCTTTCTGACATATTTACTTTGTTAAAATTAACACAAAACCCTAAACTCACCCATTACTGTGTAAAAATGTAACACATAATTTCCAGCATTGGCAGACTGTTTATTTTGTGATGTATATGAAATGTTTTAAATAAAGAAAAAAAGGTATTTTGTAATAATTTTGTCTAATTGATTTGAATGTCAGTAGTACTTATGTAGGATAAAAAAATTAATTCTATATCAAAATTATGAAATATAATAATAAAAATAAAAATAATTACAGTAGTGTAGTAATTAGCTTGATTTTTACAGTAATCCACTGTATTACACAATTACAGTACCATGTAGTTACTGTAAAACTGAAATAGGTTATGCACTGTAAATCTTAATTACAGTAACTTACTGGGAACTGTGTTGCCAGTACGTTACTGTAAAAAACCCTTGAAAAGTCTAACAGTGTAGCAGTACTGTTATACTTCATATGTACTTTTTAGAACGTTACACAACCAAGTAAATCCGAGGACCGGAACTTATAGGGTTTATAACTTGGACATTCACTTATATGTTCTGTAAATTCCATAATCATTGCTTGCAGTCAGATCTTAATCACGGGTATGTAAGCAAATATTTACAGATCTGGGCAATGATGACATTTTCTTTTCTCTGTGCTGGAGCAGAATCTAATTGTAAACAGCATCATTCCACCATTTCACTGCCCTTCTCATCTGCTCACTTTAGTTCATGAGAGCCCTAAAGCCATTGCCTTTACAAGAAAATGAACACGAATCTAAAAATGCCTCTCAAAACATCAGAAATTAACAGTTTTGTCTGTGTCTAACTTTTTGATTACCGCAAAGACTATTGTGCCATGAGTGAGTTTTGAAATTATGATCTACAAGATGTTTTGTGCCGTTATGGTTGATAAATTATTTAAAGGACATAGATTGGCCTGATTGTAACTCCATTGAATGCCTCAAATCTAATTCTCAAACACTCAAACAGCCAAAACAGTAAAGCAACACTCTCAGCTTACAGTAGACTAGAGGATTGTACATTGCCACCAATTAACATCTGTAAGAAAATACATTAAATTTCAAACAAACATTACATTAATTATGACCATTACATTCATTACGACCGAGTAAATATTGGCAGTTTGAACATTCTGAATCCATTATGTGGGACACTCTCAAGAACAGAAGTGAAAGCTTAATGCATCTTAGGAACGCTGAAGGATCCCGTAGCCGTAGATGTATATGGTTTACACAGCACACTGTGTTCCTCAGTCTCCCCTTAATTGGGATTGATGCTTCACCAAATCAAGGGGAACATTATAGATCTGCCAAAGAACTAGAGATGACAAGATTTACTGACAGGCAATCTAGCCTTTCCTCAGTAGATTTCTTATACACAGATGAGCAAATCGTGCAACAGAAAGGAATAACAGCCAAAGTAACAGCATTGGAAGTTTTTTTTAGAACAAGCAAGCATTTAACGGTTTATAGGGTAACTTTATAATTTTTCAGGGGACTGCAGTGCCTGTCCACATTGGCTGTTTGTGAACCATGAGTGTTAACAATGTTGTCACAAATCCAATTTTCAGAATGGCTACAGAAGTCACTATACTAACTGAACTCTTCAATGGATGGTCATTGAACATAATTGGAGGTGAAAGTTCAAAGCATATTTTATGGCAGCCTCTTGCTCACAAAGTATGAAAGCATGGCTAATCTCAAAGAAACATATGGTTCAAAGTGGGGATTTAATGTTTACCGGATGAAATTAAATGAACAAGCCCGAATCAAAGCCCAAAATGTCTTCTCTAGTATGTCTTTAATTTTCAAATGTACACTATTATGTCTGTGATGCGTTTCATGTGTGTGAGAGTAAGTATAGAGGGGGAAAATAACGAAGAGAAGAACAAAAAATGTCGAAGACTTTGTGCATTTCATTTAAATTCGTCCCTTTTATATTCGCTTCAGACAAGAACATTAAAAAGAGCTTGTCAAATGCATTACCTGTTCAAAAGTATATTGGTCTAAACCGTTTACGAGTTCATTTTCTGAGGCCGTGCCACAGTGCGGCCAAGGAATTGACTTGTGGGACATACTGTATTAATATGACTATAAATCTGCTGCATGCTGTTTGGTGATTCATGATATGCTCTTTGAGGGTAATTTAAATGATTTCTGGAGGGAAATGTACTTACTCAAAGTACTTTTACTGGTTGTGCAAAAAGCACACAAGCTTATCGTCTTCATTTATTCAAGTCCATATTTTGCTCATGAAATTACCATTCAGAATGCTTCATAGTCACAGACATATTCACCTTATGACCCACTCAAAAGAGCATAAATGTCCATGGAATTTTAAAGTGCCAGTAATAAGATCTTTTTGTGGCGAGGTTAGAAGGTCCTTTTCTTAATTTAACCATTATGGCAGCAATCAATTGCTGGTCTGTCATGATATAGCAATCTCACTTTATGGTGACATATAATCAAAGTACAAATGGGATTTATATGAGAAATGTGCCCAAATCCATGAGTCAGCTTCTAAGATTGACAAGGTTTTGTGCCATGAGCTATTATTTAGATATAAAATTAATTAGTAATGAAAGATATATGATCCCTTTCCATGGCCTCTGAATCATTAATCACATTAAAAATGTATTCTGATGATTTTTATATAATATTGATGAAAGCATACGAGAAATACCTTGAGGCACAAGAGCATTTGTGAATGAATTTAGAATCAATTCTCATCTTTTGTAATTCCAGGAAAGTTTGTTCATTGTTTGAGAATGAATGACTGTACCTGGAGCAATATTTTCATCCTCAACAGGAGGAAGGATAAACTTACTGTGCTTTCTTTGATAAATGTATTTTTTTCCTTTTTTTTTTTTGGAATTCAGTTGCATAACACGTTTCAGAATCTCAAATAACACAGCCTTAAAAATAGCCAATGCCATAATGACAGACGCAATTTATTTACTTTCAGAGATTTCATAAGTCTGCGTCTGTGCTGATGTCAGTTGCTAGATGAATACAGAGTTGAATTCATTGCAGCTCTTGAGTATGAATCTTAGATGAATAATCTAGACGTGTTCACCCACAGATATGAAACTTTATTAGCCCCAAAAGTCATAGATAACGGAGATGATTCAGCTAAAATGACAAGAATGAGACTTTTATATCAAACTGATCTTCAGTTTACTATCTTTATAGGAAAACGTTTTGAACTTTTGATGTACTGACTGGTAAACAACAATGGCTTCATTGATTTTTATATCAGCTTGCATGAATTCCTCACTCTTAACTTGCCTAGCAATTTTTCAAAATCATGAACATTGCTTGTTCTTTTGTAACATTGTTTTGATGCAAGACTCACGTTTGGTAAACTTAAATCTTACATTGAGTCACCCTGACATTGTCCTTTTTAAACTAACTGGTAGAATGCTGAATTTTATTGCAAGGGTAATGAAGCTGTCATCTTTAGAAATTGTTTTGTAACCTCTGAACAACAACAATTAATTTTCTTCTGTCTCAAATCATTGTCTTTTAAGATTCAACTTTTAAAGGCCCCCTGTGGTAAAAATCCTGTTTTTAATGATGTTCATATGTCTATGTGGAGTTTTTAATACGCTTTAAGACAAACCATGTTCAAATTCACAAGTCAACACCATTGCTGAGTATTTTCTCCTTAAAACTGCAGTGAAAAAAGACAGTCTCACAAACGCTGTTTGAAATCACCTGTGTTTCTGACGTCTCAAACTACCTTGTAACCAATCACGTCAACGTGCCGGTGGGCTTTAACATATCATTAACTGCTGCGAAGGAGTGGAGTCTCAAAAGAAGCCAGGTTATCACGGTATATTTTTCTGTTGATATGAAAAATCGGGTACATTTAGCAATATAGCAGGTCAATTAGGTGTATATTACCATGTTATGATGAACTATATGACTTTCTCCACTGATGTGCCAAGTTGTTTAAAGCGTTTATAAGGATACTGATTGTTAGAAGGCAGCTGTCTGTCTCTGAGATGGTGAACGCAAACATGGTTTGTGTAACATTAGTAATACATTATTAGCTGTTTGATTACAGTACATTAATCTTAACCTAAACCTAACCTAAAGTGTTAACCAAAGCAAACATGAGATAAAAACACATTTGCTGAAGCAATCATGCCATTTTAGCTCGCTTCTACAAGTCTTTGAAATCTTTTATCGCGATTCATACTTGAGCTCTGCGCATCACAAGAACATTACCAGGTGAACTACAGAGCAAGTTTACTACATCAGAAAAGCCATATATATGGAGCTGGTTATGTGGTGCAAATGTCAAAATTTGTTTATAACATATGCACTATGTAAAAACGTTTTGAGGTCATAACATACTTGCGCAAGGAACTGAATGAAAATAAGCCTTTATTAATTGATGATCTGACTCTGTAATGATAATTTGTGTGAAAGGAATAAAAGTTGGTGTTTTACTGGTCATTTCAGCAGGAAACTGGAGTGATTTGTAAGTATAGGCAAATGTTTGGAGTTTTGCAAAAATGTAGAAGCATTTGTTTAAAGGGGTTATATGTAGAATTCAGAAAATCTTGTTATTAGCGTTAAGTAAACTTCAGCCAGCAACTTATTAACTGTGCTCGCACTCGTGCACACGTAACATACTAGAGAACATAATTCAATGCCCCGATATACTCACTCGAAAGTTCTTTTTCATTCTTCTTCGCTTAGAAGTAAAAAGAAGTTGGAAATACCTTTGCCGCGTTATACTGTTAACGAACATCATAACGCCATCCATGCTGCTGAGAGACACATTTAGATCAATATGTAAATGTGGGAAGGTCTAATTTTTATTTTTTTTATTTTGTTACAAGCCGTTCACAAATTGGCAAATAAAAAACTGATTAAAACATGAAAATTCTCGCCCCTTTAAATTAGAATTTCATGATTAAAACACTTGTCTTGTCCTTCAGAGCTTTTTATTTTCCAGGTTAATAAACTTTTTCCAAATGAAGACCATTAATATTTGAATATGGTTAATTTCAGTATTTTTGTTTTTGTTGTGTTTAAGATCCCCCGCGAGTCAAACTAATTGAGCAGGTTTTTTTGTCAGTCTTTATTTTTTCTCTTTTCTTTTGTAGCTCATGTACAACCCCATCAGGAAGACTGCAATACTCATTTCCAAATGTGGCCACTTTTATCTTTTGACAGTTGTAATGGTTGCTTTGTTAGACCTATGAAACAAAAGCAAAATCTTTCGAAGTATTCCCTGAAGCACATACCCCTGGTTGGGAATCACGGTCACAAAAATAAACCAATTTAATCTTAAATCACCAACTTTCTTCCACAACTTTGTGTGGCTTTATTCAGGCAGAGACTGACAAACAGCAGCCAAAGTTAATTCTACAGGTCAGGTGCCGACATGCAGAGCATTTTAATTTTGTAATTATAGCAAGAGAGCTGGGGACTCAGAATGACTATCTAATTATTTAGCTGTTCTTGAAGGGATATTGTCTGCATCTTCTAATATTTAGAGTTAAACTGCTGTGTCACTTATCCTGCATCATTTATGCTGCAGACATGAATGATACCGCAAATCAAGTGGCTTGCTGAGAAGTGTCATTCGTTTTCTCAGGCTCAGTTTACACCTGGTATTAAGATGCGTTTTGTTCTATCAGATCACAACTAGAGGGAAACACATTCCTGTTTACAACTGATGTTTTTATCCATCTCTTTTGTCCACTTTCAACCACTTCTGTCCTGATTTCTTCAAGGGGAATGTCTATGGGTGGGTAAATGTATCTTTTTCAGATCTTTCATTCTAATTGACGATATAAGCTTGCCCAATTTACGTATGAACGAGACCGGAGATGACAGGAAAAGACGACAGAAAACATACGGAGAGCAGCAGCTTTCATTTCTGCTCTGACAGCCGCAAGATCATGCCGAATGCAGTGAGTGCATATTAGAAATCAAGCATGGTGAGTTTGGTACATTATGATTGGTACATTTTCCGTCTTCAAACCAAACTTGGGTCTTCAACTGACAAAGTTTAAATCCCATCTGGCTAGCGCGCTTCCCATAATGTTTATGCATTAGGTCAGTAGGCGGAGAGTAGGCGGTCTTTTATGGCTGTGAGTGTTTACACCATGAAAGCAATCTGGTCAAATGCGTTTTTGACTACCTCTGGATTAGGTCAAAAGTGGACAACGTTTTTAGACCCCATTTATAACTGTATTTAGCGTCGTCCACTTGAGATCCGATCAACAAAAATGCATATTAACACCAGGTGTAAACATGGCCTAAGACCACAAATGACCAAAAGCAAGAGTTCCAAATAACAAGGATTTCACAGGATTCACCTAAAAAAAACATTTCTGTTTTCAAAGTAATGTACATGAAACGACTTTACATTTTGAAAAATAAGGAATGAAGGGTTTGGAAAAACAAGCTGCAGGGAGAATATCATCCTCCCCCAGATGAGGGCTTATGATGCATGTACGGACGTCCTGCTTGGTGAGAACATCATTTGCCAAGTAGCAAAACACAAGAAGCATAACTAGAAATTGCACTGAGGCCAGCAGCAAAGTCCCAAATACTAATAATGTAAATTCACTAACTAATTAGCCCCACACCATCTGTTTCCAGATTAGAATAATGAGAACTATTGTGTTTGCGTTTCCGTGCAAGACGTTCGGAGGCTGATATATTCATTCATTCAATCCCAGCAGAGTGTGCTCAAGTTATGCAAAAAGCCAAAATATTGGCTGTAATAAATCACAGTGCCATTATGCAGGGAGTTGATTTCATCTGCTTTGAGGGGTTGTCTTTGATAAGTAGACAGTGGTGTCACATTCTCAGCGCCGCTGATTGACTGATAATTTCCCGCCTGGATGTTCCGGTGGGTGCCGACTCCTCATCAGTCTTGCAGGTTGTCCTAATCCCTGCACCTCTTAATGGCTGGCTGCACCGTATGATTGTATGCAGATGAAGGAACCTGATGAAGTCATTATGGGCTTATGCATAACTGCTGGCCCTTTGCCGCTTGAGTCCCACATATTAATGATCTCTGTGAAGTCAGCTCTTATTTAACAAAGTGCAAGACAAAGGAGGGAATTTAATATAGAGTGAGTTGTGCCCACTGATGGCGCCGTTTATGCACAAGTGCTGTCTGGGTTGTTGTAGCTCCCGAGTCACTGAAGGAATTATGCAAGTATGGTAACAATGCAAACACATCCACAACAATCTGTGCTGGCCTGGGTGCAATTTGCATGATGTTGTTTCGGAGCAGGTTGTGCAGGATGTAAACTACCGATCTGACATGCTTCAATGGGACTGTAGAGCATCACTTCACCACTGTGATCCAAGCACCTAAATCGACTCCTCTTTAACATGCAGAGAGAGCACTTGTCTACACCGCAAGTCTGGATATATAGCCGCCCAATGCTGTTCTTCATAATTGGATCATCGTTTGATGAATAACTGCTGCCACGATCAATAGAAAATGTAAACAAATGTAGACAGGAGGCGTTTGAGCTGAAAAGAAAGGGCTTTATTCAATAACACTTTCTTTCAAATCTGCATAGAGACATTTTCAGACAGATCATGATCCATCAAGTTCACACTTTTTTCCTCTAAAATTCCAAACTGAAACCACCACACGTACTGTACATATGCAAAAATCACATACATAAAAATTAGCTTATGCACAGCTGGCAATTTAATGTATGCAGCACATATAAAAACTTAGGTGATGTCCAGAAAGCCCATTTGGACACATTTTGGGCACAATGGTATTATGTGCCGCAGGGATGACATATTTTTGTAGATAAAAACTCAGAAACAAGTGACATTAAACGTCATCACATCGAAACAGGTAAACTAATCTACTCACTAGCCTACGTTTACAGCCTCAAGTTAATAAAAACTTTTGCAAACTATTCTAACTCAAACTTTCAGGATTATTTTTTTTTATGTTTTAAATAAAGACTGAATGAGTGTCGGATGCTATTGCAACCTTTAAGTCATGTTACCGTAATGTCAGTTGCTAAATAAAAAGTAAAAAGTATACTATAAACAATTGTTTTTAGGCTTAAAAATTCATAAGATTATCATGAGGAACAATGTACAATCTGTATTGAATAACTGTAGTTATTCAGTGAATTCACTCCAAAAAAGTGAGTAAATGAATTACACCTTCCTTTTCTACACCTTACCTGTCCTGCAAATGCAAACGAGAGAGAAACTTATATATTTGTATATTTCTCTATAGCAGCTTCAAAATTGCTCCTGTTTCTTTGGAAGGAATTTCACCTCACATTTATTTGGATTATTGAATTTAAACAAGGCTTTTTATGCAAATCACAATATCTGGAAATTCTTGGATGTAACTGCATCGATGCCAACTGCAGAACGACAATTCCACCGTCAAAGTACCAACAATTACTGACGGAGAAATGTTAACTGAGGCATGTTGAAACAATGATAAAGAGTTTGAACCATTATTTGGCATTTGGGGTGGGTGGAGATACTAAATCACTGTCATTATATGTGCACATACACCACAGACAGCACATGTGTTATATTTGCATATTAATGAAAGCTAATGTTTCATGGACTTCTGCAGAATATTTTAAGATTAATGCATATTTGAAATGAATAGCACTTGTTCTTTATCTCCACCATATGAGTTTTAATCACAGAGAATGACTTTTTAGTGACCAGGATGCCAGGGACATAATGAAAGCCAGCTTTCCTGTGCATGACCCTGTTTTAATTTATTTGAATAAGCTACATCACATTGTCATTAAGGATTGTAGCTGTGGTGTGCAGTGTAGCGGCTTGTAACAAACCAAACATGAAGACTCATAGTTAATGTATTGTATTTTAATAGTAAGAAAAACGACACAGAATAATGACTACGCTATTGTATTAATTTGAATATGCACACTTAAAGCATTCACATGTAAAGAGGATGAGAAAGTGAAGGACATTTCGCATTCAGAGAATGAATAAAGTATAAGATGGGATACCAAAATCCTGTGCACTTTTCATGAGCACTTCATAGTGAAACTACCTTCATCAAAGGGTCAAAACTTGGCTGATTCATTGCCCCATTAGTGTCTGTTGGTAGATAACTGTACTATCTGACAACAAAGAGCTAAATGGTTTCAGATCTCTGCCTTGTAAACACCATCTAATTAATGGCAATAACATATGTAGTGTAGGAAATATAAGCTGACTACGCCACCTCCTTATTTAAGGCAGGAGGAGTCCTCCACAGATCACAATACTTGATTCTAGGCAACAAATGTAGTTTGTACAAAAAAAAAAAAAAACAACACAATTTTCGTGTTCCAACACGGACCATCAAATGTTAAAACGTGTCAATAATAAAATCCACAGAAGTAGGAAATAGCTCTCCTCAAGACTGCAAGAGGGTCGGGCCTGCTCTTATGGACCTCCTGCCACCTGTAAGAGACAGAAGAAGAAAACAGAAGAAAACCCACAACATACACTGCAAGTAAGAAGTAACCTTTAAATCACCATTTCAGTGCCAACCTTCTACACACCACACAGCAGTCCCATTCCACCGAAAATCACCTACACCGAAGGAGGTTTAATGTCGATGCAGGCCCGGCCCTGTACAAAATCACTGAGCACTGTAACACAAAAAGAGGAGAGCAGTACCACAGAAACAAAAAGCAAATGACAAACAATATTTAATATAATCATATTAATCATCAATATCAAATAAAAGAAAAACAATAAACCACAATATAAAACTTAAATATACAAGAAACAGTGGCTGGTCTGCCCAGCCTGGTAGAGAATCCAGTTCAGTTCTCGTCCGCCACGCTACAACGGTGTGCTACTCACAGTGGTACACCCGGAGCAGGCTCTGGTAATGGAGCAAGAGGTGAAAGCACTTTTAGCGAAAGAGGCTATAGAGGTGGTTTCTCCAGCCGACGGAAACTCAGGGTTCTACAGCCGGTACTTCATTGTTCCGAAGAAGGATGGGGGGTTGCGTCCCATTTTAGATCTTCGTCTTTTCAATCGCTCAGTCAAGAAACGGAAGTTCAAGTTGCTGACGTTGAAACAGATAGTGACCCAAATCATATCCGAGGACTGGTTTGTCACAATAGATCTGAAAGACGCTTACTTCCATGTCTCCATCCTTCCACAACACAGGAAGTTCCTAAGGTTCGCTTTTGGGGGCGAAGCATACCAGTATCGGGTTCTTCCATTCAGTCAAGCTCTATCTCCCCGTACGTTCACGAAATGCGTAGATGCAGCTCTAGCCCCGCTCAGGCTGCAGGGCATACGTATTCTGAATTACATCGACGATTGGCTTGTTCTAGCAGAGTCGGAGCAGTTGGCGGTTCGGCATCGAGATGTCATTCTCGCGCATATGAAAACTCTGGGGTTGAGGTTAAATGCCAAGTGTACTTTCTCCAGCTCAGAGAACCACGGTAATGGAAGGCCGCTCAGCTCAAGGTCTTTGGAGTCATCATCTTTCGTGGCACATAAACTGGCTGGAAATGATGCCGGTCTTCAATGCGTTGAAGCATTTCCTCTTAGATCTGAGGGGTCATCACGTGCTTGTCCGCACAGACAACACGTCGGTGGTCTCCTATATAAATCATCAGGGGGGTCTGCGTTCACTATACAAACTGGGGCACCAGATTCTCTTGTGGTCCCTAGGGAAGTTTCTCTCCTTGAGAGCAATCTATGTCCCGGGACATCAGAATGTAGGAGCAGACATCCTGTCGAGACAGGGGCTGAGGCCAGGGGAATGGAGACGATGCGTCACTTTGCCATACCTCCTACATCCCTGTGATCGACTGCTTCGACCCTTTTTGAAGCTGACGTGGGGCGATTCCAGATGTGCTTTTATACTTTCCTGGTCATGACGTCACCCGCCCG
Organism: Gila orcuttii; assembly: GCA_026230005.1. Lineage (NCBI taxonomy): Eukaryota > Metazoa > Chordata > Actinopteri > Cypriniformes > Leuciscidae > Gila > Gila orcuttii. Next base: position 41,415,750 of record JAPDVR010000003.1, on the reverse strand, counting down.
TGACGCTCATTCTCGCCATTGGACTAGTTGACACAAGTGCTCAGACACATTCACGCAGGGGCGTTCCCAAAGCGTCATTGACGCATCGTCTCGTTCCCTACTCAGGGAACTATGGTTACAGTCGTAACCTGAGACGATTTTTTCAAAGCAGCTTTACAGTGATAATAGGAAATTAAAGTAACAGAGATTGTTTTGGCTTTACAGTAGCTCTAGAATAAAGTTATTGTCTAGCTAAAGTTAGTTTTGATTGGTTCACTTCCGTCGCAACGATCATTAGTTATTAACTTAGGGGCCGCTAACACGACACTGTTCTAACAGAAAACCCCTTAATGCAATCCGGCCGCTAATTTGCACAAAACAGTGCCTGGTGGCTCGAGAACGGAGACCATGAAATAGGTTCCAAGGTACAAGCCTTGAAAAATTTATAATACAGAATTTTTTATTGCTTGTAGCCATGTGAACCGGAATTATCCCAACAACGTTTTATCAGTACAGAGGTAAAGGGAAGGAGGCCTTCACAGGGGAGAGACTAGTTGACACTTCAGGACTGCATTGTCGTTGTGTCCAGGCGCAGGTCCTTCATCAGATCCGGATACGGCCTGGATCCGGCAGACTGCGGTTAACCTCGGGAGAAACAGAGAGACTAATATTAGCGTAGATGCCATATATGGGATCAAATTCCCGCCAAATATATAGGGGTCACGTATCAAAAAATAATAAGTGTCAATAAAAATGTAAAAAACACATGTGAAAATATAACGCAAAGAAAAAAAAAAAAAACTAAGCAAAGTTAACCAGTATCTCAAACAACGAGGTCACGGAAATAAAAATAATAAGCGTGAATCAAACATTTAATCAAGTTTAAAATTATGTTGCTCAAAACTGAAACATGAATACAAAATCATGTTTTCTGCTCTTATTTTCATTTTTTGGTATGCCTGTCCTCTTTTCTCCTTTGCTCTTGTTTCCACATTCTGCGCTTGCGTTTCCAAAAGTTGCAGTTAGAGTTTCATGTAAATCAGGGGCGGGTCTTAGCATCACCATTGGTCCACTAGTTCTAGATTGACAGTTCATCCTCTAGCCAATCAATCGAAGAGGGAAGTTGACGTCACTCCAATGCGACTCATGGATGCTGTGGCTAATTTATACAGGTGTGAATCTCAGGTAATTGAACATGAATATATTGTTAGTGGGTGATAGAAACACGTCTTATGTGTGTTATGAATAATATGATATATGAATATAATAGTGATATATAAATATGTGAATGTTTAATTTTTATTAATATTTATTTATATATTTTTTTATCATATGTAAAAGTGTCTAACCATGTACTTATTGGTTATTGTTCTAATTATGTGTTTTTAGGCCGTGTGTTGGTGGGTATTATCACAAAAAAAAAGTAGAAGGAAAAATTTGGAATATTTATTGGGGGAATATATGATGTCTTTAATAGGGAGCCAATGCAGTGTTGACACTAATATGGTCTAATATGGTCTTATTTCCTGGTTCTAGTAAGAACTTTGGCTGCTGCGTTTTGGACCAGCTGTAGTTTGTTTATTAAGCATGCAGGGCAACCACCCATAATAGCATTACAATAATCTAGCCTTGATTTCATGAACGCGTGAACTAACTGTTTCTCATTTGTCATTGAGAGCATATAACATAATTTAGAAATATTTTTGCGATGGAAAAATGCGGTTTTACAGATACTAGACACGTGACTTTCAAATGAAAGATTGGTATCAAAGAGTATCGAAGACTTGATAGAGCAGCCATCAAGTGTCAGACAGTACTCTAGGTTAGTATGTAGGAAGTTTTTTATCCAATAATTAGAATCTCTGTTTTTTTCAGAATTAAGTAGTAGAAATGACTAGTCATCCAGTTTTTTATATCAGCTATGCATTCCGTTAATTTTCTGAATTGGTAGGTTTCGTCAAGGCGTGAAGAAATATAGAGCTGAGTATCATCAGCATAACAGTGAAAAATAATGCCATGCTTCCTAATGATATCTCCTAAGGGTAGCATGTACAGAGTGAACAGCAACAGTCCTAGTATTGAGCCTTGTGGTACGCCATACTGAACTTTTGATCGATAAGACATCTCTTCATTTACTGCAACAAACTGATAACGGTCAGATAAGTATGATTTAAACCATGCTAATGCAATTCCACTAATGCCAACATAATTTTCAAGTCCATTTAAAAGAATGTTGTGATCAATGGTATCAAATGCAGCACTAAGATCGAGTAACACTAATAGAGAGATACAACCACGATCGGATGATAGGAGCAAATCATTTGTGACTCTGATGACAGCTGTCTTAGTACTATGGTACAGTCTAAATCCTGATTGAAAATCCTCGCAGATACCATTTCTTTCTAAAAAAGAAGTTGTGAGGATACTGCCTTTTCTAGTATCTCTGACAGAAATGGTAGATTCGAGATCAGCCTGTAATTGACTAATTCTGTACGATCAAGTTGCGTTATTTTTTAAAAAGCGGTTTAATCATAGCCAGCTTAAAAGTTTTTGGTACGAATCCTAATGACAAAGATGAATTAATGATATTAAGAAGAGGATCTATGACCTCTGGAAGCATCTCTTTCAATAGCTTAGTCGGTATAGGGTCTAACATGTTGTCGATTTAAATGATTTAATGAGTTAAAAAAAAATCTTCCTCTCCTATAGCAATGAATGAATAAAATTTTTTTAGGGAGACTACAATGCACTGCCTGATGCGATACTGTAGTAGACGGTTGCATAGTTATAATTTTATCCCTGATATTATCAATCTTGTAAGTAAAGAAGTTCATAAAGTCATTACTGCTGTGCTGCTTGGAAACGTCTGGGGTTGAAGCTTTATTTTTCGTTAATTTAGCCACTGTTTCAAATAAATAACAAATTTTTTAATTTGTTTATTTTCTTCCAATAGGGTTGAAAAATAAGCATATCTAGCAGCTTTTAAGTCCTCTCTGTACGCAATCGTGCTCTCTTTACATGAAATGCGAAAAAAAGAAAAAACTAGTTTTGTTTTCTTCCAGTTGCGCTCCATTTTTCTGGCTGCTCTCTGAAGGGCCTGAGTGTGCTCGTTGTACCACGGCGTTGGACTATTTTCTTTAATCTTCTTTAAGCGCTGTAGCAAATTAGCTCTATGAAATATTAATAACCAATCATAACTTATTATAATTGATTATGAATATTTGGGTCAGTTAATCGGATTAACTTGATGTAGCTACATTAACATTACAACCAATTACTCAGTTCATCCTGTGAACCCTCAATATTGGTTATTAATTAATTAAGTGTAGAAAACTCAGAAGCGAAGACCAGGAGACTTGGGGGTATCTTTTAAGCAGAGTTCTTTATTGCTGTGGCATTGCTGTAGTCACCAAGTCTAAATAAGGCAGTATACAGTAGAGTTAATATACCTTTAAAGGGGGAGGAGTTACATAGAGATGGAGGCACTCTGAAACAAAAGCATGTAAATGGATTTCCTTACTGGAAATTCCCCAGCCCTGATCTCATCAGCATAACAGTGTCATGTATAGATGGTAATCCAATCAGCCTGATTGTATCACCCATACCTTCACATTATCATAGAGCTTAATGGCCAGGCAGTGCATAAAGACAAAAGGTTATAGTCTCAGTGCTCTGATCAATTTAACTTACAATAGAGAGATCAGGACAGACAGGAACAGGCAGGTTTGTGACATAATTTACCTTAGGTACAAAATTCACACTAATAAACTTTCTCAGTTTATATACTATTGTATTGGAACCTAAATTAAAACATTTAATAAATTTGTAACACTACACTACCTCCATATTTAAGCAGTCCTTCCAGAAAAATGCAGATTTTTTTGTGATTGTTGCGGGCAAAAATCCTTGATTATGCGGCACGTTTTCTTAAATGCAATGGACTATGCAGGATATTTATGCGATTTTATGCGATGAAATGGTGGGAACTTGCAAAAATTGTGGGAACTTACAAAAACTGCAGTTTGATGAAAAAGAGAAAAAAAGTGATTCCCCCAACACCCTGTTCTCACTAGGCTACTACCTTAAATGTAAAGAGTCATGTCTTATTACTTCCTATGATAAGCAAGCATACTACATCACAGAAAGTGCTGGGAATATTTAAGTTCTCATCTTGTTTTATTTCAGACCTTAATAAACACATAGCTCAAACTTACAAAACATTGATGAGTCAAAAAAGTTCTGTAGCTATACAAAAGGAATATGCTACAACTTCTGTAAAAAAGAATAAATAAAATATAAAAAAATAAAATGTGTGTTTCCTGTATTACAGCTTTTCGATGATGTTCACGTCGTGTAATTACGTCATTTCATAAAATTCCCATGGCAACAGGGGAAAATGGCTGCTCTTGTGTGAAGTAAATGCAACATTTTTCAACTTTCTGCTAAGATATATGTGACTTTTTTTGCAACGAAAACGTGGGGATTATGAAATACAGCCCACAATATAAAACAAACAAACAAAACATACTTAACCAAATCAAATACATTTTTGTGTATTAATTGCATCAAACTCATAAGTGATCGGCCTCAATAAAGTGTATACTGCATTTACTGTTATTCAGCATTCCAACACGGCCATCAGCTCATTGAAGGAACTGCAGCAAAAAATGTTTGTCTGCCCCGCTTCCCAGACAGAGAATATAAACCTCTTAAATAATCAGCCTAAAAGAAGAAAAGATCACATAAAGATGTAATTGTGCCATCAAGGCACAGTCATTCAACGCAAACAAAACCACACAGCTAATAACATACCTATATGAAAGGGTAGAGAGGCTGCACGTCGAGCACAACATCAAACACACGCCAGAACTGCAGAAGCCACCATCTGTTGCTGCAACAACTATTAATGCTGTCTTGATCATATGACTAGCCATCTACACCTGAAACTGATTGCTTGCCAGTCTCCTCCCACACATATAAAAGAGCAGCAGTCAACATTCACATCATTTATTAGAGAACGGAGAGTAGCAAGAATGGCTTAGACTTCCAAATGCCTGCAGTACTCTGACTCTCTGCCACAAGGAAAAGTGCGTACGTTTGCTCAGAACCTGACATTTTTATAAATATGTTGGCGTGGATTTTTGTGTACACAAACTCTAAGAACAAATCTGTGCGTACTGTAGGATTTGAGGGCGAACCAAACACAAATTAATCTTCCAGGTGATTTGTTCAAACATAATTCCACACAAAACTCAACACTCCAGACCCCCAAATCACCAGTCTAATCTAGGGCCATAAATTAAGTGGGCTCCAGCCAGTATGAGCTAAACAACGAAAAACCCCAGCTAAGAACTTTATGATCATGAAAGCTTCAAAGAGATGAGCCCAACTAAAGGAAGAAGATAGTTGGAAAAGACTGATTGGTTCAGAGATTGTCACGAAACCTGCAAGGCACGATGCAAAAAGGTGTGAGGACTCAAGTGCAGGAGAAGCGATCTTAATTACAAAAAGAAACAAACACAAAGCAAAACCCACGAGGGGGAAAAACACACTGAATGAAAATAAAACAATAACAAAACCTGAATGGGTAGAATATCACAGGGAACGGGAGACATTAGACAACGTACCGACAAAGACTGCAAACAAGAGGAGACTTAAGAAGGGAAACTAATCAGGAGGGAACAGGTGGATTAACTCAAACAATAATCAGGTAACGAGGGGGAGGGATCAGACAACGACAAGAGCACATGGCCCAAAATAACAAAACACCCATGTGCAACACAAGACAGGACAGGCATGTGACATTCCCCCCTCCCTACGGAGCGGATACCAGACGCTCCATAAGGCCAGGGCGGGACGGGAGGGACAGACCAGGGCGAGACGGGAGGGACAGACCAGGGCGAGACGGGAGGGACAGACCAAGGCGAGACGGGAGGGACAGACCAGGGCGGGACGGGAGGAACAAAACGCTTAGTCCTGGGAGGCCAGGGCGAAGCAGACAGTCCATCGGGCGGCCAGGGCGAAGCAGACAGTCCATCGGGCGGCCAGGGCGAAGCAGACAGTCCATCGGGTGGCCAGGGCGAAGCAGACAGTCCATCGGGCGGCCAGGGCGAAGCAGACGACCCATCGGGCGGCCAGGGCGAAGCAGACGACCCATCGGGCGGCCAGGGCAGTGAACACCCCTCGGGCGGCCAGGGCGGAGACGACCCCTCGGGCGGCCATGGTGGAGACGACCCTTCGGGCGGCCACGGTACAGGAACAGCAACCGGCTCAGGAAAAGACTCCGGCTCAGGAGCAGACTCCGGCTCAGGAGCAGACTCCGGCTCAGGAGCAGACTCCGGCTCAGGAGCAGACTCCGGCTCAGGAGCAGACTCCGGCTCTGGAGCAGACTCCGGCTCTGGAGCAGACTCCGGCTCTGGAGCAGACTCCGGCTCTGGAGCAGACTCCGGCTCTGGAGCAGACTCTGGCACTGGCTCTGGAGCAGACACTGGCACTGGCTCCGGCTCAGGAACAGGCTCTGGCTCAGGAACAGCCACCAGAACAGCAACGGCCACTAGGACAGACACAAACACAGAAACAGATGCTAGATCCGATTCAGGAACAGACACTGGCTCCGGCTCTGGAACAGGCACTGGCTCTGGCTCTGGAACAGGCACTGGCTCCGGCTCAGGAACAAACACTGGCTCCGGCTCTGGAACAGGCACTGGCTCTGACTCTGGAACAGGCACTGGCCTTGGCTTCGGCTCAGGAACAGGCCCCGGCTCAGGAACAGACTCTGACCCTGGAACGGCAGACACTGGCTCCGGCTCGGGAATAGCAGATACCGGCATGTCCAGGATCCGAGCCAGACGTTCCAAATAGTCCATAAGTGCCTTGGCGGCCACACGAATGGGCATCTCCTGATCTGTCTCAGACTGGGCAGACAGGACGTGCACAGTTTCTGACTGGGCAAACGGAGTGTGAACAGTCCCTGCCTGGTCAGACGTGACGTGAACATTCTCTGACTGGGCAGACGGGACGTGAACAGTCTCTGACTGGGCAGACGGAACGTGAACAGTCTCTGACGTGGCCCCTCTTCTCCGCTGAGTCCTCATTTGGTCGGTACGTTATGTCACGAAACGTGCAAGGCACGATGCAAAAAGGTGTGAGGACTCAAGTGCAGGAGAAGCGATCCTTATTACAAAAAGAAACAAACACAAAGCAAAACCCACGAGGGGGAAAAACACACTGAATGAAAATAAAACAATAACAAAACCTGAACGGGTAGAATATCACAGGGAACGGGAGACATTAGACAACGTACCGACAAAGACTGCAAACAAGAGGAGACTTAAGAAGGGAAACTAATCAGGAGGGAACAGGTGGATTAACTCAAACAATAATCAGTTAACGAGGGGGAGGGATCAGACAACGACAAGAGCACATGGCCTAAAATAACAAAACACCCATGTGCAACACAAGACAGGACAGGCATGTGACAGAGATGGCACGGCTCGGGACCCACCAAGATAACGCCAGAGGTTGTTTGATCCCAAGATAAAATATTTAAAACAGACCTCCCTCTTCTAAAGGACCTCTGAACGACCCCAGGGTTGAAATCTCTTAAAGAGACTGAGACTTTACATATAAAAATACATAAAATCATCCTAAAACAATTATTGACGGACTTCTAATCAAACATTGTTCAACTACATAATCCTATATTGTATCTACAAGCTCTGTATGTGTCTATTATGCTTAGATCACATATAAGTAATGTAATTGTTCTAACTATTAGTTAAGTTAGTCTTGTTTTCTATCAGTACGATCATATGTTCTTAATTCAGAAGATGGCTGGATTGAAATATATGTAAGATGTTTCTTGTTCTTATAATAGGAATCATGTCTAAACTGTACACTCTGTACTCTGCTAGAGCTTGGAGAGTAAAAAGATCACAGATAACGCATGATTTACGATGAGAGGTGAAGAAAATGCCACCTCTCAAATAAAGACAGTGCCTAATTGGTCAGAACTCATCCACGAGGCGGGACAAACATTTGAATTTAAAATCTTAGGACCCCAACAAAGCCTGAGAGTTTTTCGCTAGAGTAGATTTACAGAAGTCATGGAGAAGCCATGATGGGGTAACCGGACAGACGAGTAACCATGTAGACAAGCAGACAAAAGAACCCAAATCAAGATCAGAAGAACATGGGTTAAACAGCTTCATTCAAGCCATCTAACTACTCTTGTCTCACTTTTCTTTCTTTTTCTTAGCTTTCTTTTCTTTTCCGTTGAGTGTCTCGGTTCTAAGTTAAGTTTTGCTGCAAAGTTTCAGTTAAAAGATTCGACTGCAAAGCCCGCTTCCAACTTCAAAGACTTTCAATCCATCCGCCAACACACCACGTGATTGGCCGCCCAAGACATCTATCCAGACACGCGGAGACCGCCAGTCAACCAACGAACCCGGGAAACCACCGACAAAAAGGAATCCACAAAGGAACGCAAAGACAAGCAAGTAGCCTCCAGACTGTTAATTGAACTGGTGCTTTGATCAAAAATGTAATAACCCGGCATAAGAAACGATAGAAGGGTTAAATCAATGATTGATGGTTTGTTCAGGTCATGTCTTATAAGTGCATATAGAAACTTGGGAATTTATCATCTCACTCTTAAAACTCATTCTTTCCTCACTCTCTTTCTTTCTGCAACTCGTATGAATGTGTGTGTTTGCGTGTGATTGTGTTAGATATTAGTTATGTGTTAGAATAATCAAGTCTTAATAATAGTCTTAATCAATAATCAAATCAAAGTCTTGTTTGTATTTTAAAGATAATTGTTCTTGTGTTATGTGCTTACAAATTTAATGTCTTAAACTGCTGATCTAAGTTACCTTGCTAATAAATAGTGTTTCACTATAGTTTGGATATTTATATCTGCTGTAGAGCTGATAGTTACGGCCCGTTCAAATGAACGCTGGACGAGTCATTTGCTTGGCCGTATTTGATTCTTTTAAGATTCCCTATAAATTAATTAATAATTCCTTTTGAGCTAAATTGACCTGTCTGACCCCTACATATATTACAGTACACATGTTTTATAAATGAGCCCCCTGGTCTTTAATAATGTTCTCAAAATTTTCACACAAAGACATTATTTATATACCATTTCTGGAATATTTTTTTCTGAAATATTTTAGTTCCACATTCTTCTCATGTTTTATTATGTTACCACTTGTTTTGGAGTGTTCACAGAGCATTCAAAAGTAATGTTCTCATAATGTTTGCAAGATTTGAAAAAGTGTTTAAAATATTGACTTTTTGAAAGTTACAGGCTCTTTCAGTGAACTTTCAGAAATATCTTTGGTCAAACTTAATTGGAACCTTAAAAAAAACAATTTTTCATTTTTTTTTTTTTTTTTTTTTTTTTAGCTGGGGTCAAACAATCAACTCTCATGAAGTCATTTTCTTGCGGCTTCAGAGTATTAATCACATGGAAGTTTCACCATCTAACTTATTTGAACAGATTTACTAGCTACTAAGTACATCTTCAACAGTCTAATTGGTTACACTTTATTTCGATAGTCCACTTTAGACATTCTACTAACTATAAGTAACTTTTCAACTACATGTCAACCAGTGATGGGAATAACGGCGTGCCGTTACTAACGGCATTACTTTTTCCAGTAACGAGTAATCTAATTGATTACTCTTCTCATCTTAATAACGCCGATACCGTTACTGCCAAAAAATGCGGCGCGTTACTATAACTGATGAAGCTGTTTTTTTTTTCATCAGACCAACTAGATTCTCTGAGCGAGAGGCAAATACTTTTTTTACTGTTCTTCCTTGGTTAGTGGGCAGAGCACGAGACAAGCGCATAAATGCTGACGATTGGCTATAAGGTAGAGTAAAATGTCATTGTAAGCCAATCAGAGGTAGAGTTGGGCGGGTGTTCGAAAGCACGCATAGTAGTGATGGGCATTCGGCTCTTTTGACTCAGCTCACTGAAAAGAGCCGGCTCTTTTGGCTCACAAACGGCTCTTTAAATGACTTTGACTATAATATTTCAATTTGTATTACATAATTATTTAATTTCTATAGGCTAAATTTGTAAAAATAGAGTCGGCTCTTCAGATATGCGAGACAGCTCCCAACGTTCACCTAAAAGAGCCGGCTCTTAGAGTCGGCTCATTCGCGAATCGCGAACGACCCATCAAAAGCTCATTCGCGAACGAGTCGATCCATCATCACTAACGCTCATTCGCGAACGACCCATCATCACTAACGGCTAACGCTCATGAATTGCGAACGACCCATCATAACGCATAGTCGGGCAGGACAGGACACACAAGGAACAACACAAGCCAGTCAGTCAACGAGAGACAGGTATGGCGACGAGCTTAACAAGCTTAATTTAATTTTGCCCAGTTGTGGCCTGTTGAGGGGCAATAAATATCAAAATTTCCAAAATATCTATTGTGTTATTTGCATTGATCCACTATATAAACATAATATCTACATACATGGCGTTTGATTGGAGGCTAGTCTCACTTTGTCCCACAGCAACATTTTTTTTTTAGATGTGTGTACAATGTTTCATGTTTCTGTTAATAATGTATTGTATTAAGTGTCCATTTCATTATAATATTCAAATTTATCATAAATAATTGAACATGCACATGTATTTTAAGTTCCGTTAAAGAGGGGTAGAGGTGGGGTCACATTTGAGCATTTAAAATTTAATTTTACTTGAAAGTAACGCAATAGTTACTTTCATAAGTAACTAGTTACTTTTAAAATTTGTAACTGAGTTACTAATTTAGTTACTTTTTGGAAGAAGTAACTAGTAACTGTAACTAATTACTTTTTAAAAGTAACTTGCCCAACACTGATGTCAACTAACTGTCATTAGAGTATTAGTAGACTGTAGTAGACTGTTAGGTTAGGGTTAGGTGTTAGGGTTCGGGTTAGGAGAATACGTTGACTTGTAGTTGCCAAGTTACTTATAGTCAGTAGAATGTCTGTTGGGGGACCAACAAAATAAAGTGTTAGCAAATATTAAGCAGACAGTCTATTAATACTCTAATGACAGTTAGCTGACATGTAGCTGCAAAGTTACTTATAGTTAGTAGAATGTCTAAAGAGGACTATCAAAATAAAGTGTTACCGTGTAATTAGATTACTGTACTTATTACTCTAACAATAAGTACTGCAATACTTTTTAGAATTTTTAAAATACTTTCTAAATCCCAAATCAACCTTGACCAGTTGAACAATAAAGGATAGACACGAACATGCTCTTTAATTTCTTTCAAATAATTCATATAAAATTGCATACATTTTTCTTGAAATTATTATTCCCCCTATTTAAAGGGAGAAGGTTACAATAAAAACATACTGTACATTTTAACATTAGACGTAACATTTTGATGTTGAATCCACAATTGTTTAACATAGAATTATTTATTTAATGCAATTACATCAGAAGTAACTGTAATTAAATTACAGAAAGAGTAAATCCTTACGTTACTTTTTCAAGGAAAAAGTTATTAAATTACAGTAATTAATTACTTAGTAATGCATTACACCCAACACCTAAAGCCTGTTAAAGCCTAGTGCATTATATTTGATACACAAATTTCCAAGTCCTCTAAATCATCAACATGGTCAAAACTTTGCTGAAAAACCTGTTGACAATCTACTGCATGATTTCTGTTCTTTGTTTATACTCAAAATTAATGTTAATGTGAATGTTAATAGGAATGTTAATTTGTACATCTCTCAATCATTGTTGTATTGCATTGCATTGTTTTTAAAAAATAATAAATAAAAATACATAGCTTTGATCATAAAACTAAGCATTTAAATAACATCTTGCTAAGACATATTATTGGGCGATATATAGAGTTAACTGATATTTATACACATTTTGGGCAGCAACTGCACCAAATTGCATATTTTTACCCAGTTTGGGCCTCCTTTTAATAAAACTGATGTTTTGTCATCTTTGAGTCTGAGCTCCATATTCTCACTATACTATACGAGACATAAAAGCCTGATGTATCAATTATGATACAGAACATAAAACCAATATGCAAACTTCTTAAAAATATATTTAGACTAAAGGTTCAATAAACTGTAACATTTTTCAAAGTTTCAAGTCAGCTTAACAAAAATGATTGTTTTTAAAGTTACAATTTGTCTTTAACAAACAGCTGGTGCAACGATACCCAGGTGATTGACTCAAAACAATTAGTGTCCATGAGGAAAGATGGCAGATTTTAAATTGTGTACAATCAGAATATTGAATGAGTGTGTAGAGATGACTTGGAATGCGAACAGTAGCTTTCTCCAGCAAAAACTCCTTGGATTCCACAAATACTCTTTTAGTTAGTAAAGCAACAGACAAATTTCAGCACATGTAGGAAGTGTTCGCCCTTGAACGTGAAATATTCAGTGAGAGACAAACTCACCTCCAGCTACTGGCAGTGTTGAGGGAAGGTGCAACACGCTTTAGGCTTTCTGTGATCAAACCTATCTTGTACCAGCGGGCAACAGGGTCTGTATTGTTCTGAACTGATGGGCATATCTGAACAGGATTGACCACCTCTTGGCCTCTTTCTATTCATCAGACACCAGAAGGCTTGACCCAAATATCCCCTGACACTGAGAAATATGTCTGTCAAGTGAACTGCCTCATATTGTTGTTTTTTTCTCTTTTTTTTCTCAGAAAAGAGAAAACCTGAGCTTGTTTCCATTACAAGCCAAAAGGCCACAGGGTACAAAAATCCACAGCATATTTCACAGCATATTATTAATGAACTGTTGGTATTTACCTTTTTACTGAACTCCAGCCAATTAGGACAAGGGCAGTGAAAGCCAATACAACAACTTTAAAGGAAAGAAACAGCACACAAATTAAAAGATGTCAGCGGTTGTATCTTTTATATAGTTCACCTAAAAAAAAAAAAAAAAAGATGAAAGATTATTTACGTTTCAAACCTGTTTTTTCAAAGTTTATTTCTTTTCCATGCATTAACGTGGCTGAAACAGTCAAGCCGTCAAAGAGGGCAAAAAATATTCACTACATTCAATATATTATAAATCTTCTCATTTCTGGGAAACATACTGCTAAACTTTCTTTTCATCGAAGAACATAATAAAGTGATAAAAAATGTTTCACAATGTATTACTGTTTACATATTATGCAGCAATATGTTTTCAATATTGACATTAATAATAAATGTTTCTTGAGCAGCAAATCATCATATTAGAATGATTTCTGAAGTATCATGTGATACTGAAATTTCAGCTTTGACATCACACGAATAAATTAAACTATATTAGGATAGAAAAAAGTTATTAAAATCTATATTAATATTCCACAATATCATGTTTTTACTGCTTTTCTGATCAAATAAATGCAGTCTTGGTGAGCATAAGAGACTCTTACCAACTCCAAATTTTGATAAATGATAATGATAAATTCATGAGTATGCTAAGGATAACTATGACAGCTTTTCAGTGAATAACATTTAACATTTTCTTTAAATTTTTCATACAAAGCTATATGAGGTATGTGGTCCTTTTGCATTCTTTTTTTAAACTTGAACTCTCCAGCTACCTTCATTGTAATTGCATCTTCAGAATTGTTCCCTTTTGTGTTCCACAGAAGAGTACAAGGTCAAACAGGTTTAGAAAGAAATGAAGTATAGTAAATGATGACATACATTTTTAGATGATCTATTCATTTCACGAGTTCACATCTACATATAATTATTATGGTAAAAGTTATGCGTACTTGGCGTGCTGTCCGGGTGGAGGGCTCCGAGCTCGGAATTTCTGCCCGAACCCAAAGTACTCCCCCCGTTGGTAAGAGTAGATGGAACTAGAGATGGAACTAAAAGTGAGGAGATGGGGTGGAGGTGGGATGCTGATAAACCGTCAAGAAACACAAGTGGGTTCTGCTGTTATTTATCTTGTCGATTACTGATTGATCTCCACTTGTGCTGATTGGGTTAATTATCTGCACCTGCTCCTCCCGAACCTTGTTAAGAAAACATCATTTAACTGAATGCCTCCTCCCATTTGGTCTGTGATCTCCACTGATCGTGTGTTTCTCGGCCTCTGCATTTCTCTTCTCTTGTAGGTTGAGCAGCAATTCACTGACTAGATAAGGCTTAAGAAATAGGACCAGGACCAGCGATTTAATAAGAGAAGTAAGGACCAGGCTTTCTTGACGGACCTAGGCTTTTTGAACTGCTCTAAAAGAGTTCTTCACACTAACTTGCTTTGTTTTGATTGGAAAATATGCCTAACTGTCATAAATAGCACAGCAGTTTTCACATTCTGAACATGCTCTTACGCATGAAACAGAATGACGTCTTTTAGAACAGGGTGGGCTGATGTGGCTATAAAAGAATGATGAGCGCTGATCCACTCCTATGTTACCATGGTGCAAACAGAGTTGTACTCAATGTGTCATCTTTGCTCAGGTGCCCGGTAGGCTTTTCAGTCCACTGCTTCCATATGCTGCATTCTTCACACATGAGAGTCACGGGGGCCTGAGACAGGACAGGAGCCGCTCTCAATGGACATGTCCCCACACTCACTCTGTCTCCAGGGCTTCTGGCGGGTACATGTGTGACACTTCATCCACATGGAGCACTGAACCTTTCTTCTACAAATGGGTTGTAATCTGTCTCAAGAATGACACATACCTGGAAAACGCATAGAACAGACCGTGGATGACAAGTGTTGTGCGAGAAGTTTTATGCACAATTTTATTTGTGGTATATTCTGCTGCGGCTGCATGAGTCATTCATGACAGACAATATGATTTTACATTACATCAAGTATACAAGGTGACAGTAAAATTGAAGCAACTAGTGATAAGACTAGACAAAATAAGACTATAGTGTCTCAGTTATATTCATTAATGAATTGATGTAGTTATGTGAACTGGTTGAAAAGACTTAAAAAAACAATTTCTTCACAAATCAGACAGATTGCACATATATATATATATATATATATATATATATATATATATACTCTAAAATGGACCTAAACATTTTATAAATATATTAAAAATAAAACTAACAATGGCAAACACTAAAATTAAACAATTTAAAATAAAATTTGAAATAAACTAATAAAAAATTATAAGAATTTTAAGTCAGGAATAATTGATGACGGGCCGTTGAATTATTTGAAAATAATGTATATATATAGTATAGTAGTGTATAAAATAAAGTAATTCGGCCATAACTCGAACTAAGTGGGTGTGCATTATTTTCTAATTACTGATAAACTATTTTACTGATAAAATCACCAGAGCAATGCTGACAACACGTTTCTGTGCAATTGTGTCCGTATTGTAGGCCTATGTGTGTGCGTTTGAGTGAGAGAGAGAGAGAGAGAGGGAGAAAGAAAGTATGTGCTTTCCGCACATAATAAAACATAATTTTGTGCCCAAAAACCATGGAAATAATTTGTCGTTTTTATCTTTTATCTACTTTATTTATTTTCTTGGCCAGTGTCGTAGTGGGTTTTGGTTCTTTTGCTGGCACCTTGTACAAAGGATGTACCTTGTACAACAGCCCTGTAATATAATCTTATATATGAACAAAAAATAATAATAAATCTAAGACAAAAAAATAAAAATTAAAACTAGATGATTTTACTGATTGCTTAGTCAACCATCTGACTCGTCCTTAGAAGCAACACTGAGTATGACATGCATATATAATCAGGTTAAATCCTATTGTGTGTTGGGAACACATGCATATCCTCACTCACTACTTACTTTTCAGTAAATGGACTTTGTTCTTCACTCTAGAGCTGTATTAAGGTGTGTGGTGAATTTTTAGAGTGCAGTCACTAATATTTTATTCGTCCTGGTTTTCCATATTGCTATCTTTGCTGATCCTAACAAATAGTTTAAAAAACACAATTTTATTTGTTCCTGGAAGTTAAATTTTGGACCACTAATAAAACCTTAATAAGAAACATTTTAACCAAAGCCTTCAAACCAACTTTTTAAAATACCAAAAAGACCGAATTAGTCTACACTGTATATCTGCTGTACGTTTCTCTATGAGCCTTGTACAGAGATCTCCAGCAACCTCTGAAGTCTTGTCCAAATATATCTGACCAACTCCAACTTTGACTTTTTTCAAAACATGCCAATGGGACATTTTGACACACACAGAATATAATGCTTTTTTGCTAATGTCCTGAAAACTTCCCAATCCTGGTGTTTTAGAAGTCAATACTGTGTTGCTTTCTTCTTGGTACTCCCCTTGTGCCGCAGCAGACAGAGAAATCAATGGAAACTTACAGTCTTGTGACGACCTGTGTCTTTGATGGGGTTTTCCTCATCATTGGATGGATTACTCCGCCCCCCTACCTGATTGCATCGGTGACACCTGTTGCCAAATTCCCTTTTCACCTTTGAAAGACGCAAGACAGATGGCAGAGGCGGGCGGCCTATTTGATTTGATTGCTTTCGATATTCGTTTGGTTATATTTCTTTTGCAGGCATCATGACACTACTGCACATTACATGTCCATGCATTCATCTAGCATGACACTACTGACACCTGACTGCTACATTACACAGTTTTTGTATAGTTTTCTTTTTGTTAATGAATAACTCTTTAAAAGTTTGGCTTTCTCGTGTGTCCCAATTTTGTTGCGTCCCTTTTGAGCCACGGGGCGCAACACCCTCTCTTGCACTTCCTAAAGTTTTAAAGCTTTTCTGCAGACTCCTCGTAAAGCTGCAGACACTTCATTCAGCACCTGAGACAGGAGGCATAAAGAGTTTATCCCAGTTTCCTTCTCTAGTGATTTTGCTGTTTTCCACCCTTTGGCATCTCTAAGATTCTCCGCTTTGGTACATCCAGCTCTAATCAGACAGTTTCTCAAACTTCCTGAAGACAAACATTTCGGATTAATGGATTGTGAAACAAAGGTTCCCCCATAATCCAGTCTTGTGGTTGTTCAATTTCTCTGCTTACAGAAAAGTCATATTCCACGCTCTTAGCATGGAGCGATAGAATGGAGTCAAAATGTTCAAGTCCAGTTCATTTATTCTATTAAAAACAAATGCTTATCATATCCAAAACTTGATGTCTTTCTCAACAAAGCACATGCCACATTTCTCACATGTCTCGTCCGCATAACAGTCTCTGTACAGCTTGTAATCGAAATGTATTGATCTGACTTCTGATGTCTACAGGGCCTTGTCCTCCGTCTTGAGTTGGCAAATACAAAGCAGGCCCATGAATCCAGTGTTGGCCTGAGTAACAAAAGTCCACCAACTTTCTCTGGATGTCTTTAATCAGTCCATCAGGTGGCTCTCGCACATTTAGCCTGTGCCATAATATAGAGGCAGCCAAATGATCAGCCCAGGCTCATTAGAAAAACATACCTGTGGCAACATTTTTGCAAAACACATTGTGTCGTGCACGTTTCACGCAAAAGTGAAATGCAGAAAAAGCTTAATGCTTCACTTTAAAATAACGTACCCTACACTAAACCCTAAAATACCCGATAGGGTTTACAGAAGCAAATGTGACATAAAGACGCAATCGTAACCATGGCATGTTAGCATGTTTTTGAACTCGTCTTCGATCATTACCCGTCTTTCACGGGATTCATACCCGAGCTCTCCACATTTAAAGTACAATTCTGTACCAGCTGAGCTACCGAGCAAGCTTGGTACCTCAGTAAAACCGAAAAAACTCCAAAATATATTCGTTTACAAATCATGCACTATGGTAAAAAGTGTTTCGAAAAGTGCCCCTCTAATCATAATTTTGAAAGCGATTAAAAGTGCTTGCTGTTTTACTGCCTCTAGTGTTAATTTCTGTTGGAAACTGCAGTGATATGTACGTATTTTACGTTTTGCAAAAATGTTGCCACAGGTACGTTTTTCCAATGAGCCTGTATTGCAAATGATTTATGACCAAGGCGGCTCTACCCCTGTAGGATATTTAATGTAATAGCCCTTTCTATTTAGACAACTTGGCTAACACCTTATCCAGCATACCTTCCCAATTCACTTTTCTATAGTTTTCTGAACCCAAGAAAACAGTTAAATGATCTGCATATCCAGAAACTGAACATTTTAACTGTTCTGAAAAAAAAAAACCTTTCAATTTTTTTTTTAACATCACATAAAAGAGACTCAATTACTAGCTATAGAGCTTCCCTGAAAGAGGACATGCCTGCCTAATGCCTCTTTTAACGAATACTGGGCTACTCACATTATCATTGATCATTACAGAGGCCTTATTATACCTTTAACTTTATCGCAGAAATATTTTTTTTCCAAAGCCAAAAGCTTCTAAAACCTTAAAAAGATATGCATGTCCAACACGGTCAAATGCTTTTTCTTGATCAATAGATAGAGACCCAATATCACAATTACTAGTTGAATCATCAATAACATCTCTTATTAAAAAAACAAATTCTCCATAATTGTACAACATGGAATACAATACGTTTGTTCCTTCACCACAATTATGCACATTTTTCTTAAAGGTGCCATATGTAAAAATTGAGGTAAAAATATCCAGAAAATGAGCTACACGTATCAAAAGAATGAGAAGAAATAAGTGCAATGATGTCATTAAAAAAATGACAAGTTATAGTGCTGCCGAGATATAAACCTGAATTAGCATGCTAAATTACTAGCCCAGGCCCGGCCGGTGTCTAATACCAGTTTCGGCCATGGGAGGCGGTATGCGGGCAACATACATAACCACCAGCCAAACTGCAACACACGAATAACTCGCACGGCTTGTATCTCTTTAATCTCTAAAAATCTCCAAATGCTCCACGTGAAACTGTGGTCTTACTATAGTGTCAATTGATTTGATTAATATGCGCGAGGGAGAGAGAGCAGGACAGCGCTCGTGTTGTTTGTAGACGTGAGAGTGCGCGCACGTGGCCGAGCTCTCTCTCTCTCTCTCTCTCTCTCTCTCTCTCTCTCTCTCTCTCTCTGCTCGTAATGCGGTATGGAATATGTGGAGTATGAATGGATTTTTTGACATAAGGCACCTTTAATCATGTTAAAAGTACCTCAGCTTCGTTCACAGTAAACTCTGCTCCACGCAAACTCAGTCTCTGCATGTGCTGTTTGTTTGTTTAGGTTTCTAATAACGTGCATTTGGGAACGCAAAAAGTCGGACGCGGTTTGTGTTTCATAGTTGCACTGTTATCATCATGCTGTGAGTTTGGGTTGCTAACATTCATCTGGGACATTTCACGGGATTCAAAGGATTCATGAGTCTGCGCCATTTCACAAGATTTGTAACGTAACACATTTGTAAATCTACGCCAACACAGGAGAATAGATACATATATTTCTAAATATGCAAATTGTTGTTCTTTGCCATTTCAACAACAAAAATAAACCCTATGATAGCCTACACCATAGCCTGTGCAATAGTTCATTTTAGCGGAAGACTGTGTTTACTCGCGCATAACCTCATCCATATTTATATATTATATTATAACCTCAACCAATATACATATTTACACCCACATACATATAACCTTATTGGTCCTAGAAAAGTAAAATTTTAGATGTTTTCCAGTAAAAATCTCAATAAAAAGAAATCACTAAAACAGGATGAGAAAGTACTTGAGAATTGAATCCCCAACATTTTTTGCTTACTTTTGAATGCAAAGTTTGTGCAGCAGGTCCCTGATGTTCCAAACATTGTGGTATTATGGAGATATAACCACTTGTTTGAAAGTTAACACCAGTTCATTCAACCCATATTCTCTGTTTTATGTTAAACACTTTCCTTGTATGATAATGCAAATGTTTGCTGAAGGCCAGAGTGAAAGAGCACCACCTCCCCAATAGCACACAGGAGGTGATCCGTGTCACAGCGCAACGGCATATTGCAGTGCAAATCATACACAGAGAATTCAAAGATACAATCATGCCGACGGATGAGAAGAAAGCCTTTGCAGCATGACATTATACAGCCATGCCCAGCAGTGGAGTTTGTCCCTATCAATTAAAATGTACGCATCTCAGAGCGGGAATGCCGATCTGAAGTGCTCTTCTAAAGGTCAGATCAGTTTGCCAAGTGACATTGGGTCCAACTGATACACTTTTAATTAGTGCATGTCTACAGTTTTGCTCATTCATTGGCAGCCTATGGACATTTGCATCTTTTAGTTTGGACAATATCAAAGTAATCATTCATTAAAGTTCTCAAGCTAAATACTGTAGGTAAATACAACAGAGTGCTAAATGACAACCATGGCTTTAATATGCGGTTTACTTAATTAGGTTATTAACATTTTAGCTTGGATCTCACACTTTGCTTCCATTTAAATCAAAGAGGAAAGGAGGTCTATAATACCAGGAGAAATTTCTGCCCACGGAATACGCAGAAAAGTGCACGAGGCCTGGATCAGCTGCTGCTATATCAAAGACACGCTGTTTTTTCCACAACTCATTTGTTTGACCTTCCTAAGGCTGATGAACTTAGAGTGATTAATTTATTTTAAACACTGTTCCTGAACATACGTTTATCTGTGTGCTGCACATTTTACAAAGAACAGCTTCCAGAACCACCAGGCAGGCTACACATAAAAGCTTCTCCTGAAATGGTGCAGTTTCCACTTTGTCGGGACAATCTGTTGTTTGTGGATGACAACATATAGGTATGTCTTATTATTTGTAGGTGTGTTTTCTATTAACAGTTCTAATTATACGTTTTATGTTGCTGCTACGCTTACATTGTGCCAACATTAATGTTAATATAGGGTAGTTTATTATAGCTTTTGTAAGCTCTCGCTTTTGTAAGACTGTTCACCGCCCCTTAGGAAAATTAAAGCATGTTTTTGTGATTGATTACTGTTTGTATAAACATAGTTTTTCGACAAATATCATGATTAAATGGTGAATAACATACATTATGTATCGCAGATACATTTAATGTACAAGAAAAACATACCACTCGGAAACGTACTGTGAAATCCGTGCTTGCAAAGTCAATGCATGAAATACGTTCTGAATGATCCTCTTGTGTGTGGTTTGAAATAGCCGCCATTCTTTATATTTGCACTAGAGCAGAATTCGCGGTTATGAAGGGGCGGGACATTTCCCGAACACATGCTAAGCGCTGGCAATCACAACACCCTGGGCCAGCTAACCAATCTCAGCACATTTCGTATTTCGAAAGGAGGGGCTTGAAACCGGAACTAAACAACGCATTCTGGACAGACTGGGTAGAGAGGAACTGTAATCATGTAAAATATGTAAACGTTAATGCCTGACGAGGTGTCCACTATCAGGTATTAATGGACGACGGTGAAGTGGATTGTCCCGAAGTCCATTAATACCTAGACAATGGACACCTCGAAGGGCATTAACCCGCTTATACCATGGTCACTTGCCAAATAACACGTTTTTAAAACATTAGTTTATATTTTAATTAGTTTTACAAGTGAAATCTAAAGTTTTTACAAACAATAACTTGGATTCCCTGGTTACGCCTGACGGTTTATTTAGCAACCCGAGATATTTATAGTCCGCTCAGCTTGTAGAACCCTTCAGTTTAGCTAACTTATGAGCCAGAAAGTTAACATATTTTTTTTTTCATGTAAGTTAGGCTTGTCTATGTCATGTATTTAGTTTTGTGTTTTGTCTTTGGGTTCATGTTTAGTGTTCATGTGTTAGTCTTGTGGGTTTGTTATGTTTCTTGGTTAATTGTTCCCTGCGTGTTAATAGTCTTCCCAGGTGTTTCCCATTGACCACACCCTCTCGTTATCATGTTAGCTTATTTAAGCCTGTGTGTCTTGTGTAGTCTTTGTGAGTGCTTAATGTTTGTTAGCTGGTTGTTCTGTCCTGACTTTGTCTCTTGTACCCGAGTTTACGTTTCTGTAGTTTGAGTTTGTATGTTTAATAAATGCTGCAAATGGATCCTATTCTCTTGTTCACTTCAACCGGCCGTGACAGAAGCACTCACCACACAAAGGATCCAGCAGTTTTTTGCTCCCGCCAGGAGAATCGTCCGATGGATGAGTATGTGCGGGAGTTTTGTGAATTTTGCCAGGTGGTGGATATTGAGGACGCTGCTTTGAAAGACATGTTTGGTCGGGGAATCGACAAGTTCCTTTATTCACTTATGCCGTTTGATACCCCGCAATACACACTGGCACAGTATGTTGGCTTTGCCCTTTTCATAACCAACTCACCATTCAATGTGGGTTCGGTTCAAGGGGAGCCCCACAAGCTTACTTTATTCCCGAAAGCTGTGATCGCGGTGGAGGAAGCTGTTCCCGAGATCGCGGGAGAGGAGGCCGTCCCTGAGATTGCGGTGGAGGAAGCTGTTCCCGAGATTGTGGCGGAGGAAGCTGTCTCCGAGATCGTGGCGGAGAGAGCTGTGCCTGAGATCGCGGCGGAGAGAGCTGTGCCTGAGATCGTGGCGGAGGAGGCTGTCCCTGAGATCGTGGTGGAGGAGGCCGTTCCTGAGATCGCAGCGGAGGAAGCTGTCCCTGAGATCGCGGCGGAGGAGGCCGTCCCTGAGATCGCGGCGGAGGAGGCCGTCCCTGAGATCGCGGCGGAGGAGGCCGTTCCTGAGATCGCGGCGGAGGAGGCCGTCCCTGAGATCGCGGCGGAGGAGGCTGTCCCTGGATTCGTCACGGAGAGCGAGGCCGAGTCTGTTCTCGAGCATGACGTGGAGGTTGCTTGTGGGTTTGTTCCCGAGCACGCCGTAGAGGTCGCTCGAGAGTCGGTCTCGGAGCACGTCATGGAGGTCGCTCTCAGACTTGACCCGGAACAGGTGGTAGAGGGCGCCACTGAGCTTGTTCCTGAACTGCCTGCCCCGCCCTGGTTGCAGGCACAGTTTATTTCATTGTTGGTCCCTCCCACCTCCCTCTTGGACTCCCTCTGTGTCACCACCACCCGGGACTTATGTTTGTGGAGCGTCTGGTATCCACTCCTTAGAGGGGGGATTCTGTCATGTATTTAGTTTTGTGTTTTGTCTTTGGGTTCATGTTTAGTGGTCATGTGTTAGTCTTGTGGGTTTGTTATGTTTCTTGGTTAATTGTTCCCTGCGTGTTAATAGTCTTCCCAGGTGTTTCCCATTGACCACACCCTCTCGTTATCATGTTAGCTTATTTAAGCCTGTGTGTCTTGTGTAGTCTTTGTGAGTGCTTAATGTTTGTTAGCTGGTTGTTCTGTCCTGACTTTGTCTCTTGTACCCGAGTTTACGTTTCTGTAGTTTGAGTTTGTATGTTTAATAAATGTTGCAAATGGATCCTATTCTCTTGTTCACTTCAACCGGCCGTGACAGAAGCACTCACCACACAAAGGATCCAGCAGTTTTTTGCTCCCGCCAGGAGAATCGTCCGATGGATGAGTATGTGCGGGAGTTTTGTGAATTTTGCCAGGTGGTGGATATTGAGGACGCTGCTTTGAAAGACATGTTTGGTCGGGGAATCGACAAGTTCCTTTATTCACTTATGCCGTTTGATACCCCGCAATACACACTGGCACAGTATGTTGGCTTTGCCCTTTTCATAACCAACTCACCATTCAATGTGGGTTCGGTTCAAGGGGAGCCCCACAAGCTTACTTTATTCCCGAAAGCTGTGATCGCGGCGGAGGAAGCTGTTCCCGAGATCGCGGGAGAGGAGGCCGTCCCTGAGATTGCGGTGGAGGAAGCTGTTCCCGAGATTGTGGCGGAGGAAGCTGTCTCCGAGATCGTGGCGGAGAGAGCTGTGCCTGAGATCGCGGCGGAGAGAGCTGTGCCTGAGATCGTGGCGGAGGAGGCTGTCCCTGAGATCGTGGTGGAGGAGGCCGTTCCTGAGATCGCAGCGGAGGAAGCTGTCCCTGAGATCGCGGCGGAGGAGGCCGTCCCTGAGATCGCGGCGGAGGAGGCCGTCCCTGAGATCGCGGCGGAGGAGGCCGTCCCTGAGATCGCGGCGGAGGAGGCCGTCCCTGAGATCGCGGCGGAGGAGGCCGTCCCTGAGATCGCGGCGGAGGAGGCCGTCCCTGAGATCGCGGCGGAGGAGGCCGTCCCTGAGATCGCGGCGGAGGAGGCCGTCCCTGAGATCGCGGCGGAGGAGGCCGTTCCTGAGATCGCGGCGGAGGAGGCCGTTCCTGAGATCGCGGCGGAGGAGGCCGTCCCTGAGATCGCGGCGGAGGAGGCTGTCCCTGGATTCGTCACGGAGAGCGAGGCCGAGTCTGTTCTCGAGCATGACGTGGAGGTTGCTTGTGGGTTTGTTCCTGAGCACGCCGTAGAGGTCGCTCGAGAGTCGGTCTCGGAGCACGTCATGGAGGTCGCTCTCAGACTTGACCCGGAACAGGTGGTAGAGGGCGCCACTGAGCTTGTTCCTGAACTGCCTGCCCCGCCCTGGTTTGCAGGCACAGTTTATTTCATTGTTGGTCCCTCCCACCTCCCTCTTGGACTCCCTCTGTGTCACCACCACCCGGGACTTATGTTTGTGGAGCGTCTGGTATCCGCTCCTTAGAGGGGGGATTCTGTCATGTATTTAGTTTTGTGTTTTGTCTTTGGGTTCATGTTTAGTGGTCATGTGTTAGTCTTGTGGGTTTGTTATGTTTCTTGGTTAATTGTTCCCTGCGTGTTAATAGTCTTCCCAGGTGTTTCCCATTGACCACACCCTCTCGTTATCATGTTCGCTTATTTAAGCCTGTGTGTCTTGTGTAGTCTTTGTGAGTGCTTAATGTTTGTTAGCTGGTTGTTCTGTCCTGACTTTGTCTCTTGTACCCGAGTTTACGTTTCTGTAGTTTGAGTTTGTATGTTTAATAAATGTTGCAAATGGATCCTATTCTCTTGTTCACTTCAACCGGCCGTGACAGTTTAGCCATGGGCGTTATACTTTCGTTTTTTTTTTACCTATAATTAAAACACACAGGTAGGCATAGTTGTTTTTTAGGCTATGTATAACGGCTAACTAGATGTTTGTTTTGATACAATAAATTGTAAACAGATACTTTGACTGCCTGTTGCTATGGTTACTCACAGCTGATGTAGCCAGCGCATTTATTTATTAATTTCGAACGGTAAACAGTCAGTTTCACCAGAACTCCTTTACTAGGTGTCCTCTATCACTTTTTAATGGACACCCTGCAGCCATTCAGAATCGAGTATTCACCCAGACAAATGAAAAACAATGTGTTTTTTTTTAACAATCAAGCATGAAAACATATTCTAGTACAGATCAAAACTTCTTATAAGGGCATAATAGGACCCCTTTAGTAGTGAGAATTGAATCCTAAACTAAAGTGTTATATACTCTTTTGACAGATATATACTTCTGGAAAGAAAGAGCATGTGTCAAAGTGTACTTCCATAAACGGAAAAGTTGGCTAAACTAACAGCATACCTATACAATCACTTGTAGTTCACAGTGTAGTTCCAATATAAAAGACAATTTATTCTCAAGAAGTATTAAAACATTACACTTACACTACTAGTACATTGATTTCAGTATACTTACTACATTAAGTACCCTATACTTGGAAAATATGCTTGAAATTTACTTGATAAAATTAACTTTAAGTATACTTCTTTTTTTGTAAGGGATCACATCTAGCATCTGGCTAACAGATTCCTTGATTTAAACAAGTTTTATGCATTTGTTTTTCAACAGCGTTCCAACATTCGACAAACAGTGTCGACAGCCCTTGATAAATGAGAGCTCTTGTCATGGATACCATGCCATTAATCTATTGATTCTATAGATCGTAAATATCAGCACATGTAGCTTATCAATCTGATTTGAAGTGCCTTTCATCAAAGACGCCTCAGTTACTCTCCCTAAAGGTCACATAGTTTGACAAACATACACTACCTAAATCACATCTGATCAGGCGAAGTGAAGAATAAAAACATCCTGTTCTCGAGTAGCTTTAATTGACTGTAGTTACGTGTAGCTGCTGAGTCATTCGCATGAAAAGCGCTGCTATGCACAGTTGAGTTCTTTCATTTTTTATTCATTAAAGATGGTTCTTTCACTTTTGTATTCATTGAAGATGACACTTTTGTCATCTAGCTCTATGAGTTATCCATTCAAGGTCTGCTTTTAATTTTCAAAGCGCTTGCGTCAGATGAAGGCTGAGGTGTTTAAGGGTACTAAAGGTCTGCTGAGTTAGATGACCGTTCAGATGACTTCACAAAAGCCTCTTATTCTCACCACCTGGTGAAGATGAACCGATCTGTGCCGTTTATTTGGCATTAGATCAAACTATATATATTTATACCTTTCCAGATTTCTCCCACAGCTTGGCCTGCTTTCTACCCAGGAGGTTCTAACCTTTTGAATCTCATCCAAGAGACGATCGATAAGAACGACCAGGCCATTAATTTGACATTATGTAGACTATATTGTTTCCAGTAAATGGGAAGTTCTACAGTATGCGTATGTGTAATTACTCCCGATCTTGCTGAACAAGAAGCCTGGCTTCATGACTACTCACTTAACTAGTCAAATACAACATAAACTCTAGTATCTAGTGGATATTACTTCATCCATGTTCTCTATGGGTCAAATGTTTGGATTGATGTGGAATTTGGTCAGTAGAATCATTTTTTTTAAAAAATTTTTTTAAACGAGCTAATTCATTAAATTCATTGAATCTTCCTGTCATCCTTAGAGGAATAGTTGACCCAAAAAGTAAATTAGTGATTTTTTGGCATTATGCTGTCCGAAACCTTTATGCTATGATTTTATCTGTATGTAGGCCTATGTATTAGGCCGTCAAAAGCCAACCACCTCCTCCTCGTGGCGTCGGCTGGAAACGAGTACCCTCGGGGACTCGGCAAACAGTGGCTCTGGTCCCAGCGACAGATGAGGCGACACATCGGCTGGGTCTCTTTGGTCGCATCAAATGGCAGCAGCAAACCAAGAAACCAATCAAGTTAGGGTGTTCCCCCTAGGCGACACGCGTCATCAACGCCCGGATGGTGTGAGAAATGGACAAGGGCTACCTGCTCAAGGACGGGGCAGGCCAAAGAAGATAGTCCACCGAATCCGACTAGCCACACTTAACATCGGCACCCTCACCGGCCGTAGCCGTGAATTGGCTGATACTCTTAAGACCAGACGCATCGACATCGCGTGTATCCAAGAGACCAAGTGGAAGGGGAGCAAGGCAAGAGACATTGGAGACAGCATCGTCGAAGTCGACAATATCTCTGACCGCCTAATCTCGATCAAGATTGTGCTACGCCCCTCAAGTCGGCTGCACCGATCAAGAGAAGGACGAGTTTTGGGAAACCCTTGGCGCTCACCTACAGATAATTGCCACAGACGAATACATCCTGGTCGGAGGAGACCTAAAAGGCCATGTTGGCAAAGACCGTGGAGGACATGATCAAGTTCATGGAGGACAGGGGCTAGGTACACGCAATGACGAGGGAGCCCGCATCTTGGATTGCGCTGAAGCTCATGACCTCGTCGTCGTCAACACCTTCTTCAAAAAGAGATCGAGCCACCTGGCCACCAACACCAGTGGCGGCCACAGAACCCTGATCGACTACTGGATGATCCGACGTGGTGACCTGAAGCTGGCACTTGATGCCAAGGTGATCCCCTCAGAGAATATTGGCCCCCAACATCGGCCACTCGTCCTCAACTTCCAACTTAATTTGCAGCGGCAACCGAGACCGAGAATCACTAGGCCTGAGCGGGTCAAGTGGTGGAAATTGAATAAACAAAAGCAGCAACTTGCGATGGCCCTCCAAGCACTAGACATCAATTTCAACCAATCAGTTGAAAAAATCTGGGAGGATATCTCCTCCAGCATTCTTGATGCTGCCACCGATGCCCTTGGCTCGACGAAGCCAGGGCGGCGATTTATGGACAAGCAAGTCTGGTGGTGGAGTGAGGACGTCCAAAAGGCAATCAAGGCCAAGAAAATGGCGTTCATGACCTGCCACCGCACACGGCTGGTAGATGATCTCCAACACTATCAGACACTCAAATCAGCCGCAAAACGGGCAGTGGCCAAGGCGAAAGCCGTGCACTATGACGATCTATTCGAGTGGCTAGGCACACCTGAGGGAGAAAAGATGATCTACCGCATTGCTAACTCCCGCCACCAAGCGACCCAAGCCATTGGCCGAGTCATGCACATCAAGAACGCCCATGGGCAAGCCCTGCGACACCCGTGTGCCATACTCACCCACTGGACCGAGTACTTCGCAGCCATCTCAAACGAAGAGTTCCCGCATCCGCCTATCCACAGCTTGGATCCCATCTCTGGACCTGTACCGCCAGTTACCGTCTCTGAAGTCACGAAGGCCATGAAGAGGATAAAGAATGGCAAAGCCACAGGCCCAGGCGACATCCCTGCTGAAGCCTGGAAGTTGACGGGGCACAGAGGAGTCGAGGTCCTTTCCACCTTATTCAACAAGATCATTATTGAGGGCAAAGTCCCGCACGTTTGGACGATCAGCACCACGGTGCCGATCTGGAAGGGCAAGGGGGACGTTGCTGAATGCAAGAACTATCGGCCGATTCGACTCCTATCCCACTCCATGAAGATTTTCGAACGCATTCTGGACAGCCGCCTTCGCAGCATTATTAAAATCAGCCCAAATCAATGCGGCTTCGTCAAAGGACGAGGGACCATAGACGCCATCCATGCTGCCCGCCTCCTGATGGAGAAACACCGGGAAAAGAACAAGATAGTCCGCATGGTCTTCCTGGAGCTGGAGAAGGCTTTCGATCGCGTTCCCCACAATCTCATCTGGGCCTCCCTCCGACGTCACCATGTACCCGAAACCTACATCAGTTGGGTGCAACTCTTATACCAAGACGTCAGGAGCGTGGTTCGATGCACAGTTGGGATATCATCTCCTTTCAACATCAACGTAGGAGTCCACCAAGGATCAGCCCTTTCGCCCTTGCTTTTCATTACATGCATGGACACAGTGACATGGGACCTCCAGATGCCCCATCCATGGTCCTTACTCTATGCTGATGATGTGTTCCTCACCGACAGGGAGCGGCAAGACCTTCAAGACCAAGGAAAGCAGTGGAAAGATCGCCTGGATGCAAATGGCTTGCGACTCAACCTCGCAAAGACGGAGTACCTGGAGTGTGGCCCACAGACTGATGGTACCATTGGCATCGACGGAACGGATCTAAAGAAAGTTCAACCCTTTAAGTACCTCGGATCAATACTCTCAACGAACGGTGACACCCTCCCAGATGTCCGCGCACGCGTGAGTGCCGCCTGGTCAAAGTGGCGCCAAGTCACGGGAGTGCTATGCGATCGCCGAATGCCCATCCGCCTAAAGTGCAAAATCTATAAGATCGTTGTACGCCCTGTAGCCCTGTATGGAGCCGAATGTTGGCCAGCGACTGCCAAACATGGCCAGCTCCTACACGCCATGGAAATGCGTATGCTCCGCTGGTCACTCGGGCTGACAAGGCTAGATCACGTCATGAACATCGACGTCAGGAAGAGGATGGGAATAGCGCCGATTACGGAGAAGATGCTCGAGGCCCGTCTCCGTTGGTACGGCCATGTAACACGCAGCCATGAGAACTCAGTGGTGAAGACAGCTATGCGCCTTGA
Organism: Gila orcuttii; assembly: GCA_026230005.1. NCBI lineage: Eukaryota > Metazoa > Chordata > Actinopteri > Cypriniformes > Leuciscidae > Gila > Gila orcuttii. The sequence continues at coordinate 41,386,202 of JAPDVR010000003.1, read as the reverse complement.
CCCACCCGGTAACCGGCCACGTGGCCGCCCAAAGATGAGATGGATGGACCGGATTAAACAAGATATGAAGGACATGCAAGTCGCCCCGGAGGACACTACGGACCGGAATAAATGGAGAGCAGCCTGCCGAAAAGCGGACCCTGCACCTGCGCGGGATAAACGCTAGGACGAAAAGAAGTAGGCCTATGTATTATGCAAGTGTCTTATGCTCACCAAATATGCATTTATCAAAAATGCAGTAAAAACAGTAATATTGCGAAATACAATTATATATTTTAAAAAGTTAAAGTTTTAAGGTTTTAGGCAAAGCTAAGTTTTCAGAAGCCATTACTCCAGTATTGGCTAGTATTGAAGTTTTGCATTCCAATTCTTTATGATTGACAAGCCGATCTCACTAAAGTGACTCACTGTGTCATTGAGGTAACACTTTCCAGGCAGAAAACATAAAAGCTTGAGCTCTGAAGAGTAACTGCACTTTTTGCTTTGCTTTTGTACTAGAAACAATGACGTGTGGCCTGAAACAGTTGGCATATCTTTGAGCAGATGCTTCAAGCTGCTAAAAAAAAAGCCTAGCAATGTCTAATGCTGTTTGAGGCTAGAATATCACCTGAGTCAATTTCTCTATGCTGTGCATTTTAAACTTCATGACATGTTGAAGAAAATCTTGTTTGGATTTTTTTTAACATTGCATCATGAGAAGGATGCGTTTATTGTTCAGAAAACAAAACCGGTTGAGAACTCACTTCTGGAATTGTATCATCTAATACAGCCAGCACAAGTGGCAGTGTGGCTTACTTTATTTCATAGCTCTTCTTATAAACTTACTGTAAGCAAACTTATTAACCTATAGGCTATGGGTTAGCAAATCCCCTTGCAGACTAAAGTAAAAAAAAGAAAAAGCTGCTGAAATTGGCAATAATGCATTTGTATTGAATGGATGTCATGAAACAGAGAGGAGACACGGAAGTAAACTTAACAGTTCTTTATTAAAGGGTTGGTGGTGATCGGGAAGATCTTCAGACAGGTGAGTGATGAGCATTCAAATGACAGTCACACTTAACTGACGAGTCTTTCTACTTTGAAGTTGAAGACAAGCACGATAAAGATAACAGTTCAGAGAAAACGAGTGTCTGGAAGAGGAAGATAAAGGAAGGTGCGTAGTCAGGTAAGTAACTCTCGTGCAGAGACTGACGAGACCTGAGAATGAGTGTGTGTGAACTGTGCTTATATTGGGTGCTTGATGAGGGTGTGACATGTTCTGGTGATGGGGAATGAGTGTGTGGAGCGAGTGTGTTGGTTGAATCAGTGACAATGGAAAAGAGCAGCTTTGATATTTTGTTCCACTTAAAACAAAAGTCATATGGCTTTCATTAAGGGGTTTGATGATGTCAAGCTGACAAATCAAATTTTCCCGAGAGATGCTTTATAGATTAATTCAACTCATTCCATAATTGATTACATTTGTCACAGTCATTCAACCTAATTAAACATTTTATTATGTTATTACACAATTTTTTTACAGCTTGCATGTAGCTTGCATCATTGAATCATTATTTTCTTGTTTATCCCTGTAAAGCTGCTTTGAAACAAATAAAGTTGACCTGATAATAGATGTATTTAATAACAGTGAGTCATAAGTGTTCATATGACTCGTTTATTCGAGAGTTGGATTGGACTTTCCCCGTTGTATTTTGATTCACTTTCAGATTTTTACTTTCAGAACTTTATTAGGTAGCAAATAGTACTCTGCAAAATGGGTAAATAATAACATGTCTGCTCTGATGAATAATTAAATGTCTTAATCCAAAGTAAATGTGTAATTTGTATAAATGTAAAGTAAAAAAACACCATAGAAAACATTTCTTTTGGGAGCATTTTTCAGTCCATATTTTAAATGTAGTATTATAAGCTTTTCTGTAGGGATGAAAAAAGCACCACATACGTACAGAGAAAGACCCTTCTTACTCATTTTCACTGCAAGATAGCCCTCAAGAACAACTACACCGCTTTACAACTATAGGACAGGAAGAGCAAAATAAACTTATCATTGCATCTAAACCAACAACATGTTTATTACTGTAGATCCAATACCCACTAAACTACTGAAAGAAGTGTTACCTGTAGTGGAAGAGCCGCTTCTCAATATTATTAACTCGTCTTTATTTTTAGGTCATGTTCCAAGAATATTTAAGCTGGCAGTAATAAAACCTCTCATTAAGAAACCACAATTAGATCCAAATAACCTAGCAAATTACAGACCCATTTCAAATCTTCCATTTATGTCTAAAATACTAGAAAAAGTTGTGTCCGCTCACTTGTGCTCTTTCTTGCAAGAAAATTATATCTATGAAAAATTTCAGTCAGGATTCAGACCGCATCATAGCACAGAAACTGTGCTAGTTAAATTTACAAATGATTTACTTTTAGCTTCTGACCAAGGCTGTATCTCAATACTAGTTCTACTCGATCTTAGCGCTGCGTTCGACACTATAGATCATAAAATACTCTTGGATCGACTACAAAACATGGAATTAATTTCCACTGTTATGCTGATGACACTCAATTATATATTTCATCACGACCAGAAGAAAACACTAACTTATCTAAATTGACAGAGTGTCTTAAAGATATAAAATGCTGGATGACAATTAATTTCCTGCTATTAAATTCAGATAAAACGTATTATATTACTTAGGTATTACTTATTGGTCCAAAAAACTACCCACACAACCTCATACAATACAACTTTAATTTAGAAGGATGTCCTGTTACTTTATCCACTACAGTAAAAGACCTGGGTGTTATACTAGACCACAACTTGTCTTTCGAAAATCATATTTCATATGTTACAAGAACAGCCTTTTTCCACCTTAGAAACATTGCTAAGCTACGTAACATGCTATCTGTTTCTGATGCAGAAAAGTTAGTTCATGCATTCATGACCTCGACACTAGATTACTGTAATGCTTTATTAGCTGGCTGTCCTGCATCCTCATTAAACAAGCTACAGTTAGTGCAAAATGCAGCTGCTAGAGTTCTTACTAGGTCAAGAAAATATGATCATATAACACCAATTTTATCATCTCTACACTGGTTACCTGTTAAGTTCCGTATCAATTACAAAGTATTACTACTGACCTATAAAGCCCTAAATGGTTTAGCTCTTGTGTATTTAATAGACCTTCTATCGCCCTACAATCCATCGCGTTCTTTAAGATTACTAAATTCGAGGCTTCTGGTCATTCCTAGGATATCTAAGTCCACTAAAGGAGGGAAGGCGTTCTCACATTTAGCTCCTAAACTCTGGAATAGCCTTCCTGATATTGTTCGAGGCTCAGACTCGCTGTCCCAGTTTAAAACTAGATTAAAGACGCATCTCTTTAGCCAAGCATTCACATAATGCTTACCTTTTATACTACTGTTGAATCAAATCGAATGCATTAATATTATGAACAGCAGCTATGCTAATTATTTCCCATCTGCTTTTCTGCTGTTATCTCGGGACGCTAGTCCCGAGGTAAATAGCATTCGTCAGCTCCAGTTTGTATCCAGCCTCTCACGGAGACTTCAGATGACCCAACACCTGCGATGAGATGACTAAACGCCTGTGAAGAGACGACTCGACGCCTGTGAAGAGACGACTCAACGCCGGCGATATGTTATGCCCTAAATTAATACATGATTAACTAACTGCATTTTTCTATGTACATTTCTGAAATGCACTTTCTGTAAAGCTGCTTTGAAACAATATGTATTGTGAAAAGCGCTATACAAATAAATTTGAATTGAATTGAATTGAATTATCTGCACACAGCACATACTTGCAGTTTTGTCAGTATTTATCGTCAATTACTTGTATTTTTTGTCGGTCATTCTTTCTCGTCCATTCAGGAGAAAAATAAACTATTTTACCTTTGATTTATGCATCATACTGCATTAATGCAGAACATGAAATCTGTGCCAAATGTTATATAACCAGTACATCACAGAAATGTACAAATGTACCAGGATACATTGCCAACCACCAACTTTGCTGAGATTTCTTATCATTCTTTTCTTGTTTTGCTGCAGGCCGCTTTAGTTTTCACAAAACTGCTGCAATCCAATCACGCAGCTCTTTAAAAGCCACATTGTAAATATTGCATTTCAATCCAAGTAATTTTTTAAGTACAGCAAACATTTTTTATCTGGGTCAAGATGCAGGGAAATGTGAGGTGAAAAACAGAATAAGAAATGCCACTTTAATTAGACTAAAATATATTATGTTGACATCCATATTGTACTGTATGTACAGCACCTTAAAACTGTGGTTTGCAACACAAGGATGCTAGTAATAACTGAGCTCACATACAGTACGGGGAATATATATACGCTTATACTTTAAACATAGACTCAGTAATTCGTTCAGCAATACCAGTCTTTTGACATCAAAAGGCTTATCATGAAACATCTTCACCCTCTTGACAGGTCTTGTCTCTTCTATTCAACACGGTGTCCACAAATAATTTCATACCACCGATGGCTTAAATTCCAGGTGGGTAAACATGAAAATGTCAAGCGATGCAGATATGGGGAGGAAATGTGAAGCCAAGCTCGTCTGTATACAATGTAAGCCTCCATGTACCTAAAAGAGTCCTCTTGTCAAAGAGACATCAGAGTGTATCATGGGGTTATAACAATCCCATTGCCCTGCATGCCTTGTGATCATGAGATCCGGCCGTGAGCAACATAAATGGTATGACTGCAGTGAAAGAGAATCTAAGGAAATCCAGCCTCCTCCTTAAATTAAGTATATGTATGTATAAGGTACGTAAATGCATTAAGATGTGCGAGACTGACTGGGCTGCAAATAACTCATGAATTCTTGAGAGCACTTGGCTGTGACTACTGAAGCATTTATGTGCCTTCACATCTCTCAAAGACGTCAAGCAGGGGCTGAATTCCCTCTGAAAGGACTCAGAGAGTCGAAAGCAGCAAATTTGCTGGTACTATGCCTGTGTGGCTGTGAAAGATGTGCCAAATACCGTGTCCATAACTAAGCTTCTGAACTGATGTGGTTCTGGCCAAGGGAAAGGCCTTTCATTGAGTCTTGAGAAAGATGGAGGCAGAGACTGAGATAGAGAGAGATAGAGGAGGATGGGTGGGTGGGTGGGAGGTGAAGACAACTATGAGCTGATTCTCTTGGTTATCTGACATCCAGATCTGAAGCAATGACAACATTCACATTTAGAAGATGTAAGCATTCAAAACTTGCAGTCTCTCATTTATGCCCATATGGATTTATGGATTTTGATGACATCACTCTACACTTCAGCTTCTCATCAGATTTTCTGTCCAATCAAATGCTCTCGAATCTGAAGCATCCCGCCCCCTAAACTATAAATAGACGCTGAAGCTGCGGCTGAAATCTGTAATTTGTTCACACATTTACTATTTTCTACATGGTGAATGGCACATAGTGCACTATATGGCAGATAGGAAATTATTCAGACAGTGTAAATTATGCTTTCCATTGGGGCGAATGAAGTCTGGTTTCACGTTAGTGTTGCGCGAACCGCCGCAGTGCGCACACAGTCTGCTCTGGTCCAGAGTCACGATAGCACAGAGCATCATATGCGCGAGTCACCGCAGACCAGAAAACGTACAGGACCCATTTGAATTCTACACAAAATGCTTTATTTTAAAGTGATATAGAGGAGATTAGGAGGAAACTGCAGCTTTGCCAAACTCAACGGCTCTGGCCGAGCTGTGAAATAAACTAAACGCTATTGACTAGGGGAGGAGCTGCTCGATGTGTCCCGCCCTGTCTTCCCGTTTCAGTGGAAATGATCTCAACACTTTTAATAATGCTGCGCATTTCAAGGCACTTCAGTGGGCCTTTAAGAACTCAAATACAGGACGTGCGACAACCATATTGTGTTGCTGTGTGAATGTTGCCAATATGGGTAATTGAATAACCTACTTTATCTTATATGCCCTTGCGTCAGAAATATCGCAATTATAATTTCCAAGCATGAATAACTAAGTATTGTTTATGAGTGGGAAACACTGATCTATATAAATGATCAGAGGTGGGAAACGTACTCGGTTACTAACGTAACCTCGGTTCTCTCTAGAGAGGGAACGAGTACTGCGTAATATCTTACGCTATTGGGGAAAACCTCTTTTCCACGAGATATTGAAGCCAAAAATTATCCTTAATTTTGAATTAATGTAAAACGCGTTGCGGCAGCATGTAGACATAGGCAAGGCGGCTTACGTGCCTATTGGCTGACCTGCGGCAACAGCAGCAGCCTATCGAGAGAGGCCCTGTGTGACGCCATATCCAATGGGGGTGCTTCGTGCCACTACGTCACGTCCCGCCGAAATAGGCGTGGCCTTGACCTATAAATATAGGCTGATACAAACTGGTTTTCATCGCCGAAGCCAACCAGAGCATGTTGTAAGCACGGCAAGATAGGCAGTATTCGTTCCCTCTCTAGAGAGAACCGAGGTTACGTTAGTAACCGAGTACGTTCTCTTACGAGAGTTTCTCTCGTACTGCGTAATATCTTACGCTATGGGGAACACAGTGTAAAACGCCGTGTGTACTGGGATCCGACACCAAAGTCCCAAAGGCAGTAACCCGAGGCTCATATAGTGCATAATCATCATAGACTCACAGAGAGTCGGAGAAGAGAGGCTGTAAGCATCATTCCCCATAAATAGCATCCTAAAGGAGCTAATCATGTTAACAGTGTACCACGCAGTCAGGGTGAACAGCGTTCAGCCTGAACTGGGTGGCAGTACGGGTCTTTCAACACCCATGGAGCTGTTCTATCGATCAGTGAACGATGCACAATCAAAATTCAGCCTTCTGAGCCAGAGCAACGGGGCAGACAGAGCTGATTACTAGACCGACAGAAGCTTAGCCTGTAAGGCGGGAACCTCTAGGTTATAAAACCTTATAAATGTAGACGGCGAGGCCCAGCCTGCCGCCGTACAGATATCCTGCAAGGTAATCCCGCTAGACCACGCCCACGAAGAGGCCACGCCTCTCGTGGAGTGCGCTCTGACACCCAAAGGACACTGCAGGCCCTTAGAAGTGTAAGCCAGCGCTATGCCCTCGACTATCCATCTGGATAGGCTCTGTTTTGACGCGGCTAGTCCCTTAGAGCGCCCGCCAAACAAAACAAAGAGCTGCTCAGTCTGTCTGAAAACAGACGAGCGGGACACATAAGTTCTCAGCGCCCTGACAAGGCATAGGAGACTCGTATCCTCCTCCTCATCAAGAACCGGAAGGGCGGACAGGGAAATCACCTGGGCCCTGAACGGTGTGTTGAGGGATTTGGGCACGTACCCGTGCCTTGGTTTGAGTATGACTTTCGAGTCATTAGGCCCGAATTCCATACATGTCGTGCTCACGAGAGCGCTTGTAAATCCCCAATGCGCTTCACCGAAGCGAGAGCCACAAGAAACACTGTTTTGAAAGACAAATGTTTCATGTCTGACAAATGGATTGGCTCGAATGGGGCACCTTGCATGGCTTCCAAAACCGTAGAAAGGTCCCACACGGGGACTGAAGGAGGTCTGGGAGGGTTCAGCCTCCTAGCTCCTTTGAGGAATCGTACGACCAGATCGTTTTCCCCAGTGACTGGCCAGACGCCGGTTTAGTAAACGCTGCTATGGCCGCCACATAAACTTTGAGCGTGGATGGGGTTCTGCCCTTATCCAGTAGCTCTTGAAGGAAGGAAAGAACTTCCGTAACCCCGCAGTCTAGGGGTGAAAAGCCCTGAGCTTGACACCAGCCAGAGAACACAGACCATTTTGAGGAATAGAGCCGTCTAGTAGACGGGGCTCTAGCCTGTGTGATCGTGTTTAACACTCCCTCCGGGAGGCTAGCGGGTACCCGTTGATGGCCCATGCATGCAGGGACCATAGTTCCGGGCGAGGATGCCAGATCGAGCCCTTGGCCTAAGAGAGGAGGTCTTTCCTCATCGGTATTGGCCACGGGGCAGTGCTGGTCAGCTGCATCAGGACTGGGAACCAAGCCTGGTTCGTCCAGAGCGGAGCCACAAGCAGCACTGAGCATCCCTTTTCCCTGATTCGTTCCAACACCTGAGGCAGGAGCGAGACGGGGGGAAAAGCATAGAGAGGGCAGCGGGGCCAGACGTGGGCCAGCGCATCCCTGCTTTTGGAGAAAAACTTCGGACAGTGAGCGTTTTCTTGGGACGCGAACAGGTCCACCTGCGCTCTGCCGAATGTCTCCCACACCAGTCTGATCGTCAGCGGGTGCAGCGACCATTCTCCTGCCTGAACATCGTTTCTGGACAGTCTGTCTGGGTCCCAGATTCAGGTGACCAGGCACATGTGCTGCTTTCAACGAAAGCAGGATGTGCTGAGCCCAGACCAGGAGGCGTTCTGTCAGCCTGTAAAGGTTTCGGGACCTGACGCCACCCTGGTGATTTATATAGGCCACCACTGACATGTTGTCCAATCGGACCAGGACGTGGTGACCTTTTATTCGGGGACAAAAACACCTCAGCGCGTTGTCGACTGCCATCATTTCCAGACAGTTTATGTGTAGAAGCTTTTTCCGTTCTGACCAATGGCCAAAGAACGGTCTGCCCTCGAGCAGCGCTCCCCATCCCGAGGTGGAGGCGTCCGTGGACACCACCTTCACACTCGAGGAAGTCCCCAGACTCACGCCTGACTGATACCAGTCGATCGCCTTCCAAGGTTCCAGAGCTGAGACACATTTCAGATCGACCTTGAGGCGAAACAGACCGGAGGCCCATGCCCGAGGTGGAACTTGCGCTTTCAGCCATGACTGCAGTGGGCGCATGCGAAGCAGACCCAGCTGGAGTACCGAAGATGCTGAGGCCATAAGGCCCAGCATTTTCTGAAACCTTTTGAGCGGGACTATATTGCCGCAGCGGAAGGATTTCGTGGCGCGCTGAACGTTCAGTCCGTGCTCCGGTGACAGGCGCACTGTCATAGACAGCGAGTCCAGTACTGTACCCAGAAAAGACATTTTCTGACTGGGAGACAGCGAACTTTTCGCCCAATTGACTGTTAGACCCAGGTTCTCGAGATGCTCGAGTAATATGGTCCTGTGTTCTATGAGCTCTGAGCGTGATCGAGCTAGAATCAGCCAATCGTCCAAGTAGTTCAAAACTCGCATGCCCCGGGTGGCGCGAGGATCACAGCGGGCAGCCTGGCCGCGCTTGACTTCTCTATGACGGTTTTTGGGGAGAGAGCGAGCGGGGCGAACCCCGTGGGGTTTAACATGTCTGTGAGGGAATGTGGGCGCGGGACAGCGGGCACCCTCACTGCACTGAGAACACCGTCGGCCTGAGCTGACTGAATGTGTGTTGGTTTTGTTTTTACAGAAACCGTGGGACATGTATCGCGTAGTGTTTGTGGGCACTGTGTCGTGGGCACATTCACTACGTTTAATGCACAATCGACATGAGTCGATTTCATTTGTGCGAGCTCTGTACTGTAGCGGGCTGTGTTTGTGTGTTGGAATGAGCACTGAGCAGTGGGCATTTTTATAACACTCATTACACCGTTGGCCGTGGCCGGAATACCAGAAAATACATTATTTTTGAGATTTATCTGGGTTGCCGTAAAAACAGCGTTTGTGTGCAGGCAAGCGGGTTGTGGTACCGGCTTGTTTACTGCAAAATACACTGGGACAGTCACATTGTTTGGAACTGAACGAGCGAGAAGTTTTGGTGAAAATCTGGCCGCAGCGGGATTTGAACACCGTCGTTTTCCTAGGGGGGCTAGGAAGTTTTTGAGACCTCGGGCTTTATCTCAATCCTTGGCCGGGGCCCGCGTGAAGGGGGGCGGCGGCCAACAGAGCGAGAGCGCGGTCTCTGGTCTCGGGCCTGGCGGCGCTGAGGAGCGGTGGCGGTGGGCAGCGGCTGCGGCTGGGAGCTCCGAGCAGACGGCTGTTTTGAGCGACCTGCTGCGGAACTAGAGCGCTTCGGAAAGAAGTGCTTCATTGCCTGTGACGTCTTCTGAACCTCGACGAATCTGTCCGCGAAATCCTTGACGGCAGATCCGAAGAGGCCAGCTGGGGGAGATGGGCGTGTCGAGGAACACAGAGCGCTCCGAGTCCATCATCTCCGACAACGTCAGCCAAAGATGTCTCTCAGCCACGGTGAGAGAAGCCATATTTCGCCCAATGGCGAAGAGCCAGGTCTGTAGTGCTCCTGAAATCCGGCACGCTGATAGCTTCCGGTCCTTCCTCGTCCATTTTGCGGAGAAGGTCGGCCTGGAAGATCTGCAGAACAGCCATAGTGTGCAGTGCTGATACAGCCTGCCCAGCGGCGATGTAAGCGCGACTGTGCATGGCGGAAGTCGCACGGCAGGCTTTAGAGGGTAGCACCGTCTGAGCGCGCCATCCAGCAGAGGGCGGTCAAAGATGGGCTGCTACAGCTGCTTCCACTGGAGGAAGAGAAAGGTATCCTCTGTCTTTAGCACCGTCCACCACGGAGAATGCTGCAGAGACAGAGGTACGCAATCTGGCCGAGTAGGGGGCGTTCCAGGACTTCGCGACTTCTTCGTGAAGCTCAGGAAGAAAAGGCGCGGGCCTAGACTGTGACGGGGCGCAGTCCTTTTGCTGGCGAGGCTGGCGGGTGAACCGGCGAGCTTTGGCGCGCAGGAGAAGGCTCGGGAGCGCGCTGAGCATGGCGCTTCTTGCAGCGCGGCACTACAGCGGGCAGAAGTGCAGGGTCTGAGAAAGATGCCAGGCGAGTCCTCAGAGTCAACATGGGCATCAGCTCGCAATGAGGGCATCCGCCGTCAGCGAGCGCGAGAGCCGCGTGACCCTCATCCAGGCAGGAAACGCAGATGACATGGCAGTCCCCGTCGCTTAGTGCGGCTCGGCACGAGCCACAAGAATTGTTGGGCATCTTGAAAAAAACGCTAGCTCTTTTAGAGAGGGAGAATGTGAGTCGCAACGGCGAATACACACTCTCAGCAGAGTAAAAGGATATAGACGCCGGAAAGCGTAGCAGGTACGGCGACTGAAGGCGGCGAGGTGAAGGCCAGCTACTTCTAGTTCAAGGCTCGTCCCACAGAAGGCTTGTTCTCAACGGCGTGGCTTCTCACTCTGGATCCAGCGATGCGTGAGCTTCACTGAAGAGATGAAAATCAGTTTGTATCAGCCTGTCGAGCTATATTTATAGGTCAAGGCCACGCCTATTTTGGCGGGACGTGACGTAGTGGCGAGAAGCGTCCCCATTGGATATGGCGTCACACAGGGCCTCTCTCGATAGGCTGCTGCTGTTGCCGCAGGTCAGCCAATAGGCACGCAAGCCGCCTTGCCTATGTCTGCATGCTGCCGCAACGCGTTTTACATTAATTCAAAATTAAGGATAATTTTTGGCTTCAATATCTCGTGGAAAAGAGGTTTTCCCCCATAGCGTAAGATATAACGCAGTACGAGAGAAACTCTCGTAAGAGAACTAGGAATTCTAGATTATACAAGTCGAGCTGATGTTGGTAGGGGCATGCCGATTTGAAACATTGTGGAAAGACTGATCTATATTATTGATACCACACAATATAGACCTAAATAACCTATAGATATCAGTGAGAGGAAAGCAAGTCTGCAGTTAATTATAATGAATGATTTTGCAAGCTATTTTAACTTTACATGCTGTATTTTATTTGGGAAAGATTTTGCTGCACGGCACCACTGCTGTTGTCGGACTGGTTGCAATGTTTTCACACTTTTTGGACAAATAAACCTACAAATAGCATATTATTCTGATAAATTGATAAAAAGTAAAAGCAAAAGATAAAAAACAACAACAACAAAAACTGACACACTTCAGCTTCACTTCAACTGTTGAAAGAGAGATTTGAATGGCTTTGATTTCTTCACATTTTTCAGCTTTCCTTTTCCATTTTCCCCAAAACAATTATTAAACATACCACATACAAAGATATTGCGAATCAATATGTGTTTTTATTGAAGATTTAAGTGGTTAGCACATCATCAGGCTAATCGATTGAAGAGGAACTCACCGGCTGAAATTTATGGACACGGGTTCCATTTTGATTAATCTTTCTCCACAGTTGGTAGTAGCTCTCTCAAATAATTAATGGTCAAAAACAAAAGAATTGCGCTTTATTCAGTGTGTTTCAAGAGCATTGTATGAGTCTTCACGCTGGTCTATGTGTGCGTAGGTGTATGTACAGCTTGCTTAATGGCTGTGCTGAGGAAACGGAGGTAGTGCAGTTAGCACAGAGGGGAACATACAGTATAATTATAGTGCTAGTGGTCAGGCAATTGCCTCCGTAGGTGTAGTCAAGAGGAACTGATGATCACACCTTAGCATTAGTTGTCTGCTTAGTGGGTACCTGGTTTATGACCTTAAAGCGATCATTTTAACCTTTTGGGATTTGCTTGAATATAATAGCTCAGTTCTGTGGCTGAAAATCAAAAGAACAATTTATCCAAAAATTAAAATTCTCACCCTCATGTTGTTCCAATCCTGGTGTGTTTCCTGTACAACAATGTAACTCGCTGATTAACTACCATAGTATGATGCGTCATTAGGGAAACTAACTAACTAGTCACTATTATTTCCCGAAACCGCATGGTCGCACGTCTGTCGTTTGAACCACATTGGTTCAACAATATCGACCTTATTCCTATGCCCAATGACGCTTTGCGCGAATTATGGGTGTAACTTCCGTTAAGCTGTAAGCAGTCAGTGAAGCTCGCTCTATGAACGCAATAGAGGGGTTTCACCGACGTCACATTCTGGGCGGTAACCCGGATGCGCGGCCATTATGGAGGGACTCGGATAAAAACAACAGCATGGATTGCACTGTGTATGTACTACTGAACACATTGTTACACTAATAAACCATGGAAAAACACGTGGAAGCTATGAAATCATATAGAGAATGACTTAGTAAGCAGGAAAGAGCGCGAAATTGACAAACTAAAGTTAAAATGTGGTATCTGAACGAACTAGCTTCTCTAGCCCTTACTGCAATTCTTCCTTCTATTTCTTAGGATACGTTCAGATTGTCAGTCCAAAAAAGCACATGAAATCCGTTTCAAGCTACATCCATATGTGTTTTGAAATCCTATTCAAATCACATATCAGGACATCAGCTTAAGTCTGAACGCTCTGATCGGATTTCGCGTGGTAGCCTATGTGACTTTCTCACGCCACGTAAAATGTAAACGTCAGACGTTGTTATAGGGAACATGCTGAAAGTCGCTGCCGAAACAAGGCTGTGTTGCAAGTGCCGGACGAGCAGAAAATTCGTATTTTTGTAACTGGCGCAGACAAGAGCGCGGAAAAAAAGCTGTACATACAGTAACAGCCTCCTAACGTTACAGTTTCTGGATCAGCTCGAGACGCAGGAGTCCAGCGCGGAGGCTACACATTTCAATGTTGTAAAAATTTAAATAAGACAACATCTTTATTGCAAATGCAAACCTCTCCATCAACGCAACGTCATTGCCATATTGCCAAAGAGCTGCATGATCACACAAATCAGATCTGAACAGTTGCGATAGACAGTGTGGACATCATTTTAGATCAGATTCAAATCGGATACAAAGATAATCGGATTTGGACTGACAGTGTGAATGTAGCCATAGTTAACTACGTCAACATTTTAGCCATAGTCAATGCTTCATTTAAGTTACACATGGCTGATGCTGTACCTCTCTCAACCACAAACGCCTTCTTTCATCCGTTTTTTGCACTCTTTTCTTTAACTTTTGGCAGTCTATAGAACTCAAAATGTTTTTCCCCGTTGCGACCGATTAGTACAGACCAAAACTCGACCATTTTTCAGGCAGCAATAATCAGCCAAATTTGCAAGTCCGTTCAGTTCAGTGGCATTGTTTACGTTCAGTACCTCCAAAATGAACGACTTCCGGATTGATGACGCGTCGTGAAACCCCTCTATACGTTAAAAAAAGTGTCACAATGAGATAACATTAATCTACGCACCCTTCAACCATCGAACATTAAAAGGAAATTTAAAAGTGTAAAATCATTAACAAGGTATTTTCAACAGACCATGAATAACCCCAAAAGCGCGATTCTTTCCACAGCATTAACGGATGGGTTAAATATCACTGTAGTAATATCTGTATTATGTAACATATGTTGCCTTAATCAAAAATGTTCATTAACTTCAGCATTACGTGATACTATTTCAAAGTGATTTCCGTCATTTTGACAGATTATAAATTATATTTACCTGTGAAAACAAACCTGGAAAGAGACATGAGGAATTGAGGAGAAAACTGACAGATTCTTCCAGTGCATTCCAGTGAATTATTAATGGAATATATTGCAAATTAAATTCGGGAGAACAGACCACAAATGTGCAGTATATGTTGTCCTTTTTCATACTTTTACAGCAGATTGCAAAGGGAAAAAAGAAAATAATAATGAGGAAAAGTAAGCAGCGACTGAAAAGAGCTCTTGCCATATATATTCTTGTCACGTTAAAATACCAAGTGTAACGTGATTCTCATGATGTCGGAAAATAAATCATGAAGGATAATTGACAGCTCATCCAGTCAAACTGATGGATAAGCTTTATTTGTAGGGCAACCTTATGATTTGAAATGATTTGTTTCAGCCTTTTTGAATGGAAGTTCCCCAAACCGGAAGTGCCACCCATAATTCAAAACGTCTCAGGTTACGACTGTAACCTGTGTTCCCTGAGAACAGGGAACGAGACAATACGTCAACGACGTTATGGGGAACGCCTCAGGCGTGACAGGTGTCTGAAATCACTATCAAATCACATCAATCATATTGACCGGCGACAGCCCGTGAATCATTAGCGTGAATGATTAACGTGCGACCTGGAAGTATAAAAGGGCGCCTTGCAAACATGACAAATCACCTTATCGTCTGAAGGGACTGTACGGTAGGCAAGCCCCGAGGCATAGCAGGGAGACATATTGTCTCGTTCCCTGTTCTCAGGGAACACAGGTTACAGTCGTAACCTGAGACGTTCCCTTTCGAAGGGAACTCAACAATACGTCAACGACGTTATGGGGAACGATATACCAACTCCGCCATGCTAAGGGGAGTGCATGCCAAGTGGCAGTGACAACTGTCAGAACCAGCAACTTCAAATGAAACGCTAGAACCACTCACCCTCAGGTCACACTGGGCTGTCAGTGACAGCATTCCCTACGGTCATAGCCCAAGCTACAGCCTCACAGAAAAACCTTCATAAACATGGTTAAATGAAAGGTCTGCCTGGGCCGGCTCCGGGCCTGGAACCACAGCTTCCAATTAGAAGGGGTCCCTTCTAGGGAATGTGGTTAGGGAACCCGAAGGCACCCCAGCCAGTCACTATTCAGGGGAACGTACTCACCCCGAAATGCCACCAGGACGGCCTGACCTGGCGTCAGTACATAGACACTTAGTCTGGCCAAATCCTGTCTGTCTGAAGATAGAGCCTCTGGACAACAAAGCCTTAAGTAAGGCATCCAACCCGAGGGACTGCGAAGCTGGCAGTGAACCACTCGGCCCGGATCTCAGAGACGGGATATCCCGGAGAGTATGACTCAGCATAGTGCTTTCCAACCCTTGCTAGCGAGGGGAGTTTCTCTACTCGATCCACGGATCAACCCAGTGTCTGTGTTTCAAACCACTGAGGAGGCCTGTGAAGGCTTAAGGGCTGATCTAACTGGGAGGCCTCACGAGAGGCCTACGACCGTCTGACCAGACTCAGGAAGCCGCATGCTCATAGAGACCCTCGGTGAGGGGAGCACAGGTCTGCCTGGTAGGCAAACCAGGCTGTAGGCAGAAAAGGTTCCAGGAGGGAACCAATAGCAGAGAATGAAAACTTTAGTGAGCCAGGGCGCAAGCTCGCCTTCAGCAGCTGCCTATTAAGGCTAGCTGATGATAGCAAGAGACCACTAGCTTCATAAACCCAGCACCACTAGGGAACGTTACAGGGAGGCCCGGAGAGGCCTACTATCTGATAGCCAACGTAAGTGGGAATTCACCTTCAGGGAGGCCCGTGATGCCTACTACCTGATAACCACAGTAAGTGGGGTGCTCACCTTCAGGGAGGCCCAGAGTGGCCTACTACCTGAGAACCACAGTATGTGGGGTGCTCACCTTCAGAGAGGCCACGAGAGGCCTACTACCTGATAACCACAGTACGTGGGAACTCACCTTCAGAGAGGCCCGGTGAGGCCTGCTACCTTACAACCACAGTATGTGGGGAGCTCACCTTCAGGGAGGCCTGGTGAGGCCTACTACCTGGCCGTACTCATTCAAGGAGGCCTGGAGGAGCCTACTACCTGATAATCACAGCATGTGGGAACTCACCTTCAGGGAGGCCTGGTGAGGCCTACTACCTGACAGCCAAAATATTTGGGAGCTCACATTCAGGGAGGCCCAGAGCGGCCTACTACCTGACAGCCACAATATTTGGGAGCTCACATTCAGGGAGGCCCAGAGAGGCCTACTACCTGATAACCAACTTAAGTGGGAATTCGCCTTCAGGGCGGCCGGGTGAGGCCTACTACCTGATAACCATCTTAAGTGGGAATTCACCTTCAGGGAGGCCTGAGTGGCCTACTACCTGAAAACCACTGGTAGCTTCGAGCCCTGAGTCCGGGTAATAGTATAAGGTGGCCTGCTAAGGCCAGCCAGCTGGGGACTCGCCTATCAGGGAGGCCTGGTCGGGCCTACTAGCTAATAGCAAGTCATATTCTGCCATAAAGTACACTGTTGGGAACCATACTACACAAGCATAATTTACTAATGGGCTTCCAGTAGCGCTATAAGGTATGTCCCACAATGTTGGGACTCACCTCCGAGGAGGCCTGTTTAAAGGCCTACTACCCATCAGTGAGTCAACTTCCCGTACCACCAAGGCCAACCACGTAAGTGAGCTGGCCTACAGTGCCCTCTAGGGGGCTGTCCAATCAAGGAGGCCTGCTGAGGCCTACTACCTAATGGCGCAGCCTTCGTTGGCAGAAAAGCTGTTTACACAGCGCCTACAGCATCCTGGTGCCTAACCACACTGCCCATGGCAGTGTACCCCGCAAGAAAGCTAGCACCCTTAAACAAGGGGAGTACAACATACGCCACTCTGCCTCAACGGAGGCCCCAGTTAGTCAGGGGCCTACCATCTATGCATGGGCGTCAGCTCAGGGCAATGCTCTGGCTTCAGGGGAGCGTACTTCGACCAAAGAAGAAGTGAAGCTCACTTCATACTCGACCCGAGCCATAGTGGTGCGAGGTAGGATAAAACAGAACTGGGAGTGAAGTGCTCAGACCTACCCTGTATCACAGGGGGATACTCACACCTCACCCTGAGGTTACCACGGTGCGGGCCTGCCAGCGGCTCTAGGGGTGACAGAAATTTATCTGTGCCCAACCTACTTGGCTTGAATGAAAGCCAACCACCTACAACCTAGTGCTCGAGCAGTAGCTCAGCGAGGTGAGTGAAGCCTAAACTGGCGGCCTAAATCCGTAGGCCAGTTCTGCATGGCAGGGTCGGGCAGGAAACCCAGTCTTCTTCGTGAAGCGAAAGACGGCCTAACCCTGCTCAATAAAGACATAAATACCACGGAGGCCTGTTTGAGGCCTACCATGTCCTTACAAACCATCCTTTGCACCACGCTGCATTACTCTAGTCACCCCAGAATGCAGAGAAGGGGGCGGGCCTTGGCCTAACGACTCCCATGGGAGGAGGCTGTTTATACAGGGATGCTAGAAACCTACATTCACAAAGTGAAGGTTCAGAGGAAGCAATGCTAATTTTTTAGCAGATCGCCTTTATTATCCCTGGCACAGCCTAGGCCAGCTACAGAGGCGGCCCTGGTGAGGGTCAGCCTGCAGGCATAGATCTATCTGAGGGCTCGGAAGAGCCACAGCCTTACTAAAGAATATAGTCTGTATTATTCCATACAAAGGCTGTAGATCGCTCAGCCTAATGAAAACCCAAACAGAGCTCAAGGGGCGAAATACTCAGTCGAAGTCAAACGGACCCGTGGGCCGGACTTAAGATCTATCTGAAGCTCTAGCGTCAGTCAACACTCTAAGTAACAAATTCTAAGAGAGAGACCAACTACTCTACCCTGAGGTGGCTAACAGCCCGAAGGCTAACATAGTTATCGTTCTGGCCACCTAATGGGGAACTTCAGGGCCCTAATAATCCAGGAAACTTCTCTTACCTTATTACCTGATGACATGGCAAATGACATGACCCCATAGCTCTATACAGGGAACGAGGTCTGTAGAGAGATACATTTCGGAATTTTAATTCACAAAAATTTACTCTCGAAAAGACCAGTCAGCTCACCTGCGGCATGCGGAGTGAAGACTTGCCAGATAGTTCTTTATGAACCTGGGGTCCCCACTTTACATGCCTGAAAGAGGCGTTTCTACTAACCAAGCCTAGGCGGGCCATTGGAACATCGTTCTTATCACAGGCCCAGCCCCAGGCCTGATGTAATGAACGTCTGGGGAGTCAGAAGAGAGGAGAGGGCTGGATTTCTTTTTAATGAAGCCCTCCGGGGAGATTATCCATCAGCGACGCTGTATGCGCTTGTGCTGGATAACCTCCCTCAGATCCCTCTTCTTGCGGGAGTCACGCCTTTTCTGCGCCCTGTTCCTCCACGGAGGGGGCGCACGAGAGGCGACACTGGCTCTCTGGCCCTGTCTACGGTCCTCAGACCGTGAAGGGCCAGGCCCTCCCGCCTGCCTGGGCGTGGAACCGGATCTCAGCGGTATGCAGGTCCTAAAAGCAGCTGAGCGCGCCTTCGCCTCCCTGAACTTCCCAAGCACCGCCTCCACGGAGGGGCCAAAGAGTTCAGAGGGCGAAACCGACGAATCGAGGAGAAAGGCCTTCTCTTTCTCCTCAACGTCGGCCAGGTTTAACCAAAGCTGTCTCTCTGTGGCCACCATCGCCCGACTGATCGTGGCAGCAGTCTGTTTGGTGGCCCGGAGCGCAAGAACCGTGGTTCGGCGCGGCTCAGTAACCGCCTCAGGGGACATCTCTGCCCCCTGGTCGAGATCCTGCAGCAGGTCGGCCTGGTATGCCTGCAGCACCGCCATGGTGTGCAGGGAAGCACCAGCCTGAACTGCTGCCGTGTATGCTCTGCCATTCAAACGCGCTGTTGTCTTTAGCGGTTTGGATGGCAGAAATGGAGCTCTCAGTGTCGACGCCTGCCCAGACACGAGATAGTTCGCAAATGACTCGTCAAATGGGCGGCATCGACACATACCCATGCTCTGCGATCCCCTCAACATCAGCGAAATTAACCTGCTGATGTCAGTGAATACTGGCAGAGTATGGGCTCTTCCATGCCCTCTAGATCTCTGTGTGAAGATCAGGAAGGAATGGAAGGCTCACCTGAGCTGGTGGTGTATGGCCGGGGAGAAACCGATCGCCGAGCCTACCGCGAGCGGTCTCTCCTCTAGCGCGTTGCCATGGCAGCTACAGCCTGTTGGCGGCGCGCTCCACAACATCCACCAGACCTGCATACACGGGGCAGGGTGGCTGAGAGGGTTCAGGATCTACCTGATTATAAACCTCCTCAGCCATCCCCTGCTCGTCCTGAAGAGCAGAAACTGCAGGAAACTGTCGGTGAAAAATCCTCATCATCGACCTGCAGTTTACAGCACTCTCAAGATGATCGACGAGCTCTATCTGGAAGCCCATGATGCAAGTCGCCGCTCTGCCTCGGCACGAGCGGGACCACGAGGACCAGACGTTGAACCCCCTTCACTCGAGAAGAGGGCCAGACGAGAGCAGAGCGTTTTAAGAGAAAAACGCTCACAGTTCACACAGAGGATTCCCTCGAGAACCTCCCGTGCGTGCTCTTCTCCCAGGCAGGAAAAGCACACTCGTGTGCTGTACATTTAATTTTCTTACCGTTTCATTGAGTAGCGTTTTCAAACAGACAGTCCCTGAAGACGATGAGATGATTTGTCATGTTTGCAAGGCGCCCTTTTATACTTCCAGGTTGCACGTTAATCATTCACGCTAATGATTCACGGGCTGTCGCCGGTCAATATGATTGACGTGATTTGATAGTGATTTCAGACACCTGTCACGCCTGAGGCGTTCCCGATAACGTCGTTGACGTATTGTTGAGTTCCCTTCGAAAGGGAACGCAATAAGCTCGTCAGGAATAAGGTGAATGGGACTGTCATTAATGATGTCACACGCAGGTGGAGGAGTAATAACTTCTGCTAATCAATCTATTCATGATCTCCGAGATCCAGCTGTATCGAACATGGCACCTATATGCCTACTTCACTGTTTTGTCCATGTCATTTTGCTTTATTTGATGTTTGATATATCCCTCATTCGTCATACTCCAGAGTTCCCTTGCACATTTTATGCACATGTGCACTCTTCAAAAAACGGCACTGATGGTTAACATGCTAAAATATGTAGATTAAAAGCAGATCTATTTAAGTCCACATGTCATTTAACAAGAAACAAGTGCTTCTAACCACTGGTCGAGAGCTGTAGCTCCAACCACTTAAGTTTGCAAATCTAATTTGCAAATGTTCATTGGAACCCCTTGGTTCTGTGTTGGTAACGGTGGAACTTGCGACCATAGTTGGCTAACAATGCTTACGGGAAAAGTGCCCCTGTGTGATGTTGCTTCTCCCGTGGAACAAGAAATTAGATATTTAGCAGAATGTTCATGCTAATATTTTCCATACTGTGAAGCAACTCTGAACATCTCACTAGGTTTGAGATAAATAATGCAAAACATAATTTGTGATAAATTAGAATATGCATATATGGAATGTGCTTTACAGCGGAGGTAAGGTTTTCAATCCATTCCTCACACAAAGCTAGTGACTTCAGGAGACTTTTATGTTTTTTGTTGTTGTTGTAATTTTTGAAGCTGAATGGCTTTTGTTGTACTGAAAAGAACATCCTACTTAACATCTCATTTTATGTTACAGAAGAAAGAAAATGTTTCAACAACACAAAGCTGTGTGAAGGGGTGACCTATTCAATGATTTCAGTGTCCAAATATAGTTGTCAATGAAGCATTACAAGAGATGTAGCTTAGAAAAATCCTATAGGCTACTCAATGCAAACTAAACTGTGAAGTTACGCAAGATGTTTTAAAACATCCCACCAGTCAAACACGGAGAGGCCAACATCCTGCCTTGACTTTAAAAAGTAGCCAAGTTTGTATCATCAGCGGAGTCCATTATCTGCTCCATCTCTAGCTGCAAGGCATATTTAATTGAAAGGAAAAAAGGCAGAGGAGGGAATGAGTCAGGTATTTTTCACTCTTTTTGCTCCTCCCTCCACACTCACTCACTTTTCAATCTGTTTTCCCCTCAGCATCGTGAGCAGGGGATCACTTTGACGGCGAGATGTGGGTGGATGTGTCTGTGTTTGCGCTCACAGAGCCTGCGTGGTGTCACAGAGGTTTTGGAATCCGCCTCAGTGCTGGGGTGGGCTGGGAAATATGGAGAGAGAGAGAGAGAGAGAGAGAGAGAGAGAGAGAGAGAGAGAGAGAGAGAGAGAGAGAGAGAGAGAGAGAGAGAGAGAGAGAGAGAGAGAGAGAGAGAGAGAGAGAGAGAGAGAGAGAGAGGGAGGGAGGGAGGGAGGGAGGGACGAAAACATGCTGGCAGCCTCTTCACAGACAGCTGCAGACTAGTGGGCGACCCGGTGAGTGTCCTAAACCTGTGCCAACGGAAGGGAGAAAAAAACAGGATGGTGAAACACAGTAGAACTGATCCATGCACAGATGGACACTTCCTTTAAGGTGTCAGATTACATCACTCTCACACTCTCTACTTAATAAAAAATGTTTTTGTTAAATTCACTTTTTTGTGTGTTTGTCTTAATTTTACAATAAATAAATAAATACATGAATGTAGTGCCATTTCAGACTGTATATTCTATATAACTTGTATAATGTTGGTATACCAGCCTAATTGAACCACAATTATCTGCTTGATACCTTTAAATGTATTGATATCCACCATGATAATTAGCATAAATATTCATTAAATGTTTTTTTTTTCAGCGCCTGTGGCAATTACGGATAGACAGAGATGGTGCACAGAATAACCCACAATATAAAATACCACAGAAGTAGAAAACACATTACATTAGAATAATACAGCAAACATGAACTTAATAACATAAAATACAGCAAAACAATGCACAAGCATAATTAAGTAATAATAAAAATAAGTAATAACCTGGAACCTTGATTATACAGTTCCACCGGATCTCAAACTGTGGTACAGAGATTAAAATTGACAAAAAGCAGCAACATTGACGTCATCGACTGATTAATTAACACTTAACAATAAATAAACTGATTGTGTTAACATTAAGTGTTTGGCAAAAGTGTTTCTGTCCCCTCTCTTCACAGTCAGCTCATTTAGGTTAATAATTAAAGTAGATCCTAAATTAAAGCAGTAGTGAAATACAAACAAAATAGCGGTCTGGCAAAATTATGGATCAGTAAAAGTGAAGCTGTTTAAGATAGGGTAAAACTAAGGCTATAAACAAAATACTACTTAAATGCTACAGTACTTCAAGGGACTTCAATGAATGCTTTGGAATCACAGTAACATGGTACTTTTTGTTAGTGGTAGCTTAGCGTTTACTCTTTCACAGGTGCACTGTAAAAATATCCCACTGAATTGATGGTTAAAAAACGTCCATAAAAATATTGTCAATCAGTGCATTTAAATAAAAAATGCAGATTTTGGTAGTTTTGGCACCGATGTTAATTGGTATATTAACATTATATCACTTAATGAACCTTAATAATTTAGAAGGCACAACAGAAAGCCTCATGATGAATCAGAGTTCATAATAAGTTACATGCCAATACTCATAGACGTTGCACAGGGTTATACACACAAAGACAAAACACCATTAACGTAACACACGGGACACTAAAATAATGCAGCAAACATTCAATAAATAACAGAAAACGTAACACAAAACACCCTATGCAGTTTAAGAAAAATAAGAAAAAAATTATTTATATAAAGTCATATGTGGTGTCATGCAGGGACTTCTGGGAATGTTCTTTTATTGTTTTCACCACAAATTAATAAATAGTTTTTTAAGATAAACCTTTAATTTTACAATATTCTACAGTATAATTACATATCACATGATTTTAAGCCATTTACAGTTATTCCACCCACAACTTATAGTTAAAATGTTTTTACAGTAGCATTTTACAGTACTCTCTGAGTGTTTGATATGGTAATATGACAATGTTGATATGTTTGGTCTTGGTGGAATTGATCTGCTGCGCTGCTGCTGCTGTTGTTGGTTATTGCTGCTAGAGAGCAAGTGTGTACGGGACTTGCTACTGCCCATCCATACACGACAGGCTGCTGTGAACATGAAACATGCTGCTACTGTAATATAGCATACATGAATTACCCGTAGCAGCTCTATACAGGTGGAGCTGGGGAAGGTGGAGTGTTTCTGAAAGCACGCTGCACTGCTACAGCAAATGCTGACCCAGTATTAGAAGGATGAGCAGCAAGCTCATTGGCTACTGATATAGCAGGAACCAATCAGCTGTGCCATATAGAGAACGATGTGATTGCAAGCAGATTGAGTTACGGATCAGCCTGCGCCATCAAGAGTTTCATGACAGAACTTTGTATTATTCTGTAGAAATGACAAACGTTTTTTTCTTTGACAGCCCATGTGGATTTTTGAGAAACAGGAAAGTGAACATCGATGTTTTATACAAATGTTCTCCTGAATTGATACACATATTGGCACCCAAGCATGTGTGTGTTTGTTCTTACACACTCAGCCTATTCCAGCTTGATTCCTTAGGCTTAATTGAACAGCACAACAGCATGGAGGATGTTTAATGTACAATGAAATCAGGTCGTTACAATATGGCCATGATATAGAGGAGGCCACATTCTGTTGAATGTTTATATTATCAATATTGACTCATAAATTTGTCCTAGGACAGCAGGGATAGTAAATTATGGCTTGCCACAGGCGCAGCGATAGATCCACTTCTCTCCTCCGCAGGTAGATGCATAGCAGCAGCGTGGCAGTGCAGAGGTGAAAGGATTGTTGACTGCATAAGCGAGTGCTCTGGCAGGAAGTCAAAGGCGCCCGTGGTTTATCAGGCCTGCTGCCAGCCTGGCAAATGAATGCCTTATTCCCATGCATGCATTGCATTCAAATGCATTTGAGCCTCGCGTATACCCCGAACCGAATCCAGACCGTTCTTTCAGAGTGCTTCCTGTCTTCTCAAGCCCTGTAATGCGCCATTGTGCGGAGCATAATGCCACTGACTGCTGACCAGACAGCGAGAGTGATTCCAGAAAATGCTATCACACACTGATAAGCTATTCAGCTAAGAGTAGCCAGACGTCAAATCATTCCCATGGGCGTCAATGGACACAAAATTGACAATGCGGAGACTGGAGACTCGTACACAATCAGGGAGGCGATTGAAAAGAAAAAGAAAGAAAAAAGAAGAAAAAAGGCCGCCCTTTCATCTAGCTCTGAATATAGATAGGACCGAATGGGTAAAACAAGTACATGCTCTATTTGCCAGCCAATACTCGTAGATATAAAGGGAAGCAGGAAATTTCATCTTTAGCTGATGGACAAGGAACAAGCTGGCAGTAATGACCCAAAACCTTTGCACAGGCACTTAGCCAATTTTAATTATGCATGCCATGCGTCCACTGCCCAAATAACCCTGTGCGCTTGTTCCTTGTAAGTGTATCAATCTGATGCAAGCACTATTTACAGCCATGGAGTAGGGCGGCCCTTGGGGACATAACTCCCGACTTGGGCTGCAAATGGCTTGAGTAACCTAAAAGTACACACATCAGACATCACACTCTGCCTCCATGCTGCCGCAAATAAGGGCCCTCTATTCCGGAGTCTGGGGAGAAAAGAGGCATGTCACTGCTGGCAGAGAAGATGTTGTTCTTTTGTAAAGCTTTTAGAGTCGGTGGTGTGTTTATCCCAGCAGTTGGGACGCAAGCTGCCACTGCAGGGTCACGGTGCATGTTGCGTGAGTCTGTATATGGTTTTGAGACTGTGTGCGTGTGTGTATACATACCTGTGTCGTGTCTACATCAGAGCCGGTTTTGGAGCTGTACTGGAACTTTGAATGTAGAGCTGCATGACTCAACCAGATGCCTTCAAGTTTCTTTGGCCTCCTGGACAAATCCGGCAGTTAAATAAAGTCAGAAGATGTTTCTGTGCTCGAAAATGTCCCGCTCACTGTGCAGTGGTGTTAGAATGATGATTTTATTCCTTTAGGTCTGTCTCATTTCTAAAATGCATGCACATTTTAAGTTAGTAAACAAATAATCCGTTAGCATGATCATCAGAGCAGTCCTAAACTTTGCTATTGCCATGACAAAGTATACATTTCATTTCATAACACTTTACAATAAGCTCACATTGATTAAAGCTTATAGGTATCTTGAATTAACAATGAACAATATTTTTTAACAGTGTTTATTAATATTAATTAATATTCATATTGTTAATATTGATAATAAATAATATTATTGTTTATAATTATATAATTATAAATATATTTTTGTTATTTTTTTAATTCATGATACAATAACTAATTAAATTAATTTATTTGTATATTTAGAATTAGAGATTAACATTAACCTTGATACTGTTTATTGTTTCATGTTAGCTATTAAAGTAATATTGAAATAATTAGTTACAGTATTACAATTGATGTTGTCAGAATTTGGAATTGTTTCATAGTGTATGTTTACACGACAACCCCTGTATGTGAAAAACGCAAAGGAAAAACATTCCCATTTTTAGTACAATGACAACATTTGTCAAAACGTTTGCCGTTCACACTTATCCACGAAAAAGACTAAAAACTCATTATTATTGATGCCAGGCAAGTAGCTGGCGATGCCACTTTGTAAAGAAACACTACGCGCCTATAGACTGAACAAGTAATACACATGATGTCACCTTTTTCACAAATTCATGTTTTTGTATGCATTGAGATGATAGCGATATCTTTTTTTTTAAAAAAGTGCACTTTGAAATCCGTTTTCAAAAGTTTGTGTTTTCAGGCCCCCAAAATGTGTCATATAAATGGCCCCTTAATTTGCATTTAGGATGACGATAATAATAATAACTTATTGCTATTTATCCATATTTTGAATATTAATTTAATAACATTATTGTAAATTTATGTGTAAATGCATTTATGCCACATTAAATCTGTGCAACAATAAACCGTAATTTAAATGCACATTTTCATGTTCCATATGGTGAAATAGCATCCATGCAGCATTAAATGTAAATACACTTTTTTCATGGTATGTCCACTTCAGATGCAGCTTCGATGGCGCCTTTGCACTGTGAGTATGGCAATGATGAGTTGGATTCATCCAAATGACAAAAACAGATTGATGTGATCTTCATGTCTTGTGTCTTATGCATATAGTCAGTGTAAGATAAACAAATATTGAGAGGAGCTTGCTAAGGCAAGCACCATTACTACAATTGCTCATACTTTGGGGTAGAAATTTAAACTCATTACATTTACATTTAGTCATTTAGCAGATGCTTTTATCCAAAGCGGCTTACAAATGAGGAACATCACATGCAATTTATCATACAAGAGCCAGCAACTCTTGTAGTCCCACAATGCCAAGTAGTACAGAAGCTAGAGCAGAAGTAAAGGTGCAGAAAAGGGAAAGATATAGCAGAGGAGACAACTTTTTTAAATAGATCTTATTTATAGAAAGTGTGTTTGTTTTAGAAGGAGAAGATAAGTGCTCGCAGAAGAGATGCTATTTCTTGAAGATTGTGAGTGGAGGTTTGGAAGCTCAACCAACTATGCTTTCCAGTAACCGGTTTCTAGAAACTGTGTTTATTTCTACATACGTTTAATTTGTATTAAAGATTGAAATGCCTCAACTGTGAAAATGACTGTGAAAGTCTAAGCTCCACCAATTTACCAAAGAGATGTGTACTTAACTGTCTCAAAGGAAGCACAGTCTGTGCCAAACTTGTCCGCTGTCACTGCATATTCAGATCTATGCAAATGTAACTCCTACGTAATGAACTGCTGTTACCTCAGACAGTGAACTCGACATGTTTATGTAAATGATGGTTCATCACACACCTCAAAAGATACTACGATTTCTTTCCTATTGTTAGAATGAACACTTAAAGTTTAAGGCTCTGCAGTCATGATAACCCAATGTTATTCTTTCCACTGGCTTGTACTGTATACTTGTTGGTAAAAGCCTTGATTTTTTTATGCTGTTACATCGTTCTTGCTGTGCTTTTACAATTCTGCTGATGTCGAGGAATGCTGCACGACTGAAACTCACAGGGAACGTTACATATTCACATAACTTACATTGCCGCTTAACATTTATGCAGGCTGTCATACTGTTGCATTATTCATGAGACTTTTAAATCCAGAGGGAGGAGCAAGACAAAACACTTATCAAAGACAATCCACCTTTTTTTCCCTCACTCTTTTGCAGAGTGAGATGGCGGGAGAGGTGACAAACTGCTTCCGTGTCTTTACGAATATGCACATATACAGTACGGGACACTCACATAAACAGACTTAGTCCATTCAGTCCATTGGATTCACCATTCATTCATGGAATGTAATTCTCATATTTTAAACACAGTAATCCTCTAAACATGGATTTGCATAATGAAATTTTGACAATACTAGCTGAGAATTAAAAAAAGAAATGGAATAATAACAATTACATTTCACTTTCAAATTGAAAGTCCCATGCATTTTGCAGTAGCGACTTATGGAAATATTAGAGGTGCCCTACAAAGAAACATCATAGAAGGCCCATATGGCATGGAAATCTGTAATCAATGAGCACTTCACACCACCAACGGCAATCATCCACATCTGCCGTGAAGGAAAAATGTTGAGTCACTTAAACAAATGGCCTACCATTGCTACTACGGCACTTAAATCACGCATTTGAATAAACCTGTACCTAATAGTATCTCATCTTTCTGACACTTCCCAAGGAATAGGAGGACAGCTGCAGGCATCTGTCCTATAGTCCAGATGTTAAGATGGATCTGCCACGTTCAGGGGTGGCAGATGCTCCATTATATCGACTGCCACTAAACATTTCCTCTTCTGAATTATAACTAGCCTCCTTGCCATCTAATAGGCTTAGCAAATAAATGGAGGATTTGAATAAATCACAACCAATAACTCACCTCACAACCTGTCTTCTCCTCTCCCCAAAACCCATTTACGGACATTAGAGTCCGTTCTCTATAATATTGACAGCTATTTAAATATTTAGCCTTAGTTTAGGCAGCTCAGTGCAAATATAATAAAATCACATATCCATGCTTTGTAGACTGATTGTAGGTGAATGGGCAATTTGCAGAGTGTCTGAGTGCATCTTCTTCCCACCACACTGACTTCACGTTTAATCAGTCAGATTTTGCCTTTCTGGTTTGCTCACTGGGATTTCCAATCACTGCAACTCGGATTCAGGCGGAATAGTAGCTTTGTGATATGTGCATACCTTAAAATTGTAAAATACATTTTTAACCAATTGTGCAGGATTGTTGATAAAAACCATTGAGAAGCACTACCATGTGAATTGTCCATGAGCCCTGAACTGATATTTGCAGTATTATTATTTTTTTCCCTCCATTGAACGATTATAATACAAGAAATATTGGTTCCATTTATGGATCTTGCACTATTTTTTCCGCTGATGCAACTGAAACATTGTTACTAGCTACTCTGACATAGATTCCTGCACTATTCTGGTGCCACAAAAAAAAAAAATATATATATATATACAGTATATACTGCACAGTCTAGTTTGATTAAAGAATTAATAAATTACTTTTTAGTGTATTCAAAGATTCAGCGCCATCAGTATTGTCCAACTCTTGAACAAATGACTCTTATTTTTTTAAATGAATCAAACATATACAGCAAAATAATTGTCTAATTCCCGATCTAATGAGTTGATTCTTTTTAGTGAATCCAACAGCCTACAGCTAACTGTGAGTCTTAAAGTCACCATGAAACAAAAGTTGCAATGTTTTTTTTTGTGATGTGTTTTTTTTCCTCCCTATTGTGATGCATATCCAAGTGGCTTCTCGAACAAGAAAAAATGAAGTATGGGACTTGATTTTGTCCATGGGGGACTTCACCATACTTAGAGATTGGCATGGTTTTATTTCAGTTAGGCCAATAGCTGGTGTGATTTGCATTGAGAGATGATCTTATGGAAAGTGCCCCATGCCAATCTGGTGAAGGGAATGTGATGATGTGGGGCTATTTTAATTCCAAAGGCCAAGGGAACTTTATCAGGACGCATAGTATCCTGGATAAGAACTAGGAACAGAATCATTATGATTCCCCTCACACCATTGTGTTGTATTTAGGGACGGTTTACATGACACCATTGTAAACTAAAACCATACAACTTTGTATGCGTTTTGGCCGTTCATTTACACGACAACAACATTTTGGGTGCCTGAAAACACATAACTTTTGAAAACGTGTTTCAAAGTGCAAGTTTTTGAAAACATTCTCCGTTTAAACAAAAAAAAAGGCAAATCTCTGAAGATGATGACATGCACATGCATAATACATGTTCAGTCTATAGTGTTTCATCACCATCGCATGGCCTGGCAGTAGAATACAGCGTTTTTAGTCGTTCACGCGGTGACAGTGGTGTCGTCTGTAAGCGGCAAACTCAAAGGAAAAACTTCTCCATTTTAAGCATATCGATGTCGTGTAAACGTACCCTTAGGTTGAAGATCCAAATGCAGCTTTATTAGGACAGCACAGAATCGTAATCCATATAGCTATCAGGTAAAAGGTCAAACAATTCAAATGACCAACTGGGCAGAAAACACATGCAAAAGTGTATAATCCATAAAATAGGCAGATAATCAAAAACCAATACACAGGAAACCAGGATAACGCTCAGAAATGCAGTGTGACAAGACTTGGCAATAAGAAAATGAACACAGGGTTTAAAAAGGCAAACATAAATGAGGTAATGATGGACAGGTGGCAGTAATCAGAACATGATCAGTCCAGGCAATGATTTATGGGAACTGCAGGTTATACAGGTCCTTCTCAAAAAATTAGCATATTGTGATAAAGTTCATTTTTTTCCATAATGTAATGATAAAAATTTAACTTTCATATATTTTAGACTCATTGCACACCAACTGAAATATTTCAGGTCTTTTATTGTTTTAATATGGATGATTTTGGCATACAGCTCATGAAAACCCAAAATTCCTGTCTCAAAAAATTAGCATATCATGAAAAGGGTCTCTAAACGAGCTATTAACCTAATCATCTGAATTAACTAACTAACTCTGAACTCCTGCAAAAGATTCCTGAGGCTTTTAAAAACTCCCAGCCTGTTTCATTACTCAAAACCGCAATCATGGGTAAGATTGCCGACCTGACTGCTGTCCAGAAGGCCATCATTGACAGCCTCAAGCAAGAGGGTAAGACACAGAAAGAAATTTCTGAACAAATAGGCTGTTCCCAGAGTGCTGTATCAAGGCACCTCAGTGGGAAGTCTGTGGGAAGGAAAAAGTGTGTCAAAAAATGCTGCACAACGAGAAGAGGTGACCGGACCTTGAGGAAGATTGTGGAGAAGGACCGATTCCAGACCTTGGGGGACCTGCTGAAGCAGTGGACTGAGTCTGGAGTAGAAACATCCAGAGCCACCGTGCACAGGCGTGTGCAGGAAATGGGCTACAGGTGCCGCATTCCCCAGGTCAAGCCACTTTTGAACCAGAAACAGCGGCAGAAGCGCCTGACCTGGGCTACAGAGAAGCAGCACTGGACTGTTGCTCAGTTTTGCATGTCATTCGGAAATCAAGGTGCCAGAGTCTGGAGGAAGACTGGGGAGAAGGAAATGCCAAAATGCCTGAAGTCCAGTGTCAAGTACCCACAGTCAGTGATGGTCTGGGGTGCCATGTCAGCTGCTGGTGTTGGTCCACTGTGTTTTATCAAGGGCAGGGTCAATGCAGCTAGCTATCAGGAGATTTTGGAGCACTTCATTCTTCCACCTGCTGAAAAGCTTTATGGAGATTAAAATTTAATTTTTCAGCACGACCTGGCACCTGCTCACAGTGCCAAAACCACTGGTAAATGGTTTAATGACCATGGTATTACTGTGCTCAATTGGCCTGCCAACTCTCCTGACCTGAACCCCATAGAGAATCTGTGGGATATTGTGAAGAGAAAGTTGAGAGACGCAAGATCCAACACTCTGGATGAGCTTAAGGTTTTACTTGCACTTAATATTATCAAATTAACTAGCATAGAGACCAATAGGTATTTAGCAGTAGAACTCTTCCTTTCATTATCAATTAGCTGGAATTCATTAGAACGGATACAAATTACAGCCCTGTCCACCCTCCTAAATTAAACATACTTCAACTATTATTAGTTTGAAAAAGCTAGTATACTTTTAAATAAAGTGAAAATTTGTGACACAAGATGAGCACAGACTCTCTACGACATTTGCTGTGTTGCATAAAATTTACGAGGGATCAATTTACACCCCTTGTCTCACCCCCATTTGATTCTGTGTGATTGACTGCGATTGACTGCTATACCTACAACAGGAATAGCAAGCATTTAACCTAACCTCGTCACATCAGCCTGCCCACTCTAATGAGCAGTCAGCGCTGACAGCCCCAGCCCTGCAGCTGTGCGGACCGCTGAATCCTCAGCAGGAACACACACAAAAGCACGGCCACTCTGTAGGTAATGCACCAGATCACCAGCGTCTCTCTACAGATGGATGCCCACTCAGTGCATGTGTGCTTCTTTGTGAGTGCTGCAGAAAGCTAGGGAACTTCATCCTCCACAATGCATCCATCCTGTGCCAGACACTTAGGCAGCAGCCCACAGCTCCCTCCTGCCCTCTTCTTCAAGTACAGCCCCCCAGAGAGTCAAGGCTACAAAGTATGAAGAATGGCTGTCAATCGTATACCTCAAAAGGTTTACCAATCTTAAATTGTGACTGAGTGCATTTGGAGGATGTGGTGGATTGGTGCTGTTCCCAAGAGTGTAGAAAGTCAATATGAAATTATGTTTCTCATTCTTTTCCCTATCCACTCCCTGTATGATTACAGCAAGAAATTGTAAAATTGCATTTTACAGTAGTATGTGTGGACAAAGGATCGGAATTGCTAAGGAATTTAGTGATTATATTTCTGTTTTCTGTTAACGATTCTGGTTCAATAACAGTTCCATTAATGATTGTTTAGCATTTTGAAGAAATACAATTAAAAACAATTCTTATGCCCTTAGCTGTCTGTTGCAAAATTATGAGACACTCGAAATATAGGGTATAGTCTCTAGAACGTCTGGATAGCTAACAGAGATACATTGAATCTCTGATTTTTAATGGCATTTCCTAAAATTCAATAATTAATCTTAACTACATATTAAATTTGTCCATTCATCACATATGTGTGTCTTTAATTGAACAATTGAATCATATTAATTGGTCAATCTAGGTGCACTGATGGTGTCACGAGACTAGCTACAACATAACAGTTCATAACGGAAGCAATATAGTTTCGGGTAACTGATCTGAGGCAGATTAACTTAATAACAATTAAATAAGTGTTCATATGACTCGTTTATTCGAGAGTTGGACTGGACTTTCCCCGTTGTATTTTGATTCACTACAAAGAACCAGCTAAGTAATTTATTCAGGAGTCGAACTACTGGTATGTTTTAATTCATATACATTATAACGAACTGCATGATTCTTTCCTTATTTGACCATACTTCCGCTATAGCCTATTTGAATAACTAAAATAACCGTCTTGTAAGAGTCAATTTTTGGCACTGCGCTGTTTTTGATTAACTAAAAAGAACCAGGTCTAATTCAGAGTCAATTCGCGAAATCGGGCGAGATTTGTGTAGTAGTTAGATTTATTTAGATGTGTTTAGTAGTGGTAAATCGCCGTTAAAAAGTAGTGCGTACTGTGCTCTACTAATGCACGATCGACAATCTTCAGCTGAACCGAATGACAAAAAAAAAAAAAAAACGGTTCAAGTATTATTGTTTTATAAATGTGTTCCTGCACAACAGATATTGTGGTAGCTATACTTTGCAAGATAGTAAATACTTTATATTTATATTGTTTGCCAAAGGTTTATTCTACATAGTCTACTCTATTTTGCTCCACGTGTTGCTTATATAATTCCAAATTCGAAAATATAATTTTAAATGCTTTCTGCGTACAATGATGTGTTAAAATCTCAGATCAGTTCTCTCACGTGGCACACAGCCCTCTTCCCTTCAGTGTCGAACCCACACCATTTATAGCCTCGCAGTAACCTACAATCTTATTATGAGATTTAACTTTGCCCCAACTGGACTTGTGGATGAGCAGTGCTCTAGTCCCGCTCCTCAACTCAACTAATAAATGACTGGAAATAGTTATAAGGCGCTGTCGCTCGTGTTATGACAGACAAAACAACTCTGCCATGTCTCTGTCTGTGCGGAATACATAAAGGCTCTGCCTTGAATTAACCACTCGCTCTTTAATGGATCTTTGAGGATAGCGCTTGACGCAGTGAGGAGCTGCAGCTCTTTGTATTCCGAGGCCAAGAGGAACCTTGTGTGTGTGTGTGTGTTTTTTTTGTTTGCTGTTTGCTGTTTTTTTTTTTTGTTTTTTTTTTGCCCCCGTCCGATATCTACTGGCTCTTAGAAAATGTCAAGGGGATACATGGTGACATAGGGACCCCGGTTTGGTTACGGAGAGACTCTCGCTTCGCTCTGCGAAAAAGGTGAGTGAGATATGCTTTGGAATGTCGCATCTACGTCGCTTCTAACGTTAGTTTTGTTGGACGAGAAATGAAACAAGTGCAAGTGTAGGCTGAGACATGTAAGTTATACGTGTGGCTTTTGTACACCCGCGTATTTGCAACAAATGCCTCGGTGTGACTTGTCTAACTTGTAAATGCATCGTCGAATGTGTTGAGTTTGACAGCGCGCCTTAACAGACTCGAAATTAACACGATTTCGGTTTGTTTTACACTAAGGCGTGATATCTACGTTCAAATTTGCACGCGAGTTGAGAGCGCGTTTCTTTTGGAGTCATTTAGTATTCTACATGGAATAATTGGACACATAATGACGTGATGAGGTCATATATGGGATTCTAAACTATATTAACCAAGGAAACACTATATGAATGTTAGTTGATGGGTTGTTGAACTCTAAAGTGTCTCACTTAGAGATGTTACAGGACTGAATATCTCGTGCTTTCGCTAACATCTCCGGAATGCCGCCAAATGTTTCAGGACCTTGGACAGCAGATAGGTTTAGTTTGCCGCTAGAGTTCGCCTTTAGCCATAAAAATGACAACTGATTGACACTTTCAGCCCTCAGTCGCTAGATTGTATTGAATCGCGTGAGTATATGTGGGATTTGTACATGGCAAATACACTTATCGTAGCTAATCGTATCCGTTTACACCAACGGAGCTCCGAAAGTTTCCCAGTCTAGTAGTGTTCATCTTTTTCCATTATGGTTATAACCATGAAAGTGTGCTGCTTACTGTATATCTAAAATACAATTGGTTTACCAGTTGTGTGTAGAGCTGCTGTTGAATGAAAAAGCCGTGCATGAGTTTCTCTCTGAGGACTGCACGTTAAGATTGCTAAATTAAGAAATAATTTGAAGCTAGTAGTTTAATAAATTATTCAGAGACATTATAATTGAGTTGAGATTGAATATATGACGCAGACATACTTTGGAGTAAGTCAGAATTCAAATAATTATATGGAGTAGATGCAGTGATTTCATAAAACTTTGAGATCAAGAAAAATAACACTTTACAAACATACTCTGTTTAAAAAAGTGCTAAAGGGGTTTAAAAAGAAAAGACATGAAAAATGACCAAACCTAATCTGTTTTATAGGACTGTATACTGAGGAGTATCAGCATACCTAGTTATCTGTGAAATGTAAGTGTCGCATGCTTTAAACTGTGAAATATGTGCATCCAATTGGATATGCGTTTTATTCATCTTGACTGACATAACTGTACAGTTACATGAACTTTGAGACTCACTCTCAGAAATATCCTAAGTATATTAGGTCACCGAGTAACACAGTTCATAATATAAGAAAAGAGCTTAGTCCGGCATGCTACCGTCAGAGCAGTGTATTGTAAGAACTTGATCAGCAAACACAGCAACGGTGTCTCAGCTTGTAAGTAAAGCACATTTCCCCTTTAAAAGACGCAAATGCATTTAGCAGGACAAACATGCACATTTGGCAGGCCAAAACCTTTTCATTGTTTTTGTTAAATGAAAGTTTTGTATTTTGAGACTGAGAAATTACTCTCCAAGTTCTCAAAACCCAAATGTTAAGATTTTAATAGCTTTTTCAAATGCAAAGTGCAAATGAACTTAATAATTTTGGTCTTACAGAGCTGTTTTATTTTGACTATAACAGGTTGCCTATCCTGCAAAGTATTGTTGTAGCCTAAAATAATCAATGTTATTCAACTGAAGCAGGCTTTTTCAACTTGTATAGACCCAGGGACCCCTTATCCAGATTTTGAGCCAGACCCTCAAAATAATAATAATAAAAAATATATCTATTTTTTACTGTAACAGTATATATACATATATAAAATTATAAATATATATATAATTATATATATATATATATATATATATATATATATATATATATATATATATATATATATATAATTACTATCATTAAGAAAAAAATGCTTAGCATTAGTTAGAAATTTAGAAATAGTCAATAGCTCTAAATGCCATGAACATGTACGTTGTATATGTTTCAAATATCTTAAAGACCATCTGGAGTACATTCAGGGTACCCGATTGAAAACCCTGTCGGAATGATTATTAATATTATTATTATTTTGGATCTTTGTGCATGTTGGTGAAATATCATTCTACAACCTGTACATAGATGACCGATGGTGAATCGCACTCTTTAGGCTACATCAGACATACTGAGAATCTCCACCCTCACTTTAGTTCATTGGTAAAAGCCAAATCTAAATCATTCTGGATCTAAAAATCAAATCTAAATGTTTCGTCAGGAGGAATTACTCAAGAGCTTTGCCTT
Organism: Gila orcuttii; assembly: GCA_026230005.1. NCBI lineage: Eukaryota > Metazoa > Chordata > Actinopteri > Cypriniformes > Leuciscidae > Gila > Gila orcuttii. Next base: position 41,350,057 of record JAPDVR010000003.1, on the reverse strand, counting down.
ACCATAACCTAACGTTCAACAAAGAGTTGCGTTGTTCAAAAAAACAAAAACATCATTTGCTAGATGTGTGCATCTGTCCCTCTCTCTCTCTCTCTTTCGCGCGCTCTCTCTCTTTCTCTCTCTCTCTCTCTTATCTTGATTATGCAGCTTGGAGATTGAGTCAGCTGTTTTGTATGCAAGGTGTCTGAGCCAGGCTCTTTGTGGAGGAGAGAGCAATCGTGCCGCGGATACAGAGAAAGAGAGAGAGATGGATAGACAGACAGATAGACAGAGTGAGCAGAAGATGGCAAGATGGGGGTGAAAAAACGGTATGTCTATATGTGCGGTGTTGGATTAGCACTCTCATATTAATATCATATTATCTGGCTTTATAAAAAGCATCCTTTATGCCTGCAGCACTCACATATGGCATAACAAATTATAAATTATGAAGCCACCCCAATGTGCTCACTTAATACATAGAGTCATAAAACACAAGTGCAATTGTTGGTGATATGTGAGATAGAAGGCTTTTACAGCCCCACTGAGTGTGTTGATAATGGATAAAGACAGTTCTGAACCGATCATTCTGAGAGATGAGCGCCGTGATCCAGAGTACAGAGGAGATTAAAAGAGAATATTTACATAGATAAGGCAGAAGCAGACATTTATAGCAATCAAAACTTTGAGATATTTGAAATTATAGCTTCATTATTATAATGTTGGTTTGTTTCTGTGTCTATTATAGTTGCGGTACAAATGGAGTATTGTAAGTAAGCTAATAAAATAACTACTGAAATAGTTTCAGTTTCAGTAATGTTAATTACTAGAATATAACAAGTATAATAACTTTTAATCAGATCTGTTTCACTTTTCCAAGTTTTGGGGTTGGAAAGATTTCATGTTTTTGAAAAAAGTCCCTTATCCTCACCAGTGCTGCATTTATTTGATCAAAAATACAGTTAAAACGTAAAATTGTCAAATATTATTTCTTTAAAAAAAATGTTTTCTTTGTTAATATACTTTAACATTTAATATATTCCTGCAAAGCTGAATTTCCAATGGCTATTACTCCAGTCTTCAGTGTCACATGATTCTTCAGAAATCATTCTAATATGCTGATTTGCGGCTCAAGAAACATTCATTATTATCAATGTTGAAAACAGTTGTCCTGTTTAATATTTTTGTGCAAACCAGCATCATACATTTTTTTCATGATTCTTTAATGAATAGAAAGTTTAAAAGAACAGCATTTACTTGATATAGAAATCTTTTGTATTATTATTAAACTTTCCACTGTCACTTATTATCACTTTAATGTATCATTGCTGAATAAAAGTGTGTATGAATATATATATATATATATATATATATATATATATATATATATATATATATATATATATATATATATATATATACTAGATCTCTTACACTGCTGATGTTGATTATTGCTGCTGCTTCAGAGCATATATGGACTTAATACTTTTAATAGATACACGGACTATGAGCATGTAATATGCTGCTGCTGCATAAATACACACATAAATCCCATAGTAGATCTAGGCAGGGGAGCTGGGGGAGGTGGAGGGTTTCAGAGGACCCCTGAAACCGCTCTGCAGAATTAGCTTAATGCAAACAACGAACCAGACTATATAAAAGTTGAGCAAGCAATCTCATTGGCTGCAGATTAATTATTCCAGATTACTTTAAGACTTAAAACATGCATCTGATTTTAGACATGCATGCTTTATTCATAAGATACCAATTTTACTTGTAGCTGTATTTTAGGAAAGCTACAGGTGTAGGCACTTAACTTATACATAAACACAGCGGATAGACCTCTTGGAATCATGCAGGAATGTGATATGACTATATGAGACTGGAAGGACCCTATTTTTATTCATACGCCAGTATCCAAGAACTGAGGCGGAGGAGGTTGACTAGGGGAGGAGGGGCTGTCCGTGGTCCTGAACACCCATGAGAGGCTGTTGGACTGAAGTGGCATATTGGGCTTTGATTCGTTGTGATATGAAGTATGTACTTTTGATAGATGTTTCTTGTTTACACATTGAGACGGCAGCCTTTTGATTTTAAATTGATGGGGATGTTGTAAGCCTGTGGCGATGTCCCTTGCGCTTCAACGCACATTAGCAGCTGGATATGTCTTGTAGGAAACAAAGGTTTTACTATACCTGAATGCTTGAGGGCCTTCGATACAGTGATATGGAGATTCAAGACTAGGTCTGTTTTTGAAGGTTTTTTTTTTCTTTTCACATTTTTTTTTTTATCCCGAGCACAATAGCTCTTGGCAGCAATGCACTGCCGTGTTGGGAGGGACTGACTGGGAGCTGACAGCAAGTGTTAAGCCTTGGGACAGCTTGAAATTGACAAGTAATTAAAATTTGAAGCAAATGTTCAGAAAGGGGAACATGGAGGTTTCAGTGAGCATCCATTGGCCTCTACAGTGAGTTAAATAAGTGACTGGAACTTTGAGATATGGCTGAAATTACAAAGCCGATGTCCTTACAGCCTTTGCCTTTGAGTGCTGTTTTATTTCAATTTAGCAAAGCAAAGATTGCACAGTTGTTGCGATTGTATCTCTTGGAAAGCACACAAATGGCATTAACAGCTTCACCTTGAATCAGCAGCTTGTATGAGTCATTAACCACATGGCTAGCGATTACCGAGCGGTCTGGGCCATTCCAACCCTGCAAGCACCGAGGCAAAGTTTGCTTTGGAGATTGCAACTCTAACACTGAAGATGTCACTGTCAGTCGCAGCTGTATTAAATACAAATGATGCTCTCAAAGCTATTAGGATAAGATAACATTGACTAAGTGGGACCAGTGTTTTGGAACCGTTGGTGAAACAGATGGTCCCTTTAAAGAACCTATGTGTAGTTAGTGAAGGCTACAGTTCTGGACAGTACATGCAGATTAGTTTTGCAATAAATTTGGAATCTTGCTTACAGCATAAACTGGTTGCAATTAAGTCCAAACTGTATTAAATAAAACTAAATCGATATGGCTATGGCATGGGTCAATGGGGCTTATTTTGTCTAATCTATTAATTTATTCAAAAATACAATTTATAAAAAATGCAATTCATACATGCAATGACTTGAAAACAATTGTTCTGTGATTGAAAATGACAGACACACACACACACCCGCACACACACACATATATATATATATATATATATATATATACTTAAGAGAGAAGCAACAATTAGAGATTGTGTAAATACAGATACAGTATGCAAATTTTATTTATAGAGTTGTACATACAGTACATAATGCACTGTACATAAGTCTTCTGTTTCAGATGTTTAACACATTATTATTATTATTGTTTATTTTATTTATTTATGTTTTTTCCTTAGTCTCATTTAAATGCCTGTTCTCATGTCATACATGTATTGTGACACGTCCCCAAAGCTAGGAGAGGTTTCGCCACAAAACACAACCACAAGAGAGACAGGGGCAGCGTTAACAGAAACTGTCTTTTATTTAACAAAAGGGATCCAAACGGGAACTTAGGTTCTTCCCGGTCTGGGGTACTCATGACAGCTGCGTTTCTACCGTCCGCTTGAAGTCTAGGCCTCCTTGAAGGGGGAAGACAGAGAAAACGAAAGGCAAAGTTGGTAAAGCAGAGGTTACAAGGTTAACTGTGTCTTTTCTTTGTCTTCAGCTAGTCTCACTCTAGGCCTCCCTGTGCTTCTTCACCTCGTCCTGGGGTTGTCTGCACCCAGGACCATCTCTCTCTTTAGTGAAGCACAGATCCCAGATTTATAGTGACCTCCATTGGGCCATTATTGGCCACAGCTGTGAGTGGTCCCATGTTTGAAGGGTGAACAGGTGGAAGTATTCATAATTGATGATTTTTCCCAGCTGGGACCTACTTCTTTGCTCCTGGGCTCCTTTCTCCAACATTGGCCTGCCACAGTATGTATATACAGTATGTATGTATGTATGCATGTACCAAGAGCTCCTGTAAAAACCACAACAAATTCCTCTTGTGTTTGCGCACACTTGGCAAATAAAATTCATTCTGATATCAGAAGTAGGCTAACTGTAAACATATATATATATATATATATATATATATATACATATATATATATATATATATATATATATATATATATATATATATATATATACATATATATATATATATATATATATATATATATATATATATATATATATATATATATATATATATATATATATATATATATAAACACAATCATATATTTGTTGCCATACATTTTAAAATGTCTGGGTGATAAAACTATCCTGATATCACAATTTAAAAGCCTCATTAACAGAATGACATTCTTAAAAAAGGAAACTTAACTTAAATATTGTGGTATGAAATTATTTATTTGAAATAGAAATGTCATGTGGTGCAACCTATACAGTACATACAGCAAAAATAAAATAAAAATAAACAGGAAATTATATTATCATTGAGACAATTTATTTATTTATTGCAAATGGTGATTGAGATGTGTACAGTCGCATGTATTCAAAGTGTAATGAAAATATGTTATTGCTATACTTGATTTTTTTTTCCATCTTTAGCACTTATATATTATTGACCAATACAATGAGACCAGTTTGAAGTATCTCTTTTCATTTATGTCCATTGCTAGACATTACTGTGCAGTTTGCTGTCGGCACTCTTACTATGGGCAAATCCTTTAGTGATCAGGCATCACGTCCGGGAGCATAAGGGATATTGAACATTATCACAGCCAACCCCCCCCCCTCCCTCCCCTCGTTGTCGTCGTCATCATCATCCCTCCTGCGAAGTAATTAGAGGTCTGGATACAAAGTAGCATGGCTGTATACCTGTAAAATCCATTAAAGCTGGTGATACATAACAGGTTTGTCAATGCTCACTTCAGAGGTTCTTTTATTGATTGAGTTTTTGAGCAGCCAGCCACTCTCCTCAAATAGTTCTCTCTCTCTTGCTGTTTTTATCATGTGTGCTTGACTGATGAATATGCATACAGTGCATGGGGTTTAGGGGTTATAAGGCCAGTGTAATCATAAACCATTGGTGTATCGATAAAATGTGTGATTCATGTGACGCAAAGCAAAAGTTGTGCTTTTGGGGACATAATGTGTTTTTCTTTACTAACCACAGATAAACTTTTACATACATGCTGCTCACTTATTATTGTAGCACAGTTTGTGCTGAATACAGTGTAATCAGACTTTAGCCATTAAAAATGTTATAAGCCTTCATGTCAACTACCAGTCATTAGAGTATTAGTAGACTGTCCAACGCTATCTCACGACCAATTCGTACGAATTTGTACGAGTGATTAAAAAGTGGCTAATTCGTATGAATTCGTACGACCTCACTAATTCGTACGAGTGAGGTCATATGAATTCGTACAAATAAGCCACCTCGTAAAATTCGTACGAATTGCCGTGAGATCGGGCTGGACTGTCTGCTTAATATCTGCTAACACTTTATTTTGATGTTCCACAACAGGCATTCTACTGAATATATGTAACTTTGCAACTACATGTCAACTTATTACTAACATGAAACCTAACCTAACAGTCTATAAACATAATAAAAGTGAAGCTATTTGAGAAAAGCTTCCTTTTTTTTAAATAATGAATAAAAGTATTTGTAATAAAAAAAAAAAATCATACTCACTCAAATCTTTAGAATGGTATGAATGTATCATGTTTTCCATAAAAATATTAACAGCAAAAACTTTGTTTTCAACATTGATAATAATAAGAAATGTTTCTAAAATCCTATTAGAATGACGAATAAGTCAGGGTTCTTTAGTCAGGGTTCCATCACGGTGTCATTGTATTTAACAGGATCAATATTCTTGATCACTCTGCATGTCAAGCAAGAGCTGACGTTTGCATATACTTCACACACTCACTGTAAAATTGCTTCCTATTGAATGAAATGTCCATATAGCAATCACTGTAATTAGTTCACATGGAAACTCAAGGCCTGTGCAATGACGCCAAAGCCAATATAATACTTGTGCGGCAGTCCAAATACACTGTCTAAGAGTATTTCAGGGTCGACTCTCAATATAAAGCATGAGTCCAGGAGTGTGCTCTTGTAAATTCCATGTGCAGTTCTTAATAATGCTTTTGGCTGGGTGGAAAAGTGTAGTGTCCTCAGGTGGTCCCTCCCTGAGATATACAAGGGCTTTCATACTCTTGCCATGTTCAATACTTTCTATTTCTACTTTCTATCAAATCTTTTTGTGAATGAACGACATGCTGGCTCACTGTGAATGCTGTGTTTTTAGTTCGGTGACAGAGGCCATGAACTGTGAATTTAGTAGTAAAATGCATATTTAAAAAATCAAGTATGTCTTCTTACATTCTTAAACAACTCATATATTTATACATGTATTGTATTTGTCATATTGCGAAATCAGAGACTATCCAAATGCAGGTTGGATCCAAATGTAGTAGGTTTATTAAATGAACCATCGAATACAAACAACTCAAAATCTGCAAAACAAAACTGCGAGTAAACAAAACTGAGCGCACCAACATGACAGCTATAGAAAGACCTGATAAACAACATGGGAAACACAAGGGCTGTATATACAGACAAACTAACAAGATAACAGGGTAATGACACACACCTGTGGATACAATCAAGGGGAACCAATGAAACAAAAGGACTACAAAACTAGACACAGGAAACTAGAAATACATTTACAACATACAAGTCCAAACAAACAGGGGACATGTAACAGTATTTGAATATTTAAAAAATATATATATTGTACTTTTCACTAATAATCAATGACTGTAAGTCAGTACACTGTAATAAAAAATATTGTTGAAGTAAATAAAACATTATTTGAATATGTTTTACAAGAAAATACAAGAAAGTGTTTCTACTTCAAATTTTCATGTTTAAATCGAATGTGTTACTTGCTGTTTGTTTGTAATAAGTTAAGATATTTACTAGCGAGTGAAAACTATATCTATGCCATTTTTTTCAGTGTAGTTTAATATTTTCCAGTCATTTTTATTTTATATATGTTAATCAGACCACTTCGTTAGCTGTGTATTTCATTCTCCTGTAAAAAAAACATGAAGTAATTGCACTTTGTATCTTTTTCAAATACTTTACACTTGGTCCCTTTTGAACAATCTGTTGTCTATAAGTAACTTTACAACTACATGTCAACTTACTCACATTAGAGTATTAGACTGTCTGCTTAATATCTGCTAACTCTTTATTTTGATGCTCCAGAACAGACATTCTACTGACTATAAGTAACTCTGCAACTACGTCAACTTATTCGAACCCTACCAGTCTACTGATTGTTATGAGGATGAAGGATGAACCCAATCGCAGACAGCAAATAATACAAACAGGGGTTTATTAATGACAAAAACAGAAAACAAAACCCACGATGGGGCAAAACAAGACAGGATAGACTAAGACAATAAACTAACAACTAAGACAGGAACAAACACTTCTCTTAGACAAGACTTCCAACAAGTAACTCACGGCTTGATTCACACAAAACAGGTCACAACATCAAACAATGAACCGGCACAAGACAGCAAACACAAGGGGATTAAATAGGGAACACTAATGGCGAGGACAGGTGAAACTGACTAGACAATAATGACAAGACGAGGGTAAAAAGGGGGCGGAGTTACATAAGGAGACAACACAAGCACATGGCCCAAACAACAGACCATGCACTTGTACACAAAACATGGGTCTGTCATGATCCTGCCACAAGACCAGGAAAAATCAAGGACATGATGGCAGAATCATGACACTGATACTCTACTAGCACTCTAATGAGAGTTAGTAGACATGTAGGTGCAATTTTACTTATAGTCAACAAAATGTGTTAAAGGGACCATCAAAATAAAGTGAAACCAAGTTTAAAATGTCATGACTTATTTCAGAGCTGCATTGTTTATTTCATGACTTGAACTAGTATTAAGCAATAGTTTTAAATCTTGAATACTTCTGGAATCAAGACGGCTGGAAACATGGTCTGTCACTTTGCACTCCATTTGAAAATGAAAAAAATGCAACGGTTCGTTTATCACGTTTCAGGATTTCACTCATTGCCTAGTGGGACAGAATAGGATGAGATATTAGAAATGTGTTGAGAATGAAAGTGTAGAAATAAATTGAGAAACAGGTGCATGGAAACAGCCAAACTACCATCTGCTAGAAAATGCAAAAAAAAAAAACGACACACACAAAAAAAAAACTGTCTCATACTTGCAGATCTGATTAATGTCTTCGTCTGCTCACCAAAGACAATTCAAACAGATTGGGATATTGTGTAAAATGGGATGTCTCTCAGGAAATGAAATGGGAAGCAAAGGTAATATCATTCATCGTGTAGTGCTGTACATATGGCTGTAGAGGAGGAAAAAGCTGCGAAAGCAAACACCATGTCTGTCTTTGTGTCAAGTGTGTCACTGTTTACCCTCTCCTGGGGAAAAGCTCATTTATAATCTGACTGTGTGGCTTGTTCATCACAGTAAATAATAGGCTACTTCATGCCCACATGACAATTCAAACAGTCCACTCTTCAGGTTTTCCTCAGTTCCATCCTGCCCCCCAATTGAATCTGCAGGGCAATTTATTCGTGTGTAGAGCCGTATCACGTACAGCCTGAGTGCCTTCTTTTTTTATTTCTGACAGACTTATCTTGTTGATGGGGAGAAATATAAGAGAGGATGTTTTTCTCAGACAGCATCACAGAGGAAAGAGTCGGGCAGATCATCGGCCCGTATTCTAGCATGCCGGTAGCGTGAACTGTGCACTCTACAAACAGCGGATATCAAATATTTTCCATCCTTTTTTGAGACGTCTTGTTGTGTTCTTTTGTCAGCGGCCACCAAGACATTTACACAAAACTTGAACTTCAAATACAAAGCTGGTGGCTAAATGTGTAATGTTGGTCAGTTTGAAGAACGTGTTTCTATGACAAATAAATTAAATATACAGTTAATATATGTAGAATTAAATATGCCTCTTCATGGATGAGGATTTTACCAGTTTCTGAATTAAAATGTATTTTGATTATTTTTGCTGTTTAATTCTGTTTGTAAAATTGTCATGGGGTGTTATTCCTAAAGCGTAACGACATTTATGAATTATTTTTAATAAACGTAACATTTTTGGGAAAATACTTCTTTAAAAAATGAAAATAATGATTAAGATCGGTGCAATTGAAGGTGTAAGGAAAATATGGTTCTTGCTGGTTTCAACTGAATGGATAGTTCACTCAAAAATGAAAATTTGGTCATAATTTACTCAACCTCAGGTCGGTCCACACCTGTATGAATTTCCTTCTTCTGTGCAGGGCTTCGTATGAAACCATGCACCATAAACACAAAGAGCACATCTGTATGAACTTGGCATGTTTTAAACTATCTGTAAAAAAATAATGTGATCAATAAGTTATGACAACATGTTTTTACATTGCTTTAACTCATCAAAAATAAGCAAAGTTAAGCAATTTTCAACTTTTTTATAAGTTATACAAATTCAGCTAATTTTTAAGTCAGTGTAATGTAATTTAAGCTGAAATGACTTAAAATGTTTAAGTAAAATCAACTTGGATGTTTAAGGCAGCAACTTTTTTTACAGTGTAGATATTTTCCTAGATTGTTTTTGAGAACCTCTTGACCCAGTTGAAATGACAGACCCACATTTCTCATGTAACTTATCAATGTCATTTCCTCCAATAAATAAATAAATATAAAATCAGCACTGTGGATTAAGACTCTTGCAACCATTTGTCCATTTACTGGTTCAGAGAAATAGCTTTGATACTTAACAGGGAGGAAGATTTTCAGGGGCGTCTGTAGAGTTCTCTAGCAGACATGTGGAGCATTGTTGATGCTGAATGTGACCAAGCGCTTAACAAGAACCTGTTACATATTAATATGACAAAGCCAAAAGGGCAGAGATTCTATGACCAATATCTTGCTAATGTGCAATATTGATCGCTGCTTTTCCGGGATACCATTAAGGACTTCTATAGTTGTTCAAAGTTCAGGAGATAATTAAGTAAAATGTCTTTTAAACTCTATTGACTGCAGATTGCACCAGCTGCCAAGATGGGTTTTAATGCATAAGATTTTAAGGGCCTCTAAGCATTTCTGCCACGATGGACCATAAATTTCCCTTTTGGCTGGCACAGGCTTACCTCAGAGCAAGCATCTGTCCATAATTAAGGGCTGGGGATTGTTTTATATCATTTATCTGATGCCTATTTAAGAGGTCACATGATTAAAGAGCACTACTTTCATTAGAAATCTTTGGGAAATCAACTGATATTCCCTTGCTGTGTGGAGATAAAGAGCACAGTTGCCATAGAAACTGTCTCTGAAGTTGCCGGAAAACATACAGTCCTAGCGTCTACTTATTAAAAATGTGCAAATATTCACACAGTTTGTTGGCTACGCTGTATGCTAACGCTCCAATTAGACTATCTCGCTGCACAGCGGATGGGACCTCTGCTTGCTCAGACCTCTTTTAGCGTTAATTTCATTCAGAGGTTTACATGCATCTGTATATAATTACAGTGCATACATCACTCTTGAAAGATTCAAGCTCCATATTAGTTGAAAAATGAGTTTTTAGCTTGAAATAAGCCTGCTGGTTTGACAATCTGCTTTAGTATCACCTCCTTTTACAGACACTGTGGGACTCTTGAAGTGGAGGCAGACATCTTAATTGCATTAATGATTTGGAGTTTATTGGAGACTCAGGAGATGTAACTGAGATTTCTATCTATCTATCTATCTATCTATCTATCTATCTATCTATCTATCTATCTATCTATCTATCTATCTATCTATCTATCTATCTATCTATCTAGCTATCTATCTAACTATCTATCTAGCTATCTATCAAAATGTCTGTGCTTATATTTATATATTTTTTATGAATTTAAAAAATATACACATATTTAATATTTTTCATCACAACTCTCTCATATTATGCCTAGGGCATCTTTTTTTTGTTGAGCTCTGAGAAAGAAATGAGGTGTATTTGACAGAGTAAGAGTATAGAGCTACAAAATTAACCAGATATCACCGTTCAGATAATTTGATCTTGGAAGAATTTGATGAAAGATGTTGGAGTTTATATCTTGGCAAATCTAATCACAGTGTCATTGTTGCTATCTCTTTTGAAACTCCGGAGGACACATGTCTGAGAAAAATCAGAAGAGAAATCTTACAAGAAGGTGATTTGAGCATTTAATCTCATTGTTGTCTAGCAAAAACAATTGGGATATTAAAGAGATCTCACTGGCGATTTTTCTTTTTCCTGTGGTCTTTTCTTGGATCCGTTTCGGGAATAGGTAAGACGAAACGGCAAAAAGCTACAGATTATTTTGCAGCCTCATAAAAAGTGTTTGTCACTTGTTGTTTTGCCTTGAGTGGTTCCAGCCATGTAGACCTCTGCCTAGTCATTTCCACAAAAGCGGCCAATCCGATGATGATGGATTGCAGCCTAATGAAGGTGGACATAGCATTGGGCTTTCAGGGCAGCAACTTCACACAGCAACACCTACTGAATTAAATCAATTTAACTCAGTATATTTGTGTGCCCTTAGCAATAAATTCGATCTCACTGCATGCCAAGCTTAAAGAAAGCCTTTTTACGGCATTCCCAATTCAGATTACACTGTGACATTCATTCAACCGCTTTTTCTTCCCCCGTCTGTTCACATGCTTTGCCAAAGTCCAGGTGGATTTCAGTAATTACGTTGGCATGTTGATCCGAAATGATCAAAACCCATCCCTCGTTTTCACGTGAAAATATTCTCGCTAAATGAGGCGATAATACGCGAGTCCTTCACGGCAGCCTTGCCCGTGTTGTATGAAGATGATTTGCAGGCCTGCGGTTTTAATGATTATAATCCAGGCCCGACAGCTGGTAGAAACAGTGGTGCCTCCCCAGCTGCAGCGCGTGAGACTGATGTTCCACCTGTTGTCTCCTTACCCACATGCCCACTGTTTCTCATTAAACAGAGCCGGCTTTCACAGCCAATCAGAATGACCCGCTGATTACCTATTGTGAAGGTGGGAAAAGACTGGAAGAGAGATATAATGTAAAAGAGAGAGAGATAGAGAAAAGCATTTTCTCACCATGGGATTGGAGATTGCAGCGCGCGTGAAGTGTTATCCTGAAGATAAATATGGATATTCACGGAAGCACTGCGTGCCAATTACAGCTTCTCACTTCAGCTCTGGACCACCTGAGCCAGTAAGAGAGTTAAAGATGTGAGAACGATCTCCTCTGGGCTCTGCTTGAGTAGAAAAGCAGGAAAAAAGTATAAACGTGATCAGGCTGTGCGGTGGGTATTTACCTCCATCTGATCCTATCACTTTTACACAGCCGTGGAGTAAGTGTACACGTTGTTAAAACGTCCTATAGATTTAAAGCAGCTCAGAGAGGCACACTCCAGTTTCACAGAGAGCTATCAGATGCAAGTAAAGGATATTCCAGCCTAATGCTGTTTTTTTTTGTGCTTGTGTGTGTGTGTGTGTGTGTGTGTGTGTGTGTGTGTGTGTGTGTGTGTGTTCTTGAATACTACAGTAAATGATCAAGCCATTCTCAAATGAGGCTTTTAAAGTCTAGATCGATTAGTTATGAAATATTTAACATGCAGGGTTATAAAAGGCAATCAATGAAATGCGCAAATTATGAAAAGTCAGGGGTGGTTTGGTGCTCTATTTTTCCATTTGTTTTTTTTTTTTTTGGCATCTAAAAATTTAAAGAAGAAATTAGTCTGTAAATAAAGGCTCTCAATTTTGGACTGGATAGAAGAAAAGCAAGTAAAGAGATTACTGTTGGCCTTAAATGGGAAGGCTATGCCATGGCCAAAAGCGTAGTCTTTCTTAAAAGGGCTTTGGAATTTTGTGGATCATTGCTCTAATTCTCCTTTTCTTGTTGATATTTCCCTCATAAATGCATGCAAACAGCTGCCAGCAAATGTTCTCTGCTGTATGTTAGCTTCAACACTTTGTGCTTGTACAGAAAAACTAATTGTACAACCATTTTGAGTCTTCGCAAACATAAATTTGGCTCTCGCATCTTGGCACTTTCTGCAAATAGGGTACAAATGGTGTACAAATTGGTGTCCAATTTTATTTTTTTAAGGTTACCTCTCCCACCTCAGAGGTCTTGGCCTTCTCATCTGAATCCAATGATGATCATACAACAGTGTCATTTTTACACAATCTATTGAACTGATATTAAATTCCTGCAGTAAAAATATATTCATATTTATAATTTTTCTTTCATTTGTAGCAAAATATAAAGTTTATGACTAGCAACAAATCAGTATTAGGTCACAAACTAGCTTAATTTAGACTAAATTCACTTTTTTTTTTTTTTTAAACAAGCTCTATCTTGTACCCTAATTGTGGAAAGGGTCATTTGCTTACAAAGATGGTGCAGTTTGCCCACACTTACCTTCCCAGTAAGAAATTCAATGCATTGTCTCCCCACCCCCCAACAAACCCAGACCTTTTCCTTCCTTCATTCAAATTTCCTAAATGTAATAACCAAATCTAAAAATCCCTCCAAGGATGTGCTCAGGTGATCAGCAAGACAATAACAGAAGTGTTGTCCTTCCTGCGGCAAACCAAACCCAATCTTATTTGATTAACATTACATAATTCACCAGATTAGCTATGACTTATGACCTTTGAATTAATCAACCCACTCAGTTCATACGCTGTCAACCTTATTTGTTACGAGTGTCACTTTTATTGCTCCTCTCCACCCATGAGAGTGAAGCATGCTGGTGAAAATACAGTAAAGCGCTCAGGCTCTTAAGGCACCCAACTGCTTAAAACGACGAGGGCTGGGCACATTAATCACGTTATAAAAAGGCAGAAAATCCAATTAATTCTATTTGATATTCCAATAAGATCTGGGTCTAATTAAAAACTCTAATCTCTTCTGACCACCATATAAATCTACATTACCTACATTCAGAACAGTGGGGAATATCTCCCTGAGTGGAAAAGACACTTTTTTTATCCAAACAACTGTATCCCTAACTGTCTGATCATATTTTCACGGTTAAATGCTTATCTCTGGTGGTTCGCGCTTTTTTCCTGTGTACTTTTAATTAGAGCGGTTGTGTCTTTCACCTCTCATAACTCACATTGCTCCAGAAACCTCCAATGCTATGAGCCTTTGTAGAGCCAATACTGGTTTCATCATATTATATATATATATATATATATATATATATATATATATATATATATATATATATATATATATATATATATATATATTTATTTATTTATTATTATTTTTTTAAATAAATATACATGCAATCCTGATTCGGCCTCTCTGTATCCCAACATAAAGCGGTGTGTCCCAGTGTGGGAATGTTCTGAAAAGAGCATGCCGAAAGCAGGTCTCATCTCATCAGCTGAACACAGTCCTGTTTAAATATGCAATAAGTCTTTCTGCTAGACATTCCCTCAGGAGCTGGACCAGAAGCTGCTCCATCTAACCTGTGAAGAAGAGGAAGGGTGCTCTGAAGGATACACTGTCCCTTGTCGCACATATCTTACACATCACCTCTGTTTACACCAAATCAACTGGTCACAAAATTAAGCCGTGTTGAGTGGCTTATAAAACTTTTATCACATACTCAGTAATTGAAGTTTTCCTCTCCACTTTCTTCTTCACTCTCCCATCGGACTATTACCATTTAATCACAAATTCATCTGAGAATTGTAATTCTCTCTAGATTGAAATAGAAATATGGCCTTAAAAATGTGCTACGACAGTCTGAGTCAGGCTGAAGCATTTGTAGAGATGTTTCTGCCATAAACCAGTTCAATATTCACAGATATCAGTTTTGATTTTACTACTTGCTTTTAGTTAGAACTTTTTTTTCTTTTTGAAATGGAAATCGAAACAGTACACTGTGCACACCAGGACATCATTAATACACTGTAAATGTTAATTCATAACATTACGTCTTGCATCGACACGAATGCATTAAGCCTGGTGGGAGAGAAAACAATCCAGTGCAACTAAAAGGCGAAACATTAATGTGTAGAATATTTGCGAACACACCGAGTCCAACAGTTTGTATCACACATTTTTGCGCATTCCAGACAGACTATTAGTCTTTATTAGTGGTGGGGATTTTTCAGTGGCTCTTTCTGCAGTTTTCATGTAATGGCAGTAGGTGGGAACCAAAGACTGTATTTATGAATGAGTCATTTGAATCATTCATTCAACCAATTTGTTCAAAAATGCTTTTTATATCAGAGCCATAGCCTTGTGGACATTGCTCCGATATCAATACAGTCACATTTCAGGGGGCCTGAGTTTGAGTCCTGGCTCGTTTCCTGTCATCTGTACACTGCTCTATACAGGCAAAAACAGCAAACATATAACATATACAATAAAAAAACAAAACAAAAACAAACAAACAAACAAACAGAAGATTATTATATATTCTGAAACAAAATAAATGACAGGTTTTATAAGTGAGCCATTGGATCATTTACTCAACCGATCTATCTATCTATCTATCTATCTATCTATCTATCTATCTATCTATCTATCTATCTATCTATCTATCTATCTATCTATCTATCTATCTATCTATCTATCTATCTATCTATCTATCTATCTATCTATCTATCTATCTATCTATCTATCTATCTATACACAACACTGCTGAAAAGAGCATGCTGGTAGATATATATATATATATGCTGCTCTTTTCAACAGTGATGTTGTGCAATTTTTGGTCACAAAAATTGGATTTGGTGCAGACCTCAACATTTAAAAATCTATATCCATTATGCTACGTTATCATCATTCTGTAAGGCACATCTGTTGTAAGTAACAAAATATAAGAAAGCCAGACAGTTCTCCATGGCTCCATGTGCTTGCCGGTGTATATTTTGCTTGTATATGTGTGTGTGAACAACACATTTTGTCAGCAGGTGCATAGTTCTAGTGTAAGACGCTGGCAGTGGGCCCTGAGGATACGGCTGCCTCTGTCATGCCCATGTTTGCGCTGGATTGCATCTGCGCTCACTCCTCTCGGGCTCTGAACAGCTCATGCCATAGCAGATCTCTGCTCTACTCAGTGGTAATATTAACAGTTAGTGTGTAAGACAATAAAATGCAGATTGCTTTGACCTCTGGAGTTGATCTCTCTTGCTTGGTCTGTTTGTATCATGGGGGGAAAAAACAGGCATGAATGGAAGCTCTATTGCCTGGAGAACCGGTTGTCTTTGCTGATACAGAATAATGAATTCAAAGTCAAAACATTGCTTTACATGACATCATATAAGGCAGATGTCCTATGACCCCTGGAAGGAGTTTTGGAAAGCACATATATCAAAGGGAATGTCAAAAGACCATGGCTGTGGAAATCAGTATATTGCTTCCTCTCTGCTTTACTTCTGCTTTAGTGAGCCTGGGGATATTTAACAGTGCCACGGCTCATTGGATTTGACAATTTTTACATGCTGTAATTTGGAGTTTTGGTGCAAAGAGGAGCAAAGGCATTTTTGAGAGCTGTTTAAGAATTTAAGACATTTGCGCCTGTTATATTTCTCATCAGCAGACTTGATTTTCTGTTGACTTGGTTTTCATGTTGCAGTGGAGACTGGAGCTTGTTGTCACACAGGAATGTAACTTGTCACAAAGACTATTATCTCAGTAACTGTGAGGTACACAAATGCTTTTCTAGCATGTACGTCAGATTTAAACATCTAGTTAATTTTATCTTCAAAACAAAATAAGTACATCATTGAAAATACAATAAACAGTAATATTGTGAAATATTATTACAGTTTCTATTTGAATATATTTTAAAATGTAATTAATTCCTGTAATGTCAAAGCTGATTTTTCAGCATAATTAAATCTCTAGTCACATGATCCTTCAGAAATCAGTCTAATATGATGATTTGCTGCTCAAGAAACATTTATTCTTATTATTATCAATGTTGGAAACAGTTGTGTTGCTTAATATTTCTGTGGAAACCTTGATACATTTTTTTCCAGGATTTTTTGATTAATGGAAATTTTCAAAAGAACAGAATTTTACTGTCAATTTTGATTTAATGTGTCCTTGCTGAATAAAAGTATTCATAAAAATGACTGACCCCAAACTTTTGAACAGTAGTGTAAATTATTATATTTTTTTGCTGTATAGCTATTGGGTAACAAGTGAACACAATAAAGCCACACTGGTGTTCATTTAGATAAGAGTATTTTTCATGTTATTTGTTTTGTTGTCACATAATCGTCCCCCTCCCCCCATTTTTTATCTTTTGGAGTGTGTTTTATGTTCACATTTTTGCTTTTTTCTTAAATTGTTTTGTGTTTCAAAATTGTTTTCAAGTTTCAAGTTTGAAATTTGTCTGAAATGCTATCATAGCTTGTTTAATGTGACAACTTACCCCCTATCCCAATACGCCTAACAAAAGAGGAACGTGTTCAGTGCCTTTTTTCCCCCTGGACGATGACAATGGAAATGTTCAACAGCTTTTTTTTGTGGCTATGACTTTAAAGTAAGTGCAGGTACAGATATTGATGTATATACGCTGGAGTAAAAGTGTTCATCAGGACTGGTGTGTTGTGTTTTCTGCAACAGCTGATCAGGGAACTAGAGCATTGAGCCTCAGCAGAGGCTGGAGAGCAGCCAGCAGCAGGTGAGAAACCCCAGTAAACCACCTGCTCAGTCCACGACTGATGACAGTAATGGAGAGGTACAGTACGCACATGACTCATCTAATGGCATTCGACTGAATGCGTCCAAAGCCAGATACAAATACGCTTGTTGTCTTGTCTTTTGGAGGGATTCATTTACGAATCCTCCCCAAATGGTTTCAGTTCTTTTGAGTCATTCTCAGTTTCCCGCTCTACATGCCAAAGAGCTGTTGGTATATTTTCTCGGGGGTTTCTCTGTGGAGATCTCTGGCAGGTTAGAACAATTAGGGAATGAATATAGGGGTATTTAAACACAGTTCTGCTCATCACTGCTTGTTATTAGTAATCTCAGCCCTGGCTCATGTGGATGATTATGTTACATAATACCTGTTGTTATTGCCTGCTCTAAGTGCGTTTGATTAAATTGTGGGTGTAGATGTGTGTGTGTGTGGGTTTGTGTGCCTTGCAGTTGCCATGCAGCAGCGCGGAGCTGAAAGCAGAAAGCTTTCTCCTGCTCTCATCTGAATTACCTGTCCACATTGATTAGAGGAACTACGCACGAATGGGATCTTAGATTTTCTAGCCTTCAGAATTAAGATAAGCCTCTCTGTGGCCGTGCGAGTTACACCCAGTTGACCCTCCTTCAGAGTGGCACATCTGCAGCTGTGGGGCCTTTAGACTCACAAATCACCAAGGGGTCTCGAACTGTTCGACTAACTAGCGCCGTGCCTGTTGTTTTCCCGATTTTTCTCTACCTTGTGCACTCAACCGTTTCTTTCTAACCACTGCTGCCTCAAATTCTCACCTGCCTCACAGCATCCCTCATTACTAGCATCCCTGCACAATATATATATATATATATATATATATATATATATATTTTTTTTTTTTTTATTATTTTTTTTTATTATTATTTTTGTCTTGTTTTTCAGTAAAAAAAAAATCCTTAGCTAAAATATCCAAGCTAAATGTACTTGATAGCTATACTGTACTTGATAGTTAACATTGATATATATATAGGACATCATTTTTTATAATTCTTAATTCATTTTAAAAATGAATACTTTTATTCAGGAAGGACACAAATTGATCAAAAGTGACCCTTCTTGTAATGTTAAAAATATTTCTATTTCAAATAAATGCTGTTCTTTTGAAATTTCTATTCATCAAAGAATTCTGAAAAAGACATGTATTATGGTTTCAATACAAATATTAAGCAGCACAACTGTTTTTCACATTGCTAATAATTAGAAATGTATCTTGAGCATCAAATCATCATATTAGAATGATTTATGAAGGATGTGACACTGAAGACTGGAGTAATGATGCTGAAAATTCAGCTGTGCATCATCGGAATAAATTACATTTTCAAATATTTTCAAATAGGAAACTGTTTTTTTTTTTAAATTGTAATATTTCACAATATAATGGAGAACATTTGGAGACTTAAAAAAAAAAAAATATATATATATATATATATATATATATATATATATATATATATATATATATATATATATATATATATATATTATATATATATATATATATATATTATAGACTGCAAACTGTGTATCCTGACCTACTGCATTACTGTCTGGTATAAACCGCTCCACCTCAAACAGAAGGGCCCTGCAGCCAGTTGTAAAAATGACCAAGTCCATTACTATTTTCTGGCTATTATGGACACCTACACAGAGAGGTGTAAAAGGATGGCTAGCGGCATCAGGAAATATTCATCTCACTCGTCCCATTGTATGTTCACACTCCGACCATCTGGAATGAGGCAAAGGATCATCCAGTCCAGAATAAGCAGGCAATGGAAGAGACTTTCAGAGCTAAATTATAGTTAGCATTTAAATGCAGCTGATTTGCAATTAAAGCTAAAGTGTGTAATCTTTTTAATTTTAAAATACTTTCTCAACATACAGAGACAACAATAAGTAAGCCATTTTAAGAGGATTTTAAGAGCACTAAGAAAAGCTAAGAAGATTCACATCTTGACCAGCTCAACTCAGCAACATTGCCCCAACCAATGGCGTGAGTTTTGGGCGGGACTATCTGTTTGGCTGACCAATAGCAAATGGAAGTATTTTGCAACCTTAGAAACCTGTTTGAAAAATTTTCCTATATATTTATACAGTATTCACTGTTCAAAAAGTTTAGGGTCAGTAAGATTTTTTTCATGTTTTTGAAAGAGGTCTCTTATACTCACAACGCTGCATTTATTGGATCAAAAATACAGTAAAACAGTAATATTGTGAAATATTATTACAATTTAAAATAATTGTTTTCTATTTTAATATATATTCAAAAAATATAATTTATTCCTGTGAGGGCAAAGCTGAATTTTCACCATCATTATTCCAGTCTTCATTGTCACAAGATCCTTCAGAAATCATTCTAATATGATGATTTTATTATATGTACTCCAGTCAGTGTACTTTGTGTTTTTGTTATTTGGAGTTTTAGTTAGTCCTTTCCTGTTTCCTGTTTCCAGTGCCATGTTGTAGTCAGTTTGTATTTTTTTCTGTTAATCAGCCTGTCTGGATTTACTCTGTTTTGCCTTGTGCCTGGATTTACTTTTATGTTTGTTGATAGATGTCTTTTGTTGCGTTTGGATCCAACTGGCCCTCGTTTCTGAAACATCTCGCATTACAGATTTGCTGCTCAAGAAAAGATTTCATACTATTATCAATCTAAAAAAAAAAAAAAAAAAAAAAAAAACAGCTGTGCTGCATAATATGTTGGTGTAAAGCGTTTTAACAGTGCAAATCATTTATTAAAAAAAAAAAAAACATTGTGCTGCATAATATTTTTGTGTAGACCGTTTTAACGATTTTCAGGATTCATATAGACACCAAAACTTTGAATAGTAGTGCACACTACTATTCAAAAGTTTGGGGTCAGTAAGATTTTTTTTTTTTTTTTTAATGAAATTTATATTTTTATTTAACAAGTATGCATTAAAGATTATCAAAAGTGAGACTGAAGTGAGAATTTTGTTTAAAATAAAATCAGTTCTTTTGAACTTTTTGTTAATTCATACTCTATTTTTTATGTTCCTGTTTTTGTTTATGTTCCTGTTAAAATTTTGTTCGTTTCCGGTTTTTGTTTTTCGTTCCTTGAACCGCTTGAGAGCCCTGAATTAAACCGCTATTTCTTTCAAATGTTGTGTGGTTTTTCCCCATTCAAGACAATCTCTTAGTAACTGGCAGTTTAGCACCACATTTCCGATTTCATAACAATGATTCCCCACTGGAAGACAATAAACATGCATGTGACACTATAGGCCGATGACAGGAAGTGCCTAGCTGTTGTAATTCGCATTCATTCAGGAGGTGAGGAGTCAGTAGTGCTATTGTTCTTCCTCCTCTCGTCTTCCTGCTTGTCGGTGTCCTGCAGTTCTTCTGCTATTATTCTCTGCTTATAAGCCATTCATTCCCACAGGGGTTGCGTTGAAGAGCTTTATTGTCTGCTTTCAAACTTGGCACAGTAAAATTAAAGTGTCTTCTTAAAGTGGGTTTGTTTCCGTACTTATCGTTTCTTAATCCCTGGGTAATCGTTTTCTTACTGCCAATCCCATGAGCCTGTCGGCCCTAGACGCTTCGCTTTGGTGGCTCCTCGGATGCTCCAGACCGTCCTAGAATAGGATGGGCATATGTTTCTATTAGAATCGGGAGGGTTGGCCAGCTTGTCCGTGTTTCTTTCGCAGGGTGACCGTAAATCCCTGAGGAATACACAGTGATTCATGGGGTCTGAGAATAACAGCTTCTTAATTGGATTGATTTAGTCCTGATCACCGTCCTCATTAGCACCATTTGTGCGTAGCGATGTCGACTCATTCTTTTATTGCCTTTCACTGCCTCTTCCCATCCCTCCGGAAATGTACAATTATCTTTCGTAAATGAATTCTAGCCTTACGCCGAAGCACGGCGGATCGCGAACGCGCCGCCCTCTCTTGGTTGGCCGTATCATTGCAACTGGCAACATGCGCACACATGCAGGCTTTATCTCTCCTTCGCATGCACATACATCTAGGTCAGGAGGAGGTTCAAGACATATGGCTCTTCTCATGTTCGCCTGCCTCTAATCCCCGTAATCCATTATTTGTCATGCTCGAAGTGCAGGGTTCGTATTGGAAGTTCAGGAGGAAAAGAGGATCAGGGCAGGTCTGAGAACAGAGCTACGGGCCTCAGCAGCTGGCGTTATCTGATCAGAGGGGACAGAAACTTTTGCATGTACCTGCATCCCTGAGGCTGCCGCTGCTCCTCTCTTCATGCGGAACATACATCTGCCAGCGCTCGCCGTGATGCACTTGTGCTGTTCTATTAAAAGCTGTCATGAGCCGTGACTTCTCCATGTCAGTCATGACTCTATAAATGCACATGTGTTGGGGCGGAATGTCATTTCTCTTGTGTAGCTGAATTGGGGCTGTCAAGCAGTTATTAATGTATTTATATATCATTTATGAAACTGAATTAATTGCATTTATATTTGTAAGACTTTACAGTACTATTCAGTTTGTCCAACATGAAATATCATTGATAAAAATGCATTTTTACAGCCTGAATTAATCTTGGTGAATGTTAATTTCTTACTGCACCAAGTAATATATATTTTAAAAAGGTTAACATTAAATTAAGTTTATATATTATAAACAAACATGAATTAGCAATGAACAATATTTTAAATTAGCATTAACCGATAGTGAAGGGAGTTCAACAGTTCACCCCAGAATGAAAAGTTCTGCCAGCATTTACTCATGACATTTACATGTCGTTCCTAGTCTGTATGACTTTCATTCTTTGGTGGAACATAAAACAAGATATTTTGATATTTTGAAGAATGTTGGTAACCAAACAGTTTTAGTTCCCATTGACTTTCATTGTATTTTGTAGTCCATATAATGGAAGTTGGTTCCCAAACTGTTTGGTTACCAACATTCTTCAAAATATCTTCTTTCATGTTTCACAGATCAAAAAGAATGGTTTGGAACAAAAAGAGGGTGAGAAAGCAATGACAGATGTTTTTATTTATTTTTTGAGGTTGAGTGTTGTTCATTGTTAGTTAGATACCCTTGTTCATTAATTTATTGCTAATGCACAAACTGAACCTTATTGAAAAGTGTTACTTATAAACTAATAGTTGAGGAAAGCCCTCTAATGAATATAATTTAAATATATTACACTGTTGATTTTTTAAATAATTATTTTTATTTAATAATAATAACAATTATAATAATAAATAAAATTATAAATAATAATGTAACAATTCAGATAAATTATTTGATAATAATAATAATACTATTAAAAATACATATTTTTATTTTGTAGTAATTGCATTAAATTGACCAGTTTTAAAGTTTTTTTTTTAACAGTTTTATATCAAGTATCAGTATTTGACTTGTATTTCAATAGATTGTGAGACGTTTTGAAAAAGTGAGCTGTGAGGAAATTACAGTCATGTACCGGCATCAGTTCTTTTAAATTAGATATTGATTTGTATATCTAGAATACATCATTGGAATGGTTTCCTGTGTGTTATAGATGATAATATGAGGGCATGCGCTGATGATGTGTGAGGTTTTGTGTGATTTACACAGTGCAGCGTGAAGCTGCTGGGAGATGAGCTCTGTGTGGGTAGCTAAAACACCCCGCGACTGTCCGCGCTTGTACAGACTCATGTCAGCGCGCTTGTAGAGGAGTTCCTGTCTGACTGTGTGGCCCAGTTGTCACAGTAGGGGTTGTGCCCCATGCTGTTTACACCAAGAAAATTGAGGAAGAGGAGGGGTAGTCTGAACACAGTACACAAATAAGACCATAACTCAGTCGACTCGCACTCCGGGCTCTTTCCATCCTTGCATGATTCAACGACTGCTGGATCCACGTCGCCCATCAAGAGTCACGATCGCTCTTTGAGGGCATTACACTGATGGACGCATGTCAGGCGGTGCGTATCAGTGGCGTGACATACGAGGATAATTTGCTGTCTTACATCCCAGCTGCTTAATGGATTCGAAAAGTAGGAGATCTAACAGGAAGAACAGAGAGATATTTCTCTCAATGGCTCTGTCTATGCCCGTCTCCTTCTGCAGTTTACCTGTCAAACCGAGTCCGTATGCAGCTCTCGCTACAATACAGAGTGGAGGTCGTTCAGAATGGCTATGTTCACACAGCAGCAAAATACGGTTGTCAGTCCTGTTTTACCAGCCTAAATACAGTTATATTTGCACATAGTTTAGTTCTAAGTCTAACCCAGAGTGGCGTGCCTTTATGTAACCAAACTGACTTCCTTGAATCTTTGGGACTCGCATTTTGAGGGTGAGATGAGGTTGTGAGATGAGGCTTCGTCTGCTTTTAGATCCAGCCGCTGTTTTCCACCAGAGTTGCTCCCGTCAGTTTTGTGGTCTGAGCACGAACAAAATTATGCACTCTGCAATTCAAAACTGCTGGTGGTTAATTAAGATTTGATGGGTGAACTTATGATTGGACTCATTTATTAAATAACATCCTGTCAACTGATAAGACTTTTCAGTGTTGTGGATGTCGCCATCTTAGATATTTACCTCTGTTGTTATGGTTACAGCGGTGGCAGAGATTTTCTTTCACTACATGGGTGCAAACTATAAATAACAGTAAAAAAAACTGTGAATATAATACAATGATATAGAACAGATTTTATAGACCCCTTTTCAGCGCTGAGTTCATTGTGTTCTGTCTGCCGTTTGTATTTCCACAGCATGAAGGTATCTTGCGGATTTATAAATGAACCGCTATTTTTAAAAAACTTCCCGGTCTTCTGACATTAGTTATGACATCCGCTTCAAACATTACAATGCTCATGATAACTTTGGTGAACTCTACAATAAGTAAATCAACTGCAGCAAATTACTCTTCGACAGCGATGCCAAAGAAATATACAGAGCTACCTCAAAAATCTCAATAGATGGCTGTGCTTGTTTATCTGGCGTATACTTATCAAGGTCTATTGTAATATCACACAATATAAGAGTTTGCTATTTAAAAAAAGGGTGTACATCTAAAATAAAATAGTATAGTATAAAACACTTTTTTATTTTTTTTAACAAATTGTTTTGTTTAGCAATGTTTTTTTTTTTTTTTTACAAAAACTAGGAGCACCCATTGATTAAAATAACCAACTAAAATAATTAAATGTTTAAGAACTTTTAAGAGCTGAATGTTCTTCAAGGTTCTCTCTCTTTTTAAACAATGAATTTACATGACATTTCCGGTTGTTCGTGATTTACTGGATAAGGAGGATATATACTAATTTAAAACTGTATTAATTTACATGATTTTCCAGGTCTTGAATTAACATTTTTAACATTAGGCCAACTCATATATATTTAGGGGTGTAGCGGTACATGAATTTGTCCCGAACCGCCATGGTACCGACGTCACGGTTTGGTGCATGCAGTCAGACGGTGAATACAATCGGTCACAGGCGATCCACACTCCAATCCAGAAGGGGTGCATGCGGTAATGCAACGCTGTTTGCTAAACGCCACAACAGGAAAAGCGCAGAAGAACAGATGATCTATGCATATATATGTTTACTTGTAATCTCTCAACCAGCGTTTCAATCGCGGAAAGACATCAATAAAACAGCTTGAGAATAATACAGTATCTCATGTAGCATTACATTTACCTTTCACTAAAGAAATGAACTCTAGAGGGGAGCATTTCACTAAATATATGCACTTTATTGGCTTATTCATTATATTTACTTGAATGTCTTAATTATTTTTTATATATATATTAAAAAAAAATGTCATGAAAACAAGTTATGACAGGAACTCTGTAAATGATTAGATTTCAAAAATGAATTGGAGAAGTTAATGCAAAACCTGCTGTATGTGCAATTTACATGTTTTTTTTTTGAGTGTTGATTATTATGTCTAAAAATAATTTGCAACTGAATGTAATAGTTTGAGTTCTGTTGTTAATTGTAACCTTTAATATTATAGTGATGTGCAAGAAATGGCTCCCTATATACTGTATAGTGTACTGCATTAGCTGAAATAGATTTGTTTTGTCCTTAAAACATTTTTAATTGTAATTGACTTTATTTAAAGATAAAGAAGCAATTTTTTAAATAAACCACTGTTTAATTAATTTTGTGTTTAGTTTTCTCCCCCCTGCTGAGGTTTGTACCGAATAGTCATGTTTGTGTACCGTTACACCCCTAATATACAGACTTTCCAATATCGTTTGAACCCTGTTTCTTGAAACACACGTTTTAAAGCTTCTTATAGACTACACAATATTTTTGTCTGTTACGATGGTCAATGTGTCAGATTATGGGATTTTTACTCCTCAATTTTTGTCGTGGACAAGAAACTTGTCAGACTATACGTTGCCCCCGACCAATCATCACTTGCCATTTTAATCACATGTGTGAATTCATCAAGAAGGTGGAACTTGTGGAAACATGAGCGTAAACAAACAATGCCTACTGAAGTGGCGTGTTAGCTTAATGCTAATTCCAGTACTCACTGGGGTGCTGAAGCGCCTCCGGTAGCGTTTGCCAGCATTTATCTTTTTTAATTCTGTCAATGTAGTCTAAGGAAACATAATAAACGCAGCAGTATTGTTGCCGTAACTCCAAGAACCTTTCCTCCATTGAATAATTACACCTAGCAGCACCAATACCATTGACTCTTTTTCATTTCAGTTTGAAAGCTGTGTACGGAAGAGCTTCTGTGCTCCCATTGGTTAACATTACAGATGTAACGGAACCCGTCGTGGTGGACCATGCAGGAAAAAAGTAAGCGTACTAGTCTTTCTGTCATGACGTCGTGAAGCGTCAGAGATGCGCCGTCGCTTATTGTCCACTATGACACATTATACGAGATGAAACGATTGATTCTTGTGTTCCGACGCCCATTGTCTTTTACATATGACACCCTACGCCAAATGGATCGTGCCAAAATCGGGCTGATATCATAGTCTGAACCTGGCATTATTTTAAATAATTTTAAGTCATCTTGAGTCCACCTAATGGCCCCTCCGGTTGAGAACCACTGATTTAGGGGAAATTTCAGTTGGTAAATTAGCTAAACACCAGCTTGGCCAGGTTGGGAGATTGGTTTAGCTGGTTTAAGCAGATTTTTTAGCAGGGGAAGTTCCTCTATAGAGTTTCAAGCATTATAGACTGTTAACACAAGAATATAAAAGTGTTGTATGAACAGGATCGTTTGAGAGTCACACCTGTTAGCAAATACAGTCGTCAATCCCAAACACTTTGATTGTGTGAACATAGCCAATTATCCGAGCCTCTTTAAATGAACACCCAAACAATAGATAATTAGCTATTTTCTCTTAAGATCTTATGTACTGTGTAACAAATTACATTTCAAATCAACAGGATGATTAGAGTGTTGCTCGTGATGCCTGGCAGGTGTGACTAAAGGAAGGGGGAACCATGGTGACTTTGAGAGTTTGAAAGTCTTTGTTTTGGAAGAAACAGCTGAGCTGACAAATCTTTTCTTTGTTCATACCGTGATGTTGCCGTAGGACTTATCAGTTGAAAAGAGAGATGTCCTTTGTTGTTCTCCAAACGCTTCCCTGCATTACATCACATTTATACTATTGTGCCCTATGAAAGTGAAGCGGCCCACAACACACAGAGAGACAGGGACAACCAATCAAATTGTCTAAAATAATATTCCATATATATATATATATATATATATATATATATATATATATATATATATATTGGAAGTGTCAAAAGCTACTGTATAATTTATCCCCCGGTTTCACAGACAAGGCTTAAAATGCACATTTAAGCTGTTTTAACTGAAAGCAACTTGCACTGATATATCTTAAGATATGTCAGTGCCATTGTTTTGTCTTAAGATGCACATCAGTATTTTTTTTTTTAAGGTCATTTTTTTTTTAATGAAACCAGGTCTATGATTGTTGACTTGATTAAAATTATATTTAAATTGAGTCATGCACTCATTTTATATGTTCAGGACAACATTAGAAGAAATCCTTTTCAATTCCAAGCATTAACAAAGATCAATTTGAGGGGAGATTTTGAGCATCATTAGTTGTGTACATTTCAGACTTATTTACTGACTGAAGGCATGGGAAACTAATTAAGTGAAAGACACTGAACGGGCACTCATTAGGAAAGCTATCCATTTGTGCATGCAAGCGTCCTGCTGGCTCCTACTGGAATAGGCCGCTTGCGGATTCATTGTTCTAATGAAGTTGGCAAAAGCCACCCGGTGCCAGTATAGTGACAAATCACTGTCAAGCTCCCACCAAGTGAGACATTTTCAAGACAAACAATAAAAAGTCAAGCATATTCATTACTGAATAGTGATACATTACAATATGTGACCATTAGATGATAGTTGTTATAGTTTACAAAAAAACAAACAAATAAAAAACAGGAGAAACAATTTAGACATTTAGCCACAATTTAATTTTTTTAATGCATTTGCATTACAAAACAAAATGTCAAACCAAGTGCCAAATAAGAAATATAGATTAATGTATTTCATACTTTTTTAGGTGTTGTAATGAAATTCAGACATTGTGACTTAAGTGTATGGCAATATCCAAATACTGTACACTATACCGTTCAAAAGTTTGGGGTCAGTAAGAAGTTTTTGAAAGAAGTCTCTTATGCTTACCAAGGCTGCATTTATTTGATTAAAGATACAGTAAAAACAGCTGTCACGGTCACCAGCTAGTCACCACCTCCTCACTACATTTCCCATCATCCTCCCTGGGCCTCACTTGCATGCACTTGCCAATCACAGAGATCACTGTCAGCTGTCACCAATCTTCACTGATCATCATCCAGCACGATATAACTCTTCCCACTGCAGTTTGCCATGGTCTGGTCTCATCATTCCCTCAAAGAACACTTATCTGACTCCTTACCAGTACGATACCTACCAGTACGATTCGTCTTCAGTCACCTGCTTCCTTCATTCGTCTTCAGTCACCTGCCTTGATCTCCATTTCTGGACCTGCAACAGATAAGACCATTACTCATCCAGATATCCATCCTGAACACTATATTCATTAGTTGCTCACCTGCTTCCATCGTTGCTATCATATACTTCTGCAAATAAACCTGTTGATCACTTTACCTGTGTGAGTCCTTATGGTTCATGACAACAGCATTACTGTGAATTATTATTATTATTATTATTATTATTATTGCAGTTTAATTCAAGTTTGAATTCTGGATATGATTTTTATGTTTTATGTAGGGCCTAATTGGATTTAAGCAATTCCTGAAAAATCACACTAAAAACTAAACCTTTAATATTAATACTTCTCACACATTACAACAAAAATAAACATGAGAACAAATTATTTTTCAAAACCGTATTTAACAAACGTATTTTTAACAATTTGCTTTAAAATATGAAAATTATAAACTGTATTGTAAGTTTTTTTTTAAAATGTTTTTTGTGTTTTCCTAAAGCTCAAACAATAGAGCACGGTGCTAGAAACGCCAAAATCATGTGTTCGATTCCCATCGAAATTAATATGCTTGTTTTTGCTAACTGATAAAAATGTATGCTTTCAATGCAGCGTACACTTCTTTGGATAAAAGTGTCTGCCGAATGCATTTATGTAAATTTAAATACCCACTGAGGATGGTTAAGATGCTAATATAAAAAATGCATAACTTTATTTTGGGTCAGTGCAGCTGGGTTTAACCATGAATTTGAACCGCGAACATTAAAATCATCAGAAATTTTGTACAGGTGTGTGTGTGTGTCTATATATATACACACTCACCTAAAGGATTATTAGGAACACCTGTTCAATTTCTCATTAATGCAATTATCCAATTAACCAATCACATGGCAGTTTCTTCAATGCATTTAGGGGTGTGGTCCTGGTCAAGACAATCTCCTGAACTCCAAACTGAGCAATTTTGAGCGTGACATGGTTGTTGGTGTCAGACGGGCCGGTCTGAGTATTTCACAATCTGCTCAGTTACTGGGATTTTCACGTACAACCATTTCTAGGGTTTACAAAGAATGGTGTGAAAACGGAAAAACATCCAGTATGCGGCAGTCCTGAGGGTGAAAATGCCTTGTTGATGATAGAGGTCAGAGGAGAATGGGCTGACTGATTCAAGCTGATAGAAGAGCAACTTTGACTGAAATAACCACTCGTTACAATCGAGGTATGCAGCAAAGCATTTGTGAAGCCACAACACACACAACCTTGAGGCGGATGGGCTACAACAGCAGAAGACCCCACCGGGTACCACTCATCTCCACTACAAATAGGAAAAAGAGGCTACAATTTGCAAGAGCTCACCAAAATTGGACAGTTGAAGACTGGAAAAATGTTTCCTGGTCTGATGAGTCTCGATTTCTGTTGAGACATTCAGATGGTAGAGTCAGAATTTGGCGTAAACAGAATGAGAACATGGATCCATCATGCCTTGTTACCACTGTGCAGGCTGGTGGTGGTGGTGTAATGGTGTGGGGGATGTTTTCTTGGCACACTTTAGGCCCCTTAGTGCCAATTGGGCATCGTTTAAATGCCACGGCCTACCTGAGCATTGTTTCTGACCATGTCCATCCCTTTATGGCCACCATGTACCCATCCTCTGATGGCTACTTCCAGCAGGATAATGCACCATGTCACAAAGCTCGAATCATTTCAAATTGGTTTCTTGAACATGACAATGAGTTCACTGTACTTAAATGTCCCCCACAGTCACCAGATCTCAACCCAATAGAGCATATTTGGGATGTGGTGGAACGGGAGCTTCGTGCCCTGGATGTGCATCCCACAAATCTCCATCAACTGCAAGATGCTATCCTATCAATATGGGCCAACATTTCTAAAGAATGCTTTCAGCACCTTGAATCAATGCCACGTAGAATTAAGGCAGTTCTGAAGGCGAAAGGGGTCTGAGAAAAGGCACTTTATTCAGATAAGGACTATATGCTGTGTTATATTACATGTAATTTTCAAAATATCAGCTAACACTGTTTGAACAACAAAGAATAAAAAGGTCCAAAAATAAGTAGCATTAGACATTATTTCTGCTCTCCATGACATCTAGCAGTTGACTGGAGATAATATGGCATTAGAGGCCCAGCTAGTATAGTATAATACAAGTACTGTAGTTTGTCTAGGGGAAAACATTAGCCAGGGCGTCTGTCCGAGATAAGATCTGTTCCCACATGATGCAAATTGATCTGGGAGTCAGTCCAATCAAGATGTATCCCTGTGTGTGTGTGTGCCTGGGGATGCCAGAGAGAGGTCACTCATAGGTGAAATCACCATCTCTATACCTGTGGCATTTTTACTAGTTTGGTTTAGCATGCAGTTTACAAGTTGTGGTGGTGAACCCTATAAAGATACTTTTTTGTAATGTCTAGTGCATGTTTTGCTCATCTTCTACAATATCTCTATATTATTTTAATTTGAGGGATTTCTCCCAAAAAAAAACGATTGATATATGTGATTATATGTTGTGTTGAGGCCGAGTTTAAGACCGTACGGACTTGTCGACTACAACAGTGTGATTCATTTTATGCATTAATCAGCATTTCATGTAATCAGTTAGGTTCAATTTTGAATCGATTGACAGTGCGAGTAATTTCATGTACAATGAGTAGCACCTCCACATCAAATCCCTGAGTTCAAAGGCATTCTGGAGGACAAAGTTTCTGAGTTCATTTGCTGATGCCATTTGAAAGGCTCTCTTTTAAAATGGAGGAATCAATAGTGGGATTAAATCCTTAGAGCTGGACCAAGAGGGAATGAAACTGAGGGAAAGAGAGACAGATCTTTCACTGTGATCGTGCATCGCAAGCAGTCTCACCAGCACTCAAGCCTTGTTTAAAGCCATTATGCTGGAGACATAACGCCATATTTCATAGCAACCACATACGATAATGCACTGCATGGGTCTGAAACAGGTCCAAGTCTGGTGATTTTATGGAGTGCTGGAGAGACGGGGTATCAGTCACCCCGAGCGCACGTGTGATGTGGAACAGCATGAACGTGGAAACGTTGAGCATCGTTCTTTGAGAGTCGCACTCAGGTGCACACAATTTCTGCCACGGCATGCAAGGGCTCGATGAATAATACATTTGGTTCAAAGGAAAACATTTGGATTACTCAAGAGCAAAGACAAATACCTTTTAAGTTCCATTTGATATGACTTGCTCAGGTAAATTATTCATTCTCTGAGGGAGAAAATTCGTGACGAACCTGACAAATGTTGCGTTCAAACTACACGTCTGAGGTAGGGCTGTAACTTTTTGTGCCACTACAAGTATCTCTGAAATACTCTAAGTTTTGGATGTTTAATCCAACCTGCAAGAATGTGGTGTTTTTATGCATTTAACAGTAATTTAACAGATGAGGTTTGTAGTGTAGAAATTGTCAAATGGTGTTGTAAACCACTTTAACATGCACGCTCGGGACAGGATGCCTGCAAGGGAGCAAAAACCATGCTTTTTTTATTGTGTCATCAGTCTTGTTATACCGAATCAGTGAACATATTATATTTGCACACACAGACAGTAAATGCACACATGCGAGAAAATACAGAATGAAAGTTAAGAGATGTAAAAATAACAGAGAGATGCACAATATATTGGTACTGGGTTATCGGTCAATATTAGAGGATTTTAGATTGTTTTTAATGGTTGATATATATTTTGTTTATTTTACCTATTTATTTTTTTTTAGATTACCTTTGCAAATCTGTAGCAAATATTAAAATGAATTTACATTTTTCATACTGTACATTATAATGCTGTGATGCCTGGATTCACTTTATTTGTTTATTTATTTGACGTATATTTCGACAAATAGTGTAGAATTTGAAGGTCTGCCGTCTGTCTTTCACACTGTTGTTCAGAAGTTTGGGGTCTGTACGATTTCTTTTTTGTTTTGTTTTTTACATTATAAATGCAATCCTGGTTTAAAATAAATAAATAAATAAAAACTTGTAACTGCCAGTGTTTGATAAATGGCAGAGATATGACTGTCTAATGACATGTAACTTCCTAAATGTCTTTTTGATAAGCAGGGGGCTTTTGGATGAATATTACACATGTGACTGCAACAGCTGTCCTACCAGCTTTGAAGAAAAGCACATTTGCTGTGAAATAAGCTCCTTTCATTGGCACTCACAGATGCACCATGTTTCAGCGCTCCTCACCACATCACATAACCAACATGGTAAATGAATAAGCTATTTATGTGACTTTGGCTGATGGCCGTTCATTCAGTGGAAGTGATCTTGCAGTTTAGATTCGTGTAATGAATCACATTGATAACACTAGGCTCAGAATTACAGGAGAACCTCAAAATCTCATCTGGCGAATAGATTGGGCCTTGGCCTCCTCCAAACAGCCTCGGCTCATCAATCTGTCCTGAAACATTGATTGGCACATCATTGCTGTGAGATAGTTGGAACAGTGGATGTGATTGACACTGCGGGAGTCCCTATTGGGCGCCAGCTCTGTTGGCATAGTCACCCTTTTCTAATGAGGAGGACCCGGTGTAGATGCACGTAAACAATACGACGAGTGGAAAGTGCAAAGCAGGAGGGCAGGAGTAAATGTGCTGTCAACAAGCAAAATATATAAACTAGTGTTGTTTGTTGGGGGGAAAAGCTATGCTTCTTCATAGCAATTGAAAAACAAATGTGGCGTCTTGGCTGATTTTTCTAGGCTCATTTCCTGTCTCTCTAATTAGGATATAAGCAAATATCATAAGATTTTAATCACCTACCTGTTTAATCGTACTTCAGAGTAGCATTACGGTTTGCTAGCAGCACTTTTGCTTTTGTTTATGCTATTTACAGCCTTAGGTTTGATGGTAATGTACTTGAAAAGGGCTTCAATTTTCCACAAAGAAATATTTAATGGATCGAGTTTAATCATGTCAGGTTATTCATCTAAAGACATCACCTCAGAGGGAGTGTTTCCATTTCTCTTCAGTCACTCTTGAGATGCATTCGTCCTGACATAGGCTTAATCGACGAGCGTTAATTGCTCTTCCTCCTGAAATTCTGAAAAATGATATTCATTGTGCCACAATCTATTTCAAGTGATTTAAATTATTCGAATGAGAGGAAGTAGCGTAATAGACTGATTGCTGCCAGCAATTATGTTGTATTAAGTCAAACTGAAAACGCACTGGTGAGAGTCACTGTGCCAGGAATACATCAATTATTATCTGGGAATCATTACCCTGTGAATTTTATGTTTAAAAAAACTGCATGTCCCAAACCTGGGTGGGTTTGAAAATTAGAAATGTATTGGTTGTTCAATTACTTGCAATGGTGATTGAAGATTTTAAGCTTCAAAATGGATTGCAAAAGTACCTTAACCATTTAATTTAAGTGGTCTCCTGTGCTTTATTTCATGCCAGTGAACTGTTGTGATTAACTGAACTCAAGAATCAGATCAATCTGATTCGGGGACAAATCGTTCAAACCGGTTTTATGAACTGCATTAATAGATTCATTCGAAAGGTCTGACTCAAAAGAATGATTCATTTAACTTCTCTCATGATTTTCATGTCAAGATATAGTTGATAATGTAAATAGCACACAAAGACTTGAAATATAGAGCACAAGTCTTAAATCCTGTTCAAATCAAGGATGAAAACGATAACCATAAAGATTGAAATAGTAGAGTCAACATCAGAATTATAATGATAACGGATCAATTTCAGAGCGATTTATTCCAGCTGATTAAAAGATAAAAACATTGACAGCCAATCAGCTTCCAGCCGGCAGCTATGGCATAAATGCAGCGTGTGCATATAATAAACAATGTATTGGTGTAGACACTAGTTTAGTTATCATAATTATCGTTCTTGGCATTAACGGGCCTTTTTACATATGTATTTATGGTGCTGTTTTGGCCTGGGTGTTCTTCAAAAATTCTCCTTTTGTGTTCCACAGAAGAAATAAAGGTCTAAAACAACATGAAGGTCAGTAAATGAATTATAATTTTTGAGTGAAGTATTGCTTTACTGCAGTTAAACACTCATTTTAGTACTCATTTAGAGCTTGACGAGTATAAAATGTTACAATAAATTCTCAGGGAACAGCCTCTTTTCACGGTATATAATTTATCTGGTTTTGGATGATTAGTTTAAACAGAGCTGAACTTCAATTTACATTTAAATAAATCTTACGATTCTAATTCATTTTGAGCAGGACGTGTCTGTTGGAGTTTGTTTTATATGCACAGACGTGTGTGAGGTCTGCAGCGGTGCTTGTTTTAACACTGCTGTATGTGCGACGTGCATGTCTGATGGCAGACCGCTTGCTGAGCTCTCTGTTGCTGAATGTTTGGCTGCGTGTCAGCATTGTGGCTTTATCTGATCCACAAGTGCATTACTAGTTCCTCTAAGTCCCTTTAATGAATCAACTGTGGCAAGACCCATCAATACCCAGACGTTGACTAATGCCATGAGTGCAAACACTCCGCAAGTGAATCTTTCCATTATTGAGTGTTCTCCAAGTAAACGGCCAAAACAGACTGCATGAGACCTGCATGCAATTATCTCAATATCGATTGAGGAATGCCATCACACTTGGGTGTTTACTGCTTTTTTAAGGAACATATTTTATTTGGGTCCAGAATTGCATGCTCTCTAAGGATAATATGCAAAGCTAAAGCAATCTTTATGTTTGCCCAAGGAAATGTGATTATTTCTCACTGTGGATAACACTGGATTCCTTGTACTTGTAACCTTATTTCAGGTTTTTCGGCTGTGCAAAGGCAAAATACACTAACTACAGATTAAGTCTTGAGTCATGGCCAAAGTTGAGTCTCTTAGACTGTGATGTGACCTGTGACAGACATTTTTTGGCTCAGCTGTGCTGAGATTCAGAGAAAATGGAGTGTGAACATTGAAATCAAATCAATCAAAATTCAATCAAAAAACCTCTAAAACTTTTTCACAGTTTCATTGTTGGTGTAGTTACGTGGTTTTGCCTGTTTAGGGCAGTATTAAAGACCCCATGAAATCCAATTTTCCAATCCTGTTAGTCTATTTCGATCATCTATATCAGTGGTTCTCAACCTTTTTGACTCAAAGGCCTTCCACCCCTTATAAGCTATGAAATTCCCAGTATTTCTGCTGTAGCTATGACAATACATTTCTCATTTCTGCTGCTTATTATCAGACTTCTTTATTAACAGAATCGATATGTTGATATATTAAAGGAGTTGGTCATCATTTTATGTTTCTGATGGGATAGAGAAGGGGAGGGGAGGCAAAATCCATAGCTAGAGACTTTTGCCTCCTTTGGTAAAAAAAAAACAAATAGACAATCACTGTTGAGTATTTCACTTTCAGCAGTTGAAGTGTAGAGAAGAAAAAAATACATAACAGAAAAGGCTAGCCTACCTTGGTATATCAACCAATCATCATAAAGGCATACATTATGTGATATTAGTTTAAACTGCTACAGCTGGTAAGTACACCAGCATAATTGCCATTTTAGTTTATTATACTTACACACTTCACTTTTAAAATCCCCATGAAATCAAAATGTAAGTTTTTAGCTTTTGGTATTAATATGTTAGCTTTACTGTTAAGCTAGTGTGCTCAAAAACATTTGCATTTAGAAGTTGTAAGCATTCAAAACTTGCAGCCTCTCACTTCCGCCAAAATGGTTCAATGATTTTGATGACATCATGCTGCACTTTATCTTCTCCTCAGATTTTCTGTCCAATCAAATGCTCTCTAGAATCTAAAGTGTCCCGTCCCCTAAACTATAGACGCTGAAGCTGCGGCTAAACTTGTTCACACATTTACAATTGTGTTTGCTTCGGTTTAGAGGCTTGACAGTATATCAGACCCATTTGAATTCTGCACAGAATGCTATATTTTAAAGTGATATGAAGGAGATTAGGAGGAAACTCAACTGCTCTGGCCAAGCTGTGAAATAAAATAAATGATATTGGCTATTTTAAAAATGGGGAGGAGCTGTTCAATATGCCCTGCCCTGTCTTCCTTTTTCAGTGGAAATAAAGTCAACGCATTAAAAAATGCTGCACGTTTCAAGGCACTTCAGTGGGCCTTTAAGGAACCATATTCACATATGGTTCTTTAAAGTGTTACATATGAGTGTTAATTGTTGACGGTGAAAGTTTTTTACACTGGATTATTGTTAATTAACTCCAAAACTTTATTCCTCCTGATTGTAAAAGCTGATTTCTAACAATGCCATTGTGAATTTGAACATTTATGGTTCTGTGTCTGCTAACATATCCTGTGGGAACTAAAAGGGTGAGGGGAAAGCATACAGTTGTGCATGTAAGAGCGTGATATGTGACCATGTGTGATTACTGAGGCTTCCATCAGTTATTTAGCTGCACAGGCACAATGTGCTTTGACGGAAACAGGCTCACGAGGGGTTTAATGAGCACCCAACGGATGAGATTCAACACCGGCAAATTGATTTTCCGCATTTATCAATGGGGAATGTTTAAATGGGCAGGAATTAAAGCATGAAAGAGCTGAGAGATAGTGCTCTCAGAGCCGTAACCTTAGAGATGGAGCATGGGAGAGAGCTGCCTGGTGCGCTTACAGGGCAACAGCATGTACACCACACATTACGGAAGGTGAGAGGGAGCTTGTTAAGCACACGCTGAAACGCCTCGCTCGGCTGTTTCTCTCCCATCATGCCTCCTGCAGGGCAGAGAGAAAGCATTCTCCTTGCTGAACACGAGCCAGATGATGGGCCGTGCCTGTAAACCCGGCCAGGGCCATGTCCTCTCCCCATGAACAAGTCTTAGGTGAGCTACTGTGGATGACCCTGCGCATGTCAAAGCTCAGTTTTTATAGATTTTAATGGAAGCGGCTGCTCCGTTGCGCTGTTAAACCTGTTTAAACTTCCCGTCATACTGGATGCCCCCAGTAAATGCTTTTAATTTGCAATCTGCACTTGTTTTGTTTGGACTGCATCCGATCGTTTGCTCCTCGCTGAGAAGCATGATAACATTTAGAGGGCATCTGTATGCAAACTGATGCTGAGAAATTTGATCTGTAGGCCTCCTATCCTGCACATTGGCCTCAGACACACACCTCTTAAAGGCAGTTCACCCAAAAATTAAATTTCGGTTATTTTCGCACTCTTATGTCATTCCAAATCTGACATTCCTTATTCTGCAGAACTAAATTTAAGTCTGTTTTTGCCTATACAGTAGCCTGACGTCGTCATACTCAGATTCTAGTCAGAATGTGAGTCTGAAACTGCTCCATTGGGCTGTGATTATGGGGCGTGTGTCAACCGAACTAGGAAATAAAAAGCCTCTGCACTCAATTGGATAGACCTAGAACCAATTGGAGCAATGGGGTAAGTGACGTATGTTGAGCAATAGATTAAAGTTGATAGATTAAACTTTTTCTAAATCCTGTAGGAAGGACGGCAAAAACATCTTTCCCATCGACAAATGCCTTGATTGCGGTTCTCTGTTCCTCTTTTAAAATTAATGCGCTGTATATATCTTCTATAACACACGCGATAGCGGAATATACACAACTCAATTCTCCAGCGGCAGCCATGAATTCAACCCAAGCGCTCTTTGATGACGTGGATGGTTGCGTTACCATTGCTCATCTGTCCATCATCAATTTTTTGCTTCTCAACGGATCGAGTCCAGACCGAACTTCCCGACCTAAAAATTTTGTGGGCAGGGTTCGGGCTTGCATCCAGGCTACCTATACAGTACAATCAAAATCAATGAAGTTGGTGCATTGACAAAAAAGTTGTTTCAAAATATTTTTTTGATTATATTATTTTATTGAATTTGATATATTAACACTTTCCCCGCCAGCGTTTTTTATTTTTAATATCCATCCCCAGCATTTTCGATCATTTTACAAAACGTTCATGGCCCCCAGAATATTTTGTTGTATGAATATCTGAACATGCAATATATAGAACAGAGCCTTTGCACAACAACGACAAAACAACAACAACATCAACAAAACATTTTATTCTAGCTTCATGCATTCTTTTTTATCAACACAATGTGGGAAAGTTTCATAAAAAAAGAAAACGACATTACAAAACATAAACAAAAAGCTGAGAAAATCAAAGACTACAACGTGCATAAGCAATGCTTTTATCACTTGTTTCTGCTACTTTTGTGCCTGTTTTGATCCAGAGATTCACTTTCAGAAGTGTCGTAATAGCGCCCCAGTATACCGTATAACAGGAAAAACACGGATAGCCAGAAAATTCGGTCAATGGTGGGGAAAGAGTTATTAATTTTATATATATATATATATATAAAAATATATATATATATATATATATATATATATATATATATATATATATATACATATATACATTATGTTATTAACATTATATTATATTAATATTGATATTTTAAATAATTTCATTCATGTTCTTGTGTTGTCTTTTTAAAGATAGTAGGCTACTGCTTGCTAGGACCCTGTACGTTTTATAATCTCTCCCTTCCAGAAAACATCCTCATAAATTGCGTTTGATTGACAAGATGAACTGCAGTGTTAATCGTGAATTCATCAATGACACGACAAAGTCTTTTGTTGATGGCGGTAAGCTCCATTTGTCAGCTGAGTGAAGAAAAATGTTTCAAATGTGCTTTGCTCCATCACCTGGCGCGGACGTTGATATGAAATGTCAGCGCTAATTCATTCTGGTTGGCTAAAATACGCTTTATTGTTCTCCGAAGTTGAAAATTGTGCACTAGAATCGGATAGAGTAGAGATGTTTAGATCTTATCATGTAAAAAGATGGACTCAGCAGTGCAGTGTTATTCAATAGAGCTCCAGTGGTCTTTCTCATTGTCTGTGGAATTACCTCAGCTGAATTAGAGTCCAGCCACACTAATGGTCCTGATGACAATACTTATCCCACATCTATTCCTGCCAGGACTCGCCAACTGATTGGACACGCCACAGGCCTTCATTTCATTCCCAGCCAGAGATTATGGCAGCGATTGATCCAGAGCCGTGCAACACGAACAGACTCATTAAGGATTCCAAACCCTCATTCCTCGGTCAAAGGCTGAGGCGCGATGCCTCTGTTGACTGATAGCGTTATGTAGGAGTGCAGAAAATGCAGTCTTTTCCCCCCTGAGAATAGCTTCAGAATATAGACGACATAATGCATTGAAATGAGAGCAGAGCCAAAAATGAACACTTGCAAACCACCAAATGCAATGGAAATGTACTTTGGTGAGTAAATTAAACCAGTTTGGCAGGGAACTCTATCTATCTATCTATCTATCTATCTATCTATCTATCTATCTATCTATCTATCTATCTATCTATCTATCTATCTATCTATCTATCTATCTATCTATCTATCTATCTATCTATCTATCTATCTATATTAATTTGCTAACAATTAAATTGCTATATTAAATTGCTGACAATAATTTTGAGCAACAAATCAGCATATTATAATGACTTCTGAAGGATCATGTGACACTGAAGACTGGAGATATGATGCTGAAAATTCAGCTTTGAAATGACAGGAATAAGTACATTTTAAACTACAAAAAAATGCATTTTAAATATTTATAACATTTGAAAATATTACTGTTTTACTGTAAGAGACATCTTTTAAAAACATAAATGTACTGACTGAAATATTTAAAAGGCAGTATATTTAACTGGTTTATTAACTTATTTGTTAATTTATAAAAATAAAAAAATATAAACATGCAAAATTTATTTTAGTTTTTATATTTTCATCTGCTATTGGAAGGTGTGGCTAAAGTTAACTTTAGACCTTGAATAAGTGATTCATATGTAAATAACAATGGCTAAATTTAACAGCAGCAGTAGCTCATGTTTACAAACAACTAAAAAATCTATCTATTTTTGGCTAAGAGGCTACTAAGAGTAAGTTCATTCTTCCTGGATACTTGAGCTGTGAGAAATTCCCTGAGCAAAGCAGTCTCCTTAAGGACTCGGGATAATTAGTTCCACTTTTGTCTTCTATTTCCTGATTAGACTCCAAAATGCTATACTTCTCTCTTTCAGGACCGTAAGGGAGACTACGAAGGAAATTAATCTTCCACGTAAATTGAAAAATATGATACGAGTCCATGTTTAATTAATAGCTAGCCGAACATCAAGAGTTGTTTTGATCTAAAAATAGATATACCAGCATGCTCGCACATTTATTAGGGAACTGTTGATCTTTTAATCCTCGGTTTTATGAGTGTCTGTTTTTAATGCGCATCGTCTTATCAAAACAGTGAATTTGAAAAAACAAAAACAAAGCATATCCTGGTTTCGTTATGACTTGAAATGTTTAACAATGTGCTTTTGGTTTCTGAATAACTCGCCTTTGTTGTTTTTGAGCTCAAAGGTATATCGATCCTCAGGCTAACACTCCACAGCCTAAATAGACTATGTATACCTTTGTGTCATAGATATATACTCTCTTCGGATCTCACAATGACATACAGTAGCATGCTTTGGGCGCATTCACCCATAGCCAGTTGAATGTCCTTGCGGTCATGTCTAATGAATCGCCTCCTGAAAGAATCCCTTTATACATTAACTATGAGCGAGCAGTCTCATCTTTGCCATGCTCCAGAAAACAATCCTAGATTACTTATTTATCATGAACTCAATACATTTCATAGCTCTATATGCTCTGAAAAGAAGATGCTCACAGCCATTGCTGAAGCCAAGAAACGCTTTTGATGAATGGACCCGTCCATCCTTCCACCCTACATACTCAGTATAATAACTAATTACTGTCTGTGTCACTCAAGATATCTTCCATAGATTAAGCACAAAAGTCATTACAGCACTTTAGTTAGCTCTATAAGAGGTCTGTCATTGTATAATCCTTGAGAGAAAGAATAGGAGGGTCGTACATTAATCTCATTTTCACAAAGCTGTAATTCGGGCCATTCTTTGGAATATATTACAATTTCGACACAAATCTTCCTTATAAAAGCAGCCTGATAAATGAATGATTTCCCTCGAGCAAAGATCACCACAAAACCACAATCATACTTCCTCTGCATTCCAAAACACAACGCTTGCTCTTTCTTTACACAGACGTGCACGTCTTGCACTCCTTTGAAGTGGCTGTGATAAAAGAACCCAATGCTTCTGCTTCAAGCTTCCATCGCAAAACTGTAATGTGCTTTTATAGGGCATCTTTTAAGTGGTTTAGCATTGAGTTTGACATTTGTAATATTGACAAGTGTAGGCGACTAGGCGTTAACTTTACATAATGGAGAACCTGAACTACCTTATGGAATGACAAACTTTAAGACAAAATGGATGTTTCACGTGTATGTAAATGACCCTTTATTTTATATCGGAAGTTAATGTGGATGATGGTGAGTCAAAATGTGTTGGAAACACACAAATTGTGGAGTGCAGCTTAACAGTAATGTGCAACAGATTAATGGCACCTGGAAATCTAAAAATGGGAGAAAAGAAATACAAAAGGAAAAACTGTTTGAAAATTGCTTTGGGTAACAAAATGTAACAATAAAAGCTGACTTAAAGAAGCAGTTAGTGCAGGTGTGGATATAATCATTCTTTTCATTTATTCTCATGTGTACTCCAGGCTGTTTTGTCTCTTACAGCAGAAATAATCTTCAGACGTTCCTGTTTCTCTTTGAAATTATGTTGTATATATTACGTTTAGGAAAACTGCCAGAGCAGTTTTTTCCTTTTTTTTTTCCTTTTATCACGTTTATCGTGTTTTATTCAGTTTATAACAACTTCCCAGATTTTCTGCAATGCATCAAAATCTCAGACATAGATCAAAAGCCATCTGTATTCTTTATGGGCTATGATGACTCAGTTAGCATTGTGGATTTTCGAAAACCTGATGAGTCAACCTGGAAAATAGCCCTCCCTAAGATGCCATTTTCAATAATCAAATGTGTACATCTGCTGTGAGTAGCTAATTCTGTATGTCTGCCTCCGTATTTTGAGTCTGATGAACTACAAATAACAAGAGAGGAAATCCATTGCAGCATATGGCTGTACATCCTGCATGATACATCACAATTACGCTAATGCTCCGTCCGGCTCTCAGAGCCCAATTAGAATATCCAGAGCATGATGTCAGACATCATTGGTATTTTGTAACAGAATACACCATGCTAAAACATTCCTCCTCTCTCTTATTAGAACATATGACCACTTCTGTTTGTAGTCAGGTTCCATTTTCAAAAGTAATTCCTAAACTCGTACAGATGGATGGTTATGACTCTGAGCCAAAGCATGACGCAATGATCTTACTCTCGCGTAACCAGACCCCAGCAAGAGGTCTGGTCCACATTGCTGCCTATTCTGGCCAAGAACTGCACATTTAGACAGGAAGAACTTGTCTGAGTGAAATGTAAAGTTGCCAGTCATGGTTTGTTTTGTTTTAAGTGCTGTTTAGTGGAAGGCTTATCTGAAATCTGAAATATTTGACCACAATATGAAAAATCACAATATTTTTTTCAGTATCATTCAAGATTTATATTTATCACAATATTAATTTCATACCGTTAATGGGGAATAAAACACATTCTACATGTTTGCTAGACCTCAAGAATCAATCTTAACAATAACCGGGTTGTTTGCAAGTAAACTCTACAGGATAAGCTAGCTTTTAATTTAGGGCCCCATAAAATATATAATTTT
The DNA here is from genome assembly GCA_026230005.1 of Gila orcuttii. NCBI lineage: Eukaryota > Metazoa > Chordata > Actinopteri > Cypriniformes > Leuciscidae > Gila > Gila orcuttii. The sequence continues at coordinate 41,306,665 of JAPDVR010000003.1, read as the reverse complement.
TTCCCCAAATTCAGTTTTTTTCTGTATTTATTTTATTATTTTTTTATCTATTTTATTTTACATTTCTTTGTTCGGTATTAGATTTTGATTAGATTTTATGCAGTATGGTGTAATATGGGAACAACATTATATATATATATAAACTTGATGTCCTTTGTTGAATTATTCAGATCTTCTGCTACAATTCATCATCCTTGTGTATATAACAAGTGGTAACATTCTAATCTGAAAAATGAAGCCTACCCGGAAGTGCGAAAAACTGCAATACATCGAAAATCGTATACATCCAAGATGCGTATACATCCAAGATGGCGCCGCAGACGGCTGCCTCTGTGTGGGGCTCTCCAGCTATTGTGTTGTTTTTGTTTGTTTGTTCTGCGTTTAATCATTCTTTTCCGTTTCACCAAAGACGAACTACTGGACATTAGGAAACACACACCAGATAACTTTTCTACAGTTTTTGATTATTCGAACGTCTTGCAGGACATTCTCGTCGGAGGGGCAGCGTTGTTGTTCAAACGCGCGGTCAGACGCAAACGCGGGAAGCGAGCTGGCGCGCTGGTTAAACTCCGCGAGCGCAGCCTGCGCACTGCACTCCCCAGTATTCATCTCGCGAATCTCCGATCCCTTCCTAACAAAACGGATGAACTTCTTCTCCTCACCCGCACTAACAAGGATTTTTTAAACTCTGCTGCTCTGTGCTTCACTGAAACCTGGCTGAGTGAAGCCATACCGGACAACGCAATACATCTGCCGGGCTTCCAGCTGTTCCGAGCGGATCGCATCGTGGAGCTAACGGGGAAAACAAGAGGTGGTGGATTGTGTTTCTACATTAACGAAAGTTGGTGTTCAGATGTAACAATACTGAAGAAGATGTGCTCTCCTAATTTAGAGGCACATTTCATAAACTGTAAACCTTTCTACTCGCCTCGGGAGTTTTCCTCTTTCATTCTCGTGAATGTTTACATCCCTCCAGACGCGTGAGTGAGCGCGGCGCTACAACAGCTGGCTGAACAAATAGCTGAAACAGAACAAAGGTATCCTGACTCTATTTTAATAATTCTTGGGGATTTTACCAAAGCAAATCTTTCCTGTGAACTACCAAAATACAGACAGCACGTTCCATGTCCCACCAGAGACATTAATATACTGGACCACTGTTACACCACAATAAAAGATGCGTATCACTCCGTTTCACGAGCAGCTTTGGGGCTCTCTGATCACTGTTTGGTTCATCTCATACCGACCTACAGGCAGAAACTGAAATCAGCTAAACCTGTAATAAGGATTGTAAAAAGATGGACTAATGAAGCAGAGCAGAATCTACAGGCCTGCTTTGATTGCACTGATTGGACTGTTTTTGAAGCTGCTACCAACGATCTGGATGAGCTCACAGATACTGTAACATCATATATAAGTTTCTGTGAGGATACATGCATTCCTACCAGGACATTCTTATCATTTACTAATGATAAACCATGGTTTACTCGGAAACTCAAACACCTTCGTCATGCCAAAGAGGATGCCTACAGAAGTGGGGATAATATCTTGTATAACCAGGCCAGAAACAGACTGACAAAGGAGATCAGAGTTGCTAAAAGAAGCTACTCTGATAAACTGAAAAAACAGTTTTCATCCAACGACCCATCATCAGTCTGGAATGGCCTGAGGAACATCACCAACTACTAGTCACCATCCCCCCGATCTGTGGACAATCATGCCTGGTCTTCTCACAGCCAAACTGACCCAGCTCTCCATACCATCCTCGATCTGTCAGTGGATCACCAGATTCCTGACTGGACCGGCAGCAGCGAGTGAGACTGGGGAAACTCACATCCAGGACTCTCACCACCAGCACTGGCGCCCCTCAAGGGTGCGTTCTCTCCCCACTGCTCTTCTCCCTGTACACTAATGACTGCACTTCTAAAGACCCCACTGTCAAGCTCCTGAAATTTGCCGACGACACCACTGTCATCGGTCTCATCCGAAACGGTGACGAGTCTGCTTACAGACTGGAGGTTGAACAGCTGGCTGTCTGGTGCAGTTATAACAACCTTGAGCTGAACACGCTCAAAACAGTGGAGATGATCGTGGGCTTCAGGAGGAACAGCCCAGCACTCCCCCACTCACCATCATGAACAGCACTGTGGAAGCAGTGGAGTCATTCAGGTTCCTGGGCACTTCCATCTCTCAGGACCTGAAGTGGGACAATCACATTGACTCCATTGTGAAAAAGGCACAGCAGAGACTGTACTTCCTTCGCCAGCTGAGGAAGTTCAACTTGCCACAGGAGCTGCTGATTCAGTTCTACTCAGCCGTCATTGAGTCTGTCTTATGCACTACCATCACTGTCTGGTTTGGTTCAGCTACCAAATCAGACATCAGGAGACTACAACGGACAGTCCAGACTGCGGAGAGGATCATTGGTGCCCTCCTGCCAACCCTCCAGGACCTGTACTCTTCCAGAGTGAGGAAGAGAGCAGGTAAAATCATCACAGACTCCACTCACCCTGGACACCTCCTGTTTGAACTGTTACCGTCAAGACGGCGACTCAGATCATTGGCCGCAAGAACATCTCGGCACAGGAACAGTTTCTTCCCACAGGCCATTTCCCTCCTGAACAGTTAACACTCCTCCCAAGGCATATGCCTTAAGTGCAATACTCCCACTGTTTATAGTGCAATACCCTACAACTCAGGTGATACTTATATGTAGATTTATTTATTTATAATATTCAAAACACTGTAAATATGTTCATAATCTGTAAATCTGAAAATGTCTATTCTGACTAAACCCAACTGTGATACTTTTATTCTCATATATTTATATTTTTATTTTTTACTCTTATAATTTGTAGTATTATGTTTCTTGTTGTATTTGTATTTGTATATGTCCACTGGAAGCCTCAGTACCAAAAACAAATTCCTTGTGTGTGCAAGCACACTTGGCAATAAAGCTCTTTCTGATTCTGATTCTGATTCTGAAATCCGCTAGGGGCAGGTCCCAAAAGGGAGCAAATGTCCATAGACCCCATGTTAAAATGTCCATTTTCACAGCATAAATTCATGTTTTTACAGGTTGGTCCCATGGACTTTTATTGTATTTTTCGATAGGTTCCGAGTGCCTGACAACTGTGAGGGGGGTGTTTTTTTTTTCTAACTCGTTTGTTTAGATCGTATTTAGATATAAAATGTATGACAAATAAGGGCGTGGTTAACTTTGATTGACAGCGTGATTGACAGCTGATAACGGGCTGCGCCGAGTGGAATTCCTGAAATTTGACGTCTCGGCCATGATCTGACACAACACATCATACCACCTCTGTATCCTTTCTGAAAAGATTTTCCGAGATGGCGCCGCCCATACCCCCCATAAATGGCCTCAAACCCGTTCTTCAGAAAGTCTATGGGTGACGTCACAGACGCTTTGTCCATATTTTTTACAGTCTATGGTATATAATAATCATTGATTTAGTGTGAGTCTTTTATGATGGAATTCTCAATGAGAAAATGTCCCAGTATGTTGCCCTCTCTGAACTTGTGTTGTCTTTGTGCCAAAACTGAGGGTATGTAAAGGCATCCATCAGCACTCCCTGAAAAAAAAATCAATTCAGAAAGGCAGTTCTGTAGCAAATAACAGATTTTACGCTTTTATTTTTGGTCTGAGTGTTTTTGGAGGTCCAAGAGTTCAAGCTTTACTCTCTCCTCATCTCACTAGGGGGAAATGAACAGTGTGGCTTTTGCTTTTCTTCCTCCAGGCCTAACAGAGACAGAGTCACTCAGATGTGAAATCACGTTTACAGAGGTCTCTTCTTTTCTTTTTTTTTCCGCCTTATCTGTCTCCTACTGCTGCCAGTCCACACGAGGAATGTAATCAAACTGCCTTTTTATATAATTTTCTTGATGGCTTTTTGTGTGTACGATCCCACGAATGTGGGATTGATATCTCTCTGAGTGACAACACAATATCACAATGCCTTTTTTTCTTTTCCAATTAAAGTCACATTTATTATGTGGTCAAAATATTTCCTGTGATACTCGATCACTGTCATATACAAATTGCTTCTTTTAGCCTCTCTTACTGTGGCGTTCTCCCTGCAGATCTGCAGCGTGGAGGTTGGCTTAAACCATATGTCAAAGAAGCCACACTCAAGCGCAGGCTCGTGCATCAGTAGATACCACCGTGAAGCATTAAAGGGATTCTCAGAAATGCGCAAGAGATGAGCCGCGTGACTTTTTCGTCTTAAAATAACCTGAAAATCAGCATTAGGGGCAGCCACTAGAGGAAGCCCCATCAGTCTTAACCAACGGCATCCTTTCATTCAAACCCCCTCCCATCATCCTCTGACACTTGCTCACGCTGTGCGGCTTCAAAGACTCAACCCTTCTTATTCTCTCTCCTCTTGGTTCTCGTGGTTAAGAATTTGCTCTCTTTCCACCTTTCTTAAGCTATGTTGTTTCTGGTCCATTTATTTGTATTGTATTGTATTGTATTTATTTATTTATTTTGTAAACACTATTTACAAACCAAAAATAGAAAAAAAAAATTGAGAACTTCAGTGTTGATGAAATAAGGAATAATTCTAGCTAAGGGGTTTATTTTATAACAGTAACTGATTGAATGTAGGCCTACAGTTATTCCTCTTTTTACAGAAGTACAAAATACATAAATGCATGGACATGAAATATAAAAGTTGAAATTATTTTATTATATTTTTTCTTAATTGTAAATAGCATCAGTTTCAATTAAGAAGCTTAATTGGAAAAGCAATCTGCCCAGCAACAAGACAAATCCTACAACAACATTGCAGCATAAATTTATAAATTATTAGTGGTCTGTAATCTGTTACTTTTCTATCTATCTTATTTTCAACGTGGCCATTTCTAAGTAGAATGTGCAATGCTTTATTTATTTATTATTTTAAGTTATTATCGTATTCATAAACACTGGTTTGTAGCGCACATATTTTTACCGTTTAGTTGTAGTTATTTCCCTATAGCAGCTAACGAATAAGCCTCACAGATTCACAGGATATACCTCCACAATGAAAAATACAGTGGGTAGCTAACATATTTAGCTACAATCATTTTTTTTATTTCAATTTCTAATTTATCTATATTTTCTTACTCAGCTCTTTCTCTCTTACCCTGTTTTGTTATTCATACAAGCGGTGCTTTCATTTTTCTTGTTTTAACAATTCACACAGAACATGTTTTTGTATTTAAAAACTTGAGACGCAGGGCAGTATAGTGTAAAAAATATGCAAGTTTTCGAGACACAGTTTTATAAATTGAACTACTTTTAACTATAGCTTTTTTAGTTTTTAGAACACCCTGTCATGTGCGAGATGCTGAAAAGACGAGACCACGTTTATGAAGGAAAAACGACTGCTCTAAGACCCTGTTTAGACCTGGTATTAAGATGTGTTTTGGCCAATCGGATTACAAGTGGATGACGCCAAATAAAGGTGTAAATAGGGTCTAAAACATTTTGAGCTTGTTCACGTTTGACCACGTCCAGAGGTAGTCGAAAATACATTCAACCGGATTGCTTTCATAGTGTAAACGCTCATGTGGTCGAATGTGTTCAAACAGCCACAAAAGACTTTTCTCTGTCTACTGACTTAATGCGTAAACATTATGGGAAGTGCACTAGACAGATGGGATTTAAACTTGAAACTTGAAGATGAAAAACATACCAATCACAATGTTCTCTCAACAATCTAACACGCACTCACTGCATTCGGCATGATCTTGTGGCTGTCAGAGCATAAACAAAAGCTGATGCTCTCCGTGTGTTTTCCTGTCATGTAAAGGCGTGAGTTTGTCCATTAGATCGAAATATGTGAAAAGACCCATACATTTACCCTCCACTTAAAGAAATCAGGGGGGACGTGATTGAAAGTGGACAAAAGAGATGGTTTAAAACACCAGGTGTAAACAGGAATGTGTCTCCCTCGTCCACTTGTGATCCGATCGACCAGAACGCATCTTAATACCAGGTGTAAACAGGGCCTATTGGCGTGGTCACATTTACCGTTGAGGGCGAAATCCAGTCATTTCAACAGGAATCCATGCAATTGGGAGTTTCGTGTGAGGATGAAAAAGTTTCCCAAGTATATTTTGCTCCTGTTCAAGTTGCTAAAGCGAATTTGCCGCACTGACCAACAGAAAGCTGCTTGATTTGAAAGTGACTTTTGTCATATTCTGTTGACCATGGACCTTTTTTTGCACATAATATTTCGCTGAAATTATGCCAATGTGACCGCAGCAAAAGCAAGTTAGTTGTTCCATGTGCCCATGTAAAGGTCCAAAGACAATAGACAAAAAATATTTGACAGCAGATTGACCATGTAGTAAAAATCAAATATTCCAGAAAAAAACACATAATAACAAGGTTTAAATAACTTTTTTTTTTAAATGACAGAAGCACAAAGATCTCTAGATAAAATTATCTGCATTAGAATAATCACATAAACCATATGTACCATTTCTACTTCCATGCACTCATGTATGTTTGTTTTTTGCCTTTACAGAAAAGCATTATTTTACTGATGCTTACTGAGTTGCACTGAGAGTAAGATAATTAATTAATATATTAATTAATATGTGCAATACATTACTATATGCAAACAGACGGTCTGTATATTTCATAATAACCACATGCAGTTCAACATCACTGGAATGAGCAGTGAAGTCAATAAAGCCCAGCTGACAGTATATTTCCTCTCTGTTGTTTGGGTTTGCCTGGCTTCTTTTTGGAACAAATACACTGACACACACTGACAATAAAAAGGCTTTGTCAGTTCGCGCCAAACAAATTCGACCTTCATATTTTTTCTCTGTCTTTTTCTCCTTGTGTTTATAGTTTTCCTCATTCCTCTTTAGTCCCATGCTCTTTTTACCTTGAAGCAAGGCCCTGTTTGTACCTGTGAGGATGAATAGAATTTAAAATAACTGTTAAGTGAGGGGGAAAAGTGTATCTTTTTACCCAAGACTGCTCTGTTACAGAGAGCAAGTGCTAAAGAGGGCAAATGTGCATTGGACCAGTACAGTTTCTTAACATAAAATTCTGCATCTACCCAGGGAGTTCCAGACTTTAGCAACAGCTCCAAAGGTCAGGAGCACCAGGATTCCGAGGATAATGAGATTATATTGAAATCATCCAAAAGCCTGTGAGTAATGCTTATGCACCAGGGAAAATCCCTTTACGAGGTTTCTGTGCAGTTGGCATCAGCTACCAACTCTCACGCATTTAGCGTGAGACTCACGCAATTGACACTTTTCAAACGCTCTCACGCCACACTCATGCAGTGAAAAATCGCGAAGAAAAGAGGACACTGACACCGACAGACAAGACAGAGCAGGTTACTTTTGATATGAAACAAATTCTAAAAAACAAAAACAATAGTCACATAACGTTACATTTACCTCAGTAAAATTAGCTATAGAGAGGAGTAGTTTGCTAAATATGTGCACTATATTAAATATTTATTATATTTTAACTTACATCATTCAAATATTATAACGTTATTATTATAATATATTCAGCATAATATCTAATTTGAGTTGTTATTTTTTACCTTTAGTAAGCTGCCAGCTGGCAGCTGGCAATATGTTTACATTATTAGGTAAGATAGGCCTTTTTTTTCTTGAGAAAAATTTACATGTATCTACTGTACCAAATATTTATCCAAAGGAATCAATATTGAACCAAGATCGGAATCAAATCGTGAAATTCGTGTCAAGCAATAATAAAAACAGTAGCCTACCAGTCATTGTATCATGTCAACATTGTAACATGTTGTCCCAAAACTTAATAAAATGCTGTTTAGTTACCGAATGTTTTTACCCCCCCCCCCCACCCCCTCCTTTTTCCCCAATAATTCTCACTCGAAGCTAAACTGAAAAGTTGTCCGCCCTGGTGCTAAGTCATAAATGTAAAGAAACAAATTATTTAGCTCTGTATCTTTGTGGTACGGGAGTTGTCGTGCAATTGCATAGATAGCATGCCATTAATAAACATTTCTATTAACAGTATTGATGAATGAAATCAATGGCCATTGTCTGCAGTAAACACATCCTTACTCTCCTAATGAAGGAGATCAGTTCAAATATTTTACCCGAGGGTGATCCCATTTTGCATTTCAAAGACCCAGGTCTCAGAAGACGTGCATTGGCCATGTTGTTGTTGTTTTTTATCTGAAGCAGCTGCGGCAAAGCTAAAGTGGACCATGGCGGGGCTATTTTTTCCCCATATACGCATGTGTAGCCTCCTTCCCTTGTCAGCAGCTGAACAGAGGCTATCAATCAGAGCTGAGCGGCAGTAGGATGCACAGGCCGCTGCGGTGCTCATGGTTAGTGTGCCGGTGATATGTTTCTCAGGACCATATGGGGTCTGATCTCCTGTGAGCACCGGCCCATCCAACGGCTCTCCCTGTCATGCTTACATCACATATAGGTCAGGGTCTTCTCACAACTGCACATAAGGCAAACGTTTAAGATGGCCATGAAGTGGCTTCCGTTTTGGAAGTGGTTTGAGGAGGAGGAGGGGGTTTGGAGCTGGTTGACGCTGCTAGAATACATTTATATTCCACACATGGTATTCTAGTGGTTTCCCAGACAGGGTTTAAATTAAGCCAGGAGTAGGCCTTAATATAGAATAGTTAGTCGTGGCTTAAAAAATGGCTTTATTATGTTATATTATATTATATTATATTATATTATATTATATTATATTATATTATATTATATTATATTATATTATATTATATTATATTATATTATATTATATTATATTATATTACATTATATTATATTACATTATATTATATTATATATTAAGTACAGATTACAAACACTTGGACTATGGAGTCCTGAACTGAAATAAACAAGATTAATTTAAAACTAGCTGTACTAATCTGAATAAGTATGAAATTATATATATATATATATATATATATATGTATGTATATATATATATATATATATATATATATATATATATATATATATATATATATATATACACACACATATATATATATATATATATATATATATATATATACACACACACACATATATATATAAATATATATATATATATATATATATATATATATATATATATATATATATATATATATATATATATATATATATATATAAAATATAAGATTCTCTGTTGTGATACAGTCTGTTGTGATTGGTCAACCACTTAGAGTGTATGACATTCCTCAACATTGGTTTTCAGGTCCCAAGACTTCATGAGCAGCTGTAAACAGTATTATATCTATGGTAACGGCATCGGTATTGAAAGTCCATGCAACAGGTCTTCTAGACAAAGCTAAATCACTTACCCAACTGTTGTTTGAGTGTGGCCAGTAGGCGGGCATTATGCAGATGTGTAACACGGGGATGTAGCTAAATCACGGAAATAATGACAGGACTACAAACAAAGTGGACTTTGTGATTTGTAACTTTATAGATTGTTTACTTGCAAAAACAGCTATATTACACGTTAAAATAAATAAAAGCTTGAATTAATTAAACCACACATTATATTCCGTACAGTTTTGCACACATAGCTGTGCTACAGGTTTAGAAGTCACATTTGGAGCTGCTCTTGGTCCCCGCATATATGGAATGGCATGGATGGTGGGGTTGTTGAGAGAGGCCACAGTTTGGGTTAAAGGTAGCATACGCCAGGGCAGCTGCAAAATCTGCCCTGCCAAGGACGCAGTGCTTCCAAAGCCTGCTCTGTGCCATTAAATGGGTCATTGACCAGCTAAATGGACTCATTATGATGAGTAAGTAAAAGAATAGCACCCAAATCCATGAACCCCCATCTCTGCAGAGCTCTGGGTTCCGCTGCTTTTGGGGTTTCACAGGCTTTTGCTAAATGACAGCTGCCTGAGACTTATTTCAGGGGAATGCAAATGACACACTGACCAGCTAATTATACCACATCAACAGTGCTTTATTGACAGTTGCAGTGCTGGAGATATACAGGGGAAACTTCGGTACTATCTATACTGGTGTAATCCTGAGATCTCTTTTCAGAGGAGTCTTGTGTGAATGCCACAGTAGCAGGCTTGATATAAGCAAATGAAAGCTGATCATAGGCGAAACATCCAAATACAAACACTTTAAAATAACTACTTATACTATTGATTATAATACTGATTATTTGTTGCAAGTAATTGTATAGTGTAACAAAAGCTAGTGGCTAATCACAATTGCCAGTGCTAAACCTTTAAAAGTTCAAGGGGAAGTTAATTTTTTAAAAAATTAGTACCCTTGCACTGCTTGATATGAATTTGTGAAGTGCTAGTGAACATGAGTCAACAAGTCAGCTATTAAAGATAAAAAAAATGCTAATAAAAAGCAACACAAACATAATTTGTAATGCTAGTGGAGTGTTAGTGTTAGAGGACTTTTCCAAATTCAAGAATACAAAATAACTGTTGAATTTGCTATTGTAATAGTTATTCCATTATGAAATATTTCTACATTTTAGCATACTTTTCAAAAGAGAACTTATTATGGAAATAATATACTTTAAAAGCATATACTTTGGTGGAAACTGAATGTAATGTTTTTTGGACTCTGCATTTTAATTTCAATTAAATTAGAATGTATTAATGTATAAATTTATATACAATTCAATTAGTTGAACTTTAGAGTGCTTATTTTGACCCACTTAAGTAAGACATAATCTTTGTCATTTCCTAATCTCTTCATAATCAGTCTTTTAATTATATAAACTATAGTACTTACTTAAATGTCATTTCTATTGAAACTTGTACCGTGCAAGTATACTTTTACCCCCGGTTTCACAGACCAGGGGCCAGTTGCATAAATATAGCCATTATGTTAAGACTGTGTCTTAAGATCTAGTGCGAACAACTAGGAGTTATTAGGGGTAATCAGTCTTACTTTTCGTTATCAAATTAGATCGTTCTACGTTTTTATGTAACTGACTTGGAAAATATATGAACAGTCTTAAAGAAACCAATTGATGACTAACTTTTAAGACTAGTCTTAGCAGTTTATGCAACTGGCCCCTGGTTTAAGCTAATCCCAGACTAAAATGAAAGTTTGAGCTGTTTTAGCTGAAAGCAACTTGCACTGGTAATGTTTTTTCTTTTCTTTCTAAGACATGTTTATAAAAGCTACACATTTGTCCTAACTGAACTAAGGCCTAGTCTGATTTTACTCTGCTATTGTGGAAAGGATTCTGACATTGTCTATCAGTGTGTGGGAAGGCATTGCTGACTTCCTAACAACAACAACAACAACAACAACAACAACAACAACAACAAAAAAGAATGAACGCATCCTCACTAAAACCTCAAAGGTCACAAGTACAGATCTCCCCTCAGCTGAATCCATGAACTTCCAACACACCGCCACACATACTAAAAAGATCCATCTGACCCAGAACATAACTTTCAGCTGCTCCCCTCAGGCAGATGCCCGAGACTACCAACAGGCGAAACATTCTGGTTAAAAACAGCTTCAGTCTAACAGCTGTCAGACTGCCCAGTGAACATTCATAGAGTAACTCTATTAATCCTCAGGTAAACACTATGTTCCTTGTTTACTTTGCACATCAGAAGTGTCTTAGCATATTCCTTAGAAGGAAATCACATGTATCTATCTCTTAATCAGATTATGTATAGATTTTTTTTTCTTACAGTTTTTCAAATTTAAAGTCACCATGAAATCAAACTGGACAATTTATATATTTATGGAATATTGCATTATTTTTTTTTTAATAAATAATTTATCGGTTTACATCATTGTAATTTTTAAATTCCTGTGCCCTCTAATCTTTAATCAAAATAACTTTAATCAAAATAACTCGCAGTGACATCTCTTCTCTTCTCTGATGATGTGTTTACTGGCGTAAGGGCGGGGCAACCTGTCACTCACATGACATCACAGCAATAACAAACCACGACCAATCAATTCCCAATGGACAAAATCAAGTCCTGCCCTACATTTATTCTTGTTCAAGCAGCCGTTTCACTTGGATGTATGTCAGGCTAGGGAACAAAAGAATATCACAATTTCCGTTCCATGCCAACTTTCATAGAATATTTAAATTTAATTTGAATTCATTTTTACCGAAAATCATTTTGAACGGGCCATTTTAGTTAACAATAACAGCACTGAGTAATGCATTCTTGCACATTAGCAGACTGTCTCTTGTAGGTTTTAATGCTGTACCTAAATTGTACTTGTACTAAGGCTTCTCATACTTTCTCGTATGTTCAAAAGTCATCTTCCTGTAGACTGTTTTTCCATTTCCACAATTAATTGTCTTTATGTTGGAATTTTGATATGCCGAAAATTCATTAGCACTCTGTGTGGATGTGCACAGAGCTCACAGAAAAAGACGTACTGAATTAATGGAGTGTTAATAATCGCTAACTCATTAGTGTCATCTTATTCTGCATAGCATATCATTGCATCTTTTGAGCAGTGAATATTAATTTCTAAAGACATGAAGTATTGCATGATATAAATAGAGGAATTATCCATGGGTAAAACACTCATCACGAAAAAAGTAAAAGCGCTGAAAAGAGCTGCTATTAATATTATTTGTCTCATGTGCTTCTTTTTAGGCAAGTCAGGAGAAGTAGTGCTAATAGGATTTTCATGGCTGCTTGATTATTATTATTATTATTATTATTATTCATTTATTTTTTGGCAGTTTAAATGGCTTTGCACAATGAAAGTCCATCTCACATTTTGCATTTTTGTTTTGATGTCTAAAGCAAAGTCATTGCTCTTATACATTCTAATGCACAAAGTGACGTCTTTTCTGTCTCCTTTTTCCCCACAGGGACTGGCCAGCTACCAGTGGTGGATCTCAGACATGCATGCGATCACTAGACAGTTTAACCGGGGTAAGTCAATTTTGGACTGGCTCCATGACCTGAATAGTGGCACTGCGAGAGCCTGCTCTAAAGCCCCAGTGTCCTCCTCTCTGATTAGATCTGCCCCTTTTTAAATCAGCACTGTGAACATTCAGTTATTGCTCCGATATCTATAGAGGCTCTCAGACACTGAATGAATGTATACCCATATTTGAAGAGTGATAACAGATGATTTTAGTTTGTTCTCCTTGTTAGTTAGTTTTTCCTTCTAGTTTTGGCAGTTGATAAAATGTAATCAAATTTGTTGCATGATGTCCTGAGTATGTTTTGAATCATCTTTGTCAGTTAGACTTTAGTTTTCATCACAGTTGGGATCTACAGCTGAGAGCCTCTGCCCTCTTCTAGAGATCGATGACACAGACGCCTACAGAAACCGTTATGACAACTTAATTTTAGTAAGAACGGGCCAATCCTTTGATGTGTTCTTATAAATCACATTAAGTGGCAAATATGAAAGATCTTTAATATTTGATCACAGTGAATAGCCCAGGCAGTTTCATTTGCTTTGTTCTTATGGATATTTCTCTAGACACCATGCACTTGCACTGTTCCACATCTGAGGCTATTCACTGACAGCAGCAACCACGTGTGTTGACTTCTTGCACGAATCTGTCGGTTTAGTCTTGGTGCATTCATTCTAGTTCACACTGGCTGATGCAACCCAGACTGTCAGTGGGGCAATGCCAAAGAGATTAGATGCTGCTTTACTCTGCTTGTCTTCACAGGGGAGAGAACTGAGCTTAGACAATCCTCCAAATATGAACCAATTCATTAACATCCATCCATTCTCTTTACCGATTATTCATTCCAGGGTGATGGGACAATTCATTAGCACGAAACCTGTATGAATGAGAACAATATGAATACTGGAAAGAATATTTCAGGTTCAGTTCAAGTTAAGCTTAATCTACAGCATTCATTCGACAGAAGTCGGAATTGTGTTTTTTGTGTCAAATGCTGTTGCTTGAGAGTAGTATGTAGTTTCTGCAACACTAGTGGCACCTAGCGGAATTACAAACAATACAGCAATTTTTTTCCATTCCCTTTCGTGCGTTGCGCCTTCCCCAACTCAAACATCACAAACACAGCTCTTACCGGTGCTACTGAATCCATGTCTCAACAGGTAAAATGAGCTACTTTCAATACAAGGTTTAAAATATTAGGAATATTTGGTAACACTTTAGAATACTGTTCTGTCATTAATGAATGAATGAACACATGAACAAATGAGTAACACATTATTAACACTCCAGAAACTACTATTAACTAACAAGAAATTCTAATGAACTAATTAGTAAGTAATAGCACTCAGTTGAATGTGGTAGTTCACTATTAGCTAATCAGTAACAATTTTTTTCATACCTCCCAGAGGACTACTATATACTATATATACTATATACTACTACAGCTTCATTATTAACATGAATAATGCATAATGTATAATATAAGGTAATGGTAACCCACTAGTATTGTCTCAGTAGTACTACATCCTTAAAGAAACTACTCAAAATTTAGATCAGTATTCGAAGGTGAAAAGCATGATAACTCCCTAATATTGACTGAAGACATTGTAAGCTTTTGAGGTTTTTGTACGTTATTGGATAGTAATGACTCAAGTGTTACTACATCGTTCTAAAAAGGAACTTCTATTTATTATCGGTATTCTAAAGTGAAGATCATGGTAACACACTAGTAATGACTCAAGTGTTAACAAATTCATCGGAAGGAATTACTATTCAAAATCTAACAAAATGATTTAAAAAATTACTAGAGAGTTATCAAATTTTTCACTTTGGGAGATGGGATGGGAGAGAGCCCTCAGAGGTTGTATTCAGACAGCTTGATTTGACGGACAGTTTTCCCTTATAATGCAAGGCATTTGTGAGGGGAATTTCTGAGGCAGATATTCAAAATGTACTGTCTGTCTGGAATCCTGTTTATAGAGCCCCAGGTTGATTCCAAATATACATCATATTTTCTAGTGGTGAATGATTTGGTCATGTATTTAATAATTGATGAATTCTAGTCCTATAAACAATTTAAACTCAACAATATCTGGCATTGGGACACATTAGTTCTCTCCTGAACCATGTGTTTGCTGCTATACGGATGTCTCAGACTAGACTGGGCTGCCTCCTCCTCCTAAACAAAAAGGATTCACATTTATTTTTTTCCATTACATGCACAAATGAAATAATGTCTTTAATGACTGTTGTTATTATGTATTATCCAACACCTACATACCTATCTACCCATCTACTGTCTGTCTGTCTGTCTGTCTGTATGTCTATCAGAACTAGCAACAACATTTGTGGAGAAACAAAGAGGCAGCATGATTTTGGAATATAAAACAGTTGAATAAAGAAATTGAGACACAATATTGCCAGTTACTTTGTCTGTTTTTGCTCTGCCAACAAAAATACCAGAACTGTTTCAACACAGAGCAACCCACAGTATAGAGTTTTGATACTAAATGTTTCATTGTTTTTAAACAAACCAGTTGAATGAATGATTCAATAACTCAACCAAAAAGACAGTCACTTGTTTACGTTCCTGAACATATCTTTGATTAATGATTCAGTGACTGTTTCTAGCGTTTTTGTATGAATTGGTTAAATTAATGATTCAAATCCCTCACTTATGAAGACACCTGTGTAACCTGCAGAAAGAATCACCAAAAAATCCCCACCACTAATGCACAGACTGACAATTTGCTACATTGCTTGGTAACTGCCGGTTCTCCTAATGAGCATATCACTTGGAGGATGCATCATTTATTCAGTTTTTGAGGACTATTTAACTATAGTGAACTGATGCCTTTTTTGTAGTTGCTGTTGTCCCAATAATCCACTCAAGGGGATCCACACAGGCAAGGCCTGTGAATTTTACCACGGCTAAGGGGCTTCGCATCATGCCCCAAAACACCCCGTGGTAAAATCACTGTAACACATGGCCTCTTGTAGCTTATTGCTTTAATAGACATCTCTTCTGAAGCTTTCTAGCTCTCAAGATGCATTTCTCCTGAGTAATTCAGAACATCATCAATATTCTTCCTTGCCTCTTGGGCCATCGCTCACTCTCACTTTCACATTGAGTAAGCGAAACTCCAGACTGTTTCACATCATATCATTCTACTTTCTTTGCACACCACTGTTTTTGGTGTGGAATGATTTGGAACATAAAGAGTGTTTGCGTGTTGTGTGACTTTTTAAAACCCCTGAAGCCTAACATCTCCAGAATAGGTAAATATATTTCTGTTGCGCCGCTAATGTTATTCATCTCAACGAATCAGTTGGACACATTTCTTAAATGTCATCATTTTTATTTCCAGCTGAGAAGAGGCATCCCTCCCATAGCCATGGCCATTAGCTCTGCCATACAATCATTTCATCTATGTGGGGCATGAAAAAGAGGTACAACGTGCGGCATCAGCTTAAAGCAATTGTTCATCTCTAATGACTTACATTTAGAAAACTCTCTGCAATGCTAGCTGAAAGTAGAGAGGATTAATAAAAGCCAATTGCATCTCTAAAACCGGCACGGATGTGATAGCTTTTTCGCTTCCGCTTCCGCTTCCGCTTCTCGCTTTGACTATTGCCCTGCGATCGACTGCTTTTGTCAGCCTCGTTACCCGCTGTGAGTTTGTTTGTTTGCGCAAATACGGTTTGAACATTGATTGTTGGTCGTAGAGCGAGACACCGCTTCACTGCTGCTCGCCCTGCGATCGACTGCTTTTGTCAGCCTCGTTACCCGCTGTGAGTTTGTTTGTTTGCGTTTGTTTGTTTGCGCAAATACGGTTTGAACATTGGTTGTTGGTCGTAGAGCGAGACACCGCTTCACTGCTGCTCGCCCTGCGATCGACTGCTTTTGTCAGCCTCGTTACCCGCTGTGAGTTTGTTTGTTTGCGTTTGTTTGTTTGCGCAAATACGGTTTGAACATTGGTTGTTGGTCGTAGAGCGAGACACCGCTTCACTGCTGCTCGCCCTGCGATCGACTGCTTTTGTCAGCCTCGTTGCCTGCTGTGAGTTTGTTTGTTTTCCCGTCTATCCTGCGTCTATATTACACCCATACCACTAAAAAGACGGTTATACCCAAGACTTGAGTCATAAATTAGTATAAATATTAATAGCATCACTGGTTGCATCATTGCTAACTTACTGTCCATCTGTTAAAATGGCGAATATATCAGGTGTATGTTATCTACCTTTTGGTGCAGATGAGAACAAATCTGAATTGCTTGCGGTGCAGTCTGAATTAGAAGCTGTAGAAAAGCAGATCCTTGACCTTCTAGAGAGACAAACTGAGCTGAGAGACCGGCGTTTAGCTCTTGAAACATCACGCGCTGATGCACACGGATCAGTGATTAACGTTAGTAACCCGCTGACGCTGACCTCGTCTACTCCGTGCGTTTCTCAGCATTGGTCCCGAGCGTCCAGGTCACGATCAGCCATGATTTCATTCACTCCGGCTCCAACACACCACCACGAAGCCTGGGTGGTTCCGCGGAAGCCGCGAGCCAGGACAAGAATCTTTTCGCCCCTCCCGGTTTTCGAGATCTCCACTCAAAACCGCTTCTCCCCTCTTCGCGAAACGGAACGCGATGCTGTGATCATCGGCGATTCCACCGTCCGACACGTCCATGCTACGTTAGGTAAAAGTAAGGTGCACAGTCACTGCTTTCCTGGTGCTCGTGTTCTCGATATCACTGCGCGGGTAACTGAGATCTTGAACGGTGACGAGCGCGTCGGAGCTGTTGTGCTGCATGCGGGAGCTAACGACACTAGGCTGCGACAGACGGAGGTTCTGAAGAAAGACTTCAGGAGCCTTATCGATACGGTACGCAGCACATCGCCTGAAACATCGATTATTGTGTCTGGACCGCTTCCTACGTACCGACGAGGGCATGAAAAGTTCAGTAGATTATTCGCTCTAAATGAATGGTTATTGTCATGGTGCAATGAGCAGAAATTGATTTTTGTAAATAATTGGAATCTGTTTTGGGAGCGACCAAGGCTCTTCCGCGCTGATGGCTTACACCCAAGTAGAATCGGGGCAGATCTTCTGTCGGATAACATCTCCAAGATGTTAAATACCATTTGACTAGTAACCAAAAATCCAAATCACAGTCTCTACTGCACCAATTTAATTGATATTAATACTAGTGTAGAACATTGCATAGAAACTGTGTCTATTCCTCGTTTACTAAGATCAAATAATAAATCTACTGCAGGATCTAGAAAAAATCTAATTGTTATTAAAACAAAAAATCTCGCTATTAGTGAACAAAAACAATTTCTAAAGCTAGGTCTTCTAAACATTAGATCGCTCACACCTAAGGCGGTTATTGTAAATGAAATGGTCACAGATAATAATTTCGATGTTCTGTGCCTTACTGAAACCTGGCTTAAACCAAATGATTATTTCGGTCTAAATGAGTCTACTCCGCCAGGATACTGTTATAAGCATGAGCCCCGTCTGATCGGTCGTGGCGGCGGTGTTGCAACAATCTACAGAGATATCCTGAATGTTACTAAGAAAACTCGTCATAGGTTTAATTCGTTTGAAGTACTTGTGCTAAATGTTACGCTCTTAGATGTAAGAAAAAAATCCCTATTATCTCTAGCATTGGCTACCGTATATAGACCTCCAGGGCCTTACGCCAATTTCCTAAAAGAGTTTGCTGACTTTCTATCAGATCTTTTGGTCAACGTCGATAAAGCATTAATTGTTGGAGATTTTAACATACACGTAGATAATTTAAATGATGCGTTAGGGGCTGCGTTTACAGATTTATTAAACTCCTTCGGGGTCAAGCAAAACGTCACCGGACCAACTCATCGTCTTAATCATACACTCGATTTAATTATATCATATGGAACCAATCCAACCGATATAGATATTGTTCCACAAAGTGATGATGTCACTGACCATTACTTGGTAACTTGCATATTACGCACTGCTGTAATATGTCATGCTGCGCCACGTTATCGACCAGGTAGAACAATTCGTCCATCCACCATAGATCATTTCTCAAATAGCTTATCTGATCTGTCTCAGCTGCTGTCTGAACCCAAACAAACAGATGAATTAGACGAACTAACTAGCACTATGAGCACCATTCTCTCTAGAACATTGGATATTGTTGCACCCATTAGATTAAAAAAGGTCAGAGAAAAAAGTATAGCACCATGGTACAATAATACTACGTATGTTTTAAAGAGAGAAATCCGTAATTTAGAGCGTAAATGGAAAAAAACTAATTTAGAGGTCTTTAGAATCGCGTGGAAAGACAGTATGTCACTTTATAAAAAGGCACTTAAAACGGCCAGGGCTGAGCACCTCAGCAAATTAATAGAAAACAACCGAAATAATCCAAGGTTTTTATTTAATACCGTGGCTAGACTAACAAATAAACAGACGTCGTCTGAACAAAATACCTCGTTACAGTTTAGTAGTAATGATTTCATGAACTTCTTCACCGAGAAAATTGAAAGCATCAGAATCAAAATCGTAAACGTTCGATCTTTGCTCGCGCCTTATAATTCGGCCGCAATTATCACCCCGCAAGAACAATTACAATGCTTTACAACCATAGAACAAAAAGAGTTAAATAAACTTATCACTTCATCTAAAACAACAACATGTTTATTAGATCCTATACCAACTGAACTACTGAAAGAAGTGTTACCTGTAGTGGAAGAGCCTCTTCTCAATATTATTAACTCATCTTTATCTTTAGGTCATGTTCCAAGAACGTTCAAGCTGGCAGTTATAAAACCTCTTATTAAGAAACCACAATTAGATCCAAATAACCTAGCAAATTACAGACCCATTTCGAATCTTCCATTTATGTCAAAAATATTAGAAAAAGTAGTGTCCGCTCAACTCGGCTCTTTCTTGCAAGAAAACGACATCTATGAAAAGTTTCAGTCTGGATTCAGGCCACATCATAGCACTGAAACTGCGCTTGTTAGAATCACAAATGATTTACTTTTAGCTTCGGACCAAGGCTGTATCTCAGTACTAGTTTTACTTGATCTTAGTGCTGCGTTCGATACTATAGATCACACAATACTCTTAGATCGACTACAAAATTACACTGGTGTTCAAGGACAAGCATTAAGCTGGTTCAGGTCATACTTATCTGACCGCTACCATTTCGTCTACTTAAATGGAGAAAAATCGATTATAACTTCGGCAAACTATGGAGTGCCGCAGGGATCTGTGTTAGGCCCTTTATTATTCTCAATATATATGCTGCCACTTGGTAATATTCTAAGGAAACATGGAATTAGTTTCCATTGTTATGCTGATGACACTCAAATATATATTTCCTCACGGCCAGATGAATACGCTAAATTATCCAAATTGACAGATTGTGTTAAAGATATAAAAGATTGGATGACGCATAATTTTCTTTTATTAAATCCAGACAAGACAGAGGTAATACTTATCGGTTCTAAAAACCATCCACAAAACCTTTCACAGCACGACTTTAACATAGTAGGATGCCCTTTTACTCTATCCGCTACAGTAAAAGACCTGGGTGTTACATTAGACTGCAACCTGTCTTTTGAAAAGCATATTTCATATGTTACAAAAACAGCCTTTTTCCACCTTAGAAACATTGCTAAGCTACGTAATATGCTATCAGTCTCTGATGCAGAAAAGTTAGTTCATGCATTCATGACCTCGAGACTAGATTACTGTAATGCTTTATTAGCTGGTTGTCCTGCATCTTCAATAAACAAGCTACAGTTAGTCCAAAATGCAGCCGCTAGAGTTCTTACTAGATCAAGAAAATATGATCATATAACACCGATTTTATCATCACTTCATTGGTTACCTATAAAGTTCCGTATTAATTACAAGGTATTGCTTTTGACCTATAAAGCTCTAAATGGTTTAGCTCCAGTCTATTTAACGGATCTTCTATCGCCTTACAATCCATCGCGCTCTTTAAGATCACTAGATTCGAGGTTTCTGGTCATTCCTAGGATATCCAGATCCACCAAAGGAGGCAGAGCATTTTCACATTTAGCTCCGAAGCTCTGGAATAGCCTTCCTGATATTGTTCGTTGCTCAGACTCGCTCTCCCAGTTTAAAACTAGACTGAAGACGCATCTATTTAGCCAGGCATTCATATAAATTTTTTATCTTACAGTTACTGTAAATTCGGCCTCTAGTTCATAAACGCCAGAGGAGAACTGGCCCCCGACTGAGCCTGGGTTCTCCCAAGGTTTTTTTTCTCCATTGGGTCATCTGATGGGGTGTTAGGACACCATTAGGTCACTGGATGGAGTTTTTCGGTTCCTTGCCACTGTTGCCTTAGGCTTGCTCAGTTGGGGATATTCAAATTAATTAACCAATCATACCATTGATCAGCTCTACCAAACTTGGATGTCTTTTTTCCAGTAATAAACAAACATTAAGTTGTTTTGATTGATACTGTGAAGCAGCTTTGATACAATCTGTATTGTGAAAAGCGCTATATAAATATATTTGACTTGACTTGACTTGACTTATCATCTCGCATGAAATTTCAACTTCCTCTACCTCACAGAGCCTATTTAAAGCAAGTCTCCCAATGAAGCCCTATGATAAGAGGTGAAATGTAATGTTTTTTTTTTTATTATTATGTATTTATAACAAACTAGATACTATGGTTGGCAGACCTTCGCCATAACAGGATGGTACTGATCTTACAAACAATGTCTTTATTCGACTTTGTTACATAATAGAGGGTATGTTAATTTATATTGTAAATTAACCAGAATTATTACTTTGAAAAGTCTACTTTTCTGTTTTTCTGCAGCAGCTGATAAACAGTGAGTACTGCTATAGAGGACACATGAGTGTATCCACACATAAATGTGTATTTATAGAGGTCACTGAGGCATGGCAATGACCTTGTGATTTATTTGAGCTTTACTAAGTGCATCAATACTTTTCACCTGTCAGAGAGAGAGAGAGAGAGGTAGGAGAAACATTTTACCAACAAGCAGTGCTCAGAGTATGTGACCAGTAATGGCTCTTGTAGACCATGCTTCATAAAGTTTTTTTTTTTTTTTTTTTGGTCATAAACAACCAAATACCAAAATCAATCAAAACCGACTGTCACAACAGAACATCTGCATCAAAACAGACCAAGAATTACACTATGTGTAGACATGTATATATATATATATAATTAAACTGCTACACAGTCCCTGTAGTTTCCATCATGCTGTACTGTTGAGTGTCTAATGCCTTGATCCTCAGACTTATTTGAATGGATTACTGTAGTAGATCTGAGATCAGCCTTTAAAACACTTCTTTTTTCTTTCTTTTTTTTTTTTTGGTTTAACAAATCTAGAAATTTAGAGTTGATCACAAAGCAAAGCTTTTATTTAACTCCTATTGCATTGCATTCAGAAATTAATAACACACTTTGCATAGAGGGAAGTCAACCATTGTGGAGACCGGAGCTCTCACGTGGGCCGGTTCCCCAGCAACAGCCATTTCCAAATGGCCCAAATGAACAGTGCACTGGTGGAAGAGCTAGAGGCATGACATGGCCGAGCAGACATATTAGTTTTTACTTGTCAAGTTACAGCTCTGGAAACCACAGATTCATGCACCGCTTGCTCAAAAGACTATAAACAGTCATTGAGGAGGCAACACAAATTTTTAAGAAACATGGGTATATAAACTTTAATGTATCTAAATGGGATGATTTGACTGTATCTCAATGGGATGATTCGATAAAATGTCACTAGTATTGACAGCATTTAAAACCATTTGAAGTTTATAGAATATTGAATTCATGGAATTAATAAGTTGATTTCATTGTGTTTAATCAATTAAATTAATTAAACCTGCCAGTGTCATCATATTTATTTAATGCATGTGCCTAACTTTTGATATTATAACTGTCTCATTCTTTTCTCTAATTTCTGGTGCTGTATTCAAGTTTTCAAGTAACCGTACAATATGAAAACTGATTTCACTAAGTACAACATGTTACTTCCTGGATTAACATCCTTGTTGATCCTGGAACAATATTAGAATCAGCCAATCAGATTTCAGGGACACATTTACAGTTTACGTCAAGTTTAGGCTTATAACCAGGGTTAAGCTGCATTCACACTTAAAGCGACTTTGTCGCTGCATGTCGCCAGTGGCTGGCGGTGAGGTCACTAGTGGGCGTTCCCACTGGATGCCTAGTAATGTTTGTGAATGACATTCACGGATGCTACTCCATGTTGTAGACAACGAATCAGTTTTCTTGCTGCTACAAACAAATATTTTAGAAGGAAAAGTCTACATATAAATGGAATCAGTACGATAAATGCCTTTCATTAAAGATGAATGAGAAACAGCGAGTGCTCTCTGCCATTGTGAATATTTATCTGCCACAAAGGGGCAAATGCCGGTCTATCTGGACTCCTGTCGCCAACGGTCACTGGCGCTCGTGTTGCCAGCTCTCCATTGAAATGAATGGGATCGTGTCGCTTTGTCGCTGCTTCTGTGAACACAGCTTTAGGTGCTTTTACATCAGTGTTATTCACCTGTCATTTCATTCTGATTTTAGGGATAAGTTATAGGTAGGGTTAGTGTTTAGGTTTAGGGGTAAAGGATTACATTTTCGGACAGGAATGTTGTTCCAGGATCAACAAAATATCTAACTTGGCAAAATCAGGACGTGCATATACAGCTTACACTGTGACATTATTTGTGAAAGCTGTATATTGTATTGCCGATTACATGTGCATGGCAGGATAAACATAGATCCCAATGAGATGCTGATCATCCCAATGTAAGAGTCAAACGGCTGCTTTACTGCTCTATTAATAATTAGAGTAATTAGAGCTTGCTTGTTAATCGAGGCTCACTCGGGCCGAGAGAGGTAATGATGAAGAAAATAAATGTGAGTCGAGGCTGAGAGGCAGCTGTCACATGTTCATTACAGTGAGTGTGACTTCTCTCACTGCCGATGCTGATGAGCACATGGAGCCCTTCCATAGACACTGAGCTCTCATCTGTGTCCTCCTCTCATCACAGCCTGCTAACCTCTACAAGAAGTTTGATGTTTGTGTAATTCATATTTTGGCTAATTAATAATGCTTTTAGCTGTATATGTAGAAGCAATTCTGTGGTAAAATGTGAAAAGAATTGTGCATATAGTCTGTTCAGGCCTACTTTCCCTGAAAGAATGAAAGAATTTTTCCCTGAAAAATCATGACTTACTGGAAGATTTGTCTCAGTGTGACCGTTGGCTGCTCTATGTCTTCTTCCCGAGTGAAGTGATTGAGTTACAGGGCAGTTCTAGGATTTCAGTTTTAGGGAGGCTTAAACTCCTGAGCATGAGCTGATGTGGCTCAGGGGAGTATTTCTTGCTTTAAGTGCATTAGGTCATAAATTCGAATATTTTCAGTCAAGCGAGATTTGTAAATAAACATTAATATTGCATCTGCTTGTCAGGAAATGTATATCGGTGGCATATTTGGGTGTATTTTATATTGTGATTTCATATGAACGGAAAGCCCTCTGAAAGGGAAATAACCACATATTGCAGTCACTGCTTTCAGAGTCAAGTCACATTTTGTGACAATACAGATTGTTTCAAAGCAGCTTTACAGAGATAACAGCAATAATACAAAAAGTTTGTTTCAGTGTTGTAAGTTCAGTGATGTTTCATTTTTGTTTTTAAAAAAAGTTATCAATTTAGTTCATTTATATATGTATATATATATAGCCGCTCTGGAGTAAATTGCGATGTCATCGTCCAGCTCAGTTCAGTTCTTGTATAATAGTGTCAATGCAGCCAGATCAATATTATTGTGGAATATTAAATTAAATGTTAAATTTAATGTCCCCCCCAGAGAAAGATCATCTTAAGCCTGGTTCACACGGCAGGATAATTAGGCAGATTTTAGCCCTGATTTCAGATATTCCTGCCGTGTGTGGTGTGTTAAGAGTGCTCTCGTCTTCTCGGAAGGACGTCGCGACCGCTCCGATCTCAAATCGGGGATATCCAACATGTTGGATTTTTTTGGCCCGATTTCTCCTCGTGTGTGGTGTCCCCTGGGGACAAACAAGCACACAGCCTGTGGACTGTGGCGTGTAGCCAATCAGAAAGCGAGGTGACGAGGCGCAGCGGAAGCACCGGGAAACAAAATCAAAACACCCGGCGGCATGGCGCACCAGAAAGTCCGGTGGACGTACATGGAAACAAATATATGAACGTTTATTTCAACGGTAATTAATATGTGTAGTACGTAACAACATTTCTATGAGAAAAAACAACAACTCACTTCCATATCATGATGTAGCAAGTATAGTCCATGCCTTTTCTTTTGATAACTTTTTTTTTTTTTTTTTGGTTAAAAACAAACTACAAACTATTGCCACTGCATCCTCTTCGTCCGCCATGATTGTTTACTCTGAAGTCTCTCAGGTTTGGAAAATCGGGCGACAATTTTAAAATCGTCCCGTGTGAACCAGGCTTAACCATATAATAAGAGTGCTGACAGATGAGATAATCAAAGATTTTTTTTGGGAGGCCCTTTGGGAGATGAAAGAAGCATTCATGTTAAATGTGTAAATTCTCTAGCAACAGCAAACACAGTTACAAAAAAAAAAACCCAAAAAAACCCCACCTGTTTACAAGCAAGTATTCCTGAATAAGCCTCCCATTTGCAATTGGTTGATCAAACGGG
The DNA here is from genome assembly GCA_026230005.1 of Gila orcuttii. NCBI lineage: Eukaryota > Metazoa > Chordata > Actinopteri > Cypriniformes > Leuciscidae > Gila > Gila orcuttii. Next base: position 41,281,014 of record JAPDVR010000003.1, on the reverse strand, counting down.
TAGCCCCGCCCCAACCACATGCCATTGATTGAGCCCCTGTTGATGTGGTGAACAGAATGTTTTAAAAGCCACAAAGACACAGTGTTTACACTTTTCAGGAAATCAGTAATGGCTTAATTATAAATCTCTGTAAATAAAGACATCACGAAATGGCTTAGTGCAATTATCAAATCGCAAAGGCTGTGATTTAAAGGTGCAGTAAGTGATTTCTGAGAAACACTGTGGATATTTTATCATAGCTGAAGCCAAGCAAAATAATGCTTCACGAAAAATAAAATGAGGATGACGAAGGAACAAATTCACAATTTTTATCAGAAAAATCTAAATTCGATTTTTTGCCAAACTTCTATAGCCCTAACTACACACGCAAGATGCTATTTTAGGCACAGAAGCAAATCTGCTTCAACTGCTTCAGCTTTCAGTTGCAAATAGATGCAAATTTAGAGGCAAGTATATGCTGATAAACACTATAGTCTCGGGACAATGGGATGGTTTAAAGCTGAAGAGAGCACCCCTGTCTTAGGCTGTAAGCACAACAATGGTTTAAACCCGAGGGTTTAAATCCCACTAAAGATGGATGTCTGACCATCTGCCATTGCTTTTTGTTGTAATTTAGGTATAAAGCTGTATATCAGATATTTATTTTGCTTACAATATGATTGAACTCACTTTAATACATCAATTGGTGATTTTTTAAGGTCCGCTCCTGTATCCAGAGAGTATGGTTGGCCATTGCCTGCATGCTGAGACTTGAATACAAACACTAAGAGGCAAAGTAGACAGACTTAAGCCATTCACACCATAATCCTATGTAATCCTTAAAGGGCCAGGTAACTTCTTTGGCCCAGGTACTTAACATGCCGTCTATAAGAACATATTGAGAAAAGGGTTACTACAAAGGCCAGGCGACCTTAAAGGGACACTTCTCCCTAAGAATGAAAAATCTGCGGTTTGTTCACCTTTGACATTCCAAACTTGTTTTAATTTGTTTACTTTTGTACAAATAAAGAAAGTAATTGGGCATCCATTTTGTTTTGGACCCCATTAACTTTCATTGTATGAAAAAAAAGTCAAACATTTTATATTTATAAAATTATATTCTTTTTTTTATGAAATTGGTGAATAAATGATGACTAAATTTGTATTTCCCCCCTAAATGAAAACTTATCATTTACTTACCATCATGTCATTCCAAAGTCCAAACCTATATAACTTGATTTAATATTCTCTCATCATTTTGAAAAGTCATTGTCAACACTGTGAAGGTTAAAAAAATTGTTTTATTCTCATTAAACTGCTTAATTCATAGTTAGGATTCCAGATTTTTGGGTGAACTATAGCTTTAAGATGTTCCAGTTAGACTAAAGAGTTGAAAAGGTGAGGAATATTTACGCAGAATTCCTTAGTAACATAATTGCTTTATAAATAAAACCAGCTCTTAGTATCCACATCAAACTCATGTTATACTCTGAGGAAACATGCTTTGTCAAACTATTATTTATTCATGCAGCATGCTTTTTTATTTGCTCTTGAAAGGGTCTGGTGCAGCACTACAGGTTTTTAGTTGAATGGACTCGCAGGCCGCGTTCTACGGATGCAGATTAGAAGATGGAATGCTTTTTGGCGTCTCGGGCTTCGAGTACTCTCTCTCTGGCATGAGATGCAGTAGTAATGGCTGTATAATGCCTACGGTGATCTCAGTGATGACATGAGATAGAGAGGTGTGAGAAAAGGGACGCTTTGTGTGAAGTGTGGAAAGTGCCATCTAGTGGCATTAAAGGCCAGCTCTTTCATCTTGCTTGGCACATCATCATAGTTTGCCTTTATAGCTTGAAAGGACTTTCTCTCATGCATTGGTCAAAAAATAGCGCTGCCATTAGATTCCTCGTACTTAGCAATGCTGAATTTGTACATTTGCATTTACACCTACCACTAAAAAGGCAGTTAGTGAGATTTCAGATCTGAGACTTTAGTCAAACTTTGACTTATTTTATACTTACGCTGAAACTTATCTATCTGTCTGTCTGTCTGTCTGTCTGTCTGTCTGTGCAGTTGTATTTTGGCCTAAATTTTAAATCCCACAATTCCATCAAAAATGATATCCCGTTCCTTATATTTTCCACGCTTACAAATGATCAGACTGATATTGGTGAAGTGTCTTGTGGCTAAAATGATCAACTAAGACCAACTATTGAGGACTTTAAATTTTTGCTGCAACTACTGTAAGGATTTAGAAGAAATCAAAGGAAACACAGTGTCAAGAGCCAATCAACTAAGGTGTGTGATAGTTTCGAGATTGATTAGATGTTGTCATCTGATATGTCCTCATCATCTTAGAGTCGCTGACTATTTCTGAAGAAAAGAGGTAGAGACCCAAAATAATTATTTACAGACTTTAAAGAGACTGTCACACAAGCTTAACTGATCTCTCATAAAGATGTCAAGATAAATTGCCCTCGTAAGATTTGAAACTCAAATGTCTGTGCTGAGCAGTAAAGCGAGATGAGACAAGTTTACTGTAATTTCCATAAACACAAAATTACACCTAAACCTAACAATTTAGAGTAAACAGCTAAGAATTCTTCTAATATTGTGGTTTTTGTTGTTGCCGCCTGTTCTTCAGTAACAATATTTGATTTTCGCAGTAACAAGGGCATTCACACTGACAAAACAACTGAATGTCATTCTGTTTCAATGAGAGCTGTCGATTGCAGCGACATGAGTGACAGTGATCATTGCAACAAATTTTAACTTCATGCAACTGATAAGTGACAACTACCAATGAGAGAGCAGACGGTAAAGCCAGGTTATCCACCTTCTGATAGGATTGGATACAGTAGAAAATATTTTTTTTCCTCTCATTTAAACATGAAATTGAACCGAAAGTTTTAGGATTTTAATGATTTTAAAACGATAAAAGGATATAATATAAAACAAAAAAAGAAAGGTTATGCAATTTTTGTCTCAGTGTTTTTAAGTGAATGTCGTGTGAAGTTTCGTAAATCAGTGCAATTTTGCACATCTTATCTTCTATCATTAAAAAAGATATATTAACTACAGTGGGGTCCAGACATCTGAGACCACCCTGAAAATCCATAACTTACATAAAATAGAAATATTAAGATTAAGATTCTGTAGTCTAGTAGGAATGCCTACTAGTAGCCAACAACAAAAACTTGAGATATAATTCGTCAGGGGTTTTGTAACTTAAATACTTTTTTCTTGAATTCTTAAAGTAAATATTATGTGAAAATAACTGTTATTTTGTGTACATCAAATTTGATCCTGGAACTGAACAAAGTTTTCAGTTTTTAAAAATGTTATGACATAAAAATTCTGAGAAATATGTACGTTTCAGGATTCAAGTAGAAACTTATATTAGCACCCAACAGCATATAGACTCGACGGCCTCCAGTGGTTTGACGGCTGTCAGTGTGAACCCGAGCTTAATGCAGCTGAACTGTTTCGCGAGAGCTCAGGAACCAGGTATTTCAAACAGTTCTTCGATTCTCCGTGCCTCTTTCATTAGGTGGTTAGTAATGCGAGAGCGCACGTGACAGCGAGAGCAGCGTGTTAGTTATGCGAGTAGACGAAGTGCCTGTGGAGGTAATAGCGTGAGCTCAGCTGGGCAGGAATGGCGACCGAGGTCTCCGGGGGAAGCGAGGAGGCAGTGGACAGCTGCAGTCTGCGAGGGGGGCTGGCTGACTCACATCTCTGCAGGAAGAGGGAACCTGGGGATGGCTGCGGGGTGGTGGAGGCGAGGAGGAGGTGGGCTGCATTGGCCAAGGTGCCCTGTCAGGGGCCTACTGATAGAAATTACTTAGACCTTAAAGATGATTTCCCACAGAAGGAAGATGATGTCCGCCACATTTCAAAAAACATTTCAGACTTAATGAATAGCATGAGGATTGTAAATTACATATTCACCAGGCTCCTCCCGGCTTTGAACACGTTTCCCTCCTCACGCCATGTGATTCTGATTCTAAAAACATCAATAAGCAACAGCAATAAAAATGCAAATTCAAAGTTTCTAGTGCAGCCGTTATCAAAATGTGTTGTTTCTTCCTTGACGTTTTGCTCAGCACTTTAAGGACAATAAGGTTCAATAACATGTCCTGAATCCTAATTGGTTTCATACAGAAATCATCTTTTAATCTTTACAAGAAGAGTGCCACAGACACTATGTTCCTGTTGCTGTCCTGATGTTCCATAACTCTCGACTTTCAGTTGCAATCGCTTCTCCAGCTCGGTCACTGCCCTCCAGAATTATGCCATGTCAAATGATTTCATCTCAAAAAGCGAGGGGGAAAAAAAAACAACCTTATTTTCCAAAACAGCCATCTGGCAGGACAGCTCTCAATGTTTCTATCCACCTCCATCCAATTTCCCATTCCGGTCTCCACTCCACAGTCACTACGTCGCTGCGGATAGATCACACATGCAGGAGCTGGAATATTCTGACAGGCCCAATGTCCTCTCTGCCGCCGAATTCTCTGCGTGATTGATTCCATTTCTCCATCCAACATCCTCTCCCCCTCCCTGAAGCTTTCGCCTCATTCCTCCACTCACTGCTGTCATTTGCTATTCATATTTCCTGTGCTATGGGAAACTGTCTTTTCGCTTATTTCTTAAATTAAAGTGAAATAGATCATACATTGTGCTCAAGGTGTTGGCATTTTCAAGCTCTTATTTAGCTGCGTTTTCCTTTCCACTTGGTTGTTTTAAAAATGTAATTTAAAAATGTAACCCAATGGCTGGGTTTGTCCATATGTGACCCAAATTCGGGTTAAAACAACCCAGCAGTGTGTGGGTGGTGCAACGTGGAAGCCTATTAGAGTAGATTTTCTTGCTTTGACTTATTTTAGAGCTACTGAATTTTCATTCGCGAAAAAGATACACAAACTAACTTGACAAATTATGTCTGCTTGATAGTAACTCTGTTTATAGAAGCATTGCATAAAATAAAAGATCTATTTTGCAATCATGCGTTGTTCTAAATATCAGAACGGGCGTGATAACCCCGCATTTGGCGCCATATTAATATTCAGCACAACAACGCTCTTGTTTGTGATATTGCTTAAATGTGCATATACTTTCATGATGGAAGCCAGGCTGCCAAAAATGGCTCATGTAGTTGAGGTTTGACTGTTCATGGGAAAAAAGATGAGCACTGCAGAATTTCAAATAAAGCATCATGAATTAGTTTAGCTGTGGGCACTTATGTTAATGCATCCTCAACTCTTTATGTCATAGCTCTGAAACCATCATCTCTATTTAGTCTTGACATGACAGATGGAGGGAAGGCTGTGAGGTTGTACGGCATCCCACAGCTTACTTACAAACACCGTACAGAAACACCTCTGCAGAGGATCAAGGCCAATTCATTTAGAGAACACTATATTCTATGTAGCCTAGAATGTATTTTTTAATATAAGTATGTATCCCTGAATATTGTGGACACAGAACATTTTTCATTGAGTTACAGGATGTCACGGGTAAATAATTGTTAATGGAGTTGGATGTGTTGGATTCTTTAGAGAAAGGTTTTCTATAATGAAGTGTCTTGTTCTTTTTCACAAGATTACAAGATACAGAGTGCAGAAAATATCTGTATTAATTCAATCAGATTTTGTGGCTGGCAGCCCTTTCTAAATGCTTTGGTCTGGAACATTCTGATGTTCCCAAAAAAAAAAAAACCATATATATAAATTCGCTCTTTTCCGAAACTTTGTAAGATTGACCGGATTCTACGGCAGCATTCCAATTCACTCCGTTCTAATGTTCTATTTTGATGACAACGTTTCTGGACATAAAGCTATTGTTTTCTTTTATTTCTCATCAAACAACAATTCCAAATAGGCACTTGTATACTACATTTCTATTGTCATCCAGTCTGTGATGACATTTTCTCGAGTTTTCTTGTGAACACTCTGTCTGTTTGATGCTGTTATTTGTCGTGATGGTGATTTGAGGTTAATCTCTGCGGGTGAAGAGCATGCTAGCAATATGCTCGGCTCCAAATGACCAGATGTTATGCCCAGAACCCATTATGAGTTCACTTGGTAATAATGAGGCTTTGTAAGAGGTTTCCATGGCAGCAGCACAATGCCCTTGCTTTCTGTTTTGCTGTGTCATGTTTACATAAGAGGGATTCCTTATGCAGGTTATTCAGTCTTAGGCTTTTTTTTTTTTTTAAGTAATTGTCCAGTAGGCTATTGTGTCCTGCTGTAAGAGGTTCCACTCTTATGAAGCCTTTATCATATTTTTTGGTGAACTATTCTTTTAAGAAGATCTTGACCATTTTCTGTGCCCTCTTTTATTATGCGTTTTTCGATTGACTAGCTTTTGTTCGTTGGATGACAAAATTGAAAGAGCATCCGAATGGTGCACAGGGCCACATTAACCTATCAAACTGTGTCTCATCTTCTTTCCATCTCTGTTTTTCCATATTCGGAGCTGGCTGATTATGTGCTGTAGGCTTCCATATCCTGAGTCAGCATTAGGAAAGGAGTCAGCTCCCATCCTTCTGCCTGCAGCTGCTCCACGCAAAGGCCACAGCACCGAGCGAACGAGTTGATGGTCTGGAAAATTGCATTAAATCCTGCAGGTCTTATTCTTCCGTCCATCACGTACATTTCATGTGCTGAATCAAATTAGTCCAATTATATATTGACGCCATTTATATGGAGAAACAGGTGCTTTACAACCTGATTATTGTCATATCCTTAAGTTTAATTACATGCTGGGATGGAAATGGGCCTTGGAGGTTTTGTGTTCTCAGCTGCATTCAAGCATTTTTGGGCTCACCCGTCTTTGTATTGGATAAATCCTTAAATGATAGTGTACCTGCTTGAGTTGTTTTAAGGAGAAGTGTAACATTTCTACAGCACTAGTGTCACCAAATGTCATAAAAAAAGAATGTTTTCAAGCTGAGTTTTTGAACATTCCACCATCAAACAGATATCATTGGTTGAGCACATGTTGTTGCTGGGTTGATCACACAAACAGAGCAATGCTTTAATAGCGCCACAGGTTTAATACTCTTTGATTTACTTATAGTTGTCTTTGCATAGCAAGTGAATAAGAAGTACAGTATGTTAACAAAATGACATATGCATTTAAAGAGTCTGGATGGCATCTGTCATTTTCTGATCCCATTCTTCCCTCCCTCTTCACTGACCTGTCCATCCATTGTTGCAGTAAACTGTAAACTTGTGTATTTCATTAATTTGATATTCAAATATTCCTCCTTCCCTCTAAATTAAACCCTAGAGTTTTTCTTCAGTTTACGTAGGCCAGTTGACTGGAGCGCAGACTTATACAGCATACAGTCCTCCAAATTTAATTTTAAAAGTGTACATTTAGACTTGAATAAACAAGTACAATTATACAGCTGTGACGGGTAGCGTGTGTAAACACAATGCTAATTGATAGGCAACAGGTGAATATAATGACTAAATCAAACACACGGGAAAACTAAGGGGAAACACAATGAAACATATAACTATGACAACAGCACTTAATGTCATAAAAGGTTTTCCTCAAGGTGCCACAAAATAGCATGTATTGTACATAACTAAAAATTTGGCACTTAAAATTTTGGTTTAAAAATATATGTCCCATGCAATGTGTTAGATTGAATATTTGCAATGAAAAAAAAATATATATATATATACATTTTCTTTGAAATTATTGACACTTAAATGTATAGTTCAGCCAAAAAGGAAGGGCCTTTTTAAAATTAAAGCAGATCTCGGCCCCCATTGACTACCATAGTATTTTTTTTTCTACTATGGTAATCTATGGGGCCGAGATCTGCTTGGTTACAAACATTCTTCCAAATATCTTCCTTTTTGTACAGCAGAACAAATCCCTTTAAACCAGATTGTTTTTAGAAGCTTTTTTTGTCTTAAACCCCATCAAATACACAATATCTAGTGATCTGTCCTTGAGGCATTTTAGCGCTCAGTAATGTGCTCCCAGAAAATCCCTATAAAATACAGCATATGTAAATATTCAGAACCTGTGAAAGAAACTGAAATTGACAGAAATGACAAGGTCACATTTAAGAGAGTCATCCGTTCATCTGTGTCACCTTCAGTTTATATTTGCAGGTGAAGCCAATGCCATGAGGAAGTAATAGGCTTTGTCTCACAAACAAATGAATCCGAAGTACCCAGCATCGTCAAAATGCTGCTCACTTATCAGCAAGGAAACGTTAGATAAAAATAATTAGTGTGCAGCGCCCCAAGGCTGTCCATGCTCTTGACTGAGGCGTTGGGATGAACCTGAAAACCGGACCTGAAATTGCTTCTCCGCAGTCATATGGAAAAATCCAGCTCCCTTCACATGGAGAGGTCTGGCCAGGGTAAGACCAGTGACACTCAATTCCAGCCAGTCCTTCTCTGGTAATTAACGTACAGCGCTAATACCATTTGATACAAATGAAGCACGACTCCTGCCTCCTCATAATTCTCTCTCACTCGAAAGTAATTCAAGGTTTTAATGTGCCCGAATGTCCTCCTCTCCCACGAGAGCTGGCTTCATTACAACTGAATTGTTTCAGCATCTCTGAGCCCCTCCTGTGCAACTCTTTTATGTTTTCCTGTGACACACGTATGAATTCTAAATTACCTCAAATATGCAGTGGGAGAACATCATAGATGAACGACCTCAGAGGGGATCAAACACCTTCAGAAGGCCACCGAAGGAAGGCGAAAGGAAACAAGGGTGGAGCTGGAAATATTTCCACCAGCAATCATCATTACACACATGGCATTATACAATACTGCTTTGAATAGCCATTATACAGGTATGTGTAGAATTCAGTTAATGCAGATCTAGAACATTTAAAGATCATTATGGAACATGATACGATGTTTCTCCTGGGATTCCTTAGGGAAAAAAAGTATAAACAAATAAGACTACCTGAGATTTTACACTATAAAATATTTTGTGTTCGCACAGTATATGGCAACAGTTGTCTTAAAGTCTGCCTTCATTCTTCTCAGTCAGCAAAGTCAGAGATTTCAATATGAATTAAAATATTTCTTCCAGGACAATTGGTTTTCAGGGTAATTTGCTTCATCTGAGAATATTACAATGCACAGTCTTAGAAATTATAATAGGCTTACTAATAAAATAAAATTCAGAACTGTCTTCATCAGTCTCTCTAGCTCTTATTTACCATTCATTTATGAAACGAGAAATGACAATTTAAAAGTCTTCACATATACAAGGGAAATAAGTTTTGTTCCAGCAAAGTCCCTTTAAGACAAGTAATTTCACTTGGTGGCCATCTTTGAAACACCTCTCAGGCATGCAAGTGCAGCTCCTTTCTTTTTGAATTGGGAAACATCAAATTCTCCAAAACTGTTCGCCAAGCTTACAATTAAATTTCATATTTGAAATCATCAATGAAATCTGACAACAACTGACTCATAAATTTTGTTTCTAAACGCTCCAATCATGACAGAAAACGATATTTTTCAGGCTGCATCAAGCTAATGCGCTTGTGCAGTGGAAGCGCGCATCTGACTGACTCCAGAGCTTCTAACGGCAGCTGCAGTGACGCAATGACTTTACCAATCGGCGATTGGCTCTTATTTAGAAGGTATTTAGAATATTTAGAAGCTCTTTCTTATTCCACCATATTGAGCACACGTTGCACTTTTCCCCATTCAAAACAATACGAGTGACATCTTTTGTTATTCTATAGTCTTTGGTTCCAGTCCCTGATTCTGATTGGTGAATAGCTGTTTTTTATTCACGATAAAATACGGCTATGAGTGCTTCACCCAACTGTTCCGTCTATGTATCACTACACAACACCCCTAGCAATTACTCTTAGCAACATAAACATATTCTCACTGATATTGTGATATTGTTCATTGAAGCTTATAGAGCATTGCGAGAGATAGAGTAAGTGAGTGTACCTGCATTTACAAAAAATATATAGCATTTTTCTTCAGGTCAGTTCTATTCGTAATAAATCTGCCGTGATATCATGTCCTTTGAACAGTTAAGGGGTTTTACCGTGCCCTGACACGCTAGTCATTTGTCTGTTCCGTCTTGCTTCTCCGTGTTCACAACAAGTTTCAGTCCTTTCAATATAAAAATCTTCTCTACTGACTGACTCACTCATAAAGACAATCTTTGTTTCCATCCAATGACAAAATAATGTAACTTTTGTTGCTGTTCACAGTCAGGGACTATTTTTTCTAGCGGAAGGAAGGCTTTTTACTTTTTACTTCATGAAAGTTACATTGATACATATTTTATTGGCTTTAATATTTGTATTGTGTGGTAACCATTTTATAAAAGCAATAAGGTACTCGAGGCTAGTGCTCCAGCCGTGACTTATTCACGATACAGCACAGCCTTGAGTAGCCTACCTTATTGTTTACTTTGAATAAAAATACTATGCACCTATTTTCTACATTAATAATAATCAGAAATGTTTGTTGAGCATCAAATCATCATATTAAAATTATTTGTGAAGGATCATGTGACACTGAAGACTGGAGTAATGATGCTTTTGCATCATAGGAATTAATCACATTTCATATTTATTAAAACAGAAAAAAAAGATGTTTAAATGACAGTAATAATTCATGATATTACTATTTTTACTGTATTTCTGATCAAACTAAAGCAGTCTTGGTGAGCATAAGATAGTTCTTTCAAAAACTTTAAACCTTTAAAATTGTAGTGTAAATCAAAATATGAGAAATGTTTCATATTGAAATCTCTGACTTGATTGCAGACTTATCCCTCCCTTTAATTGCATTGCAGTCTAGGGGAAACAACTGAGATATTAAAGAAATCTTTTTTTTTTCTTTCCTAATGAAATTATACCACACAATTTCAAATGGCCAGAACAAGGAACATTTCACAAGTGCTTAATGTGTGGTAAAAACCTTTGAGTTCATCTACTGCCGTCTCATTAGGTTTTGCACAGGAAACAACAGAAAAAGCCATCACTGCTCTGCATGCTCGCCAATGCGAAATGTCACCCAGACCAGGGAGCAGCTGTGCGCTCCCAGAGGAGGCTCCGTCTGGCTTGAAGACCCTGACTGTTCTGGCCTATAGCACACATGGCCTCCGCTTGACCATGGAGACTCAGGCTATTAATGAGGAATGGACAGAGGAGAAATCAGAGCTAAGAAGGTTCCCTACAGACACTATTACCATTTGTTTATGTAGCTCATTTAAGTGTGGAGTACAGGCTTCCTCAACAACACATGCCTCATGTTGTTAATGTAATCATTTATATTAATATTTGCAAGAGATTCAGTATGTTTTTAAGGAGCTTGGGGCCAAATGCAAGCAAAAACACGAGTAAAAAAAATGTGAATATAAATGATGGCTTATGCAGATCAGGTTTTTTTTTTTTTTTGTCCATTGCAAACACTTCAGTGTTGACTCTAACAAGTTATGCGGCTCATCTGTAATGAATGCAGACACTTTGCAGTAAAATCAGTCTAACTGGAGTGAGTCAGGCTGGACAAACAAAAACAGCATGTCTATGTTATATTAATAAGCCCAGTCTCTATTGGTTTACCCAGAACTTACCTAAAGGCCTCCGTTTTCTGCTGGCTGAAGTTATGCACGCTCTTGGCCTTTGCCATTCTGTTGCTTTAAAGGTCACAGACTTGGGAGAATGGACCACAGTATGGAGTCTGTTTTCTTATGCCCATTAAAGCCATCAGTCATCCCACTTCACATTTTTCCACTGATGGATTTCTCATATTCATTTCATGGACATTTGAGTTTGGTAGGTAAAGTTTTTGTAAAGGATAGAGGAAAGTGCCGATATAATTTGCCTCTCTGTTCTCTTTTCATGCTCAGTTGGATACTAAACTGTATTGCTTTAAGATCATCCCGGTATTCCTGAGTGAGCCCTCCACCAGTCTAATTTTTCCCCCTAGATATCCTAAATGACAGTTTTAAAATGGTAATGATAAAAATAACGATGATGACGATGAAGAGGGGATGAAGGTGTGAGCGATGATGTTGATGATGGCCATGCTCTTTTCCAGTGTTGCAGTTTGTTGGTGTTCAGTCCCAATGGACATAGATGTGAGTCTGACTTACTGTGGAGCCTTTGATTTTATTTATTTTTTTGTGTAGATTTCTGTATTGATTACTCATAAGATGTGGTCTTATTTTATTAGTCACAATTATAGAGTGTGTTAGTAAACAAACACAATTTGACTAGTAACACATAAACAGTTATATAACCATTTTGTTGAAGACTGTTATGAACTCCCCTGTCTAAGGAAGAGAAGGAACAGATAGAACTAGTGTTAAACACAAGCTGTGTGCTACACTGTACAAGACAAAACAGGAGTGTCAGGGCTCTGTCACAAAACCAAGAAATAGACTAAACAGAACCCTGACACACAGAGATGTCCTGCCTTTTAAATAAAGTCACAAAAAGCCTGGTTACTGACAAATATGTTAAAATACAAATATGATTTGTTAGTATAAATCATGGGTAGGGTGACCACCTTGTTATTGTTCTGTTGCAGGACAGTATATGTGATTTTACGGGACAATACAGTACAGTTGTGTGAGAGATAAATTTACTACTATTATACTATTTAAATATTGATTTACATTAGTTATAAGGCCTATTTACCATCACGTTGGATGATAATGTTTTAAATAAATCCTTAATAAGCTTTGTTAATTGTGACCAGCTCTGTGACTAAATTTGCCCAGGTTTGAGTGATACAGTGTAATTTACTTTACAGGACCTGTAGTAGCTAAAAATCACATTTTATACTAATTAGCGCTGTCAAATCGATTAATCGCATCTAACATAAAAGTTTGTTTTTATATTTGTGTGTTTATATTATATTTATTTATGTATATATTATATGTGTGTGTGTGTGTGTGTGTGTGTGTGTGTGTGTGTGTGTGTGTGTGTGTGTGTGTTTTGTCTCTGTGTGTATTATATTTATAATATAAGCACACACATATATTACATAAACAAACTTTTATGTTAGACGTGATTAATCACGATTGATAGATTTGACAGCACTAATACTAATACAAATTTCCTTGAAGGGGTCATTGGATGAAAACATTCACTTTTATATGGTGGTTTGCATATAAATGTGTCTTTGCAGTGTGTGGACACAACCACCATAAAATGAAAAAAATCCATTCACTCTTTTTTTTTAATCCTCAAAAAGTCTAAACACTCTCAATAATCAGGCCATTTGGATTTTCTGAGCACTATGATGTCATAATGCTCATGCTCCACCCACGACCTCTGCCGTTTGTCCCGTATTAGCATATTTCTGACCTCAGCCATTCAACACCTCCCATGGAAAAGAGGGGTGGGGTGAGCAGTTGCTCATTATCATTTAAAGAGTCATGCACGAAACAGGTCACTGTGAACAAAGCTGTTTTCGAGGAGGTAAAAAGGGTGTTGTTTTACACAATCATTGAGGAATTTTAACCAAAGTATATTACAAACTTTACATGAACACCCTAAAGAATCATACCAACTTGTGGAAAATGAGCTTCCGATGACCTCTTTAAAAAGTTAGAACCAATCTTAAAGAAAAAAAAAATGACTAACTTGTAAGACTAATCTAAACTGCAACAAAGGACACACTCATTATATGGTTTTGGTGATTGTGCTTTTGATATTTGGAGATTGCAGATTCACATTTAATCTAAACCCTTTTACTTGAGAGATTGGCCCGTGTGTTTTCTTTGGTTTGATACGTTTTATAAGCAGTACTACTTTAAAGATACTTGTGTTCTTATGAGCATCAGTGGGAGTCTGGAAGAATTATGAATTCCATAGTTTATAATTATTATCCTTCTAAACATGTATTATACAGAATTAGCTAACACTTTTTTTCGATGGTCCACTTTAGATATTTTATTAACTCTTTCCCTGCCAACGTTCTCTTTTTTGCTGAACTATCCCTTTAAGACTGTAAGTGAATTTTTTTTTTATCCCTGTCCCCCATTCTTCCTTTTTGTATGGGAGGCATCTGTTCTGAGGGTCTCAGGATCCATATCAAAAACTGTTCCAATCCAAACTATGGTCATGTCACTGCATAGCACCATTACTGATGTGAGAGGCTCTGGCCACATCCAGACAGGTTTTTCAGTCCAACCAATTTCACATCCATCCAATAGCTGATGCCAAGCAGCTCTCAACACATGGCTGTCCGTGCCCCTCCTCAGGCACCCCTGAAAACAAAGTGAATTTCTGTAACCCTGCCTGCCAGCAGCCACTAATGGCATATGCAGAGCGAGAGTCATTAATATGTGTGGATGAACATGCAGAACAGAGCGATGAGAGGGCACAAATTTGTGGGTAGGGAAGCAGTAATGATTGGCATAATGTTTGAGTTTAGGATAGAAATGTGCATTGCTGGTAAACCACAATTAATTCCAAACTCAAACCCAGCCGACACTGAATAACAATTCCATGTAATCCCTCCCTTAGGCCTCATTCTGATGTCAAGATTTCACTCCCACTGGCTCTCTGAAATGGATCAAAAATTAATTGATTCAAACACGCTGTTTTTAGGCAATTTTATTTTGTGTCTGTGAAAGGCATGCATAATAACCACCAATGACTTAATTGTTTAATATATATATATATATATATATGTAGCTTTTTACTAGTAGTCCACTTATGAATGGGCCAGTGTGACCCCAGGGCTAACAAAATGCAGATTCTGGTTCCAAAATGGCCCCCATAACCTCCTATATTAGTCCGCTTATATAGTCCACTTGAGGAAGTGAATGACAGTTTTGCATAGTTTGTGCTTGCTGCTTAATAATTGTTTGAAACTTAGCTAACTGGCCGTTCCAGTAGTAAGATGAAGATTTATCTTGAACTCTGTCATGGAAACTATGTATAAACCTTTAATAATCAATTAAAAACGAATGTATACCTGTATTATATTAAGCCATACGCTATGGACCAGCGGTTTGGATTATGGATGGATGGATGAATTCATGGATGGATGACACGGGAATACATTCGTCATGTGACTCTCACAGTGCATTATGGGTATTTTCTAGCCGTTGAGTTTACATCGGTTGTACACTCGTTATTGCGGTGCATTGTGGAATTGAATGAGTACACTCGATATCGCCCACTATGGTTTCACTATGATTTCACTACAAATGGCTGTCTCCTCAAACAGTGCCCTATTTAAGGGTATAGGGGGCGATTTCGGACACAGCCAAAGTTTAAGTCCGGTATCAACAAATGCACAGGGAAGAGACAGATGAAACATTAAACCAAATTTATACACGATTATCTCTGGTATTTTCTATTATCACATGTGTATTTATTATCTCACTGGTCAGCATACAGTAAGTAGCCTTTAGCATTGCATATAAATATATTTTGCCTCATATCGTGATCAGAATTCCCATCGTGTCTAAAAGTGTCTTTTGAGCATTTTTTAAATGGCTTAAATGTTAAGGTCAGCTGTATGAAAATAAAGGAAATGAACAGCTGTGTTGAACCTCTCATGACTCTGCCTTTGTTCATGACCATACCTCAAGACCCAGTTGGCCTGCTTTGGACCAAGGTATTCGGCAGGCCAAAACCCCCTGGCCGTTGGCCCCGAGAAAGCCCCGGAAGTGACAGTGGAAACAAAACTGGCCCTCGCAGGCACTAGCACGCTCGCTTTTGGCCCGACAGTGGAAACATGGCTATTATTTACCAAGTGTTAATGACCCAACTTTAAGTGTTCAACTTACATTGATGATTATACAAGCTCTACATTGAAGAGTGTCCGAACAGCTGAGTTGATGTGGTTGAGAAACGCAAGTGTGGATATCTCCATTGCCACATTTGTTGCTTATGTTGTCATTAACAATACAAAAACAGTCATGTCGCACCCGCTTTAGTTTCTAAAAGCCTCTGGGTGCTACTTCATTAGTTTCAGGGTGGTTGGCACGAATTGCAGCTTGTATGTGAAGACTCTAAATTAACTCTAAATGAAATGAACAGACCATCACAGATGCCTACAATTTGTTCATAATATGCGTTGTGAATGCATAGCCCTCTAGGTTCACTTTATTTTAACTTTTATGCAGCTCCAAAAATAAATTTGGCCATTACAGTTTACTATACAAGACTAATGTAATGCAGCTGCACTAGGAGAGTTTTTCCTCCAGCTATTACCATGTATGGAACAAGGGCAACTGAAGTTGTGATCCACAACTAGTCGACACAGAGCCAACAGAACAATTAGGGGCAGAAGGCTTTGATCAAACTGCACATACATATGTTTTTCAAATCAGAATTTTAGGATTAACTGTTTGTATTCATTATTGTGTAAGAAATGAAATCTGATCTGTTTGTTTAGACAGTGTTGCTCAAATCTGGTGTATCTACGTCAGATGTTGAATAAATTATGAACACTAGTATTAAAAAGTTTGGATCTTTTTTAAAGAAATGAATACCTTTATTTTGTAAGGACACATTAAATTGAACAAAAGTAGCAGTAAGGCATTGATAAAGTTGCAAATAATTCTATTGCAAATAAATGTTATTTTAAACTTCCTATTCATGTATGTAAAAAAAAAAAAAAAAAATCATCTTTTCCACAAAAATATTAAGCAGCACACCTGTTTTCAACATTGATAGTAAAAAAATATTTATATTTCTTGAGTACCGAATCCGCATATTGCAAAGATTTCTGAAGGATCATGTGACACTGAATGTTTGTATAATTCATGTGGCGTATTTTCTGATTTCATGTTTTTGTGTTCATCAGACTACAATTACCTAAACAGATTTGAGTCTACAAACATTTATTTTGGGAATAGTAGAAAACCCTTTGGTCAATGTTTTCAAATTACAGAACAATGCACCCTATGCTAAAAGTTAGTCAGCACACATCTGTCTTGTCCTGTTGCTAGTCTTTTTAATGTCTGACTTAATTAACGTGGACAACAGCTTGCAGGTCTGAAAAAAAGACAAATCAAACAGAGAAAGGTCAGCTGACTAAGAAGATGACCTCTGACCTTCAAGTGTCATTGATGGATCTAGTCGATTGGTGCTGTGGCCACCATTACCATGAGCTGTCATTCTGATCTCCATCCACCAATATATCCACCTGCTAAGGTTCCTGCCTCTGCACCTGTCCGTGACACTGGGGGATCTCGTGTCAGCAGCTGCCATTCTGGACAGCAGGATATCTGTTTGCACAGGGCAGCTGAAAGCAGGCAGTGGCACGGCCTGAGGATTAAACCATCCAGAATGCAGTGTGGCATGATGAAGCTGTCTATCAGCCCATCACCTGCCTGTCCTGTCACTGTC
The DNA here is from genome assembly GCA_026230005.1 of Gila orcuttii. Taxonomy (NCBI): domain Eukaryota; kingdom Metazoa; phylum Chordata; class Actinopteri; order Cypriniformes; family Leuciscidae; genus Gila; species Gila orcuttii. Next base: position 41,263,694 of record JAPDVR010000003.1, on the reverse strand, counting down.
CTAACAGTCGGCAGAGAAACATTTGAGACATAAGCAGACGAGGTGGGTGCATGCTGTGGTACTCGTGAACACACGTGTGTGTGTGTGTGTGTGTGTGTGTGTGTGTGTGTGTGTCTGTGTCTGTGTCTGTGTGTGTGTGTGTGTGTGTGTGTGTGTGTGTGTGTGTCTGTGTCTGTGTCTGTGTCTGTGTGTGTGTGTGTGTGTGTGTGTGTGTGTGTGTGTGTGTGTGTGTGTGTGTGTGTGTGTGTGTGTGTGTGTGTGTTTTTTTCTACCTCGGAGCAGAAGTGCTGAGCTTCAGAAAATAATACGAGCTCTCTGGGGGATGGGATATGTTTTTTTACATTTTCCAATTACATCACCCTCCCCGAATGTTAATATACTATTTTACAGAGGCATGGTTGCCTTTCACAAACCTACGTGAACACCAGGAAAATATATCCACAAATCTCTTTGTAATGGGGTTGCGTGAAATTTCTCACAGACATATTCTAGAATTTTTTTATTTAAAACCACACGAGGAGTATTTGATTGCAGTGTGGCAGTTTAGTGGCAAGAAAAAGGTTGTTAAAAGAAATGGGACATGATTATGTTTGCTTCGGTTCACGGACATAGCTAAATTAAAATTAAGGCTAACTACCAATGAAATGAAACAAAAGAAAATGAATTAAAATTACTTACGGCAATATTTTTTAGTGACTGCAAGTTATACAGGTATATATTAAGTGACTGAAAGTTTTGCACTTCAATTGCTGCGATGGTATGAAAATGATTATTCTAGAATGTATGAACAGGTAAATTAAAGTTTGAATGTTACATTTCTAACACTTTGTTTTAAATTTATATTTGTATGCAGATTTTGAAAATGATCTTTCTCAGTCTGATGAAACTGGAAGTATTTCTCAAAAACAAATCACTTCAGTGTTACTTTGTTTGCCATGAAAGTATTTTTTCAGTGGCAGACAGAGAATCTTGCAAGTTTCAAAGGGAAAATGCTGGTGTATTTGTCATGTGTATACGCATATTTCTATAAATAAACACATGTCTTTTGCTTTATGAAACACACACACACACACACACACACACACAAACACACATACAAATAAAACTTTTGTTTCTTAAATCCTAAAACCCATATTTTCAAAATGTGTTCTCAGACTTTTGGATCTCTCTAAATGCTTAGAATCCAGTTGAGACACTGATTAAAATAGATTTCATCAGATGCATGACATGTAATTTGTGGTTTACACCAGCACGTCATGTTACTCATAGACAATCTAACACATCAATTGGTAGGAACCCAGGCAAAGCCCAGTGAAATCCCAGCTTTGATCCACTGCCTTCCATCGGGAGCTTTATGAACCGTGTCCATCTACAGTATGCTTCTTTCCTCTTCAGTGAAAGCATGCCCTTCTTGCATAATTCACTAATATATGGCTTGTGTAAATTCAATGTACTCCCTCTCTTCCAGTCATTGTGGCTTCCACAGGGCAAGAAGCTATTGAAGTTACTGCTTACGGCCAATCAGACAGCGCAATTAGAATGAGTTTTTAGTACAGTGGAAATCACTGTAAATAACTCAATATTGTGCAAGTCTTTGCTCATAATTCCTCCATCTAGCGAAGAGGTTTTAGGAGCTTCCACCAGCTTTAAGGATACAGAGTGCAAAAATGAATGACTTTCATTTTGTGTTGCCATTGTTGTGTTCTTTTTTTAACACACATAGTTTTATCCATATTATATGGATAGTGTAGGACGTAACATGCACATTACTTGACATTGCTGTGATAGGGGACAAAGTGGTCTTTAGTTATATATTGCTCCTTTACTGTAGCAGTAAAGCGAAATAAGGATAATTCATAGCACTCAGGTTATTGCAAAATGCAAATACACACAGGAGTGTGTAGATATGTAAGAAGTGTTAGGACCCGTTCCCATCCTCTCTCAACTCACAAAATGGTTTGCGATACAGCCAACATTGCTTACAGCTGTCTCAATGTAGTTTCAACGCCTGCCAGGGATGACTGTAAATTGAAGCTCCCTCTTGTCTCTGCCACCCCAGGGAACATACCTTCTCTCTGTGAAGGCAGTGTATTTCAAATAAATACTATTCCCATGTGATTTCCTTATGTCTTCATAGCTGGCTATTTCAATTAAAAATAAATGAGTATCAAGAAAAAGCTTGAGAAAACTTTAGAGGCAAAGCAGCTTGTGAAATACAGAATTTCTCTCACCCACAGTGTTATTTTTTTAAATGATAAAACAGTTTTTTATTTAGTAATTGATTATGTGTATTTTTTCCTAAATCTAGTATATTTTTTAACATTACATGCAATTCTTCAAAACTAAGGTCTACAGTATGGATGTATTTGAATTTTGATAAACTGGTCTCAAGAGCGACTGGTTGTTTTCACTTGAACATTTTAAAGGACACAATTAAATTGATTTGTTTCATCCCCCAAATATTGGTTCTGCGCATTTCGATGGTTTCAGAGTTAATGGAGGGAGAACATGGACACTTTTGTTTTCTTTTATCGGTCAGGTGAAAATTGGCCAATGGTTTTCAATAACAACAGTATGTCACAGGAACTGAAGGGAAGGAAAATTGTGTGCAAAATAAATTGATGGACAACTAACAAAGTTAATTTGTCTTCCATAGGTCCACGGACATATGAGTGAGGCGTTAGGGAAATAAAGACAATGGGATGATTTGAATTATTCCTTTGAGCTGTATTAGGTTGCACACTCTTGTATAGTATGAAACATGTCTTCACTGCTGCCCTATGTTGAACTGTATTTCGAATATTGCTTTTCTAATTTAAAGACTTTGTGAGCGTCAGTCAATGCTTTCTTTTTCTTTTCTTTTTCTTATCCAGGGTGTACCTCTGGGCCCATAAATGAGACTAAAATGGTGGAAGAGAAGAAAAGACAAGAGGATGAAAGCCATCAACAATGCTCTACCCTGGGGAAATAAGCACAGGCCATTTTGAATTGGTGAAACACTAAGACCCAGCTCTAGCACTCCACTAGCGTGAAGACTTCTCCATTGGAGACTTAACCTGTAAATGAATAAGTTATGGTCAGCGGGTTTAATAAGGGGCTGATATATAAGTGCAGAAACATCCAACTCATGTGAAATAATTATCTGGACCAGAGACAGAACATTTTTGTCCCTTAGCTAAAGGGAAAGGGTTTATTACCCTGCTCAAATACTGTGAGGCTCCATCCAGCCTAGTTCAAACTCAAGTGTTAACCCAAGCTGCTACCAACTGGCATCGATCATGGCTTCCAGGAGGGCATCAGGAGCTTGTAATGGAGGCATGGTGAAGAGTGCCTTCTTCTGGTCTATGGCCATAATCTTTCTGACTCACATAGGTGGTGTGAGGGGGGATTGCTGGCTCATAGAGGGCGAAAAGGGCTTTGTATGGCTGGCCATTTGCAGCCAAAACCAGCCACCCTATGAGGCCATCCCTCAGCATATCAACAGCACCATAGTGGACCTTCGTTTGAATGAGAACAAGATCAAGAGCATCCACTACTCTGCCCTTAGCCGCTTTACCAACCTCACATACCTGAATCTGACCAAGAATGAGATTAATTACATTGAGGATGGGGCTTTTTCAGCCCAGTTCAATTTGCAGGTTCTCCAGTTGGGCTTCAATAAGTTGCGTAACTTGACTGAAGGGATTCTCAGGGGTTTGGGCAAGCTACAGTACCTCTACCTCCAGGCCAACCTGATTGAGACTGTGACACCCAATGCCTTTTGGGAGTGCCCAAACATAGAAAACATTGACCTTTCCATGAACCGCATCCAGGTGCTAGATGGGTCCACCTTTACCAGCCTGACTAAGCTGACCACCTGTGAACTCTACACCAACCCTTTCAACTGCTCCTGTGATCTCTTGGGGTTTGTTAAGTGGCTCGCTGTCTTTCCCAACAGGACAAGTGAACGGATGGTGTGCGATTCTCCTGCAGGAGTCTCGGGCTACAGTCTACTAAGCCAGAATCCGAACAATCCCACACACCGGAATGCTCTGCATATGCTGTCTACTGTGTGCACGGAGGACTACGTGACTCCGTACATCCCTGTGCCTCCCGAGACCACCACTTTCCCTCCAGACTCAACACCGTGTGGGCTGGAAGACTGTCCCTCAGGGACCGAGCCGGAGGAAATCAGCATCAGTCCCACATACATAGACTTGGATGTAAAACCAATCATGAAACTCAAGCAAGAGTCTCACACGAACGCAGTAATCACTGTTCAGATCCCTTACCCCTACAAGAAGATGTACATCCTTGTCCTGTACAACAACAGCTTCTTCACTGACATACAAAATCTGAAGCGGCAGAAGGAGGACATTGAACTGAAAAACCTGAAACCCCACACTGATTATACTTACTGTGTGGCTTCAATAAGAAACTCGTTGCGTTTCAATCATACTTGTCTGACACTGTCGACTGGGCCTAGGAATGGAAAAGAGCGAGTAGCTAGTAATGCAACAGCCACTCACTACATAATGACTATCTTAGGATGTCTTTTTAGTATGGTAATTGTTTTAGGGATTGTGTATTATTGCCTGCGAAAAAAGAGACAACAGGATGAAAAGCACAAAAAGGCAGGTAGTTTAAAGAAGAACATAATTGAGCTTAAATATGGTGGTGAACTGGAAGGTGGAACAATATCCAGGATGTCTCAAAAGCAAATGATGGCTGGGGAAAGCATGACCCGCATGCCCTATCTACCCTCCAGCAGTGAAATGGAGCAATACAAACTCCAAGACATCAGCGAAACGCCGAAAATGGCCAAAGGGAATTACATGGAAGTGAGAACAGGGGAGCACCAAGATCGAAGGGAATGTGAGATGTCCATGCCTGGCAACAGCCAAGGCTCGGTTGCCGAAATCTCAACAATCGCGAAGGAGGTGGACAAGGTCAACCAGATTATTAACAATTGCATAGATGCTCTCAAATCAGAGTCAACCTCCTTCCAAGGGGTGAAATCTGGTGCTGTGTCAACAGCTGAACCTCAGTTGGTACTGATCTCAGAGCAGCCTCAGAGCAAGTCTGGCTTCCTGTCACCTGTCTACAAGGACAGCTACCACCACTCTTTACAAAGACATCACGGATCAGATGCTTCTCCAAAGCGTCCGAGTACAGCCACTGGTGGTCCGATGCGAAGCCCGAGGCCTTACCGTTCAGAGGCCTCGTACAAGTCGGAGTCAAAGTACATAGAGAAGACTTCACCCACAGGGGAGACTATCCTGGCCATCACACCCGCAGCTGCGATACTAAGGGCAGAGGCGGAGAAGATCCGTCAGTATAGCGAGCATCGGCACTCCTACCCAGACTCCCACCAAATTGAGGAGCTGGAAGGACCGGACAGCCGGAAAACCTCCATCTTGGAGCCCCTTACGCGGCCTCGGGCCAGAGACTTGGCTTACTCACAGCTCTCTCCCCAATACCACAATCTCAGTTACTCATCTAGTCCCGAGTACTACTGCAAACCATCGCACAGCATCTGGGAGCGCTTTAAACTCCATCGCAAGCGACACAAAGATGATGAGTACATGGCTGCGGGCCATGCTCTGAGGAAAAAAGTGCAGTTTGCTAAGGATGAAGACCTGCATGACATTCTAGATTACTGGAAGGGAGTGTCGGCTCAACATAAATCTTAATCTACTCAAGTGTTTGTCTGTGTCTTTTTCATTTCCAATGGACCACAAAGAACATTACCAGAATGAATCCTTAATCTTGTGAAATCACATTCTAACGGATAAATATTACACTTCAGTGAATTTCAACTTAGGGAAAGAGGTTTGTGTACCAAAATTAAAAGATGTTACTTAAAGCAACAAGAGGAGAATATTTTGCAGATATAATATATATATATGTATATATATATATATATATATATATATATATATATATATATATATATATATATATATATATATGTGTGTGTGTGTGTGTGTGTTGAAATGGATTTTTAGTATTTGATTACCGCATGGCCAAGTCCTGTGACAGTGGATTTGCTGTTATGTACTGTGAGACTAAAAGAACCCAACAGTGACAGACATCTTCTGAAATCTTAGTATTTCTTCTGCAGGACCACTGTAATTTATGGACATTTTTTCTCCCAATATTTGAGTTTGTTCTAAATACAATTGAACTATGTACAGATACTGTTTCTATATTTGCAACGTTTGCTGTTAAAAAAAAAACTATGATGTGTATGATTCAGGTTTAGACCATGGATTTCGGAGTTAGCTCCAGTGATATTATCTGTCTTTAAATGAATGTTTACCGTCCTGATGGATAAACATTGCACTGGTCAATGAAATGGCATATTTTCCTTTAGGCCACAGTTTACGCTACCCTGCTTTGCCAATTTTCATTTTAATCCATGCCACTGATCAGACCGCACAATATTACACAAAGGCTTATATCATGTTACATTTGTGTATCATAACCACAACTTAAATCCGTTTGGTTGGGATGGTGTAGAGGAAACATCTGCATACAAGACTGCAGTGTAAAAGTGGAAGAAAATGAAATGCAATGGAGATGTATAACATTTTGTTACACATTCAGTAGTTATGTTTGTTTTGTCTACCAGTGAATCGCTCCACAAAACATGCACTTCTGCTTTTTACCTTACGATGCCTAATAGTAGTGAGGGGTTATCTGATCGTGAACCAAAGTGCTTGGGTGCCAGCTCATCACACATTTTTCTGCAGATGTTTCCACCAGTCTCGAGCCAACAGCCCTATGGATGAATGTATTACATACATAAAGCAGCCTTTTCAGCTGTAATTTCTTTGCAATTTTTTATAACCACATAATCCCCATTTTTCATGCTGTATGCCGTGTTTTGATATTCATACTTCTTTTCAGTTTCATGCATTTGTCAATTCTGTTAAAAATATTTAATCAATCAGAAAAAAAAAATGTTTATAAACCTAAGGGTTTTGTTTTAGGCTTTCTTACTGTTTGGCGGATAAAAATGCTTTTGTAAATGTCGAATGCCACTGCACGGACGTTGTGATGATCAGCGCTGATCCGGAAGGTGAGGCATGTGAGAAAGACTAAATTACCTGGCTGAACCGTTGCCACCGGAGTTGTACATCAGCTATTTAGAGAAGTACAGGAAGTAACTGGGTTGTCCAATTTCTTTTTTTTTTTTTATTTCAACCGCCTTAAACTTCTGGAACTATCTGTATAACTGTATTTCTTTTATTTTTCTTTAAGTGTTGATGTTTTTGAAAAGTCTTCATCTGTTGTCATTTTTTTAAAAAGACAATAGATTTCAGTAGATTTTGAGAGCTGTCAGGTTTATAGGCAATCTAGCAAGTAACTTACATGTTTTTATATTGCATAGTGTAGCACTCCTGTATCTCATTCAATTTAAAAAATGTTGGAACATCTGTGAACGGAGAGCATCATATACAAACAAGAGCACAATGAGTGTTATTTTGTATTTCTTAAAAAAAATATGTTACCTGCTTTCAGACAAAGTACTGTGAAATAAAGGAAAGGGGGCACCCATACTGTCAAGATCCTCATGATACATTTTCTTTGGAGTCCTCTGTTTCCTCCAGGAAATCGTTCTTAGCAAACTCAACACACTCACAGATAAGTAAATAAATAAAATACAAATACAATTAAATAATACATATTCGCAAGGGCTGGTGATTGATTTGAAATCTAAATCAAATGAATAATTATATGAAATGCTGATCAAATTTCAATATGCTGAATTAAGCCCTTCAAATAAAGATAATTCAAAGACATGATATTATTGCGGCAAATGAAAGCATTGAAAAGACATTAGAAGCCTGTCACTGGCCTAAAGTACAGACACAGTGAACCATTTTTGCAATTGAACCAGTTTATTACACAAGAGCATTCACACGAAATGTCCCCTATAACCAGTTTATCTCCTGACAAAGAGGAAATTATAATACATAACAAACTTTAACTGGTAATTATTCAGAGTGTTTCCCACTCTGTGGGAAAGTGTGGCTTAAATTCAGAAAATAATGTACATACAGGTCGAAGACATGATAATTGCGTTATTTTTTTTTTTCATTGCATTATTGGTTTATCTAATTAAACACACTAAATTAGCATGTTATTATTAACAGCCTTAACATTGACATTTCAAAGGCCCTAAGACGTTATAGTCATCACAGTTTTAGCAGCAGCATTTCCCTTTTTATTCTTGGTTCACTTGACTAACTCATTCACAGGGCCCTGAGTGACACCATATAGAACTAAAGGAAAACCTTTGTTATAATGAACTTGGGGTGCTAAAACGTCTAAGTTACGACTGTAACCTCTGTTCCCTGAGAACAGGGAATGAGACACTGCGTCGATGATGCTATGGGGAACGCCTTCCACGTGAACCGGTGTCTGAAAAGCTATCCAATCACGGCAATGCATATTGATCGGTGACAGCCTATGACATCACTACTAGTGCGACCCGCACTAGTATAAAAGGGGCGCCTAGAGAACATGTCATCCACTTATCGTCTGATGGGACTGTTCAGCAGGCATCCCCGAGGCATGGCGAACAACGCAGTGTCTTGTTCCCTGTTCTCAGGGAACAGAGGTTACAGTCGTAACCTAGAAGTTCCCTTTCGAAAGGGAACTCGAACTGCGTCAATGACGCTATGGGGAACGATATACAATCCCACCATGCTGAGGGGAGTGCATGCCAATTATGGCTTGTGGAAGAAACGGCAGTTACAATGAAAATGCCAAGAAACACTTTGTGTCACATACAGGCTGTCAGTGACATTATTACCTACGGTCACTGCCCAAGTTATAAGCCTCAAAGTGGCCTCCGAACAACGGAAGGCCTACCAGGGTCGCTCAAAGGCTTAGAACCAACAGCTTCCATGAAAGGGGTTCCTTTAAGGGACTATGGCCTGGGGGTCCGAAAGGAGTCACTTTCTGAGGGGAACATAAAGTCAACCCCACATGCCACCCGGGAGGCTGACCTGGTCAAATTTACTGACTAAATCTTGCCAACGATCTGTCTGTTTCCTAAACAGAGTCTCTCACAAAACCCAATAGGGAAAAACTGCAATTAAAAACAGTGGTTGACTCACAAACCGGATCATAGAGATGGGCATCCTGGAGAGTAGAACTCTCATAGCGCTTTATAACCCTTGCAAAAGAGGGGAGAAACTCTACTCAATCTTGGATCTACACAGTGCTTCAAAGCCCTGTGGAGGCTGGGCACTCTAAGAGAGGGTGCCTCCAGCTCTAGGGCTGATATAACTGGGAGGCCTCGTGAGAGACCAGACTTAGGGAGTTAAGTATTCAAACAGAGCGATCCTCTGATAGATTTCGGAACACTGTGCTCAACCTGATAAGTATTGACCAGGCTCTGGGCTAAAATCAGGGAGGCTCCATGGGGATACTTGATGGCTTTGCAATGCTAAGCATCCAACTCGTAGGGGAGCCGCCTTCAAGGAGGCCTGTTAAGGCGTAACTACTTGATAGCGAGCAGAACTAGCCTTCAGAAGCCTAGGTGCTCTCACAGAAATTTCTGTGGGCCTGGTTATACTTATTTAACATTGCCAACAAGCAGTACTCAGCAGAAGTGCTATCAACCCTTTAACCCTCTGGGGTCTGAGGTGTTTTCTGGGTCCTGGAGGTGTTCTGACATGCTCTGACATTTGTGCTTATTTCTGTGACATTTTAATGACTAAAGTCTGATTACACTGTATTCAGCACAAAATCTGCTACAATAATATGTCAGCAGCATGTATGTAAAAGTTTCTAGTTTTGAGATAATGACGTTTATGCGTGGTTTGTGAAAAAACAAACAAAAATTGTCACTGAAATAAGGTCATGAAACCCAAACTGATTATTTCTTCACAAGACTTTTGAAAATTGTATCACGTAGCCTAGAATATGTGCTCCAAAACTATGTGAAAGTCACCCTGCATACTCATTCAGATAAGACAATATATTAATTTAAAATTTGTAAGACATGTTTTGTGTGAGAAAGCTTTATGCTAGTATGCGTGATTTATCATGAATATTTGTTTCACACCTGAGAAAGACAAAGACCCTCCCATTATGGCCCTATCAGGCCCTAACATTATGAGGAGGCTTGCACAAAGAATGAGGAGATTTAAAAAATAATGGCTTTTAGATTGTTTGGATTTATTTACAACACAACATAATCCAAAGATACACAACAAAGGACAAAAAACACATTAGTAAACACACTGACCTAAAGAAAAAGACTTGAACAGTCACACACCTTTGTGCCATTCCTGAAACATAGTACATACCTGTCTTTTCCAAGGTGTTTGATTTTTCATTTTACCATGTTCATGTACAGAAACTCATGTGAATGTTGAAGTCAGCAGGACTCATCCAGTGGCATCTGGTCCCTGTAAAAAAAAATAAAAAAATAAACACAGGTGAACATGCAGATATAAAGAGAAACTATAGGGCTGCACGATTTTGGGAATACATTTTAAAGTTTTCTGGTCAAAATTATGAAATTTACAATATATATATATATATATATATATATATATATATTTATATATATGTATATAAACACCAAGTTTGTTGTGCCTTGTAGGCATATATGTGTAGGGCTGCATAAAATAATAACAATAGCCAATATAGCAGGCGGCCTAATCGTTACAAAGGAACACTTCAGTAACACTACAGAGAAATATATATGGATTATCATATGTTACTTCAAACGTTTACATTCGTTATGAAATAAGATTGGAGTAGAAACATGAAGCCTAATGTTTGGCATGTTTTGCTTTTCAAACGCACGTGACTCAAACTCAGCACATGCAGAGAATGTTTACTGAAGCGATGGAGCCACTCCAAACTATGAAACATTATTCTTACATTATACATATCTACGTTTGAGGAGATATCCACAAACACAGTATTTAACAGTAAACAGTTGGGGTTGTCACAAGAATAATTTCATTGTGCTACACAATGACAATAAAGTACTACTACTACTAAACACGGGTCTAAACATTATAATATTCACCATATTAGAATAAACACTCATACTAGCCTACTTGTATATCGTGCCGTTTAATTATCGAACATAAAAAAATTATTGTGTCGTACATGTACATTTATCATTAGGCTTCATGTTTTAACTTATCTCATTTCATAACATTTTAGTCTGGCATCAGTTTAACTAGTAGCTGTAGCTTATCTGGACTGTGTCAGGATGACTAATTCAATTATACATGTGAAAATGCTTCTAACCTCTCTGACTCTGATCCGTAACTCAGGCCTGGCACCACAGAGTCTGGCTCCTAATTGCCCCACTGACACTTTTGTGGCATACGCGAGAGAAAAACCCAACAGCTATAAACTCGAACGCGTGAGCTTCAAACGAATTCGTATCGCCCCCAACACCACTCTTCCCGACAGGAGAGAATTCCGGGGTGAAAACGCACCAATGCACACACATACAGACATTCTACACATTTTAAGTCAGAAATAAGTAGTTCTGACCAGGGTAAAATACATTCATGTATACCAATGTGTTCTGTTTTCATTGTAGTATAGTTATAACTTCTCTAGATGTGTTAGATAATCTCTAAATGCCTAGAATCATGCATATGAATGTAACTCTGTTGTTGGATGTGCCAGACACATCTTTCTTAGTATCGATGTAAACCTCTCGGTTTGCCTCAGCTGAATCTATATAGTAGATTGTGATAAAAATGTATTTTACTATGTTTTATCATCTCTGGAGTAAGACTGACCACGTTTCTGTCACTGCCATAAAACATGCAACTTAGGCGTCCTGACAAGAGAAAGGAACTCTCTCGCTCAAGGTTTGCTCAATGATTATTGGCCAGTTCACTCCAAAGAGGTGTGGACCGAGTTTCCTTAAGAGAATAGAACTCCCGTTTATGTCACGGAACGGGTAGGGCAAAAAGGTGTGAGGACTCAAATGCAGGAGAAATGATTTATTACAAAAACAAACAAACACAAAGCAAAAACCCACGAGGGGGAAAAACACAATGAATAAAAATTAAACAGCAACTGAACCTTAACATGAAGCGGGGAACGGGGAATCACAGGGAACGGGAGACATTAGACAACGATCCGACAAAGACTGCAAACAAGAGGAGACTTAAGAAGGGAACAAATCAAGAGGGGACAGGTGGAAGAACTCAAACAATAATCAGGTAACGAGGGGGAGGGATCAGACAATGACAAGAGCACATGGCCCAAAATAACAAAACACCCATGTGCAACACAAGACAGGACAGGCATCTGACATTACCCCCTCCCTACGGAGCGGCTACCAGACGCTCCACAAGACCAGGGCGGGACAGGAAGGAAACACCAGGGCGGGACGGGAGGGACAGACCAGGGCGGGACGGGAGGGACAGACCAGGGCGGGACGGGAGGGACAGACCAGGGCGGGACGGGAGGGACAGACCCCTTACTCCTGGGAGGCCAGGGCGAAACAGACAGTCCATCGGGCGGCCAGGGCGAAACAGACAGTCCATCGGGCGGCCAGGGCGAAGCAGACAGTCCATCGGGCAGCCAGGGTGAAGCAGACAGTCCATCGGGCGGCCAGGGCGAAGCAGACAGTCCATCGGGCGGCCAGGGCGAAGCAGACAGTCCATCGGGCGGCCAGGGCGGTGAAGACCCCTCGGGCGGCCAGGGCGGTGAAGACCCCTCGGGCGGCCAGGGCGGTGAAGACCCCTCGGGCGGCCAGGGAGACCCCTCGGGCGGCCAGGGAGACCCCTCGGGCGGCCAGGGAGACCCCTCGGGCGGCCCCGGCTCAGGAACAGCGGACCCCGGCTCAGGAACAGCGGACACCGGCTCAGGAACAGCGGACACCGGCTCAGGAACAGCGGACACCGGCTCAGGAACAGCGGACACCGGCTCAGGAACAGCGGACACCGGCTCAGGAACAGCGGACACCGGCTCAGGAACAGCGGACACCGGCTCAGGAACAGCGGACACCGGCTCAGGAACAGCGGACACCGGCTCAGGTACAGCGGACACCGGCTCAGGTACAGCGGACACCGGCTCAGGTACAGCGGACACCGGCTCAGGTACAGCGGACACCGGCTCAGGTACAGCGGACACCGGCTCAGGTACAGCGGACACCGGCTCAGGTACAGCGGACACCGGCTCAGGAACAGACACAAGAACTGTAACAGTCACAAAAACAAACACAAACACAGAAACAAACACTGGCTCTGGCGCTGGAACAGGCGCTGGCTCTGGAACAGACATTGTCTCCAGCTCTGGAACAGGCCTTGGCTCTGCCTCCGGCTCTGGAACAGGCACTGGCTCTGCCTCCGGCTCAGGAGCAGCAGACACTGGCTCCGGCTCTGGAACAGCAGACACTGGCTCTGCCTCCGGCTCTGGAACAGGCACTGGCTCTGCCTCCGGCTCTGGAACGGCAGACAATGGCTCCGGCTCTGGAACAGGAGACACTAGCCCCGGCTCTGGAACAGCAGACACGGGCATGTCCAGGATCCGAGCCAGACGCTCCAGATAGTCCGCAAGTGCCTTGGCGGCCACACAAATGGGCATTTCTGGATCTGTCTCAGACTGGGCAGACTGGACGTACTCAGTCTCTGACTGGGCAGACTGGACGTGTACTGTCTCTCGCTGGGCAGACGTGACGTGAACAGTCTCTCGCTGGGCAGACGTGACGTGAACAGTCTCTCGCTGGGCAGACGTGACGTGAACAGTCTCTCGCTGGGCAGACGTGACGTGAACAGTCTCTCGCTGGGCAGACGTGACGTGAACAGTCTCTCGCTGGGCAGACGTGACGTGAACAGTCTCTCGCTGGGCAGACGTGACGTGAACAGTCTCTCGCTGGGCAGACGTGACGTGAACAGTCTCTCGCTGGGCAGACGTGACGTGAACAGTCTCTCGCTGGGCAGACGTGACGTGAACAGTCTCTCGCTGGGCAGACGTGACGTGAACAGTCTCTCGCTGGGCAGACGTGACGTGAACAGTCTCTCGCTGGGCAGACGGAACGTGAACAGTCTCTCGCTGGGCAGACGTGACGTGAACAGTCTCTCGCTGGGCAGACGTGACGTGAACAGTCTCTCGCTGGGCAGACGTGACGTGAACAGTCTCTCGCTGGGCAGACGTGACGTGAACAGTCTCTCGCTGGGCAGACGTGACGTGAACAGTCTCTCGCTGGGCAGACGGAACATGAACAGTCTCTGACTGGGCAGACGCAACGTGAACAGTCTCTGACTGGGCAGATGGTACGTGAACAGTCTCTGACTGGCCAGACAGAACGTGACCAGTCTCTGACATGGCCCCTCTTCTCCGCTGAGTCCTCATTTGGTCGGATCGTTATGTCACGGAACGGGTAGGGCAAAAAGGTGTGAGGACTCAAATGCAGGAGAAATGATTTATTACAAAAACAAACAAACATAAAGCAAAAACCCACGAGGGGGAAAAACACAATGAATAAAAATTAAACAGCAACTGAACCTTAACATGAAGCGGGGAACGGGGAATCACAGGGAACGGGAGACATTAGACAACGATCCGACAAAGACTGCAAACAAGAGGAGACTTAAGAAGGGAACAAATCAAGAGGGGACAGGTGGAAGAACTCAAACAATAATCAGGTAACGAGGGGGAGGGATCAGACAATGACAAGAGCACATGGCCCAAAATAACAAAACACCCATGTGCAACACAAGACAGGACAGGCATGTGACAGTTTATGTGTGCTTAGTTTCAACTCTCTTCAACCTCTTCAACTTTCTTCAAGGCTCTTCAAGCCTTCTCTTCGTTTTCTTTTGTTTGTTTCTTTCTATACGTTTTTGTTTTTCCCTTTTCGGATTCTCCTTAGTTCATTTCCACCGACGAGTGAAATGAACTTAGCCTGAATTATCTGGCAAACTTTACCTTCAACGGACAACTATACCTCTCCCGTGAATGCGCACAGCTCCGAAGGACAGAGAACGCGCACAACCTCCAAGGACACACCCACACAGGCATTAGCGACAACACCAGACAGCTATATTTGCAAGTATTTGGTTTATTGAGTTTTCAAAGCATTAAGATTTGTTTAACCCCTTTTTATAGGGAGATTTGATTCTTGTTGGCTCTCAGAGGTTAACTGTCCAGGTAATTTGCCATTCTGTGACCCTTCGTGATCTGTCATCTTCTCTTCCTTTATCACTCTCTCTCTCTGATTCTCAGCCTCTTTCATTGTTTGTTGTTGTATTTTGTGTATATACATTTTATTCTATGTAACCTTAGTCACCGATATACGTAGTGTTTCCTTTATTAAATCCATATACTCATTTATTGACTCGGTGTTGTGCTCATATTATAAAGTCCCTTTAATGTCCGATCAAAGCTACACGCTTTACAAATTGCTGATACTTTAAATAGTATTTTTCTTTTATAGAATGAGAAAGCTGTTTTTCATGGCCAGAAGAAACAGTCTTTCCTGAAAGTCTATAAATCGGATAACTCCTTTTGAGATTTGATAAAAGATCGTCCTGTCAGTTTGCTGGACAAACGGATAGTCGATAACAAATTAATTCCATTAAGAGTTATTCTGAGAATCGACCTATTTTAGACAATTGAAATATTAATATTTAATCATAACACGTTGTGATTGAGAATTGATATAAATATTGATCTAATTTTGCCTCCCTGTATGGATAATTGATTATAATTCGTTGTATTGAATTGCCCATACAGATACATTGGCGAAATATTCCCCTTTAAGGGTACTATTATAAACTGTAGTTGATTCATTGATCATATCCATGATCTTATATTCCCTTTATTTGAGCTAAGAATCGCTACATAGCTACAATGTAAAGTTTATGCAACAATAACACGCTTACTAGGAGTATATGAATACTATTATTCTTACCTTAAAATAAAAAAAATCGTTCTCATAATCAAATCGTGTTCTTCTAATTCTTCTGAGGTAAATCCAAGATAAACAGCACAGCACAAACAGTCTTCCAAACTCGAGGAAAAACAGAGGAATACTGAAGTCTCAGACTCTTTGTTTTTGAGGTAATGGGCATTTACAGCTCTGCGTTCCTTCACGTGGATCATTTGCATGTGAACAGCTCGTGCACGTGTGGGTGTGGTCACATTAAAGTTAATGAGCTCGGACTGGAGAAACTGTACATGTCGTTCCTTTCATACAGATTACTTAAACAGAGAATATTTGTTTTTGATATGATTTACATCATTTAAAAATTTAGACTTTTTTTCAAGCTTTGTAAAGACATAACTCTCACGTGTGGGTGGTAAGTATTCGCTGAGTTACAGATCATTTTCGGTAGCGTTTCAGAATTAACTTCACATTGAGAGAGACGACAGAACGCGCATCATGTTTATTTTCTTTACTTTACAAAAAACACAACATTTTGTTTTCATTATTAGTGTACACAAATAAAAGAAGGCATTTAACAAGTTTGAATGATGTATAACACTTGCCTGTATGACAAAAATCGACTGAGTTATTTGAGTCTCTTTGGCACTGATAAGCAAAAAAGCGAGACAATCGCGCCGGCGCGATAGCCGACCCCACAGGGTTAAAGGAAGGAGAGTACAATCTTACGCTACCGGAGTATCGAGGAGGCCTACTGTAAGGCCTACAGCTTTGAATATCACGGGCAGTGCTTTGGCTCTAAGGGACCATACTCAATCATCCCAAATGTGAGGGAGTAACTAATCCGTCTCTAACTGAGCCTGGGTGGTGAGAGGTGATAACATACGAGCTATGTGTAGCAAAGTACTCTAATTAATGACCCTAACAAGGGGAGCACTATCAGCATGACCCTGAAGGATGTATTAGGGTCGAGGTCTATTATCTTGTAATTTTACAAGACAGATGTTATATTCTCTACTAAACCCAAGGGAATGGAGGCCTAAGTAAGTGGCCAATGACATTTTATCTTGTGACTTGAATTCATTTAAGGGGTTCAGGAAGAAAATTCCTTTTTAACTTAAAGCCTTGCTGACAGCTACTACACTCGATGCTGTAAAGGGCGGAGGCCTGAGTACATTGCTTCTTACTCTCAGGAGAGAAAGACCTGACAATGCCCATATATATCTGCATGGGAGGCTTTTCGAAGGTAGCCTGCTACCTATGCTGCTATCTACCCTGTTACACTACTAGCATTTACACCTAATGCAAAAGGCGGGCCTTGGCCAGACGACTCTTGTAGTAAGAGTAGATTTACAGGAATAAAATCTCCTAATGGTCTAAGGAACCTACACTCAGACAATGAGAGGCTCGAGGGGAGAATGCTTAGCAGAACACCACCAAAAAGATACTAGGCCTAAGCCAGATATCGAGGCGGCCCCACGAGGGCCGACACACAAATATTTTGTCTGAAGTTCAGAGGAGAACTACTGCTCTAGTATAAGGTGGCTATCAAGGTGGCCCTTAGAGGGCCAACACTTGATTTTGTAGTTCTATCTGAAGCTTGACAGAGCGGTGGCCTCAGTTGAAAAAATCCTGTTAGGGAGGAAGCTGTCTCACGCAGAAATGTCTGTTTGATGCTCGGATGAACGGTGGTCTGACTAGAAATTCGCACTACCCACTATATAAGCCTGACGATTCTAAATCAGAGGAGGCCTATGGGAAGGGTATGGAAAGCCTACCTATATATGAGAAATTCAGGGTCCTATTTTTACTCCTATAAAAACCTAACACACCCCTTCATACCTTCTAACAGGGAACCAAGGTCTATTGTTCAATCTTACTAAAAAACTCTCATAAAGGGATGAGACCTACAGAGCTCAACATGGTCCCCCTATGATCCCCGTAGAGCAATGGCCTAAACGGCCCATCACCGTAAAGAGCTCGAAAGAGCGCACTTACTACCAAACCAGATGCCAGACCTGCAGAAGGGTTCCAAATTGAAGTAATCACTCATCACAGGTCCAGCCTAAGAGCTGATGCAAGAAGCGCCTAGGGTGAAGGAAGTGTGCAGATTCGAACCGCAGTGTTTTGCAAGATTTAATGCAGCCGAGCGCGCCTTCGCCTCTCTGAACTTTCACATCACCATCTCAACGGTGGTGCCTAAAAATTGTTCAGAAGGCGACACTGGTGCATCGAGAAGAAAAGCTTTCTTTCTCCCCAATGTCATCCAAGTTCAACCACAGATGCCTATCCCTGGCCACCATCGAGTTCGATCACGGCGGCTGTTTGTTTGGTGGCCCGGAGAGCTAATCTGTAGTGTGGCGCAGCTCGTTTTCACTGCATCAGGGCAAGGACCCCGACCTTGGTCCAAATCCTTCAGCAGATCAGCATGGTATGCTTGCAGCACAGCCATTGTGTGCAAGGCATCACCAGCCAGACCCGCCATCGCGTATGCCCTGCCATTTAAGCGCAATGCTTATATAAAAGGCAGGACCAGAGCACTTAGTGTCGATGCCTCTCCAACCTCGAAATAGTTAGCGAACCTCTCGTCAATTGAGGCATCGATACATACCTGTGTTCGCGCATCCCCTCAACATCAGCATAGTTTGCTCGCTGATGGCGATGGATGCGCCCTGAACACAGGTTTTTCCATGCCTTTTCGATCTCATTGTATAAATCGGGCACGAATGAGAGGTTAACGTGAGCTGGAGCGTTATGGCTGGAAAGAAACCGTTCGTAAAGTCTGCCACGAGCGATCTCTTCCCTCACGTGGTCCTACGACAGCAAAGCCTCGCTGAGGATGTTCTATAACACTCACAACTCATCATACGCGGGGCAGGGTGGCTGTGAGGGTTCGGGTTGTAAATCCTCTTCACCCTCATCAGCCATCTCCTGCTTTCTTGGGCTGCCAGCAGAGCACTCGCTGTCAGATCAGAGGATGTTAGTGACAACACATCCTCATCCAGAAGCTCAAACTCGCGAGCCTCCGAGGGGTGTGAGAGATAAACAACTATCTCAAACTCCTCAGCGAGTTCCCTCTGAAACCCCACGATTCTAGTCTCTGCTCTGCCTCAGCGTGAGCAGGACCTGAATTGCCAGGTCAATATCGATTGCCGTGATTGGATAGCTTTTCAGACACTGGTTCACGTGGAGGGTGTTCCCCATAGCGTCATTGACACAGTGCGAGTTCCCTTTTGAAAGGGAACAGTATTGAGGATTCAATAACTATATCCTTCATGTGACATTTCACTGTTCCTGTTGAGAAACTGATATATGTTATCAGTATATGAAACTGATGTATGGTATCAGTAAATATTCTGATTTACTGATTCTGATGTTCTAATTTACAAATTCTGTTTGTAGTATGACTGAATGCTGACTGAAAGAAGCATGGTGTATGATATTTTAATTATTTATTCTATAATAGTCATATTTGCTCTAATAACAAATATTTCCTTTTGATAGATAGATGCTGGCATCTGCAAATGGATGGCGAGCAGCGAAAATTTGATCAAAATTTGAAACGCTGAAAAGACATCAAATATATTTCAGAAAAGAAATTACACTTTGCCCCAAATCAAATACAGACTAACATTTGTGAGGTTTGAAGATAGCTTGTCAAACCAGAGACCCTAACAGATTTAATTTTTCAAAGCCCAAAAATAATGAAAAATAAAAAATTGTAGCCTGTCAGTCACATCAGGCATCTCTTGCAGCATGCAAAGCTGAGAGGGGAAAAAACAACAGATATCATGATTGCTTGGTGCTTATTCTGTGAATGGAAATATCTGTAGATTATAATCTAATTAATAATAATAATTTCACTAAATAATATAACACTGATAACACTAAAATAATTAGAAGTTAATTTGATTATAATATGTGAAGTTTTTTCAACAGTCTTTGATTTAAACCTGTCTATAAATATATATATATATTTATATTTTTTTTTATTTTTTTTTAATACAGGGTGAATTAGGATGTATGCCCAATAAATTGAAAAAATAAATAAAATTTATATATATATATATATATATATATATATATATATATATATATATATATATATATATATATATATATATATCCACTGTAACATTTTTTAAAACCACAAGATTCCCCAAAAATCAATAATTTCACTGCTCACACTAGAAGGATGTTATATTTTTTCTGCTTTAGATGTCATTCATTTTGACACGTATGTAATGCAATACAGGAGAGAGAGAGAAAAAATCTCACCTGGCTGTCATAACCATATAATTCAAGTGAACTTCACCTCCTAGAGGATCTTGTTATTGCAGCAAGTCTCAGTGGAATTCTTTGCAGAGATTTAATTTCATTGACCAAAGGCTAAAGGCTGTGAGAGGTATTTAATCTAGTCGCATTCAGAGGGCAGTTCAAGCACTCTGCCTCCATCACTGGATGTACGGTGAGCATTCAGAAGCAGTATGGAGAGACTTGAGAGCTGTATGGCTGTTTTATTGCTGAATTAATTGAGGTTTCAGCAATAGTTCTTTCTGGAGAAGTTTGTAAAGAGGTGATGCAGCCAGCGTTACAAAACCCCAGAGAGCAGCAAGAAGATATAAATGAGCAGTGAGTGTTACCTTTCTGCTACTTTTGGAGATAAACAAACATCAATCCATATTCTTACAAGCCTCAAGAATGTTTGGCATGAGGTCAGATTTATTATGTGCTTTATAACTAAATGAATAGGTCTGTGATGTCTTAACGGATGTACACCTTGGTAGAGGTAAAGAGCAGAGAAATATGATTTCAAAAATTCATTAAAATATGGCACATAAACACGTTGATGACATTAATTGTTCCAAGTGTTTTAACTGAGCAATATGTGCTAGTTTGAAGCAGAGTTGTGAATGAGATATGAGTTATATTGCAGAGATGAAGATTTTTTCAGTCAATAATGATTAAAGGGGTCACAAAGTGAAGAATCAAATTTCCCTTCGTTTTTTTGCTTGATTGCTTAAAGGGACATTCTGTAGGAATTTCTCCCATCTAGCGGTGAAATTGTATTTTGCATTCAAACGAATTGTGCTCTCCAGCGCCTCGCTTTTTCAAATGCGTGTTGCATCTACGGTAGCTGTTATGTACCAAAAAGCTATGACAGGAGGTCTTCTAATAGCACTTTGTCGAGTTTTCCTTCGGGTGAACAGGTTTGTTATTTCAAACAAACTGCAACTTGACACAACGAACAAACGAATGTTACAGTATGAATAATAACAGTGCAATGCAGCCTTTTAAACTTGCCGGGGCAGTGACAAGCGCCTCTCACTGCTCTGCTCCTCCGTTTCTGCCGCTTTCAGTTACGTGACGCTGGCTCTGAATGAAAACGTGTTGTGGAAATACGTTGGCCTAGTACTTTTTGACCCTCTCTGCTATTATAGTTTTTCAAGATGGCGGAACAACATGGAAGCCTCCGTGGACCTACCCGTCACATGTATATAAAGATAATAAATTCTTCGTTTACGAGGATAAGTCAGATAATTGGCAGAGGTATTTGTACACCATTGAGGACATATTTATGAATAAAAATATTGATTTTAGATAGTAAAATACCTAAAAAACTACACATAGTCCCTTTAATGCCACAAATGAAAACTTTGAGCTGCTTCCGGATGTGTTTAGAGACACTCTGATTATCCTTTTAAAGGATTCCAAGTTTATTTTTTAGTGATTCCTGATCATTTCAGTATGATTTTAATAATTGCACTTGGGTAAAAAGGTTAGATAGATACAGACAGACTAAAGTTTTGTCATTTACTCACATTCACGTGGTTCCAAACCTGTATGACATTCTGTGGAACATAAAAGAAGATACTGAAGATATAAAGACGGCTGCATATTTCATAGTCACATTTTACGTTTTAATAGCTACAATTAAGATGATTGATAAACTAAACAAATAGCAGAAGGATAGTGATGTTGTTAAATAATAGTGACGTTTTAATACCACTTTAAAAAAAAAACATAATTGGAGTAAAATCTGTGTCTGAATGTTTTTATATTTTAAAGAGTAGTCAAATATTTAAAATATTTAAGCTGTTTTAAAATGCATCATTGTCATTTGTGTAATTTAATATTTAATCTTGCAAAACACTAAACTTTTATGATTATTCTTATACAAATATCATAGACAGAAGGTCTGCAAGTTGCAGTTGGATTTTCCGACAAATGCATAAAGTGCACTAAAAAGTTAGATCTATTTAAATCAGGTTGGCTTTGCATAACCAGAGGTGTCAATTTGCCCTGTCCATCAGAGTTAGAGGTTTTTGTAACTTTGCCACTTGTTGGATAATCTTCTTACAGACTTTGAAACCTGAGCTCATCCTGACAATTCTTCCATCCTGGAGTCTTTTAATTGAATGTACCTCATGCATGCACAGCCTCTACTTTCATGTTAATGACTCTACATAGTAGTTGATTGCAGAGGGCCCTGCACGTCTAAATAATAATCATTTCATTAGAAAAGACTGTTAACATCAGGAGATGTAGCAATTTGAATGCGACATTAAGGAATGTTTTCGATTACCTTTTGGGACATGATTTTAATTCACAGTGTGAGACTGATACACCCGCTGTCAGTGGTGGGTCAATGATAAGAAAATAAACTCAAAGTGACTTATGTGTACTTTTATATCTGATAATTAAATGGAAAATATATGATGAATATAAATTGCACATGAATTGTGCATCAAGTACAGTGTGGCATACAACCTAGTCCCCCATGATGCTTATTTATTTTTTTAAATGGGACTGAGTCAATAACACATAATGAAGAGGCTGTTTCGAATGCTCTGTGGAGTGTTTTGAGCTTAGTCTAATGATTGCAAGCAGCAATTAAAAGTAAATTGTAGAGGGAACTATAAAGTGGGACAGTATTAGATCCACAATAGAGCAAAGATAAAAGTTTTGTATAACCTATAAACTAAATTTTTTGTTTAGTTTTTAAATGGAAGATACTGAAGCAATCAAAGTACTCAGTTTTTAACTTTACGTTATATTGCATATAACATTAAACAAGTGCTGTTATTGTTGTTTGAGGACATCCAAATATGTCTGTCTAAAGCTTGTCAACGAGCCCAGTGTAAAAGCCCCCTTAGTTTCCTTGTCGTGTTCCAGTTTGTTAGTTTCCTTGTCGTGTTCCAGTTTGTCATTGTCTCTAGTTTAATTAGTTATGTTGCCTCAGGGGGCTTTTACACTGGGCTCGTTTGCTGCGGTCCGAGCCCGGGCGCGATTGTTCCCGGCGCCACCCGCAGTGTTGGTCTGGTTTCACACTCAACTTGATTCTATCGAACTCTGGTGCGTTTGCGTGCATCTTACGTCATTGCAAACGTGCACGGCGCATGATATAAAACACGACGCGGGTCAATATATTGTGTTTTTTATTAATTTGGTGCTATTATTCATAGCTGAGTAAACAAGCATAAGCTGTCTTTCCGCTGCTTGCAAATGGACTCTTTTGAGGAGACAGTGGATTTACATTAATTTGTTGCCCTGATTGCACGCACTATGCGCGAATACACTGCAGACTCACTCTTGCTCGTATCCAGGGTAAATATTCATCCCTTACGTGTGTTTTATTTAACTAAATACATCATAATCGGCTAAAACGCATGCGCATGATACTTTACTTCCTGAACAAAGTGCGCACCCGAGTCCGTGTTGTTTTCACATACACGTGAATCGCAGCACGGTTCGGGAGCAGCCGAACTCAGACCACCTCCTCCAGGTAGTCTCGGGTTCGGTACCTCAGTGCGCACCCGGGTCCCATGACAGCGTTCACATTAGCGATTTTTCATGCGAACCGTGCCCCGTTCCGAACTAAACTGCCAGTGTGAAAGCCCCCTAAATCAAACAGAAATACAAACTATAACCATGACAAAAACGAACTCCAAACATGATAGTACCCCCCGATTAGGCAGCAATATGGTCTCTTAATGAACTAATACAGGCCAGGTGAATGGAAAAAAAAGAGAATACTAACAATAATTCAACTAAACTCCAGATTTAAACCTAACATTAATCAGGGAATAACCAATAAAATAAATAATGGGTATGACACTCAAAGGTTGTATCAGCGATTGTGGGTGACGTCACTTCTGTTTGCCCAAACAAACCAAGTTAGCTCGGCCCTCCCTCCTTCCCTTTTCGTGCATAATGAAATAAACGATCATGCACGCGCATTTCTTAAAGCCACAAAAACACACTATATTCAGATTGACGGTCTACCTCAATGATGGCTCATTCTGCTGGGTAAGTCATTATAGTTGTTTTTCTAACATCATTTTATAACCAAGTAAATATAATATCCGTTACTTACACTTTCAATATTGTTTATTTTAAAATAGGCTAATGCAGAAAATGTTTCTATTTTTTTTTTTACTTCGTATGCATGAACGTTATGTTATCAACTACATAGCTAGCTTCCAGCTTTTCTCCCAGCTAACAGAATAGTAATTTGTAATATAAATGGTTTCTAGCAAGTTGTCAGAACGTTGCCTATTATCATTTATTTACCTTGTACAGTTCTGCACAAGGGAGAAGAAGAGGGAGAGGTCGTGCTCGGGCTGCTTCCCAAGAGCTACAGCCTACCACAGCTGATGTTGAGCGTGTCCAGCTGATGCGGGAAAGACGACTGGCAGTCGAGCAAGTATGTTAGCTTACCTTAACTTTTGCATCAAATTTCAACATGTCTTAAATGTATCTGGTCCGTTGATAGCATAGGGTTGATGGACGCTGGCTTATTCTTCAGCTCCGACTTCACGTGCAGGCGCCGTGCACGAGCGCAAAAACAAATAACACCCGCCCCTGTCGGTGATTGGTTAGAATACTGTTTATTTTGATTTTGAGTGGTGGTTGTACCCATTTGTTTTTGTGTGCAGATCTCAGAGCCTAGGCTGCCTACAGAGATGCATTTTTTTGACAGCCTGCTTATGGGGTGGGCAGCTAGCGGATCGTTAGGAATGATTAGTTGAATGTGATCATTTTTGTTTGGGCCTGAAATCGCTGATACAACCTTTAAATAAAGCGAATCAAAATTAAATTAGCAATTGGGTAACACACCATATGCGAGGAACAATAATGGATAGTAGATATGTGTTACGTGTGGGTTTTTGTTGTGTCTTGTATATCACGTGATTCCTTGTTTGTCATGTGACCCTGCCATGTGTCTTGTCTTTTGTTTGTTGTTGCTCAGTGTCCACAGGTGTTCCTCGTCCATGTTTATTAGTCTCCCCAGGTGTTTCTTATTAACCACGCCCCCTTGTTATCTTGTTTAGCTTGTTTGTCTGTGTATTTAAACCCCTGTGTTTCAGTTGTTGGCTGTCGGTTGTTGTTTCATGTTACTTCTGTCCTGGGGCTCGTTCTTCGTACGTTGCTTAAAACATCCGAGATCAAATGAGACATCCAAGATGATATCATCGTGCTAATCATGATCCGGCTAATTGGGTTCTTCGAACACACCTGTTGTTTATGATTAGTATCGCTGGATTGAGTTATCTGAGATAATTGCGCGTTCCTGCGCTGGGTTAAAAGGGGATATGTATCGATAGTAGAAACAATGATCCGCAACGCTGCTATTGGCTGTTCAGCATGGCCAAAGAACGCGCCTAGTTTTTCTCCCAAGGAGAACAAGAGCTTTTAATGGAAGGTTATGCCGAATTTGAATCTTTAATTAAAACGACAGGGAACACCTCGAAGTCTGCAAAATCCAGGAGAGAGGGCTGGCAAAAAGTAGCAGACAAATTAAATGCGTAAGTGCTGTCCATGGTAGATGTTTCTATCACTTTCTACAGTATGTATTTTTGCATTTTAATAATTTCATATTTATTTTGTTCTTTTATGTCAGAGCCTCCGCGGGACCCACTAGAACATGGGGACAAGTGAAGTACAAGAATATTCTACAAAATGGTAGCCTTTAATTCTTATACTGTCTTTATTTTAAAAAGCCACTTTTTTCCTCTTTTTAAAAGCCACTGTTAAATGTGTTTGTCTGTTTATAACAGCCACCAAGAAAAAGGCTGAAAAAAAAAAAAAAACAGGTGGTGGTCCTGCACCACCACAATATACCCCAGCAGAGGAGCTGGCCCTTGGGTTGAATGAAAACCGACCCATTGTGGAGGGCATCCCTGGGGGCAGCTCTTCCTCCGACCCAAAGCCAGGGACCAGTAGCAGCAACACCTTTATTACTGGTAGGCTAAATGAGTTTTCAATTCTCTTAGTACACTGTAAATATAAATGAAGTATAATCCAAATGGCTTGTACAGTAATTTAAACCGTTTGTGAAAGTTAAAACTTCTAGACTTTTAGTTAATATAAAATATATTGCCATGAGTTATTGATCACATTATATTTTTTACAGTGTAGTTAATTGTAATGACAATTTTTTTTTTTGTTCCCCTCTTTTGTGCAGTTTTACATAATACACCAACACTTTCACCTGTTCCCAAGCAAGTGGTGGCTGAAGCATATGCAGTAAGTTGTGTACTTTTTCTAACTTGCATAAAGGGAAGAAAGTGCAACACTTTGTAATACCCATTTATTTCCATTGCACAGGACAGTGAAGAAACCCTCTCAGATGACTGTCCTTTGGAGGAAGAACCTGTAAGTGCATAAATAATTTTACACTAATTTGTATATACTTGTGTACCTATTCTTTCTGTCTGCAATATGAGTTGCAGGAGTCCACACCTACAGAAAGGCCTACAGAAAGGCCTACAGAAGAGTCTGCACAAAGAACTGATACAGAGGTGGACAGTGTTGTACTTTTTACTTTTTACTTTTGTTGCATGAGGCATGTTTTGACCCTTTTTCTTTCACAAAATGACACAGGGTGACAGCCGTTCCCTATATAAACGGCATCTTCAACAAAAAATCGAGTATTTTGACCTGAAAAAACACAAATTAAGAGGAGAAATTGAACTTGACAACTTGAAAAAGAGAAAAATTGCACTAGAGATAGAGTTGTTTCAAAAGGACCTTCAGAGTAAGTGCTAATACATCATTTGACACATAGTAGTATTGCTGACTTTACATAACTATCTCTTATTGCAGGCAAAGGATGACTTGCTGGCTTTTCTTTATAAAGAATTGTTTAAATAAAACTCCAGGAACTAAGCATTTTTGTCTTGTCTTTTATTACACATTCAAAAATGGTGTTCCACAATTCTGTCCCGTGCAGCTCTGCCACTAGGTTGGTCCAAGTGCACTGGCTGGAGGTCATCATCAGGCTGCACCCCCACCACAGGGGTCCTCTCCTTTCTGATATTGGCAATGTTATGCAATATGGCACATGCAACAATTGTCACAGGCCCTGTCAGGTGCAACCCTCAGACCCTTCAGACACTGAAATCTTTCCTTTAGTTGCCCAAAGGTCATTTCAATGCGTGCCCTTGTCCTGGCTAGAGCTGCATTGTAACGGGTTTGGGTCAGGGAATGGCGTCATGAAGTACTGCCTGCAGGCATAGCCCCGGTCACCAAGCAGGACCCCGTCAAAATTCCCTGTATAATGGAAAAATGCAGTTTTGTTAGGCTCAGCATAAGTGTGTGTAATACTGTGAGCTTGACATTTATAAGTTCCCTTACCACCTTCAAATAATGTGCATAAATGTGACTCTCTGAAAATTCTTGAGTCATGCACTGATCCTGGCCATTTTGCTTCCACATTTGTTATATGGAACATAGAGTCACACACCATCTAAGAGATTTTAGTCAGTCAACGGCATACTTTTTGATTACATTAATTTTTTTATGTAATATATTACTAATTAATCTGGAATATTATAAATTGTAATAGTAACTTGCCTGCACATTTACACTGTGAACTCCCTTTCGGTTCACAAAATCCCCTTCATTGGGCCCTGGTGGGGCCTTGATGGGGACGTGTGTGCAGTCTATGGCACCAATCACGTTAGGGAAGCCTGAAGGACACATACTGTTAGTCATACTTTTTGGCATGGTCATGATTGCATGTCATTAACAATTATAAATGTACCTGCAATAGCAAAAAAATTCTGCTTTACAACCTGGGGTCTTAAGTGGCTTGGAAATCCCACAAAACCCCCTAAAAACTGCTCGAGTGCCAAGTAAACTTTGCGAATGGCACGACAGACAGCACTTTTCACTAAGTTCTCTGCATCTCCAATAGTGTAAAGGAACGTGCCACTCGCAAAGAATCTCAGGGCAATGCACACAGTCTGTGCAGTTGTCAAAGCCCGACTCCTCCGTGTTGAACATTTAATGTGTGGTTCCAGCAAATTAATGATGTAAATAACACCCTCACGAGAAAAACGATATCCAGTCAAAGGATCCAGTCTATCCTGCAATACGTGATTAATTCGAAAAGCTCTGCGAATTATCCTCGCACCTTCCGCAACAGGTTGCTGTCGTAAAAATGGACAAGACATGGCTACGACAGACTTCCCGTATCACCTCCGCTTATAAAGCCGCAATCTAATCCTGTTTACATGAAATAAGCCTGCTCGCGGTTCAAGCTGGCGCACCTGTTGCTATGACAGCAAGTCTAGGATGAGCTTCGAAGAACCAAACGATCCAAGATCATGCCAAATCGCCAACAATCAAATCCAGCTAACTGAGTTAGCGACGTACGAAGAACGAGCCCCTGTTTTGAGTTCCCTGGATTACCTGTGTGTTTTTGTTTATTAAATGTGCTTGTGATTGGATTCGCTCTCCGTCTCGTTCCTGACTGGCTGTAACAATATGATACTCAAGCAAATCGAAAATTGAATTATCAATTGTTTAACTCATCATATGGGAGGAAACAATAGTAAAGAAAAAAAAAACCAAAAACAAATCAAAATAAAACAAACATTTTCAACAAACACGTGAAACAACCCAAAAGTAAAAAAAAAGACCTCTCATACAGAGATACACCAATAAATAAAACAGAAGATTTACATGAAGATGAGGACCATATGATCACATTAATCTACAATGGCATGGAATTCAGATTAATTAAATATGCACATATAGGCATACATACAAAAAAAGCCACAAAGATAAACAAACAGAATAACAAAGCAACGAATAAATCTCACATTTTAGCGGGAAAAGCAACAGTGGCCGCTAAGCCCATGAAGGATTTGAGGCCTGTGATTAAAACCATTTTACATCTTTAGTGCACATAAAAATCACCATACTCCACAAATAAAACAAAGCCAATATAAAATACTCACGTACCTTACAGCAGTATAATGGTTTATTTTGTTGACCGTGAGACGCAGCCGTCTCCTGAGAGGTAGAAGTGAGCCATTCACTCACATTAAAGGTTTAGTTCACCCCAAAATGAAAATTAGCCCATGATTTACTCACCCTCAAGCCATCCGTGTATATGTCATTCTTCTTTCAGACGAATACAATCGGAGTTATATAAACAAATGTCCTGGCTGTTCCATCCATGATAAAAGTCCTCCACACGGCTCTGTGGGGTAATTAAAGAAATTCTGAAGCGAAGCGATGAGTTTGTGTAAGAAAAATATCCATATTTAAAACTTTATCGACTAAAATAACTACTGTAGCTTCAGGCAGATTACCATACGCATACTACACAAGTCAATGACTACAAGAGTAACTCGTGACGCATGTATGACGTATTGATGTAGGAGTATCGTTTAGACGCCTCTCGCGGTTCAAACAAACAGGGCTGGTCAACAAACTCAAGCTCCTCCGACATTTCTCTTTAAAAATTGTCGTTTTAGACTTGTAATTCGTGACTGGTGTTTTGTTTTGCTCTATCCTCTGCACTTCCGCATTCATCATTACGTCATGCATCAGGTCAAGAGTCACTCTTCACCGTAAATCGATGCGTAGTAATATAGCTAGTTAAAGCTAGTTATATTAGTCGATAAAGTTTTAAATATGGATATTTTTCTTACACGAACACATCGCTTAACTTCAGAAGGCCTTTATTAACCCCCATGAGCCATGTGGAGGACTTTTATCATGGATGGATGCACATTGATGGACTTCAAAACAGAAACAACCATTCACTGGCATTATAAAGCTTGGAAGAGCCAGGCCATTCTAGGGACAGGTGTTGCGAATTAGCCTTGGCTATAAACACTATGATACTGACATGGGATTGCTTCGAGAAGATAATGTTCTATGTTTCTATGTTGACTGTATCTGTCCCCACCAAATAAACAATAAATAAAATAAATTATATAACTTTGATTGTATTTGTCTGAAAGAAGAATGTCATATACATAGGATGGCTTGAGGGTGAGTAATCATTGGGTAATTGTCATTTTTGGGTGAACTATACCTTTAAGTCACCGAAGCCAAATGCAGAGTCAGTCTCTCTCTCACACACACACACACACACACACACACACACACACACACACACACACACACACACACACACACACACACACACACACACACACACACACACACACACACACACACACACACACACACACACACACACACACAGCTTTCAGATCAAAAGGCCATCAGCATAGGAATAATCCTAAAATAGCATATTGTGAATTTGTACTTGCATATCTCATCAATTACAACTCAATCTTTCAACGCCAAAGTTTAGGAGAACAAACCACACGCTCGTTCGTCAGAGGAAAAACAAGAACAAACGCTGCTTTACCAACAGTAGTGAGACTTTAAACTTAATCTGCCCTATCACCTCACCTGTCAAAGTAAAGGCACTGTCTCCTCATTCCAGTTACACATGCAAAATAAAAATAATTTCAAATGAGTTTTTGAAAAAATAACCAGTTCGGAAAACAAAATACTACATATTAAAAACCGTTATTATGCAGCTTTAGTCAGAACGTCTGTAAGAGATGATAATCTCAACATCTATGGATATACTGGATATTTTATTTTAGGACAAAAAATAAATAAATATGGTAGTGCCTTCAAAGATTACTCAGGGAAGTACTGATAAGGGTGCAAAGTGAGGTTTGAGGCTTTACGGAAAATAAGATAAAGCAGAAGCCCTTTGAAAGCATCCAAGCATCAATTTCACACTGTCTTTAATCTAGACAGACTGGAGCTTTCTGAAGGAATAGAAGAACTGAGGGAAAGTGGAAGAGAAAAAGCCCAGGGCAAGCCCAGACGTTTGGCAGGGGAAACGTGGCCCACACTCCAGAAGCCTTGACAGGACACTGGAACACTGAGATGAACGTGCAGAATAGAGTACCGAATGGGTGATGGGTACTGTTAGAATGACATTTTAAAAATGCTAAAACACATTTGTATGACTGACCTTGGGCAGCTTCTATACGTAATTTCTGCTGATGTCAGGTTACTGCTGCACTCTTCCATACATATTTTAAAATCCTTTATTCTTACAGTACAGAGCTCTTTTGATGGAGGAAATGACACATCCAAGTTGGCACATGCAAAGAACAGAATTACAATTAAAAGTTAACATTTGAAAAGATTGAGTTAATTGAATTAAACTGCAAAAAAGGGAAATGTAAAGGAATGGAAGAATCTAATTAAAATGAACAGAAGTAATTGATAAAACTAATCTCAGTACAAAAGAGGTTTAATGTGTACATTGTGATGCCAAGCGGTTCACACATACAGCATCTTTGATGCTTTGCTTTTCACAAATTGTCAAATTTAGAAAATGTCTGGCACATGAAACAAACTAGGCCTCGTCATCAGAATCTTTCTGTTTAAATTAAAAATTTGGCTCAATTTCTCCTGTAGTTCTGCCAGCAGCCTTGACCTAGATCAGTGAAACGTTGTGATAACTGCACAGAAAGACAGTGACAGCTGCTTGGATGCTTGTTAGTGCCAGACCTCCAGACATTTTAAATTCAAGCATGTTGTAATCGGACTGTCTTTAGGAAGGTCTTTCATGCCTTTTCTCATTTGTTCTTCTGTTGTTTTGGACATATAAAGACCACATGAAGTGCTTGATATGCACAGTTTTAATTGTGGTTTTATTACAGGAAGTTGGGGTGGAACATAAACAGACCTCAAAGCTAATCATCCATATCTAGTGAAACACCCTGGAGGGATGGCCAGTTTATTGCAGAGCCAGAGCTAATCAACATGAACTAAAAGCCACAAAGCATCTTTAGAAGATCTGGTTGGTTTAAAACTTTAGCTTGTATGGTTAGTAACTCAGTTTGTGTTATAGAATGGGTTTGTTTATTCAGCTCCGCAGTTGAAAATGGATCCTTAGATTTCTCCTGGAGTCATGTTGGGAGAATAGTTGGAGAAAAAAAGGTCCATATAGTTTTTTTTTTCTTAAAGTAACT
The DNA here is from genome assembly GCA_026230005.1 of Gila orcuttii. NCBI lineage: Eukaryota > Metazoa > Chordata > Actinopteri > Cypriniformes > Leuciscidae > Gila > Gila orcuttii. Next base: position 41,231,507 of record JAPDVR010000003.1, on the reverse strand, counting down.
CTATGTAGTTTTTGCTCTTGGGGTCCCCCTACAGTTGGGAAACAGTATTGTCTTCTACTACGGTCGTAAAATCTGTCATTGTTACACCAGGGCAGTGGTTCTCAACTCCAGTCCTCGGGACCCGCTGCTCTGCACATTTTGTATGTCTCTCTTTTCTGACACACTCAGTTCAGATCATAGAGTCTCTCCTAACGAGCTGATGATCTGAATCAGGTGTGTTAAATAAGGAGACATACAAAATGTGCAGAGCAGTGGGTCCCGAGGACTGGAGTTGAGAACCACTGCACCAGGGGATACACATGCATTTGTTGACAAGCCGATACCGTCTTGAGTTCTCCATAGTTCTCACGTCTTGGGCAGACTGCCAGCGTTGCGTGTGAAATGTCTTCATCCCAGGTACATTGGCATATATTTAAGCATGTCATATGAATATAATTTCATGGGTTTTATTTTTTTTCAAACGTCAAAAGATCGCGCAGCTCACGTTTACAAGCCAGCGTCATTCTAGTTAATTATTTTACATAATGGATATGCTAATTCAATTCAATTCAATGTTTGTGTGGTAGGTAATAGCCATATATCGTCAATATTACAATATCAAGCTACCATAGATGAATCTGCAAATTTGAAAAATCGATTTGCATTATAGCCTGAGGCAAGACCCTTTCACCAGAAAAATAAATAAACAAACATGACTATCATGAAAATAAATGGAGGACCAGATAGATTCCGTAACATGGCCAGGCAGACAACAAATTTGAAAAAATAGAGATAGTATGCAAGCAATATATTTACTAGTCCAACAGCATGATAGCCAGGTCAGCATCGGTCAGGCACCCCTCCTCCTCCTTTAGCTCACGCCAGCGAGCGAACGCTGGACCAATATTGATCCTCGTTCGGCCTTTCATTTTGTCACTCTCCCTTTTTCTCTTTCTAGTCTCCTCCGACAAAACCTTTGCCTTCTTCGTCTTCGGCCATGACAACAACATACAGAAGGCAAACAAACGGGGCTCTCACGTCAGAATTTGAGGAAGTGGGGGGTGGTGGGGGAAGTGAGGTATGCCGTAAAGCAGTCGAATTTTGTGGTTCTTTTTGTGCTCGGGTTACTACCCGAACCCCGAAGTTACGTAGTGCCAGTAAAAGTGATACAGACAGTGTCATGCTATGGCAGACATGTCATTCAACCTATTGTAAGTCGATGTACCATCTCAAGGGTCTTGGAAATATATTATGAAGGTTGAAAAACTACATAGTGTTGCTTTAATCTAACATGCTCTTGTCCTAAATAATATGAGTTTATACTAACCCCATTACATGGTTATTGCTATTTATGATATTAGCAACAAAAAAAATTCTTTCTCTCCCTCTCTGCAGACAATCAACTTGGTGTATCCAGTTCTAACGTTGTACAGTTTGCAGGTTACGTTCAGCTGGGATGATGTTGAGAGGTCCAGTTCTTCATACGCCACCTTCAGCCAGGAAAATGCTGAGGGGTCCAGTTCTGTCTTTGAGGTTAACGGTCAATCACAAAAAGCGCATTAAATGATGATGATCCATAGTCTGTGTGATTCATGTATTCATTAATTCAATTTGTTTTTGTGTCAAAAACAGTAAAAAAATTCAGAGCCTCCCTTCTACACTGATATTTGGAATTAAACATTTTTTTTCCTCAATGAGCCAACTTTGCTTTTTCTGCCCTCTTTATTTTGTTTTTTTTACCAGTTGATGTGGAATAATACTGTACTGCCCGGTTTCACAGACAAAGCTTGAGCCTAGTCCCAGACTAAAATGCATGTTTTAGTTTCAACTGAAAGCAACTTGCACTGACATACATTCAAATATGTCAGTGCCATTTTTTGTCTCAAGATGCACACCAGTAATGTTTTTTTTTTCAAGGCACGTTTATAAAAGCTACTTAAATTTCCTAATTGAACAAAGGCTTAATCCTGGCTTATTCTAAGCCCTGTCTGTGAATCCAGTCCTAAGTAAGAATGCGTGTTGGGCCTTCATTCAGTGGCGGTCAATCACAAGAGATAGACATTAAAACTTTAGTTCTATGGACTATAACATTAGCTTTTTTGCTGAGTGATTAATTAATCATTGATCTCATTAATCAGCAGATCCGCCCCAATAATGAGTTAACGAGTCATCCAGGTGGTACAGATTTCTGTTTGGCTTTAAAAGACCTGGTTGTTTTGAAACTTTATCTTATATGCTTATGTTGGTTTTCTTAGTGTTTCAGTATCTGTTATAGAATGGGGTTGATTAAAATTATTGTTTTGGTGGTTCTTTATCTTCAATTGGTATGGAACGGTGAGTTTTGTTTGTTTTTTGCTTGTAGTAAGTGTACTCGTCTGTATTTTTCTTTTTAATATCAATTTGTTTCTCCGTTTTCGGCTCTGCAGTTGAAGATGGATCCTTGGATTTCTCCTTTTTTGTGTTTCTTAATTTAACATGCTCTACATGGGCATTTTGTTATTAGCAAAAACTTTCTTTCTCTCCTTCTCTGTAGACAATGAAGTCGATGCATCCAGTTCTAACTTTATCCGTATGCAAGTTACTTTCAGCCAGGATGATGCTGAGGGGCCTGGTTCTGTGAACAACACCTTCAGCCAGGATGATGCTGAGGGGCCTGGTTCTGTGAACGCCACCTTCAGCCAGGATGATGCTGAGGGGCCTGGTTCTGTGAACGCCACCTTCAGTCAGGATGATGCTGAGGGGCCTGGTTCTGTGAACGCCACCTTCAGCCAGGATGATGGTGAGGGGCCTGGTTCTGTGAACGCCACCTTCAGCCAGGATGATGCTGTGGGGCCTGGTTCTGTGAACGCCACCTTCAGTCAGGATGATGCTGAGGGGCCTGGTTCTGTGAATGCCACCTTCACCCAGGATGATGCTGTGGGGCCTGGTTCAGTAAACGCAACCTTCAGCCAGGGTGATGCTGATTGGCCTGGTTCTGTGAACGTCACCTTCAGCCAGGATGATGCTGAGGGGCCTGGTTCTGTGAATGCCACCTTCACCCAGGATGATGCTGTGGGGCCTGGTTCTGTGAACGCCACCTTCAGCCAGGATGATGCTGATTGGCCTGGTTCTGTGAATGCCACCTTCACCCAGGATGATGCTGTGGGGCCTGGTTCTGTGAATGCCACCTTCAGCCAGGATGATGCAGACTGAGTTGTCCGGTTTTGGGCCACATGTCCACTGACCGATATTGCAATCCTTCCTAGAGTGACTGATTAAGGAGTCCTACTACCTTGCAGAAACAGTTTGAAAGAATAGTTTGGCTAATATTAACAGGAGGTTTGTGACTGTCAATCACAAAAAAGCACATTAAATGATTATCCGTAAGTAGTCTGTGATTCATGTTTTCATTGATTCAGTTGTTTTGGTGTCAAAACAGTCCTCCACAGTAACCTCCACTGAATGAAGACCCTACAACACACAGGCCTGCTGTGTGGTGTTGGGTATTTAGATCAATGAATCCCAAGATTTCCCCGTCTGTCGACACTTCAGCCAGGATGCTGCTGAGGGGTCCGGTTCTGTTTTGGCCTCTGTCTATTTAACTTAAGATTCTGTGTAACCGAGTAAAATGTCAAATGGAATTGGTTGGTTTCTGTTAACTTACTCTTGCTTTTAAATTTGCTGAGGTTTTACAGCCACTTAGATTAGTTTGTAATGTGGATAACTGGAGGCCTGCCATTTGACGTCAGGTTTGGCCCAACAAATCTTCAGCTGTGAAGTTCAGTCAACATTCATTCTTCCCAGTTTAATTTCTTTAAAGACTATGATAGGAAAGTTTCTGCAATTATATTTTGCAGATGTTGCGACTGTTCATAGTAAATGATTAACGAGTCCTACTGTCTTGAAGCAGTTTAAAGGAATAGTTTGACCAACATTATTCTAGTTTACTCCCCATGATATTACTCTAAATCCTTGTTTTAATCCATGAAACGCATGGCTGGAGGGGAGGTTTGTGAATGTTACTGTCAATCACAAAAAGCACAAATTTTCATGGTCCATAAGCAGTCTGTGTGATTCATGTATTCAATCAAGTTGTTTTGCTCTGTGTGTCAAAAACAGTCCAAAAATTCAGAGCATCCCTTTTACACTGATATTTAGAGTAACTGTAGTTACAGGAGGACGTTGGCTGTTTGTCTGGCCGATGTGTCTTCAGCCTAGGTTTAGACTGATTGTCTCTGGAGAGAGCACAGAATGAGAAAATATTTAATTTTAGATGCATATTTGGTACTAAACTGTTTTTTTTCCTCAATGTGTCAACTTTGCTTTTTCTGTCCTCTTTATTCTGTTTTTTTTACCAGTTGATGTGGAATAATACTGTACTGCCCGGTTCCCTTTCCAGGGAACGAGACGCTGCGTTTGAGACGTGGTGGGAACGCTCTGCGTAATTACGTCGTGAAGCACGTGTAAAATCAGTCCAATGGAAGCCCACTACGACATAGGTGACGTCATAGACCAGGAAACTATAAAGCAGCCCTGAAATCAGACCGCGACAGCTTCTGTACCTTCAGCAAGCGCTCTCTGTATATCTGTCCTTGTCTATTTATTGTTGTCTGTCAAGCCCAATATATCTATCATTATTATGGCGAGCAAGCAAGATTATAGACGGTGTGTTGTTCCCTGCTCTCGTTATATTACGGGTGGGGACACACATCAGCTTTGTGTTGCTTGTTTGGGAGTGGAGCATGCCCAGTCAGTCCTCGAGGGGGCTGATTGTGAGCATTGTATGAGTCTATCTATGAAGACGCTCCGCTCTCGCCGATCGTTCTATGAGGAGGACGGTTCGGTTCGCGCTCCCCGCGCGGGTCCCGCTGTTGCCTAGACACAGCGGCAACTCGCATTTTGGGGTTTGCAAACGGATCTGACAGCGTGGGTTGGGACGGGCCCCGCCCTATCTCAGCTTTCACCTGCAGATCCAGTGTGCTGCGATTTCCAGTTCCGAGGAATTGGTATCGTTAGTGTTTTGTTAAAAAAAAGTGAACAAGACAAATAAAAATATTAAGAAAAAGGCAGATGTTTGATTTTTCAATAAATAGGCAGCTCATAACTCTGTTGAATAAAGAGGAGCTTTTAAAAGGAGGTTTTTCTAATGCTGTTGCTAGTTTATAAATATTTACTGGACAGCTGAACATTATGAGAGTAAAAATAAAAAGAGTTTATTAGATGAAATATATCTAAAAAAACAGGAAAACTCTGTATCTCAGCCTCCTCGTCGGGGACTACTGTTTTTTTTTTTCCCCATCTCCACAATGAGGTGTCGAGATCGTGGAATAAACCGGTTTCTATTTTGTGTTTAATACCCAAATGTCTAACTAGAGTAATGTTATGGGTATTAAGTATCATGGTATGACAGTGCCTTGGATTATAGAGACGCTTGCGAGCTTTCTCTCTCCCGAGTCGGCGTCATCATTTTTAACCCCGACGTTACCCACCAGCCATCTTTAATAATAAATCAATTTTATTAGGCAGTACTGGTGGGTAAAGTATTTAAGGACATAGATGAATGTGAGGATGTCAGCATTGACTCTATTCGAGAATATATTTGAGAATATATATATATATATATATATATATATATATATATATATGTATATATATGTTTATATGTATATGTTTTTCTGATATAAAAATAAAGAAAAAGAAAGATAAAAATGTCTGTTCTTCTGGACGCTCCGCTTTCAAGAAAACTAAACCTTTCAGCGGCGTTCCAGAGGTTTCTTCCTCACCAATCTATGTTCCTGAAACTGGCATAGAGTGCAAAGAAGAAGACCTGATGCCGAGGCTATCAGGCTTCTAAGGGTGGTCCCCTCCGGGGTAGGGACAGTTTTGAGAAATCGTTTCTCCTCGGCGCCCTCTGGGGTGCGACTCTCTGAGGAGGGTCGCAGCGCTGCCAGTTCGGTTGTTCCCTGCCGGTTCGCCGTTCAGGGCACCGAGGTGTCAGCGTCCCCATGCGATCCTCCGAGGAGGGTCGTAGAGCAGTCAGTTCGGTCTCCCTGCCGATTCGCCGTTTCAGGGTGCCGAGGTGCCTGCTTTTTCCTACGATCCTCCGAGGAGGGTCGTAGGAACTAAGCTAGTTAGAGGTAGGCAAGATCTGAGGACTGTCGTCATCTCTGATAAAGCTTAGACAAGAAGTCCTGTCGAATAAAAAAAAAAAAAAAAAGAGGGACGGTTTTGAGAAATCGTTTCTCCTCGGCGCCCTCTGGGGTGCGACTCTCTGAGGAGGGTCGCAGCGCTGCCAGTTCGGTTGTTCCCTGCCGGTTCGCCGCTTCAGGGCGCCGAGAAGTCAGCGTCCCCGTGCAATCCTCTGAGGAGGGTTGTAGAATGGTCAGTTCGGTTGTTCCCTGCCGGTTCGCTGCTTCAGGGCACCGAAATGATTGTTCAATCAAATCCAGAGGCCAGTCTCGAGAGACTGGTTCCCTTATCGTAATTTCTGGCAGCGTGGAAACTTCTGCCAAATATTTCGCTATGGGTCCTGCACATAATAGAAAAGGGTTACAGAAATCAGCTCGGTTCTCGTCCGCCCAGATTTCAGGGGGTCCTCCCTACGGTAGTGGACTCACAGCAGGCTCTGGTTATGGAGCAGGAAGTACTGACACTTCTTCAAAAAGGAGCTATAGAAAGGGTTTCTCCTCCCAGCAGAGAGTGAGGGTTTTACAGCCATTACTTCATTGTTCCAAAGAAGGGTGGATCTATTCTAGATCTGCGCCATTTAAACAGCAGAGTTCAGAAACTCAAGTTCAGAATGCTTACACTCAAACAGATTGTATCACAGATTCAGTCTGAGGACTGGTTTGTCACAATAGACTTGAAGGACGCGTACTTCCAAGTATCTATCCATCCTCATCACAGGAAGTTCCTGGGGTTCGTTTTAAAAACGGGGGCGAAGCATACCATTATCGGGTTCTTCCATTTGGCTTAGGTTTATCACCCCACACCTTTACAAAATGCGTGGATGCAGCTCTGGGTCCTTTGAGACTCCAGGGCATTCGCGTATTATATTATATCGACGATTGGTTGATCCTAGCTCAATTTGAGCATATGGCAGTTCGGCATCGAGATGTCGTTCTGTCTCATGTAAAGATGTTGGGGTTGCCACTCAACGCCAAGAAGAGTGTGATCCTCCCAGCTCAGAGGACCACTTTTCTGGGTGTTATATGGGTTTATCTAGGCCAGTCACTCACTGTGAAACAGTTTCAGACTGTGGGTCTCATGGCAGCTGCGTCCAACGTAATTACTTTTGGCCTTCTGTACATGAGACCCCTGCAGTGGTGGCTCAGGACCAAGGGGTTTTCCCCCGAGGGGAAATCCGTTTTCGCATGACCAAGGTCACGCGGCTATGCCTACGTGCCTCGGTCATGTGGAAGAACCTTGGTTCCTCGCCCAGGCCCAGTTTTGAGGGTTTCTTGTCGACGCATAATGCTATCGACGGATGCTTCCCTCACAAGTCGGGAGTGATCATGAGTGGTCGCTCGGCGGAGGGTCCGGACAACACACTGACGATCTCGTATATCAGAGCAGATATCCTGTTGAGGCAGGGGCTGAGGCCCGGGGAATGGAGACTTCACCCCGAGGTGGTGGAGCTCCTATGGGAGATCTTTGGTCAAGCTCAGGTCGATCTTTTCGCATCATACGATACAACCCATTGTCCGCTATGGTTTTCCCTCACATATCCAGCTCCTCTCGGACTGGACGCTATGGTGCAGGTGTGGCCGAGGCTGCACCTGTACACATTCCCCCCGATATCAATGCTCCCGGGAGTTCTGCTGGGGTGCGACTCTCTGAGGAGGGTCGCAGCGCTGCCAGTTCGGTTGTTCCCTGCCGGTTCGCCGCTTCAGGGCGCCGAGGTGTCAGCGTCCCCGTGCAATCCTCTGAGGAGGGTTGTAGAATGGTCAGTTCGGTTGTTCCCTGCCGGTTCGCCGCTTCAGGGCACCGAAATGATTGTTCAATCAAATCCAGAGGCCAGTCTCGAGAGACTGGTTCCCTTATCGGAATTTCTGGCAGCGTGGAAACTTCTGCCAAATATTTCTCTATGGGTCCTGCACATAATAGAAAAGGGTTAAACGGAGTTGTGGAAACGGTGGGCTTGGCCTCTGAGGGGGCCCAGCTCATAGAATCAGGTCTCTCGACTGAGGTCGTTGAGACCGTCCTTCAATCCAGAGCTCCTTCCACGAGAAAACTATGTACACTGAAATGGAAACTGTTCTCTACATGGCGTGGAGAACGTTTTTTAAATCTTGTTAACTGCCCGGTTGGTACAGTTCTCGATTTCCTACAAGACCGTTTCTCTGCTGGATTATCTCCCTCCACCTTAAAGGTGTACGTAGCGGCTATATCTGCTTATCACCGATTTATCACCAATTATCTTTCTGTTTAAATTAAGAATTTGGCTCAATTTCTCCTGTAGTTCTGCCAGCAGCCTTGACCTAGATCAGTGAAACGCTGTGATAACTGCACAGAAAGACAGTGACAGCTGCTTGGATGCTTGTTAGTGCCAGACCTCCAGACATTTTAAATTCAAGCATGTTGTAATCGGACTGTCTTTAGGAAGGTCTTTCATGCCTTTTCTCATTTGTTCTTCTGTTGTTTTGGACATATAAAGACCACATGAAGTGCTTGATATGCACAGTTTTAATTGTGGTTTTATTACAGGAAGTTGGGGTGGAACATAAACAGACCTCAAAGCTAATCATCCATATCTAGTGAAACACCCTGGACGGATGGCCAGTTTATTGCAGAGCCAGAGCTAATCAACATGAACTAAAAGCCACAAAGCATCTTTAGAAGATCTGGTTGGTTTAAAACTTTAGCTTGTATGGTTAGTAACTCAGTTTGTGTTATAGAATGGGTTTGTTTATTCAGCTCCGCAGTTGAAAATGGATCCTTAGATTTCTCCTGGAGTCATGTTGGGAGAGTAGTTGGAGAAAAAAAGGTCCATATAGTTTTTTTTTTTCTTAAAGTAACTCTATGTAGTTTTTGCTCTTGGGGTCCCCCTACAGTTGGGAAACAGTATTGTCTTCTACTACGGTCGTAAAATCTGTCATTGTTACACCAGGGCAGTGGTTCTCAACTCCAGTCCTCGGGACCCGCTGCTCTGCACATTTTGTATGTCTCTCTTTTCTGACACACTCAGTTCAGATCATAGAGTCTCTCCTAACGAGCTGATGATCTGAATCAGGTGTGTTAAATAAGGAGACATACAAAATGTGCAGAGCAGTGGGTCCCGAGGACTGGAGTTGAGAACCACTGCACCAGGGGATACACATGCATTTGTTGACAAGCCGATACCGTCTTGAGTTCTCCATAGTTCTCACGTCTTGGGCAGACTGCCAGCGTTGCGTGTGAAATGTCTTCATCCCAGGTACATTGGCATATATTTAAGCATGTCATATGAATATAATTTCATGGGTTTTATTTTTTTTCAAACGTCAAAAGATCGCGCAGCTCACGTTTACAAGCCAGCGTCATTCTAGTTAATTATTTTACATAATGGATATGCTAATTCAATTCAATTCAATGTTTGTGTGGTAGGTAATAGCCATATATCGTCAATATTACAATATCAAGCTACCATAGATGAATCTGCAAATTTGAAAAATCGATTTGCATTATAGCCTGAGGCAAGACCCTTTCACCAGAAAAATAAATAAACAAACATGACTATCATGAAAATAAATGGAGGACCAGATAGATTCCGTAACATGGCCAGGCAGACAACAAATTTGAAAAAATAGAGATAGTATGCAAGCAATATATTTACTAGTCCAACAGCATGATAGCCAGGTCAGCATCGGTCAGGCACCCCTCCTCCTCCTTTAGCTCACGCCAGCGAGCGAACGCTGGACCAATATTGATCCTCGTCCGGCCTTTCATTTTGTCACTCTCCCTTTTTCTCTTTCTAGTCTCCTCCGACAAAACCTTTGCCTTCTTCGTCTTCGGCCATGACAACAACATACAGAAGGCAAACAAACGGGGCTCTCACGTCAGAATTTGAGGAAGTGGGGGGTGGTGGGGGAAGTGAGGTATGCCGTAAAGCAGTCGAATTTTGTGGTTCTTTTTGTGCTCGGGTTACTACCCGAACCCCGAAGTTACGTAGTGCCAGTAAAAGTGATACAGACAGTGTCATGCTATGGCAGACATGTCATTCAACCTATTGTAAGTCGATGTACCATCTCAAGGGTCTTGGAAATATATTATGAAGGTTGAAAAACTACATAGTGTTGCTTTAATCTAACATGCTCTTGTCCTAAATAATATGAGTTTATACTAACCCCATTACATGGTTATTGCTATTTATGATATTAGCAACAAAAAAAAATATTTCTCTCCCTCTCTGCAGACAATCAACTTGGTGTATCCAGTTCTAACGTTGTACAGTTTGCAGGTTACGTTCAGCTGGGATGATGTTGAGAGGTCCAGTTCTTCATACGCCACCTTCAGCCAGGAAAATGCTGAGGGGTCCAGTTCTGTCTTTGAGGTTAACGGTCAATCACAAAAAGCGCATTAAATGATGATGATCCATAGTCTGTGTGATTCATGTATTCATTAATTCAATTTGTTTTTGTGTCAAAAACAGTCAAAAAATTCAGAGCCTCCCTTCTACACTGATATTTGGAATTAAACATTTTTTTTCCTCAATGAGCCAACTTTGCTTTTTCTGCCCTCTTTATTTTGTTTTTTTTACCAGTTGATGTGGAATAATACTGTACTGCCCGGTTTCACAGACAAAGCTTGAGCCTAGTCCCAGACTAAAATGCATGTTTTAGTTTCAACTGAAAGCAACTTGCACTGACATACATTCAAATATGTCAGTGCCATTTTTTGTCTCAAGATGCACACCAGTAATGTTTTTTTTTTTTTTCAAGGCACGTTTATAAAAGCTACTTAAATTTCCTAATTGAACAAAGGCTTAATCCTGGCTTATTCTAAGCCCTGTCTGTGAATCCAGTCCTAAGTAAGAATGCGTGTTGGGCCTTCATTCAGTGGCGGTCAATCACAAGAGAAAGACATTAAAACTTTAGTTCTATGGACTATAACATTAGCTTTTTTGCTGAGTGATTAATTAATCATTGATCTCATTAATCAGCAGATCCGCCCCAATAATGAGTTAACGAGTCATCCAGGTGGTACAGATTTCTGTTTGGCTTTAAAAGACCTGGTTGTTTTGAAACTTTATCTTATATGCTTATGTTGGTTTTCTTAGTGTTTCAGTATCTGTTATAGAATGGGGTTGATTAAAATTATTGTTTTGGTGGTTCTTTATCTTCAATTGGTATGGAACGGTGAGTTTTGTTTGTTTTTTGCTTGTAGTAAGTGTACTCGTCTGTATTTTTCTTTTTAATATCAATTTGTTTCTCCGTTTTCGGCTCTGCAGTTGAAGATGGATCCTTGGATTTCTCCTTTTTTGTGTTTCTTAATTTAACATGCTCTACATGGGCATTTTGTTATTAGCAAAAACTTTCTTTCTCTCCTTCTCTGTAGACAATGAAGTCGATGCATCCAGTTCTAACTTTATCCGTATGCAAGTTACTTTCAGCCAGGATGATGCTGAGGGGCCTGGTTCTGTGAACGCCACCTTCAGTCAGGATGATGCTGAGGGGCCTGGTTCTGTGAACGCCACCTTCAGCCAGGATGATGGTGAGGGGCCTGGTTCTGTGAACGCCACCTTCAGCCAGGATGATGGTGAGGGGCCTGGTTCTGTGAACGCCACCTTCAGCCAGGATGATGCTGTGGGGCCTGGTTCTGTGAACGCCACCTTCAGTCAGGATGATGCTGTGGGGCCTGGTTCAGTAAACGCAACCTTCAGCCAGGGTGATGCTGATTGGCCTGGTTCTGTGAACGTCACCTTCAGCCAGGATGATGCTGAGGGGCCTGGTTCTGTGAATGCCACCTTCACCCAGGATGATGCTGTGGGGCCTGGTTCTGTGAACGCCACCTTCAGCCAGGATGATGCTGATTGGCCTGGTTCTGTGAATGCCACCTTCACCCAGGATGATGCTGTGGGGCCTGGTTCTGTGAATGCCACCTTCAGCCAGGATGATGCAGACTGAGTTGTCCGGTTTTGGGCCACATGTCCACTGACCGATATTGCAATCCTTCCTAGAGTGACTGATTAAGGAGTCCTACTACCTTGCAGAAACAGTTTGAAAGAATAGTTTGGCTAATATTAACAGGAGGTTTGTGACTGTCAATCACAAAAAAGCACATTAAATGATTATCCGTAAGTAGTCTGTGATTCATGTTTTCATTGATTCAGTTGTTTTGGTGTCAAAACAGTCCTCCACAGTAACCTCCACTGAATGAAGACCCTACAACACACAGGCCTGCTGTGTGGTGTTGGGTATTTAGATCAATGAATCCCAAGATTTCCCCGTCTGTCGACACTTCAGCCAGGATGCTGCTGAGGGGTCCGGTTCTGTTTTGGCCTCTGTCTATTTAACTTAAGATTCTGTGTAACAGAGTAAAATGTCAAATGGAATTGGTTGGTTTCTGTTAACTTACTCTTGCTTTTAAATTTGCTGAGGTTTTACAGCCACTTAGATTAGTTTGTAATGTGGATAACTGGAGGCCTGCCATTTGAGGTCAGGTTTGGCCCAACAAATCTTCAGCTGTGAAGTTCAGTCAACATTCATTCTTCCCAGTTTAATTTCTTTAAAGACTATGATAGGAAAGTTTCTGCAATTATATTTTGCAGATGTTGCGACTGTTCATAGTAAATGATTAACGAGTCCTACTGTCTTGAAGCAGTTTAAAGGAATAGTTTGACCAACATTATTCTAGTTTACTCCCCATGATATTACTCTAAATCCTTGTTTTAATCCATGAAACGCATGGCTGGAGGGGAGGTTTGTGAATGTTACTGTCAATCACAAAAAGCACAAATTTTCATGGTCCATAAGTAGTCTGTGTGATTCATGTATTCAATCAAGTTGTTTTGCTCTGTGTGTCAAAAACAGTCCAAAAATTCAGAGCATCCCTTTTACACTGATATTTAGAGTAACTGTAGTTACAGGAGGACGTTGGCTGTTTGTCTGGCAGATGTGTCTTCAGCCTAGGTTTAGACTGATTGTCTCTGGAGAGAGCACAGAATGAGAAAATATTTAATTTTAGATGCATATTTGGTACTAAACTGTTTTTTTTTTCCTCAATGTGTCAACTTTGCTTTTTCTGTCCTCTTTATTCTGTTTTTTTTACCAGTTGATGTGGAATAATACTGTACTGCCCGGTTCCCTTTCAAGGGAACGAGACGCTGCGTTTGAGACGTGGTGGGAACGCTCTGCGTGATTACGTCGTGAAGCACGTGTAAAATCAGTCCAATGGAAGCCCACTACGACATAGGTGACGTCATAGGAAACTATAAAGCAGCCCTGAAATCAGACCGCGACAGCTTCTGTACCTTCAGCAAGCGCTCTCTGTATATCTGTCCTTGTCTATTTATTGTTGTCTGTCAAGCCCAATATATCTATCATTATTATGGCGAGCAAGCAAGATTATAGACGGTGTGTTGTTCCCTGCTCTCGTTATATTACGGGTGGGGACACACATCAGCTTTGTGTTGCTTGTTTGGGAGTGGAGCATGCCCAGTCAGTCCTCGAGGGGGCTGATTGTGAGCATTGTATGAGTCTATCTATGAAGACGCTCCGCTCTCGCCGATCGTTCTATGAGGAGGACGGTTCGGTTCGCGCTCCCCGCGCGGGTCCCGCTGTTGCCTAGACACAGCGGCAACTCGCATTTTGGGGTTTGCAAACGGATCTGACAGCGTGGGTTGGGACGGGCCCCGCCCTATCTCAGCTTTCACCTGCAGATCCAGTGTGCTGCGATTTCCAGTTCCGAGGAATTGGTATCGTTAGTGTTTTGTTAAAAAAAAGTGAACAAGACAAATAAAAATATTAAGAAAAAGGCAGATGTTTGATTTTTCAATAAATAGGCAGCTCATAACTCTGTTGAATAAAGAGGAGCTTTTAAAAGGAGGTTTTTCTAATGCTGTTGCTAGTTTATAAATATTTACTGGACAGCTGAACATTATGAGAGTGAAAATAAAAAGAGTTTATTAGATGAAATATATCTAAAAAAACAGGAAAACTCTGTATCTCAGCCTCCTCGTCGGGGACTACTGTTTTTTTTTTCCCCATCTCCACAATGAGGTGTCGAGATCGTGGAATAAACCGGTTTCTATTTTGTGTTTAATACCCAAATGTCTAACTAGAGTAATGTTATGGGTATTAAGTATCATGGTATGACAGTGCCTTGGATTATAGAGACGCTTGCGAGCTTTCTCTCTCCCGAGTCGGCGTCATCATTTTTAACCCCGACGTTACCCACCAGCCATCTTTAATAATAAATAAATTTTATTAGGCAGTACTGGTGGGTAAAGTATTTAAGGACATAGATGAATGTGAGGATGTCAGCATTGACTCTATTCGAGAATATATTCGAGAATATATATATATATATATATATATATATATGTTTATATGTATATGTTTTTCTGATATAAAAATAAAGAAAAAGAAAGATAAAAATGTCTGTTCTTCTGGACGCTCCGCTTTCAAGAAAACTAAACCTTTCAGCAGCGTTCCAGAGGTTTCTTCCTCACCAATCTATGTTCCTGAAACTGGCATAGAGTGCAAAGAAGAAGACCTGATGCCGAGGCTATCAGGCTTCTAAGGGTGGTCCCCTCCGGGGTAGGGACAGTTTTGAGAAATCGTTTCTCCTCGGCGCCCTCTGGGGTGCGACTCTCTGAGGAGGGTCGCAGCGCTGCCAGTTCGGTTGTTCCCTGCCGGTTCGCCGTTCAGGGCACCGAGGTGTCAGCGTCCCCATGCGATCCTCCGAGGAGGGTCGTAGAGCAGTCAGTTCGGTCTCCCTGCCGATTCGCCGTTTCAGGGTGCCGAGGTGCCTGCTTTTTCCTACGATCCTCCGAGGAGGGTCGTAGGAACTAAGCTAGTTAGAGGTAGGCAAGATCTGAGGACTGTCGTCATCTCTGATAAAGCTTAGACAAGAAGTCCTGTCGAATAAAAAAAAAAAAAAAAGAGGGACGGTTTTGAGAAATCGTTTGTCCTCGGGGCCCTCTGGGGTGCGACTCTCTGAGGAGGGTCGCAGCGCTGCCAGTTCGGTTGTTCCCTGCCGGTTCGCCGCTTCAGGGCGCCGAGGTGTCAGCGTCCCCGTGCAATCCTCTGAGGAGGGTTGTAGAATGGTCAGTTCGGTTGTTCCCTGCCGGTTCGCTGCTTCAGGGCACCGAAATGATTGTTCAATCAAATCCAGAGGCCAGTCTCGAGAGACTGGTTCCCTTATCGTAATTTCTGGCAGCGTGGAAACTTCTGCCAAATATTTCGCTATGGGTCCTGCACATAATAGAAAAGGGTTACAGAAATTAGCTCGGTTCTCGTCCGCCCAGATTTCAGGGGGTCCTCCCTACGGTAGTGGACTCACAGCAGGCTCTGGTTATGGAGCAGGAAGTACTGACACTTCTTCAAAAAGGAGCTATAGAAAGGGTTTCTCCTCCCAGCAGAGAGTGAGGGTTTTACAGCCATTACTTCATTGTTCCAAAGAAGGGTGGAGGGTTGCGTCCTATTCTAGATCTGCGCCATTTAAACAGCAGAGTTCAGAAACTCAAGTTCAGAATGCTTACACTCAAACAGATTGTATCACAGATTCAGTCTGAGGACTGGTTTGTCACAATAGACTTGAAGGACGCGTACTTCCAAGTATCTATCCATCCTCATCACAGGAAGTTCCTGGGGTTCGTTTTAAAAACGGGGGCGAAGCATACCATTATCGGGTTCTTCCATTTGGCTTAGGTTTATCACCCCACACCTTTACAAAATGCGTGGATGCAGCGCTGGGTCCTTTGAGACTCCAGGGCATTCGCGTATTATATTATATCGACGATTGGTTGATCCTAGCTCAATTTGAGCATATGGCAGTTCGGCATCGAGATGTCGTTCTGTCTCATGTAAAGATGTTGGGGTTGCCACTCAACGCCAAGAAGAGTGTGATCCTCCCAGCTCAGAGGACCACTTTTCTGGGTGTTATATGGGTTTATCTAGGCCAGTCACTCACTGTGAAACAGTTTCAGACTGTGGGTCTCATGGCAGCTGCGTCCAACGTAATTACTTTTGGCCTTCTGTACATGAGACCCCTGCAGTGGTGGCTCAGGACCAAGGGGTTTTCCCCCGAGGGGAAATCCGTTTTCGCATGACCAAGGTCACGCGGCTATGCCTACGTGCCTCGGTCATGTGGAAGAACCTTGGTTCCTCGCCCAGGCCCAGTTTTGAGGGTTTCTTGTCGACGCATAATGCTATCGACGGATGCTTCCCTCACAAGTCGGGAGTGATCATGAGTGGTCGCTCGGCGGAGGGTCCGGACAACACACTGACGATCTCGTATATCAGAGCAGATATCCTGTTGAGGCAGGGGCTGAGGCCCGGGGAATGGAGACTTCACCCCGAGGTGGTGGAGCTCCTATGGGAGATCTTTGGTCAAGCTCAGGTCGATCTTTTCGCATCATACGATACAACCCATTGTCCGCTATGGTTTTCCCTCACATATCCAGCTCCTCTCGGACTGGACGCTATGGTGCAGGTGTGGCCGAGGCTGCACCTGTACACATTCCCCCCGATATCAATGCTCCCGGGAGTTCTGCTGGGGTGCGACTCTCTGAGGAGGGTCGCAGCGCTGCCAGTTCGGTTGTTCCCTGCCGGTTCGCCGCTTCAGGGCGCCGAGGTGTCAGCGTCCCCGTGCAATCCTCTGAGGAGGGTTGTAGAATGGTCAGTTCGGTTGTTCCCTGCCGGTTCGCCGCTTCAGGGCACCGAAATGATTGTTCAATCAAATCCAGAGGCCAGTCTCGAGAGACTGGTTCCCTTATCGGAATTTCTGGCAGCGTGGAAACTTCTGCCAAATATTTCTCTATGGGTCCTGCACATAATAGAAAAGGGTTAAACGGAGTTGTGGAAACGGTGGGCTTGGCCTCTGAGGGGGCCCAGCTCATAGAATCAGGTCTCTCGACTGAGGTCGTTGAGACCGTCCTTCAATCCAGAGCTCCTTCCACGAGAAAACTATGTACACTGAAATGGAAACTGTTCTCTACATGGCGTGGAGAACGTTTTTTAAATCTTGTTAACTGCCCGGTTGGTACAGTTCTCGATTTCCTACAAGACCGTTTCTCTGCTGGATTATCTCCCTCCACCTTAAAGGTGTACGTAGCGGCTATATCTGCTTATCACCCCTCTCGGGGCTTCTTCTCTTGGGAGAGATCCTCTTATTATTTGTTTTCTCTGTGGTACATTGAGGCTCAGGCCTGCACGGCAATCTAGAGCACCGGCTTGGGATTTGGCCATTGTACTTGAGGGTCTGGCCTTGGCTCCCTTCGAGCCCATCGAGGAGGTTTCAGAAAAATTCCTCACTCTAAAGACTATACTTCTCCTTGCTATTTCGTCTATCAAGAGAATTGGTGATTTACATGCTCTGTCGGTTGCTCCTTCATGTCTGGAATTTGCACCTGGTATGGTGAAAGCATTCCTCTACCCTAGACCGGGTTATATTCCTAAGGTCCCACTAAATGTTGGGGGCCCAATAGTGCGGCAGGCCTTTTTATCCTCCACCCTTTAATACCCCAGATCAGGAACAGCTTAACCTGTTATGTCCAGTCCGGGCTTTAGATGCCCTGTGGGGTAAATCTGAGCAACTATTTGTTTGTTTTGGGTCACTCAAGAGAGGATGCCCTGCATCTAAACAGGTTATGAGTAAATGGATAGTCGAGGCTATTTCATTAGCTTATGAAGCGGCCGGACAGCCTTCACCTATGGCTGTACGGGCCCATTCTACTCGGAGTATGGCGGCCTCTATGGCCTTAATTTCGGGAGTTTCCCTTCTTGATGTGTGTAGTGCGGCAGGATGGTCCTCTCCGCATACATTTGTCAGGTTTTATGACCTTGACCTCTCCACTCCTGGGGCGAGGTTGCTTGCTTCTTAGTGTGCGCAAGGACTTCACACAGAACGGGCATTTGTCACTATGGCGTAGTGGGTATAGGGTTCCCACCGCGTCTCAAACGCAGCTCGAGTTCCCTTGAAAGGGAACGTCTCAGGTTACGTATGTAACCCTGGTTCCCTGATAGGGAACGAGACGCTGCGTTTGCCTGCCATACTTCCTGCATGCCCTGATCGACTTGCTTCAGGTTTTTCAGAAGCTGTCGCGGTCTGATTTCAGGGCTGCTTTATAGTTTCCTGGTCTATGACGTCACCTATGTCGTAGTGGGCTTCCATTGGACTGATTTTACATGTGCTTCACGACGTAATCACGCAGAGCGTTCCCACCGCGTCTCAAACGCAGCGTCTCGTTCCCTATCAGGGAACCAGGGTTACATACGTAACCTGAGACGTTTCACAGTCAAAGCTTGAGCTTAGTCCCTGACTAAAATGCATGTTTGAGTTTCAACTAAAAGCAATTTGCACTGACATTCAAATGCCAGTGCCATTTTTTTTTTTGTCTCAAGAAGCACACCAGTAATGTTTTTTTTTCAAGGCACGTTTATAAAAGCTACTTAAATTTCTTAAAGGAGCTGTATGTAAGAAATAAATTTCAATTAATCATAAAATGGCCCTGATATGTCACTAGACATTAAGAAATCATGTTCATTTCAAATACTTATATCACTTACAACAGTAGTCCGGCCAGGATATTGTCATTTAAAAAGTGAAGTTGCAGCCCTCAACTGGTGTTGATGTTGTCATGTTGTGTTTTGGTCTGATGCGCCACCCTCCACCTATCTACCAATCACGAAGTCAGTAGTGTTGCGGCATCCGGATTGCCGGCTCTGCTCTAGTTACCACAGCTGCAGCTACAAACGTGTCGGAATCGGATAAAAAAAAAATGTCTAACGTTGCAAAACCAAAAAAAAACTCGTTATGAATCCGAAATACTTCGTGACAAAGTCCGAAATAAAACAAGGATCTGTATAGGAGATGCCTTTGAAAGATGGAGTTGGCTGAAAACGGAGAAGAATTTCTGGACAGGTCAGATTCATCTATGTTTGGCTAACTTGTACTTGATGTAAATGGACATTTCAAATATTCATGACAGTCGAACAAAGTTATGCATGTTCGTGCAAAGTAACGTTACGTTAGCTCATATGGAGTAGGTGGGTGATCGCATTGAAAAGGTAAGGAATTGTTTGTGTAATAAAAACGGCGAGTCGTCATTGCTAACATTAACAATGCATTATCAGAGCCCGTTTCTCTGTCATTATGATGAGACATTGAGGAAAACAACATTAGCACGCCCATTATTGTTTATCATGCAAGTTCTACAGCCAAAAATAATAGAATGACATGAAATCTTTCACATCACATATTTTAGCGTTATGGACGTGTACTGCAGGGTAAGCTAAAAAACAGCTACTGTTCTAACAATGTAGTGTCACATACGAGCGTACATCTTTACGATTATATTTGGCTAATCGCCATTAGTACATTTTTGCGATATATAATTACTTTGCAAAACATCTCTCATTTGAAGCATAAACATAATTAACAGAAAAAGCTTCTTGTAGCAGCCTACGTTCCTGCTGGATCCTGCAGCCTATCTGGCAACCTCGAGTCAGGGAGGAGGGGGAGGGGATACACCGCGCTACAGTAATTTGAAAGTGATTGCAGTACCAGTTTTGGCCACAATCTTACATACGGCTCCTTTAAATTTCAGACTTAATCCTGGCTTATTCTAAGCCCTGTCTGTGAATCCAGTCCTAAGTAAGAATGTGTGTTGGGCCTTCATTCAGTGGAGGTCAATCACAAGAGATAGACATTAAAACTTTAGTTCTATGGGCTATAACATCATCTTTTATGCTGAGTGATTAATTAATCATCTCATTAATCGGCAGATCCGCCCCGATAATGAGTTAACGAGTCATCCAGGTGGTACAGATTTCTGTTTGGCTTTAAAAGACCTGGTTGTTTGGAAATTTTATTTTGTATGCTTACATTAGTTTTCTTAGTGTTTCAGTTTTTGTTGTAGAATGGGGTTGATTAAAATTACTGTTTTGGTGGTTCTTTATCTTAAATTGGTATGGAACGGTGAGTTTTGTTTGTTTTTTGCTTGTAGAAAGTGTACTTGTCTGTATTTTTTTTTAAATATCAATGTGTTTCTCCGTTTTTGACTCTGCAGTTGAAGATGAATCCTTGGATTTCTCCTTTTTGTGTTTCTTAATCTAACATGCTCTACATGGGCATTTTATTATTAGCAAAAACTTCCTTTCTCTGCAGACAATCAAGTCGGTGCATCCAGTTCTAACTCTGTCCGTATGCAGGATACTTTCAGCCAGGATGACGCTCAGGGGTCTGTTTCTGTCAATGTGACCTTCAGCCAGGATGATGCTCTGGGTTCTGGTTCTGTGAACAACACCTTCAGCCAGGATGATGCTCTGGGTTCTGTGAACAACACCTTCAGCCAGGATGATGCTGAGGGGCCTGGTTCTGTGAACACCACCTTCAGCCAGGATGATGCTCAGGGTTCTGGTTCTGTGAACACCACCTTCAGCCAGGATGATGCTGAGGGGCCTGGTTCTGTGAACACCACCTTCAGCCAGGATGCTGAGGGGCCTGGTTTTGTGAACACCACCTTCAGCCAGGATGATGCTGAGGGGCCTGGTTCTGTGAACACCACCTTCAGCCAGGATGATGCTCAGGGTTCTGGTTCTGTGAACAACACCTTCAGCCAGGATGATGCTCCGGGTTCTGGTTCTGTGAACACCACCTTCAGCCAGGATGATGCTGAGGGGCCTGGTTCTGTGAACACCACCTTCAGCCAGGATGATGCTCAGGGTTCTGGTTCTGTGAACAACACCTTCAGCCAGGATGATGCTCTGGGTTCTGTGAACAACACCCTCAGCCAGGATGATGTTCTGGTTCTGTGAACACCACCTTCAGCCAGGATGATGCTCAGGGTTCTGGTTCTGTGAACAACACCTTCAGCCAGGATGATGCTCTGGGTTCTGTGAACAACACCCTCAGCCAGGATGATGTTCTGGTTCTGTGAACAACACCTTCAGCCAGGATGATGCTCTGGGTTCTGTGAACAACACCTTCAGCCAGGATGATGCTGAGGGGCCTGGTTCTGTGAACACCAACTTCAGCCAGGATGATGCTGAGGGGCCTGGTTCTGTGAACACCACCTTCAGCCAGGATGATGCTCAGGGTTCTGGTTCTGTGAACACCACCTTCAGCCAGGATGATGCTGACTGTGAGTGGTCCGGTTTTGGGCCACCCATCCACTGAGAGCTATTGCAATCATTCCTAGACTAGTGAATGATTAGGGAGTCCTACTACCTTGCAGAAGCAGTTTGAAGGAATAGTTTGGCCAATATTAACAGGAGGTTTGTGACTACTGGCAATCACAAAAAAACACATTAAATGATGATCCATAAGTATTCTGTGATTAATGTTTTCATTGATTCAAGTAGTTTTGCTGTGTTAAAACAGTACTCCACAGTTCTACCATGCAAAAGGCCGTAATTTCATTTTTGGTCGGATTTGGTTAGATATTTTTGGCACATTCAAGACCTCCTTTATCATGTGGATGAGTATCTTCAGTCTATTATTTTTTTATTTTTTTAAATAATGGGTTGCCTTCCCAGCAAACACAGAACATTGTACCAACCTTCTAACAACATGGTCAAAAGGTTGCTATAACAATGTCGACATTGAACCACTGTTCAGGGCCATTGCTTAAGGTTGTGCCTAGGGTGTCTGGACAACAACTGGATGACCTATGTACTCGTCACTGCCCTGAAGCACGCCACAGCCTTTTTCAACTGGCCGTCTCATTCTTCATTGAGCAAGGAAACGTGAGTATTGCGTTTATCTTACCTCAGCTAAATAAGATGTGTAATTCAAACACTGTACTGTACAACTTCCTTAATGTGACATTTATTTGAACATCACCTGTTTAGGTATGACAAATTTTAAATTTATGCCAACAATTATAAGCAGTAATTGACGGTTCAGCACTTCTTGAACAGTGACTTAAGCGCATACTTGTTGCATGTTAATGGGGTTTTTTTTCTTGTCATTCGTTTCTTTGTTAGATTACTAATGCCTGCCTACTGGTTTCTGGGCTTGCATATCTCTCCTCTGGCTTTGTTGAGGTTTCCTGGACTGATTCCAGTTACTGAGCTTTTATCGCCTGGCTTTCGACTACAATCCCCTGTCTGTCATGTACAGAATCCAGTTTTTATCAAATGTTCTGATCTGCTTTTGTTTAATTTTTATTCTTAAATTGTTATATTCTTATTTTTTTTTTTTGTATGCAGTTTTAATAAAGTTGAATTAGCTAACATGTCATGTTTACTCTTCAAAGTCTACACTTCCAGGTGTTAATTTACTGTTGGACCCATAAATAAGGATAAACAAAATTTAAAAAGTGTATAATTATCTGACTAATTTAACCACATAACATGCTAAATGGGGAATGTCTAGCATTAATAAATTATCAGAGTTGATTGTCTCGCATTTCTGAATGTCGAGCAACAATGTTGCCACAGCCCTGTCACGTCTTACAATTCTACGTTGTTACAATGTTGTGAGCACGTAGACCGCAACGTTGTCATAGTAGAAATACAACTTGCCACAGATGTTGCCGCAACGGAAATGTGTTTGCTGGGTTAACGGGAGCTTCTAAAACCCCATGAAAAAACAAGGCAGAACACACAACACCAGTTACCGCTCTTTGGCTTTGTTTTAGAACGCTCAAATAGTTACGGTACTTTGCCTTTGTTTAGTCGAGTGTCAATAAGTAGTTATTGTGCCAGTGTTTTAGCAAATATCAGATGGTGTTCTGCCTTTGTTTTATTGTGCATTAAAATTAGTTGAATTTAAATTACGGTTTAGCCTGTATACAGCTGCCATCAGTCCCTGTAACCTCTGAAATGTGCTCAGAAGGACAGCTTTGTCCCGCACAAACATGGTCTGAACCAGCTCCATTGACAAATGTGCTATATTGATTGCGAAGAATATATGCAGAGTTGACAGAAAAATGATACATGCTGTAGCAGGTAAATACAACGAATTAGCACCCTGCCTCATCCAGGGTGGGTACCAGACCTGGTTGAGAAATGCATGCATCTAGCTGGCAGAGTCCCAAAACTGCGGCGGCGCCTTCAACATGGTTGAACTGACGTGGGACTGTCACACGGCATGATAATGTGCATACAAAATGAAGCTGCAAAGTGTTTGGTGCAGTGGCGCAAAAAGTGGGTATGCGCTATTTGCGGCGCATGGGGGCGCCAAAGCGATGGTAAAAAAAAAAATCTAATTTATATTAGTTATATACATTTATATAAAAGTTATATAAATTTTAGAGGACTAACAGGATAGAGTAGGCGCCGGCGCCCTCATAAGTTTCCTTCATAGAATTTATTTTGACATAGAAGGGTAAAATCGCGAGCGGGCGGGGGCGCCGTGAGCGCTGAGTGAGCAGCACAGTAGTGAGTTGTCATTGAAACTCGAAAAAGATGGATAAAGCAAAAAAGCTGTCGGGGGCTGAAAAGGAGATGGCATGTCAAGGGATGCGACAGCAGCTAAATAAGTGGATGGTGAAAAGCAACAGGTAGGATTTAAAGTGTGACGTCTGTGCTTGGAGGAGGCTTGCAAATATGCATGTTAACAGATAGCGTTTGCTAACACTGGGAATGTAGCAGCCAGAATATGTAGCTAGCTAGCTTAGAATATGCAAAACCGAGGTTGCTGAGCTGAAAACTGAAATATATAAGGTGGCATGTACAATAAATGACAAAAATCTGGAAAACAACTGATGCAATATCTTACCATGGAATCATGCATAGATTTGCTACCAAACTTGGAGGCTTGCAAATATTAATGTTAACAGACTGGCAAGTGTTTGCTAACTTAATGCAAAATAATATTGCTGATATCTACATTTAGATTTTGGCTAAACCCTATGGTACCAATCCCATGCATTTGGGGGCGCCAAAATTGTTGCTGCATACCCCTCTAACACTGGGTAGTTGCACCCCTGTTCTGGTGCATACAACATCAAACCAACTGTTACAAGCGGGTTATACAGACAATCATAGTGTCCAGCATAAATCCGCGGGACGAGACTTTTCAGGGACGAGCTATGAATGCATTAGTCATCGAGGTAGTCCAGAATGCGCTCCCCACTGAGTCTCAGTGGGGAAAGCAATTCGCGAACGTACGAGGAGCGCGACACCTTCGGACACAAGTCTCAGGAAGTGTATATAATCTATGACTCTATAATGATTTTGTAAATGGTGATCAGCAACCAAATATTGATAATGTGGAAGTTACTGCCTTTTGCCTTGGTGTGACTTCTCACTTTTTGCAGCCAATACAAAGGCAGAGTAACTTCAAAATAAGGGTCAAAAGTCAATTTTGAGCTCAAGATTTTTTTGTGTAGATGATTTTCATTACTTAAACATCTAAAGTAGGGCTCGAATTTTGGCGCGGGATTGCAGATACTGCTCATAATTCTAATCATTCCCACAGGTCTCCCATAGCCTGACGTCGTCATACTCAGATTCTAGTCAGAATGTGAGTCTGATACTGCTCCATTAGGCTGTCATAATGGGGTGTGTGTCAACCGAACCGGGAAATAAAAGGCCTCTGCACTCAATTGGATAGACATATAACCAATCAGAGCAACGGAGTAAGTGACGTATGTTGAGCGATAGATTAAAGTTGATAGATTAAACTTTTTCTAAATCCTGTAGGAAGGACGGCAAAAACATCTTTCCCATCGACAAATGCCTTGATCGCGGTTCTCTGTTCCTCTTTTAAAATTAATGCGCTGTATATATCTTCTATAACACACGCGATAGCGGAATATACACAACTCAATTCTCCAGCGGCAGCCATGAATTCAACCCAAGCGCTCTTTGGTGACGTGGATGGTTACGTTACCATTGGTCATCTGTCCATCATCGTATAAAGCCCGCCCTGACAATTTGATTGGTCCGAACAATTTTTTGTTCGGGCATAATAGCTCCTCAACGGATCGAGTCCAGACCGAACTTCCCGACCTAAAAATTTCTGTAAAATTTCTGTAAAAAAATCAGTCTTTTTAAAATCATCTGCGAGACGCAATTTCACAAACAGCGTGAGTGTTCAGGGGTTCTGCTGCATTTTCTCTCTCTGTCTCTCAAAATGGGTTTTGCACAAGCGTCAAGCGCTCTGCAGATGGCCTATACTGTCTACACTGTCGTTCTTAGGAGTTGGGACATGACAGAATATTAATTTACACAATTGGGCCAGCAGTGCATCGTGACTAAAGTTTATCATTTGCATGTCTTTTTAAGTCTTACCAGTTCTTATTCAGTACTCTTGCAATGAAATTTATAAAGCAAACATAAGTTGACAACACAATGAAATTAAACCACAACACAACAGAAAATGAGCCACAACACAACGGAAAATGTACAACACAACAGAAATAAGCCACAACACCAACAAAATAAAGCAGCAACACAACAGAAATGCTCCCGATCACATAGAGGGCTCTCGGAGCACGATACTGTTACCTTGTCATAGTTATCCTCTATAGAGTCGGCAGTCTTAATATATCAATACCACGATTAGTTTTAACAGTATGTAACCATTGTATATTGACATAAAATATTAGCTACTTCAAAATCACCTACATGAATTATAGCTGCGCATACTGTATATACTCGAGAATGCTTTGACGCGCTACCACAGCGAATGATCCCTAAAGGGATCGTCTGGCAATTCCACCAAGTGGATAAAATGTATAATTTATTATAATATAATTTGATAAATCAAAATAAAAAACATTTGGCGAATTGCAGAATTACTGGAAGGTATTGGCACAATTTCACCTGTAGGAAGTCAGTCTGGTCACTAGGGACCTACCACAAGCTTTAGGACTGTAACTGTCAATCACAAAAAGCACATTAAATGATAATGATCCATAAGTAGTCTGTGTGATTCATGTATTCATTAATTCAAGTTGTTTTGCTCTGTGTGTCAAAAATTCAGAGCCTCCCTTCTACACTGATATATAGTTAACTGTAGTTACAGGAGGACGTTGGCTGTTTGTCTGGCAGATGTGTCTTCAGTCTAGGTTTAGACTGATTGTTTCTGGAGAAACCATAGCATGAGAAAATTTGGTACTAAACCTTTTTTTTTTTCTCAATGAGACAACTTTTTCTGTCCTTTTTTTTTTTATTTGGTGCTTTTTCACCAGTTGATGTGGAATAATACTGTACTGCCCAGTTTCACAGTCAAAGCTTGAGCCTAGTCCCAGACTTTGAGTTTCAACTGAAAGCAATTCAAATATGTCAGTCCCATTGTTTTGTCTCAAGATGCACAGCATTAATGTTTTTTTTTTTTGTTTTTTTTCAAAAGGTACTTAAATTTCCTAATTGAACTAAGGCTGAATCCAGGCTTATTCTAAACCCTGTCTGTGAATCCAGGCCTAAGAGTGTGTGTTGGGCCTTCATTCAGTGGAGATAAATCACAAGAGATAGACATTATAAGGGGCGGTTTCCCGGACAGGGTTTCAATTAAGCCTGGAGTAGGCCTTAATCCAGAATAGTTAATCGTGTCTTAAAAAATGGCTTTCTGTAACACAGATTAAGTACAGATTAGTTACACCTGGACTATGGAGTCCTGAACTAAAATAAATCAGATTCATTTAAAACCAACTGTACTAATCTGAATTAGCATGACAGAGGTTGCCTATAAAACATGGAATGAACCAAGAAAAGCTAAAAATTGCATGGAACTGAGAAGCAAATACAAGGAAAACAATGGCATCAGAAAAAGACTGCAATCAAGAAACGTTACTAAACAAGAGAAAAGTATTTTTAAGCAAGCTAAATAAACATCAGCTATGGTACAGCACACATCAGCTATGGAAGAAAAGAAAAGAAATGCCTGGAAGTCTGTTTGTAATTAATTATATATATATATATATATAGTTGAGGTTAGAATGAATGGCACCCCTGGTAAATATGATCAAAAATGGCTGTAAAAAATAAATCTGCATTGTTTATCCTTTTGATCTTTCATTAAAAAAAACACAAAAATCTAACCTTTCATTGAAGTGAAAAATTGAAAGTGTTGGGGAGGGGGGGGGATCACATTATGATATGATATTTTCTCTATAATGTGTGCCCGATGTGTTTGTAGAACAACTGACCAGAGATCAGAGACCGTTCCTCCATACAGAATCTCTCCAGATCCTTCAGATTCACAAGTTCATGTTGGTGCTTCTCTTCAGTTCAGCCCACTCATTTTCTATAGGGTTCAGTTTGCAGTCAGGTTTTGATTTTTTTATCTGTTGGTATTTGCTAGAATCAATAATACTATGTATCTGAACAAGATGTTCAGTACCTCCAGCAAAAAAAATAGGCCCACAACATATCCAGCAGTATATTTAACTGGCATGGGGTACTTTTTATCCCTCTGTATCCCTTGGAGAGTCTTTGGCCTCAAACATTCCTCCTCGCCGTGCATTAAGACAATATAGACACAAGTCCTTTTCCTGGCAGATTCGTAACATCTTTAGTTGATTGGAACTTCTAAATTATTGCCCTGATGGTCAAAATGGGGATTTTCAATTCTTTAGCTATTTTCTTACAGACAGTTTTTATTTTGTGATGCTCAACAATCTTTTGATGCACATCAGAACTATATTCTATGGTTTTACTCATTGTGATGGATGATTAAGGGAATTTGGCCTTTGTGTTTCCTCATATTTAAACTCATGTGAAACAAGAAGTCATTCTTGAAAAGTCAAGAAGACAATTTCATGTTCCTAGTCACCTTGGTGTGCTAAAAAAAAGGTAAATATTAATGGAAATATACTTCAGAAATATTTCACTCGTAAAAAAAATCTAGGGGTGCCAATAATTGTGAGATGGTCCTCACTGCAGAACACGAAATCCAGGGGGAGGAGTTGGATCCAGATCCAACTCCTCCCACCTTACATATACCTAAACCTACCCATCTCCACCCCCTGATCCCTAAACCCACCCCTAATCCTACCCATCTCCTAGCCTGGATGCCAGCCCGAACCCCCGCCCACAAAATTTTTAGGTCGGGAAGTTCGGTCTGGACTCGATCCGTTGAGGAGCTATAATGCCTGAACAAAAAATTGTTCGGACCAATCAAATTGTCAGGGCGGGCTTTATACGATGATGGACAGATGAGCAACGGTAACATAACCATCCACGTCACCAAAGAGCGCTTGGGTTGAATTCATGGCTGCCGCTGGAGAATTGAGTTGTGTATATTCCGCTATCGCGTGTGTTATAGAAGATATAGACAGCGCATTAATTTTAAAAGAGGAACAGAGAACCGCGATCAATGCATTTGTCGATGGGAAAGATGTTTTTGCCGTCCTTCCTACGGGATTCGGAAAAAGTTTAATATATCAACTTTAATCTATCGCTCAACATACGTCACTTACTCCGTTGCTCTGATTGGTTCTAGGTCTATCCAATTGAGTGAAGTTAATCTGAAGTTAAACCTGCCTCCTGGTAGGTTTAATTTAAGCCTCAATTTAGTCTTGAGGTAACTCTAATCTTCCTCCAGGAAATCAGTTTATTAAACTCTGGACTAAACTAAATCTAAGACTATTTAAAGCCATGACAGAGAAAGCAGATTTCTGTTAATCTGGTTTAAAGGGCCATTTTAGTCTAGGACTAGGCTTAATCTCTGTCCGGGAAACCGCCCCTAAACTTTAGTTCTATGGGCTATAACATCAGCTTTTATGCTGAGTGATTAATTAATCATCTCATTAATTAGCAGATCCGCCCCAATAATGAGTTAAAGAGTCATTCAGGTGGTACAGATTTCTGTTTGGCTTTAAAAGACCTGGTTGTTTTGAAATTTCATTTTGTGTGCTTACATTGGTTTTCTTGGTGTTTCAATTTCTGTTATAGAATGGGTTTGAGCAAAATTACTGTTTTGGTGGTTCTTTATCTTCAATTGGTATGGCATGGTGAGTTTATTTATTTTGCTTGTCGTAAGTTTACTTGTCTGTTTTTTTCTATGTGTTTCTGTTACGTGTCAGAATTAAATATTGTTCAGAGCAAGTATGTGTGGTAGCCTCTTTTGTTTTTTCTTTCTCTCCCTGTGGCTCTACACTCATTTGAATGTAACAGGTGCAGCTGTTTTAGTGGGTGGGGTTGATGTGACTCAATGCGTGGATGCAGTATAAGCTGCATGTAAGGCCTGCTTATTGAGGTCTCTCTCCTGCTTCCTTGTGTGGTAGAGCACGCGCACAAGCTTTTACCAAAACAATGGTGTGTGTGAATGCCGGTTGTTTGAGTTGTGCCTCTATTCATGTGAAAGCTCCTGGTGAGTGGTTTGAATTGTTAGCAGTAGGCCTATAGGTTGGTAACTGTAGTAGCCTAGTCTGCAATTTCACTGACTGTGTGGTCAGAGACCCTTATTTTATATAATTTGTCTCCTGCTTATTGGTCAGCAGGGAGGTAAGAATTGTGTTTTTTTTTTTTTGTTTTTTTTTTAACTCCAGGAAACCCGACCTAAAATAGTTAGAAGCCCCCCTGTTTGTTTTGGCCGACTAAAACCCTCTCAACTTAAGTTATTAATGTTCCTTTTTAGAAATGTAAATCTTACCCCTATATAAAATTCTGGGCAACCCCATTTACAGGTGTCACTCAGCATGTTTGTGCATGTGGCAAATAATAGTTTCTCAGTTCTCCCCTTTTGTGTGTTTCTTAATCGAACATGTTTGTTTTGTTGTTCGCAAACTTTCTCTGTCCGTCTGCAGAACAATTTCAGCCAGGATGACGCTCAGGGGTCTGTTTCTTTCAATGTGACCTTCAGCCAGGATGATGCTCAGGGTTCTGGTTCTGTGAACGGCACCTTCCGCCAGGATGATGCTCAGGGTTCTGGTTCTGTGAATGCCACCTTCAGCCAGGATGATGCTCTGGGTTCTGGTTCTGTGAATGCCACATTCAGCCAGGATGATGCTGAGGGGTCCGGTTCTGTGAACATCGCCTTCAGCCAGGATGATGCTGAATATGAGTGGTCTGGTTTTGGGCCACACATCTACTGACAGATATTGCAATCCTTCATAGACCAGTGAATGATTAAGGAATCCTACTACCTTGCAGAAGCAGTTTGAAGGAATAGTTTGGACTATATTAACAGGATGTTTGACTAACTGTCAATCACAAAGCACATTAAATGATGATGATCCATAAGTAGTCTGTGATTCATGTTTTCATTGATCAAGTTGTTTCGCTGTGTCAAAACAGTCCTTCACAGTTGACGACCACTGAATGAAGACCCAACAACACAGGCCTGTTGGGTCTTCATTCAGTGGAGGTTGATGAATCCCAAGATATAAACTTTAGATATTTGGGATATATCAGCTTGTATGCTGAGTGATTAAATTATTGATCTCAATTAGCAGATTTGCCCCAATTTGTTAGTTCTCAAGGTGGTACAAATGGTTTTCAGTTTGGCTTTAAAGGGGTCTTGACATGGATATTTATTTTAATTTCAAGTTCCACTATTGTATTTTATTTATTTTTTTGCGCACAAAAGGCGTAAAACCGGTTATTTTCAACCTTCGTTTTGACTCTTTGAACTGTTCTGGTTTTGAGGGGTGGTTCCTTTTAGACTTTTCAGTAAATGGCCAGTTATAATTTTGTTAACACTGCATAGGAAACCGAAACGGTTCACTTGCTATTGCGTGCGACTCAAAGTAAGTGTTTTGAAAACCTTATTTAATCTTACTTTAATTTAATCATTTGTGATGCAGCTGCTGTCAGATCCAACACATTTGGCTGCTTCATCTGTCAAGTTTATTTGTGACTTCTGTTACACTGTGCCTTGTATACAAAACAAAATGCTCTCAACAAACCTATAATCATCTGATGCGATATGGGACAGTAAATCATCCACTTGTTTCTGACGCGAAGATCCTTCTGAAGTCTGTACAAAGACTCAAACGAGCTGTTTAAAGGGGTGGTAAAACACAATTTCACTTTTCTAACTTTAGCTAGTGTGTAATGTTGCTGTTTGAGCAAACATCTGCAAAGTTACAGTGCTCAAAGTTCAAAGCAAAGGGAGATATTTGCTTTTAAAAAATTCAATTTCTAAGGACTACACCAAACAACCGGTTTTGGACTACACAACATTCCTCCGGGTTTGCTGACGTCAGCATATCCCATTATTTACATAAACCCCTCCTCCGAGAATACTTAAGCGGGGCGAGGCCATTTTATATTGCTGTTTTGGAGATGAGTTGTCGCAATGCCATCGAAACGCTGCTGTTATTTTCATCCGGATTGCAGGTCCACTTTGTTCAGCCTTCCTAGGGACGAGGGAGTTAGGGATCAATGGTTAAAATTTATTTTTAACTCGGCCCCTCATAATTATGACCCAAATATCGCTCTCTGTGCTGCACACGGAAGAAAGCTTTCACAATCTTCATGAGCTCAATGCAGGATTCGCACAACGGCTTGTCCTGAAAGATGGAGCAGTTCCAACTTTAAAAACAGAAGCTTTTGTTTACGAGCCACAAACTGTAAGTATGATTTATTTTTCGTCGATGTGTTTTCCTGTAATAGTTCGTATTGTTAATTGTACATTGTAGCAAGGAAGTAAACAAATGACAACAATGTTTGGCTCTGCTGGTTTGTTAAATGCTCATTCATACTTAACGTTATCTGACAAACACCTAACGTTACAAACTTCTTTTTAATCTCAACAGCGAACTTGTAATTAGTGTAAATTATTCTTTGATTAGAGCTTTTATGTTTATCTACATGCTTGTTTATCTACAGGCATGCTAAACATGGTTCTGCGTTTGATTTGGCAGCCGATGTTTAGTGTTCGTTTTGGGTTAATAGTTCTGTCGAAAGATATTTGTCTACAATCGTTCTAAAAATACAAAAGTAACGGTGACAGTCAGAAACGATCACTATAGATCCGCAGTCTTTACTCAAAAAAATCCCTGTAGTATAATTTGTTAGAACGATTATATGAATTTACTTTGAACCCGGAAACCATCAGACCGTTTTTACAAGGAGGGGAAGAGCAGTGTAGAATAAAGGTAAAATATATGAAAAATAATGCAATTTTTAAAAAACGAAGCATGAACACATGTTACAGTGCACCCCACAAACACAATCAAGCCTTCGAAAAAATGCGTTTTACCACCCCTTTAAACGAAGCGTCAAAGTGAAGGTTCTTCTCTCTTCCATTTTGTCCTGTTATTGACAGACTCAAAGTGCTTGGAGTGTCAGCAACTGAACACGTAATTGTTTACTGTATTGAGTGTAGACCGCATCAGTGATTGTAATGGGTCCTATTTGATGTGATATTTGCCTACAACGCAAGTGTCAGCTGTTAAGTGACAATGCCAGTGGGTGAGGCCTATGGGGTGATGTATAACTATGTATATTTGCCTGTGATGTCAGATTCTGCAATGCCAAAATGAGCTGCTTTTGGAGATTGATTAAATAAATTGTTTATAATGTGGAGGACATTTTTAAGCTATGAAACTTGCAGGATGTTTTAATGGTACAAAGTCCTCTGTCAAAAGATCATGGAAAATTAGATTTCTCATGTCATGATCCCTTTAAAGCCCAATTCACAAGGCCCCGACAGACACCGACCAATGGCGTCAGTCACCAGATTACAGTACATCACTTCAGAGATTTCAAGTTCCAACAAATGCAGATTCAACATGTTAAATCTGCAAAAAAACAAGAGACGACCAACAACAACAGGAGTAACACACTGAACCGACAAAACCCGACAAAGTATTTATCGCGTCTGTTGGTGCAGTGTGAATAAGCTTAAGAATAGAAACACAAGTAACACAGTGTTAAATTCTGGCCATTAGGCAGGTTAAGTAAATAACTTCTTAAAAGCCTGGAGCATGAGCAGTCCAAAGCGATTGCAGTTGTATGCCTTTGGATGTTTTCAAGACAACACATTCTACTTGTCTAAATGAATCGTTGAATAAACAGCACCAGCACTGCATTTTTTTAAATCATGCAGTGACACATGACTGCATTCACACTTCCTGATCTCCATCTATGAAAATTAATGAGTTGTTTCCAGCAAAACTTTCAAAGGTCATTAAAATGGTATTGAGGAGTACAAGTCCATGAGGACATATGAGTCATATCAATTAACCAACACTAACCACTGTAGCCAATTAAATGGGTTTAGGGATGTGTGTGTGTCTCATATACACAACTCAGGTAAAATTAGAATGTGTGTGTGTGTGTGTTTTCCTTGTTAAACAAGACATTAAATCAAGACAGATGACATTTACAAAATAGTTATGGCAATTATTGGATGAGCATTATGACAAATTTAGGGATGAATGTTATTCTGGGTGAATAAATCATGCACACAGATGTATGAATATATGAATGAAATTATCACCCCAATCAGAAGGGTTATAGGCTTCAATTCACCTACTGCAATGCAATGAAAAAACATTAACAGCAGGGACATCCTACAAAAATACATACAAGCAACTTCAAAGAGAGGACACAATTTTATATGAAAGCATTTGAGGTTACAATTGAAAAAGAGTAGTTCTTTATGTACAGTATATGCAGAGGCTACAAATTAATGAACTCTCTCCCCACCTGCATTTTTGATCATATTCACAAAACTTGCATGGCCCCCAGAATTTTCTGTTGTATGAATATAAAAACAGTTGGATTCAGAATGATGATCAAAACATAGATCAAGTCCATAAACAGCCCCAAAGCTTGTACAGTTGTATACCTCTTTGTTGGTTTGACATGTCATTTGGTAACATTAGGCAGTTTTTATTTATATGCTGTTGAACATTTGATGAGCCCGCTAGCTTACCCTGCTGATAAATCTAGCATTGCTGGTCACCAGCATAAGGGATGATTTGCATGCTGGGACTAGCATGGGATGCTGGTTGCTGGTTTGCTGGTCATGGGAAGCAAGAGTATTGGTGGACCAGCTAGACCAGCACTATACTAGCTCTATCCATCATAAACCAGCCTGGAGCAACCTGGAATCCATGCTGGTTTATGCTGGATTTTTCAGCAGGGTAATCCTATCTACTCCTAAATCCTATCTACTTACCTAAAAGATAGGTAAATCCTATCTTTTGTTTCATGCAGATCTTCTTCTTTGTTTGTTTTTGGATCTGGAGATGCTGTACTATTTCAGAAGATGATGCTGTACTATTGCAGAGGATGCCTAACAGCACCCACTACCATATAACAATGAAAATTGACTGCTGGAAAAACGTATCAATGGCAGGTAAGCATTGAGTCACAAAGAGAGGAAAAAAATGTATCAATAGCGGGGAAAGAGTTAATTAATTAAAGAAAAATAAGCCAAATTAAAGGCTATATGTAGAATTTGGAAACCCTTGTTCTTAGTGACACCAGTGGCTGTTAAGTGAACTGCAGACATCAACTTATTGCTTGTGCTCGCACTCGTGCACACATAATGTAAAAGAGACTGAACGTGATTCAATCCCTCGATGATATAATCACAACAGTTTTGTTTTTTCGTTTTCTTCGCTTAGAAGTACAAGCTGTTCACATTGGCAATGAAAAAAAAAAGCTATCAATAAATGAACATTCTTACATATAGCCACTTAAAAATAATCTAAAATATGTTTTTTTATGGACTTTAAAAAAATACTATTTTGAATTAATTAAATATTAAAGGGACACTATGTAGTTTTGATTACTTCATAATATATTTCCAAGACCCTTGAGATGGTACATCGACTTACAATAGGTTGAATGACACGTCTGCCGTAGCCTGACGTGGTCTGTATCACTTTAACTGGCACTATGTAACTTCGGGTTTCGGGTAGGAACCCGAGCACAAAAAGAACTACAAAATTTGACTGCTTTACGGCATACCTCACTTCCCCCACCACCCCAACTTCCTCAGATTCTGACGTGAGAGCCCAACTAGCGTTTGATACCCGTCTTATGTTGTTGTCATGGCCGAAGCAACAACTAAAAGGAAGAAGGCAAAGGTTTTGTCAGAGGAGACTAAAAGAAGAAAAAGGGAGTGACAAATTA
The DNA here is from genome assembly GCA_026230005.1 of Gila orcuttii. Lineage (NCBI taxonomy): Eukaryota > Metazoa > Chordata > Actinopteri > Cypriniformes > Leuciscidae > Gila > Gila orcuttii. Next base: position 41,196,417 of record JAPDVR010000003.1, on the reverse strand, counting down.
AAATGCCAGACGAGGATCACTATTGGTCAAACAAGACAGTTTGAAGACGGTGAGAGTGCGCGCGACACCGGCTCTCTGTCTCTCTAACTTATCCTCGTTCTTTCAGTAACATGCACCCTGTCACAAGCACAGCAATCAGTCATCTATAAAGTGTTTATACATTTATAAATAAATCAGGGAGTCAGGGAGCTGACTACCACGCAAAATGTAAAAGGCTGAATAACATGGTTGGCCATGTTACGGAATCTATCTGGTCCTCCATTTATCTTCATGAATCAAGTAATGCTAGTAGAGTAGCGAATTATCAATCTGGTTGCTAGTAACATGCTAGTTTACGATGGTTATAATAAATAATCTTTCAGGTTAACTATCCTAATGTCTGCAGGCTGACAATCATGTTTGTTTATTTATTTTTCTGGTGAAAGTGTCTTGCCTCAGGCTATAATGCAAATCGATTTTCACAATTGCAATAATCATGTCTAACGACATCATAATGGACATTGTTACGAAATAATGCGACGTACATGTAACTTTATTGATGTCATCTGGCATTTTGTAATGTTTACATTACACTCAAAATACACAAATGAAATTATACAGTAGGCCTAGGCTATTTACTTGTAATTTAGCTGCAATCATGTAAAAACGTTATAAGCCATCAGAGACGCTCTGCGTGAGTGGTAACGTTAGGCTATTTACGACAGTAACGTTAAATACAAGTACTCTACAGCGACTCATGGGGGCGCTGTTTGACAAAAACGGAATTCCTGCATAGTGTGCCTTTAAATGTCAAAATATAATAAATTTAAATTATTTTATGGAAAATCTAATAGAAAGACTAGAAAATTTGGAGGACTGAAAACTATCTAAAGCAGCAAAAGTAATGAGCAAATTAATTTTGAGTAATTTCTAAATAAAACTTTTTTCTTTTTATCATCTCGCTGTATTTGTGGACTTAATTTAAAACCATCCTCTTCTCTTACTCTGGATCTCGGTGTCCCCAGTGTGGGTGGAATATATGTATTACAAACATTTTCCTACAGTCTAAGTGAATGAAAAATTTTGTGAAATGGGAATTCGAGCTAGTAAAAATCAATAGCCTCCAATTTCATTTGGACATCGGGGATGCTGCATAAATGAACGCCGCTTGTAAGGGGGGTCTTATGGCATTTTGCTGTTGTGGCCTGCAGATATATAAGGTGCAATGATAAAAGTAAATGCAATCACTCCGTTGTCCGTCGCAACAAAGCTCTGCTCCCTTAAGGTCCTGTGTCCTTCCTGGGGCCGTGTTTGGAGGTGGAGTCCGATGAGCTTCCCCTGCTGCTCGGACATGGTGTGGAGAGCATTAATCAGGTGTCCACAGAGCGTGACTGCAGGCTCAGAGAGGCTGACTGGCTTAAAGCGTCTGAGAAGAAAGGAGTTGAGAAGTTCCCTAACTTTCCCGAGACATATCGTTTAATTGGACACGGGTGATGGGCTGGACGGAAAACAGTCAATTGTGGCCTCAGAGAGCTGCTCAAATCAAATGATAGTAATATTCATTCTTGGAGTTAATAATGAGACAGTTCTCTAAGCAAGCAAAGTCAGTGTAGCAAAGGAGCAGATATTTCGGACTCCCACTTAATATATATATATATATATATATATATATATATTATTTTTTTATTGTAGAGCACGGTTCCTATATGGCAAAGTCGACTTTGTGCGACATGCGCCAAGGTTGTACTTTATCTTGTTCGCTCAGGGAATGTAGGACCAAATACTGTATAAAGCTTTGAAAAGCCTTTGTTGCTGTTAACTCCAGTCTAAACATAGAGAGAAACATTAAACTGCTAGTGATAATGCTAAACTAATTACTGTCCTCCATTCTGAGTACTAAATCAAAAGTCTCTTGTAGTTCAAAGAATTTTGAAAGACAAAAGGGTATGTATGACTTATTTCTCAAAAACATACTATGGCACTTTCTAAATATGTGCAGCTTAAAGAAAAAAAAGTTGATTGGCAAAGAGCAGCATGCATACAGTATGGGGAGGATCGGGGCAAGTTGTCACATTTTTGCTTCAGTGTATTGTTCCCTTTTGCGTAGATGTACAGATTTATATATTAAAGTCCTGACTACAAAAAGGCTTTTAGACATTTTCACTGCTATTGCCCAGTAAAGTCAATAAAAACATATTACCCTTTTGTGACAACTAGTCCCAATAGCAGGCCACTCTTCTTTTCAAATCTGCCTTCATTAATTACTTGACTCTTATCTGAATATGCCAGTGTGGTTGTACTGTGTTTAGTTGTTTAACTGAATATGACGATACTAGGAGTATAGTTTGAAAATTAAAATAAGTATTACATAAAGTACACACACACACACACACACACACACACACACACACACACACACACACACACACACAGTGCACTGAGAAAAACAATAAGTAGAATTTACTCAATTTTTATAAGGCAAGTTTTTGCACAGATATTTTTCAAGTAAATTTCACATTTATGGAAATTAAGTAAATCTACTTAACTAAGCCGAGTAAAAATAACAAAGTGAAAAAGTACATATAACTTGGCCTGTTAAATTATATTGAGTAATTTTTACTCATAGATCTGATGTAATTAATATAATTAAGTAAAACCATTTGATATTTTAAATACATTTTACTTGTTTTATGCAGTGCTGGTAATTATTTTAAATTAAATTAAATGTTACTCTTATAATGTGACAAAATAATACAGTGACAATGTGCAGTTTAGAGTAATTTATTAATAAATAAGCATCTACAGAAAAGACCACTTTGGGCACACAATTCATCTTGTTCGGTCTCTCTCTTTGTCCTCTCTCTCAACCGGTTTACAGCAACGAAGACACAAAGGACTGAATGCATTTGAGAAATATCCTGAAATTAAGAAAAGAGAAAAAATAAACAATAATCCGTAAACAGCAAATACTTTTAAATTAAAAGTTAATTAATTTGCATTCACATTATTCATTTCACTCATGCCAAATCATATCAAAAAACGTATTGAACATAAAAAACGTAAAAATGTCAAAAACGTAAATGTAGTCACATTTACTGAATAAATTACATCTAAAAATCCGTAATATACTGCAGTTTTTAACTATTGCTTACCTGAGAGCAGATGGAGTGGAGATTGGAAATCCAAATCCCTCAATGATCGCGGGTTTACTTCTTTCCACGCATGCGCAGATTCCTTTCTTCAATGACGTAAATTTTACTTGATTTTTTAAAAAATTGCTTCAAGTACTTAATTAATGCGTGTAAATATGCCAGAGAGTCAGAAGTCAAATTTACTTGTCTGTTTGATGTATAATATTTACAAGTAAAAATTTAGTATATAATTAGGATTTACTTTATTTACTTTACTTTACTTTAAAATTATTCTTAGCAAAGATACATGATTTTTCCTGTTTTATTTACTTCGCCATAAAATCGTTTTTTACAGTGTACTTCACCTTTAAGAAGAGTAACCTACTTGATAATAAATGACACATCAAGCGGGAAAGCGATCACAACATGGAATAAACCGGAAAATCAAACCCTTCTTCTGATGATCAGTGGAGAGAATGAGGTCATGCGATCTGTCAGTCACATAAGAGGCAGCAGAGATGTGCAGGGTACCGCTGAGCATGCAACAGGTCAGAACAGGATTAAACTATATTGCTCATTATGATATAAAAGCGTGAGTGTATCAAAGAAACCTCGCGCAGCAGAAGGCAAGAAAATAAGGAGTGTTTCCCACACAGTTCACACGACTTTTTGTTCCAGGAACTTTTGTTTCTGCTGATAATGAGCGTGGCTGTCTTCCATCCTCATTGTGGTCCTTCTTTTTATTATTATCCTGCCATACAAAGGCTCCTCTGATCTCAGCGCCGCTCTGGAGAAGAAGATAGAGAAGAGGGAAATCAATGGCTCCGTTCCTTTAAGAGATTAAACACTTTCAGGCTTTAATTATTTCCTCCTTGTATTTTATGAGTTTGCTTACCACTGGATACAGGGGTGAAAACTTCCCAGTGACTGCTCAGCAAAGATAAAACGTTTTCACTTTCACATCCAAGAAGAAATGTGCTAATTTGCCAAGACATTAAATAGCAGAGAGAAAGTGCAAGCAAATGGGATCCACCCAGTGTCCCTGTATCTGAAGTGGCTTCTTCTTGTTTCTAAACAGCGATGCTTTTCTGCTCTCGCTTTATCTGCTGTGCATCACTTTAACTTTCAAACACAAAGGAAGGATGAGAGAAAAATGTATCCTTCACTTACTGTACTATCACGAGCCAAACATTTAGGGTTTGCTATTAGCATGGACTTGCATACTTAGTTATTAGCCTCTGTTGGAATATGCTGCTGTCAGGAACATTTTGGTCAGCACGTTTATGCAGAAATGTATAATGTACTACCATTCAAAAGTTTGGGGTTGATAAGATGCTTTTGAAATATTATGCTCACCATGCAAGACTGTGTTTATTTAATAAAAAAATACAGTAAATCCATAATATTGCAAACTGTTATTATAATTCACAAGTTTTGTTTTTTAATATATTTTAAAATGGTGTTTATTCATGTGATGCAAAGCTTATTTCCAGCATCATTACTCCAGTCTTCAGTGTCACATGATCCTTCAGAAATCATTCTAATATGAGGATTTGCTGCTTGAGAAACATTTCTCTGATCCCCTTTTTCAGGATTATTTGATTAATAGAAAGCTCAAGAGAACAGCATTTATTTGAATAGAAATATTTTGAAATATTATAAAATGCCTTTATTGTGTCGCGAATTCCACCAACACGCCTTCAGCACCAGGTCCTTCAGCCACCCGTTCACAATCGCTGGAATGCTAAACAGTTGCACCTGTCACCACTTGATTACCTCCCCTATATAACCAGCCACACTCAACTGTTGTTCAGTCTCATTGATCTCTACGTGAGAACGCTCTTGCCTGATCCCACTTACCTGAATGCTCACCTTCTCACTACACGGATCCCCATCTCATCCGTATACTGCTTCATCATCTGCAAAAGAGATAAAGATCAATGAGCTAAGAGTGACTGTCTGCAACCTATCTGCAAATTACTCACTCACCTGACTGTCTGCTGTTCAATAAAGTACCCGTTCAATGATACCTGTGCTCCTTCTCCTGTTTATCTGAGACATATTGCCACTTTATAAGCCTACTGTCAATTTAATGCATCCTTGCTGAATAAAAGTAGGAATATCCTTTAAACTAAACTTTTGAATGGTCGTGTTTAAAATTTCAATTTAGAACCTGACTCAATCTTAAAGAAGCCTGTATGTCAATAAGGTTCTATATAAAGAGAATTGTCTTATGATTTCAATTTTTTTTTTTTATTCGCTTTGGTACTATTTTCACAAGTAAGGTGTACATTTTTCACAACAGTGCACTTTTTTATTTTTAGTATTGTGTTAGTACAATACTCAAAATCACAAAGTATCCTGAGAGATTTGCAATTTGTGAACATAAAGCAGGATAGGGTGCAATGGAGAGGAAACAGGCAAGGACTTTATAACATCAGGTTGATCAGAGATGCATCAGAAGAAGGGAGACAGATGGCATAAAATATAGTACATTACAGTATGTATGCCATGTGATACTGTAAACTGATTACCATGGTACAGACTGCCACATTACTGTAACTCAACTACAGTATACAGTCATATATGGCACAGTGAAAACATTTACTGTATTGCCAGCGAACTCTGTTCATGAACTCTGTTTCATAACTTCATCACACGTTTTGATAACACACTAGATATATACTATTACAAACATTATGGATTCAATTTCATAAGTTATGTAATATTAATAATATTATATTTATATAATAATATTTTCTAATGTGGAAACTGTAGCCTGTATTACTGTAATTATTTCAGCAAAAAGGGTGAATTGAAACATTTATATTGCATTGTTTGCTTTTGAATTAATTGATTGTTAAAAGTACTAAATTAAAAGAAGATTATACTGTTGTGTTTCGGTGATTAACCCTTAAGTGTTAAGGGTTAAAAAACAGCGCTAAAATATCTATTTAGGAGTCTTAGACCTTTCCAACGATATATAGTTTGTCATGATTAAATTAGGATTTAATAGTAATATTTTGAAGTAAAGTTATTTGTCCCGCTAGCGGGACAGTGACAGTTAAACCAAATGTTCTCATTAAATATTATAGTAATCTTGTGTTTGAAACAATGATTATGTGGACTGAAATGTGTATAACTGTAATGAAAGCATGGGATCGGGTTTTGAAAGAATGACTAGCTGTATTACAAGTGTGATCAGTTTTCGATTTTTGTAGAGTTTTGAAAATGTGCAGCTTACTTGTGAAAATAGTACCAAAGCGAATAAAAAAAACTGTAAAAGGTTTAAAGTACTGGGAAATCTACATTACACCAACAGGGACTGTAATTACATTGTATTCTAAATACATATGGAGTTGGTCCCATTTTGCAGCTATAAAAGCTTCAACTCTTCTGGGAAAGGCTCTCCACAAGATTTTGGGGTATTCTTGCCCATTCATCCTGCTTTTGTCAGGTCAGGCGCTGATGTTGTATGAGAGTTCATCACAAAGGTGTTCGATGGGGTTGAGGTCAGGGCTCTAAGTCGGCCAGTCAAGTTTTTCCACAACAAACTCAACCCATGTCTTTATGGACCTTGCTTTGTGCAATGCGGCACAGTCATGCTAGAATAGGAAAGGGCCTTTCCCAAACTGTTCCCATACAGCTGGAAACATTGTCCAAAATGTATTAGTATGCTGAAGCATTAAGATTTCTCTTCACTGGAAGGGGCCTATCCTAACCTCTGAAAAACAACCCCATACCATTATCCCTACAAACCAACAAACTTTACAGTTGGCACAATGCAGTCAGACAGATACATTTCTCCTGATATCTGCCAAACCCAGACTCGCCCATCACACTGCCAAACAGAAAAGTTTGATTTGTCACGTTTCCACTGCTCTAAAGTCCAGTGTGCTTTACACCACTCCACTATGGAATCAGCAAAGCGTTGGCGACTTTTACGCACCATGCGCCTCAGTCAGCACTCTGCGACTTTACCTGGTCTTCTGCTTCGTGGCTGAGTTACTGCTGTTTCCTAAACGCTTCCACTTTTCAATAATACCACTCACAGTTGACCATGGAATATCTAGTGGGATGAAATCTCACAAGCTGACTTATTGCAAAGGTGATATCTTACCACTCTTGAATTCACTGAGCTCTTCAGAATTACCCTTTTTTCACAATTGCTTGTAAGTGCAGACTTGTAAATTCATGGCTTGGTACGTCATTTAACACACCTGTCAATGGGAATGGGTTTGTAATGGGTCTGGCAATGAAACACTAGAATTCAAGAATTAAGAGGTGTGTCCTAATACTTTTGTCCATATGGTGTACATTTTTCAAGCAACATTCAGCAAATGGTTTATGTATTACAGGCCTACTGTTTAAAACTCTGGACACTTTCAGTCAAAAGACAAAATAGACGTAAGCAGATGTAAATATCCCAGAATTTTGGATTTGGTGTCCTAATCAGACACAATCCAATGGCTTGGTGAGCACAATCCACAAATTCTAATGAGCAAGTATGGGCATGTTATTGCTCTGCCCATGTTTGAGATAATCTATCCAGCCCTGCAATCACCATCTTGATTTGGCCCTGGAGGAGGCATTTGGTGATTGCTGCACTGTTTAATTTGCCCTCAGTCGGCCGCCGTCTTGATGTGTCTGCCAGTGGCTGCTCTTATGTGCATGTCGTTCAATCAGGCTGTCTGAGAAGACCAGGGTACCTCTGATTGTCATTCTAATGATCAGAGAATGTTTGTTTCATTCACCCGAGGCAAGAGATACTTTCAAATAACACAAAGAGACAAGGTTTCATGAGTGATATTTTTTAATCTAATGGTATGGCGCATTATGAAGTTTATAGACACTCAGTAAATGCCTTTTGGGAGGCACTTGATATTTTCATCTTATTTTAAGATATTCATGTCTATTTGTGAGTTTGAAATGCGCTCCTGACAACATGAAAAAAAAACCAAGACCGCATTTTGGCATCACTGGGAATGGGTAATGATTGTTGACTTGTCGGCCAATATCAAATCGGTTGATAATTGAGGCCATTTTTTAATATTAAGGTTAACATTCCAAATTTTGTGGACAGTTTTTTATTTTTTTTATTTTACGAAATTAATATTTCTATTTAAAATAAATGCTGTTCTTTTGAATTTTCTATTAATCAAAGAATAGAATGTATCTCACTTTAGCATGTACAACAGCACAACTGTTTTCAACATTGATCATAATGGTAAATGTTTAATGAGCAGCAAATCATCATATTATAATGATTTTGAAGGATCTCTGAAGACTGGAGTAATTATGATGAAAATTCAGCTTTGCATCACAGGAACAAATTGGATTTAAAATATATTCAGATAAAAAAGTTATTTTAAACTGTAATAATATTTAACTTGATTACTTTTTTAGATTGCATAAATGCAGCCTTGATGAGCAAAAGAGACTTCTTTCAAAAACAAAAAAAATCAAATTAAACTATTTGTAGCTAAAAAATGTGTATGCATATTGTTGAATGAGTATTTATATACCTACGGGCATTTATATATATTTTTAATTAACCCCCACTACAACCATACACAATCAGATGAATATCTTCGGCTGTTTTAGCACATGTTTTAAAGCATACCAGTTAAACATAGTTAGTCAAATAAAAAATTGACACCCCTGATTTTTTTTTTCCATTCCCTGTTTTGAAAAATGCATCTTATGCAAATGAATCCCTTCTCTTTTTTTTCGGGTGAAGCAAGAGCAAATAATCATTCAGACTAGTTGACAAGTTTATTTTAAAATATTTGTTTCCTCATCCCTAGCAGCATTCATATATTTTTGTCTTTGTTAAGCAGTCAATTCAATAATTGACTGCATTCGACTATTGAATACAATGAAGTGGGATCCAGTGCCAAAGCATCCACGATCCTGAAAATACAACCAAGAGCTCTATTATTACATTCAGACATTTGTAAGACTAGGGTCTTGTGCTTATAAAGGTATAATTACCATATCTACATCATGTCATCAGCAGGCTTGTTTTATCATGCAAATTGAACTCTTTAGTAAAAGCACCCCAGTGCAATACCACACACAGCTGCATGAACTGACATGCTAATGAGACACTGTAGACAAAAGTAAGATAATAGAGGATTTGCTTTCAGGATATACTGCATCAAACCACACAGCCCCATATCAGAAAGCTCTCACTGAATAATACATATGTGAATAACTCTGATTCATTGTGAATTATCTCAATTTTTATAGATGGGTATGCTATAGAATGAAGGCATGAATGAATCTGCATTTAAAGCCAAGTAATACTGAATCAACAGAGGAGCTATTTACATGGTAAATACTGTTATCCGTCTCTGATGGAGGCTTTCAGACCATGAGGATGAAACCCGAGGTTTCCAGCTGAATGCAATATACGCCTTTGGAGTCGCAAGAACAATAAACACTAATGAGTGGTCCATCTCCAAAATATTATTTACAGTAGGGGCATATATGAGCGCATTTAGCCCCTTCAATAGGCCTTGTTTGGTCGCAGCTGCTTTTAAACAGTCTTAGTACCATTTCCTCACATCAGCAAAGTATAAAAGGGGAAATTAAGGCATTGTCGATGGAAGAAGCCGTTCCTCCTCATTCTCTTTCCCAGACACACAGTTGGAGGGGATGAAGCTGGGGATTTGTACTAAAGACTTGAAAGCAGTTGTTGATCAGCCTGTTTTCTCTCTCGCTTGATACAAATTGTATTCTGCATAAACGTGCTTACATGAATATGTGGGCCAGCCGGGAAGCCGGGAAGCCGAGAGAGAGAGAGAGAGAGAGAGAGAGAGAGAGAGAGAGAGAGAGAGATAGAGAGATAGAGAGATAGAGAGATAGAGAGATAGAGAGATAGAGAGATAGAGAGATAGAGAGATAGAGAGAGAGAGAGAGAGAGAGAGAGATAGAGAGATAGAGAGATAGAGAGATAGAGAGAGAGAGAGAGAGAGAGAGAGAGAGAGCTCTTTTGCGACTTGCAATCACTCCTTATGTTCTCTTATCTTAATATTGATATTCATGACCTACTGGCTTGAACTATAAAAGTGAAGAAGCATCGCTGCATGAGTACAGTGGCACAATAGATCTGTTCAGTTTGTAGTGTTAAAGTGCCCCTATTATGCTATTTTAAAGTTTCCTAATGTTGTTTTGGAGTCTCCTACAACAGGTTTACATACATCAAATGTCAAAAAACTGTTTCATTTTCTTATAATGTACATTTGCACATCACCAAATTTTCAGTGATTCTCAAATGACTCGTCAGAAGAATCAATCTTTCTAAACCCCTCCTTTCCGCAAGCTACTCTGCTCTGATTGGCCAGACAGCTCAGTCTGTTGTGATTGGTCTACCAATCACGCGTTGAAAACAAAAACGCCCATTGCCATAACAACGTCAAGTCTGTCCTGAGGCTTCCTACAGCGTAAACTAAATACAGTAACGAACGATGACGTTGATTTTGCAATATCAATCCGAGCGCGAGTGCGATGATGAAACACTGGAAGAACTATCTATTCAACCCGAACCTCCATCGCAAGGACGACTCGAGCAGGACGTTTCTCAGTGATACACTACTCAGTTTGAGGTACATTATGAGATGTTGCAACTCTTAATTTCTCACTATCAGCATTAACAAGTGCATCTCCATCAACAAACCGCTTATTTTACTTGTACTTATTTATTTACCGAGTTTTTTTCTAATTTATTGCGGTGAACATGTGGAAACTGTATCAATAACAGTGCATACATTAGCCGAGCTCTAGCGTGAATGACTGATGTAACATAAACGTTGATAAAAACAAATCTTGCTCCATGCTTAATCTTTCTTCAAAGTGGAAGTGAGAACGGCAGACAAAATTGCATTAATAGACAGTTTTTGGTAATAGTGGCCCACAACTGATAAGCAGAAGTAGGCTATGTCAGTAAGACAGTAATTGATGTGACTTAACCAGTTAGCAGGAGACCTACACAATATAAATCTCAAAACTAAGTATTTTGAACACTATCTTTAAAGAGCAAGCAGTTTGCGAATCCTGCATTGAACTCCGAGATTTGAGAAGAAGTCTCAGTAAAATAAAGGGAACACAGCAAAAGTTTAGGATTATGCTGCTGTGGTATCGTGGTAAAGAGGAAGTTTAACCACTGATTCTTCACATGCTCATCCTTGGGCAGTGGGAAAAACTAGCTTTACCTTCACATTGTAGAGCACAGCGTCTTCTCGACATGATGCTATCCAGTATCCACAGGAATCAGCTGCAGTGCTTGAGGGCGTTCAAGTTTTCCCTGGTGTTTGCACGTGCAATAAGTGGGCGGGCAATATGCTAATGTTTCATCTTGATGTCACAACGAAACGGCTTATGACTCGTTTGAAAAACGATTTATTTAATTGACTCAGAGCTGACTCTTAATTTTGAAAGACAATAACTTTATATACGGTGCACTTCCAGATGTAAAACTTTGCAAGAGGTTTTCATTCACTTGCTATGTTACATACTACATGAAAGGTCATTTTCAAAAATCCATAATAGGGCCACTTTAAAATAAAGAGAAATGGTAGTGTAAGAGGTAGTTCTGTCAGGAAGTCTCAAATTAGCAAGTGTTGCGTAATTATTTGTTAATTTATTAATATATTCTTATTGAAGCTTCTGCTTTAAAGGTCTTTAACATCTATCATTTGTCGCTTCATGTTTGCTTCACCCATTGCTACCAGTTTTGGCCCCATCCTGCTGACCAGGTGTGGGTTCCTCGCCCCCTGCTAACGTTCTCTGGCAGGATCTGACTATTTTGGCAAGAATATGTATGCCAAAGGATATTATTCCAATCACGAGAAAAAAAAAGTTCATTAATATTCATATTCGCTTTCAGTCTTTCTGGCAAAATTAGCATTTTCGAGCCAAGGGTATCTATTTTTCCTATGTTTTTTTTTTTTATTTATAATTTTGATTTCAATTTATGTGTAAATTAAGGGCTGTAGTTAACATAACTTGAAAACACTTTCAGGTTTTGTCCTACAACACAAATTATACACAGTCATAACTCAAATGTGAATTTATTTAAAAGTTGTTGCATTTTTGAAAAATATAAATGGCTAACTATTGGCCAAAAAAATAGGTGTAGAAACAATTTTCTCTTAGAAATTTCTACATTTCACAAATAAGTAAGCAACAAGTAGCAACTTGTTAGTCATGTATGTTTTTTTTTATGTTTTTTATTAGGCCTACGTATTTAGTAGTCTCATATTTAGTTGGTCCGCCCACGGACCATTGGCTGAACGTCTGATGTATATGGCACACTTAACTGGAAACACTTCATGAATTCAAAGTCGTCATCTGATTGGTTGAATTCTACAGGGTTTCCGGGAGACGTGTGTCCCCCTCGTGGAAGAAGCAACCTGTTGTGTTTACAACTGTGACAATGAACGCTTATCAGGATCAACTAAATATTTGATTTTCATAAGTATGTGAAGTTTGAGGCTCCATTGTTGCAGTAAACTTGTACAATGTTCTTGAATGAATCATTTATTAGATGCACATCGGTCTGTTATCGTTTGGACGTAGACATTTTCATGCCCCTAAATATGACGCTAAACAAAACGAACTGTGATTTGTTGCTTTACATCAGGGATCACCAACCCTGCTCCTGGAGAGCTACTGTCCTGCAGACTTCAATTCCAACCCTGTTCCAACACTCATGCATGTAATTATCAAGTAACCCTGAACAGCTTGATTAGCTAGTCCAGGTGTGTTTGATTGGGGTTGGAGCTAAAATCTGCAGGACAGTAGCTCTCCAGGAGCAGGGTTGGTGACCCCTGCTTTACATGTCAGTCAAATGTCCTCTTGGGTGGTCCTTGTCCAATGAAATTTGCGATGGAGTCCAGACCTTCTGCCGTCAGTCTGAAGGTCTGGCTATGCGAGACTACATGTTTAAAAGCATGACTGTAATTTGTTAAAACATAAAACCCACACCTGAGACTGTTAGTCACCAACTAATTTTGACTCTATAAATTCCGAAAAAGAAATTCCGACACATGGCTAGGATCTGTGTGATTGAACAGCTCTATAAGAGCCTCTGCATTTACCGGATCACTTTCACTGTTCGCTTGTTTCTGTTCAGATGTGACAATTGTACTTTCGGATATTCCTGACAGGTAAATAGAGCCAAATGTTTTCTCTCCCCGAGCTGTGCTGTGAAAAGGGAAATCTGAAGATTAATAACTTTAGAATTGAATTTGCCACTTTTTTCTCCATGATGATACAATCTCATATTCTTGGAATGAGCCACTTGGTTTGGGCAATCAGGAAATCTCCGTCCCTGAGATGTGATTGTACATGAGCAATTTCTAGCGGCTGTCAGTGAAATGGTAGGCAGCGTGCCTGTGAATCCTCTCCAAAATAAACCTTAAGGGGTCAAAAAGTGAGCTGATAAAATTGTCATCAGATAGCTAAAAGTTTCACTGTCTTCCTTGAGATTCAGATGGAGAATATAAGAGAGGTGTGAAGGGAGATAGAAAGAGAGGAGGAGGATAAATCCGCTTGCTGAGAGTGTTGTGCATTTCAATCAGCCCCATCTCTAGCCCTCAAGACTATGTTTAAGGTAACACATCCAGAAGGCATTTAACTAATCAGTAACCTCCTCAACTCAGGAAAATCAGTGGTATATTAGATATTTGCAGGATCACTTTGTCCCTACATGAGGGTGTGTGTGTTGTAAATGTTCTATTAAAAAAATTATTCAAGCTGATCACTGTTCCATCACAAATTACCACAAATTTTAGTTTCTATCAGAGACCAAGTACTATCAAAGACAATATTGTATATATTGATACCAATGCTGATATTTCTATTAAGATAATAAAAAATGCAATTGTAGACATTTAGCAATGTATAATAATATAATATAATATAATATAATATAATATAAAAAGCATTTAAAGAAGGGAAAAAACAAAAAAAAACTTAAACCAGCCTATCATGGTTTGCCTGTCAAAACCAAACCAATCTGGCAAGACTGGGAGACCAGAAGTACTGGTTTCAGCAGATATGTATTAACTATTACAGAACATTAGGGCTATGATCTACCATAGTATTTTCTAACACCTTTTTTTCTGTCTTTCTTTTTTTTTACTCATGACAGCAAACTCATGACACATTATTTTTCATGCTATATAAATAATACAAATCACTAGTTTAATCATTAGTTGTTTGGTCTGTATTTTTATGTGCCCCTCTCAAAGCATCAGTAATATAGGTATTGATCATTTTAAATCAAACTTTCCCATCCTCTCCATCACAATTCTTGAATCTTAAGAGTTTACATATAAAACAGAGAGAAACGCCAATGCGCATGACTGCCTCTCTGCAATGCCTTTGTGACACTGGGTGCACAGTTCATTTTACGCTTGCTTTGCCATCAAGTGTGATGAGGTGCCTTATCAACCCTCCAAATCAACCACCTGTGATCTACATCCTCAGGGTGCATCTACTCCATTTACTGGCTTTAAACCCTTCAGATTTAAAGATCTAAGCAGCATCGGGCTGCTGTGAATCACAATTAATCAGGCTTTTGCACATCAGTGTCTCACCTCATCCAGAGGTGCATTAGTTAATTGCTGTGCTGTTTACCCAGATGAGGCAAAACTTACTTAAAGTGGTGCTTTCCCCCCATGCAGCCCCATTAAAAACTCTTAGAAAGGGACCACAAATAAATAGTATTTGTGAAACATACTGTATACGGGGCCTTCCTGTATCACCAATCCTAATGCAAAGTGTGTGTGTGTGGGGGGGGGTTTGGCTTTCCTCCATGGATAAGGTGTACAAGCTGTCGTACAGCAGCTCATCTCCTCACCTCATACTACATGTACAATAGTGGAGCAAAATCAAAATGAACTTGAAAACCCAGAGGGTGAGATTTCATGCTTTGTGACTAAAATAAACCTTTTCATATTTCACAGAGCTTCTGGTTTCATATGGAGTGTGGTTCGAAACTATTAGAACATTTTAAGTGGATACACACATTTTCATTACAAATAATATTTTTAGCATAACAACTTGAATGAAAAGTAGAAAATTATCATGAATGCCATAGTTGAAAAAAAATAAATATATATATATATATATAAAATATTACATTTTTAGTTGTAGTCTTAAAGTTTTGTATAAGAATATAGTAAATCAAGGGGATTAAAAATTATCTCTAAACTTGTGTTATTTGTGTAAAACCTGTCAAACCTTCAATTCTGCTCAAGATTGTTTTCTCTCCTTTATTCTGAAAAAACGAAACCCAGGCCAGAGCAGCCCTCACAAGATGATGAAGTAAAAAATCATTACTTCTGGAGTTTCTGAAGTTTTGCCCACTCCTGTCCCCACATTGCTCAATCATACCCAGCAGTCCGCCCAGTCTCCACTCCACCCACGCCTGTGCTCTCAGCCTTTCACAAGAACAGATCCGAGCCATGTAGATATTAATGCACTGTCAGGTCCCTTCACAGTGGCTGCCCCCAGGACAGAGGATCATCAGTCTTACACCATGGTTTGCAAATTCTTCAATGACCTCCTTCGGCTGGAGGTATTTTGTGAGTTTTCCCCTGTGGCTAATCTAACTTGTTCAGTCAACCCTACTCACTTTACATGACTCACTCTTCCATAGGTTCTTATTTATTATTTTGGAAATCCTACCATGCAAGAATCAAAGAAGAACAAAGAGTAAATAGGCTTAATTTGAGCTTTGTACAAAGTAAAAAAAATCTCTATGTCTAGTTGAAGATACTTCGAACAGCTACAAGCTACTCTTAATTTAAGTCAACCAAAAGTAGCTAACTATGTTGAAGGGGCAATAATCTTTTTAAACTGTCAGATGAGATGTGGCGGATTCTTCATATTCAAGAATTTTACTGTATGTCCCAAGGTTCGTTTTTTTATTTAAACTTATTAAAAAATGTTTTGTTATATGAAGGTCACATTGAAAATGTCTTGGAAACTTTTACCATAATAATAATAATAATAATAATAATAATAATAAAAAATTATGTTTAGGTATATATTTTATTGTTTTAGCCTGGTCCCACCCCAACGTTCCTTAAACTTTTCAAATCCATTATAAAAATATACTAGAAAAAGATGCCAAAAAAAAAAAGAGACATATATCAGAGACTTCTAACTGATCTATTGAACCATCCAATCTGAATGAAATAATTTGCTAAAATGTATTGGACTTCCATACACGAAATAGGACAGTTTAGCATTTAGTGTGATTATTGATATCAACCCAATACAGTAACTCAAAAAGCAGTTAGCTTCAATTATCTATCCATCCACTTATCTATCAATCTAGATCTTCCCTAACCTGTAGAACCTTGTGAAGAGTTCATCTCTTAATCTCTTTAACCTTTAATTTTTCATGGTTCTAAATGAAAAATGCTCCCGACAAGTGTTCTAGTCCAGTGGTGCTGTGGGACAGCTGACATATGCTGAGCACCAGAGCAAATGAAGAGATGTAGCAAAATTGTCAGAATGCGTTAGACTCAAAGCATATCTGTTGTCCCCTGACAGTCATGGTGGACAGACATAACAACATCATGCAAAATTCAGACACAGGTCATGCCACAAGTCCATCCTCGGTTTCATAATTCCGGTGTTTTCCTACACATAGACATCAATTGAGACACTTTTCCCTCTCTATTTTTTCTCCCTTCATACAACCAGCTGTTTATTTTGCCCTCAATAAGCCTCTCATGTCACCAGCAACTGCCGGCTGCCATTCTTAATACAACTTCACACATGCCACGTCGCCCTCGCTGTTGGAACACTCCTTTTACCAGGTGCGTGAGATATGCGAGTCATTTATGTGCCGTCAGGAGACAAGTCTTCAGAGACTCGAGTGTCTTTTCAGATGCTCTACACGAATCACCGCTCTTCCCATTCAGTTCAACGGATGAGCCGTTTGCTTGACATCCTCAACAAAAGCAGCATCTCAAGCCACAAAAAAGTGTTTGTTATTTTTTTTTTACGTATGTCAGAAATAGAAGTGAAGAACAATTTCCTCGTTTCTCAACTACTGTACAACCGTATGGAGTTTGATTAGAGCCAGGCAGAGCTCCTATCTCTCGGCTTGTGAGCAGCTACCTGGGGAGCAGGTAGACGAAGCTTCTGTTAGCCAGTAATTGCACTTCAACAAAACCCCCACTGACTGTAGAAAAATTCCCATCCGCCGCGAGGAGCCATCACCCCTGCTGAGTGAAAACAAGCTCCTTGGTCTACACGGGGGGCAGCTCTCACTCCATTTCCCTTGCGCAGGACAGAACCGCAGCCTCGGCGGGCATATAGATCTTCTCATAGATCAGGCCTGTTTGTGTGATTACTATGTTGATCATTGGAAAATTACATACAATTGCTTGAGAGTGAAAGGCCTCCGAGCGGGAAACGTGAGTGTGGAAGTAAGTACTGGAGCGCTGGAGGGTGTGTGCAGCCAAATTGCTGGTCCTAATGAGAAGACAATATTGAGCAGTACAAATTCACCATCCGAGCTGGCCACGGTTTTGACTTCCCCTCAGAGAACGCAGAGGATATTTGGGGGTGAACAAGCTGGCAATCTCTCCAAGAAGACTGAGGAAATCAGCTGTGAAATGGAAATGCTTGAGTGTATGACAATCCCCAGAGCTGGAACCTATTGTGTCGAGGTTCATTTGTCCAGCAAACATTCATGACCTTGAAATGGGAACAGAGACCACCACTATTAATGAATAATTGACTGAACTTCATCAAAAATGCCCATGGTTATAATTTCAAATGAATCGATTTAGGTGAAGAGTTTTTGATGACTGTGTCCCTGAAGACATGAGGGAAGACGGCGTGAAGTCCTGCAATGAGAACGAAGGTGCTAAATCCACTTTGGCTGAGATAAAAATCACATATATAGATTGAAATCTGCAATAGTGCTGAAAGGTCTTTAACCTTCTCACTCCAGAGACAGAGCCCATCACTTAGAGCCTATTTCAGAATACTCTAATTATAGAGAAAATGTGCAAATTATATACTTCTACATTGATAATTGGATTTCATAAGTTGTATGTAAAGCCTATGCTAATAAGGGTTCGGGGGTTCAAATAATTAAAAATGCCTTATCTGTGAATAGACTTTTCTTTTGACTGAAAAATGCAATCCATTAACCTATACAAGAGGCTCCTACGCACCACTTCTGAACACTGCCCAGCCTCGATTCGCATCTGCTTTTAAACTTTACTCCTATTGCTTATCACTGTGCAACTCAATTGACAGAATCATAAGCATATTCAATTAAAGTCTCACTTAAACACTTTCAAATAACTTCACAGAGTCATGACTCGTGTTTCTTATCTCGAAAGACTCCCCCAGGCCTTGAATATGTAAGTCTCTTGATAAATACATGAATGCATCACTCCATTGATCTTTTTTCTTCATCTTCTTTTTTTTTTTTTAAGTAGAAGACTAACAATTATTGTCACCAGCCACAAAATCTGTGGTGAGCGCAACATACAGCAGAAACAAGATGTTTGTGCTGAAAAGACTAACAGTGACAAAAAGACTAAAGGAGCAGTGCTGTTTTAGTACATTTAGCACCTGGTTCAGAGTATGTGAGCAGTGTTGAGAGTGAAGTTCAAGAATATCACGCATGTGCACATTTGTAATAATCCCTTACGAAAAAGAGATTATTCAAGTGTGCTTTTAGTATACTTCTTTTAAACTAAAAATAAGAATATATACTTTCAGTCAACTTTTTATGTACTTCTCGGAAATATACGTTATGTACTTTTCAGAAAAATACTTAAAATTGCACTTAAATATACTTATACTGACAGAAAGGTCTAAGTATATTTGGACTATACTTGTACGCAGTCTTTTGATCGAGATATACTTAAACGTATAATTAAGTATTCTAAGTATAATTGGCTTGTAGTTTTGTTTACTCTTTTAAGCCTATTAAATACTTTTTTCACATAGTTTTACATACAGTCTTATAAACTTGCATTGTTTAAAATTATGTTTTATAAAGAAAACAGAAATGTTCCTAATTCAGAGTATCTACATTTTTGTGTAGGCTAGTCAATAGTAGAGTACATCTAACATCAGTACTAAGAAAGCAAAAAAAGGATTACTATGACCAGCTATTACAAAAATACAGACATGATATAAAGGGTACTTGGAGGATTATTAATAACGTAATGAAAAATTATAAATACAAAGACTTTCCATTGTGTTTCAAACATAATAACACATCAATAGAAAATAAAGAGGCTATTGTTGATGCCTTTAACCAGTATTTTGTCAATATTGGTCCAAATTTGGCTAATGAGCTACCAAAGTTTAAAAAGGAATATATCAGTCCCACATTTAATAATATTAACACAATGTTTCTTGGAGGAGTATGTGATAGTGATGTTCTAGAAGTTTAAAAATAAAAAGTCTACTGATTGCAATAATATTGATATGGCCCTTATCAAATAAGTCATCCATTGTATTATTGAACCTTTCACCTACATTTGTAATAGATCTTTCTTAACTGGAACTTTCCCTGATAAAATGAAAATAGCAAAGTTGTTTCCAGTTTATAAAAGTGGAGATAAGCAAACACTAACTAACTATAGACCTATATCACTGTTACCTCAGTTTTCTAAAATACATGAGAAATTGTTTATAAATAGGTTGGACTCCTTTCTTAATAAATATGATGTACTAAGTCAGCACCAATATGGATTTAGGAACAACTGCTCCACATCCTTAGCTGTGATGGAGCTTGTTCATCATGTTGCAGCTGCAGTTGACCAAAAACTCAAAACAGTGGGTGTGTTTATTGATTTGCGTAAAGCATTTGACACTATTGACCATGCTTTATTGTTGAAAAAATGTGAACAATATGGTTTGCGAGGGGTCACACATCAGTGGTTAAAGAGTTATTTAAGTAATAGATTTCAGTATGTACAAATTAATAATACACAGTCTGAATTAGAAACACTTCCCATACATCCCATAATTTTATAACTTCTGCAATAGGATAGAGGTTAGAGATCAGTCAATAATGTACAGTAAACTAGATAATACAGAAAGATGACAGTCAAGGCAGCTGAGGATTCAAAGTGACCATGAATCAGAGAGGGCAACACTACAGCCTTGAGGAAAGATTAGTGAGGGCTGTAAATTACTGACCCAACTGACGTATGGTGCAAGGCTGTAACCATGTGGTGGTGGTCGTGGTGGTGGGGGCAATGGTTTTGTTTTTTAGTTATAGGCCTATGTCTAAATATAGCCTACATAGTTGTGAAGCAGTCCATTTAAACTCTTAGCAAATAATATTTAACTTAAAAATATGCACACATTAGTATGTTAGTAAAGTCTAATATGTCAAACATGTAAAAAAAAAAAACTTCTTTCTTTTCTTGGCACATTCAGTTATGAATGGCATCAGACCAGCCTAAAAATGTAAATGTAAAAATGTCTGCCATCCTAACAACAAACAGAGTGTTGCATAATGGAGAGCAGCATTAGGAAATATCAAATATTAGGGGGATAATTTGGCCATTTCCAATAGGGGACTTGTCCCTTTCAATGCCTGTGGTGGTTACGGTCCTGCGGTGAAGGTTATGTGGTATGCTGGCAAACAAAATAAGCATGAGCTTATTTTTATATTAAGAAACACACCTTCAACACACAAAGTTTAATATATCACATGATGAATACAAAATTCCAAGCAAGACTCAACAGTTCTAATCATTTAATTGAAGCTGAATGATTTAAGGCCTGATAAAAAAAATAAAAAAATATGACCAGTGGAACAACAGGGGGTGAATTTAGCAAATATCTTATTAAATGAGTCAGTACAGTTAATTCAATCCAATCTATTATTCCAGCAATCTTCCCTCACTGTGAACTGATGAAGCCTCGAGACATTTTTCAGACTGGTACAGACATACAGTATCAGCTGCCACTGCACGTTCACAGATCTCCGATCACATGGTCAGAGCTATAAAGGCACCATAGAAACACCCAGAACGAGTAATCTATTCCATTTGGTCTGCACTGCTTGACGTCCTTATGCTCATGTGAAATTAAACCTGTAAATCTTTGACTCAAGGTGGCCAATTTTAATAAGATGAGCACACATTACAATGTAGTCCATCTCCCCTGGAGTCTATTTAATAAATAATAGATGCCCTTTGCTCAAGATTGCAGAGAGCAAACAATGGGTTAGCTGAAGAGTGGCAAAGGGCTGAACTCCCTTGTGCTTTACTGGACTGCAATATCCTACTTATTGGTTTAATAAACTATTATGTTTATTTATTAGTCAGGTCCACTTCGCGTGGTTCACCGAGATGCATTGCACATGCTTCTCCACAGTCTGAAAGCATACGTAATCTCTTTAACGTGTTTTGAGAACATATTAGCGGCAAAATAATGTAATCGGATCACCTTAGCACCTGTCTGAGCGCTTCTGGTGTGCAATGCTTTCCAGCAGCCTCTCTTAGAATCTAATTGATGGCTGTTGGGGGCAAGATGACAGGTAACGCTAAAACTGTCACAAGCCTTTGAAGTCTCGCCTCTATTTGTTGAACAGCAACTGATCTCTGACTATATGACGCTAGGGACGGCTGTTTGTCCAAACCTGTCAAGGCTCATCAATCAACTACAACTACAGCTGAGGAGAACTGGATTCAGCATGCGATAATGTATTTAAAAGGATCGCCCAAGTGAAACAGTGTTAAAATCTTATCAGTTCCCAGACAATTGCATGTATTGATTCTGTCTTTACTCTGGGATATACGCCTAAAAAGGACAGAGGGGAAAACAATGTTATGATCCAGTGGTTAGATTTGCAAGGTTAACTGCTTTCCTGATGTAAAGCAAAGATGTCAAATGTTTAGTGATTCATCCGAAACTTAAATCTCCAGCTTTAAGGCCTTAGTCAACTGTAGCCTACCAAATTGACAATGACAGATAGCAATGGCAGTATGATTAAAGCAATTAATTAATATAGTGGCTTAAAAAAAAGGTTGGGGTCGGTATTATATAAATGTAATTTGTTTCTGTGATATCAAAGCTGAATTTTCAGCATCATTACTCCAGTCTTTAGTGTCACATGATCCTTTAGAAATCATTCTAATAAAGCGACTACACTGTATATTTATCCGCGTTTTAATATGTCTCTGGGCAATATTAAAATGGTAATCTTTACTACTTACTGTTCCTAGTCTCTTTTTTAAAAAGCACTGTTAAATGATGTGTTTGTCTGTTTATAATAGCAACCAAGAAAAAGGCTGAGCAAAAAAAACTAAACAAAAACAGATGGTGGTCCTGCACCCCCACGTTACAGCTCACCTTGGGTTGAATGTGAACCGACCTATTGTGAAGGGCATCCCGGGGTTCAGCTCTTCCTTAGACCCTTAGGGACCAGTAGCAGCAACACCTTCATTACTGGTAAATGAGATTTCAATTCTCTTACTAAACTGTAAAATAATTTGTTGCTGCATTAAATTAAGTAGGACTATAATCCAAATGGCTGGTACAGTCATTTCAACTGTTAAATCTTGAGTAGAGATGAAATGCTTTGATTTGTGAAAGTGAAAACTGATACACTTATGTCTTATTGATCACATTTTTTCCCAGTGTAGTTCATTGTAATGGCATTGTGTTTTCCTCTTTTGTGCAGTTTTACATAATACACAAACACTTGTATCTGTTCCCAAGAAAGTGGTGGCTGAAACGTGCAGTAAGTGAAGTATTTAGCCAAGAGACTATCACTGTGCTGAGGGGTGCACAGTCATTACTTATAAAATATAGTAATTATAGTCTTAATGGTGTTTGGCCAATCATAAACCGGACAACAGGCTCTACTCTTCAGCGCAATGACCCCAAAAACTCACACATATCAGAAAACATTTTAAATTCCAAAAACAATAGAACATTAAACACTAACAGATCCCCCCTATATTAGTATTGAGCAGTGGTGGACAGTAACGAAGTAAATGTAATTTGTTACTGTACTTAAGTAGCTTTTTTGCGTATACTTTACTGAAGTATTTAAATTTGGGGAGACTTTTACTCCACTACATTTCAAAGTCAAATATCTTACTTTTTACTCTACTACATTTTCAAAATCAGTCGTTCCTTTTTATTTATTAGTGGATAAAAACGTAACTGGTCAAACGAGCCACCAATCACAGTACAGCGCGCGCGCTTTGTTTTGAACTTGAATTACTAAGTGCGAACCAGAGCCGTTAGAGAGTTGCGAACTGATAGACGGTTGCGACACAGTAGCTGTGTCCGAAACCGTTCACTCACTCACTAATCCCTATATAGTGTATGGCATTTGAGTGCACTATATCTGCAAGGAGTGAACAAAATGGGCGTAATTTCCTATGGGGACATGTCCCACTTTTCAAAATCCCGTTTGTGTGTCCCCAACTTTCATGTTCGTTGTTTATGATTTATTATCCTCACAAGAACAGTCTTAAATGAGTTAAATCAAATCTTAAATAAAAGTCAAGAGTAAATGAGAAAATTAAATGCGTAAGATCCTGTCATCAGCTACAGTTCTTAAAGGGACAGCAGCCAATTCTGTCTATCAGTAAAGTTAACCAAAGAACAAAGGGGAACAGAGCAAATTACTCACTGATCTTGTCTAAAGAACGCTTGTAGCTTTAATAAGGATTAATCTATATTTAATTTATAATTTATGCAGTGCAGACTGTTTGATAACCTTATTCAATTTCTGTATATTTCATAACTGTTAGACAGGAAGCACACAGGTAAATATGGCATTTATTATGGGTTTATGTGAGGATTGTTTAAAGTTCACTTTAAATTAAAAGTTGTATTTTTGAAGCCTAATAAATGTTTCAAATTTGTGTGTGTGTGTGTGTGTTGGGGGGGGGGGGGGGGGTCCTTTTCATGGAGACATCAGTAGCTATATTCATAAAAAATATGCTATTAAACAATTATTTAAAATATACTGTCTTAATGTTGTTTTTACATTACAGTGTAAATTGGGTCTCGCATAATTTCAATTTTATTTATTTTTTTCATTCATTTTAACATTTTTTACTTTATAAAATGATTATCTCAAGTCTTGGCAATAGGCGCCTATTAAACAATAAAAAAGCAAGACATCTTTTTGTTATACATAGTTTCGTAGCTTACTTTTATTTTTGGCAGAATTTATCATTATAATCAACTTTTTGATTGGATTTTGATAATCAATTTATTTCCTGGATTTTGTATCACCATAGTCCCTAAATGTAAGTAAATGCAGGAAATGGGATTCAAAACGAAAAAATGTTTCCCCATTTTGTGGGGGGAAAAGTTACACCCTTGTATATGTATTTAATGGTGTTGTGCAGGTTTATGTGAATGTATCATAACTTTAGGATGTTAATAATTATGACCATATATGCTTGAGAAAAATATATACATTAAATACTGTAAATTTATTATACCTTATGGGAACAGTCCCCTTCCCTCCAAAATTAAACACACAAAAAATGTATTACATTCAAAAAAAAAAAAAAAAAAAAAAAAAAAAAAAAAAAAAATTATATATATATATATATATATATTATATATATATTATATATATATATATATATATATATAATTACTGTCATTTTGTTAATAGATTGGTGTGCCAAGAGTGACATTAGTCTTCAAGTAGACTGAGTTAAGCAAGAGTCTTGTGACAAATTATAATAGGACATTATAGCCATAAAAAAAATCATAGTACTTGGATACTTAAGTACATTTGAAGGCAAATACTTTTGTACTTTTACTCAAGTGAATGTTGAAAGGCAGCACTTCTACTTTTACTTGAGTAATATTTTACCTTGAGTATCTGTACTTTAACTCAAGTACATGGTATGTGTACTTCGTCCACCACTGGTATTGAGCAAAACATATTAAATAACTCTTCATTTTAACATTTGCTCTCCTTTAACAGTCATAAAGCATGCTGGGAATTAGAAATCTGTTGTAACTCATTGTGTGTGAACATACATTCACATTCATCTGGGAAAATGTATGTGCAATATATGTACATAAAGGATAACACATTTTGAATATTACATGTAATGCTATTTTTTTCTTCATTTAAAAATATTGTTTGTGTATTGACATATCATGGTCAGTGCATATATTGCAGTTTATTGAAAAATATAAGCAGTAGTTTCCCATTCATGGAAATGGGTTATGTAATACATCGCATTATATTTTGCATATATCTCTCAAAAAGTACACTATCGTGCTGCGCTAAAGGACTTCCCGTATCATATAAAGCCGTGGTCTAATCTTGTTTACATGAAATAAGCTCCCGAGCAGGTTTAAGCTTACAGAACTGTTGCTATGACAGCAAGTCCAGGATGAGCGTCGAAGAACCAAACAATCCAAGATCATGCCAAATCGTCAACAATCAAATCCAGCTAACTGAGTTAGCGATGTATGTAGAACAAACCCCTGAAACACATTTCAAAGTAGAATAATTGGCTGTAGCTTTGTTTATCGTAAAAAAACAACACAAGTATTTGAACTTAGCATGTTTCCTAAATCTTTGCAAACATACTGTAGTATGTTTATGTTTTAGTACAGTCAAAATTGCAGTGCAGTGCAAAATAAGTGCAGACTCACTGTCACATGTGGTTTCTGTATCACTTTAGTTAGTTAAATGTGTTTGACTTAAAGCAGCACTGTGCAGACCGATTGGTGTATGACATCAAAGCAAAAAAAAGAGAGCTGACGGCTCCGTATAGTTTCGAACTACTCTCGCGGTACTTTGATGTCATAAATGGTAAATGGACTGCATTTATATAGCGCTTTAACAGACCCAATGGCCACCAAAGCGCTTTACATATTGCCTCACATTCACCCATTCACTCACTCACTCATACACCGACGGCGGTGTCAGCCATGCAAGGTGCCATCCAGCTCGTCGGGAGCAGCTGGGGTTAGGTGTCTTGCTCATGGACACCTCGACACTTGGTCAGGTGGAACCGGGGATCGAACCACCAACCTTTCGGTTTGTAGACAACCTACATGAACCACTGAGCCACTGCCGCCCCGGCATAAACTGATTAATCTGAGCAGCGCCGCTCCAAGTCGAACAAACCCCTTGTTTCTTTTGTCCCTGTACATAAGTTGTCATGGTTCTCTTACGAGAGGTACTCTCGTATTGCATAAGTTGCTTACGCTACGGGGTAAAGTAATCTTTTCTCGAGATATTGAAGCCAAAATTTATCCTTAATTTTGCATTTATTTTCAACGCAGTGCAGCAGCCAGCAGACCTAGAGCAGGCCATCTTGCGTGCTCATTGGCTGCCGTGTGGCAACTGCTGCAGCCTACCACTGAGCCTTGCGCGTGACTTTGCACCCTCTACGCATCATAGCCCGCCAGAATGGGGGTGGCTTAGCGTATAAAAGACAGGCTTGGTAGCTGCATCACTGATTTCATCATCTTCAGCGAAGCTCTCCGCATCGCTGGACTCTGAGAGAAGTCATCCGCCGTCGGAACTAGCGACCAGCACGCAGAGGAAAGCGCCTGAAGAAGCCGGCCGTCTTTGCCACCTTCAGCCTTCCGTGCCTGCTACACCATCCGGTGTCGAGTATCCTTTAAGTACTTTTACCTTCGGTGAGTGTTCGCTGTCGCGACACTCTCTCTCTAACTGAAAGAGCGCGAGCGTTTTTTTAAAAATGCCTCGCCTTTCCTGCGGCTCGTGCAGAGCCCCGCTCAGCATCGGAGACCGCCATGTGATTTACGCTCTCTGACTGGGCCCAGACCACGCAGCCCTCGCCCTGGAATCGTGAGGCTGCGTGCACTGTGAAGCGCTTCCGCTGTCGACCCTGCGGGCTCGACTCGAAGCCTTCACCTCGGACGCTGTCACTCCACCCTCTGGACCGCGCAAGAAGAAGCGCCATGCGCAGAGGATGCTGGAGCCTGAGGCCACAGTGAAGTGCTCGCCGGATTGCATCCCGCCAGCCTCACTCTCTCCTTCTCCGCCCCTCCCGGACGCGCAGCTGCCGGCTTCGGCCCTCACTGCCGCCGCCTCAGGGGACGAAGCTGAAGGAGCTTACCCAGGTGACAGCTGTTCCATCCTGGCATCGGACAGCGAGGAGTGGTCGAGTTCTCATCACTCCGCCTCCTCCTCGATCCAGGAATCCAGCAGGACTCAGGCTGGCGTGGACGCTGAGCTCATGCGCCTCCTTTCGAAGGCCGTCGACCAACTCGGCCTGGATTGGTCACCGCCTAAGGAGCCCGTGCCCAATAGGCTCGACGGCTGTTTCCTTCACAGACGCCACCCCCCGCCCGTTTCCAGATCTGTGCCATTTCTGCCAGAGCTTCAAGTCGTGGAACGAGAAAAGCAAGGACCCAGCCGCCATCACGGATTTAAGGAGCGCGACGGATCTCTCCCTTCGTGCTACGAAATCCACAGCTCAGGCAATGGGCAGAGAGGCACCTCTGGCTGATGCTTGCGGATATGAGGGAGTCAGAGCGCTCCGCGTTTCTCTACGCGCCGCTCTCCCCTACTGGTCTCTTCGGCCCAGCGGTGAACGGGATCGTCGACCGCTTCTCCAAAGTACAGAAGACCTCGCAGGCCATGAACCTTTTCCTGCCTCGACGCTCTAGCTCCTCTGCAAGCCACCCACGTGAGCTGCCTGGACGACACGCTAGTCAGCGCCCAGCTCAGCCCCAGCCTCCGCAGCGTCGACAGGGCGGCCACCTTAGATCACGCTCATCTGGACGCAGGCCACCTCCCCCCCGGGGACCCCGACCCAGGATTGCGCTGAAGCCCGAGCAAGCAAAGTCCTCCTAGCAACACCAGAGAGGAAAAGACGGCTAGGTCTCGCCGCGGCCGGACCACCATCAAAATATCTCGTCCTGTCAGTCCCCTCAGAGAAGGCTACTGCAGACGTACATTTAGCACCCAACGAGTCGGCAACACAGCCCGCTCGTCTGCACACAAACGCAGTTTTTATGACGACCCAGAGAAATCTCAGAAAGAGTATACATTCTGGTTATCCGGCTCACGTCGATGGTGTTTTAAGTGTAGAAAAAGTGCCAACAAGTCAGTTCTCACCCCTACACCTAAACACGATGCCCTACGTGTCTCACACACTCACGGAGCCCACTCTCATAAAGCTGGCAAATGCCGCTCGAGTGCTAGATGTAGAAAATGTGCCCACAAATCTGTGCTCACACCTACTCGCTGCCCGCTCAGTTACACGGCAACAGCCTCACAGCGGCCGAGTTATGAATGTAAGTCACGTGCCCACTCACAAGCGCTCACGCTTACTGACAAACACTTCGCCCCAGGCTCCGCTCGCACTAAATATCGTCACAAAATGTTCCCCATTCCCAGTAATCGGGTCATCTCAAGTGATACAGACAGTCACCGCTGTCAGCGAGCCGCCATTCCCGAGATCCGAGAGCGCGCGCGCCTCGCACACACCTCCGGTTCAGTTTCCCGAGCCCACGAAGTGCGGCGATTGGAACCCGGACCCCATTCTGCCCCTAGCTATACATGTAGAAGCATGGAAGGCTATTCCAGGTGTGTCAGAATGGGTGCTGAGCACAATAAGACAGGGCTATTCGCTTCAGTTCGCTCGCCGTCCCCCTCATTTTCGAGCACGGACAGAGACGAAAGTGGATCGCCTCGAGCGATTTTCGCTTCAGCTGATGAAACCAGTGATGCAGCTACCGAGCCTGTCTTTTATACGCTAAGCCACCCCCATTCTGGCGGGCTATGACGCGTAGAGGGTGCGACGTCACGCGCGAGGCTCAGTGGTAGGCTGCAGCAGTTGCCGCACGGCAGCCAATGAGCACGCAAGATGGCCTGCTCTAGGTCTGCTGGCTGCTGCACTGCGTTGACAATAAATTCAAAATTAAGGATAATTTTTGGATTTAATTTTTAACTTCAATATCTCGAGAAAAGATGACTTTACCTGTAGCGTAAGCAACTTACGCAATATTCGTTCCCTCTTCTAGAGAGAACCGAGGTTACGTATGTAACCGAGTACGTTTCTAGGTATGTTCCCATTTGTTGCCATGGTTACTAATTGGTTAATTGTTTCACCGCACCTGTTCCTTGTTTTCTCCCTTCACGTAGTATGTGTATAAGCAGCCCTCAGTTTCAGTTGATCTTTCTTTATTCTCGTCTATGTTTTAAATTGGTTGTGTTACTCCTGTGTTTGTCCTGTTCTCCTGCGTGTTTTTTTTTTTTATTGTTAAATATATTGACTGCTGCGATTAGATCCGGCCTCACAACTCAACCAACCGTGACACTGTATTCGAGGTGTAAGGGAAAATAAAGTTTTACTATAATTACCAAGTAATATTATTTGATTAATTAAATTTAAACTCTTAAAAATAGTAAGTTTTTCAAAACCATATGAAACCAACATGAATCCAAATATTAGATTTCTTTCATAAAGTCACCACAAAAACATTCTTCTTTTTGTATAGAATATTGCTGTATTTATTATAAATGATTTGGTCACACTTTACAATAAGGTTCGTTAGTTAACATTAGTTAACTACATTAGTTAACATGAACTAATAATGAACTACACTTATACAGCATTTATTAATCTTTGTTCATGTTAATTTCAACATTTACTAATACTTTATTAAAATCTTGTTAACATTAGTTCATGCTCTGTGAACTAACATGAACAAACAATGAATAGCTCTATTTCTATTAACTAACGTTAACAAAGATGAACAAATACAGTAACAAATGTATTGCTCATGGTTAGTTAATGTTAGTTAATGCATTAACTAATGAACCTTATTGTAAAGTGTTACCAATTATTTAATATCCAACAATTAAATCAATTCATGATGGACAAAATCAAGTCCAGCCCAACCTTTTTTTCTTCCTTGGGAAGCCATTTCACTCAGAGATACGACACAATAGGGAAGACAAGACTATCACAACTTCTGTTTCATGCTGATTTTAAACTATTTTCTAGATGGATGGTTCTATTTGACATTGATCCATATCCAAAAAGATGAAAAGCACTTCAAAGCCACAATGAAATTAAATTGTCCAAAACACAGTGACCACTTGTGGGCGGGTCTAACAGATGTCGTATGCGCTTCAGCTGAACTCTCAAGAACTGTCATAGAAGCATGTGAATTCTCTAAGAGATGACTTGAAAAATATTCATCATGCATTAATTGAATCAGTATTCAGAAAAAAATCTGAATAGGCTGTGAAATACTGTTGTTTTATGCTCTGTCTTTTCATGTTGTTTGATGTAAAAAAAAAAATGGGTCATGGCAGCATCTACTGGGCTGATGGACAATTTTCTCCAGTTTTTCATCCAGCATATACATGCATTATGAAAGTAAATGACTGCTGATGTTGTCAGAAACTCCCCGTTCCAAAGCCATAGACACAAAGAGAAGAAACATGGCTTCCTGTTGCTAAATATAGTGCAGGCTGCTGACAATTATTCTATTATTAATTCATACCTCACATTAACACCTCACACACTCCACTTACACATCCCAAACATCAGCTGTGAGAAAAAACACGACACATGATTCTTGACACAAGCTGCTGCTGTGTCCTTGTAAACAATTTGTGCAAGCACAAGAGAAATGGATTTCAGTTTCCCTGATGTCTCTAACTGTCAACTCTCCCTTCATGGGCAATTAAAAAGATAAAACAAGATCAAAAGTCAGCAATGCACATTAATTCAGCCAGCTAATAAGAATCCCACACAATCAATACCACACCGCAGGACTCTGCCTTGCTCACCACATTAATGGGGAAAAAAAAAATTTCCTCTAATTATGCATGCAAAATTACACATCTATCTATCACTATTTCGGTTCTGTGTTTAGTGTTTTTTTTTCTGACAACAGTAAAAACGTAGGCTGCAGCTAAGGAAAATTATTGTTATTGCAAAAATTATCCTGGAGGGTTATTATTCATGGTAGATGGTTTTGATGAATTTAAAGGTATACGAATCAGTGCAAAAGCCGACTTTCTCAGTGTATAGCTCAAATTGGTTTTCCTTAACTGCAATACAACTCTATTATGCACAGATTGTATTTATAAATAAGCAGAACATGTTTTCAATTTGTTAGCAGTGTTGGGGGTAACATAATCCAAGTAACGCAAGTTACAGTGCGTAATCAGATGACTTTATCAAGTAATTGGTAATTTACATCATAATTTACTTTTATGATTTCAACAAAATATCAGAGTTACTTTGTCTCTCAGTAAAGTAACTCAAGTAACTTTGTATTCCCATGTATTACTGACAGCTCGTCTGTCCCCATGTTCAATAGAAATTGTGAGTAAGTTACGAGGCGTTGTGTGCGCTGTATGAACATGATGCTTACTGTAGTTCTAGACTAAATGTGAGCAGGTATTTACTCATCTCACTTGCAGAAAAACAAATTCAGTATTCCTCAAAATTAACAAAAATAGTGAAATGAAAACTCAGAATATTACACAAACCTGCAATAATTAAAAATTTAATATTAAATAATGCAAATATACTTTATGTATTCAATCTCACTTTATTAACCAATGTACTGATTGTTCATACAATTTTGAAATACAACAACAAAAATAGGGGAAACTCCTAAAGTGTGCACGCACCGAAATTATTTTAAATGACATTTCAGTCTATAGAAAAGCTGGCCTGAGCAAGACAGCAATTAAATATATGCTTTGTTGTATCTTTAGGGACTCCTCGCTTTCCTTAGGTTTGTGTTGTGTTAAAATACAAAGCACAGCTCATGTAGAGCAAGTTTTGTCTCCTGAGCCTGTCTGATTCACTCTATTTCCACAGAAAGCTGCAGGATCACAAGGATTTTACACAAGGGTATATCAACCATTATAACTTGAGGGGATGTGTCCTCCTTTCAGAAATCTTTTAGAAATGTGCAAGCGGTTAATGGTAATAGGTTTGCGCTCATTTACCTGACCCGCAGCGAATCTATTAGGACTACTTGGTGAATGTTACATCAGCTAATAAATATTCATGAGGCAGACTAATAATGCATCTCCCTAACTTTTTAGATTGTTCCTACACCCCTGGTATCATCAGTTACACCCTCAGGTTTAATTATCTCATTTAGCAAGTCTACTCTCAGGCACATCCCTAGACAAGACAACTAACAAGTCCCTGAAAACTTACTACAGATACAGGTGTGCAGGACTTGATTCATTTTAGATTTTCAAAGACTTAAATATATTCAGTAACACCTCAGTGTAAAGGAATCAGAGTTGTGCATCCTGATGGGATTGTGAAGCACTTCTTTCTGATCTTGAGTCCCACAGTGGCATCTTATGGTTTTAAAGAACTTCTAAAAGAGATTTTGAACACAAAAAAAATCTAAAAAAAACATTAAACAACACCAAAATTTGATAATTTCAGCTGCTTTTTCCTAAATAAATAAAGCAAAATGCAAATAGACATTATTAACATTAAACAGGGAATATGTTCAATACATACAAGCATAAAAGTTAAAACATTTTAAACTGACTGAAATAAAAAAATACACACACAAAAAACTATGCTTGAAACCCCAGCATTTACAGATCACACAAACTACAACAACAACAAACCTCAAGAACTCGTTTGACTTCAAAATGTAATAGAGGCATACAAAGTCAAAGTGAGATACCACTGAAACAAATCTTTAATGGATCTGTCAAGCCATGGATCCGTCAACTGCTTGACATTCAATTCCACTAAAGCAAATTATATTGTGCCAAACGTTTTATGAAATGCTACATCATATAGGGTGACCAGTGATAGAGTGCTTGTTCATCCATTGTGTTGTCATGTCATCTTTTTTGCATCTGGCCTTTCCAGTGTTATTACATAAGTTGTTTTGGTAACACTTTATTTCGATAGTCCACTTTAGACATTCTACTAACTATAAGTAATTTTGCAACTACATGTCAACTAACTGTCATTAGAGTATTAATAGACTGTCTGCTTAATATTTGCTAACACTTTATTTTATTGGTCCCCCAACATATATTCTACTGACTATAAGTAACTTGGCAACTACAAGTCAACGTATTCTCCTAACTTGAACCCTAACACCTAACCCTAACCTAACAGTCAACTACAGTCTACTAATACTCTAATGACAGTTAGTTGACATGCAGTTGAAAAGTTACTTATAGTTAGTAGAATGTCCAAAGTGGACTGTCGAAATAAAGTGGAACCGTTGTTTTTGCAATGCCCGTGATCATAGGATGATCAAAAAGGCCTGCATCATATAGGACCTGCAAACATACTGCGACCCTCCAGGAGCACCTGCTGTGTTCGGAAACCTGTCAAACCTGCCGATATTTCCTCAGAGCAAGTGACTGAGCAGCTGGGGTGCCA
Source organism: Gila orcuttii (assembly GCA_026230005.1). Taxonomy (NCBI): domain Eukaryota; kingdom Metazoa; phylum Chordata; class Actinopteri; order Cypriniformes; family Leuciscidae; genus Gila; species Gila orcuttii. The sequence continues at coordinate 41,162,912 of JAPDVR010000003.1, read as the reverse complement.
TCTGTCTTTCTGTAAATTACCCCCTGAGGTTGTCCTCCCATTCTAAAACCAGCATCTTCAGCTTCTGTGCCACCTTAAAAGCCACATTACATCATACACTTCCCAGCTTCACCACCATCAATTTCCACTAGGTATCAACCGTAAACCCCAACTGCATTGTGTTTTAAACCAACCACAGCTCGATGGCCAACATCAGAAATCTACTCGTAAACCTTTGCCGTACCACGAAAGCCACCAGAAGGCCTAGGGTCATGGAATGGACAAGCTCTTTTTATTCCATATGGTATGAATTCCACTGTTCATGAGCTGCAAATGCAATTGATCTATGAGGCGCGAGTCAAGATATGTGGCCTGGTGGGCAAACAGGTCTGCCGAGCGATATTAAAAGGCGATATTAAAGGAATGATATACATGGTAATGAAACTGCATGCTATCATTTTATAATTACAAATTAAACAAAATATTGAATCATCCATACAATAAAAAGTCCTATCTGTTTTAACTTTTTTATTTAAGAAAAATCGTATTTATAGCAATAATAATAATAATTAATGAAACTAATACTACTGAAAATTTTATATAAGTTGTAGACTTAAAAATCATTTTGAAAAATTGTTGAATCATGGAAGCTAAATATCGTGCGAAATCCGACTAGCGAATCAGTTTCTAAAATCATTGTCTCCGTTTCTGAGAGTGTATAGCGGCAAAACTTTAATAAAATTCATAAAATTTTCTCAGAAACGGAGACAACGATTTTAGAAACTGATTCGCTAGTAGGATTTTGCACGATATGAGAGAATACTCACCCTCAAAGTTGTCGATGTAGGTCGAAATATATAATTTAAAGCCCTTCTCTTTCTTACTCTTATGTGTGACAGCTAACTGCCTCACAGTGTTGTTAACATCATTCACGTTAACCCCAGGAAGTTTTTGTAAACAGCGAGTGTAATTTGCCATTATCTCCACCTAATGCAAAACCGGCTTCTGACGCAGCACCGGATGTAACTGGGCGGGCTGAGACAAAACGCGGAAGCGATCGTGCATACAGCCTATTCCAAGCAAACTACACTACCAAATATAGTGCACTACATTACCTATACACCCCCTGGTCAAGGACTATGAGTACACCTGTTTCTTTTGCATTGGTGAGGTGTGAATGTTTGAATGTTTTGAATGGACACCCAACCATGTCCTTTGAGTCCTTTCCTTAGGATGCGTTAAGTGAGTTAAGTGAGTTTGTTTTGCCAATTGTATTGTTTGAATTTGCTTATTTAACGAGTTCGTTTGCCCATAGAATCTTTAAGATATTAGGTTAAACTTATTTGGCTTGCTGTCCACTGGAGAGGGGCTCGATGAAGCAGCTTCAACTCGAGCTCTGATATACCCCCCCCAGTGGCTAAATGTAGGACCTGATAAATAAAAAGGGCAAGGTACCTAAGATGAAGGTGGAGTTTGGGGAGGTGGAGGGATACTGGAACAGCTGATGCTAGGGAGAGGTAAGCGGCTGCTTATATACTCAGGCTGTTGATTGAAAGATTAGATTGGCTCGCTCCTCCCTAACTTACGTTTAGGAACTTCATTTTAATTGTTTGGATTGGATATTTAAGGCATGATTTTGGCCCCTGTGCTTGCGCTGGCCAGTGGATAAGCAGCTAATGGGTTAAGATGGCAGAAGAAGACTGTACATTCTCGAGATGGACGTATGCGCATTACTTCGAGTTTGTCAGAGATAAGGACAAGAAGAACGTAATAGTCAAATGTAATCTTTGTCTAAAACCGAAAGAAATATCGATGTCGTGAAATTACAGTTTACATACAGTTCTGTTGTGTCTAATATGAATAGACCCAAGCTATTCCCAGATATTGCCAGATAATCACTTTACCTCTACCATACTTTTAACAGACTTGGATCATTTGTGATTATGTCTGTCATCCTTTCTTGCATTGTCTTGAGCCTTCACTTTGCCAATTATAATGCTATATTGTTAGTAGCCTGGATAGCCCACAGTCATTATGCTACGTCATATCGCCTTCTACTGGATGTAAAATGCTCTGTAGTACATTTTGTCATTTTAGAATGTTAAGTTCTACTTCTGTAGGTTTTTTGGTGAAAGTAACTCAAAAGTAATGCAGGAGTAACATACAGTAACGCATTACAATTCTGAGACAGTAACATTGTAAGGTAAAGAATTACTTTAAAATAACAATAACAAATAATTTATAATGTATTACAGTTTGGAAGTAACTTGCACAACACTGCTCAAGACTTCAGCATCCTGAAATTAAATAAAAGAGAGCAAAGGACTGGTATTTGTCCTGTGTTTTAATCAGACACGCTAAGTTTCTACAACTCCAATGAACTTTGGATATATTTAACATCTGATATCCAACAAATGGTCCTTCGAGCCGGAGGTAGAAATTTGGTGGAATTGATTACCATGCAAGACCTGCAATCCAACGCAGCCTAAGAATGAGAAGACATCCTGCCCGTTTTGCGGACTGTATGGTGAGAACGCACTCCTCCTCCTTCCCCTTCATCACCAACACTAGTTGTAAGTGATGATCCCCAAACACAGTATGGAAATCCATCTTCTTTAAGACCTGCTCCATGCTCATCTGCTCAATGTGAACAGTTTCAACATGATTTACTGGATATGGATGTTAAACAAGAAATACTTGGACTTAAGGGTATGCTTGGTGAGATGATGTCTAGAATGTCACAGTTAGTAGTTTCTTCTAAACTTTCTTTTGAGTCTTTTGATGATGATGATGATGATGATGATGATGATGATGATGATGCCTTTGCTGATACATCTATTTTCTAGAATTGTGTGCATGTATTAAGAAAGCTGAACAGAAACCTACATGTAAGAAAGGTACTGTAACTCCTCAACTGTTCCTTCACCGCTTCCATTGAGTAGGCCTAGTTTTCTGCCTCTTCCTCCTCCATCATTGTTACGTAGTCCACCTCAACAGTATGTACATACATGATGCAACATCACAACTACAATTGAGTATGTTACAGCCTTCTATTGTTCCATTGGTTCCTGAGCCCTCTAATTGTTATTCAACAATGTACAAACATCCCAGGTGTTGTTTCAACCAGCTGGTTCACCACAACCAGGTTTACCATGTAGCTCTTTTTTCATTCTATGGTTCATACTCCGTTATCCTTACAAGTAACATCAGCACAGTTACCTCCTCAGCCTCAGTATGCTGTTTCTCAATATTCACAGCCATTAGGACTATCTTCAAGCTTGGCGATTCCTCATGTATTCTCAGCTAATGGTCCTTATATTCAACCACAGTCTGTAGGTCAGTCAGGAAATCCATTTGTACAACATCCTTCTCCGTATATTCAACCAATTATTCCCACTACCCAGTTAACTACAATTCCATTTATTCATCCTTATCCATATTCCCAGCCATATTATGTTTCATACCCTGCTCCTTCATATCCTACTTCTCGTGTTCAGGGACCTCCCTTTCCTTTCTTGGTGAATCATGACCCCCATGAATTTGCAATGTTGCAGTTAGTCTTGACAAATTTGTTGTCACCTCATGACATATCTTGTTGGACCATTTAAAATGTTCTATTGCTCGTGATCTAGCTTTAGCTTATGCTAACGATCCTAGGCCTTACAGTATGGCCCTTTTTGCACTACAACAGGAATATGGGCAACCTCACCAACCAGCTTTGTGAGAAATCAAAGCCATTCTAGCTCTTCCCAAGGTGAGACAAGGTGACAGCAGAGCATTTAGTAGCTTCGCACTGAAGGTTCGAACTTTGGTTGGCATGCTTTAATCTTTGGCCCTGACAAAGCATGCTTCAAAAACCCAGCTGTGTGGTATTCGTGGTGTAAAACAAAGTTACCCTGGACTGCTTTAATGCTGGCCCCTCGTCAGGACACTCTCGAGAAAACTCCTCGGGATGACAAGACTGCACGTGCGTTCTCAACTTAGATGATGTGGAGTGAAATAGCAGCGGTTTCTTACACAACTTACAAATTACGTTGTTTTTGCCACCTTTGGCTCTCCAGAAACCAAAGAAACGCCACACAGCACTTTTAAGATGTTTTCAATATTGATTAGAAATGTTTCTTGAGCATTAAATCATCATATTATAATAATTTCTGAAGGATCATCTGACACTGAAGACTGGAATAATGATGCTGAAAATTCAGCTCCAACATCACATGACTAAAATAGGAAACAATTGTTTTAAATTGTATTAATATTTCACATTCCTACTTTTTTTTCAAACAAATTCAGCCTTGGTGACACATAAAACATTAATAAAAAGAAAATCTTACCAACCCCAAACCTTTAAACAGTGGTTTATTTTCTTTCTTTATTTATTATGGTTTTTTTTTTAAGTCAGAGTCCTCCATGTGTTTTGTGGCATTAGGTGTCCGTTTACAAATTCGTGAAAATAGACAGCTAATTATTGTTACTATTAGTCATCAAGGAATACAGGTTAAGCAATTCATGCCTCCATTTAATGAATCTGTGCTCAATCAAAAGCATCTTCAATTTGGGGATTGAAAGAACACCTGCTTTGTTGTTTTGACCACTGCTAACCAAGTTTTGGTGTCTGATTAGAGATTACAGTAACCGCTCCTCTCATGATAGAAAGGTGCTGAAGAGACTCGTGAACTTCAGGCCCCTACTAATTATTTCCACATCAAACAAGAAGTATTGAGTGCCAGAGACATGTTGGGGGCTAGACTATAATTATTACTACACTCTAGAAGATTAATGGGCCACTACCTAGGATGAATCTTGCCCAAGAGAAAGAAACAAAACAGGGCAGCACAGCACATAGTAACAGGTCCCTGCGTTATGTGCTCCAGCAAAATCCATGTGTATTCATTTTACCACCCAGAAATAATGTAATGCACAGCCTACTATGAAATGGGGCGTGTTTATTCCTTTGGGAAATCTTGTGTTGTTGCACACTTTTAACTCAATGGATATGGGAAGGGTTTTTTTGCAGCCAGTGTTTTAAATGAAACTCCAAGACTCATCAAAGATAAACTATAGAGCTGGCTAACAAGGAAAACCAAAGAAAATCCCAGTCTTTATATAATGAGCACCGCACCTCAAGTAAGCCTGGTAATTGCCATGAGATAGACCAGCGGTATTAGTCCTTAAACAAATTCAGCATCAGATGTGCCTTACAGGCTTGTGCTACACATAATATTTCCATGTCGAGATGAAGTATGCAGTGCCTGCAATGTCCCTGTTAGGATGCCCACTGGGGCACAAACAAATCCCCATCCATCATTCTCCTCTCAGACATTGCTGTTTAACTGTTAAACAGACCCTTTATCAACACTGACAGGCCCAGCACGGTGTTAACAGACGCAGGCTATCTTTCCTTCTGGAAGGAAGGTTGGATGTTTGGAGTGTAGAGGATCCAAAACACACTACCTGGCATGATGAACTGTAGAGCATGTATGCGTCAGAGATGGAAAGTTCATCAGCATCTGGATCCATTTGTCAAGTATCACAAAAAGACAACTTTTCACTTTCACTGCACTGAAATACTGATCCGAGGTAACTTACAGTGTTTGAGACACAAAGAGTTGACTGTATTTGACAAATAAATTTCATTAGCTCTTGGTATTACATCTTACTATACTAGTTCATCCATTATCCCAGAATTTGTATTAAGTTTGGAATTTTTATCCTAAATTGTCTCTCCTTAACCCTGAAATAACATAACATTCTCATATTTATATTTATGAGGTCAAAAACTTTGATTGGACAAAAACAGCACTTGACGTCATACTTAACTTATCTATAACTATCTATAAAAGTTTTCATGTAGATCTGCTTTAGCTCTTGTACAGTAAGTCAATATTGTATCTTAAACAACATGATGAAGCCTTGGGGAATGCATGAATTGACAAAAATGTATACTGGAAATGCAGTCACTTTGGATAAAAGTGTTCAACAAATGCATAAACTGACATAAAATGTGTGAATACTCTTCTCACTTAAGCTGCCATGTTTACCGTTTAACATTTTAATTTTGTGAGTGTTTGGCAGTGTTTACACCAAATAAAAAAGGTAGAAGCTATTTACAACAAGTAGATTATGTTTGAATCTAAATAGCAACAAAAGGCAGCTTGTTTACACTATAAAAATAATCTATCACTATTTGCATTTAGTAGTAACATGCATCGATGTCACTAGAAATTCATGGATGGAAGATTAAGCCTGTTCTAGGGAGTATCTCTGAAAAGCCTATTTTTAAAGACCTAAAATCATGTTCTTTTAGGCTAACAACGAGTGTAAAATCGAATCAAAAATCGAATACCTATTTCAAAGTTTGTGTTAGACACAGATCTAATATGATAAACTTAAATTATATACAAATAAATAAATAAATAACGTCTCGGTTACGTATGTAACCTTAGTTCCCTGATAGGGAACGAGACGCTGCGTCAAGCTGTGGGAACGCCCCTGCGTTGTGCGTCATGAAGCACGTATGGAATCAGTCCAATGGAGAGACGGAACGTCATAGGCGGGTGACGTCATCAACCAGGAAACTATAAAGCACCCCCAAAACACAAGCGCGACAGCTTCTGATAGGCCTGAAGGAAGCGCTAACGGGCATGCTGGGAGTATGGCAGAATGACGCAGCATCTCGTTCCCTATCAGGGAACTAAGGTTACATACGTAACCGAGACGTTCCCTTTCAAGGGAACTCGAGCTGCGTCAAGCTGTGGGAACGCTAATACCCACGTCGCCATAAGAGCAAATGACCGTCATGTGAGAACTAGCGCACAGAGGACGAGAGCACCTGCGCCCCAGGAGTGGAACTTAAGTCCAATTCATAGAACTTAAATGTATGCGGTGAGGACCACCCAGCCGCATCACAAACATCACTTAGCGATACTCCTGACAACAAAGCTTTAGAAGCAGCCATACTCCTAGTAGAGTGGGCTCGTACAGCCAAAGGTGAAGGCTGACCAGCCGACTCATAAGCAAGTAAGATGGCCTCAACCACCCACTTGCTCATTCTCTGTTTAGACGCGGGACCCTTTCCTGGGTGGCCCAAAGCACACAAATAACTGTTCTGATTTCCTCCACAGGGCAGCTCTGTGGACGTAAGCGTCTAACGCCCTAACCGGGCAGAGAAGGTTAAGTTTCTCCTGATCTGACGACACAAATGGAGGAGGGCAGAAAGCCTGCAGCACTGTAGGTCTAACAACATTAGTAGGGACCTTAGGGACATAACCTGGTCTAGGATAAAGAAAAGCCTTGACCATGCCAGGGGAAAACTCCAGGCACGAGGGTGCAACCGACAGAGCCTGCAAATGTCCGATTCTCTTAAGTGAGGAGATTGCAAGAAGAAAAAGAGATTTAAAAGTGAGAAATTTCTCAGAAACTTCCTCAATAGGTTCAAAGGGGGCCAAAGAAAGGCCCTCTAGCACAATGGCCAAATCCCAAGTCGGCACCCTCGTACGAACTGCAGGCCTCAGCCTCAAAGTGCCACGAAGGAAGCGAGTTATAAATGGGTGTCTGCCAAGAGAAACTCCACTGAAAGGGACATGGTAAGCAGCTAGTGCCGCCACATACACCTTTAGTGTGGAGGGGAATAAACCTGCAGAGAAACGCTCCTGCAGAAACTCCAGCACTGCACCCACTGGGCAGTTAACTGGGTCCTGCCGGTGTTCTGCACACCAAGAAGTGAAAAGTTTCCACTTCAGGGCATAGAACTTCCTCGTGAACGGAGCTTTGGAGTGAAGGATGGTCTCAACAACCTCAGTTGAGAGACCAGATTCTATGAGCTGGGCCCCCTCAGAGGCCAAGCCCACAGTTTCCACAACTCTGGGCGGGGGTGGAATACCGTACCGCCCTCCTGAGAGAATAGATCTCTCCTGATCGGAATCTCCAAGGGAGAGCCGTCCAGAAGAGATATTAGGTCCGCAAACCATACTCGGGCCGGCCAGAACGGGGCTACTAGAAGTAGGCTGACCCCATCCCGGCGAACCCTCTCCAGAACTCCTGGTAGCAGAGCAATCGGGGGAAAAGCGTACAGACGTGACCTCGGCCACGGCTGTACCAGAGCGTCCAACCCCAGAGGGGCTGGCTGACTGATGGAGAACCACAGATGAGAGTGCGTTGTCTCCTTGGAGGCGAATAGGTCCACCTCGGCGCGACCGAAACTCAACCAAAGGAGCTCCACCACCTCGGGGTGGAGTCTCCATTCCCCCGGCCTCGGCCCCTGCCTCGACAGGGAGTCTGCTACCACATTCAAATAACCAGGAAGATACATAGCTCTCAGAGACAGTAACTTCCCCTGGGACCACAGGAGGATCTGACGGGCCAACTTGTAAAGTGGACGCGACCGCAGGCCCCCCTGATGATTTATATACGAGACCACGGACATGTTGTCTGACTGAACTAACACATGATGACCTCTGAGGTCCGCTAGGAAATGTTTCAAAGCCTGGAACACCGCCAACATCTATAGACAATTTATATGCCATGATAGATGATGGTCCTGCCACAGACCTTGCGCTGGACGACCACTCATGACCGCCCCCCACCCTGTGAGGGAAGCATCCGTCGTTAGCGTTACGCGACGACAAAGAGCCCCCAACACAGGCCCTTTGGATAGGAACCAAATTTCTTTCCACATGACCAGAGCACAAAGGCAGCGCCGCGTGACTTTGATCGTGCGGAGCGGATTTCCCCTCAGGGAGAATCCCTTGGTCCAGAGCCACCACTGTAGTGGTCTCATGTACAACAGGCCGCAAGGTATAACGTTGGACGCTGCTGCCATCAGATCCAACAGTCTCTGAAACTGTTTTACAGTGAGTAGGTGGCCTAGCTTTACTTGTTTCATAGCTGAGAGAATGGAAGCGATGCGGGTCGGAGAGAGTCGCGCCCGCATCGAGACCGAATCCCAAGCGACGCACAGAAAAGTGGTCTTCTGAGAAGGAAATAATACACTTTTCTTTGCGTTCAGCCTCAACCCCAACTTTCTGATATGAGCGAGAACGACATCTCGATGCCGAACCGCCATCTGCTCTGTCTGAGCTAAAATCAACCAATCGTCGATGTAATTGAGGATACGAATGCCCTGAAGCCTCAGGGGCACTAAAGCTGCATCCATGCATTTCGTGAAAGTGCGGGGAGATAAAGCTAGGCCAAATGGAAGAACCTTGTACTGGTACGCCTCGCCCCCGAAGGCGAACCTCAGGAACTTCCTGTGTTGTGGAAGGATGGAAATGTGGAAGTACTCGTCCTTTAGATCTATCGTGACAAACCAGTCCTCGGATCTGATTTGTGACACGATCTGCTTGATAGTGAGCATCTTGAATTTTAGCTTCCCTACCGAGCGATTCAAAAGGCGCAGGTCTAAAATTGGACGCAACCCCCCATCCTTCTTTGGAACGATGAAATATCGGCTGACTCCAGACTGGGAGGAGGAACCCGTTCTATAGCCTCCTTTTGAAGGAGCGCTTTCACCTTTTGTTCCATTACCAGAGCCTGCTCGGGGCCCACCACTGTGGGCAGAACCCCTCTGAATTTTGGTGGACGACACCTGAATTGGATAGCATAACCCTTTTTTACTGTGTGTAGAACCCACTGAGATATTTTTGGAAGGCTTTTCCACTCTGCCAGAAATACTACTAAGGGTACCAGTCTCTCGAGACTGGCCTCTGGTGTAACTTGAGCAGCAAACACAGGGCCCTGTAACGGCGCACCGGCAGGGAACAACTGGCTTAACTGCTCTGAGACCCCCCTCAGAGGGGGCGAGCGTCCCTCGGGAAAACGCTCGCTGGGACCGTCTGTGCCCCGGCATGAAGGCGGGGTTGGCAGAACGGGCCCCTGAGGGCACCGAGGAAGAGCGGGCACCGTGTAATGCGGTGAACACCTCTCTCCCACGGCAGGGACCACCCTCAGCATCCTGACGCCAATGGCGCAAGATGGACATCGTATGCAGGCACGCCGAGGCTTGACCGGCCGCCGAATACGCCTTACCCACTAAAGCTGATGTACTTCTAAGAGGCTTAGAGGGTAAAAGTGGTGCTTTAAAAGAGGATGCAGCCTCAGCAGAAAGATGACTAGCAAGCGCCTCTTCTGCTTTGGGCTCGCCCCATAACCATGAGATTTAGCCCCCACAATATTTGAGTAAGTGGAAGTTTGAGGGCTAAAAATACGATAGGACACCGGCTTCTTCCATGATCTCGAAACCTCTGTGTGGAGATCAGGGAAGAAGGGCAAGCACCGGCGTGGAGGTTGAGAACGGGAAGGCAAAAATCTTTCATCTAATTTAGATTTTTCTTTAGACTCCTGCCTAACAGCTGGCCACTCAATGCTTAATTTAGAAACAGCACGAGTGAGCACCTCCATAAGCTCCTCACTTTCGGGAGAACGAGATGGCGAATCGTCGATATCTCCCGCATCAATACTAACAACATCCAGCTCCTTGGAACTGGATAGTTCCAATACTGGGGTCTCAGTTCGGGGGGGAAGAAACCGCAGAGCGTGCTTCCGAACCCGAGACTGAGGCACTGGATCTAACAGGTAAGGGCTGAGATAGGGCAAAGCCCGTCTCAAGCCCCGCTGTTAGATCCATCTGCGATCCCCACGAATGACGTCGCCTCAGCCTCGGCAGAAGCGGGACCCGATCCGCGGGGATCGCGAACCGAACCACTCTCCTCAAAGAGTGATCGGCGGGAGCGGAGCGTTCTAAGAGGCAAACGCTCGCAATGCTCACAATCAGCCCCCTCGAGAGCTGACTGGGCATGCTGCACTCCCAAACAAACAACACATAGGTTGTGTGTATCCCCGCCCGTTAAATAGCGCGAGCAGGGAGGAACACACTTCCTAAACTGTTGTTCGCTCGCCATTGTCTCTTAATATATATATATATATATATATATATATATATATATATATATATATATATATAGTTTTTTGAAATAGTGAAACTCCTGCTTAGTGACAGACAAAAACATTTGAGACAGATCCACATATAGCGCTTACTGAAGGCATAGAAGCTGTCGCGCTTGTGTTTTGGGGGTGCTTTATAGTTTCCTGGTCGATGACGTCACCCGCCTATGACGTTCCGTCTCTCCATTGGACTGATTCCATACGTGCTTCATGACGCACATCGCAGGGGCGTTCCCACAGCTTGACGCAGCTCGAGTTCCCTTGAAAGGGAAAGCCCAATTCATCCAAAACAAACAAAATGCACAAATATGGATGCATTATGTAGCCAAAAAACACTTGCAGTCCATATTATACCATTAAAAAAAAACTTTTTAATTTTAAGTTTCACCTTTTTGTTAATTGTTGCTCAAAATTAACCCACAAATTCACATACACAGAAAATCCTAAACAGTTTCATCCACAGTTGGTAGGCTATTAATGAACAAAGTAAAAAAGAAAAAGAAAAAAAAAAAGGGTAGAGTAAAATAGAATCTGATAAGACCTAACACAGCATCTGACCGTTTCTGTAGCTACATAGTTCAGGATAGTTAATTAAAATTACTCATGTCCCTAATGTTGTTCCAAACTTGAACTAATTTCTTAATTCAGTGGAACTCAAAAGAAGATCTATCCATCCATATATTTTTTTTTTATCCATTGCTTTGTCTAAACAGTGAAAGTCAGTGGAGCCCACATTGGACCCCTAAATTGGAATGTCATTCAGGTTTTGGATGACATGACGGTCAGTAAATAAACAATATGTACCACATAATTCCACACTGTTTACTTAGCATTAGCATACAAAACACAGGGTTAAAAGCAGTGCTAACCCTCTTTGAAAAAAAATAAAGGGTGAAATGTTTCTTTAAAAGTGCCCTAAAAGTATTTAAAAAATAGACTGTAACCCCATGTTTAAAAAGACGGTAACCCAGAGTTAAGTGTAGTGTGAAAACTTTTAAACTAACATTGAAAGCAATGTCGAAATGGTTTGTATTTTTTGATGATGACTCTTCCCAATACAAGGCCATTAGCTGCAGTTGCTCTATTCCTGTTGACAGAAAGAAGACTGGATAAACATTTGACATCTGTACTGCATTGCAAATAGTTTTCCGTTTGGGGTAATATGGATCCCCGAAGCAAAGAAAAATGTGTCCCCCAGCACTGGAACTTTCGGCTTTTGATTATATTCATGCAATATCGAAAACTCTACATGGTTTTCATGAAGCACATACTGACTCTCCACTATTAAAAATCTCAGTGATACCAATCCAGCAGCACCATGCCCAGACTGTTTAGCAGTTACTGTCAGCTCCTCTAATGTGAGTCAGTTGCTATATCGATATTGATTAGCCTTCCTTGGTATTCCCTTTGGCGGACTGTCTGTCGAAAGTCTCTACTGTAAGTCATCGCTCGCCTACATGTCAATTAGATAGTAAGAGGGCAAAAAAAGCTGTCTCAATAAGAACGGATGGGCTGAAAAGTTTAACAGCTCACCACAACTTTACAATCCCTGCCTGGCACCAGAACAAGAGGTAATCTGAGGCCACGGACAATACTGTGGAAGAAACAATTACAGATTAAGCTATTAAATGTACAACTGAACTGAAGATAAAGACAAATTCCCCTCAGTAGGAGAGAGAAAGCAATAGAAAAGTATGAAAATCTATAAATACTTTCACTTGTAGGCTTTTTTGTAGCTCTTATGAGGTGTGTGGGATTTACATACTGCTCAAATTGGGATATAAGTCATGTTTGTAACGTTACTTAGTTTGAAAATTCTCTCAAATCTGAAAATTCTGTCACTGTTTACTAATGTCATTCCAAAGCTGTATGCTGTTTATTTATTTATTTATTTTTTTCAGTGGAACACGAAAGGAGAACTTTTGAATCTCCACTTTGAGCTTTTCAGGCAAAAGTGCACAAAATGATGACTGAATGTTTCTTATGTGGCAGAACATACTGTAACAACATAGGTGGAATCTGTGATTTTAGAGTTGCAGTCTTGCATGGTTATTATTAATAATAGTCATACAGACGATTTTGTGATCATTTTACCTATTTTGGAGCTTGACAGTTCACAGTAACTTATTAGCTACCCTTATATGAAAAAGGTCTATGTGAAGATTTTCAAAAAATAGGTTTTTATTTTACTGTGCTAATGCCTGTAACTTATGTCAATAAATTATGGGGCAAACTATTGTTTTAAATTACACCTTTTTCACAAAAAGTAAAAGTGAAAAATGCTGAGCTAATGAAAAGAACTTTGTAAATATTAGTCATGGTACTTTAGTTCAGTCAGCAACTGTTTAAACATGTATTAGGGCAGCAGACAGGTCTGTTTGGCTCTGGAAGAAATGTATTTCCCCATAATTGATTCATAATTGATTTGGTAAATATAGTACACCTTTGTGGTCATATATATCACGGTTTCCTCTTACAATTGTTGCTGTGGTGTGGAGTACTTATGGACAATCGCTGTAAATATCACTTAAGAGTGAAATGTAATTACTGGCTACAGGAACCAGTGCTGGTCACATCCATTCTGCAGATGAACCTGACAACTGCACATTGCATTTGGCCCTATGAGTGGAAACAGCCCAGGGTCTCAATTTACAGACCAGTGAATTGTTGCACTCTCAGCAGTACCAAACATATAATGTTGGGCCATTTCTTAGCACACAGCTTTGCTTCCTCTAAAGTGTTTTTAAGGCAGGCAGGAAAATGATTGGTTAATAGAGATAACCTTTTTATTTCTGCTCGATGAACACTTCTGAGTAAGCAGAACTCCTATGTGTGATATCTTAGAAAAATGCTCCTTTAACGTCACAACAAAATAAAATAAATAGATGTACATTTGCTGAAGGAATGTGAGTGGTGCTTGACTGCATTCACTGCCTTTGGTCAGAGAAGCATAAATGAACTGTTGAACTGTCTTTTGTCAATAGTGTAGATATGTATGAAGCACTGCTCACACAGAAGTCATTTTAAACCAAGCAGCTTTCTGTTGTCCAACAGAGTGAATGGGTGTAACCAACTGGTGAATGTGATTTTGCCAAGTAAGACATGTTCCTGGATCAACATATTTTGTTGATCCTGGAACAGCATTCCTATCCGATAACATAGTCCTAACCCTATCCCTACCCCTAAACTTAACCCTATAACTTATCCCTAACTCAGAGGGGAATGATAGGTGAATAACACTGATGTAGAAGCACCTAACCTTGGTTGTACTGTAAGCCTAAACTTTACATAAACTGTAAACTAGTCCCTCAAATCTGATTGGTTTGATTGGAATGTTTTCCAGGATCAAGAAAGAGGTTGATACAGGAACGTGTTGTACTTGGTGAAATCACGTTTACCGTGACCTACTTTAAAAAATCTGCAGGGGAAATATTTCGCCCTCATCCATTAAGGAGTGAGTCATTGCTTAGTGTTTTCTATGGTCTTGGTTGCTTACTGGTCCAAGTGAAAAGAGCATTCCCTAAACCACTATGATATTCTCGTTACTACAGTAGATATGGCTAACCCTTAGTAAGCACCACCACCACTAGTAATAAACTTCTAAAGGATTCCCAAATATTTGACGTTTCCTGACATGGTTTTACCAGCATATTGTCAGTGGTATCATATCCTCATTTGAGACTTGCTTATGTAGCAGAATAGTGGTTCCATTATAAGGAACTCTAGTGGCATGAAGAGTCAAAGCAATCCTCTCAGATAATCAGTGTAAGTGAACTGCAAGCAAATGTAAAGTGACTGTGAGTGTGGCTTCATCCCTCTTGTCCGGACTGTCCAACTGAGTAAGGCACAGACCTCTTCAGATTGACACAGGTGCGCCCGGCGCACTGAGTGCAGGGCACACAGCCAGTCTTTAATGAATTGGCTGTGCGTCACCAGCATATGGCCACGTTCCAAGGCTAAGCTCGGGACGCAGCCCTCTGTTCTCATCACTGAATCTCTGACACACGTGAAAACGCCAGCCTGGCGGCATCAGACGAATGCCAGTGCGGCTTGGCTAGATGCTGTGATTGCAACGAAATGGCGGCCTGGCAGAATCACAAGGACGGATGGCACTTTTTTCCTTCAGCATCTCGTCTCATCAAGAGGACCATTAATATACCCAGATGAGGAGCTGACCTGAGGGCGGCGTTCAGACACACTGATCACACTAACTGTCAAAGGTGAGAACAACAGGAAGTGGTGGCCTTGGAAACGCAGTACAGCCCGTCAACTGCAGTGCATATTAAACAGAAGTCAAAGAAAGAAAATCTCATAATGTTCTATAATTAAGAGATAATGTGCAGGCAGCTAGTCATTATCGCAAAATAAACCCCTTCAGTGAGATCAGGGCTGACGTGAAGCAGAGGTCTTGTATCCCCTTGAAGGGGTTTATTTTGTGATCACTGTGACCAGATCACTGTATGTTATCTGGATTTTTACATGGTACTTACCGAACTGTCAATTACAGCGAAGAAACCAACCAGTCTAAGAACAAAGGGAACCCTGCAACAGTATATAACTTGATTTAACTGGGGTTTTACAAAGCAAAATATTATGCTCACCACAGAGCTATAAAAAAATGGTGCCGGTCAAAGTGACCGGCAGAGGTTTCGTTTTACGGACATTTTATGCAACGGACACTTTATTTGAAATGCAGCATGCAATGTTTCATAACTTTCAAACGGTAGAGCCTGTTCCTTTATATTTATAACATAGACAAAGATCGGTGTATTTTTGCTTTATACATTTTAGGCTTATTCTCAAATTCAGATTGTGTTAGGGGGGCGGGATTATTAGGCAATTTTATTCTGACAATTTGACCGGATAGATTTAATTTTGTCGGACATTTCATTTTTTTACCGGCCAATGTCCGGTAATTACCGGACAACGGAAACCCTGGCTCACCATTAAATGAATACTAAAGTACTTCAAGACCATTTTAAGCCAGGTGTGTGGCTCAAGCATGTGTGTGTGTGGGGAAAGTGGTTATTGTCTCACTAATTGCGTTCTGTGCTTGTATTCTAGTTCACACTTTCATTTCATTAAATAGAGTAAAGGTTATACATATTTGGTGTGCTTACCAAGGGGAGGGCTCCGAGCTCAGAATTTGGCCCAAACTCAGAGTACCCTCCCCCATCCCAGGTTGGGATAGGAATATTTAGAAGTGAGGAGATGGGGTGGTGGAGGGATGCTGGAAAACTCTCATAGAAAAGAGGTAAGTCTGCTTTTAATTGAGTTGAGTAACTGAATGTGCTCGTCCTGTGTAAATTAGGTTAATTATCTGAACGTACTCCTCCTGAACTTTGTTAATAAAACATCATTTGATTTGATGGTTGTCGTGGGAGAAGTCACACTACAGAACTGTGCATCAAATCTTCTGATACTGCCAGAATTTCATCTGAGGTAAAATTTGATCACAATCAGTGCCGCTGCTAGCCATTTTGGT
Source organism: Gila orcuttii (assembly GCA_026230005.1). NCBI lineage: Eukaryota > Metazoa > Chordata > Actinopteri > Cypriniformes > Leuciscidae > Gila > Gila orcuttii. The sequence continues at coordinate 41,146,507 of JAPDVR010000003.1, read as the reverse complement.
GCCCTAAGCATAATTCCTTTATGATTTTTGGTGCACCCTCAGCACTTAGTGCCCTACACACAGCGCGTGATGCGCGTGTTGGGAGCGGCGGCGCTGATCGCAATGGTCATTAATCGGTTGTCGGTGAACATGTCAAAGTACCGATCAAAGACTTCAGATTTTGGCCTAGTATCTGAGGAGTCTTTTAGGTTTCACAAAAGTTGTCTCAGACAGCCAAATCGTGGCCAAAATCGTACAGTGTGAACCCGGATTTAGTCATCATATGATGTCACCTACTGGCTGTTATAACCTTGAAAAGAGGGATGAAAAGAGAAAGACTTTGAAGCTATATGAGATACAAAAGTAGCAACAGCCTTGGAAAACAGCCAAATGTAGTTTAGTGCCCAATATACAAAACTAAATTTGGCCATGGTTGATCAGAATCAAGTCATGCGTGTGACCTGTAAAGATTAATTGATGATTCTGAATTATTTAATTGTTTCAAATGTAATGCACAATCCGTTAACAACACAAACATGTTTATCTCAAGACATTTTTCAGATTATTGACCTTAAAAAGCACTTGTGTGTAGAAGTAATTTCGTGCGTCACCGATTAACAATTCCTACTTAATGACAGCCCAATCCTTAATTGCTAGCTAAAAAAAATTAAATCTATGTAAAAGAATATATTTATTACTATTAAATCATTATGAAACAGTGACTGTCAACCAATCAGAATCAAACATTCAGCAGTGTCGTGGCATAAACGGTAATTTAATCCTTTCACTCGCTCTCTTTGCCTGTCAATGTCACTATCTTACTCATTCTTTTTTTACCAAAGTGGCATACTATGATTCATCATAATCAAGGTTTCTTATGTACTTTCCTGTCCTGAAAAGCACAGTAAAGATATGTAACGCTATTCAACATGAGACAACGCACGCCCACTACAGTAGTGTTGGGTTAACAGCTGTCTCAGGGTGAATGAGCAGGATAACAGGAGGCACTCCATGCTCACAAACCAGTCTGCTTAAACCCTTATGCGCAATCACACTCCTTCATGCTTCCAAATTGCATTGATTAGTAGAACAATTTGGCCTGATTACTGATTACAAGTCAACTGATATCATTGTTACGGATGTTAAGAGGCACATTTCCGAACCACCTGCAGCTATGATACAAGTTAATTGCGGAGGAGCACTTATGAACATCATATCAAATGTCAAGCCTTTTGGCTTTTATGCTCCGTTGGTTTCAAAAGCACCAATAAGGCAACCAACCTCACTAATCGCCTGCCGTCAAATGTAGATCTATTATGAAATGTGATCTTTTGAACTCCGGCGGCTCCAAAGGGAGCAATATTAAGGCATTAACAATGCAAACAAAAGTTGACAACATCTAAATAAAGACTTCTATTTTACTTTTTCTATTCCAACCAGTTCCGTATAGAATGCATTCACTTGAATGCACCTGTATGTGTTTCCTTTCTGTTTACTGTTGCGTTGTTTGCTATGACATTGTTTTGTTGCTTTCTATTTCAAATAAATGCTGTTATTTCGAACTTTCAATTTATTAAAAAAATCCTTTTTTAAGCAACACAACAGTTTTCAACACTGAAATCTTTCTTTGAGCAGAAAATCAGCATATTTGACTGATTTCTGAAGGATTATGCATGTGACACTGGAGACAGTCATTTGTTTGAAATACAATTTCACTATATCATTGTTTGTGCTGTATTTTAGTTCAAAGGCAGGTAAGCATAAGATAATTCTTTCAAAACACTAAAACTTTTGAACAGTATATAAAAACTAGACACAGTGTAAATTTTCATTCACAGTCGGGTGTCTACAAACCCGGCCAAGCAGAAGTCTCAGGTCTGATTTCCTATTTAAATTACATCCAAATGTACCTTCTATCACTGCCAAAATCATTTAAACCTCTAACTGAATGCTACATTGCAGATAAAAGTCCCCACAAAGTGAATCTTAATCAAAACCACTGAGCCTTGCTTGTCATTTCTCATGTATTTTGGGGGTTACATTAAACACTATTGAAGCTTTTTAATGCTGCATATAGCTTTGTCCTCTAATGCTGGTAATGGTGGTGGAAAATGATGATGGATCCCTTGTTGAAACCTCACACTGAAGCCACAGCAGCTGTCTTCAAGGGTTTTACTGATGTCTCTGATGAGTCAAAACCTTGTGACTAAAAGCATCGTCTACGTGACTATACTGTCTGAAGACATGGAATATCCTCACCATTGTGATTACATTTAAGGCTGGGTTAAAAGGGTCTGTATATAGATTCTTATATGTAAATATAATAAATAAGAAGGCCATACAGAATTGATGCTCTGATCAAATGTAAAACAGCATGTTTTTAACGCCTAAAAGAACACATGTTCTTCCTGTTATGTACAAAGGGAATAGGCATGAGAGTGATGTTTTCATATCTGTCATTTCAAAGCGTGTCATATATCTTATGAGATGGACGAGGGACCATAGTGTTTGTCATCTTGGCAGAACACAGAGCCATGCCAAATCAACCAGTTTACAGCTTGGAAAACAGGCTATTTTAATCCTTTAACTAAGACATCATAATGAAGACATGCAGCGAGGCTAAAACTTTTAATTACTTTAAGATTGAATACCTCACATTGAGAATTGCCTGAACTCTTTGTTGCTGTCACATAGTTTCAATATGTACTGAAAAAGAGTGAATGGACAGAAAAATTAAGTATTTTTCATATTTTGTATTCCTTCCTAAGTTTGTCTACAACACATTTTTTGAATTTCAATACAAGTGATTCACATTCAGTTTACACTCTTGTTCAGTTCTGCGTGTCAATAAACCCTTCCAATTTGAGGTGATGCACTCAGTGAAATGAAGCACCTTGTGCTCTGACAACAGCAATGATTGAAAAACAGATAGAATGTTCTGCCCAACAAAATCGGAAGCCCTGACACATTATGCAACACTTTCTTTCATAAGACTATATGGACATGCAATAGAAAAGCAAGTTTTTATGTTTGCTGGAAAAGTGATCATCACTGGTGACATTAGGTTCACATATTTCCACATTTTTTAAATCACTCAAACGTACCGAGTGAAAAAATCACTTGAATGTTTAAATTGACAAGACTTAAAAGCATGCAAATGATAAACTTTCGTGATGAAGCAGCGATCGGACAAGTGACAGTTTTGTCAACTGTCCCGAGCGTCTTTCACGCTGCCCCTGGGCAGTCTTTATTGTCATGCCCTGCTTATGTTCCCCAAGGATGCATTTATTTGATCACCATACATTAAAAACAGGAATATTATTAAATATTATTACAATTTAAAACAACTGTTTTTATAAATGTAATATATTCATGCGATGGAAAAACTGAATTTTCAGCATCATTACTCCAGTCTTCAGTGTCACATATGATCCTTCAGAAATTATTCTAATATGCTGATTTGCTGCATGCTCAAGAAACATATATTATTATTGTCAACGTTTAAAACAGTTGTGCTGCTTAATATTTTGGTGGAAACCGTGCAACACTGCATTACACATACACATACGCACAACTACAGTACAACAAAAAAAAAAGTGTCAATTTAAAGTGGATTTAATGTGTAAATCCTTTCCACTGACAGTCACTGATCTACAGCAAGAAGGCATAAGTGTGAAGTGTCATAGAATAAAAACACCTCTGCCCCTCATGTGTAATGGTGCGGACTTACACCGCGACTGGAATAACCTGTGTGAATCAGCAGGAGCCCTCATCTGACACGCTGTGTGGGGAACTGGTGGGTGGGTTAGCTGCTTAAGACCGAGAGAGGGAGACCACTGGGACATCGATCCAACACAAAGTATCACTCCTGGCCTGTCTACACAACCAATCAGGGCCCAGCTGATGGATGGCTGGATAATTGAGGTGTCCTTAGGGTGTTCACGTCTCAATTGTCACCTATTTCTCTTCCTCACCCATCTGACAGTGAAATCTATCGTATTTTGCTTTATCTCTCCTGCAACACAGGACCTCCTAATGTCTGTTTGCATGGAAGCAAACAGGAACAGAGCGATTACACCTGCTCGGGCGATGTGATAGACCAAAACCATGTCCAGACTAATTCATCTGTGGGGAAAAGCCACCTGCTGCCCCAAAGGGCAAACACGCATGTGTTCAGCCACTCTGCAGATACTCAATGTAGGTTCTTACAAATGTGATTTTAGCTTTTAGGAAGAATTTACTTGTTTACAGTTCAAAAACTGTTAATGCATATAGGCAGAAGTGCAATGTTGTTACTTTAGACATCTAGATTAGTAATAGAAAAGTACCATCAATTACACTAAACCATAAACATGATCATATATCATCCTGGACATCATTTAGCATTGTCATTAATACTATCATGTTAGTCATTTTCAATTGTTTTGCTTTGCTACCAAAATGGGGATATTTGATCATAAATGTTATAGCCTAACCCTAACGTACACCTTAACCCTAACAGAAAACGTCATAGCATTTTTAAAAACAAGGAGGACATCCCCAAAAGAAGACTTTAGGAGATTGTGTCATGTTTAGCTTGTCACGGTTCATGGGTTCACTGTCTCGCCCTCGCCATGTGTGAGTGTTTATGTGTGCATTAGTGTTGTAGGCTTGGCTCGTTATCGCAGCTGATGAGCTGATGAGCCTATTTATTGTGTGTGATTTCGTCCTGTCTTTAGCTGTGTCCCAATGTGAAGGTTGCGTCCTTCGAAGGCCGCGGCCTATCCGTCCTTCGAAGGACGCACCATGTAGCCTTCGTCGGATTTCCTAATTGCGAAACCAGGTGTTCCCGATTACCGCTCCTGGCGCGAAGCAACGGTGCGAGAGTACATGATAATTCTTTTGATATAATTGAGTAAACAGCTATGGAGCCAGAATTGGCTATTGTTATTTTTATGTTTTATATTTTATATTTTACTGGAGGACATGGTGAGGATGTTTCACTTAGGTTCAAATGTTCAATCTTACCTTGATGTGATTTTGTAGGCTAGTGTATTCTTTTTATAATGTACATAAATGGACCATGGTGAATATATTTACACAGGTTTTCAACCCTATTTGAATATAAAACCCAGTTGAGTATAAAAAAGTGCAGTTCAAATGTTACTCCCGCTCCTCATCAGTAATAGTTGTCACAGTTGCTAGGCGACAAGAACAATTGTCCGTAATTTTTTTTTTTTTAAACTGCTTTCGTCACCGGCGCACAATGACTTATGGGGTAGGATAGGCCGCTAAGGATCCATTTATGTATCCTTTCTTTCACGCGGGAAACAAAGGGTGCATTTGGCGTCACATTTGAATCAGGGTAGCCTTCATCGCGCCGCGATGACGCAACCGGCCTTCGAATACGGCCTTCGAAAGGTGAAGAATTTAATTGGGGCAGCCTTCATCACGCCGCGGTGATGCAATCGTCCTTCAAATGCGACCTTTGAAGGGTGCAGCCTTTGAATTGGGACATCCTTCGTCGCGCCGCTGTGACACTTCGGCCTTCAAATGAGGCCAATCAGCCTTCAAATATGGCCTTCGGAGGATGCAGCCTTCACATTGGGACACAGCTTACGTCAGAACGTTGTGAGGCTTTCACGGGACCTTGTGCACGCTTTGTTTTCGGTTCCTCCGCTTCATGTTCGAATGATTCCCACTTCCCGGATCTCCCGTGAGCTGACAGGATCTGCCTGGATTCCCCCTGCCCATTCTATCCCTGCGTTGCCAGTGTCCCACCTGCTTCAGTCATTCGCCTCTGACCAGCATTACTGCTCTTATTGTTAATAATAAACTGCTGTTCTTTGCAATTGGATTCTACTTGCCTTCTTTCTGTACATGCAGTGACATAGCTCACTTCTGGGTAACAAATTTATCCGCAATTATGGTTAAAGGTTATGGTTAAGTATGTCCATTCCTGTTAATCAATTTCATTCATGTTATTAATTTCTTTTTCTTAAACCACTATTTTTAAAATTATGTTTGGTCCATAATTTTTGTTTGAAAAATTACATTATAAACTTATAATTTTATAAACTTGATGTTTGAGTCTCCTTTAAAATTTATATATACTATAGTGATTTTTTTTTGTGACAAATATTATTTGTTTATTGAACATGCAACCAACCCTTTTTTATTTTAAATAAACACTTTCCTAAAAGAGGAAAACAATGGAATTAGCTGACATGTTATAACAGGACTGAGAAAATCCTTGCCAAAATAATCTGAAATTGAACAATACATATTTTGAATAGTTATATGTGTTGTTAGATTCAGATTCTTAAAAAAAGACTATTTGAACACTTAAGCTACAATTGAAAATGTATGAATTTTATCGAATAAAATAACAGAATTTTAAAACAAGTGGAAAATGGTCTTGTATCTGTTTTTTTAAATAAATGCCACTTGTTTGATATGTTGCTCTCCAATAAAACACCACAAATCCATAAAAAAAAAAAAAAAAAAAAAAAAATATTATATATATATATATATATATATATATATATATATATATATATATATATATATATATATATATATATATATATATAATGAATTATATTTATTTTAATACATTTTATTAAACAAACATTACAAGATATTAAACCTGCACACATTATTTTGTTTTCCTTCCTTAAAAAATTAACTGTTAAAAAAAACTAAGAATAATCATGGTTTTACAGTATCAATCTACTGACAGCTCTACTATTGTTTTTCTTTTTTATACTATGTCACCACCAAAGGCTATATTCATGGCAATAACAGAATCATTTAAAATACAATGACAAACGATAGCCCTAATGTTGTTATTTTAAAGTCATTTCTGTTAGGTGTAAAAAGCAAAACGGAAATCTATCCAAGTCCCCCTGAACCCTGCTTCAGTACCCGTGGGGTACATTTACACCTGGTTGAGAATCACTGTCATAGAGAAAGGTGTTATCAATCACTGAGTGCAATTGTTTTATTGCCTCTCAGTTTCAACAAAAAAAACACATTTCTGTCAGTCTGGACATGTAGCACTGCACAACACACTGGGGGCAAAACCAGCTATATCTGACACATACCACTCAGACCTAGTGGCATATACAAACCCCCAGAAAAACACTCACACATGCACAAAAGCATAATTTGATTTCCTTACGAACAGATGCATGCACAAAAGTCACGCTCCTGTGCATGCCACGCTCAGATGTGTCGTACCATGTTGGGTTATTAAGATATTCACTACGCCTAATTCAAATGATGTTGCATGCCATAATCTCGCAGCACATGTCAGCAGCACGGATGCTGGGTCAGCGGCACCACCTCTGCCGCCACCGCCGGAGAGTAATAATGTGAAAGAGAAGCAGAGCACGGGTCAGCCGGAGAGAGCAGCGCTGGGCGTGACGACGGAAGGTGCTTGAACTGTGCAGGGAATTAATTATACGGAGTAGGCTCTGTCGCTATCTCTCAACTTCAACACCTGTGCATAAATCAGACATGCCACACAGTCTCTGTGGGCTCGGCACAACAACAGCTCTGAAAAACAAAAGTATTCCTCTGCCTTTCTGCCATCACGAATAAGGGAGAATCTGAAAATCTTCAAATATGTTTCTGAACCAAGAGTTTTTGGCCAAGCAAGGAAGGCCCTCTTTTTTGTCAGAAAATGACTGACAATAGAAAAATAAAGCAAAATAAATATAGCAAAAAAGGAGAGTTAATAGTATACAAGTATAGTAATAGTACAGTATTATCAATGTTTTACTGTATTTTTGATCAAATAAATGCAGTCTTGGTGAGCATAAGAGACTTCTTTCAAAAACATACCGACCCAAAACAATCTTTTTCTCTTACATTTTGCTTTTGATATTAACATTTACTTTTAACTGTTCTAAAAATATATGAGAATACTCTATTTAAACAAAATTGTACTCTGCACATTTCAGCGCAGGCAGTGCAACAAAGCTTGTGATTCCACAGAACATCAGCAGCTTCTTGCACTTACAGCACTCCTGCATCAATTAATGAGTTTGTCAAGAGTTGACAAGTGCTCTGATCTGCCACCACAATGCTGAACGATGGTCAGCATTAATAGTATAATCTTTTACATGCACTACTAAAGCTGAGAAAACGTTGATGTTTTTATACATATAGGCTTTTTCACTCTCTACATTTCTTAGAGCAGTATTTTGAGCAATCTTTTCAGTCGGCTGCACAGACTGCTAATGGATTAATTGAAAAGTGCAGTAACAGAGCACTGCGACTTTCTTTCTCGAACACCAGCGAGGAGCACAATGAGCGGGAACATTAGCCGAATGAACAAACAACAGGACAGCCGTGTCCACTGGGCTCTTAATGTGCTCCGAATCATTGTTTCCCACCCTCGTAACGACCTAGACGAGCTAGCACTTCATAGAAAGAAAGAAAAAACCTCGGCTTTGCTTGCTCTGAATATATATCTGAAAGTCCTACATTAATGATCACGAGAATGTGTTTTTACTCCTACAGCTGGTCAAGAAAGGTTAGCCAAAAAGACCCCATTAGAGGCCTGTAACACCCCCATGGAGTGTGTTCTCTATCAGAGAGGCCCACAGGCAGGTTAATGCAGTGCCGGCGTCACCAGGATGGCCATAATTAAGAAACTTTCCTTTAAACGCACCACATTGTCCCCCTTTATGGAAGCCATAAGAAGCTTGATTATATTTTCTCGGACACCCTGCAGGATGAACATCTGCAGCCTGCTGATACAACACTCATCATTACAAAGCTAGACTTCCAGTGGCCTGCGACACGATTCTCAAGCTCCGAGCCAAGCCATCATCAAGTTGGCTGATGATAATGCTTTCTCTCTGAAGCCTGCAGATGCTTACGGAGGAGATAAATGCATGCCAGGACTCTGATGTCAAGGAAACGGAGCTATATTCATTCATGCAAGCACCATTTGTACTTCTCAAACTAGAAATAAATCCCAGAGCTCCCTTGTAAAAGAGATTTGAATATCTCAATGGGACATCACCTGGTAAAATAAAGGATAAATAAAAATAAAATAAAACTATCGGAAGCAAAATGTAATTTAAAAAAGGGAAGAAAAAATGCAAAAGAAAACCCAATAAAAAATGATCCTGAGTGGCACATCGGTGATAATGCCATAAGTGTTTGCGCTGTGCCTTCTACCCTGATCGACAGATGGTCTGACAAAGGCACGTCCACCGGACGCCGGAAATAATCACACCTAATAGCATTGTGCAGTGGAGCAAAGGAATTCACATGAAATTCTAATGCTGCTTTTTGCATTTTCATGCCTTCGCTGCTCCATATTGTGTCCCTAGAGTCAACACGGTCCAAGGTAAAGAAGCCAGGACAAAGGAGGATAAAAGAGGATGTATTGGCCACATCCTTATCTGAGAAAAGCTACTGACAGGAAAGAAGGGGACCGCACATGTTTGCCACTGTCCGGACTCAAGGGACTGAAGGTGGCTGAAGGACACATAACGCATTTGTGAATGCTAAACATCGACCGTGCCTTAGAGCCGAGCTCAACCAAAGACCTTGGAGTCAAACCACCGTACTGGGTGCACATGCATTCCCTACATACGGAGCCAATAAAAAAAATAAAAAAAAAATTGCATTTGAGCAGAGGTTCAAGGGTTAAGACTTATTCTGACATTTGTTTCGGAGGTCATCCCATCCCTGCATGGATCAATGTTCTCCCTCCCTTCAATTTCACATGAGCCGGAGCCAAAAGCAAACACAGCCGGAGGGTTATTACTTTGCTGGATCAGTTGGTAACAGGTCTCTGGACACCACAGAAGAGTGCACAGGGAAATTATTCCCCTATTTCTCTCCAAATACCCTTGGGAAACTCCTAGCCATCCATGATGGCTTGACCTGTGCTCTGTAAGCAATTTAGTTTGCATCGTGCATGGTTGTCATAACCGAGAACCATCATAACACCAATGTTAATCTTGGTGCGACCTAAAGGACCCTTAAAGATAAGCGTGCTGCTCCTCTTGTGGCTTTGTTCTATATCAATTGTCCAAGTAAATCAAAGGAACACATCTCTTTATATATTTACAACTTATAAATAAAGTCATTACTCTTGCTGACATTAAGGTTATTGGATGTGTGTTGTATGGCATGTCGCTTTGGTGCACTGAGACAATGGAAATTGCACTGTGCTCGATAACTGCAGTGTTTCGGATAATATAGCTGTAAGTTGATGCTTTAATTGCGAATTTAGTCACTAAGGAATGACGTTTTTATTTATTTAAAAAGAAAAACTGTCTACATGTAATTGCTTTACAAAAAAAAAGGAATTAAATGAATTTAAAAATGAATAGATGTAAACAAAACTCAATTAAGATATAGCAATTATCAGACAAACTTTCTCGGCTTGTATCAAGGTCATACAATCAAAGTTTTGTTAGACTTTATTAGGCTTATTACTTGCCCATGATCTCAACCAATATTGATCAAAGTGTTTGTGTATCATGACTTTGTTACACATACAGTATAATAATAATAATCTCGCTCAGAAGTGCTGTGAGGAGAGCCCGTAACTGCATTCTCACACTCAGTTTAGGAAATCAAAGGTTTGAGAATCTGAACGGGGAATTGGTTTTGAACTGTATGGTGAAATGTAGAAGTACAAAAGAGTAGATGCTAATTATGGTACACCTTTGCATATTACAAAAAACATGAAATAATAGGGTGTCTTGAGATCACAGTATAGTTTGCATTAGGAAAATGGAACAGAGAGAAACTACATACAATGATGTAAATATGGATGTCATTAATGTAAATGTTCACCACAGGTGCTTCCCAGTAGCTTAACAACAGACTGTAAAATTATACACAGCACCACAAAATACAGTCAAACCCAACCTCAGTCAGTGTTCCTAAATAAGTCTTTAGCCCTGTTTGGATAATTCAGTAATTGTACATGGGAAAATAATCTGAAATGTCAGTGTTTTTCTCACAGTTCGCAAGAGAAAATTACTGACCTGGATTTTTTATTAAAACAGCACGCACGCACACACACACACACACACACACACACACACACACACACACACACACACACACACAGTAAGTAATGTAAAAGTAATGTGGTACTTTAATTTAAATTCATTTATTGAATTTTCAATAAAAAATGAATGAAATTGTTCAAAAAAAAATCTTTTTCACCACTAAGTGCAGTATACGGCTGCTTTTTGGTACACAACACTTTATGAGCCTTTGGATATTTGCCAGTTTTTTTTTTCATTAGAAAACTGAGAACTTAAAGTGTGGTCAAGTCTGCAGTGGGAAAATGCACAACTGCATTTAAATACAGATGTGAATTCCCTAAATTATTACATTTGACATAGATAGCCACAGAAATCTCGAACAAAGATGGGTGCCAACAGTTTACTTTTTTAACAGTGGCATGTATTGTTGAATATGGTTGGAACACTTGCTAAGCCAAATAAATGTGTACAGTCACAGTGTCATCATCTACAGTATGTGAATAAAATTATTTATATATGACTAGCTTATCCCTATGTAAATTACTTTTTAAGTTTTACTTTTGAGTTTTGTTCACGGAAGAGCCATTTAAATAATCCTTAAAATGTGTCACACTGAGAAACACGTTGGACAGTGCTAAATGTAATCCATGAGAATTAAATTATCATTTATCTTGTATTATTAATTATAATGCCATTCATTCTGTTTATTCCAGATGCTTTTGTGGAGTTTTGCCAAACCATTAATGAAGATTGATTACTGAAACAGAAACAGAAACAAAAGAGGGGTTAGTGCACACTGTTGATGTTCTTCTGCTTCATTAAATTTCTGATCAACAACCTAATAATCTCCATAATATGTTTTCACCATCACTCAGTAACCACCAAATCCCTCTAAAAAGAAACTACAGTATTTAATACAGGTCTCATAGTCTATATTTCCTAAAACATGTCTAATCTGATCTACAGTAACCGCTTGTTAAACCATGTAATACAGACCGAAAAGTCAGCTTGGGTTTCTGTAACACCGACGGTTTGAATGTAAGCACTTTCGGAAGGGAACAAGGGTCTGTAATGCTGGAGGGGACTGAATTCAGCTCAGCCCACTGCCAAAAAACCACAGAGAAAACTCTTGACCCTAAAGTAATCTCAAGCTATGACAGAATGACTCCGGTCCCAGTTGTTTGGTGTATCTCTGTCCTTTAGCAGAGCCGGGGTGAAAAAGTTTTTCTATTCTACCTATTCTGTAGCAAACAAAATAAAAAATAAAAATCATACTTAGTAGGGACCAGGACAATTTTGGATTTAAAGGTACAAAATATCCAGATATCACTTCCACAGTGTGATATATTTCCTGCAGTTGTGTACTTACAATATCCCAAAAGTTCCCAAAGATTTTTAATTTCAGAGAAATTCCGATTTTAAATAATAGCTCGTCCATGTTCACTTGTCGCCTGTCAATGACGTAATATCTGCCTTATCCCTGGTTTTCTCTCGTACTGCCATAGTAACCATGGCGACAGATGTGGACAACTGCGTTACGTCTAGAGGCATGCTCACGCTGTTGTTGTTTCTCTGTAAAAGCTCTCTGTTTTGAGTGTACGTTAATCACAACAAAGTTTGACAGGCATCTATGTCAGCTGAGGAGATTAATGTTACAAAGATGAAGTGTTTTATTATGCATCACAGCAGTTACTTGGCTTTGTTTAACTCTGAAACATGAAATGTGGAGTTATCTGCTTTTGCCCCAAAAAAAAAAAAAATAATAATATAGAATCATAAACACAGGACGTGATGGTAAACTGTCCATTGTGCCAATGGATGATATGCACATGAGATTTGCCTTGAGGTTGAGAGTGGCGTGGGAGCTGTACCTCTGTCATGGGAAAGATGTAAATTTCGGGACAAATCATCAATAATGTACCTTTGAATCAGGGGGTGTTTCGGCCTTTCAACACTAGACACCCTCATCATAGGTGGCCAGCTACAGGGTGAACAAACCTGAGCTTGTGTCCCATGCCCAATCATGAAAATTGCCTGGTTTGTTACATGGCACTGCCCATGGGACTATGCAAGGCAGGAGGCGTCCTCTTCCCTGAGTCAAGCCTAAGGCTGACCGCATACCTTGTTCAGCCTCCTCATGGAGGGTTGTGACATGGGTTCTCAAGTGGGTTATAGGGTGGGGGATTAATGAGTGGGTCATGTTGATGCTCTTTGAGCCCAACAAGGGTCCTTCCTCTTAATCCATATCCAATGGCTGCTTCTTTCGGCCGCTTCAGAGATTGATCTAATTGTTTGTCGCAGAGCCTGTCCACGGATGCTAAGGTCTTTCAGCAGTCTGATGGTAGAAGAAGCCACAAAACCTCTGCATCCCACTTCAACCGGATAGACGTTCGCTTTCCATCCTCGTTGATGAGCGTCTGCTGCCAGTTCTGTATAGCGCAGTTTCTTGAGTTCATAGACCTCATCCGTTGAATTCTCCCATGGGACTGTGAGCTCAGTGATGTAAACAGACTTCAATGAAGGGGACCAGAGAACCAAATCTGGCCTAAGAGTGGTGACTGCAATCTCAGGTGGAAAGATTAGTTGCTGGCCTATATCAACTAGCATCTTCCAGTCACGGGCCATGGCTAGCTGTCCAGCTTCTGGTTTGGTAGGGGGATGGTTGGAGTTTTTCTGTCCCTCTCGGATGAAGGTTGGGGCCGTGATGGACTTGATTGCTCTCAGGGGCAAGGAGTTGGTGGTATTCCTCTGGCTCTCAAGAGCTGCTGCCAGACTCTTGAGGACCTGGTTGTGTCTCCAGGTGTAGCGACCTTGTGTGAGGCTGGTCTTACAACCGACCAAGATGTGCTTAAGAGTCGCTGGAGTTGGGCAGAGGGCACAGGTTGGGTCCTCGCCATACCACTGGTGGAGGTTTTTTGGAGATGGGAGCACATCATAGGTGGCTCTGATGATGAAGCTGATGTTGCTTGCCTCCATTTCCCAGAGCTCCCTCCAGCTAAGCTTTCTCCTCTCCAGGCCTTATATATATATATATATATATATATATATATATATATATATATATATATATATATATATATATATATATATATATATGAATCAATGAACTTTAATTGTATGTTACCTGTATTTTTTAGTTATTATTGCTTAATCAAAACAACCCAGCTGCAGTTTGATTGATATTCAAATGCACAATAAAATAAAATAAAAAACAACCATGATATATGAAAATGAACAAGAACGGAGTTATCTTTTTTTTTCAAATGAACTCTTCTGTTATAGAGTTCATTTGCAAAAACAGATAAGGTTAGGTTTTTTTTTTTTTTTTTTTTTTTTTTTTTTTTTACTTGTAACTTGTAACAAACAACTTGTAAATGTCCCAATTGGGAGAGGGTATGCAATTTTCAAAGAGTTTAATTAAACTTTCATGTTATATATTTGTGGATGCATTTGTGAGTTAATAAACATAACTGGTTGTGTACACTTGGCACGTAATTATCTAAATATCGATAATCGATTGATATAGCCCTGAATCGTATCGCAGAATTTTTTGAGGTATCGGCAAATATCGTATCGCTGGCTGAGAGAATTGATATAACTGTCCGATTTACACCCCTAGTGAGAATATGATCAGTATGTTATTCTAATGTTGGTCTAGCTTACTGCTAGTCTCATACAGCCAACAACATAGAATACTCTAACACATAAAATAACATTATAACTTTCAACACACTCAAATGCAGTTTAGTATGATAGTGTAACATTAGACCAAGTGAAACAGCGCTGTGTTACCTCACAAGTTTTATTCATCAAATAAACTGACCTGTGTGAGTAGTAATTCAGCACTTGCTGGTAGTTCGGTAGAATGAAATGTCCTTATTCCTTTATATCCACGGGACTCGCGAGTGGCGCTGATATCTGTCTCTCATAAGCAATCGCGACCTGCTTCATACCACAGTCATGTTGAAAACATCAATGTATTCACTCATCCATAAACATTATTAGACACCAGCTAGTCACCAACTCCCTACTCCCATCATCCTCACTGGCCCTCACCTGCATGCACTTCCCAATCACAGAGATCACTATCACCTGTCATCAATCTTCACTGATCATGATCCAACACGATATAACTCTTCCCATTGCAATTCACCATGGTCTGGTCTCCTCATTCCCTCAAAGAACACTTATCTGACTCCTCACCTGTACGATACCTACAAGTACGATTCGTCTTCAGTCACCTGCTTCCTTCATTCGTCTTCAGTCACCTGCCTCGATCTCCATTTCTGGACCTGCAACAGATAAGACCATTACTTATCCAGATATCCATCCTGAACACTATATTCGTTAGTTACTCACCTGCTTCCATCGTTGTTATCATATACTTCTGCAAATAAACCTGTTGATTACTTTACCTGTGTGAATCCTTCTGTTTCATGACAATAGCTGCATTTAAAGGGTGATTTAAAAAAGAGAAAATCCTGGAAAATAAAATCTTTCTTTCAAATTTTCTTTCTACTGTAACAAAAAAAGATGACGTTAGGCCGGATGTTCATGCTGCTTTAAGTGCATGGAAAACAGACTCTGAGGTGGTCAAGCTCAAAGATAACAAAAATAAAATAACAAACGTGCCATGACAGTTGTTCATATGACTCCTGGACTAAGTTGCAAGTTTTCTAAAGGTATATGATAGCTTTTTGTACGGAACAGTAAAAAATCAGGCTAAAATTTCAGTTATTCACAGAAAATATCCCCTCCACCATAGATCTTAAATATCATCAAACTTTATGAATATACACATTTGAATTTGGTACACACAAATGGTTGGGAGACACATGAGAACCAATAAAGTTGGATCCCTGATGTGTGACGTGTTGATGTGTCATGTTTTAATACTATACAAACATGCATGAGATTTGCATGAGAAGACAAGATTATTAGTGAATAACAACCTAAATTTATATTCTCATCCATATTAAGTTATTGCATGTCTTGGAATTGCCATGGCATGGCTTATGTCACATACACAGAAACATTCAGAAGTTTGGGGTTAGTAAGATATGCGAGTTGAAAGAAATTAATACTTTTACTGAACATTAAATTGATCAAAAGTGACATTAAAGGGATAGTTCACCCAAAAATGAAAATTAGCCCATGATTTACTCCCCCTTAAGTCATCCTAGGTGTATATGTCAGCCTTGGCACTGCTCTTTCCAGTATGCGCTCTTCGCGCCTATGTAGACAGGACGCAGTGTTTCCGGACCTCAGACCAGCTCTTTGTCTGTTATGGTGGGAAGCTGAAGGGAAAGGCTCTCTCCAAGCAAAGGTTGTCTCACTGGATAGTGGACGCCATTGCTTTGGCATACCAGCAGCAAGGCCGACCGTGCCCCCTTGGTGTGACGGCCCACTCCACCCGGAGTGTGGCATCCTCTTGGGCTCTAGCGCATGGCGCCTCGCTAACAGACATATGCAGAGCTGCAGGCTGGGCGACACCTAACACATTCGCCAGATTCTATAATCTCCGAGTGGAGCCAGTGTCCTCTCATGTACTCGCTTCAACTAGCTAGTACCGGACCCGCTCAGGTGTCTTCGCTTGCTCGCCATTCCACTCCACGGACTGGATACGTGCGATATTCTCCTCAGGTGAGCTTCCCCGAAAGCCCTGAGCTCCTCCAGCACTCCTGACGTCGGCGCCAGTGTCTCTTGCCTGCGCGTCGACTAGGTGCCTCCCGTGTGCATGGTCCCTCCCCTGAGCGACCCCCACATGTGTATTTCCACTGTAAGCCTCTCTGAGCATGTGTCTTTCCCTTGGCAAGCCACCTTGCCACCCCTGGGGTTGAAATATTCCACCTGCGGCTGGACACCCCAGTGTTCTCCATATGTTTCCTTCGGGTCATATGTGTATTCTCTAAGTCCCCCCCCTCTGGGTTGGCATTAATTGCATACTTCCCCTAGCTTGGGATATGCTTCCCAGTGTACCTTGGTATTCCTGTGTTAAATGGAGTCCTTCGTCCAGTCTATGACAGGGATCTTGATTTACGCTGGGCACTGGAAGACAGCTGAGAAGGTGGCGTGATTAGACTGGTAACCCCATTCGTCGTCATCCGACGTAACTCGGAGTGACAACGAAAGGGAACGTCTACGGTTACGTATGTAACCCTCGTTCCCTGAGTAGGGAACGGAGACGTTACGTCTGCCTGCCACTTTCCGCTGTACCGCGGGGATCGCCTGAGCTCAGTCTTGGCTCCTCAGCGAAGAAACATAAACTTTTGTTGCGGACTTCCTCCTTTATACCCACGAGGTGGGGCGGAGTTACGTCATGCAAATTCCGCAGACCCATGGCATTTCTTTGCCATTGGCTCGTTTTGTAATACTCGAAGTTGGTAGGCTTTCTAAGCGAAACCCCATTCGTCGTCATCCGACGTAACGTCTCCGTTCCCTACTCAGGGAACGAGGGTTACATAGTAACCGTAGACGTTTTCCATTTCAGAATGGGAGGTATGTCAAACCCGAGAAAGCAGAGTTTCTGAAAGAGGGGTAACTTACACTCAGAGTCAGTTACCATGGTAACTTACTCTGTGAACCTAACCTGGTCAGGAGCAGGTTTTCTTATATAAACCCAGAATTTTTCTTTTAGTAAATGCATTTTGATTTAATAATCTTTAGATATTCTGACTGGAAACAACAAGACAAAAATGCTAAGTAAGAAAAGTATTTTTGCAGTGCAGTACATTCATTAATTGCACATTTTTCCATATAACATCGGAGAGAGCACATTAGTAAAGCTGCTGTATCAGAACAGGAAGGAAAATGTGCCTCGCTCTCACGCTCTTTCTGAGAGTTTTTGTGTTGTTTCCTGGACACAAACTCATGAGATCCTATGCCTTCTTGCTGTTGGCCCAGAAGTCAAATGTTAATTTCATTAGCCTAATTAAAAAAATGTAACAGGTTGGATTAGATAACATTTAATTGTGTGAAAATAGCATTATACCCTGTGGAAACAGCTGCTGCACATTGAAATTGACACTGAATTATATTTATTTAATATGTCAAATGTTTGTAAAGTCATGTAGCCTACAGCCATGAACCTTTTATGCTTTTATGCTTAAAGGTAAAGCATAAAGGTAAAGGTAAAGAAATATGCCACTTCAGCTCTGCAGCATATTTAGAATTTTTTTAGAGAATTAGGCATATGTGAATTTAAAAGAGCGTCCTGCCCACATACATTGGAGTAAATCGATAAAAATGGTCTCATTTTACAGAAAACACTACATTTTAACACAGTGGTGGAATATTGTATATATTTCATTGTATTTATTCACAATGTTTTGATAAACACATATAAAATCTCATATTTTTATATATTTTTTAATTATTTTTTTATTTGAAAATCTGTAATTTAGGATCTGTTTGGTGTATTTCCCTTCAGAAAGTTTCTTTTGATTCCACTAGGTGGCAGTAAACAGGGGCAAAAAGAAAAAAAGTTATTGAGATTTATCTGAAAGGAGTCACTGGTGTCTCCAAGTGTACTCTTGAAGTCTCCATTTTTGATTGCAAAAAGAATTGTGCATACCTGACTTTAAAATGGTGTCCTACTCACATACATTGGAGTAAATGGATGAAAATGATCTCATTTTATAAAAAACACTCTAAATTTTAACACAGTTGTGGAATATTGCATATATGTTATTGTATTAATTCACAATTTTATGATAAATAAGGATAAAAAGTCCGATTTTGATTGATTTTTAATTTAAGTTTTTAGTTGAGAGTCTGTAATTTAGGATCTGTTTGGTCTATTTCCCTGTGGAAGGTTTCTTTTGAATCCTCTATGTGGCAGCGAATATATAAAAAAAAATAATTGTCTTTCTATCACCTTCTTAACAAAAGTTATTGAGCTTTAATTGAAGGGAGGCAATGTCTTCTCTGAAGTCTCCACGTTTACTCCATAAACCCAAATTATTGCACTTATTACAAAAGCAGACTTATTATCTGTAAAATACTATTTTTACCATGTCACACTTAACAAGAGAATAAACACTTTATCACCCAACTTAACCCATGTCATGTAATATATTAGAAAAATGAGAGGTATGAGAAAGTAGCAGTTCTTGTATTTTATTATACACAAATATTTTATACTAAAATGTGCAAAAACACAATATACAATAGAAGAAAGATAGAGAAACAAGCCCAACTTGTAGTTTTTTTTTTTTATTGCAACCGTTGAAGTGTTGCAACTGTTGACGAAACAGCACACCAAGACATTATATTTTAGAGTGTCCATCAGTGTGCCATTTTCTAAAACAGTTTCTTGATGGCACCAAGCACAATGGTATATTGCACTTCGTACAGTACATAGGAGTCTTTACTTTGAGCCCTGAAAGTTTGCACAAAGCACAAACTCTCCTCCCACTTGCGGCATCTGACCCAAAGTACTCCGGCCAACATTGCTCACCTGCTGATGTGGCAGATGTAGATGGCCCTGGGGCATGCGATGTGGATGCGGGCAGCTCTGGGGCATGCGATGTGGATGCGGGCAGCTCTGGGGCATGCGATGTGGATGCGGGCAGCTCTGGGGCATGCGATGAGGAAGCAGGCGGCTCTGGGGCATGCGATGAGGAAGCGGGCGGCTCTGGGGCATGCGATGAGGAAGCGGGCGGCTCTGGGGCATGCGGTGTGGATGTGGATGGTTCTGGGGCGTCTGAGGTGCTGGACTGTGTGGCCAGCTCAGACACAAGTCTCTCTCTAAACTCCTTCTGGCTGAGAGGACTTTTGTTCTGAGATTTGCAAAGGTGCTGGTAAAGAATGAAACTGTTTACCACCGCAATGTCAACAAAATGAAAAAAAAAAGTCTTGTACCATTTCGTCGTTTTCTGCAGGACATTATAGTACCCAATGAGGGCATCTGACAGGTCCACACCTCCCATATGTTTGTTGTAGTCCTTCACTGCCGCTGGAATCGGGACTCTGTGCCTTTCCCATACACCTTCGGGATTCTTGACACGCCTGAGGACCTCATCACCGTCATATGCCTTGTGCATTGTGGAACACATTGTCACCTCTCGCGTGTCCATCCACTTTACAAACAGAAGCTTCCCGTCTCGGAGCCATCGAATGGTTCCCCTTTGGTCTCTGCGGCTGATGTCATTTACCTTGGTTTTGGGGAAGCCCCGCCGGTTGGTGCGTATAGTGCCACACGTTAGAGTCTTCTTTGAGAGCAAGACCATCAAAAGGCATGGGCTCGTGTAGAAATTGTCCATAAAAAGCTGGTAGCCTTTGCCGAGAAGTGACAGATCCAGGAGCTGCATGACAGAATCATAACTGAGCCCTTTTCCAGTGGCCGGGGAAGACTTGCCTTCATAGACGAAGAAGTTCCACGTGTAACCACAGGCAGAATCAGCCAGCACGTATAGTTTGTAGCCCCACTTGGTCGGTTTGTCTTTCATGTACTGCTTGATGCCAATTCGCGCCCTTGAAGCCACCATCCTCTCGTCCACTGCTAGCTGTCTGTCTGGATGGAAATACGTTTTGCATGCCGAGACGATGTCGTTGTACAGGGGCTTGATCTTGAAAAGTCGGTCGTAGGTTTCAGTCCCCTTTTTTCTAGAGTTGTCTCGATCATCCTCAGGATCGCAAAGATGCAGGTTCCAAGAAATGGCCTGAAATCTGGACCTGGACATGACCGATTTTGGGAAGGGTAAGCGGTAAATTTCTTTACCAGACCAGTAATCAATGATGTTCTTTGCACCGAAGAGCCCCATGTAGATGACAAGTGCCAGCCTCCGACCTCATTTGTGCAAAGCTGTTGGTATTCATCACAATGGTTTCCACCACAGAGCCTGTGAAGAAGAGCTGGAAGAGCTGCAACGGGGAATAGATCCGGTCCATTACAAGCTGTGCTCCTGGGTTTCTTTTTGGAAGGAAATTTGGTAGCGCTGGAACCTCATCCTCCACACTGCTGTCATTCCACCTTTCTGTGCCACCATCCTCTGACATTGCACTTGCTGACCTTTTCGTCCCCCGTACAGAATGAGCCCTCCCTCTGGTCTGCTTTCTGGGAGTTCCACCTCTCTGTGGCCGCCTCACAGAATCACCAACAGAGGGTGTGGGGGTCTTGGAGGTGTGAGGTGGGCAAACAACCTCCTTGCTGCTGGTGCATGGCAGATCTGACTGCCACTCATCACCACTGTCCAGACTGCAAAACAAAACAAATTTATAAATCCACATTGTATTCAGAAATGCATGCTAATATTACACACAAAAATAATTCACATATGCACATAACAGATACAAGATTATAATTAGCATATTCACATAAGATACACAAATACATGTGTGCAAAAATAAAAGAACAACTCATGCATGCACCAATTAAAATATGAACGTGACAGAAACATGTAGAATGCATTTCATGTATAGATAATAAAAGATGTAAAAATATATATAGATTATATAGATATAGATATATAGTTCAAATAAGCTTGTGAGCATTTGCTTTTTGACACATATACACACGCATGCATCAATGCAATCGATGAAAAAATATGTGCATGCATGTAAGTGATGCATGTGCTTTTTGGTGCCCACATGTGCTAAACATGTTACATGCAGATTTGTATTTTTCCAGGCATTTATTCATCAGTTTTATTGATACATGACACACCTGCAAGCATCAATACAACTGATGGGCAACACCTGGTAACATTCCATGCAACCATTGGAATTGATTAACACCACGTGCAAAACTACAAATATGAAAAAAAATGAAAAAAAACTTTAGCACAAGTGTGCACCAAACCGCACAAAACACTTAGCAAAAGCTCCCAAGCATATTTGAACTATGGCATTAATATATGCATGGTTGTGCTCATTTATTATTGCATGCATGTTTTTGGGTGCAAAATAAATCTCAAATATACATGCACAAACATTTACGCGAAAAAAAAAAAAAAAAACGCACATGTAATACAAAAATACCACATTTATAAGTTCGAAATGTGTACTTACTCAAATTCAGGATCCTCGCCGGCATTGTACGCAGCTTGTCTAACAGAGTCAAAACTTGCATTGCTACAAGTTTCAGTGTCGCTCTCTCGATCAAGCTCCGCCAAAACAGCCTCCACGCCGACAAATACCTTCCTTGAAGCCATTGTCCAAAGACAAAACACTCCAACCAGTTGTAAAAAGCACGCAATAACTCGAAAAAACACTGTCCAAACTACCAACCTATCCCAAACTCAACTCCTAACGTCTGCGATGCGCGCTGGCACCCGCTGACATATCAAGATGAGGTCCCGCCTCCTCGACTTTGTCATAGGATATCTCCGTCTCTGAGTGGTCTAGAAAATTGATCGACGTTTCTATGGATTGCTGAGAGACTCAGCTTTTTTTGACGTATGACGCAATATTTGATGACGTCACCAAAAATCACGGCTAACGAAGACAATCAAACCTAAGATTAATAAGAGTATTTGCTCTTATCCTGCATCGCATGTTTTGATCTGGACATCGGTGACATATTACAGTGTCATTTGGTCATGCATGCTCGAAGACATGTGAAAATGGTCTCATTTTGAAGAAAACAACCTAAGGAACGAACTGATATAGCGTTTGAGGCTAGTAGCTCCACACGATGGAAGTGATCCGAACAGGAATATGACTCTTGTGTTTGCTTGTTCAAAAAACTCGATTCTGTTTTCGTGATTCTTTGGATAATAATGTTACTGTAAAGTGTTGGATCGGTAAAATAAACTGCACAGTGGTATTCTTGAGAGTGAGAGCTTTCATTTGATGTATGGCTTGTCCATTTTTGGTGAGTTTGTGTGATATAAATATGAAATTTAATATTATAAATATGATTTTCTCAAGGGGGGGGGTCGTTGCGGGGGGGGGGGGGGGTGGGGGGGGGCTCGAATTTAGACCATATTATTTTTTTCTATGTAACATAAATACAAAAGTGATGGGATTTTCATGAAAGCTGAGGTTTTAAGCTTTCAAACAATACTATATATGTCTAGTTCTGTGCTGTACAACTTAGAGATTTTTTTAAATGATTATGATTATGCAATTTTGGACCCACCGGTGGGTCCGGGGGGAGGGGCAGAGTTATGCCGTGCTGAAGTTAACTGATTGAATTATGAATTTATTGTTCATTTTTAGTTGCTGCCACATTTTTTTAATTTTTTATTTTGCCTGTGGGATACCATAAAAATGAGTGTTAGTTCAATAACTTACCTTTCTGTTAGTTTTCACCTGATAATATAACAGTGAATAAGAATTATACTTGTGTATTGACTCGGAAGTATGTAGACGTCTTTTTGTCTGGTGCTGTTGCCATGGTGAATCGTAATTTCGGAGCTCCATTGATCATGGCTTTTCATAGTCGTGGGGCACGTGCTTAACTCTGAGTAAACCTACTCAGAGTTGATTGAACTAGCTCAATTCAGCTGTTCTGAAACCGAAAACTCAGAGTTTCCCATCTCAGGGTAAGTCAACTCAGAGTTCAAGTTTTAACTCAGAGTAGGTTGAACCTTCTTAAGCCTAGTTCACACTACATGATTTTAAAACGTCGGGCTGAACTGTGCGGTTCACACTACATGACTTGCTCTCTGAGAAATCAGGAGTGTTCAAGTTGTTGAGCTGTTCACACCACACGACACACCGTGATTAATCCGTGAATTGTCTCTGTTTTAGTCCATAAAAGTGCATCTATCCATCATAAACAAACTCCACATGGCTCCAGGGGTTACTAACTAGCTTCCGGCCAAACGAACATACTGATTCGACTTAAGTCTAAGCGCAACTTATTCGAGTAATGCGACGTACTGCTGATATTTACACTACGCTATGACGCACTACGCTACTTCCGACGTCATAAGTTGTGTATGTTGCGCTTTAGGCGTGAGTAAGACTGCGTATGGCCGTTTGGCCAGAAGCTAAAATTTTTCTTTGTAACGTGTTAAATATGAATATTTTTCTTACACAAATGCATCGCTTTGCTTGAGAAGGCCTTTATTAACCCCTCAGAGCCGTGTGGAGCACTTTTATGATGGATGGATGCACTTTTATGGACTTCAAAACAGAAACAGCAATTCACTGCCATCATAAAGCTTGGAAGAGCCAGGACATTTTTTTTAAAATAACTCCGGTTGTGTTCATCTGAAAGAAGAATATACACCTAGGATGACTTGAGGATGAGTAAATCATGGGCTAATTTTCATTTTTGGGTAAACTATCCCTTTAAAGATATTTATAATGTCACAAGATTTTTACTTCAAATAAATGCTGTTCTTTTGAACTTTCTATTCACAAAATCCTGTGGGGAGGGGCACAACAGTTTTCAATTTTAACAATAATAATAACAAGCAAATCATCATATTAGAATAATTCCTGAAGGATCATGTGACACATAAATGCAGCCTTGGTGAGCATAAGAGACTTCTTTCAGAAACGTAAATTTTACAGAGTACAAACTTTTGAACGGTGTAGTGTATATACTATATAGTATATACTATATACTTGTAGTATAGTATAGTATATATATGATGTTTATTCACGGACATTACACATCTTCATGTGAAGACAATATTCACAAAAAAAGGCTTTTTTTTTAGATTGAAACTCTGAACATGGTAATAACAACACTGAAACCAACACCTGAGAAGCAGACAGGTGGGATAAACTTTATTGAAGGAGGGAATAACAAGAAATTGAGGAGAAGTGTCAGGTTACAATCATTCTGAACGACGCCTCTGCAATTTCAGCCAGGGGGAATTCCAGCAGTCTTCAATGTTAGGGCAGCTCAGTAACAGTCACACTGCACCGCACTTCATCATGGTTAGGGCACCAATTAGCCTGCCCATCTACGGATGATCAGTTCGCAAGGCGCTAACGCATTTAGGCTCAGCTAGCCTTACATTAACAACTTAAATCCAAATACTCTTTTGGTCTCAGCTCAGTGAGTGATGAAAGAGAAAAAGTGCTGGAAAAACGCAGCACACGTTTGCCCAGGCATGACAGCTCTAAGAGGGACAGTGCAGTAAATCTCAGGTTAGAAGTTTGCTAGATGAGAGGCTACGGTTAATGCTCCCTGATTACCAACTTTCACAAAACCTCTAAAGCCGTTAAATCTCAGCACACACACATTTAGAAGATTTAGCCAAATCGGAGTGCCTCGTGTTGCTTTCCGAATGTGAATTCAAGGACTGTTTGTCCTGATCGATTGGCCTCAATTTTCTGATTGAAGCCACTGAAGTTATCAAAAAGGTGATTGATTAGCAAGCCCACGCAAGGTGATGACACGGCACAATCAATTTGCTTTTGCTAAATGCTTCTTTCAGAGAATCTCTACTCTTTTATTCTAAAGGAGAAGTTTGGTATCTCCCGTTTGCAATCTAGAAGTGAAATTAGATTTCAGTTCAATTCATAGATTTGAATTGAGCTAGCAAACAGGAAGCAGAATAGTAATTGGAAATTTTAGAAAGTAAAAGCAAATTCATGAAGTGCAGTTAAACTATACATTTCATTATTTTGTATTATGTAATTTTGTAATTTAATTTATATTTGCTCTATTTCATAAAACAAATTCAAATAAATAAATGTACTTTAATTTTATGGTTAATTTATTATATTATATTATATTATATTATATTATATTATATTATATTATATTATATTATATTATATTATATTATATTATATTATATTATATTATATTATATTATATTGGGAAATAAAATTAACTGTAAAAACACATGTATAAAAAATTCAGTACATATAAATTAAAAATCAAATGTGTATAATATATTCTATTAAATAATACATTAATACACATTTGAATTTCATTCACATCTACTGTATTAATATGCACACACACACACACACACACACACACACACACACACACACACACACACACATATTATATATATATATACAGTACATACATATATATTTACTGTATTAATACATTTAAATGCATTTATTGTTATATTATATTATTCAGGGTTATAAAATTAACAAGTTATTAAGAAAATTCAATATTTGAATGTAGTTTAGAAAAATTTTCTAAAAACAAAAAATTCTATTCAAATTCAAAAGCTCATGAATTGTACAGAAGGCAGTTCATATTTTTTTTAATATCATCCAACCCTCTCCTAAACACAGAATACGTAACTATGCGTAACTATCAAGAGCACGGCTACAGCATCAAAGACTGCTGTCTTGTAGACATTTTCCAAACGAGTTTGAGAGCTTTCAAATGAATAAGCAATGTTCTTCATTAATAGTAAAAGAACAGAATAACATCAAATAACAGATTCTAGACTCATATGCTGCATACAACTCTTTCAGAGCACCTCTCATCACACATCACACGCTGTGTACTTCTTTTATTTATGACTTGCAAACAGAGGAAGAATGTCTCAGGCTGGCCGGCAGCGGTCCATGGCCATAGGTTTACTGCCATGCCTCGGTTCATTTAGAGCTGAAAATCAGTGACCTCAGAAAGCAGACAAATCAAACACTGATACGCCCTCGTAAACTGTCAAACTGGGGCTTGTCACCCATGCAGCCTTCGGCCTAGCAGATTTATTTCTACTTTATACAAACACATTTCTCACTGAACCTGTATTGTTTTAAAAATAGAAACAGAAAGGTAGGTCTGATGTGGTTTGCAGTTGTAACTTACAACTTGTAAGTTTCCTGTGACGTTCTATATGTCAGTGTCTATTAGGTGAGCGGGTGATATGGGGGGGGGGGGTTGGCTGAAGAGAGGAAATGCCAGAGCCTGGCAGGGATGAGCCGAACTGCTGGGAGGTGTGAGGAGATGATTAACCACTTCCCTGCTCTGTCCTTAATATGCCTTCAGAGGCCTAGGAACACTGAATGCCAAAAAAAAAACAAACAAACAAAAAAAACTATTCTAAATACCATTCTCTTGCTGCATAGGATTTGTCCTCAAATTCCCCACCTGTCACTATTTGAAGTGGTGCGTAGGCCAAAGAGGCAATTTCTGAGCCCACCAGAGGTTAAATGGGTCCTGCCATGAGACGAATTGGTGTTCTGCTGCAGTGTAAATTTGAAAAGAAAAGGCTGATTCTCATATTTGCAACAGATGGAAACACACAACCTTCCCCAGGTGGTGTCACTAGCATACATATTAAAAGCTCATAGGGACCGTTTACCAAAAACATTTTTTATTAACAATTATTTAGTCACCCTTATGTGGGGATGTGCGATATGTGTCGTTTACAATAATATCGTAATTGTTGTTTTAATGTGGAAGCTGATATTATGGAGTATGTTACTCACTGCCTTCAGAGTGCACACTTTCACTGCATGATTTAGCACAGAATGCAGTTAGAATGATCCCAAAATTCTATATGGGGCCAAACATGCCTCTGTATGAGTTTTTGTCTTATATTTATATTATATAGTAAAGAAATATCTCACGAGTGTGCTGTTTTCCCCAAATATTAGCAATTTATCCAATTTCAAATGTGATTTTATACAACAATTGAATAAACATCCCGGGTTACGTATGTAACCCTAGTTCCCCGAAGGGACGGACGCTGCGTGAAATCGCAGTGGGAACGCCCTCCAGCATGACGCGTCTGAAGCATGAATGAAATCAGTCAATGGAGAGATAGAGCGTCATAGCGAGTGACGTCATCGACCAGGAAGCTATAAATATCCCCTGAGCACACAATACGCCAGCTTAAAGTTACTGAAGCAAGCGACCCAAGGGGATGCCGGGAGAATGGCAGGACACGCAGCGTCCGTCCCTTCGGGGAACTAGGGTTACATATGTAACCCGGGACGTTCCCCTTCAGGGACTACCGCTGCGTGAAATCGCAGTAGGAACGCAATACCCACATCCCCATACGACCAAATCCCTGTCGTGTGTCATTAGGAGACACAAACCGACGAGAGAACCTGAGCCCCGGGAGTGGAGCTAAGATCAAGGGAATAAAATCTAATGAAAGTGTGCGGTGAGAACCAGCCTACCGCATCACAAACGTCCTGAAGAGAAGCTCCTGAAAGAAGAGCTGTAGAGGCAGCCATACTCCTGGTGGAATGAGCCCTTACAGCCAAAGGTGAAGGCTGATGGGCCGAACCGTAAGCAAGCGAGATGGCCTCGACCACCCACTTGCTCATCCTTTGCTTAGATGCCGGACACCCCTTCTTAGGTGACCCAAAACAGACAAACAGTTGTTCCGATCTCCTCCACAGGGCAGCTCTGTGGACATAAGCATCTAAAGCCCTAACGGGGCACAGCAAATTAAGTTTCTTCTGGTCTGACGTCAGAAAAGGCGGAGGACAGAAAGCCTGCAGAACTATAGGTCTAAAAAAAGTAGTTGGCACCTTAGGAAGGCCTGGTCTCACACAGAGAAAGGCCTTAACCATACCAGGAGCAAATTCCAGGCACGAGGGAGCCACCGAAAATGCTTGAATATCTCCAATTCTTTTTAGAGATGAGATAGCGAGAAGAAGGATAGACTTTAGTGTAAGAAACTTTTCCGAAACTTCCTCGATGGGCTCGAAAGGAGCTAGGGAGAGACCTTCTAAGACGATGGCCAGATCCCAAGCTGGTACCCTCGTGCGAACTGCAGGCCTCAGCCTCAAGGCACCACGAAGGAAGCGAGATATAATTGGGTGTCTCCCGAGAGAACCTCCGCTCGAAGGGGCGTGGTAAACAGCTAAGGCCGCCACTTACACCTTCAGTGTGGAGTGGGATAACCCTGTGGAGAGACGGTCCTGCAGGAAATCCAGCACTGTACCAACCGGGCAGTTGACTGGGTCCTGCTGGCGCTCTCCACACCAAGAGGTGAAAAGTTTCCACCTCGCGGCATATAACTTCCTCGTGGCGGGAGCTCTGGATTGGAGGATGGTCTCAACGACCTCAGTCGAGAGACCAGAATCTATAAGCTGGGCCCCCTCAGAGGCCAAGCCCACAGCCTCCATAGTTCTGGGCGGGGGTGAAGGATCGACCCACTCACCTGAGAGAGTAGATCTCTCCTGATCGGTATCTCCAGGGGAGAGCCGTCGAGGAGAGACACTAGGACCCTCTCCAGAACTCCCGGGAGCAGAGCGATCGGGGGAAAAGCGTACAAACGTGACCTCGGCCACAGATGTACCTTTCCCTCGGCACGACCGAAATGTTCCCATAGGAGCTCCACCACCTCGGGGTGAAGACTCCATTCCCCGGGCCTCGGCCCCTGCCTCGACAGGATGTCTGCCCCCTGATTTAAATAGCCCGGGAGATAAATAGCTCTCAGAGAAAGAATTTTCCCCTGGGACCATAGAAGGCATAACGTGACGACAAGGAGCTCCCAACACAGGGCCTTGGGACAGAAACCGAGGATCTTTCCACATAACCAGGGCGCGATGACACCGTCGCGAACTCATGATCATGCAAAGCTGATTTCCCCTCGGGAAGAATCCCCTGGTTCTGAGCCACCACTGTAACGGTCTCATGTGCAGGAGGCCAAAAGGTATCACGTTGGACGCAGCTGCCATTAGACCTAACAGTCTCTGGAACTGTTTTACAGTGGATGACTGGCCTAGCTTGACCTGATCTACTGCGGCGAGAATCGAAGCAACACGAGCAGGTGACAACCGTGCCTGCATCGTCGTCGAATCCCACACTACACCGAGAAAAGTGGTTCTCTGTAATGGAGAAAGAACACTCTTCTTGGCATTGAGCCTCAACCCCAACCTCTTGATGTGAGCAAGAACGACATCTCGATGCCGAACCGCCTGTTGTTCTGATTGAGCTAGAATTAACCAATCGTCTATATAGTTCAGAATACGGATGCCCTGCAGCCTCAGCGGGGCTATAGCCGCATCCATACACTTCGTGAACGTGCGGGGTGACAGTGCTAGGCCGAACGGAAGAACCCGATATTGGTAAGCTTCGCCCCCGAAAGCGAACCTCAGGAACTTCCTGTGTTGAGGGAGGACAGATACGTGGAAGTAAGCGTCCTTTAGATCTATGGTGACGAACCAGTCCACGGATCTGATTTGTGACACGATCTGCTTGAATTTGAGCTTCCCTCTCGAGGCTGGCCTCTGGATGAACATCCCGAGTGACAGACACAGCGCTCTGTAACGTACTGGCAGGGAACAGCTGGTCTGGGCACTCCACAACCCTCCTCGGAGGGGGCGAGCGTCCCTCGGAAAATCGCTCGCCGAGTCTCTCTACGCCCTGTATAGGCAGGGTTAGTAGAGCAGACTCCTGAGGGCATCGGGAAAGACAGGGCACCGTGTTTTTGTGCAGTGAACTCAAGTCTTCCACGATGGGGACCACCCTCAGAGTCCTGACATTCAGCACGTCAGGATTTTTTCGACGCGGCCTTCTTGGCGATAATGACTGTCCTCAGATCAGCCCTACCCCGAGAAGGTCGCGCCGGAGAGCGCCCCGCCTCGTCCCTCCAGTTTCTCTGCGGGGGGGCACGAGACGCGACACTCCGTTTCTGCTGCGCTCTTTTTGAAGTACTCGGCGGCTGGGACTGCCCTCGCTCAGCAGCCCCAGCGACACGCACTTTAAGGGCCATAAATTTCTGAAAAGCAGCCACCTGTTTCTTCTCTTCCTGGAACCTCTCCGTGACAGAGTGAAGAGTGTCACCGAAGAGGCCCGCAGGCGAAACTGGAGCATTTAAAAGGAGAGTCTTATCTTTCTCCTTCATAGAGGTCTGACTCAACCACAAGTGTCTCTCTGTGGCCACCATGGCTGCCATAGACCGGCCGATAGATTTAGCAGTCTCCTTGGTGGCCCGGAGAGTGTGATCACCAGTCTGCCTAAGCTCATTAATCATATCAACAGAAATTTCACCCCCCTCACAAGCACCTTTAAGCAGGTCAGCCTGATAAGCCTGCATAATGACCATAGTGTGTAGACATGCAGCCGCCTGACCCGCAGCCGAGTAAGCCTTCCCCACTAACACAGAAGTATTTTTTAGTGGCTTAGAGGGCAGAGCCGGTGCTTTAAGTGAAGATGACGAAGCAGGAGAGAGATAGCTAGCGAGCGTCTCCTCTGCCTTCGGCATGGTCACGTACCCTGAAGCTTTTGCACCAAAAATATTTCCATAAGCATTAGACTGGTTAGTATAAATTCGGCTTGAAACAGGTCCAACCCAGGTCTTTGAAACCTCAGAGTGAAGATCTGGGAAGAATGGTAAGCACCGGCGAGAAGGCTGAGGACGTGCAGACAGAAATTTATCATCTAATTTGCTTTTATTTCTAGACTCCTGCCTATCAGTTGGCCACTCGATGCTGAGCTTTTCAACAGCCCGAGATAACACATCTATCAGCCCCTCTTCAGCAGTATGCTGGAGTGACGAGTCAGTTTCTTCTGATGCCAAACTTTCGACATCGAGCTCCTCAGAACTGGATAATCTAAGTTCGACATCATGTGCCTCGACCCGGGCAGAAGTAACCGCCGCAGCGCGTGCTTCCAGAGCCGGGTGAGAGGCACTAGATCTCGCCGGAGATAGCTGAGATAGGGCGGAGCCCATCTCAACGTCGCCAGTGAGATCCATCTGCGAGCCCCAAGACAAGCGCCGCCGCTCTGCCTCAACATAAGCGGGACCCGAGCCTCGGGGAGCTCGCAGCAAACCACTCTCCTCGAAGAGCGATCGCCGCGAGTGCAGAGTTCTCAAGGGAAAACGCTCGCAATGCTCACAATCGACCCCCTCGAGAGCCGACTGGGCATGCTGCAATCCCAAACAAGCAACACACAGCTGATGTGTATCCCCACCCGTGATGTATCGTGTACAGGGGGAAACACACTTTCTATATTGCTCGCTCGTCCCTTTGACACTCATATTGGTTTTTTTATATATATATATATATAGTGAGAAACTCCTGTCTAAACAGACAAACACAATCGATAGATTTCAGACACACACAGAGCTTGCTGAAGTAACAAAAAGCTGTCGTATTGTGTGCTCGCTATGACGCTCTATCTCTCCATTGACTGATTTCATTCATGCTTCAGACGCGTCACGCTGGAGGGCGTTCCCACTGCGATTTCACGCAGTGGTAGTCCCTGAAGGGGAACTACTGTTGTCACAATACCAAAATAATGACATTGATAAGCTACCTGACAAAAATATCTCAATACCAACACTGTGAGTACTGATACCAAAGTAAAAACCTAAAACAGAAAAAGTGATTGGACAATGGATGACAGAAAATGGAACTTAAAAATTATTTGTTTTATTTATTCATTTTAACAAGATGAGATGGAGATGTTTGTAACATTGATAAAAGGATCGACCTCAACTGCCTCATCAAACTCAGATGGTGAAAAAAGTTTGCTTGTCACATAATAAATCACACTCGTTTGTTGCCTGTTTGAGATAATTAGCATAATTTAGGCTAATTATGTTATCAATCATATTTATTGGGTGATATGACCAAAATTTTATTTTACAAATTATATTTCACAATATAGCATATTCACTAGCTTGTGTGTGTGTGTGTGTGTGTGTGCGTGCGCGTGCGTGCGTGCGTGTGTGTGTATTATGTGTGTACTAAATTTATGTAACTATACACTTAATTAATCACTTATTGTGAAATTTAGTATACATCATTTGTCTTGTTTAACGCATTTATTTTGTCATCATTTGCTATATCCAGTAAAGTAAACTGATCAGATTGAAGGTTGATTCTCACAAAACTGTATTTTCTGCAAGCTTTTTTTAAGTAAATGTAGGTGTCTTTCCAAAAAAGAATAACTAGTAGACTAGACTAGACACTAATAGACACTAGTAGACTAATAACTAGACACTAGTAGACTCCAAAAGGACACATAACCAAAGTATATATGGAGTCCATATAATTCATTCATTCATACATAAGTAAACACGAGAAAAAACATTACAGATCAAAACTTTTGAGAATTCAGTGTACAGTACAACAGCAAAGAGCTAGTTTAGACATTTTTAGAGCTTGTTTGCGTTTTAGACATGTCAATTTGTGACACCGAACAGGACCAAATGGAGATGCCAAAACAAATAAACTAAACCAACCATCTTGACCTGACTACATATACCAACTACAGTACTAGGATCCATTCTGAATTACTAAACAGAGCAACATACACTTGACAGATAAAAACATTATCCTGAACTTGTGGAAACAACGTGAATGTACTGAAATGTGTCTGTACATAATTATAATAACATATATTTAAAGTGATGAACAGATATTTGTCTATTTATGCAAATTGCTCATTATTAAAATTTTGCACTTTTAATTTGCAATTATAATTGTATGTTATTTGTTATTCATAATAATTTGATATGCAAATTTTTACATCATTATTTTAAAGTGTTTAATTTATTTATGTTAGTTCAGAATGATATGGAAAAATAAATGATTATTTGCGGATGAACTGTTCCTTTCAAACAATTGCATAAGTAATCTTATAATATGAGCAGTCCAAATGCAACCCATTATGCACCAACTGTGTCAGAATGTTAATTTGGTATCGGAGAGCAAACACACATATTACTGTTTTGTTTTCCTTCCATTCAGAACCAGCAGAGTAGGACACTACTGTTTAAAAGTGCCAACAGGGTGCGTTCAAGAGAACATGCATTTAAAATATGAAAATGAAATGCGGAGCAGTGTGGCCGTGTCCCCTGTAGATAAAGTCTCACACTTACAGCCGTGAGCATACTGATGGAAAATGGCCCAAGGTTAATGAATATTGACACAGAATAATCTTTCCAGCCAGGTCGCAGGTGCGTTCTCTCCCAGTCACATTTAACTCTGGATCTGACAAGCACAGATCAAAGCCACACTCGGGCTCAGAGACAGATCAAAACCTGATGTAACACAGCTGCTTAAGGATTCAATCCAGACTGAGGCGTGTTACAACCAACTATCTTGCCAAAAGGAAAATTGAACCTCAAAAATTTATTTGCTATTCGTTTCTTGTTTGTTTTCTATAAAATGTACTTCCTTAACAAAGAAAAGCTAGATAAATCTGACAGAACTCACTGGGAAAATGACTCAAAGTGTGCGTAATTTCTGTGCCCCTAGCGTTACCAAAAAGCTGCATACTTCTAGAGTACTTAATATTTCTGTACTTAGTATTTTTTTC
This sequence comes from Gila orcuttii, assembly GCA_026230005.1. NCBI lineage: Eukaryota > Metazoa > Chordata > Actinopteri > Cypriniformes > Leuciscidae > Gila > Gila orcuttii. The sequence goes on along the minus strand of JAPDVR010000003.1, from coordinate 41,112,403 downwards.
CCCATAGGTATTGTTTGTTTGTTTTTGTTGTTTTTTTAGGGTTTTTTTGGGGCGATTTTGCCTTTATTGATTGGACAGTCAAGGAGAGACAGCAAGAGATAAAGGAGGAAAGAAGGGCACAGGATCGGGAAATGACCACAAGCGAGGACTCAAACTCAGGTCTCCCGAAACGTTGCTGCACTATATGTCAAAGCACTGCCCACAAGGCTATGGCTCAGACAATAGGGATTTTAAAAAAAAAAGCCTTTGTTAAAGAGTCATAAGCCATGAACCAAATACCAACCATCTAAGGTGAACCACAAACTTTGATTTGAATCAAAAAAGTATTTGAAATCGGACAAAAAAAACAAAGGTACAAGAGTGTTTACTTAACAGCTTAAATGAGAGAAATACAATCCCATGAAGCACTGGCCATGATAAGCCCAAGCCGTTTTAACTCACCTACAAGATAATCTTCCGATTTCGGGCCCAATTCTCTCATTCCGACAATCCTAGGTAAAGTCACAATTATTTTGATGGTTCTACAGATTATCTGTAACACTTTATTTTGACGGCCCCTTTTGAACATTCTGTTGTCTATAAGTAACTTTGCAACTATATGTCAACTTACTCTCATTAGAGTATTAGTAGACTGTCAGCTTAATATATGCTATACTCTTTATTGTGATGGTCCTCCAACAGACATTCCACTGACTATAAGTAAATTTGCAAGTACGTCAACTTATTCTAACCCTAACCCTGCCAGTCTACTAATACTCTAACACTCTATTAAGATTTAGCAAGCATGAAGGTGCAGCGTTACTTATAGTCAACCGAATGTGTTAAAGGGACCATCAAAATAAAGTGAAACCAGATCATCTTATATTCCTGTGGTGTGTTAAGAGTGTGAATCTGCTCGGAAAAACGTCGGGGCGCACCGATCTCACAACGTAAATATACAACATATTGAATATTTACAATCAGAAATCCTGATGTGTGGGGGGACACAATCCCGAGGACAAACCATAGACTGTAGAAAAATATGGAAGGTGCACATTCACTCTCTCTACCATTGTAAAAAAGTGAAGCTGCCAATGTCCAAATATAGTGCTGATATCTTGAAGCCGGAGTCTGCACAGAAGTGAACTCGGGACTCGAGTCTGCGCAGTGGTGAGTGTGAGGAGACGTGCAATCAAGGTCCCGCCCACACTCTCCACACACTTACTGCAGAACAACTCATTATATCGGTGTGAAATAAACAGTTATGGTAATGTAGAAATAAAATTAAATCTCCTCCCGAAGATCCCGAAAAAAAGTCTGTTGATGCCTCAGTGACTACTTCGCTCTGATAAGCTATCAATCTCAGCTGTCAATCACGTCACACCCCGTTTTTATAGCATCAAATAACCAACTAAAAACAAACTTATTTATAAAACAAACACTTGAATTTACATCAGCGTGATAAAAAAAACTACCTAAAATAACAGAAACCATCTTTGGAACAAATTTATTTGGAGTGTAATTTGATGGTTTAGTTTGTCTCACGTCCCATTCGATTACATGGAGAGAACGGGGTTTATGAGCTATACTGCATCCAGCCACCTGGGGGGCAATCGAAATGTTTAGCTTCATTTTCAGAACTCATGAATTCATCCAAACATTTTTCTTTTTTTTCAGTGAATTTTCTGTAAAATTCGTACAGTATTTGGACTATTTGGAAGTAATGCAGGACTAATGAGTATTACTACATTAACGCTTCAGCTACTACTATTAACTAATATAGAAACAAGCTTAACTTATCAGTAAGTAATATCAAATTTAGAAGATAGTTCCTTATTAGGTAATCAATAATTACTTAATGAGATAAGCCTCATAATTAAAGGTGGGGTATGTGATTTGCAAAACGGCCGGCAGATTTTGAAAATACACAACTCAAAAGGTCCTACCTTCTTTCCTCCAACGCTGGCCCTGACTCCACCCACTCCACCCATTCGAAGAGGGGCATGGGGGAGGGGGGTATGGTACGACTGTTTGATTGACGCACTTACTCTCCAATGATTCTAGGTGGTCTTGGAAATGATTGGCTGGAGTTTTTCGAGTCCTGCCCGTTCCACAGATGATTACATTTTTTAATTTTCATGTCAGTGCTTCTAACTCAGTGGCTGTAAGTGGGTTAGGAATAGGATTTCAAGTGATTTTGAAAAAATGGTCAAAAAAGAAAATCACACACCCCACCTTTAACTGTTAACTAACTGACTAATTATAAAGAACATTATCATGTGTCTAAGACATAATCAGTCATATTTTTTACTCTGAATGTAGTCATAAAATGCATCAATAAATACTCAAGGGATACCTAGTCACTATGCAGGAACTACTAGTGATCTGGACCATTATTTTAAAGTGAAAAACATATTTTTTTACTTTAAAATAATGGTCCAGATCACTAGTCCTTGAAGAGTGACTAGGTAACCCTTGAGTTTTTGTGATGCATTTTATGACCACGTTGAGAGTAAAAAAAGACAATTGCTAACATCTCAGACACGTTAATGTTGTGATTAGTAATTAATTTAATTAGTTATTCTTTATAATTTGTCATAATTACCTATTAGTTCTTACTTATCTCATTAAGTAATTATTGATTACCTAATAAGGAATTATCTCCTAAATTTGATATTACTTACTGATAAGTTAAGCTTGTTTCTATATTAGTTAATAGTAGTAGCTGAAGTGTTAATGTAGTACTACTCATTAGTCCTGCATTACTTCCTGCATAGTTACTTATTAATGACGGACCATTATTATAAAGTGTTACCCCCATTTCTTCCGCCATGTTTGTTTACTCTAAAGTCTATTACTCTAAAAACTCTAAAAGAGATTTTTCGAGATTTCACGTGTTCACAGTCAGGACTCTTGTTGTTTGAGAATGGAATCTGTTAGTGTGTGGTGTGTTGTCTTGGTCACACCGAGGCAAAGCAGTTAAATCTATGATTTTTTTTTTTAGCATCATGTTTGTGGTCTCTCACATTTTGAAAATCTGATGAGATTTTAAGTGTGGAACAGCCTTTACTCAGGAAGAAAAGGCTATCACAACTTTCGTTTCATGCCGACTTAAAAAAATATGTTGAAATAATGCGGGCTGGTAGCTTCAACAGAAGTACATACCATCGAATTAACAATCTTGTGGCTCACAGTAGGTCTGTCTATAATGGTTTATACGTTATTGTTAAAAATCAATTCCCCTGGAAACTGAATGGAATTTTTACTTCCAGAACCCAACTGTTGCATTCTACTGGTTTAATGTCAATGTTCCTGTTGGACTGATAAGGCCTAAAAGAAACACCAACACAGTAATTATTTTTTATATACCTGTATTTATACACTTAACCTACAAATGGCTTAGTTGTCTCGGTATAAGGTGAAAATATAACAACACCCACTATGCTAAAGTGTTGTTTACCCAATCGGTAGACCACTGTAGACCAATTACAATATGCACAGCAATCAATGTGAATTGCAGCATTCAAGACGAAGTGTGGAATCAATTCAGGCCAAAAAAGTCTATAATATTGGATGAAAAGATAGTGCCCTCATTAGATATGGCTAAATTTGTGCTCTTTGCATTGTTAATTTTCCTAGACACGTTGTTTAAATTCATCCGCATATTGGTACACGCTAATTAAACCAAAGCAAGGGCATAAATAAGCCGGAATAACTGCAAAAACTATAGGCTGGGTGGCTGGAGATGAGATCAATTATAATGCAAATTCAGATGCAAACACATCTGTGAATGAATGCAAATGGAAATTTGCTAACAACAAGCTGCCTATCCTCTTAGGCAAGTCTTAGACGATCTGTGTATCTGACCACGTAACCACCTTTTGTTTTGACAAACCAAAGCGATAGACAGTAACAATACCCATGGGACCTGTTCCCTTGTTCTGCTTTCGCATGCAGTCGGGTCAAATTAACCAAAGCTCTCCAGACGGCACTGAGTACACAAATGCTACAAAGGCCATTCATTAAATCCAGGTACGATCTTTGCAAACTGATACAAATAGCTGAGATGTAGAGAGTACTCAAATGGCTACACATACAGCCGTGCAGTGACCGTATCCAAGGCTAAATCATTAGTTTCTATTAGACTTTCCATTAGCAGCACGAAGTGGACCCAAAGACGGAGGCTGTATTTCATATCACTGGTTCCTTTGGTCCTTTGGGTGGGGGTGGTGGGGGGAAACCAGACCACAGCTGTTTTATTACAAGAGCCAATCTGCTGGCGATTAATTAATTTCTTTCAAGAGAGGCACAGAGAATCTCTGTGGTGTAAATTAAAACCCGAAAGCAGAGTGGTTGATGAGAAAGAAATCCCTGTCGATCATATTGTATCCGCTGGGGCAACATCACTGGGGAGCTGCAGATACCTTAAGTCACCATGAAATCAAAACTTATTTTTTTTATAGAATATTGCAGCACTTATTATATATAATTTATCCGTACACATTATTATTATTATTTATTATGCATGTGCCCTCATAATATTTTATTAAAATAACAATCCCTCTCTCTTGCAGTGACATCTCATCTCTTCTCCGATGACGTGTTTACTGGTGCGAGGGCGGGACGACCTGTCACTCACATGACATCACAGCAATAGCAAACCACCTATTTTTTGTTGTTGTTGTTGTTGTTGTTGTTAGAGAAGCTGTTTTTAATTAATCAGTTGAGTGAATGATTCAATGAATCACTCATAAATAGAGTCACTTGTTTAGTTATGAACGAATAACCACTTTGAACAAATCCCTTGAAAGAATTATCCACTTTTAAAGACAGTCACTTGTTGGCACCTACTGCCATAACAATGTAACCTTCTGAAAAATCACTAACAAATCCACTAATACACAGACGGACAATCTGTCTGGTTTAAAAAATGTAAACCAATTTTTAAATGACAAGCACCCATTCGATTCAGAAAGCTTACCATGCATGTCATTTATCCAAGTGAAATGTTTAAAACATCCAAAGCAGTCTTAGATGGCTAATCCCATTCAGGGCCAAGGTGAAGATACTTCCCTTTTGCATAAGAAGCATTGAAAACTGTAACAAATGTCTTACTCACCAAATTGAGTTAAAAAATTTATTTGGGCATCCAAACTTATGAAACAGCAGACTCTTTTATGTGCCGTTAGAATGGTAGTTAACTTCCAGAAGAGCAGGTTGTGCTGAATCAATTTATTTAGGGACAGGACAGGACTGACCACTGTCTAATTAGACACAATAAATAGGCACAGACCAGAAAAAGTACATAAAAATTATCACAGCACATCTTTTCTGCTCTTACATCTAACCTTTGAGCTTCATTGCTATTCCTCTTAGTATTACTTTGGGGTGTGCCCCCCCCCCCCAAAAAGAGAAGAAGAAAAGAAAAGTAAGGTCAAACACAGGAGAGCAGCTTCAGGCAGTCTTCCCATTCAATATAGTGCAGCCTTGATTCATTCATTTGCCAATGGAAGAAAATAAGGCTGCTGGCTGATTTGTGTGATTTTTTTGTGGGAACTGTTGATTAAAACTGTTAATCGAGACACATCTGTGGTTTGCTAAGCACTAAGTAACGTGTGTTGTGTGTTTGCAAGTTTGGGGGGTTGGATCCGGGGCAAGGCAGTGAAACAAGTACAGTATGACATGGAAATAATTCTTCAATTTTAAACGTACACTGTTAGACTTTGCCGTACTTTTACAGTTACTTACCGCAAAAAAAACCCAGTAAAATACCATTTATATTATTTACAGTTAACTACTGTAATATGCACTGCATTGTGGGTATTTTGTATGAAATTTACAGTAACTTACTGTATATGGTAATTTTCAGTACTTTACTGTTTACGCAAAAGCAGTAGTGCTACTGTAAATAAAGAAGACATATTTCTTGAAGTGTGTAGGCTTCTGTTGACAAGGACTGCCTCTCTGCAGTATATATGAATCGGCATATATGCCAAGCACTATACAGGAAAAAAATAAAAAATAATAATAATAATAAAATAAATAAAAATAAAAAAATAGAAAAATAAACACAGCAAACATACAGGGTAAGCATGTGTGTGGCAGCCGGAGGTGGAGAATGTTCTTGGGGATGGGGGGCATGGGCCCTTGGCCCCGCTGCGCCTCTTCTTTGTGGCCCATTGTTGTGGGGCGTGGGCTGGGGTCTAACTTATGCCGTGGCCTAGGAGGAATAAGAGGCAGCCTTTTAATACCATATTAGTAATTATCTTGTTATTGTTATTATTGTTATTATTACTATTATTATTATTATTATTATTATTATTTGTCCTCTTCCTTCAGCCTCCCCGTCATTCCTGATGAAAAGTCTAGTTGCTATTATTGCTATTCCCATTACTATTCTTACTATTATTGTATTATTATATTAGACTACATTATCATATCTTCCTTCCTCATTCAATCAAGTTGTAGTCTAATCATTGCCTTATAATTCACATGATGACTGCACTTCTCATCATTGTGTACACAACTTCTATTACTCATAGGGCTATATGCATATTGTATTAATGTGTTAGGCCTATTGAACTTTCATAATAATGTTTATAGTTTTTCCCCCTGCAGATGAAAATCATGAATCTGCATTCTAATTTATAAGCGATGAACTTTAAAAGTTAAATAAAAAAACACATAGATGGAAGGATTTATTTTAATCCTTTATAAATAAGTCATTTTTATATGAGCATTTTCTCAAAAAAAAAAAAAAATTAAATCCACAACTGGTTCCCATACATAGATATTATGGTGCGTTCACGTGCTATGGAAAATATGATATTTTCCACTTGTGAACTGGTATTTACCAGTGTATTTACAAGTGCTTTTGTTGTCGTAATGTGGTAAAAAGATGGAGATCCAGACCTGTTATTTAGCTAAAACTATTTTAGATTGCTTAAGTCATCTGCTACATCAAGAAGATGATTTATCAAAACTCAAACGGTAAATAATATGCTGTATATTTTCTAGATCATGAATAGTACATATTTTTACCATTCAAGACTCTCGCGTCGGCTTTTGGTACTTACCATAATTACCATAGCACGTGAACGCACCATTAAGCCCCGTTCACACTACAAGCGACTTTGTCGCTGCATGTCGCCAGTGGCTGGCGATGAGGTGGCTAGTGGGCGTTCCAACTATTGGTTGCCTTTATGAATGACATCCAATGATGTGGAGAAGGATCATGCGCGCTCCACTCCTATTGGTTGTCGATCCCGAAAGTCGCTCTTCATTTGCATAAAGTTAAACAGATCTCAACTTTGTCGCGTCGCCAGACACGCCCCATCCGGTCGCCAACGGTCGCTGTCGCGCGTGTCGCCGGAAATCGCCCGCTCCCCATTGAAATGAATGGTATCGTGTCGCTTTGTCGCTTGTAGTGTGAACGGGGCTTCACTCGCGCTCTCGCTTAAGCCCGGTTCTATGGTGGTGCTTTGTAAGTTTAATTGATACTGTTATAATATATTGGCGCAACAGATTTGCCAAACGCTCAAGTGTATATTTGTGCTTATTTGTGTTCACGCTCTGGAGCGTGAATATGAACGGAATATGAACCTATTTACAACGCGCTTTGCAGCGGTGAGCAGCAATGTAACGTTAGCCAATCACAGACATACCGGTAACTTAGTTGTTGTTCTCTTGAACGCAATGGCCAAACAAAGGTGTTCAAGTTAGTCAGAATCTACTCACCGCTCATAACGGCATTTTAATTCAGTGCCGAATTATGCAGGCTCGCGAATCCTCTCATTAACAAAGTGTAGACACGATGTAAGAGATGTATTGGACCGACAGTTTATGAAGTGACAGCTAAAGTTACATATAGTATCATATACGTGCTGGATTCACTATGCACAGGACAGACATGTTTAAAATAGTAACGCTTTTAAAGCAATGTAAAGGCAGACTAATAGATTAATTGAAAAATATTAATTGAAAAATATTTTAGAAATTCTATGCTAATTGTTGGTAAAACTGCCCTTTATAATAATTTAAAAGCTGTTACTCATCTCGTCTCAGTTCATCGCAATCTAACAAACTTCCCTTATAATCAATTAAGTTGTCTACACTGCACAATGAATCTCTTATTTACATTGTGTCTGTACTTTGTTATAATGAGAGGATTCGCGAGCTTGCATAACTCAGCACTGAACAAACCCCGGTGTTTTTAGCGGTGAGTGGATTTTAACTTAAAAGCCTCTGATTGTGCCATTGTGCTCAAGAAATCAACAGATTAGTCTGATTGGCTACATTGCACACCACTGCAAAAACACGTTTTCTCTCCACGCAAATTAGCAATTTGGTGTGTTTGCAAAATCTGTTTGGCCAATATGCTGTTATTAGTTATACTAACTAGAACCAGGCCTGATCGGGTCAGCCGACAAAGAGAATCAGTCACTGCTCTTGACCCGATAGCTTTACTATTCCCCCATAACTCTACAAAGCTGAGTAGTCAGTGCTCTGGACAAGTGGGCTCGTTGATTCGACTGGCACTCTTGGGATCATAGGTGGCAGTGGACTACTAAATCTCCATAAGTAGAAGTACAAGTAATATTTAAAGAAAAAGCTCTGTTAAGAAATTAAATCGAGGTAAAAAGATAACTGAACTACACACCAATAGAAAAGCAAATAATATAACCTTTAAAAGAGAAAGGTGAGAATGATAATTATGTGAAAGGATCACAGTTTCGCTATTTTTAATATAGGAAAATGTAAAGCGATAGTTGCATAATGTGTACACTTACTTATTGTCTATTGTGTGCATTTGAAAACTTGACAATCTTCCCAAATTTTTTTTGAGAATCGTGTAATTGCTTTGCCAAAAAGAGGAGAACGCTTTAAAGAGATTCGACCAGAAATAAAAATTCTGTCATGTACTCACTCTTATGTTGTTTCAAACCTGAATGAATTTCTTTATTCTGTTGAACATAAAATATGATATTTTGAACAATGTTGGGAACCAAACAGTCCTTTGACTTCCATAGTATGAAAAAATAAATACTATGGAAGTCAATGGGGACCTGTGCATTTCTTAGAGACAAAACATGTGATATTATAATCTGGTGCTGGTGCTACAATCTGTAGAACTTGCTGTGTGAGTGTGTTACGTCCAAGGATGTATTTGTTTTATTTATTTATTTATGTATTTATTTATGTATTTATTTATTTATTTATTTTCCCCTTTCTCCCTGTTTCTCTCTCTACTTCCCATAAGCAGGAAATAATTGCTGCCACCTGACGCCAATGATCGGTTGTAAATCTGCTGTGATTGGAGGAGAGGAAGGCTCCCCAAGGCTAAAGCAGCACCATTCCTCAGATCAGTTATTTGTTTGTAAACTTTTGTTGTATTGTTCTTTACCATACAAATTTATATTGTTGTTTCTTTGGGATTAGTAGAGAGGTGGGTGCCATTTCCTTTTTCATTTAGTTTTCTCTTGTTTTAGCTGAGAACTGTTAGTGTATTTTTATTGTACTTGCTTTTTTTTTTTGCACTTGCTTTTTTGGGGGGCATTGTCATGATCTCTGCTTTTATTTGTTATGCATGAATTTCTCTATATTTCTTTTTTAAATGCTGCATAACAATAAATAATTTGGATGTAATTTATTTAATTTGTGACAGTAAATAAAAAATGTGCTGATGTACATGAACTCGAGTCACTTCTTTGGAATTTATTAAATTCAATAGCATTAATGTAAAATGTAAAATAAATTAAAAGTAAGGGTATTGTACTGTAAAATGAAACTGCGGTAAGGGCATCATACTGTAAAATTAAATTGCAGTAAGGGCATCATACTGTAAAATGAAATCACGGTAAGGGCATCGTACTGTAAAATGAAATTGCAGTAAGGAAATCATACTGTAAAATTAAATTGCGGTAAGGGCATCTTACTGTAAAATGAAATTGCAGTAAGGAAATCATACTGTAAAATTAAATTGCGGTAAGGGCCTCTTACTGTAAAATTAAATTGCAGTAAGGGCATCATACCGTAAAACACGTTTACAGGTAAGCTACTGTAAAGGGGAACTTAGTGAATAGTGCTGCCAGTAAGTTACCGCAAAAATACAATAAAATGTCTAACAGTGTACATTGTGTAGGAATTTCTCCCATCTAGCGGTGAAATTGTATTTTGCATTCAAACGAATAGTGCTCTCCAGCGCCTCGCTTTTACAAATGCGTGTTGCATCTACGGTAGCTGTTATGTACCAAAAAGCTGTGACAGGATGTCTTCTAACAGCACTTCATCGAGTTTTCCTTCGGTGAAAAGGTTTGTTATTTCAAACAAACTGCAACTTGACACAACGAACAAACGAATGTTAAAGTATGAATTACTGACTGACTTGCCGGGGCAGTGACAAGCGCCTCTCACTGCTCTGCTCTGCTCCTCCGTTTCTGCTGCTTTCAGTTATGTGACGCTGGCTCTGAACGAAAACACGTTGTGGAAACACGTTGGCCTAGTACTTTTTGACCCTCTCTGCTATTATAGTTTTTCAAGATGGCGGAACTACATGGAAGCCTCTGTGGACCTACCCGTCACATGTATATTAAGATAATAAATTATTCGTTTACGAGGATAAGTCAGATAATTGGCAGAGGTATTTGTACACCATTGAGGACATATTTATGAATAAAAATATTGATTTAAGATAATAAAATACCTAAAAAACTACACATTGTCCCTTTAACCATCTTTTGAAAGGCTTATTTACACTCTATAACATTGGCAAAGAGACACCAGACAGTGGAGAGTTGAGTGAGTAGCTCTCTTCACCATAAACTGGCCAGCTAGAACCACCAGTCTTTGAACTATTGGCCCACAGTCACTTATAACAACAGAAATATTGTGGAATTTATCCTTCTGTACCCCTTCTACAGCTTCATTCTGAAACAACTGCTCAGGCCAGTCATTCATCCATCATACCTTTTATATTATAAATAAAGTTCCCTATCAGTCGGTCACTCTCTTCGTATGTCCTGACCGACGAATAGGAATCTCCTAGAGAGGCCATTCTACTTCGAGTGAAACTAAACGAGCCAATGGACATTGGCATGCAATCATTAGCATCAGCTGTTCAGCCACGCAGCACGGGTATACAATGAGCAGGAGGTGCGATTGCACTTCAGCTTTTTGCTTCGGAGCAGAGAACTTCGATGCTGTGTTCTCTACAAACAGAGTGTTTACAAGACGAGCGAGCTCTCAACTGGACCTCTCCAGGCTGGTGCGGGCGATACAGCGCGGCAGCGTGATCTCTCTCTCTCTCTCTCTCTCTCTCTCTCTCTCTCTCTCTCTCTCTCTCTCTCTCTCTCTCTCTCTCTCTCTCGTTTTCTGTTGAACAAAAAAGCTGTGTTTACAACTGGTAAGGTGCGCTGTAAGAGTGCTGAAAGGCTGTCATCACGTCTGGTAAGATCGCCAGCAAGAGAGACAGCGCACGACAGGTGCACATTCCTGTCCGTGTTCGCTTTGACCGTTCCCTTGCGTGCTTTAGCACCAAGGAGAGCAGTCCCTAAAAGAGCTTACACGGGTAGAGCGCGTCTTTTTAAAGATGTCACCTTACCTGTGTATTCCTGGATGCGGTCGTTACCTGGGATCACGGGATGGACACGAGCGCTGTATCGCGTGTCTGGGCATTGAACACGCTGAGGCAGCGTTCGTGGATGAGTCATGTACCCATTGTGGGAAGATGATTATCTCGGAGCTATGCTATGGTCGAGACTCATTCCTCCAAAGGGGCGGAATCCCTGCGCCTATGCCGCGATCTGACCCTCATCCGAGGGTTACTTAAGGCAGTGGTGCTGGTGACCTGAGAATCACGGTGAGCGCGCTTCCTTCGGGGAACCAACCCCCTAGGAACCCTCATCCCTCCCACGCTACGCAGCCAGTAGAGCCGCCAACAGAACGTGCTGGATCATCCACGAGGTGTGTACCAGTCGTTTCCTTCGGCGCTCCCCACGATTTAGGATCCTAAATATTGTACATGCAACATAACATACCAGTTTTGGAAATGTTGTTTTGAATTTATTGCACCAGTGTGTAAGATTATGTTTTAGTGTGTGTGTTTGCGAGGGCTTGTGTGTGATGTCTGAGGGCAAAGTTTGGCTTTGAGCAAGAGTAAATGGTTTTGAGTGTAGAGCTTCATTTTGACCTGAAAAATAGGATGTTTGAGGAATTGGGTGAGATGTTATGGATTTGTGTTTACTGTTTTGAGAATACAAGGCATAGTTTCAAGAAATGTACTTAAGCAATCGAGAAAAACTGTAATGAAAAATACATTATGATGTGAAATTTGTTGTTACACCTCAACATTATATATGTTTTTCTTTTTTTATTCACACCATATGGCACTAATTTGCCTTCAAAAATTGCTTTAATTGTTTTAATTGAAAAGTAATAAATGTTAGAAATTTTATGTATTTTTTCAAAGGTAAAAATCTATCATAATTATTGCATTAATATTAATTAACTCTCAAAATACAAAAGAAAAAAGATTATTGAACAAAAATATATTACATGGAAAATAAAAAAAAGTTACATTTCAGGTGTTCTGTCACTTTAGACCACAAACAACACAAGTGCGACCCCCAAATGAACAATACCAGAGGGTTAAAACATTTTTTAATTTTTTTTTCATCAACATAATTTAAGTATAGTTTTTTAAGACTATGTCAGAATGTTTTAATATTTATTTTACACCTCTTTTGCTGTAATGACAGCAGCACTGTTATTCAAATACCTAAAACTTCTTTATTGCTAAATTTAAACTACATTTTGAGTCCCAGTTCAGTGTGAACATTTTAACTTTGTTTGTGCCCATGTATACATAGTCATAACTCCCACCTACACATGTGTTGTTGATGTTTCTAGCAGTTAAATATGGTCCCAGTGGAGAGATGTCACCTTCATGACCTTGAAGAGCTCTCTCTAATGTGGGAAACTTTGCAGAGCAGGACACAGCTTAAGTATTTTATTAGAAGTAATGATTTTCATTAATTGTGCTCTATGCAAACTGAGAGCAATGCTTTTAAAGTTTCAATTCTTGTCACGTAGGGGCAGATGTTTTGTAGTCTTGTGTTTTTTCCCCTTTTCTTCCAAAAATAAAAGGCGTTACGTTTCTCAGTTGTTGGCCTATCATGGATATTGTAAATAACAGATCCCGCCTCCTGCCATGGCAACATATTTTCAATAAGCACCTAGCAACAGGTACAAACATGTGTTGTGTTTATATTACTTTTACAAATAAAAATATGTGATGTAAGAAAACCACTAGTTTCGTACCATTCAGGTGAAGTAGCGATTTGTTTAAATTTCAAAACATTTTTAATTTCACTCTAAAATGACTGAACAACACCAGAGGGTTAAATAAATAAAAAAATCACATTTTTTATGAGTGCATTAACGGTATTTTCATAATGAATATTGCAATTCAATGTACTGTCAAGCATGAACAAATTTTGAAAATTTTCTGGTGCTTTTTAAGGAAGTAAATTGACAGTAAATAAATCCTTGAGTGAGTGCAAAATCAGCTAATTGAGGATGTTGAGATGGTTTGATGCCAATATTAGGTTGCTGTGAGCATTCTTTATTGGTAGACTCTAAAGAAGTGTCAGAGAAGGTCGTCTCTCTCGATGAGCAAAGGTTGGTTAATATTTCAGTATAGAAATCATTAGTCTAGAAAATGCCAGATGCCGTGAACTTCTTAACCCCTTTTCCCCAAATGGGTTTTCATTTGGTGTAGAAGAGCTTGGAGGTCATAGTGAAATGAAATCAGTTAATTATGAGAGCTAGAACTGAAATCTAAAGCAAATGCCCAACAAACTTAAGCCAACATTGTCAACATTTGCCTGGCCAGAGCAGTTTTTATTGCTTATCATGGGGCAGTGAAAAAACGAGAAGAATTAAGAGTTTTAACTTACTACACGAATATGCAAACCAACATTAGGCAATAATTAAGAACTGCAGACATATCATCATTCCCTTGAGGCTTTTAAAATTACTGCAGGGATCAATACCAATAAACATAAACAATAAATAATGTCAGCAAAATAAAGTTGTGAAAGTATGGGCGATTCCCAGAGCTGATTTCATTTCCGTCTCCCAGTCATTTTGTCGACATTTCATTAAGACGCTGTAGTTTAAATGGACTGTCTCTAGGTCTGATTTATACAGTCCACACAGATACTTGAGACATTTTCCAATGGATCATAATGTTGTGTTCTTTATTTATTAGTGACATAAACACTGGAATAGCTGCAGCTTCTACAACAATTGCAGATTCTACATTATACATCTGAGACTTATGATATAAAAAAACTTACCAGTATCAGAGTGCAATGCATTTTACTGTATGGTATTATAATAAAGCATTCAATCACAGAGCAGCGAGGTACAGTGCAAATGTGGATTAACTCAAGATGAGGCTGATAATGTGCAGATCTCTGGGATGATAGGGATATTGGCAAGTCAAAATCCATGCATATGTGAAGATAACATTTCAAAGATAACAAATGCACAGCAATATGAGTTAACATAGTGTTACAAATTCAGTGATGTGGGAAAAAAAGGACTTTACAACATAACTGACTATGTTTTGCAACATTTACAGAAAGAAACAAAGCTTTCAGTAAGTCGTCGCTATTTTTGTTAGGAAATAGAATACCGTGAAACAGCATTTTCAGTTTAAACAAACAGGTGCTTTCCAACAAATTTTCGAGTGACTCTCTTATATTGAAGACCTGAAGAATTCATTGCTGAGACAAGCCAGAAAAATATGGCAGCTTGTAAAGTCCAAAATCATTATCATAGTTGGCTCATTTACATAGTGGAAAAGTAGCACTGTGGGTTTATTGCTCAAATAAAATGTCAAGCTTACCTTACAAACAATGGAGACACAGTGACATTACAATTAATCATGTATTAATGTGGTTTTAGAATGTGATTGAGTTTTGGTGAAGAAAATGAAAATTATGGAAAGTTCAAAGTTATCTTTGAAAAGACTTTCCTATTTTTTTTTTCTTAATTTATGCTGTACAGAACTGCATTTGCACTTAGACTTTCTGTAGGCTTTCACTCATCACCCTACTGGTATTTCCTAAGTAGTCGTAACCGAGACATTCCATTTTAGTCAGTCACGTTCGACGTTATGTCAGAACTGAACTGGCGAATCGGGGTTCCCTTTACCAAAGAGCCACTATTGCTGCTCCTTGCAGCGCCCCATGTAAGCCACCTGATTCCCCCGCACCTGCTGGGGCGGAAGATAGGACAGGGCTTACGCAGAGAAGGTGGATTGCTGTTGTTCCACTTGACCCATACAGTAAGACTATTGGATAACACTGGAAAATCGTGCCCTCTCAAAGCAGAAAGGGATGCTACAGAGGCCACATCCTGCCCGTAGGTAGGTATCATGTGGAGATTACACATGGACTGGCCAATTTGGGCAGTGCAACATATGGAAGGTCTCTGAGGTAGCTCATGCCTAGTTAGGGGGGAGTCAATGGCTGAGATGGCAGAGCGGACTCTGCCAAGAGAAACCCAGATCAGCTGGACCGTCTGGGGATGGAGTCTCCACTCTCCCGGAAGCACAGGCTGTCGTGAGAGCTCGTCGGCTGCACGATTGAGCACGCCCAGAATATGAATGGCACAAAGCGACCTCAGATGCTTCTGACTTCATAAGAGGAGATGGTGGGCGAGTAGCAACATGCGACAGGAGCGTAGACCACCCTGACGGTTGGTGTATGCAACGGCCGCAGTGCTGTCAGTTTGGAGTAGTGCGTGCTTGCCTAGTAGTGGCGATTTGAAGCGGCCCAACACAGGCTGTACTGCTAGCAACTCGAGGCAGTTGATGTGCGAATGCAGTTGGGGTCCCTTCCAAATACCCGATAATCAATAATCATGCCCGTTGTACGTGGCACCCCAGCCGGTGGTGGAGGCATTCGTGAAGGCAACATAATGCCTGGACACTTGTTCTAAGGGGAACTCCTGCCCGTAGAAATGCAAGGTTCGACCACGGGCAGGCCAGGGGTTATTGTCACCCGGTGTGTGTCACGTTGCCACACCCATCTCGGCATTTGTTTGTGAAGCCAGTGCTGAAGCACCCTCATATGAAGCAATCCAAGCTGCGTTACTGTGGCTGCGGATGCCATATGCCCCAGGAGCCTCTGAAATAGTTTCAGTGGAACCGCCATCCTCCCCTTGAGCAAGTTCAGGCAGTTCAGCACCAACCTAGCACATTCCTCTGTTAGGTTGACCGAGTCCAACTCCATACCGAGAAAAGAGATCCTCTGCACGGGGGAGAGTTTGCTCTTTTCCCAGTGTTGACCCGAAGCCCCAGCTGGCTGAGGTGTCTGAGCACAAATGTCCCTGTGTTCGCACAACTGCTCTCGCGACTGGGCCAAAATGAGCCAGTCGTCGAGGTAGTTGAGAATGCGAATGCCGTGTTCTCTCATGGGAACAAGGGCTGCCTCCACGACCTTCATGAAGATGCAAGGCGACAGGGACAGCCCTCTTCTGATTATCAGAACAGCAACTAGATTGGGGTATAGACAAGGGGACTCCACCTCGTAACGTTTAACAAACCAGGATATATCTTGTGAGGTGCCACTTTACTCCACAGCAGTTCATGCAGTGTTGGCAATACATTGCTTGATTTTTTTTTTAAAGGAGACATGAAACTCCAACTCATTTGCATTAGGAAGGTTGTATGTCACACAACTGGGGAAAGAACCAACTGCTTAACGTGCAACCTTCACAATGAACAGCTGTGGGAGAATTTGATGTGTTCCTTTCCATACCCGTTACATTTATATGTTCTCAACATGTCTTTAATAAAGTTTGCTTGTCATACTAAAAATTCTTTACTTACTATGCCACGCTTGTTATCTTTTCTCGTGCTTTCTTTCATGTACTTTTCTTTTACTGAAATGCTGAAACTGACACAGGGACCTGTGGGATCATGGGAGTGTCAGGATGTGCTTTCTCCTGTAACTCAAAGAACACATCAGAACCCAGTTGGCTTCCTAATTAGACCTCTCAAGCATACGCTGAACTCAAAGGATTATTTTTCTGTGTTACTGCATTCCAATTCATTCTAATCTTCTTTTTAGTTTGGTTCAAACTAAATAATGTCTTTATTAAAAAAAAAAAAATCTGTTAATTGTTGCAGAGAGGAAATATATCAACAGTTTGCTTGCACAATCCACATACTGTTCTAAATAGCATTAGAAATTGTAATAAAAATATAACATTTGTGTCTACCTGTTCCAGAGAAGCATCATCTGCAAGAAGAAAACTTTGTGATCCATTAGAATTTTGTCTATGATGGCAAGACTTGCCCAGGGCCAAATATGAACAAAGCAACATAGTTATTATTCACACAGGTTAACAGAGAACAGTGATGGAATATGTATACAGTATGCTAGTTTGCATTTTTACTTTTAAACAGAAAAAGGAAAGATGTACTTATTTTGCTGATCTAAACTGGCTGTTTTCATTGTTCACCAAATTTGAATAACTAGAGGGCTGTTCAAATGGCCCTGCCTTTGTAAATCATGACTGAAACAGTGAAATGTGTCTTTCATGAGGCCACTAGAGAAATCACTTTTCAGAAAAGCTTCCATAATCAATTCAAATGGCATTTTGTTCACATTATAACAGACATTTAAAGGTAATGTTGAAGCTTTTTGCACAGAAGATGTAACATTAAAGCCACCTGAAGGCTTTTTCCATGCAAAATTAACTGCTCAAACCACCCTATTTACTGCATATTGGGCCATTTGAAAGGCACAGACAGTTCTGTGCATTAATTTTTCCAGTTTTTGGCATGAATTACCTGGTTTCCATGTCAAGAATACATGGACCGGACTATAATACTATTTGAAGGGATAGACTAGATTGTTTAAGCAGCAAAACCTAAAACTGAGAAAAATACTAATGCAGATTTATTTGGTATTGACAATCAATATGAAATTATTGAAGCATTTAATGTAGCAGTGCTAATGAAATTTGTTTCGTTCTGAGTCCTGTTTGGCTTATTGCTTGTTTCATTTTTTAATTACGTTGTTCAGAGTGTTGAGATTTATTTTTCCGTACAGTTTTATTCCTCATTTGGTACCATAAAATAATAAACACAGAGGGAGCCAAGAGAGCAGCTATAAGTAGAATGAAATGTTTAGACTCAATTTGTTCTCAAAGCACCAAGAGCAAATTTATGAAAAGAAAAATAAGGGCACAAAGGTGACAATACAACATTAGAAAGGCAAACACAGGAAAGACCCCTTAGGCAGAACTTTGCTTTTGCATGCAGGAATGTATGAGGAATTGCAGTGCAGTCTGTCTACACCTCTTGACGTGCTAGTCTGTCGGGCCACAGATTCTCATCTACATAACAACGAATATCTTCCCTTGCAATGCAACGTGGAAAAAATATTTTGGAATGTCTTATCCAACCTCTGCAGGCATCTACTGTGATGTCCTCACAGGCTACATCCATGGCAGCCAGCAGGGTCATCTGAGTATGTGACCTTCCACCTCCATGCTGAGAAGAACTCCTCAATTGGGTTAAGGAATGGAGAATAAGGTGGGAGGAATTCCATCAGCATCCTATAGTGGGTCAAAAACCATTGCCTGATGGCGTTTGAGTGATGGAATCTCACATTATCCCAAATTACCACATACTTTGGTAAATCATCTCGAAATGGACCCCTCTCATCATCAGGTATGAGAGTCCTGTAGTAGAGGGTCTCTGAGAAGGTGAGGAGATGCTGTGCTTTGTATGGCCCTATGAGGGGAATATGAGTTAGCATGCCGTGCTCTGAAATAACAGCACACATAGAGATATTTCCTCCCCGTTGGACTGGCAAATCAACAGTAGCTCTGTGGCCGATGACATTTCGATAGTTGAGATGCTAACAGATTAGATGTTTTCAAAGACATTGTTGTCTTCTATAATGGCACTCTGTATCTCCCTTAATCTAATGGCATTGTTTTCTCTGACCATGGTGCAAATAGCCTCCTCCTGTTGAGGAGTGAAAAGAGGTCCTCTGCCACCCCACCCCTGTGAGGTAATCTTGCAGTCCTTTGGGGGAAAAATGCAGAAATGTAAAACATATGATTTTTCACATAAAATAGGGAAAAAGGGTGCACACACACACAAATATATTTGAAAAAATACACGTGTGTGTTTTTGTTTTGCAGTTTGTATCTGTATAAAGTATTTTGCTGTATGCTGCAAAATGGACAACTGTATTATGAATCATTAAAGCAAGTATACAGTATAACAGAACATTGCACAATGAGGGGGTTTATAACAGGGTCAAATTGCCTTTATAACTATTTTAGTCATTTATAACTGTGAAACCAGCACTAATTAAACAGTTACTTGCTTCATATTTTTCAGTTACTTTGCTAAGTTGTAAATACTGACTAAAAGGTGTTTCCTGTACTCAGTATATCATTAATTACTAGCTTATTTTTGCTTATTTATCGCATGAATGTGGATCCTTCAATGGTTAATATGCCCTTACTATATGTTAAGTTAACTATTAATTACTAGTGTATTTATGCTTAACTAAAGCATTATTACGGACCCTTAAAATAGTGTTACTGTTAAAATAACTATTTATAAGGTAACGGCAGCATATTTTTATTTTTATAGTGTTCATGATACAATATCTTGTCTGTGAAGCATTTTATAGCTACAGCATATAAGAAAGCATGTGAAAGACCCATAAAAGCTAGTACTTAAGATACACTGATACAAAGTGACTCAAATACATGTAAGATATTGGAATGCAGACAAAACAGCATGCTGAGTCACTTTATTTACAATATCTCACAAAAGTGAGTACACCCCTCACATTTCAGCAAACATTTTAGTATATCTTCTCAAGGGACAATACTATAGAAATGAAACTAGGATATATTTTAGAGTAGTCAATGTGCTGCTTGTATAGCAGACTATATTTACTGTCCTCTAAAAATAACTCAACATACAGCCATTATTGTAAAAATAGCTGGCAACAAAAGTGAGTACACCCTAAGTAACCATGTAAAAACTGTGTCCAAAGTGTCAATATTTTGTGTGAGCCCCATTGTTATCTAGCACTGCCTTAATCCTCATAGGCATGGACTTCACCAGAGATGCACAGGTTGTTGCTGGGATTCTCTTCCACTCCTTCATAATGACATCATGGAGCTGCTGGATGTTAGACACATGGCGCCTCTCCACCTTTTTGGCCACTACATCACATTCACCTTCAGCTTCCTAAGCAAGGCAGTTGTCATCTTGGCGAGGTGTTTGGGGTCATTATCATGCCGTTCGGCACAGTTTCTGAAGGGAGGGCATCATGTTCTGCTTCAGAATGTCGCAGAACATGTTGGAATCCATGTTTCCCTCAAAGAGCGCAGCCCTCATGCAGCCCCAGACCATGATGCTACCAACACCATTGTATGCATCCTACCTTGGATTGAGATCGGATCCTCCTGTCTGCTGATCGATTGCTCCTGTCTGCCTTGCTGCTGAGTGGTTTGCGTCTGTAAGCTTCGTATAGCTTTATGTTCTGAATCTTTATTTACTATCGTTCCTTGTTGTTTATATTGCTAAATATAACTTAATCACCACACATTAACCTGACAATGTTAGCTTCCATCTAAATCTTTATTGCTAGCACAACGCGCTAGTAATTTGCTAGCCTGTTACGCTAACCATCTGTGTCTGCCGTCTGTATTTATTTTATTTTTTTTTAATTCTCACGCGCACTCGCGCCTTCTGTGCCTGCCGTCTTTATTTATCTATTTTTCCTCTCGCGCCTTTTACGAGTCAATAAACTGTGGTGTGTAGATCAGTCAACAAACACAGTGAGTAATGTCTTTTCCTGTTATTGTCACTTTTGTCACATGTATAGTATAGCCTTCTCTGTCAGCACTGAGGACATTACATGTGATAAATGCAGGGAGATAGTCAGGCTGACAGAGAAGATTTCAGAACTATAGACACGCATCCAAACTTTAATCGAGGATAGTAAGAGTGCAAGGGCTTTAGATACTGCTTTGGCAGTTTCGACTAGCTTAGTGAACTCTGTACATTGTTCAGTTCCGGCTGTAGAGCCCGTGCAGCAGGACAACTGGGTGACCGTGAGACGCTATAGTCGCGGGACAAAACAGCGCTCTTCTGTTTTGATTACAACATTAAACAGGTTCTCCTCACTCAGTGAAAAACCCACTGAGAATCCTGTTGAATGTGCCTTAGTTATTGGTGATTCTATTACACAGAAAGTGAGAATAGAGACACCAGCAAACATAGTCACATGTTTGCCGGGAGCCAGAGCACCTCACATCATAGCCAATTTAAAAGTGCTGGCTAATGCTAATCGTAAATTCTCTAAGATTATTATTCACGTCGGCACTAATGATGTTCGACTTCGCCAGTCAGAAATCACCAAAATTAACGTTGGTTAAAGAGGTGTGTGAACTCGCAAGTACGATGTCAGGCACTGTAATTTGCTCTGGCCCCCATGTTCACCAGAGTGATGAGATACTTAGTAGACTGTGCTCACTCAATGGCTGGCTGTCTAAGTGGTGTCCATAAAATAATATAGAATTCATAGACAATTGGAAAAGTTTTTGGGGCAGACCTGACCTGTTGAAAAGAGATGGTATTCATCCCTCCTGGGATGGGACTGCTCTTCTCTCTAGTAATGTAGCACATAGTCTTAGAGCTCAAACATGAATTGGGGCTCAGGTCAGGAAGCAGACAGACTGGCTAAACCGACTGTCTGGAACACGGAATACATACATGGAACACGGAATGAACCCTCCTGTACGCGGGAGGTAATTTGAGGCGGACTGCCACCGGACTAATGATCTTAGTGACAGGAAACGGGCCAATAAATTTGGGTGCAAGTTTATTAGAGACGGTGCGAAGAGGAATGTTCTTAGTTGAAAGCCACACTTTTTGACCAACGACGTATACGGGAGGCCTTGACCTGTGGCGATCGGCCTTGGTGCGCGCCCCCACCTGGAGTAGAGTCTCCCGGGCTCTAGTCCAGGTGCGGTGACACCTCTGGACAAAGGCGTGAGCGGAGGGAACCGCAACCTCGGATTCCAGACTGGGAAAGATAGGTGGCTGGTAACCTACACTACACTCAAACGGAGAAAGGCCCGTAGCTGACACTGGCAACGTGTTGTGCGCGTACTCCACCATGGGCAGTTGTTGGCTCCAGGAGGAAGGATTCTTGGAAACCAAACATCGCAACGTTCTCTCCAAATCTTGGTTGGCTCTCTCAGTTTGACCATTGCTCTGGGGATGAAACCCAGAAGACAGACTAACCGTCGCCCCCAGTAATCTACAAAATTCTCGCCAAAATTTGGACACAAACTGGGGTCCCCTGTCGGAAACCACGTCTTGCGGGAGGCCATGTAACCGAAAGACGTGATCTACGATCGTAACCGCTGTCTCCTTAGCTGAGGGTAATTTGGGTAAGGGAATGAAATGGGCCGCCTTCGAGAATCGGTCCACCACAGTCAAAACTACTGTGTTACCCTGGGAGGGTGGGAGGGCGGTAATAAAATCTAGAGCGATATGGGATCAGGGTCTCGAAGGTACCGACAGCGGCTGGAGTAACCCATCTGGGGGTCGATTGGAAGACTTACCAGTGGCGCAAACTGAGCAAGCCAAAACAAAATCGTGAACGTCACGAGCCATAAGTGGCCACCAGAATCGTTGCTTGACTAGAAACCCAGTGCGATTAACTCCTGGATGACAAGCTATGATGGAACTGTGACCCCACTGGATAACGTCTGACCGTAATCCCTCCGGCACAAATAAACGATTCGGTGGGCACCCGGGCGGAGGCGTTACCCCTTCTAAGGCTTTCCTGACCTTCGCTTCGATCTCCCATGTGAGTGTTGAAACAAATAGGGTTTCGGGTAAAATACACTCGGGAGTGGACGGGCGTTCGGAAAAATCAAATATACGAGATAGCGAGTCGGGTTTGATGTTTTTGGACCCCGGACGGTATGATAGGGAAAAATCAAAACGACCGAAAAAGTGCCCACCGAGCCTGCCTGGAGTTCAATCTTTTAGCAGTTCTGATATACTCGAGGTTCTTATGATCAGTCCAGACGATAAAAGGTACCCCTTACCCTTCTAACCAGTGGCGCCACTCCTCCAACGCCAACTTGACTGCCAACAACTCTCTATTGCCAATGTCGTAATTTCTTTCGGCCGGGGATAAACGATGGGACAAAAACGCGCAAGGGTGCATCTTGTCGTCTACAGGTGAATGCTGGGATAACACCGCCCCTACTCCCACCTCTGATGCGTCGACCTCCACCACGAACTGACGTGAAGAATCAGGGGTAATGAGAATGGGGGCTGAAACGAAGCGGCCTTTTAGTTTCTTAAACACAGCCTCGGCTGTGTCAGACCACCTGAACGTAGTTCTGGGGGAGGTCAAGGCAGTCAGAGGCGCGACCAGCTGGCTGAAGTTGCGAATGAACCGCCTGTAAAAATTGGCGAACCCCAGAAACCTCTGCAGGGCCTTGCGGGAATCTGGACTTGGCCAATCTACCACAGCCTTAATCTTCTCAGGGTCCATCCGCATTCCCTCAGACGACACGATGTACCCTAGAAAAGGAACAGACTGTGCATGAAATTCGCATTTCTCCGCCTTGACAAAAAGCCCATTCTCTAGCAACCTCTGAAGCACTCGCCGGACGTGTTGCACATGTTCCTGGAGAGACGAAGAAAAAATCAATATGTCATCCAGGTAGACATAAATGAACTGATCGATCATATCTCGCAACACATCATTGACCAGTGCCTGGAAAACTGCTGGGGAGTTGGACAGCCCGAACGGCATGACCAAGTATTCAAAGTGCCCCCTGGGGGTGTTAAAAGCAGTTTTCCACTCATCCCCCTCCCTGATGCGGACCAAATGATAAGCATTACGTAAGTCCAATTTCGTGAAGATGGATGCTCCCTGCAACCTCTCGAAGGCTGAAGACATCAACGGCAAAGGATAAGTATTCTTTACCGTGATGTTATTCAACCCTCGGTAATCAATGCAAGGTCGCAGAGAACCATCCTTCTTCCCCACAAAAAAGAACCCCGCCCCCGCTGGAGAAGAGGAAGTGAATATAACTTGCCTTTAGGCGGAGACGTACCTGGCAGTAAGTCTATAGCACAGTCGTAGGGACGATGCGGAGGGAGAGAAGCAGCGCGAGACTTACTGAACACTTCCCTCAGGTCCAGATACTCCGCGGGCACGTTAGACAGATCCCCTGCTTCCTCCTGAAACACAGAAACAGGTACAGACGAACAAGCAGACAAGAGACAAGACTTATGACATTCCTTGCTCCACTCCAGCACAGACTTGTTAATCCAGTCCACTCGGGGGTTGTGTCGGATGAGCCATGGATGTCCAAGAACAACAGGTGCCAAGGGTGAGTCCAGAATAAAGAATGAAATGGTTTCTGTGTGGTTTCCCGAGGTGATGAGAGTGATTTCTTCAGTGGATAGTGAAATAGTGGGAAGTTCCTGACCATTGAGTGCGTGCACTGGAATCTGATGAGTGAGGGGTCTGAGAGGAATTTGAAATCTGCGTGCAAAGTTATGGTCCATAAAATTACCCTCGGCCCCCGAATCCAACAGTGCTCGACAATCGTGCTGGTGGACTGACCATCTCAGTCTTACCGAGAGGAGGGTGGAGGTCGATGTATTCGTAGATGAGGTCTTCCTGGCGGAGATCCCACCCGATAGTAGCCTCAGGTTTACTATCGGCCTTGGCCTTTTACCGGGCAGCTGTGGGCAAAATGTCCGGCTCCTCCACAGTACAGGCAAAGGCCCTGGGATCTCCGCCTCTCCCTCTCCTCTCGGGAAAGCCGAGCTCGACCCACCTGCATGGGCTCGTGATCGTGATCGTAGGTGGGGCTGACCACGTCCCTGCCGCTGGATCTTGGACCGTCGAAACCCCCGAGGTTGCGAGTGGACGTCATCCGACGCTCGACTCTGGATAGTCGACTGTCCACCCGCAGAGCCAAGTCGATCAGTCCATTGAGGGTGGTGGGAAGATCCAGGGCGTAGATCTCCTTCTGGACGTGGTCAGCCAGCCCATGCAGGAACATATCCCACTGCGCCTCCTCGTTCCATCCACACTCCGCCGCCAGGGTCCGGAATTCGATTGAGTAATCGGAGACGGACTTCTCTCCTTGCCGAAGCTCGGCCAGTTCTCTGGCCGCCTCTCTTCCCGAGACCGCTTGCTTCATTTCGGCGGAGAGTGTCTGGAACGAGGTGCAGCACGGGTGTTGGTTCTCCCACACCGCCATTCCCCAAAGCGCTGCTCTCCCAGTCAACAGTGTTAAAACGAACGCCACCTTGGTCTGTTCGTTCCGAAATGTGCGAGGTTGAAGAGCGAAGTGCATGGAACACCGGGTAAGAAATGCTCTGCAGTGCGATGGTTCACCTGAGTAGGCTTCTGGAGTAGGTAGCCGGGGTTCAGACTGGGAGGGGCTTCCTGGTGGTACGGGAGGAACGGCTGGTGTGGGTGGCGCAGTGGGAATCCGTAGGCGCTGGATCTGCTGGGTGAGCTCGGACACCTGCGTCACCAAGACTTGAACTGCTCTGCCCGTATCTCCAATATCTTTCTCCTGTGAATCCATTCTTCGGATACTGTGATGAATAAATTCTTCTAATGAAGAGTGAGAGGCACTCGCTGCTTCCATTCCTTGGTCAGAGCGTTCTGTCATAGTAACTGACGACAGGAAGCAAACGCGAGTTGACGATATTTATTAGAAAAGTTAACAGAGTCCAGAACAGTCAGTCGGATGGTGAACAGGTGACGCAGGGACTTCGATGGTCAAATCCGGTGAAGTGCAGACAGACGGTGAGACGAATAATCCACAATGACGACGACGAACAGGAACACCAGGCAGGAACACGAACCAGAAGACCAGACAGGGAAACATCAAACAACGCTCTGACAAAGATGAGAGAACAGTGGTGAGTATATGTAGCATGGTGAGATCGACTGCAGCTGGTGAAGTAATGATGGGCAGCTGGAGCGGATCAGGTAATGACACACACAGACACGCCTCTTACACACGCCTCTAGCACACGTGCATTCATACAACAACATAAACACAAGACAAGAAGGAACCAGTGAATGCGTCTACCGTGACAGTTATCAAAATGCCAGCAGAATTAATATTGCACCCAAAATTCAAAATGTGGTGGAAAAAAATGCCCTAGTATGAGTTATTTTCATAATTATAACATATGATATTAAAAAAATATTTCCAGAATATTGACGCGATTGCAAATGTGATAATGATTTTATAAAACAGTTCAGTAAGAGTGAATATTATCATGTCACATTTAGACAGCCTAATATTCCAAATATTTTCTGTTTTTGCTCGATTTCTCCAATGACAATAGTTCCAAACAAGCCACAGAAAGAGTTATGCGTATTTGTGATTCAGTGACCTAGTTGCTTAGTTCCAGAACGAATCTGCCGTTTTGAACATAAGTTAAATGAATGCTTCTATGACTCGTACATTAATACGGTAATTTGGCGCCACCTATTGGCGGTTTTGACTTCATAATTAAAAATATATAACTTGTATTAAGGGGATGCCAGTTTGAAGAATGCCTTTGGTCGCATAGGAACTATACTTGAATTGTGAATTGTTTAATACCTTTTAATGGTCTTCTGCAATGTTTGAGGCATATTTATTTTTTCATGCTTTAATGTTGGCCTAATTTCAGTTACATTTAGATTTTTATTGTAGTAACCACTCAGCTATAGCCTATGTGGAAATGCATATATATAAAAAAATGTTGCAAATAAAACCAAAGTCCACAACTTCTGTAGTTTTAACTTATTTTAATATATAAATTCAGTGAAATCGTCAAACGTTTGTATGACTTGCCAGTGACTTGTGACCCAAGCTACCACTTGACTTGACTTGCTTGACATAAGGCAGTGACTTGACTTGACTTGACTTGCCTTTATAAAAAATTTACTTGGACTTGCTTGAGACTCGAAGGTTAAGACTTGAGACTTGCTTGTGACTTGCACATGTGTGACTTACTCCCACCATACAGACTTTATCAAAGAATTTGATGATTTTCTATCAGAGTTAGTACTGGCTGCAGATAAAGTCGTAATTGTTGGTGATTTTAATATACACTCACCTAAAGGATTATTAGGAACACCATACTAATACTGTGTTTGACTCCCTTTCGCCTTCAGAACTGCCTTAATTCTACGTGGCATTGATTCAACAAGGTGCTGAAAGCATTCTTTAGAAATGTTGGCCCATATTGATAAAATAGCATCTTGCAGTTGATGGAGATTTGTGGGATGCACATCCAGGGCACGAAGCTCCCGTTCCACCACATCCCAAAGATGCTCTATTGGGTTGAGATCTGGTGACTGTGGGGGACATTTTAGTACAGTGAACTCATTGTCATGTTCAAGAAACCAATTTGAAATGATTCGAGCTTTGTGACATGGTTCATTATCCTGCTGAAAGTAGCCATCAGAGGATGGGTACATGGTGGCCATAAAGGGTTGGACATGGTCAGAAACAATGCTCAGGTAGGCCGTGGCATTTAAACGATGCCCAGTTGGCACTAAGGGACCTAAAGTGTGCCAAGAAAACATCCCCCACACCATTACACCACCACCAGCAGCCTGCACAGTGGTAACAAGACATGATGGATCCATGTTCTCATTCTGTTTACGCCTAATTCTGACTCTACCATCTGAATGTCTCAACAGAAATTGAGACTCATCAGACCAGGCAACATTTTTCCAGTCTTCAACTGTCCAATTTTGGTGAGCTCTTGCAAATTGTAGCCTCTTTTTCCTATTTGTAGTGGAGATGAGTGGTACCCGGTGGGGTCTTCTGCTGTTGTAGCCCATCCGACTCAAGGTTGTGCGTGTTGTGGCTTCACAAATGCTTTGCTGCATACCTCGGTTGTAACGAGTGGTTATTTCAGTCAAAGTTGCTCTTCTATCAGCTTGAATCAGTCGGCCCATTCTCCTCTGACCTCTAGCATCAACAAGGCATTTTCGCCCACAGGACTGCCGCATACTGGATGTTTTTCCCTTTTCACACCATTCTTTGTAAACCCTAGAAATGGTTGTGCGTGAAAATCCCAGTAACTGAGCAGATTGTGAAATACTTAGACCGGCCCGTCTGGCACCAACAACCATGCCACGTTCAAAATTGCTTAAATCACCTTTCTTTCCCATTCTGACATTCAGTTTGGAGTTCAGGAGATTGTCTTGACCAGGACCACACCCCTAAATGCATTGAAGCAACTGCCATGTGATTGGTTGATTAGATAATTGCATTAATGAGAAATTGAACAGGTGTTCCTAATAATCCTTTAGGTGAGTGTACATGTAGATAACAAAAAAGATGAATTGGGATTGGCATTTAAAGACATTCTGAACTCTATTGGAGTTAGACAACATGTGTCAGGACCTACTCATTGTCGTAATCATACTCTAGATCTAATATTATCACATGGAATCAGTGTTGATGCCATTGAAATTCTGCAGCAGAGCGATGACATCTCAGATCATTATCTAGTCTTGTGTATACTTCATTTAGCCAAGGCTTCAAAGCCGACTCCGTGTTACAAATATGTTAGACCTATCACTTCTGCCACTAAAGATTGCTTTATTAATAATATTCTTGATCAGTTTCATCATCTCAGCATCCCAGGTAGCTTAGAAGAATTTGATATTGCGACAGAAACTTTTAACTCTCTCTTTTTCAGCACTTTAGACACAGTTGCTCCTTTGCGCTTAAAGAAGATTAAAGGAAATAGTCCAACGCCGTGGTACAACGAGCACACTCAGGCCCTTGAGAGAGGAGCCAGAAAAATGGAGCGCAACTGGAAGAAAACAAAACTAGAGGTATTTTGCATTTCATAGAAAGAGAACTCGATTGCATAATGGAATAATAGAATACTGTTACACATAATACATGATCGCTGCTCTGTCAAGTCTTCGTCATCGGTTAGGAACCTTGGTGCGCTCTTTGATACCAATCTTTCATTTGAAAATCACATTTCTAGTATCTGTAAAACCGCATTTTTCCATCTTAAAATTATATCTAAATTATGTCATATGCTCTAAATGACAAATGCGGAACAATTAGTTAACGCGTTCATGACATCAAGGTTAGATTATTGTAATGCTATTATTGGTGGTTGCCCTGCATGCTTAATAAATAAACTACAGTCAAAATGGTCCAAAATGCAGCAGCTAGAGTTCTTACGAGAACCAGGAAGTATGACCATATTAGCCCAGTTCTATCAACACTGCATTGGCTCCCTATTAAACATCATATAAATTTTAAAATATTGTTGATTACTTACAAAGCAATAAATGGTTTAGCTCCCCTGTACTCGAGCGAGCTCTTCACGCATTATAGTCCTTCATGTCTATTGCGATCTCAAAATTCCGCCCAGTTGATAATACCTAGAATATCCAAATCGACTGCTGGCGGTAGATCCTTTTCCTATTTAGCACCAAATCTTTGGAACAGTCTTCCTTACATTGCATAGATTAGGTCAGGCGGAACCGGGAACACTTCCCATAAATCCTGATGTACTTGGTACCTCATAAGAAGGGTGGCATCTACGCTAATATTAGTCTCTGTTTATCCCGAGGTTATCCGCCGTATTCAGATCTGATGAAGGACATGCGCCTGGACACGACGACAACGCAGTCCTGAAGTGTCAACTAATCTCTCCCTTGTGAAGGCCACCTTCCCTTTACATCTGTACAGATAAAACGTTGTCAAGATACTATGAATTTTTAAGGCCAGACAATTAGTTTGTTGAGGGTTGATTTGTAAAGGACAACACGCCTGCGGACATATATATTAAAATGTGCATACCTATGGACTGAACTATCAAAACTAACTTAGCTGGACAATAACTTTATCCTAGAGCAACTGTAAAGCCAAAACAATCTGCTACTGTAATTTCCCATTATCACTGTAAAGCTGCTTTGAAACAATCCATATTGTTAACAGTGCTATATAAATGAAGGTGACTTGACTTGACCATGCTTGACTGTAGGCAAGACACAATTTTCCCGGTACTCCTCACCAGGGCATCGCCACACATGCTGGACACCATCTGAGCCAAACAAGTTTATCTTAGTCTCATCAGACCACAGGACATGGTTCTAGTAATTCATGCTCTTGGACAGGTTGCTTTCAGCAAACTGTTTGTGGGCTTTCTTGTGAGCCAGCTTCAGAAGAGGCTTCCTTCTGGGACGATGGTCATGCAAACCAACTTGTTGCAGTGTGCGGCGTATGGTCTTAGCACTAACAAGCTGACCTTCCACTTCTGCAACCTCTAAAGTAATGCTGGTAGGACTCATGCATCTGTTTTTTGTAGCCAGCTTCTGCACCTGACGCACAGCACGAGGGCTCAACTTCTTTTATTGACCCTTGTGAGGCCTGTTATGAGTGGAACCGTCTTGGAAAACCTCTGTATGACCCTGGCTTGTACTGTAACTCAGTTTCAGGGTGTTACCAATCTTCTTATAGCCATCTTTGTGGAGAGCAACAATTCTAATTCTCAAATCCTTAGAGTTCTTTGCCATGAGGTTCCATGTTGAACATCCAGTGGTCAGTATGAGAGAATTGTACTCAAAGCACAAATTTTAACTGCTCTAATACAAGAAACACAAATTTGTATGGTCCTGTCAAACAGAAAAATTCATGAAAATTATGAATAGGACATGTGGCTTTGCATGGTTAAACGACGTAAAGCTATTATCACTTAGGTTGTACTCACTTTTGTTGCCAGCTATTTTGACAATAATGGCTGTATGTTGAGTTATTTTCAGAGGACAGCTAATATATACTGCTATACAAGCAGCACATTGACTACTCTAAAATATATCCAAGTTTCATTTCTATAGTATTGTCCTTTGAGAAGATATACTAAAAGCGTGCTGAAATGTGAGGGGTGTACTCACTTTTCTGAGATAATGTATGTATTCCCTCCAATGCTATTGTTATGACCAGTATTTGGGAAGTAGGTTTCCTCTGCATCATTTTGCATTAATTTGCAGGTGCTTGATGGGCCTCGCCTCTTGTTGACCAGAACTATTTCATCCTGACAGAAATTGATCTGTACGAAGACATTACTGCTCTGCCTTAAACTTCAAATCATTTTGAAGGGCACATCATTCAGATTGCCTGCAGGGTGAAAATTCTAGATGGTTCAATTTATTTATCACTGCAGAACTTTGTTGCTCTGAAATAAACAAATTAAACTAAAATGAAACAGCCTGCTTTCTTATAAACAGATAAATGAAACAGAAGAAAAATAATGAAGTTTGTAGTTTCTAGGATAATGTCCTTTTCCCATGAGAGCATTGACATTTAGGGTTGTTGTTAAACACAGTTTTATAGTTTGAGAGTTAAACTTGAAAATTTAAGCATCTACATAATAATGTCTTCCACAAATTTTAAGATACATACATACTATTTTCTTACTGTAACATGTCACATACCTGTATATGTACAGCACTCATCACAATGTTTTGAGCATTTCTGGAGGAGTGGAGGGACAGTGAGTTGCTGAACGCAAGTCATGTGACTCGCAGAGATAATTATGCCCGCTCTGAACAATCTGGAAAATTGCAGTAGTTTTGCCAAGATGACTGATTACAGTGCTGAAGTATGGCCATGGGGTGCCTCAAAATAAGCCAAGCAGATGTTCCTGGCACATTTTGTCTAAGTCGGGATCGTTCTTTTTTTAAGAACAATAGCAGCTATGTGCAGTCGTCATGTTTTTAAGTCTTCTTGTAACACTTCCCTTTTCTGTCTACTGTCGAACTTCACCATCCAAAAACCTGACCTTTAAAAAACATGTATTGTTTTTGAATAAAAATTTTAAAAGAAAGACTAAATTCTAAGTAATATTAAGTTAAATGCAATTACAAAAACTTTTTTTTTTCATATACAATGATGAAAACAGTTGCTTAATATTTTTGTGGAAACAATGATCTTTTTTTAAGAATTTTTTGACGAAAAGAATGTTCAAAAGAACAGCATTTATTTGAAATAGAAAAACAGTGCAAAAGGTTTACTGTCAATTTGAATCAATTAAATGTCTCTAAAATACATTAAATATAAAAATATTGATTTACTTAAAAAATTAAAATACAACCTTTCATAGTTAGCGTATTTTAATATATATATATATATATATATTAAAATACACTTATATACAACCAGAAATATATGCTGACAACCAGCCAAACAAGTTTATCTTAGTCTCATCAGACCACAGGACATGGTTATATATATATATATATATATATATATATATATATATATATATATATATATATTTCAAAAACCCTAATGAGTAAAATTAAATCAAGGACCGTGACGTCGCCCGGTATGGCGCAGCCGGGGCCCCACCCTGGAGCCAGGCCCGGGGTTGGGGCTCGTATGCGAGTGCCTGGTGGCCGGGCCTCCCCCCACGGGGTCCGGCCGGGCTCAGCCCGAAGGAGCGATGTGGGGCCACCTTCCCGTGGGCTCACCACCTACAGGAGGAACCGTAAGGGGCCAGTGCTGAGAGGATCGGGCGGCAGTCGAAGGCGAGGGCCTCGACAACCCGATCCCTGGACACGGAAACTAGCTCTAGGGACGTGGAACATCACCTTGCTGGCGGGGAAGGAGCCTGAGATTGTGCGTGAGGTTGAGAGGTTCCGACTAGAGATAGTCGGGATCACCTCTACGCACGGCTTGGGCTCTGGAACCACACTCCTTGAGAGAGGATGGACTTCAGAGGCGACGGGCTGGTGTGGGTTTGCTTATAGCCCCCCAGCTCAGCCGCCATGTGTTGGAGTTTACCCCAGTGAACGAGAGGGTCGTTTGCCTGCGCCTACGGGTCGGGGATAGGTCTCTCACTGTCGTGTGTGTCTACGGGCCAAATGGCAGTGCAGAGTACCCGGCTTTCTTGGGGTCTCTGGGAGGGGCGCTGGAAAGTGCTCCGACTGGGGACTCCATCGTTCTACTGGGGGACTTCAACGCCCATGAGGGTAACGACAGTGACACCTGGAGGGGAGTGATTGGGAGGAACGGCCCCCCTGACCTGAACCCGAGCGGTGTTCAGTTATTGGACTTCTGTGCTAGTTACAGTTTGTCCATAACGAACACCATGTTCAAGCATAAGGGTGTCCATCAGTGCACGTGGCACCAGGACACCCTAGGGCGTAGGTCGATGATCGACTTTGTGGTCGTTTCATCTGACCTGCGGCCGTATGTCTTGGACACTCGGGTGAAGAGAGGGGCGGAGCTGTCAACTGATCACCACCTGGTGGTAAGTTGGATCCGATGGTGGGGGAGGAAGCTGGACAGACTCGGCAGAACCAAGTGTACCGTAAGGGTCTGCTGGGAACGTTTGGCCAAGTCTCCTGTCAGAGAGATCTTCAACTCCCACCTCCAGCGGAGCCTCGACCGGATCCCAAGGGAGGCTGGAGATATTGAGTCCGAGTGGACCATGTTCTCCACCTCCATTGTCGAAGCGGCTGCTCGGAGCTGTGGCCGTAAGATCTCCGGTTGAGATTCTGTCGAGGCGGCAATCTCCGAACCCGGTGGTGGACACCGGAAGAGATTCGGCTGGCCTCGAAGAGATTCTGGCAAACTGTCCAGCGCCTCAGGAGAGGGAAGCAGTGCCCTACCAACGCTGTTTACAGTGAAGGTGGGTAGCTGTTGACCTCAACTGGGGATGTCGTCGGACGGTGGAAGGAATACTTCGAGGATCTCCTCAATCCTGTCGTCACGTCTTTAAGTATCTTGGGGTTTTGTTCACGAGTGAGGGAAGGATGGAACGGGAGATAGACAGACGGATCGGTGCAGCTTCTGCAGTAATGCGGTCGATGTACCGGTCTGTCGTGGTGAAGAAGGAGCTGAGCCGCAAGGCGAAGCTCTTGATTTACCGGTCAATCTACGTTCCTACTCTCACCTATGGTCATGAGCTTTGGGTCATGACCGAAAGGACAAGATCCCGGATACAGGCGGTCGAAATGAGCTTTCTCCGCAGGGTGGCTGGGCGTTCCCTTAGAGATAGGGTGAGAAGCTCGGTCACTCGGGAGGAGCTCAGTGTAGAGCCGCTGCTCCTCCACATCGAGAGGGGTCAGCTGAGGTTGCTCGGGCATCTGTTCCGGATGCCTCCTGGACGCCTTCCTGGGAAGGTGTTCCGGGCACGTCCCACTGGGAGGAGACCCCGGGGAAGACCTAGGACACGCTGGAGGGACTATGTCTCCCGGCTGGCCTGGGAACGCCTCGGTGTCCCCCCGGAAGAGTTGGAGGAAGTGTCTAGGGAGAGGGAAGTCTGGGCATCTCTGCTTAGACTGCTGCCCCCGCGACCCGGCCCTGGATAAGCGGAAGAAGATGGATGGATGGATATATATATATATATATATATATATGGTTGTCAGCAATAAAGCTAAAATGAATCATAGTCTAATGTCATCATTGTTCTTGCATTATGAAGTAACAGGACATTTTGTAATATGCGTCACACTGTTACATAACTTGATGACAGATGAAGGAGATGCATGTAATATGCAAATTTTCACAATTTATCATCCTTTGAAAACAGCAGGCTTGGCTTTGTTCTAAAATATTGCGTTTTAACTGTTATTATTATTATTATTGTTATTTGTCATTATGTTTGTAGTAGATGCAGTAGATGTTATTGTAAACAGTTTTAAGAAAGTCCTTTTACGGTGCACTTAGCCATATGCGTCTTTATTTGAACCGGGGCTCTCAGCACCCTTAACAGTAACAAACAATCTTGTGAGTATGTTCTTGAAGTCCCTTGAGATCCTCCTTGAACTAATCTATAAAGTTCATGCTGACAGTGAAGCTCATTAAAACTGGGGAGTCCATCACCTGTGATATTAATAAGGCACTTAGCTTCCAAAAGCTGCACACACAGCGGTCGCCCCACTGTGCATCCAAAAGCCAAAGACCATGAATTATTAAATCAGTAAAACAATGAATGCAGGTAGTTCAATCACTGCATAATTCGCAAATGTCACCAAAAAAAAAAAAAAAGAACAGAAAAATCACACACTGCCGTAAACTTAGTAGCCTAATTATTTTTTTTAATCTATCGATTGAAACGGAATTTTTGCCTCAGGAGACGTATGGCGTTTATCAAAACAAGGCTTTCAAAAAATTAAACGCAGCTACACACTGGCAGACACACACAAACTACACGGTAGGACCTTTACAAATTGAATCATAAATATCAGTCTTAGTGCTTAGCCCTCAGATGTTTAATCTTCTTTTCCTTTCTGGCCAATTAAATAACAGGTTCTATGCCAAAGCAGGGCAACAGACCCATTGGTAAAGACATCCGGTACCCATTATAGATTACCAATACCATTAATTGTCACAGTGCTGCGTGTGGTAAATTCAAAAGAGTTCACAAAGACGACATAAATCCAAACAATAGCGGTTTATTCCAGAAGGCGAAGAGTACACGCGCAGACAAGACACAGGCAGGAACTTAAATACACAGAGATGATAAACAAACGACTAGCAGCTGTGATGAAAGTGATTAGTGTCCATGGTGACAGATCAGTGGCGGGAAACACAGACAGGGAAACACAAGCGAGGAATGAAACTGTGACATTAATAAGGAGGTGAGTTGTTGTCAAAATTAATAACCTGGGGAGTAAAAAAAATATATTTTTGCATCAACAGATTTAGTGTTGTTGTTGTTTACAGAAACTAAATTGTCAAATTAAATAAAATGTAGCCTAAATATAAAAAATAAAACAACTTTAAATAAACCTTAAATGAAACATTTGAAATGTTGGCTTTGTAATGAAATAAGTTAGACGTACTAAAGCTAAAATTTAAATATATAAAGGTATTTTTTTTAAATAATAATAATAATAAAACAATAACAAAAGAACATAAAATTGCTAAAAACTCATACTAAATTTAAAATGAAACGTGAAATATAAAGACGAAAGCTAATTCTAAATATTATAATAGTATGAATAATAGGAAAATAACACTGCTATGCTGTCATATCAACAGCGTATTGAACAGTCCCTTTGGTTCAAACTTTCTCCATAATGTAACTTATTATTGTCAGTAAAGATGATTTGTACCCGCTGAACCCCGCAGTTGTTTTAAAGAGTTTGCCATCATTATGAACAGATATAGAACAAAATCACACTATTTAAATGCAAATTTGTGGCGACACCACCTACTAACATATGGAGTTGCCTTTCTCTTTCTCCAACTTTTTCTGCTTCACTTCTCATGTCACATAATTGTCTCTTGTTGTACTCCAATTCTTCGTTCCAACCCACAAATCAACACCCACACACCCTCCACCCACCATTTTATAACTTCCTAGTTTGCAGCATTCCAATAATAATGCTAGAGAGGTGACAAAATAACATTATGATGTAATGAAAATCCATACAGTATTTCACAGACTTTAAGTTCTTCTCATAAAACATTAAATAAATGTAAAGTAAAAAACTTTTAAAACCTTCTATTAAGAAATCTTTCACAAATAAATGTATTTTCTTTTTTTCTTATGAAAGATATGTTTCAGTGTTTCGTCAGCAGAACAAAAACACTTTAAATAACAGTACTGAATAGATATATGTCTATCCTTCACAGTCTCGCTTTCATTCCCGTTAAAAATCAAAGATGGCGCTGCTGCTGTGAATGAAGTCTATGGACAAACCAGTTGAGAAGCACAATACTAGAGAAGATAACATCTATTTTGCCTTCCTCTCATTAGCAGTAATATATAAACTGTTTTCAGTTTGTAAGTGTTTAAATCTACCTGTTATTTATTAAGAATGAAGTATGCATCTTAATTTACAGCAATGCTTTTCATCTTTCGATGTCATTAAAACAGTATATTTTAGTTTTACTTAGTCCAGCTCATCAAATTTACCGGCAGTGATGTCCTGGAAAAATAATTAAGCGTCTGTGCACAGCAGAGATGACAGGTCATAAACAAGCCCTTAAAAAGAAAACTATTTTATTCCTGGACTTTTCGCTGTTGCCGAGCACACAACTGTACAAGTTGATTGTTCACTATATGTGCTTAAGTCTAGTGCAGTGGTGATAACCTCTTCAAATAATTGTTCTATTTCAGCTGTGATTGCAAACAATAATGCCGCTCTCCCCTTTTTCCCAAGATTAGAGTGATATGAATAAAATATAAACCTCCATTCAGCACAGAGGGTAGCGCAAAGAATAAAGCACAATGATTCTAAAGTGCCATTTATTGTTTATTTTGTTTCATGGTAATTTAGATAAGCGTAATTGCCAACAAGTGCCCCCAGGGCTCTACCACTGGCATTTGCAGCAAGACAATGGCTATTGCTGTTTTTCGTTTTCCTTAGAGTTCAGGCTTAGCCATGCTGCCCGATACACACACATTATAGGTCTCAGACCTTTATGTTTCAATAGGAAACCAACTGGGGCTGTTTCTCTTTGACTCCTCTCAGGTTTGACTTTATGTTAAAAAGTGTTGTGGTTCTAAAACAGTAATTTTCCAAAACATTCATTAGGGTAAAAATGAATATCTATGCAGTCAAAATTGAGTTATGACTGAAAAAAGGGGTCTCTAAGATTGTGAGCTGAGACCAGCCATTTGTATTACAATAAATGGGAAAAACTGGAAGTCCCAATATGGCAACTCTAAATAAAAGAAGTCCCGCCTTCGAAATAAAACGCCAATCTGCAAATTGACCACATGGTCTTTATGAAAGTGTTTGCAGTGAAATGCCTTTGCCTTTGGCTGGACTAGGCTGAAATATAGCTGAGATTAAGAAACTGTGTTTATTAATTTTCATGTTTGTCCATTTTGTGCGGAGCCCTGCACGATATGCGGAACAAAAAAAAAAGTATATCCTGTCCACAAATGAACAATTTGTTCCCTCAACTTAATATGTCAGCACGTTTTACTTACTCGTTCCCTTGTTTTAAGTAAATCACGTGCACAATATAATTTATTCCCTCGGTTTACTAAATCGTTGCCACATTGTCATTTGTTTTAGTTAAATTAAAATTAGGGAACAAATAAGTTCAACATGGCTACGATTTACTAAAACGAGGGAAAAATGTCTTAATTCGAGGCCATGATTTATCTAAAACGAGAGAATAAATTCTTAATTCGAGGCCATGATTGAACTAAAACAAGAGAACAAATTCTTAGTTCATGGGAATGAATTCTTAATTCGTGGCCATGATATATATATTTTTGTCTGCATGTCAGACAAAAATTGTTGTACCTGGATGACCTACTACTTCCGCAGAGACTCTGGAGTGCACATTGGATTAATACTTTACTATCCCATAGGAGAGGATTTGTAAATGGCAGGGAATTGACGCAACTGACGCTGGTAGGTCACATGACAGTGACAACATGTCAGATGTAGCACATACGAATTTCATTCAAACTACTCATATTTTTTAACACAAAGTAAATTCAAGTATGCGATTACAGACGCAGCATGTGTTTTGCTTTGTAGGGCAGCAATAAAGCTCTAATTCTGGCATGCATAACCAAAATACCTTCAATTGGATGCATATGATGTTTCAAAACCTAGAATTTAACTTTTCAAAGAACTGGTACCTACAATGCCCAAAAAATGCTGTCTAAGGAGCTCACTAGGTTGTGAGAACAAACACTACTGACAAATCCCATCGATCAAGTGATTGTCAGGAGCCTGAAGCTAAAGCTGGCCTCCCATACTGAGAGCTATCCGTTCAGCCTCGACAACATGTCCTTCACCAACAACAGAACGATCAATGCAACAAAATAAAATAAAAAATGAAACAAAGGTCAGTTTCCCTTGCAAATCTGTCTTTGTATGAGTTATAATGAGGGTCCAAGTTTCCTATTCTTTCATAATCAGCACTTTCATACAATAATCAAAAAAGCCTGTCTGTCCATGAACTTTCCAAAATTATTTCGCTTCAATATACTTTCATGCCTCCAAAGATTTTGTGGAGTGTAATTGGTCTTAGCTCAACTGCCTTTCAGCATTCATCAAATAAAATAGCAAGATGAAAATCATTTATGGAAATCTTCAGCTGCCCACGCTTTTAGCTGTCAAACCCAACTTCTCCTCCTCCTTGTGCACGTTTGGTGAGTGAATCTGTCACAGTACATCTTCCAAGATCACGTTAAGCACGGCCGCCGAGATCTCTGAGGAGGGGGAACTTTCAAACATTATGTTTCCAGACAGAGAGGCAGGTCCAGTTGTAGTCTGGAGATCTGGGCACTTTTGCAGAAGGACATCTCTGACAGACTGTCCGTGTCAGATAGCTGCTGAATGGCCGTGGCTGAGCTTTTGCGGCTCCACCGGGAGCTGTCACTCCTTCCCCGCTCCTCCGTGACACGTTTCTTCTGTTCCTCCGGGACGGCTGACCAGCAGCTCTGCAAGATTACAGAGACCACACAACAGGATTAAACACACTGTTTATTTTATCACAGAGGCTTTGAAACCCAATATAAGAGCAGTCTCATGGTGGCTATAAGTAAATTTCTCATGCCTGTTTAACTTGAATGAGATATTATGAGTGATTTCTCACAATGAAATCATATATTTAGATTTTTAGTGTAAATAGCTGTGTCAATTTTATGGTGTTTAGTGTTATGTTTCAGTGGGAACGTCGTTGTCAACAATGGTAACAGGTAATTCTTAACATAAAGTCACCATGAAATCAAAATGGACAATTATTTATTTTTTATGGAATATTTCAGTGCATATTTTAAATGATTTAACTTTACACACAGGAATTAGCTACCCAACTATCCAATCAATTCCTGATGCACAAAATCAATTTCCACCCTACATTATTTTTTTTCTTATTTGGCAAGTCTTTTTTATGGAAGCTTGTGCCCACCACAGAATAAAAAAGATAATTGTGACTTTTTATCTCACAATTCTGACTTTTTTTCTCACAATTGCGTGTTTACATCTCACGATTCTGAAATTTGCAATTGCAAGATATAAACTTTTAAATAAGAGTTGTATGGTTATATCACGCAATTCTGTCTTTATCTGACTTTATAACAGCCAATTGCGACTATATCATGCAATTCTGACTTTTTAACTCGCAATTGTGAGAAAAAAAGTCAGAATTGTGTCAAAAAGTCGTAATTATATTTCAATTTGTTTTATTCCGTGGCAGAAACAACCTTCCAATGCTTTTCACTTATATATACGTCACAACAGGAAAGAAAAGACTATCTAATTTCCAATTTATGCTGACTGTAAGGTGTAATTCGTATCTGACCTAACCGTAAAAAGGATTTTGTTGGTGCTTAACTCGCTGCTCATCCCTCTAATACTGGGTCAGCATTTGCTGTAGCAGTGCAGCGTGCTTTCAGAAACCCTCCACCTTCCCCAGCTCCACCTGTATAGAGCTGCTATAGGTAATTCATGTACTTCATATTGTACAGCAGGTTGCTTGACTTTTTTTTTTTTTTTTACAGAATTGTTATTTATGAATTTTCTCCCAGTGTGGCAATAAAACTGTTACAAAAAAAACAAAAAACTAAAAATTTGGTGCACTGTTACATGGAAAAACATGAGGTTAATGATTGACGTTTAAGTCTTACCATAACTTGCAATAAAAATGGCAACATTTTCTGACACATATAATATAACATTGCAAAACACTTAACTAAAGGTGACTAACTTTAAATGAGCAAAAAAAAAAAAATGTATTAATGCCGCAGTGCAAGCTGGGATCCCAATTACCTAAACAATAATGTGGCCATCAGAGATTAATCTAAGGCACTACAAGACATTCTTTTAATTCAAATAGAATGAATGAAATTATTATTATTATTAGAAGTGTTTTTTTTTCTAGTGATTTTATAGCAGTACAGTATAAATGATAAATTCACACTAATAAGTAAGCTGTGTTCTGTGTAAGATGCACTAAACGTTCAGTGAATGGAGACATTCGCCATGGAAACTCGTTAAAGGTCTAAACATTTTAATGCTTTGATTAGCATTGACAGTACATGTGCAATGACTCCACTCATATCTCAAAGAAAACTGCTCTAGTGAGCCACAAAATTGGATTAATCAGGGCCAATCAATCCATCTTTATAATAAAAGAGCATATTTATCTTGACAGCAAAATGGATCAGCAATTCATCTTTACAAGTAATTACAAAATTATTATTTTTTTAAATGTCGACATGACTACCACACCATTGGCATTTATTGGATGGAAATGGCCAGTGTAGCACCAAGCTGTGAGTTTGTCCAGACTGTGTCACAGCTGCTGGAATATATGAGGGTGATGAAAGTCTTGCCAGACTCATTAGTAGCTACTTCTTTTTTCCATTTGGTGCCTGACTACTAGAGCTCTCTCAAATCACCTAAGCACAATGAAAAGATTTCCATGCAAAATGATCTTCCTCTCGCTTTGAAAAGAATCCCTACCTTCAGCAGTCAAGCACTGCTTTTAGCTAAATGGAGATAGACTTTTGTGGTAAATATCTTTCAAGTCAGGTATTAGAGGCTGACAGAACAAGGTCTTGAAAAGTAATCCATTTTATTTTCAGTGACACTCTCCATCTGCAAGCTAAAACAAAATGGGGCGGGAAGATAAGGGAAGCAGGCTTCAGGTGAACTGGGTAGAGAAAAGATCAATGAAATGTGGGGGTCAGTATTAGGTGGGCAATCCAAATCCTGCAAAATTATTCTGAAAATAAAACATTGATACAATTTTTATTTTCAAGAAATATGCCAAATTTTTAGTAAAACCTTCCAGACATGTCATAAGCTCTGACATCAGACCATACAAATATTTTTCTGTAGAAAAGCCTTTAATTTCCAAATCCCAGATGAATTTTCACACAGATATCCACTATCTAAAAGTGATATCCACTAATTACAGAAGTTGTTTACCACGGATATGGGACTTGCAGATACCTCAAGAACGGTTTCTACAGGCTAGCTAGATGATGTTAGCAAATGTTAAAGGAAAAGGTTTGCCCCAAAAGAAAAATTCTGTCATCGTTTACTCACCTCACTTGGTTCCAAACCTGTATGACTTCCCTCTGTGGAACATAAAAGAAGATAATTTGAGAAATGTCTCAATATTTTTGTCCTTACAATGAAAGTCAATAGTCACCAAAAATGTTTGTTTACAAACACTCTTTAAAATATCTTCTTTTATGTTCCACAGAAGGAAGTCATACAGGTTTGGAGTGATATGAGGGTGAGTAAATGTTCAGTTTTGGTTGAATTATTCCTAACTAGATACCTGTGCTGCAACATTTCTAAGGCATTTCTAACATTTCTTATTCCAGTGCACTGAAACATTCACTCCCTAAAAATTCCCCAAATATTTTCATGTTTTATTAAGACTCTTGTATGGAATGCCAAAGCTGACTTAATTAAAAATAAATAAATACATAAATAAATATACGAAGAAATGCAAAAAAGCAAAAATACATAAATAAATACATAAATAAATATACAAAGAAATGTAAAAAAGTACAAATAAATGAGTATTTATACTTTTATTTCCTTATTTATGTATAATTGTATTTTTTCACACATTTATTTATTTTTTTATTTATACATTTATTCATTTATTTATTTCCACTTTTATTTATTTCCACATTCATTTATGTATATATGTTTTTATGTCTACATTTATTTATTTTCACATTTATTTATTTCGACATTTATTTATTTATACATTTATTTATTTATACATTTCTTTGTCCGTATGCTAATGAGGGGGGCGTGTTTAACCTCAGACATCAGCAATCGAGCTCGGAGTGGCAGTGCTGAAGCTTTGAGGCCACAGTGACACCTTGTGGTGTGTGACCAAACGAAACGCATGAGGTGTGCGGACAATATCACATTTTAAGATGTATATCACCCTAACTGTATGTAGGGTAGGCTATATAGGGTTAACACACATAGCACACATGAACAGAAACTGCACTTCAACGTGTTGAGGGTCCGTGTAATGTAAACCGTGTATTGAGTCGCATTTCAAACTCATTGATCAATATGCTTGCATAGGATCAGTGAAATGTGCGCTGGTTTCTCTCCGCGTTCTGCGCTGGTGTGCGAGTCTCATCGACAATAAACGCAAGCTCTTATCAGCCCTATCCACCGCGTTTACATTGTTATTAATAGTTGATACTTTCATGCGCTTCCATGTCCAAGTGTCTGCTATCAGACCCGTTGAAGTGCAGTTTCTGTTCATGTGTGCTATGTGTGTTAACCCTATATAGCCTACCCTACATACAGTTAGGGTGATATACATCTTAAAATGTGATATTGTCCGCACACCTCTTGCGTTTCGTTTGGTCACACACCACAAGGTGTCACTGTGGCCTCAAAGCTTCAGCACTGCCACTCTGAGCTCGATTGCTGATGTCTGAGGTTAAACACGCCCCCCTCATTAGCATACGGACAAAGAAATGTAGAAATAAATAAATGTATAAATAAATAAATGTGGAAATAAATAAATGTATAAATAAATAAATGTGAAAATAAATAAATGTAGACATAAAAACATATATACATAAATGAATGTGGAAATAAATAAAAGTGGAAATAAATAAATGAATAAATGTATAAATAAAAAAATAAATAAATGTGTGAAAAAATACAATTATACATAAATAAGGAAATAAAAGTATAAATACTCATTTATTTGTACTTTTTTACATTTCTTTGTATATTTATTTATGTATTTATTTATGTATTTTTGCTTTTTTACATTTCTTTGTATATTTATTTATGTATTTATTTATTTTTAATTAAGTCAGCTTTGGCATTCCATACTCT
Source organism: Gila orcuttii (assembly GCA_026230005.1). Classification (NCBI taxonomy): domain Eukaryota; kingdom Metazoa; phylum Chordata; class Actinopteri; order Cypriniformes; family Leuciscidae; genus Gila; species Gila orcuttii. The sequence goes on along the minus strand of JAPDVR010000003.1, from coordinate 41,068,502 downwards.
TGAGCGAATATATTCTCCTCGTAACAACTCGTAATCTGTAAAAAAGGTGGCAAAAATCTTATGATATCTTATAACTTTTTACTTTTCAAAGAGGTCATATTATGCCCTTTTAGAACATTTTGATTTTGTTAGGTTTTTATGCTTAAATGTAAAAAAAAAAAAAAAAAAAACATTGATGCAGCACCTCTCTTCCTAGTCGGTCAGAAACGCTCAGGGGTACGTTTCCCAAAAAGCATCGTTAGCTAACCATGGTCTGTTGTTAATGATGGAACTTGCGACCATAGTTCCTTTTGGGAAACACACCCCTGTTTAGTTACTGTCTCTATGATGCCCCTCCTTCCGAAAAGTGCTGATTGGTCAGTCGATTTGAGTGTGTTCCGCAAATGTCACGCCCATTACTATAACCACACGTCACAGAGGATGGTAGGAGCCCAAACCTTGCTGTTTAATCACATGGCCGCCATCCAACCCAAACAGAACACTAGTGTACAACAATTTAGCTGGACATATTCCACAATATAGCGGATAAAAACCCTGATGACATTTGGGAGCATTGGGTCTCTGTGCATCAGGTTGCAGATATAGAAAAGTAGATAAACCTGTATTTACAAGAGAGACAGGAAAGCAAGGGCATCTTAACTGCCTGTTTAACAGAGATGAGGTGTATGGTCGCTGTGATAGAATTTAATGGATAGGATTCGCTTTTCTCTTTTATCTGTTGTGATGAGTTGTGTTTAAAGGGAGAGAGTGGGCAGAGAAAGAAAATCTGTCTAGTCTGCGAGTTGGACGAGATCCACACAATGATTCATGCTCATTGTCCAGTCTAAATGCGTGAGACTCCCTAATTAAAGTGCTGCATATGCTTCCAAATCCAACAGGTCAACAGGCCCTCAGATTTCTCTGGAGCATTTTAGAGAAAAAACACTGTTTGAATTTACAGCTCTTCTTTATTGCGTGAAAAAAGTTCAGAAACAAAGACTTGAAAAAAATTCAAATGTTTCACACATCACGAATTGGCAGCACATAAGCGGTGCATATCTTTCGGCACCCATTTTAAGTTTGGCACACAATTTACAAGTAGGCATAGTGCCTTAAAAACAATTTATTGATGAGTTATGATATTTGACTTGTGCTTTGTAGACTGATTAATGATTCAAAATTATTTGAGAATATATAAGCACTTGAATTTTGCTCTGTTTAAAGTGATCAGTTCAGAAGTCTTGCATTAAATCACTGAAGTTGTATAGATTCATTTCATACCACCTTTATGTCCTTTTTGGACCCCATTGACTTGCATTGTATAGAAGAAAACAGATAAAACATACTTCAAAATATCTTATTTGGTGTTCCCCAGAAGTAAGTCACATGAGTTTGGAACAACATGAGGGTGAGTAAATGATGAAGAAAAAAAATTTGTTTTTTTATTGGGGAAACTATCCCTTCAAATCACTTTAATTCAGGCAGATAGAACATGTTTATGTGCCTGTCACTGTTACCCCTTTTCCACCAAAAAAGAACTGGTTCGGAACTGGTGCTGGTTCAAAGTTGGTTCGGAGTTGGTTCAACTTGTGAACCTTCTCAGAACCTGTTTGTTTTTCCACTGACTAGAGCGCCCAGCGAACGACGTCGTTACGTCAGTGTGTACGTCGCTGTACGTCTTAGCTAGAAACGCTTGCAAGTACAACATGACTTTGGGATTATCTCTAACTCGTGTACCAAGAAGGCTTTAAAAACAATTGAAATATGTAAGTCTTTTAATCTTTTCCTTTGATATGTAATCTTTTCTGATTAGTTATGTAGCCCTGTCTTGTGTCTTTTTTTATTTCCGTTTATTTGTTCTATATTGTGACTGTTTTCTTCTTTGCTTACATAATGTTTTAAATAAAATAATAAAAATAATAAAAAAAGCTAGAAACGCTTGCGCCAACTTCAAGCATAACAATTACAATGGCGGACTACATCGTGTTTCTGCAAATGTTTCTCCTGGCTTTGCGGTCAGAAAAGATGTTTAGAGCACATATAACCCTGCCCCCAGACCCCGACGTAAGCATGACGTTGTAAAAGAACGGTTCTCTGGTTCTAGTCCAGCAAAGAGTTGGTGCCGCTTTGGAACCAGTTTTCCTGGCCGAGAACCGGTTCTTTGGCTGTCGAAACACAAAGAACTGGTTCGCGAGTAGGCACCGGCTCCGAACCGGCTCTCAAAATGCTTTGGTGGAAAAGGGGTATGTGTGAATGATGTAATTTGCTGAAATAAATACATTTCATGTGATGTATGAAGGTGCCTACACATGTGAAAAAGAGGTGCTCTTAATATTTAATGTGCACTTGTAGCGTATTTCAAATCGTATTTATTTAAAACACTACTGAGAGATAATATAATGTTAATGAAATAAAAGGCCACTTAAGTGTACTTAAAGAGAGTACATATGGTTATGTTTCTTAACACACTTGAGGGCATTTACAAAGGGCAGTTTATAATGATGTCAAATTAAAAGTTCTAAACTGCAACTTCATCATTACAAATAAATTTAAATACATGACATACAAGTTTCAATAAAAATGAAATGAAAGTATAGTTTAGTTTACCACAATTTTATGCGTTTACGGAACAGGGACCCGGAGAATAAAGAGTTTATTTAGCATCAGTGGGCAGACAAACAGGTAAATGGCAAACACAAGGTAGAGGAGAGCACAGGACACAGACACTGGAGAGGAATGCTGGGGATGAACACTGGAGGAATCGCTGGAAAGGACACATGAGATCACACATGTAAAGACACGGGAGGTATGGGTCCAAACGTTCCACACACTCGGGATAAATGAGACTGGATGATGAGGGAACACAAGGTGAGGGGTTTAAATGGTGAAGTTAATGAGGGAGATCGCTGACAGGTGCAGGTGATTGTTAAGGAGGTGCAGGTGTGGGCCAAGGAGGATGCTGGAAATGTAGTGAAGGAGGTAGTAACTAGGCTGCTGATCGTGACAGCATGGGTGCTTAATTCTTATTTGTGCATCCTCGTTTCCTTTCCTCGCTTCCTTTCCTCGCGTCTCAGCTCCACCCCCTGTAGGATACAAGGGAAGGCTGCAAGGAAAGAAAATGAGGACGGAGGAATCGAATTAAAGCTTTTTTATACATTGGAATACTTGATCACTTGAGCGTCACTTCATAGTGTTATCAGCTGCGCTCAAAGGATCTGCTCTTATGTTGTATTCGTTTGGTTATTTAAGAAATTCATAATAAATAATAATAAAGCAAGATACCTTGTTGAAATATGTGAGATAGAGCCCTGCACGGGCCTCAAATCTAGGCCCTAGCCCGGCCCTGGCCCGAGACGCTCAGGCCCTAGCCCGGCCCGTGTCCGACAGCTCATCAGAATGATCAGCCCGAGTCCGACCCGAGCCCGTAAAAAAAAAAAGGATACACAGCCTGCCCTATGTTGCAGTCAGTAAACCAGATATATTTTGTTTTCAATGGCAAAGTATTTACCGGTAAGTTTATTTTCATTTCTTTATAAAGTTATTTAAGAAAAAATTTTTTTTTTTTTTTTATGACGACCAAGCAGCCGACAGCGAGTTAAACATGTTTGATCCATTGATTTATTTATAGCCTCTCAAATCAGCACTTTACTTGGCTACAATAAAATCCATAGATATAAAACAACTTAAGCATATTACACAGATAGTTAACGTTAGTTTAAACGTTTATTGTCATTTTTGAAAAGCTGAGGCAAACTGCTCTGCTGCTCAGTCGCAACAGCGCTCGCAAACTAAATGCATTTATAATATAGGCAAACTAAATGAATTTATAATATAGGCTACAATACAGAGAATGCTATCTAAACAAATCAAATAAATTACATTAAAAACAAAAATGCAGGTTATCTTACCTCAAAAATCAAGTCTTCACTACAGAACATGGCCATTTCCAATAGTTTCCAACAGACTCATGAAAATAAAGTCCAATCAAACAAAAAACAACCTCCTAACATGGCTAAGAACAGTCTCATAGCATCGTGAAGAAAAAGAGCATCGTTAATCCAGTCGTACTTTTTCCAGCTGCGCTGAAGTCACGCTCGCTACCATAGCGTGACACTAGAACGAGCCGGTCGCGCGAATCTCAGATCACGCCGCCGGGAAACCTGTGTGTGTGTGTGTGTGTGTGTGTGTGTGTGTGTGCGTGAGCGTGAGCATGAGCAGACTGTCATGTGTCAGTCATATGTCAGTGTGATAGGTTATAAAACGTATTTCTATGTTTGCTTTTCAATCGTCATCTTCTCATATTTTATTTTAATTAATGTCTAAAATAGGCTATAAAAAAATTAGCCTAAAACAGGCCCGAGGCCCGGCCCGCGTGTGAACTATGACGTGAAAATTGGCCCGAAGCCCGGCCCTAAGAGCATAAATAAGTCGGGGCCGTCGGGCTCCGTCTGAAATGAAGGGCTCTAATGTGAGATGTGTGGTTTATATAAACTGCAAAGATAAAGTATAAATTAAAATTATTGTGACTGATGTGAAGGGGGAGGAGAATTGATACGTGCATCACGTTTAGTCGATAAAACACTTCCGTATAGGAAACACCTGTGTATCATCACTCATGAATCCTCTGGAAGCTTCCCCACTCCTGAATCCTCGACTCCTCGCAGAGCAATTAGAGGATTGAGATGTCCTTCAAGATGGCTGAGCTCGATTGGTTTCCGGGTCATAGGATGGAGGACGGAGGAGCGAGGAGACATGGAGGGATATTGAGAAGCACCCCGAGTCTGTACTCTTTAATCAAATACAATTTAAAAAATAGAACTAAATTAGGGCGCTTTCACACTAGCACTTTTGGTGCGCACCCGGGTTCGAATGACGTCAGAGTTCGGTTCGTTTGGATGATGTGAACGCTGTCTTCTGAACTCGGGTGCGCACCCGCGAACCGTACTCAGGTCCGCTTAAAAAGGTGGTCTGGGGTACGGTTCATGTGAACTCCAGTACGGTTCGCTGCTGATATGAACGCAATCGAACCAAACCGCGGAAGTGAACCGCTATTGATGACGTATAATGTATAATGTGGTCGAAAGGACAGTCGTCAGTGTGTGTGTGTGTGTGTGTGTGTGTGTGTGTGTACACTCTAGCGAATTAGCTCTATGAAATATTAATAATCAATCATAACTTGTTATAATCGATTATGAATATTTGGATCAGTTAATCGGGTTAACTTGATGGAGCTACATTAACATTACAACCAATTACTCGGTTCATCCCGTGAACACTCAATATTGGTTATTCATTAATTAATAGAAATGTACATTTCCGGGGCATGGGAAATGTAGTTCTTACTAAGTTCTACTAAGGACAAGTAGTCAAAATCTATGATTAGTGACTCCAGATATGAGCTTGAGACATGAACAACTTTACGTGTGATATGAACAAGACTTTATTAACTAGACTAAACATTTAAACTACTCTAAAATACACATACATAAATGCATACAGTTTCCCAAGGGAAAGAGAGCTGAAGCAGAATACAGGAAAGCAAGAAGTTATAGCATTGTTTAAAATTCAGCAGATCAACAGCCTTGAGCAAACCATCAGTTTAGTTCTAACACACCCTTTTTAAAAGGGGTAAGGGTACTTAATGTATCGAATAATGAGACTAAGTTTGATACTTGCATATCTCGCCCATTTGAATTAAACTGTCCTGATGCAATTTGTTGAGGCTCCAGTTGATCTTTGCTGATGTTGTCTTGATGAAAGAGAGAACCAGTTGGAGTCAGAGGATCTTTGGTGAATGGAAAGACAAGGCCGCAGCCTGGCACAAGCTTGGGAGTCCTAGTTCAGCATCATCTTCACATTAGGACTTCTCAGGAAGGACCAAGAGAGTAGTCAACGGGGGCTCAGAGAGCCAAGAGCGTCCAGAGAGTCCAAAAGCCAAGAGAGAGATAGAGAGAGAGACTGATCTTGATCAGTGATTTAAAATGGTGAAGATGTCACACCCTCTGGGGGTATCTGAGCCAATCCAAAGTTGTCCCTTTAGAGGGAGATTTTATGACTCTTTGTGTTCAGACAGCACATTTGAATCTGTAATTTCATTGGGTGTTTAAGAGAAAGAATCTTCAAGATTCTTATAATACCCATGCGTCTCAAAGTTAACAAAATGTAATGTAAATTAACAAATGAGGAACGAAGATTGGAATTTATAGAGACCAAATATGGTTCACATATTTGTATGCAAAGTCTAAAACATTATCCCATTAGAGTTTACAAGAAAACAAAGGCCAAAACAACATCCGAAGGAAAATCATGAGATGTGAAAATTAGATACATGTTTATACATTTCTCAAGTGGTTTTATATATATATATATATATATATATATATATAGAATATATAGGATTAACAGGGTTTATTTCTCCTTCTCAGGAGAATTAAGTGAGTGTCACATCTCTCAGGAATTCCCTTTTAGAGGTCGTAAAAATCCTTATCTATGTAACAGGATTCTGTGAGTGTCCGAGTTCTGCCAGTGGTGTTAGCTTCGGGGGAAGTTAGACAGACCCTTGCTGGGAGAGTGAGTTTGCCGGACTATTCACTAGACAAAACCAACAATCTGTGTGTGTGTGATTGGTCCAGAAGCTACAGTACTTACCTTGACGAAAAGCAGGATTGACGCACTGCAAGCAGAGAGATGATTAATGCTTGCCTCCGCAAAAATTGTCTTCGGCTGACAGCCAGCTGTCTTTGGAACGATTTTAATACTTTTGCGGCAGACAGACGCAAGTGTGTTTCTGTATCTTTTCTTTGAAACAAAACCAAAGGTTAAAAAAAAGAAGAACAAATGTGAAGCGAGCAATTCTATCCATTTTGATGCCTTTTCATTCATAGCTGTGCCGGTTACCAAGCAACACGATTATGCGCCAGCTGCAGCTTGATGACGCAAGCGTACCACGGTTCGGATACAAATAATATAATGTGAACACAGTCCATCGGGGGCAGGGGGAGGGGGGAGCAATCGAACTCGGGTTCGGAACAGGCAATCGAACCAAGTGTGAAAGCGCCCTTCCCAGTCCCATCCCAGAAATTACACATAGGCCTGGTTTCACAGACAGGGTTTAGATTAAGCCAGGAGTAGTTAAATTACGACATTTAAGTAACTTTTATTAAAGTGCCTTAGAAAAATAAAAACATTGCTGGTGTGCATCTTGTGACAAAACAATGGCACTGACATATAAAAACAGCTCAAACATTAATTTCTGGGACTAGACTTAAGCCTTGTCTGTGAAACTAGGCAATAAAGATGTACTTTAGTCGTACTTAAGTGGTTCCAAAGAAGCATTATGCTACCATTGGTTTGTAAATGTTGCCCTCATCCTCATGCAAATACATATACATACATGTATATTTTTTTTCTTTTTTTTTTTTTTTTTACATTTGTCTGCTATCCAAGGAAATACTCAATGAAACCATGCAGAAATGCTGTTATTGTGAAAACGTGTACCTGATGTTGCTTTTTTGCAATGACATACAGATGCATGATGCGTGAAACAGGCCAAAGACATGACAAGTGAGCCACTAATTTAAAGAACTGTATGAAAACTATGAGATTCAGATACATGACTATCAGCCCCTCAGTTAGGGTCCAATTAAATGAGGTTTAGTAACAGACAGCTCCAAATCTCCTGCCTGTTGATTGTAGCAAGTGTCACTTGTACTGTCTGTGACATCATCTAAAATAGATTCAATGTCACATCAAGGTGACAGCAAAGTATAGATCACACTAATAATACTGCATCAAATAGGATTGTGTGGAGGAACAATTTTCCCAGAACTCTAAGTTCAGACACAGAAAGTTCACAACCAATTTTAATTGCAGTCACAGCCAGGGGGAATAATCCATATATCCAGCTCAGCTTTAGCAGATTTTTTTTCTATTATTTTAACAAGCCCAACAATGTATTGTTCCTTAAAAGATTGTATTTTGTACCCTTAAGCTTTCACAGCCAGTCCATCATCTTAAATGTTTACGAAAGTGTCATATGAATTGGCTATTGTCCTATTTGGCTAACATACCTGTAATTCAATTCTTCCCATGTTGGCCCAGTTAGTGTGTCTTTCTTCCTCTCAACATTCAGATTCATATATCTTCATTCATGTGAAGAAGATACAAAAAGCATGTTAAGAATGAGGCGTCAACTGCATGTTTGCTGAGTGAAATTCTGCTGATTAGTGACTCAAAACTGTATAGGAACTCTTCAAATAAATAAAATCTTTAAATAAACAGTTAAGATATTGTTATTAAAAATATATTCCTTAAACATTCAACATCAATATGAAACTGATACTGTGACACTAGGTGTGCAGAACACAAATCAGCAGGGTGTCTATTGTTTCTCTGTTTATTATTTCATTAACCGTCTGTTTGAATGAATGCTCTGGTTTATTACAATGCGTTGGCTGCCCTCATCTGCTCCCCCCTGGTCAAAACTCAGAGCCCTCACTGTCTCTGCAGGTTCCTCGGTGAAGTACACATTTCACAGTGAACAAAGCAGAAATCGCGATTTTTGCTGTTTTATCGCCTGCAGAATAGCAGTCAACAAAACACATGCACAAAGGAAAATCCGGACACAATCTAAGCGTTTAGAAAGCAATTTGTTCCCAGACCTGTTGTCAACACAATAGAGCTTTTTTTCTATTCTCCAACTACCACATAATCAGAATCACTCTATGTTTCTGATTTTTTTTTAAGGTCGTTGGAAGATCAATTCACTGGGACTCGTACACATGCTTGTTTCAGTAACCCATTTCACTAAATTAGATTCAAGCCATTTAATGTACCAATTATCATCTTATTAAGCTTTCAAAGTCACTTTCTCTATGAATTAAACTGTACGACATTAGTGATCGACAAATGCATATGTGGCTTCTCAAGCAGAAAAGTGTTGGCTAAAGGTTTTGTTAAAATTTGTTCGGTCAAATTTAATACAGTTTATGTTTCAACAGCATTTGCCAGCTGGTCAGATTGTATGTTTTTTTTTTTTTTTTTGGACAAGAGCAGTGCAGAGCAGTCTAATATTGTAATTAGGACATTAGTGCAGTGTATTTTTTGCAGCATGCAAAGGTTAAAATAACAACTTTATTGTTAGACTTTTCAGTTGAGCTGTTAAGCTATGTCTGATTATCTCAAGCAACAAATAAGTTCTTCATCTATTTATCTTTTTATCAATCTCAGAATAATGGGTTCTTCCCTGAAGGAAAACATGCCACCAGTTTTATACCTAATCTTATTGATCTTGATTTTGGAGAGCTACATTCCCAGAAAAGATGACCAGTGCATTTTAAATCCAACAAGTTATTGTGAAAATTTCTATTGTCATTGTCATACAACTTTGTCAAATATAAATGTGATTGGTTTAATAACATGATAATAATAATACAATAAAACAATAATACATGTCTTAGGGTTATATAAAATATGAGTTTTTTACGTGCATATTATACGTTTGGGTAGGATTAGTGGTGTGGGGTGCGTGTGTATTACACGCAATAAAGTGCGTATCATATGCACGTAAAAACAATTTCCGCGTATAAATTGCACGATAAACACAATGTGTGTAATACAGACGCATTTTCATGAAATCAGGCTGATATATATATATATAAAGTGTGTGTATGTGTGTGTGTGTGTGTGTGTGTGTGTGTGTGTGTGTGTGTGTGTGTGTGTGTGTGTGTGTGTGTGTGTGTGTGTGTGTGTGTGTGTGTGTGTGTGTGTACATATAGAAATATATAATATAAACATAAGAATATGTTTATATAATAATAAACACAATAATAACCTATAATATAAAAGAGCGACATAAAAATAATAGAAATTTCTAACTGAAATATAAAAAATACAAATAAAATGAGAAAAGTGCATAATAAAATGACTAAAGCTTTTGAAGCCTTTAAACAATTTAATTATTTTAACTTGAAATTATTTTAAAAGGTAAATATTAACAAAAATGATCATAGTATATACATAACAGTAAAATAGCACTGTTTTGATCTTATCCAGGACTACCACTGGTGTCCCAGGAAAACAAATGTGCAAGTTTCATTAGGATTGAAGGGCAAGCTATAGAGACTTATGTACATTAATCAAAATCTCAACTCATCTGAAGCGTACAGATGGCGTCACTCCAGAGAGGTCCTTTCAACACCTCCCAATTAAATAACATAGCATCCACAGAACACTGCGCTTCTACATCCTTCAACACAGCCATCCATATTTAGCACTGTCTATAAACATTACATCATATGAAAGCAGTTCTTGGACTGTGTAACAGATGCTATTTGTTAGCAAATCTAAATTAAACATCCCGCTATAATTTAAAACAATCCTCTTGTCATTCAAACCTTTATGCATTTTTTTATTCTGTGGAACAAATCTATGTCTCAGTGTTGTTGTTGTCGTTGTTTTTGGTCGATACAATGGAAATCAATGGTAAATAAAAATGTTTAATGGGATCAATAAAACAAATGTTATGCCCCATTGGCGTCTCGTTCCTCTCTCGGGGAACCATCAAAATACGTTTTGTTCTAAGCATGTTTACGAGCTTAGATTTAATTACATTAAAATTAAATCAATAAAATAATTCCATGAAGGGGAACCCCTAAAAGGTTCTATATATGAAGTGCCTGACAGAACCCTTTAAGATTCTTTATAGAACCTTTTCTTCTCAGACTGTAGCTTTAAGTTTTCGAATCCTTTCGGGGCCAAATAAAATCAAATGAGATATCAACACTGGTATGCGAAGTAATGATTATGTTAAACTGTATTATTACGGATAGTCAGTTGAGCCTATAAAACAGATGGTCAAGAGTCACTGTTATCTGGCTCATATGATAACACATCAACTTGAACTGTTTGGAACGTGCTATTCGGTTATAATGTGGGAATATTTCATTGCCTTTGTTTATGGTGACAATGATGATCATCTGGTCTCCAGCTGTGTATCTAAACACAACGTATGAGTAATAGTTCCATCATTACCAAAACAATGGACGAGAATGAGCCCAGTCATGCATGTCTTTACAGCCATGCTCTGATAAATATGGATCTGAGCCCGCTGCTCTCAAACGGGTTATTGAAGTGCCTGCCGACCTCTTTGTTAACTTGAAGTCACCTTTTAACAATGACAGATTTTCAGCTGTTGGTCTTGCCACTTTGCTCATGCAGGAATGTGCTTACCTGGTTTGATCGAACAACACCTGCCTGAGATCTCAGAGGAGGGTGAACAGAGAGGCTTTTGACACATGAGCGATTTGCAGGCACAGAAATCAATTAAAAAATTATGACGGCTTCTGCAGTCAGTTCCATCATGGCAGCTGGGATGGGGGCAATTTGCCCTCCACTGTCATTCAACCATCTGAAAAGTGAGGGGACACATTATAAACCTTATCAGTGTGGCTTATGAATATTAATTAGGTAACACTCAACAAATTTGATTTTGATTTTTGATTCAAATTTGACAAAAAGGTATGCAAATAAATAATTAAAGCTTTTTTATGACGTGACTGAATAGGACTTTTATTTTGGTACTAATTGCCACCTATTTGTGTTTACCGATCACAATTTCCTTTGTCATTGAGCTGCGTGCTTTTACCAAAACTGTTGCAGTGACCTACAGCAATGACATTACACCCGAATTTCCATCACAGTTGCTTTCGTTTCAAAGTGCCCTGCGGTTAAAAAAAAAAAATTAAACAGGCACAATTCATTTAAACATCTAGCAGAGCTGCTGATTCTGAAGCATACATCTATTTTACCAAGTGTCACAGATGTGGCTACTGCTCCGAAGCAAGTGGCGAGAGGTCTTTTTCTACACTGAAACCTGCCTGAGAAGCACAATGAGCCAGGAGAGACTTTACGATCTTGCGATTCTCAGTATTGAGAGCCAGCTCGCACGTCAGATGGACATAAAAGACATTGTGAGGGAAAAAATCTAGGAGAAAGGGGTGTTTTCAAGTTTTTTAAAGGTAAGGTGCTTTATTCTCAAGATTCAATGAAAGTAACTTTTTATAGTTAACTTGAATGTAAAAGATTGTCATGAACACATTCAATCCAATTTTCTAATAGACAAATTCATTGTTATATCGATAACAGATAGCCGAAAATAGTTTTGACGCCAGATATACCCGTGCTATATAACACTTTATTATTAAGGTTGTTTTATTGTTGGTGTTTTTTTAAGAACCTGAAAAGTTCTTTCTAAGTCAAATAAATGAAATGCATTAAATATAGACTATAGTAAATGTCATGGCACTGGTACACGATTTTGAAGGAAAGGGTGCATGATAATGCACTAATCTGATAATGTGGTGAGGGGCCCCGCCTCCACTCTTGCAGAGGGGCCAGTGCAGTTTGCGCTATGCCACTGCTCTCGCCCTGTGGTTAGAAGTAGGTTCTTGTTAGTATGACAACTGGACTCAATAAGTAAGCTAACATGCATTACAATCTTACATTCCATATACAGTATATTCACAAATTTCATTCTACATTTTTTAGTTTGTCAAGAGAATGAAAGCAATGTGTTTGAGAAGTACACATGTGCGAATATGCTCTAGCATACGGGGGAACCACCAGAGTTTGATCTGAGAGAGAACCTGAGATTGAATCAAACATCTGGAAAACAACAGATAAAGCAAAACAACAGAGAACAAAAATATAGTGAAGTAGTCCTCATCCGGCTTGTTCATTATTGTTACAGCAATAATCTGACATTAATTCAATCTCAAACCAATTATTTGGCAGAAGTTATTACTTCACTACCTGCATAATGTCATTAATGACAGTTCACCGTGGTTCGAACAATAGATGCGCAAGAAAGTTACAATGGTTTTGTTGAAGTGGTCATGCCTAGATAATGCATTTTTACAATTTATTTTACAATGCATTTTAACAATTGCAAGTAGCAAGTAATGTTGTGGTACAGGAAACACACTCAGATGCAGTTTTTATATTGCATGTGATGACCTCATATAAGGGGTTAATCTGGTTAATCTACATTTGCCCATAGCTGAGGGGGAGGTGGCAAATAAACCCAGCCCCAAGTAACCTTGCAACAGGCATAGCTCACCTAAGAGAGGTCAACACAGAAACCAATCTTCACTCTCCACATGGCTTTCAAAGTGGATTTGGACCTGGAACAGCAGACTCAAATAGACATGAAAACAAGTGCAGGCCTGGGGTGATCCTGCTGTCTACTGCATTGTTCCGGCAGGAGAGTGAATGCACTTGTATGCTTGCATGGTAGAGGGCAATCGTTAATATTCATGGTAAATGTCAACAGTACCCAGAACCGCTTCTGTCCTCAAATCTGTCTGAATATACCTGGGAAGTTTTGAAGCATTTAAACATGATTTCAGTGTTTCCTCAGAAAACTCTGGCCTTGTTTTCATGACACAAAGACAACAGGAAAGCACTTTAAAAGGGTAAAACTTCACCCCAAACTGAAAATTCTGTCATCATTTACTCACCCTAATGTAGTTCCAAACCTGTATGACTTACTTTCTTAGGGAGTCATTTTGGAGCCCATTGACTTCCATTGCATGGACACTTCTTTATTTCAAATATCTTTTGTGTTACACAGAAGAAATTCCTATAGGTTTGGAATTACATGAGGGAGAGTAAATGATGACAGAAGTTCAGAATTTATATTTTTGGCTAAACTATTCCCTCAAAACTAGTCTAGAGCCTGCATCATCCTCTCTGGAGGTTTCTTCGGGATCAACAAAGACCAGAATTGACATCATGAATGATAAATGATGAAAATAGTTACCATTTCTTGGTGCGCTCCTGTTTGAAGTGAGTTATTGGATACTGGCATGATTACAACATAATTACATGCACAATCATGACCGCCAAGGATTAGATTAACTAACCAAAGGCTTAGCAATCAACGATCCCTGTCAATTGTGTACATTATTGTCCATGCTTCATTTGATATGAAATTAATTTAGCACAAAGGTTGAGAGCAGCTTATCATCTGGTGTTATGATTGCTAGTTAACTTCACTCTAGATGTATAATTTATTGTATCAGTGTCCATCTGCTCACAAAATGAGCTTCTACTGAGGGGGCACGTGCCCTCTGTTGAATGGGTACACTCCTTTCGCCAACTTGTACATTACTAGAAGCCGTAATGTCATGGATTGTTGACCAAATTTGTTCAGTTTAAGCTACACTTAAGAAACGTTAATTTTTTTAGACTGATAACTGTATATGACAAATGATAATATAGATATGTCTAAAATAAAGCAAGGGAAAAATCACAAGAGCCAAGTTCGTAGAAATGTACTCTTTATATTCAAAACAGCAGGTAATATTTTAAGAAATGTACTGAAAATTTGAAAATGTAGTAGAAAGCAATTATCAGTCTCATATAAGACCAAATTGTGTGGATGTAACCGTATTTGTACAGATGTTTTGATTCAGCTTGTTTTGCAAGTGTAACGGCACATTTTCATGTTACAATTGTTCCCCATTTCCTGCTATCAGCGTAGTCTATTGCTGTAATAAACCAAATCGATTGATTTTAAGGCTCTGTGTCGTTCTGCAAAAAGAGAGCATGTCTGTCTTCTGACAACACGGGGAGTCCAAAAACAGAAATGCTGTAATCATGAGTGGAGTCATTTACATCCCAGGGCTCTGAATCTATCAGGCATTCTAGCACATGATTGCTATTGTGTTTATGCATTGCGGGCTTTGATAATCCGCTGTGCTGCCTGCAGGAAGGAAGAAGCTGCACAAATTAGCTGATTAAGAAAACCTCTGCACTGCTTTTCCAAGCACACCTCATCTCAGAATGGAAACAGGTCTATCCAGGATGACATGCCCCATCAGGGTTGTCATTTAAACTGCATCAAATCAGCACAAACCTTTCTTCAGATAAACAATAATTTTTACAGACTCTTGGAGGTTTATCTAAAAAACACAGTGCCATATAGAACATTGATATTTGCTTATTTTCTTGGTCTCTGCGTTTTTATTGGACATAGGGGGTCAATCTTTGGTTAACACGGTCCCATTATCCCTGGTCCCATCATAGTCCCATCAAGCTTTGGTTAACATTGTCCCATTAGCCTTTGCTGGTAGATATTGTAACTACACCATCTACCTGCATTGTAACCTGCATATAATTTAATAGTAAATAAAAATAAAAAAACATTAAGGTGCAGAATTTCTGTGAAATTTCGAGGGTAAAAAATGTCCATTGTCAATATAGTCATATAGATATTTCCAGATTTAGTAAATGTCCAACCATAATCCTAGCTAGATGGGCCCTTTTTTAAACACATGAACAAGTAAAAATGTTTAACTGTCACCGATTCTTTCTTGCTGAAAGTTGATTGGTATTGCGACAGCAGAATTTGCATCAGTATTGTAAACGGAGCATAGTGACTACAATAATGGCATCAAGTCCTGATGGTTTTGCACTCCCAAACCAGAGTGGTTATGGGGGAAAGTGCTGTGCTGGCAGCAAAGGAAAACATAAAACCATTTTGTGCAAGCAACATCTAAAATCATTACAGCACAGTGGATGTTTTACCAGTGCCCGATTCACTTTTGGATGGTTATTAAAAGTGAGAAATGTCTAATCAGTATTGTCATTGTGTCATTTTACTGCCTCTCTAGAGTGATAAACAGCTCAGGTGATCGGCTCAAAAGGTTCTGTGGTTTCATAAGATTTCAAATCGTGTACTGCCATTCGGGATTAATGGGAATGTCATCGTACATTTTTCCAGGTAGTATAGACCCCCGTGGTCAGACCACAAGAGCACAGACAGAATACAAAACGCAGGTAGACTGGCGTATTCTCCCATCGGTCAGCTTGCTTAAAAACACATTTGCGCTGTATGTCTCAAGCACTGACAAAATATCGAACGGGATGAAATCCATTGGGAAACATCACACCCTGGCTCAAAGCTGATATCAACAGACATCAATGTCGTTCGACATTTCTGTGGTTTCCTATCAGCTCTAAGTCATACAGAGGATTTCATAGCATTTCCGATTACTTCACGTGGGTGGTGCAGATAGCTCTGCAGTGCAGCACAATGAGGAAACCTGGCAGGGCTAGAGCTCTCCACAACACTCAATGATTTAGTGCTGTTCCAAACCCATCAGGCACCACTGCCATGATGTACGACCCTCCATTCACGTGCCACCACGTGCCACTCAGAAAAACCTCGGCTTTTGCAATCCATGCAGAGGCCCTTCTCACAGCCGGGGTGAATGAATTACACTGTGAAATATGTTAATAGGCCCTCTGCATGATGTATGCATTCCAAAACCATCACCGGGTTGTTTTAGGGAACTTGAGGCAAAGCTGTAAACTTTGCTATTCTGAATTAATCTATTAGCCTCCATGTATTTCTGTCTGTCTGCATTTTCCCCGAGCTCATTAAGCGCTAAGTACGGGAAGCTCTTCATAACGGCAAGTTCCTTAAAGAGAGCCAAACCGCCTTAACTATACAAAAGAGTGGCAACATTAAAAGACATCTCAGACAAAACACTTCCCTTTAATGTCATGCTCTCAGGGCTTCGTCAAATCCCCGGCCCAGACTAAGAGCCTCATCTATTTGTCCTCACGCAGATGGTTTAACAGCCATGTGGCATGCAGGGTCGATAGTTAAAAAGTAGATATCTTGCCGTTCGAGCACCCTCCTCCCAACGCTCTGTATCCATCTAACAAACCTGGTGCTACATACTTGTTAATGCATTAGCCTGCCAACAACAATAACATGTAAGGTGCGAAAGCTATCCCAGGCAGATTGCCGAGGCGTTCTGTGCCGACAAGCTGTCTTTTAGCACTGGGTAAGTGAATGATGGATGCTTCCTGAATAGCAAGATTTTAATACTTTAACGCACTTTGCCTTTTTTCACTTCCTAACACAAAGAGTAACATATGCGATGATGTACATCCTGAGAATCATCCATATGACTACATTCCAAAAATAAAATTGTAAACGTCCTTAGTGTAAGTGTGAGATCATCTCAGATGTTCCTCCTTCAGATGATTATTATTTGCTAATAAAGAGGATATGTGGCAATGTAAACAGCCTAGTGAAGAACCTGCGTTTGAAGGAGTTTTGACAGTTTCATTGAATTCTAGCAGAGGTGAAGTACAGTTCAGAACAGTATGGGGGGGAAATGTTGTTTGAGGCATGTCTTTGTAGATTGTTGTTAAACAAGAAACTATTTTGTACAAGAAAATCATACATGAAATAATATAGCTAAAAGCATGCTGAGCAAACCAATCAGCTTGCACACATAGTCCTAGTCTGTCAGAAACTTTTATGTCTCTGCAAATTTAATCTGTAGATCCATCTAAAGTATCTCTGAATTTGTGCCTCAATATTGTATTGCAGGTTCAATACAAGCTATGCTCAAACAATTATTACAAGTACACATATTGACACATTTTTCTTTAAAAAGGCATACATGTGAAATTTGTCATTTAAAAAAAACACTTAGGCTACATCAGTTCAACTTTTTAAAATGGTATATATTGATGGTATAATTTGTGCAGTAAAGTAATTTGTACAGTTTTAGAGGTTTATGATGTTGATTTTTTTCCCCCACACATAAATCCTATTAGCATGCATGTTGTTTCTCATGGATGTATGATAAAACCATTAACACCTTTACATTAAGGACATTTTACATTTAAAGAAAAGAAGAGAGAAGTCAAAATGTGTTTTTTTTTCATCATTATGCCACAAGTTCTGTCAATTGTGCTTAATTTTAATTAAATCCAGAGTATTACTTTAAAATTAAAATATATATTTTTTCTACACTCTCGGAAAAAAGGTACAAAAGCTGTCAGTGTGGCGGTACCCTTTCAAAAGGTACACCTTTGTACCATATTAGTATCTTAAATATTGGTACCAAATTTTTACATATTAATTCCTAAATGGTGTCACTGTTCACCTAGTTTTGGTTTTCATGGACTTTTAGTTTGTTTTTATTAGTCACATGTGTTCCTTTGTTTGAGTTTCCCGCCACTCATCAGTTTCCATGGACGCTAATCGTCTCGGTTACGTATGTAACCCTCGTTCCCCGAGTAGGGAACGGAGACGTTACGTCGGATGACGACAAATGGGGTTTCGCTCAGAAAGCCTATCAACTTTGAGTATTACAAAATGAGCCAATGGCAAAGAAATGCCATGGGTCTGCGGAATTTGCATAGCGTATCTCCGCCCTACCTCGTGGGTATAAAAGGAAGACGCTGGCAACATGCAGATATGTTTCTTCGCTGAGGAGCCAAGACTGAGCTCAGGCGATCCCCGCGGTACAGCGGAAAGTGGCAGGCAGACGTAACGTCCCTACTCAGGGAACGAGGGTTACATACGTAACCGAGACGTTCCCTTTCGTTGTCACTCCGAGTTACGTCGGATGACGACGAATGGGGTTACCAGTCTAATCACGCCACCTTCTCGGCTGTCTTCGAGTGCCCTGCGTAAATCTGAGATCCCTGTCGTGAGACTGGCACGGACGAATGACTCCTATTTAGCACAGGAATACCAGGGTACACTGGGGAGCATATCCCATAGCTCAGAGGAAATATGCAATTATTGCCAACCCAGAGGGGGGGATTTAGAGAATACACATATGACCCGGAGGGATGCTTATGGGGAACACTGGGGTGTCCAGCCGCAGGTGGAATATTTCAACCCCAGGGGTGGCAAGGTGGCTTGCCAAGGGAAAGACACATGCTCAGAGAGGCTTACAGTGGAAATACACATGTGGGGGTCGCTCAGAGGAGGGACCATGCACACGGGAGGCACCTAGCCGACGCGCAGGCAATAGACACTGGCGCCGACGTCAGGAGTGCTGGAAGAACTCAGGGCTTTCGGGGAAGCTCACCTGAGGGGAATATCGCACGTATCCAGTCCGTGGAGTGGAATGGCGAGCAAGCGAAGACACCTGAGCGGGTCCAGTACTAGCTGGTTGAAGCGAGTACATGAGAGGACACAGGCTCCACTCGGAGATTATAGAATCTGGCGAATGTGTTCGGTGTCGCCCAGCCTGCAGCTCTGCAGATGTCTGTTAGCGAGGCGCCATGCGCTAGAGCCCAAGAGGACGCCACACTCCGGGTGGAGTGGGCAGTCACACCAAGGGGGCACGGTCGACCTTGCTGCTGGTATGCCAAAGCAATGGCGTCCACTATCCAGTGAGACAACCTTTGCTTGGAGAGAGCCTTTCCCTTCAGCTTCCCACCATAACAGACAAATAGCTGGTCTGAGGTCCTGACACACTGCGTTCTGTCTACATAGGTGCGGAGAGCGCGTACTGGACAGAGCAGTGCCAAGGCTGGGTCTGCCTTCTCCAGGGGCAGCGCTTGCAGGTTCACCACCTGGTCCCGGAAGGGAGTGGTAGGAACCTTGGGCACATATCCAGGCCGGGGTCTCAGGATCACGTGAGAGTAAGCCGGCCCGAATTCCAGGCACGCTTCGTCAACGGAGAATGCGTGCAGGTCCCCTACCCTCTTGATGGAGGGCAGTGCAACCAGGAGCGCTGTCTTCATTGACAGGAACTTAAGCTCCACTGATTGCAGAGGCTTAAAGGGAGCACTCTGCAGGGCAGTTAACACCACTGAGAGGTTCCAAGAGGGAACGAGAGGAGGGCGAGGAGGATTCAGTCTCCTTGCTCCTCTCAGGAACCTGATGATCAGGTCGTGCCTTCCCAAGGACTTACCTTCAACAAAGTCATGCTGTGCGGCAATGGCGGCGCCATAGACTTTTAGATGATGCTCTAGCGGAAGTGATGGTAGCCACCACCGGTGGTGGTAGGGTACTCAAACCTGCCTCAACCCGTCCAGGAGCCACACTTGGAGGTTCCAAAGATCGGGACGAGGGTGCCATAGGGTGCCCCGTCCCTGAGAAAGGAGGTCCTTCCTCAGAGGGATTGGCCAGGGAGGTGCTGTCACGAGGAGTACTAGTTCGGAGAACCAGGTCAGGGTGGGCCAGTATGGCGCAACCAGAATGACCTGCTCCTCGTCCTCCCTGACCTTGTGCAAGGTCTGCGCAAGAAGGCTCACTGGGGGAAACGCATATTTGCGGCCCTGCGGCCAGCTGTGCGCCAGAGCATCCGTGCCGAGCGTGCCCTCGGTCAGGGAATAATACTGGGCGCAATGGGTCGAATCGTGAGAGGCAAACAGATCCATCTGTGCGTCCCCGAACTGGTCCCAAATCAGCTGAACCGAGTGGGGATGGAGTCGCCATTCTCCCGGGAGGAGCTGAAGCCGTGAGAGCTCATCGGCTGCACAGTTCAGGGCTCCGGGGATATAAATGGTACGAAGCGACCTCAGATGCTTCTGACCCCATATGAGGAGGTGGCGGGCGAGTTGCGACATACGGCGGGAGCGCAGACCACCTTGACGGTTGATGTACGCGACAGTGGCGGTATTGTCTGATCGGACTAGTACGTATTGACCCTTGAGCACGGCCCGGAAGCGGCGCAGAGCAAAACGTACAGCCAGCAACTCGAGGCAATTGATGTGCGATAGGCGCAGAGGTCCTGTCCAGGAGCCCGCGGCAGCACGTCCAATTGGTGCCCCAGCCCGTGGTGGAGGCATCTGTCGTTACAACAACATGCCGTGAAGCTCGTTCCAGGGGCACTCCGGCCCGTAGAAAACTGAGGTTCGACCACGGGGTGAAGAACTGACGGCAGGTCGGAGTAACAGGTACTCGGAAGGTGCCGTGTTGTCATGCCCACCTCGGGACTCGGTCGCAAAGCCAAAGCTGAAGCGGTCTCATATGAAGCAATCCGAGCGGCGTTGCCGCGGCTGCAGATGCCATATGCCCCAGGAGCCTCTGAAAAAGTTTCAGTGGAACCGAACTCTTGCCCTCGAACTGTCTCAGACAAGTCAGCAGTGACTGCGCGCGCTCGCTCGTAAGCTGAGCGGACATGGTGACCGAGTCGATTTCCATACCGAGAAAAGAGATCCTCTGCACGGGGCAAAGTTTGCTCTTCTCCCAGTTGACCTGAAGGCCCAGACGGGCTAGGTGCCAGAGCACTAGGTCCCTGTGTTTGCAAACCTGATCTCGAGAGTGAGCTAGGATCAGCCAGTCATCGAGATAATTCATGATGCGAACCCTGTGTTCCCGTAGGGGAACAAGGGCTGCCTCGACGACCTTTGTGAAGACGTGAGGAGACAGGGCTAACCCGAATGGGAGAACCGCGTACTGATATGCCTGCCCCTCGAAAGCAAACCGTAGGAATGGTCTGTGTCGAGGGATAATGGAGACATGAAAGTAGGCGTCCTTCAGGTTGATCGCTGCAAACCAATCCTGGGGCCGCACACATTCGAAAATGCGCTTGACAGTGAGCATCTTGAACGGCAGCCTGTGAAGGGAGCGGTTCAGCACGCGCAGGTGCAGGATTGGCCGTAACCCACCGGTTTTCTGGACAATGAAGTACGGGCTGTAGAAGCTGGACCTCATTTCGGCTGGAGGGACAGTCTCGATCGCACCCTTCGCCAGCAGGGTAGCAACCTCCGCTCTCATGATAGGGGCATTGCCACCGAACATAGTGAAGCAGACTCCCCTCCCCTGGGGAGGAGACCGCACGAACTGAATCGCGTAGCCGAGCCTGATCGTTCGTGCGACCCAGCGGGACAGGTTGGGAAGCTCTAGCCAGGCTCCCAGGAACTGTGCCAGCGGGGTCATGCGAACCACAGACTTCCCGTCAGTGGGGCAGCGAGGCGGTATGACTGGCCCGGACGTGGACGGCATAGCGGCCCGGTGTGGGGGCACAGTCATAGACCGCGTCCTGACAGAGGAGGCCAGGGAAGGACGAACGTTCCGCGGGGGTCTGCTCTGCCAGGAGTCTGGCAACAGAGGAGGACGAGGGGTGCACGGCTCGGGGGCGGCGCACCATGTCATCCGAGAACTCTGTGTGCTCAGGGATGAATATGTCACTTCTTTCTTTAACCACATTAGGGTCCTGCCCACCCGGGGATGAGCAGCGGGGAGTGGAAAACAAAAGATTCTCCCCCGGCCCTCCACCGGGGGAAGGAGTGGTCCTGCTACCATCTCCTGAGAAGTGACAGTCATCCCTGAGCAGCCCGTCTCAGGAGCGCCGCTTGGCCCGGCGTTTAGCGGGGGGCGGGGCAGGAGACGGCTGGGGCGCCTTCTTACGGCTTCCTCCGCGACCTACGGGGGGGACCGTAGGAGGGCGCCCTCGGCGGCGAACAGACTGAGTATTCTGCCCGGTCGGCTGGGTGGAGGCAACAGCGGGCCGTCTGGGCAGAATGTGCTTAATAGCCTCAATCTGTTTCTGAGCAGTCGAGAACTGTTGGGCAAAATCCTCGACTGCACCGCCGAAAAGGGCGGCCTGTGATATGGGGGTGTCGAGCAGCCGGGACCGCTCGGCATCCCGCATATCAGCGAGGTTCAGCCAGAGATGTCTCTCCTGGACCACGGCTGTGGACATCACCAAACCCAGGGAGCGTGCGGTCACCTTCGTCGCTCGGAGAGCAAGGTGGTGGTGCGCAGCTCATTGAAGAGCCCTGGGTCTGTCCTGCCCTCGTGCATGTCCCTGAGCATCTGGGCCTGGTAGACCTGCAGAATGGCCATGGCATTCAAAGAGGTGGCTGCCTGTCCCGCCGCTCTGTAAGACTTCGCCACTAGCTTAGACGAATATCTACAGGCTTTGGATGGGTGCTTAGGCTCACCACGAGAAGAAGCGCTCTGAGGACACAGTTGCATCACAACAGAGCGTTCAACCGGGGGGAGCCCAGTGTACCCACGGGCAGCCGCCTCATCGAGGGGAGGAAAGGCGGATGAAATCAACGAGTGGTCACGGGAAGACATGGGGGTCTTCAAGGACTTCGAGATCTCATCATGCACGTCCGGGAAGAAAGGTATTGGGGTTTGACGCGGACGGGGGTCCGCGGCCTTACCCAAGTACCAATCATCCATCCGCGAGCGCTCGGGACAGGGTGGAGAGGTCCACTCTAAACCGACGCTCGCGGCGGCCCGGGAAAGCATGGCCGTCATCTCCGGATCAGACTCGGGCACAGCCGTATGCACACCAGAAGGTGGCAGCTTTGACGAGTCGTCACTTCCAGAAGAACCAGACCTACCTTGTGATGCTGCAATAGACATCGCGTCCTCCTCTGGAGCACCAAAGGAAATCCGCGGGGCACCCGTAGATGGTCCCGCGGAAATCCCCTCAACACTCACGGGTTGCAACACTGGAGAGGGCGCGGCTGGGCACAGACGGATAGTCGGCGCTTTGTTCCAAACCGTCACCCTCAGATCACCCTGGCCACCAGCCGAAGTAGAGCCTCTCGAGGAGACGCTAGATCGGGGTGTGGATGAGGGGACTCTCACTCTTGCGAGATCACTGTGTCTCGATCGTAGTGTCGCGATGGTCATGTTCCCGCAGTGAGAACATGAGTCATCCACGAGCACTGCTCTAGCGTGATCAATGCCCAAACACACTATGCAACGCTCGTGCCCATCAGAGTCGGCAACGAGTCTACCGCAACCAGAAGTGCACGGGCGATGCATCTTTAAAAAGACGTGCTGCGTGCAAGCTCTTTTGTGAGAGAAAAGAAACTCTGAGAATGTTGAAGCGCCCGGGGAGAAACACACTCACTGGCAAACCACTGCACAGATAAGCAGGAAGTGCGCACTCGCCGGGAGATCTCCGTCACACGAACACCAGAGAATCTCGCTCGTCTGTAAGAAGCTGACAGTTCAGAGATGGCTTGTGGAGTGAAGAATTAACTTGGCTCCGAAGCGAAAACATATCTGCATGTTGCCAGCGTCTTCCTTTTATACCCACGAGGTAGGGCGGAGATACACTATGCAAATTCCGCAGACCCATGGCATTTCTTTGCCATTGGCTGATTTTGTAATACTCGAAGTTGATAGGCTTTTTAAGCGAAACCCCATTCGTCGTCATCCAACGTAACTCTGAGTGACAACGAAAGGGAACTATTGTTACAGCTGTTCATCATTTTGTTCATCACAGTTTCTCACATTCACTCAGTGTTGGTCCGGTCTCATTTGTGAAAGTGTGTTGTTACTTCTGTTATTTGCCTGTTGGATTATTATTAAACTCTGCATTTGAACTTAACCTTCATCGTCGTGTGTTTACCAGCAACATTGCTGACACGTTACATATTAGAACCTTTTAAAAGGCTACCGTAGTGACAGCTTTTTTTTCCTGAAGTTTGTTAAAAAACTTTGTTCTAACCAAAAAATGTAAAATTGTAGGAGCTATCAAATCTTCATCCTTTGTTTCAGCACCCATACATTTGCTGAGCCAAGTTTGGGAGAACCTTTTTATGAACAGTAATTACTTCTGCAGTTCACTTTGGTGATTCTAATAGCTAAGAAATTGCATGTTTTGCCTATAAAGACTAAAAGGCATTGCTAAAGGTCATTTTGATAAACAACTCAACATAAGCTTAATCAGAGCTTTATTTGCCAAATCACTAGAGACTAAAACAATTGGAAATTATTTGACAAATCACATGCAAACGTACAATTTTAGAAATTATAGTAAAGATGCCCTGTCCCTGTTTATCTGCTCTGTTATAATATTTATAGGAAATTTTACTTAATATTTCATAACTTGTTTATTGCTCTCTGCAACTTGAGAGCAATTAATCGCCATTAAGGAGGAATAGACTGTTAAATAGACGGAATAGACCTGTCCACAATGTTGTTGGTATGCAGAACAGCTTAAACCGTCATCTCTTGCAATTTGCTAATGAGGCTTTAGTTGCAGACAAATCCTTTAGAAGCATCTCTTGCCTTTAGGTTCATCACTTAATTTAAATATGTGAATGTTTGATGGGTTGATCAAATCCCAAATGACTAATGCTGATATTTTAAGAATTTCATAACATCATCAATCAGAATCTTGAAGAGATCAAGACATACAGCAGCAATAAATTCTGTATGACTCATAAATATTAGAAATTGCAGACAATTATTATGATATTACGGGCCCAGAAATTCCATGGCTTTTGTAAACGGCCATGTCAAATTTTTGTTAAATGTGTTTTGAAGCATACAAGCCACAATGTTTAACAATCCCAAAAATCTCTAGGAAAAAAACTTGTGCCGAATGTTGATTGGTATTATGGTAGAGTAAGGACAGCAGAATTTTTATCAGCATTGTAATCGGAACATATAGTGACTACAGCAACAATGGCAACAAGCCCTGGTAATGGTTTTGCACTCCCAAACCAGAGTAGTTATGGGTGAAAGTGCTGTGCTGGCAGCAAAAGAAAACATAAAATCAGTGTTGATGGAACAAACCAGCGAAAGAAAGCTGACATGTACAAAGAACTTTGTCGAGGGTGTACTCAAATCCACACTCCAGACTTAACTCAATGGGAGCAACAGACGGCCGAATGCATTTTACATGAGGGAGAGAGAAGTGGCGTGCTTTGGGGCACATTATCCAAAGCACAAATGGACTTTCAACCAGATGTCAACCTCCTCAAATATTTACAACAGAGATTATGTTTAATAACTTTCATTATAAACTATGATTGGTCTGGATATTTCTGTGCTCAATACCATCCCCTGTGTCGGTACAGTTCACTTTTCCTGAAGAATGAGATGTATCCCCTTGTAATAGGACAATCAAATCTTCATGACTATTATCAGTTTCAACCAATGTGGCTATAAGGATCTTGCTTGGACGGGTGAAATGGACCTAAAAGTCTTCATTTTATATTTTTCCTTTGCAAGTTTTTCTTAATTTATTTTTTTCATAACCAGGACAGATATTTTTTAATCTACTTCAGTGATTTTATGAGAAAACTTGCAGAATGGCATTAAACATGATAAAATGTGTTAAACACAGCAGAATATTATGCACTCTTGTTGAAGATGGAAAACATGATCAAACTATCCAAAATATTTTATAAACGTACATGTAAGAAGTGTGCAATATGTGGAGCTTTGTGAATGAGGACTTTTCAAACTCTGAGGCAAATAGGCAGAGATTTCTGCTATATTTTGCAATAAAACACAAGATGCTTCTAAAAAAATCAGCTAAAAAAACAGAGAATTAGGAAAATATTGTTGTCTGAAGTATTGTCTCCAAATGTCTAATCAAAAATGGAAGCTCTCACACCACAGATGGCAACAAAGCATTTCTATCATGATATACTTAATTACATGAGGAAAAGCTGTATTTGCAAATGTTTCAAACTGAGGTGCTAAAGAGTGTTGAGAAACAGATTTTCTGTTTCTGCATGAAAAATCACACCAACTGAATATTTGTCAGTTGAAAATTGCAAAAAACAATGACAAAATGTTTTTTAACCCTGAACTGTGTGCTGTTACATCTGTTAAAGTCTCTTACATGAGACACATGAAGTGCTGAAAAAAGATTTACAGATTTTAAATTGGTACTAAACAGGTTAATATTCACCAGCCTTAGTACAACCACAACCATCACAAACTTTAGACATGTGTTGCCCGAAGGGCACAAACCCAATTACAATCTCATTTAGTGAACTAGACTAGACATTAAGCAAATTTAAGTTTTTGTTGTGATGAACAGCATCATGGTTTCAAATGTTTCCATAATGTACAGCTTTCAATTTCAACTTGCATTCTAAACCTAATTCAACCTGTAATGATACCCTCACAATGCCACACACAACAATAAAAAGATAAAGGACTTAAACATCCTTTGAAAACCTTGCCTCATGGGCATTTCTCCCTTACCTAGTCATGTGTATGACCTTTATTGAAATTGCTTTTCACTGGAATAGGTCACCAGATTCAAAGGCACGAAATGGACAAAATAATAGGTTGGTCTCTGTTCAGCACACATTGAATACAGCAGGTTGAGCTTTTACTTGGCTTTTGCAAAGCTTTAGGGCCATTTGCAAAGGCCATCAAGCAGGAGTCTTTCTGTGCTCTGCCTGGAAAGAAGCAGAAAGTGAAAAGGGTGGAATAAAAATAAAACAAAGAAGAAGAAAGAAAAAAGAAAAAATTAAGATGTGTATATTAACCTTTATGCACGTACATTAATTGAGGCATTGCTACTACAAAACAATAGCCTGAAACTCGGCAAAATCTGCTATTTTTTTTCAATGGAATGTTACAGTATTTATTATAAATTATTTAACTGTGCACATTAATATATAACTTTGCCCTCATAATTTCATTTAAAAAAACATAAGCTTCCTCTTCCTCTCACAATGACATCTCTTCTCCAATGACTGATGATTGCAATTTCCATTGCGGTTTTTATTTTGTTATTCAACAAAATATTCAACAAATATTCATGCAAAAAATGGGACAGGGCTAAATATTGTCACGCTGTAGAAATAACACAATGCACGAGAATCTAAACAAACACTTCTTTATTAATCCACAAAGATACACACAGGAGATCGCAGGAGAAAACTAACACACAACCACATGAAATAAAGACGATACCGGACAATGAACAGAGGAAACCAAGAGCTTAAATACAAAGGGAGACAAATGGTTGACAGGTAAACATAATCAGTAACCAAGGGAACAAACTAGGGACTTATCAGGACTAAACTGAACCACCAGAAACAAACACATGGGAAAGACAACTAAACATAATCCTGATTATGTTTTTGTTAATTAAAGTTAGTTAATTAAAATATGAATTTAATATAAACTCAACAGAGTATGTCAAAATAATGGCATTCTGATGCAAAGAAAGGTTGGAAAGAAGCATTTGATCCATTTAAAACTAGCTATTTTTCATGATTAATTTTATTTTACATAATAGTTTAAAATATCTAATGGTTCTCCCAAATAAATGGAGTTTGAGCTTAAAGTCACCATGAAATCAAAATTGACCATTCTTGTTTTTTCTGGAATATTGCAGTATTTATTAATGATTTATCTGTGCACATCATTCTTTTTTTAATTCATGTGCCCTCGTAATCTTTAATCAAAATAACTTCCCCACGGTCTCGCAGCATCATCTGTTTTCTTCTCCGATGATGTGTTTTGGAAAATTTCTTTTAAGA
This sequence comes from Gila orcuttii, assembly GCA_026230005.1. Taxonomy (NCBI): domain Eukaryota; kingdom Metazoa; phylum Chordata; class Actinopteri; order Cypriniformes; family Leuciscidae; genus Gila; species Gila orcuttii. The sequence goes on along the minus strand of JAPDVR010000003.1, from coordinate 41,040,482 downwards.
TGAGCCCCCAATTTCTGCTACGACCGCTATAGGGTCAGCCATAACAGGAATGGGAAAGAGTCTCACTACCAGAGAGATACCAACAAGTTTATTTTTAACAGGGTTTAGCGTCAGGGGCAAAAAAGGCCAAAATAACAAAAAAATCTATCTTTTTATTTAACCTCTACAATTCCCAAAACAAAAATAAAGAAAACTAAATACATTTTAAATTTACCTACCTCCCTAAACCAAAAACAATGTGAAAAGATATATATACAAAATAAAATGGTTTCAAACCCCTTCCCTGACTTAATTTGGCAGAAATATACACAAAAAGATATTTACAGGAGATAAATGTACAAGTCTGTAGCAAACAATGCAAAATATAATCCAAAATCGCAGTCAAACAGGTGTGGGAATAACACACGTCCAAAATCACAAACTCCAACGTTGGCACAATGGACTACTTGCACAACTACTTCCGCGTTCTAGTTAGTAGCCTACATATCGGGAGTTTCCAGTTAGAGCCTTCAGCGCACCTACAGAGAATGCAGATTATCACTATGTATTATGGCTGCCAAATGATTAAAACAATGAATAATGATCTCTGTATTAATTATCTTGAGCCTCCTGAAATGTTCCTATACATATATTTTCTTTCCAACTGTGCATTCTGAATAATAAATAGGCTAAATATAGCTATTTATCTACTAAGCTGCAGCAGTCCTGCATGCTCGTCTTCTCATTAACAGCTTTTTTCTCTCTCTCTTTCTGACATTTCATACCTGTTGGGATTACATTTGAAATGAAATTGACTATTAAAAGGATTGCTTGTGTGCGTTAGTGTTTATTCCAGTCTTTTAAAATAGTTGAATGAATGAATGCACACGAGGTGCCACGATGTTTAATAGGCTTGGCTATTTAATCAATAACGCACCGAGCGTAGAGGAGAATGACAGTCAACTACTTTGAATATTATAGCATTTTGGGCATAAACATGTAAATAGTGAAAAGATTGACATTGAAAAATGACACAGAATGATTAAAATATTTAATCCAAATAAATAAATGTTGTGGTTCGTACTGATGTTATTCATCTGTTCTCATACAGCGTCGTGGTCACTATAGTTTAGATAAACACTGACACCCTGTGGTGAAATAATGGCGTATTTTTAACACCCGCTGCTTTCTCAGAACGGCTTGGGTTGGATTCAAATTTCATGTTCCGATAAGTTTGGAAAATTCTGCACACAGTAAACATCAGAATTCTCCTGTCAATAAAAATTGCCAAATTTTTAAATCTTATTGCGGAGGCTCATTTCAGGTGGCCTTTGTCCAACCAGAGAATGTCTAATACGGGGAGAACTTCCACTCGCAGTAAACTTCCGGCTTCTGAACTGGTTGCAGTTCCACTCTGGTTCCATATGAGGGCGCTCACAGGACGAGTGCAGAATGAATGGAGGTCAATGGAGCTATACCCCTCAAAATCCACTTTTCTCAGGATATAATTTTTTATCTAGTAATTTGAATGTTGTATTCGAAAGGAGATGCAAAGAAATTACACATTGCTGGGTGTTAGATTTTTTAGAGTCACTTATTTGCTTTAAAAAGTATTTAAAAATGTCAATGATGTCATACACATCGTACGACCAGAGATACTGATTTACGGCAATCCTTCAGTCACTTTGGTGCTTTCGCGCTCTGCACTTTCTTTTCTCTCGAGGCATCAACAACACAGCTGACACAGGTAAATACACGTGCTAGAAGAGTTTTTGTTTTGTTGTTTTAAAAGACCGCGCCGAAAATACACACACACATTCTGGTCCCGCTTCGGATGTCACGATGCCATCAAGCGGTATATCTGGTCGTAATCAGTCCTTCACTGACCAATCAGCGTTCATTAGCAGAATGCTAGCATGGGCAACAACAACTCAACCTGAAAGAAATCGAAAGGACATAAGTACTCGTTCATTCAACTTTCGACCTATAACGCATGTTGAACTTGCAAAACCTACAATCGAATCTGAGTTTTCTCAACTGCAATCGGGTGAAAGAGACAAATTTAGCTGTCTAGCTCCATAGACTCCCATTCATTTTGCACTCATAGGCAATCGCCCCCAGTGGAACTCTGGTGGAACTACAACCAAAATTCGGTACAATAGGACTTAATAGGGAGTTGCCAGGCTCTCCGTAGACGGGCTCTGGTTCAACTCATTGACCACAGTATTGAAAGTAAACATAACCGGAAATAAGTGAGACGTACTATTTCCAAACGGAAGTGCATCACGAAGCTCAGTGCAAGTGGTCCATAGTGGCCTCTTGTTGAGTGTTTGGGGCGGTCCTTATATCTGGATCAGGTGTGGAGGAGCCTCCAACAAATTATCTCAAGATACCACCCACCTGTAACACAAACTAGCACATGCACATACACAGATATGTGTTTACACTGGCACAACAAATCCGATCTTTTACTCACATATGACACAGACAGATCGGAATTGGTTGCCCACGTGTATACACAAAAATCTGCATGAGATCCGATTTTTTTGCATCGATCTGAGCCACTTCCAAATGTGGTTTTAAATCAGATACATATCTGATATCTGTACATCCAACCTACGTCTAAACACGCATATCCAATTCCCCTTTAAATTCCAAGTTACCACAAGGGGTGGACGGCACATTTATTCACAAAGATAGCTTGTTAATGTTGTATTATGAGGCAGACGTGCCTGTATGCGCTCGCTCACAGCTTTTTATTGAGGTGGGGACTTTATATTTATCTTTGTAAAGAAAAGAAATTGCTATTCTATCATGAAAAAATTCTCTGGACTATCTGTTCCATCAGATTTAGCTCTGCAAAACATTCATGAGTCATGACAGCTGTTATCTTGTCCATGGTGGCAAATAATCATGACCACCCGACGATATCACGGCCGTTCAAAATGAGGGTCTACCACGTGGATAGTAAAACAATCACTGAAAATCATATTGGGCGGGAATTAATGTAAACACAGATATCGGATACAAGTCCTGTCTAAAGTGAGTGTAAACAACTGGGCCAAAAAATCGGATCTGGTAAAAAGATCGGATCTGTGCATTAAGACTCGCAGTGTAAATGCAGCCAAAAATACACAGGACAGCAACTTAAAAAAAAAGTAATGAGACACCAAAGTATACTGTCTTTGTGTTCCACATTCAAAAGAATCTTTAAAAGACAGTCATTCTAGTTACATTTTTATGTAACTAAAATGGCAAGGGATTTTTGTACACAATGCGTGACACTGTTTTGTCTCACGTGTACCCTATTGGAAAAAAATAAAAAAATAAATACCGGTACATAAATGTCTCCGGAAGTATAATAATGGTGAGAAAACTAATATACTATACAGATACGCACAAAAGCCCCATGTTTAATTCCATCACACCTCACTGCACAATGGCAGTTCTCCTTGGATTGAAAAAATACTGTTTCATCACCTCCACGCAGTGAGTGATTGTTCCTGTGGGTCTAGGAAGCCCTTCAGTTAGCCACCCTTGGGTGGAACAGGGTTTCAAAGTGAGAGATTAAAAAGCCCTGCTAGGACACTGTGCCCTTCCTACCCAAAACTCTCTCTGGTTACAAGCCTGCTGAATCTTCAATATAGTACAATAACAAACGCTGTTAGATTTAATATAGAGCAACAAAGCACAGAAACCCAATATGCATTATTCAGGAAGGACATTAATGAAGCCTCTCTGCTATTACTGGCCTGCATACAAATACATTGTTTTATGAAGGGTTATCCTAGGTGGCGTTGTCTTAAACTGGGCCTCAAGTATTTTCTCTCTTTTTAAATGATGAAATAAACCTTAAGAAGGGTGATGTTCATTGGTGATTTAAAATGTGAAATTCAAAAGGTTTGGTTAATGCCATCAGACTGACATTTCCTACAAATAAAGGAGCTCCTTCTTTTATAACTGCCATTAAAGCTAATTAACTGAAAGCCGTGAAAACACTATTAATCTTATTCATTAAATCTAATCTACAAGAGATCATTAGGAAACCAGCTTGTATGTTTTAAATTCTGCATCAATTAACAAAACCAAATCCTTTTATATCATGATTTCTGATCTTTTAGAAAGATATAACAGAAATTCTTTAGATAATAAATATCTAGCCTATAATAAATAAATGTCTACATACATGTTTTTATTCTATTTTCTTGGAGAAAACATAAGGCTTTATCACTTTGAATCGATCAGATACCAACCGAAACATGTTTTGAGAAGGGACCGAATGACAGAAAGATCATGAGTACCATACAAAACATTAGATAAGCTCTTGACACTTGATGGAATTGATTTTCATCTGAAATACAGAGATGTCGGTAATGATTGTTTATCATTTGCTGGCTGCCACTTACAAAAGCCAAAGATGAGTGCACAGGCTTATTCCGATAAGTAAAAAAAATCTTTATGACCTGTGGGACTTTGAGAAAGAAACTGTATTTCACAGAAATGCTTCAGTAACGCCACAAAAATATGCATGTCTAAATCAGAAATAAAGCTGAGGAAATTGCGTTTCTATCCACAGATTAATTGGTTGGTGATTATAGAAGCAAATCTCTCTGGATGCATTTCTATCATCTATCCTGTATCACTGCTTCTGAGTCTGTCATGTTGTAATATGGCAGTTAAATGAGGCTGGTGGGGTAAGTCAAACTCATTATTTTAATTCACAAAAACAATTGTGCAACTAAGTGGACAGAAACAATGGCCGTGTCATCCGCTATGCCCTTAGGGGACATTAAACCGAGAGTGGATGGTGCATATGATTTCTACGATCATTCAAAAACACTTTATCTGTGTCTGATGTCTTTTACGGCCAACATGAACAACAATATCGAATGTACACCCAGACAGGCCTCACTCAGATAAGAGCACATATTGGCAGAAGTTCATTGAATGTGTGTCTCGTCGCATTATTTCCTTTATCCTTTTCAGTTTTGGCTTTCGTCTCAATCCAAGTGAAACTAAATAATGGGGTTTTACCGCAGGAATATTAAATCAGCAACCATTGGGAGACTGCAGTCTGAAATATGATCAAATTTAAGTGATGAAATTGGTTGACTGCTGAAGTAAACAGAACATTATTTTTTTTCTCTCTCTCTCTTTTTTTTCTTTTTTGCCCTCTAATGTGAAAAGGGCAATTCACTGGATGGAAATGTATTCAAAACATCTCAAAGTCTCTCCTGAAAATAAAGCATTGCAATGAAAAAGATAGTCTTCACTAATTGGCTGAAGCAGAATTGCAAACAGCACCTCAGACAAGAGTGAAGGGAAATATGACGAGTGACCTTCACAGGCAGAATGTAAGGCATCAAGGAGTCAAACATCTCTTTCATTGCTGTTACGGACATGACCTGATCAGCTTTTGAAAGCTCAAGGGCCCACAACACTGGATCTTTAGCCTCAAGTGCCACACATTCATTAGGAGAGTATGGTTGTATCCGAATGTGCATACTTTCAATAAAGTAGGCAAAAATCAGTATGTTAAAAAAGTAAAGACTTTAGATATACAAAGACGGTGCATTCATATTACTTATGAATGGGAGTACGTGAAATGAGCAATATGGTGAAATTAGTCCCGCCTTCTAAATAAAGGAGCCAATCGCTATTTTAGAGCTGCAGATTAATCGTATTTTAATCGTGATAACGATTTCTGCTTTTCTCAGTTCATTAAAAATAATCATCACGATACTTGCCTCGCTGATAATTTGTCCTTAAGTTTTGTATTTAGGCATTTCTATTATCTTGGATTGGACTACTGTGCTACAATAAAAAGTATTTAACATTATTTGGGATTATTGGAACTAATATTAGGAATTTCACTTTTTCAAGTGTTTTAATTTTGAGAGAAGCTTGCCAGTTTTCATAATGTACAGCAGTTGAAAACTATATATAGCTGCTGTCTGTTTGCAGTGTTTAGCCATTTCAAAGATGAAAATGGCTTTAAAGGGGGTGGGGGGGGGGCGATTATCTTTCTTCGCGGTCTGTCTGTGCAAATTTGCATTTGTGGAGCAATCTGAATCTGTGGTTTGTTTCATTTGCATCTGAATTGCCTCACATAAAATATCGGTTACACTTTATTTTAATGTGACAGTTACATTGTACATACTCACATAAGTACTGAGTAATTAACTACATGTACTTACTATAGACTTACGGTTAGGGTTAGTTACTTAATTACGGTATGCATAATGTACTGTTATTACTATGTAAGTACATGTAGTAACATGTAACTACGCCGTGACCTTAAAATAAACTGTTACCACAATATCTAATGTAGTCTAATTTGATACAGAAAAGTAAGACTGACAGCCCCTTGTGAGTCATTCTAAATCTTAAGACACTGTCTTAACATAATGACTATGTTTATGCACTGTCTTGGATGCCCAAAATAGCTGCCTGGAGGCGTTGCAAATATGGCCGCAGAGTGAAGACACTTACCTTGAAAGGAACTTTTGTAATAGTACAAAACTATTGTCTGTACTACTACTTTCTGCTGTAGAGCTGCATATCATTGCTGAATATAACTCATTTTCTAGCTGATGAATCAACTTTATATAACAGTAAGCAAAAGTACCTAGATAACCTACTACTTCCTGTGAGATTCGGAAGTGCACATCCAATGGAAGCTTTATGACGCCACCTGAGAGGAATTGTGAATGGGAATGAAGTTACGGAAGTCATATGACAATGACAACAAAGCGAATGTAGTACATTCAGATTCATACAACACACATTCATTCTAGCAAGAATATACTTTTTTAACAGTTGTGAAGTAAGTACTCATTCAAAAGAAATACCTACTCAGAGAGTATGTGATTTTGGATGTTGCCTATGTGTGGTGTGGAAAATTACCAAAATTGTATACCTCAGTAAAACTGTTGTTAAAATAACTTGAGGGTTGCATGCAGTTAACATTCCAAGTTATTATATGTATGCATTGCTTGTTATCACTGTGTGAAGTTTAAGACAAAAAACAAAAAAATAACAGACGTGCCAATGAAATGTTGGCAATCAATGGTGGTATACATGGTGATTTGCCTATACTACTAATAATTTTCCAAAGAATGAAAAAAAAACTCATTCCTCATCTCTAAGCATGCAATATCATGTTGGAGCACTCTCCTCCTCTGCTCACTCTCAGCATTAGTATGTAAATAGAAAGTGGATTCATGGATATGACAAGTAGGAACATCCCTTTAATTAACTCTAATCCGCTTTAGACCTGCTTGGCAATCTGTTCCCAGAGCCTGCTATATGCCGCTTCATTCATAACTCAAAGACACCTGTATATTTCCATCGTGCTAGATTCATTCATAAAGAAAGATTTTTTAAGATTTTTTTTCGTGCAATTCTCTGAAGATTTTATAATGAGTGTTTTTTTTTTTTTTGTAATATATCTAATCATTCTTAAAACAAGATTTAAGTTTAATTAAATGTACTTTAAAATATACTTTAATTGTATAAAGTATATAATACTTTATACTATTAATAGTATAAAGTATATTAGTAATACTATAATAGTATATTGCAAAATTGATTTACCCCAAATAGTTCTATGTTTTATTATTGTAAAAATATATTTTCTTACTTTAAGCAGACATCTAAATATATATATATATATATATATATATATATATATATATATATATATATATATATATATATATATATATATTGGGGTTTGTGATTTAAACCAAAAAATGTACTTATAGTAAGATATATTGTCTGAAAATCTATTTGGATGTTTTGATACTTGGGCTGGAAAGCAGATTAAGGAAATTATCTGTTTTGCACATGATTAAGCTTAAAGTTGTTTCTTCTTCATCCCCTCAATTATACAATTAAAAGTGACCTTAAGTTTAATCTTTGCTGTTGTTGATTTCTAAAAGCTCATTTGAAATTCTAAACCAGTCAACATGCATAAACCGGGCTCTTAACTTCAAAGCGACAGGGATACAGCTTTTTCCCTTTTTCCCTAATTAACACCTCAGTTTTGTAGCCAAAAAGATCTCAGACCGTTAGGTTGGATTGCATTTCATATCCAGGTTCTGTGGTTTCGCAATGCATTCACAGGGTTAAAGTCAGAGGTGAGGGAATTCATAAATGCCTTTCTCTTAATTATATCCTTTGACAACTCCTGGCACCTTGCTGACATTAGGTTATTTAACTGTGAGCAATAATTAGAATATAGCCGTTGCAATCAAGACCGGTGCTGAGGTCTGCCAGTGTGCAATTTGCTAAGAGAATTCATAAATTGATTCCCATGCCAAACAGGCTATCTTTAGTGAGCAAAATTAGTCTAGCCTGATAGCATCAGCATAATGTGCTGTTTAAAAACCACCAGCAAACAAACTACTTGCAAATTTATAACCTCATCACATTTAGGCAACAGGCTGTACAAACTGGCCCAACTGAAGTCACAAAATCAAACCGATTAAGATTTATGAGATTCAGAATAAAACATTTCAGTGACCCAAATTCTTTAAAGCATCTATTATATGAAGGATAAACAACACCCGCTAAAAGCACTTTATCTATGGCATGAGTGTTGTGCACAATCAACTGAATAGATATTGACTTGGAACAAACATACCTTGATTGAGCTATAAGAAAGTGAAAATGAAACACCATGGCTCATGCTCAGTTTGATCACATCAAACCTGAAGACAGATAAAGCTTTTCAATGTTCAGAGACATTCTCCTTGGCATGGGCTATAAATAGGGAAGGATGTAGTTTGTATGTGACCGATAATAACATCTCGGATAAAAATATTTTTAAGTTGTTATATCTCAGAAACAGCTGTTAGGGTAAAAGTAACTGATGTTAACCCTGTAGAGGAAAAATAATCCCCCTAGTCGGTAGAAATTGGTCTAGACTAGAAAACTAATATGCCAGGTATAGTTTCAGTGGACATATACATTTAATTAACACATTAATTACATTTTCAGAAAGTTTTGGGCAGTGCTAATAATGGTCAGTCTAGCGCTGTTCAAACGAGTAGTGCTGTTTTATTCCACAAATATATTTTAATAGATAAGCTGCGGGCCACACAGGTGGTATAATATTTATTTTAAAATAAAAAATAAAAATGTGTAGAGTTAAATTTTAAGTGCATTTGTACCAGATGCCTAAGAAACAGCAATATGAGGTGCAACGGCCAAGATGTTTGTCAAGCACGTTTACAAAAATTTGTGCAATGCGTAATGCACAAAATTGTATTTGTGCATTACGCATTGCAGTCTAAATACAGACTTGTACACCTGTTGCTGTTTATTATGTAATTAATATTAATTAAACAATATTGACCAAAACAAAAACAAGATCAATTGCTGTTCTTCATATATTTCTTTGTTCTGTATTATTGACTTAAATTAATGATATGAGAAGCATAAAGCAATGTTTACATAATTGTGAAATATTGCACTCTACACACTATTGTCTTAATTTAATTTGTTATTAATATTAAGTTTTAAAGAAGTGTGTTCAATAACATTTTCTTTTTTTGCTATATCTTCACACACACCTCATCCTTTTCTCTTATAGTTTGTTTAATGAGGAGAAGTTTCTTGATGAACTTTCTTGATGAGTTCCAGTCTGCTGAGAATGCAGAGTATTAGGATATAACGCAGTTAGCTTACTGCAGTTCATTTTTTTTAATGATGTCTGTGTGTACCTGGCCCACAGTGATCAACACTACTTTATTACTGTCTGCAGACGTCTAACTATAAATTAGGTGCTATTTTAAACACTTCTTGCTGACGCTTTGAAACAAAGAAAGCTACACGTGCAGAGTAACAAATGATTGTAAAACTATAGGTCAAAAGATAAGTTACTCGCTTATGCTGCCTTCACGTACTATCAGAATTATTGAAAATACGAGTTTCCTAGTTAAAAATTGGACATGAATGCCCTCTCAAGTCGAGCTTGGGATCATTATGATACCCAAGTTTCCGAGTTGGGCGGGGCATAAACTTTAGACATGGAAGAGGGAAGAACTATCAGTAAACAATCAATTCTCATCATCACCGTGTTGGATGCAGGAAAAATGGGTAGGAATAAAGATCTGAGTGAATTTGACAAGGGACATATTGTTATGGCAAGGCGACTGGGTCAGAGTGTCTCTGAAACAGCAAGGCTTGTGGTTTGCTCCAGTCAACAGTGGTGAGAATTTAACAACAGTGGTACGACGAGGGACAAACCACAAACCAGAGACAGGGTGTTGGGCGCCCAAGTCTCATCGATGCATTAGGGCAAAGATGGCTATCCCGTCTGGTCCGAGCCAACAGAAGGTGTTCTGTGGCACAAGTTACAATATTTTAATGAGGATTATCGCACACTGCTGAATATGGGACCTATGATGACCCTCTGTCGAAAGCGCCCACAATGGGCAATTGGGTGTGCGAGCATTGGAACTGGACCTTGAAGCAGTGGAAGAAGTCCGATGAGTCCTGTTTTTACATCACGTGTGCAGTCGTGCATTTCCCAGGGGAAGTGATGTCACGGTGCATCAATCCGGGTGTTCGTTCTGAGTTTCTGTTGGTGTGTTTTGTAGACGTGGGTTTGTGGGTGTGTTCACCTGTTTGTTGTTAGCTCCAGCTGACACTTTTCAGCCTTCAGCTGCAGCTTATCATTAGGCTTGTTAGCTGTCTTTATATCGCTGGAGTTGTCTGTGCTTAGTGTCAGTTCGTCACTCTTGTTTGTGTCTCTCACACAGTTCCGTGTCCTAGTCTCCGTGCAGAGTTTTTGTCGGTGTTGCCTACGCATCAGCCGTTTGGGAGATCGCCTGAGTCTATTCACCTGCCTTTGAGCTAGCCTTCTCTGGAGATTCCCCGTCGGACTCCTTCCAGGTCGCCCGCCTGTTAATCGTGGCGTTTTGAGTATCTCCTGTCGAGTGTGGATATCCTCGTCTGACGTCTTCCATTACATTACATTTACATTTACATTTATTCATTTAGCTGACGCTTTTTATCCAAAGCGACTTACAATGGCTATATATTTCAGAGGTCGCACGCCTCTGAAGCACCTAGGGGTTAAGTGTCTTGCTCAGGGACACATTGGTGTCTCACGGTGGATTCGAACCCGGGTCTCTCACACCAAAGGCATGTGTCTTATCCACTGCGCCATCACCACCCGTCTTCCAGTCGGAGTGTTGTCTTCCAGGTCTCCTGCCTGCTAAACGTGGTGTTTTGAGTATCTCCTGTGCTGTGTCTACAATAAACTGTTTTACTTGCATTTGGATCTACGACTCCTCATTGTGACAAGTGATGACAGACAGATGCACTCTGGGATGACGCCAAGCCGTTGGAGGGAGTGTGATGCTCTGGACAATGTTCTGCTGGGAAACCCTGAGTCCGGCTATTCATGTGGAAGTATATTTGACACCTCCCACCTACCTAAACATTGTTGCAGACCAGGTACACCCCTTCATGATAATGGTGTCCCCTGGTGGAACATCAGAACGTCAATAAGTTAAGGAGAGCCGAAAGGATCTGTGTTAGGCCCTCTGCTATTTCCAGTATACGTATCTGCTGCCACTTGGTGAGAAACATGGAATTAGTTTCCACTGTTATGCTGATGATGACATAAATTATCCAAGTTGACAGAGTGTGTTAACAATATAAAATATTTGATGACCTGTAATTTTCTTCTATTAATTCAGATAAGACTACTACTTATTGGACCAAACACCTGTACACAGAATCTCTTAGAATACAGTTTATGAACATTTATGCTGTTCATGCAGCTACACTAATTATTTTCCATTTGCTTCTCTGTTTTATCTTGGGATGCCCATCCTGAGGTAACTAGAGAGAATGTCAATTCCAGTTTGGATCCAGCCTCTTACGAAGACTTCAGATGCCCAACACCTATGAAGAGACTTCAGATGAAGCATACTCTGAATCAACATGCACTAGGGTGACCAGACCTCCCGAAAAATTCGGGACAGTCCTGAAATCTAGGCTGTTGTCCCGAATCCGAATCCCGAATCCGGGCCTAATTGTCCCAAAAATTATATGCATTGATAAGCTAATTTTACGCATATGCATTGATAAGCTCATTTTCATTCAAAATATGAATGACTATAGCCTGAAAGGTCTGATTTACGCACTGTTACAACAGTCATTGTTTTTTTGTTTTTTTTTTTCACAATGACATTTGAGTTCATGATTTTAATGTTGTTGTTTTTTGTGGCAGACTAAAGACTAATGACAGACTGTTGATCTTTGAATAAAAATATGTTTGGTTCAGGTTTGAAAATCATTATCTTTTATTATAGGCTATGTAGTCTAATATCATAGTAGGCCTTTTTTCGGCGTATTTCTGAAATGCATCACTTAGACCGTACCTCTGATAATAGGCAAGTTTATTTATATAGCACATTTCATTCACTATGGCAATTCAAAGTGCTTTACATAGAAAGAATGAAAATAATCACAAAATAAAAGCAAGGAAAATTAAAACAGTTATTCATAATGCTTTACATAGAAAGGAATTAAAATACAACACTATGGCAATTCAAAGTGCTTTGCATAGAAAATAAACACAAAATAAAAGCAAGGGAAATTAAAACAGTTATAAAAGATAAATGATACTGTTATGAACTGCTCAGAGACAAGAAGTTTGAGGATCCAAATGCAGTTTATTAAAGTTAATCCAAATCGTAATCAGAATCCAGGCAAAGGTCATACACAGGCAGGCAATCCAAACAAACAGACAAATCCAGAGGGTGAGGCAGGAATGGGAAAACCAGGACACGGGCAGAGATCAAAAACCAGGAACAAATAAAACAACGGAAACGCTCAGAAATGCAGTGGGATAACATACAAGACTTCGCAGGGAATGATGAGGTGAACCAGGCTTATATGGGGTGAACTAAACAATATAATGAGACACAGGTGAATGTGATAATCAGAGATGAGTCCAGGTGAATTATGGGAAATGTAGTTGTGAGTGAACAATGATAGTCTGATGTGGAGTGCCCTCAACTGGCTCTCAAGGGCACTCCAGCTGATAACCGTTACAGATACAGTTATAAAATGATAGAGTAAAATGAATTAAAGTAGTAAAAATATGATACATAGAATAAACTTCTCATCTGGCAATACACAGGTGTCTCTTACCCAATTCTCAGTGCCATTTGAGTTCAGTTTAGAATCAAAAGGAAGAATACATTGCAGTAAATCAGACGTACAGTGAATACAGTTATAAAAATATTTAAAAGAGATAAACTGACAAAACACTGGTGTATCATATTTTGTACATCTGCTTGTTATACTTTGAGATTATCCCATGTAGATTGCACTGTGTCTGTGGTGACAGATCAATCTAAATTGTAATGTAGACGCATGCATTTTCTGTAAAGCTGCTTTGAAACTATATGTATTGTAAAAAAGCGCTTACAATTTAATTTAATTTAATTTAAATTTAATTTAATTTGTGGAAGTGGCCTATTTCAGCAGGATAATCTACACTGCACACATTGTTCAGGAAGGGTCTGAGGAACATGATGAGGTGTTCAAGGTTTTGCCCTCTGTGTATATAGATAATAAATAAAGGTGGTCATTTGTCATTTCAGCTTGACAAGTAAATTGACAAAATGACAGACACTTTATGAAACAGATTCAGTAACGAGTAACTTATAACATGTTTACTATCATCAAAACCTCAATAATTGTGTCCCACTCTTCGAAACTGTTAAATAATTAATTATCTGTGTTGTTTATAGCATAGAGAATGTTAACTGTGTGTATATTCATTATTTGAACATTAAAAATGGTAAGTGGTAGATTCATTTTTAAAAACTTCAATCTTTGAGTACCCCCTACATGGATCTTTCAAGTTGGCTACAAACACCATCTCAAGCCGGATTCACACGGCAGGATAATTAGGCCGATTTCAGCCCCGATTTACCCCTTCCGACAATCTTAAGTATGCTCCGATTATGGTAAAATAATCTGATCAGATATTCCTGCCGTGTGTGGTGTGTTAAGAGTGCTCTCGTCTGCTCGGAAGGACGTCGGGACCGCTCCGATCTCAAATCGGGGATATCCAACATGTTGGATTTATTTGGCCTGATTTCTCCTCGTGTGTGGTGCTCCCCGGGGACAAACGAGCATGCAGCCTGTGGACTGTGGCGTGTAGCCAATCAGAAGACGAGGTGACGAGGCGCAGAGGAAGCACCGGGAAACAAAATCAAAACAGCCGTCCATGCTCGCGTTGTCTCCACTTCTTTGACCATCGCCTTTTCTTTTGATAACGTTTTTTTTTTTCGGTTAAAAACAAACTACAAACGATCGCCATTGCATCCTCTTCGTCCGCCATGATTGTTTACTCTGAAGTCACGTTTGGTCTCGAGGGATTTTGCGAGATTTTCCGTCTGACCTGGGAATGCTCGGGAGTCAAATCGGTTTGTGTGTGATGTGTTGATTTTGCCGTGTGGCTGCGCACCACACACTGTACGACCAAAACTGTTAGACCCGTGATTTTTTATCGCCGTGTGTGGGGTCTCTCAGGTTTGGAAAATCGGTCGACAATTTTAAAATCGTCCCGTGTGAACCAGGCTTTAGGGCCATATCATACACCCGGCGCAATGGGGAGCCAGGCGTGATGCAAGTGTTTTTTGCTAGTTTCAGCCCGACGCAGTTATCATTTTCACGTCCTGCGCCATGTTGTTTAAATAGCAAATGCACTCATTTGTGCGCCCATGGGCGTGCTGGTTTAAAAACAAGGTGTGTTCAGGTGCATTGTTGGCGCGTTGCTATTTTGAGGAAACTGAAATAGACTATGCCATTGACCAACTGAAACCTGGTCTAAAGTCAATGGTGCAATATTTTAGTGCGCCTATAGGCGGGTCCACAACGCGCGTACACTTTGTCCCGTAGATGGTCTGCTCACACGCTTTAACCTCGCGCACAAGCAGATATGTTTCCTCACTAGAGAAGCGTTCAGTTTTCCACTTGCAAATTCCGCCATGTAAGTAGTGAATCCACCATGGAGCCATCCGCTTTAGACCATGCGCTTAGATTGTTCAAATTGGACCTTACATTTTTTTTTATGTCCTCCACAAACAAGCGCAGATGGTGCTTTCCACACATTGAGAGACATGCAGTTTGTATGATAGGACTAAATGACTTGTCCATCTTTAAATTTTCAATCACATCATGGTTGAGATAAGCCTCCAAAAACACCTGTGAGATTTGCAGTAGCGCAGTGAACACGTGTGCAGCCTAGTTTCCACCAGCATCCTCATGATTTGCACTTTGTCAATTTTGCACTGGGATTGCGTATTCTGTGCTGTGATGTGGGCTGAGCTCATTTCAATTTTGTCACGGATAATGGCGCTTCATTTTCTGCTGTAAAATTCCAAACAAAACATCCATCAAACTCCCCCTACGATATTGTACTTGACAAGGCATTTAAAAACAAAAACACTTTACAATCTGAAGTGGAAGACCATTGGCACAGTGGAGCTCTTGTGGCTGTGCTAGCCAGTGGGCTGCAAAACCACTTTCTTCATGTGCTGTTCTCCATATTAATGCAATTCTATCATAATCCAAGATCATGCTGATCACTGTTACCATTCCATTCCGTTTTTTTAGATGACTTTCAATTTGCAGTGTTGCAGCTGAAATAAGCAACTGTACAAAGTACACCAACAATGAGGACCTTTTTTGGCACAGCCATGTGAACATGCCTAAGTCATAGGATAATATTCCCTCATCAGCTTCACACTAAGAGAGAAGAGAGAATTCTATTATGCGTACAGTAACAACCATTTCATACTGATATGTATGCGTGATGGAGGAGATTTTCAGAGAGATTTTATCACATGTGCAAATGCAAAAGTTTGAGTGGATTGTCACTACTCCAAGTTTGAGTGAATTAGACCCAGTAATCCATTCAGCACAGACTGGAGCAGTAATGGAATGGAAGGAGGGCACCGCTGAGCATGTTTCGTGAACTGACACTAATGGATTCTCTGTTTAACAAACACTGCTTGAAATATGAATTAACCCTATTCCAAACATTTTGCAGAATTAAACAAGACATATAATTACAAGCTATGGTTTTCTAAAACACAATAACAGGTGTACAATTCTGATAAGACATTCTAAGCAAGTCAACAACTTCAGCATATTGTAATTGTGTTATTTATCTTTAAATTGTTGACAGGCGGTGAAAAAATGAATGTGTAAGTACATGGTGAGGCCTAATCTAGACGGACATGGATTTGCTGTGACTTTTCACAATGAGATAAAGCGTTCAATAGTTATCGTTGTAGGAAAGCTGTTAGTCAGTTTTGACTAAGCCCAGTTTTCTCGACTTGGCAAATGAACTTGTCTCCTCTGGTTCCTGCTCTCCATCGATGATTGAAAATCACAAACTCTCTAAAACAGGCAATGGCACTTTATATAGATCTTAGCCCTAAAGCTTTCCAGAGGAGTTGTTTAGGTCTCTCACAAAACCAGTGAAAATCTCATCAGCTCCAAACTAAATAAGATGTTAATGCCAAATTCATGCTGAAGCAAAATAAACCAGATTTGTAAACAAACAGTTTAAAAAAAAAAAAACAGGGGAAGATATGTTAAATTCTGAAAAGCAAGTCAACTTATTGTAAACCACCTGAAATTCTGATAGTGTTGTGAAAGCTCATTATTTTGTTAAAGTTCAAAGGCCACTGTGATCACAGCAATGAATAAGGAAGAGACTTAATTAAAAACAATTCTGCTTTTGATTTATGGCTCATCGATAATATGGAAAGTGTGTCTGTGCCCTTTGATAAACATTTCACTCCATTTCTCATGGGTTTCCTCTCCAGAATGGACTATATCATTATAGAAATTAGGCTTTTCTGTAGCATCACCAGACATTATAATATGAAGATTCTTATGCCTATTTTTTCTCGTTTGATGTTCTATATTGGTGAACTGCTCCGGGGAGTCCAACAACAATTGTGATATATTAGAAACACTTTTTCATCTTTAAGCCTTTTTAAGTTCCATACTGTTTAAACAAGAGGTTAGAGCTGACTGTTTAATCTCTGGGTTGTCTAGACTATTGTACCCTGGTGGGTAACTAAAAAAAATGAGAGAGTAGTCCCAATGAAGCTAGAGCATTCATTACAAACTGGAAATGCAGTCTATTTCTGGACTCCATCATTTCTGATGCGTCATTGAGGTACAAATGTCCTGGGGTGCATTTCTCAAAAGCATTGTGAGTTGATCGTTGAGACCATTGGTGCCAGTGGTTCTACGATCTACTTAGGCCTACGATGCTTTTTACCATAGCATTTTTAAACCATAGCATAACAGGAAATAGAAACCAGGTGGATGCAATCAGTTGAATGAATCTCGTCAGTGACTAATTCTATTGAGGGCTCCCAATGTTGGGCCGATGGGTGGGCCGCATGCTCAGATCTTACAGTCAAGAGGTCACGGTTCGGCTGGTTAGCATGACACTGCTAGTCCCTGGTGGTAAATGCCGTAACTACACCATCTAGACACATTGATGGCCATTCAAAAGTATTCAAATCAACATATAAATCACTAAATAGTAATTGCTTATATTATATAAAAGGTTGAACCAGAGCTAGCTGCTGTTTTGAAGGGCTCTTTCATTGAAAACATAAGACTTACATTTCTTATTATAGTTCCATTTTATTCCATGTTGACAGAAATGTATAGATCAAAACATGACCGGCTTAATAAAACATATGCATCAGATGGTTGTGGATAAGATAAGCAGATAAGTTGTGGCACAAATTTTGGGGTCTGTAATATTTTTCAGTGTTTTTTAAAAAGGTCTCTCTCTTATGCTCATCCAGGCTGAATTTATACAGTAAAAGCAATAATATTTTTAATAATATTACAACTTAAAATAACTTTTTTTTCTATTTTAATATATTTTAAATTGTAATTTATTATATTAATTTATGTAATTTAGTCTTCAGTGTCACATGATCCTTCAGAAAACATTCTAATATGATGATTTGCTGCTCAAGAAAACAGTTGTGCTATTCAAAAGAACAGCATTTATTTGAAACAAAAAATATCGTTTCACTTCAGAAGACATTGATCCACCCATTGGGGTCGCATGGATTGCTACAGGTATTGCAGTGCTGTGTAATGCTCCAACTATTAGGAACACATGAGTTTGCATTATATGTATTCCCAGAGATGTATTTTTTTATTTTTCTAAAAACCTTCATTTGTGTTGATCTGAAGAAGGAAAGTAGTATACATCGTGGATGGCATGAGGATAAAAGATGAGTAAATGGTGTTTAGTTTAGTTAGTTTTAGTTTTCAGTGCACTTTTGTTAAAAAGATTATTGTATAAATACATAGATATGTACCCTGTAATTTTTAAAAAGCCTATACAGTTTGTATTGGTACACCATTATTACAAAAAGGTATGTTCGTGCTAAATTGGTCCCAAATGTGATTGTTGTATCATAATAGTAGAATAAGTACCCCTTAATTCTATAATACTTACAGTATAAATATATATATTTTTATTCTCCTGGTTGTTATCCCTTTATTCCCCAAACTTTACATGTTGTTCCCTTATACTTACATGTACTTTATACACTATAATTACAGAAAGTTACACTGTAAAATCGCTTTAATTACACAGTACTTTCCGGGCTGTAATCTAAAGTTTTACCAAATCTTTTGTTACATTAATAATATAATGTGACAACATTGTATCATAATTGTTTTTACAGCCTCTTTTTATCAATTTAGTGTGCTCATGTTGAATAAAGTATTACAATTTCTTTAGAAATGGTCCTTTAAATAAGGACATTAAGATTTGATTGGCAAAACATGCTCATTTTAGTTTTGTTCAAAAATTAGGAATGCTAATTATACTGCCATTAATGGTAATTATCACTTCCACAAAAAAAGAACATTCATACATACAATGAATTTGTAAATGTAATATTTCATTTTCAGATATGCAAGGTTTTTTGATAAATTGAACAAAAAAACTTGAATCAGTCATAACACACATTTCCTATCATCAAACCGAAGCAGAAAAAAAATGCAATTAAAGAGAAATAAAGCCAAGGTTTGCTTTACGTCTTGTTTGAATGTTCTACAAAGAAATCCCATTTCCTTTTGTGGCACCCAAAATGAGTTACCGGTGCGTTGTATTCAAAGAGGGTTGCCTCTGTCGATAAAAGGTCAGGTCCATTAAAGCAAGATGGGCTAATTACTTCAAAACATTCTCATCGTTAACCGGCCTATACCTGAGACAAATGAGCGCCCACTTTATTGATTTCCCTCCGACAGCTGTTCATTTTGCAGTCTGAGCATGAAAAAGCAGAAAGCCGTGTCAATATTGTTTATGCAAAATACTTTCTTACTTCTCTCCAAGTGTTTGCCCACTCCTTGTTCAACTTTATTACGTTTATTCCAGACACTGGCACTAATTATCTTTTACTTTCATGCTTCAACAGGGAGAGAGCCTTTGAATTACTTGCTCAACTCTTGTCTGGCTTGGCCTATCAAGAGGCAACAGCATACATAATTCATTTGCACTGATTTCCCTGCAATGTCTCTAAGCCATCATCATCCGTTCCCAGTAACTGCAAAAATTGCAGATGAAGCTGTGTGGCGGTTTCTAACATTGATCTGAAATACATCACAGTTGAAAATCCATAACCCAGGTGATTATCTGCCACTGTCAGTCTCATCAACCTCTATATCAAAAGAGAAGTAATAATCGTACTTGCTTGAATAGATACAGATTAATTAAGAAAATCTAATCCAGGTCCTTGAATGCAAAGTCCATAAAAAAGATTATATTTAAGAATTTGTTCATGCTTTAACAAAACAGAGGTCCTATTCAATTCTGTGCATCAATCATTGATTTAAAGACCATTCACATCAAGGAGGATAACTATAATAACTTTAAGTATAAAGTTTTTTATATTCATTCTATTTTTATGAAAATATTACCTACTTAGAAGGTAATTATGCATATTAATATGCAGCCAAGGTCTTTATGAATGAGTCGTTGAATCATTTCAAAAACACTGAATCGTTCAGGAAAGCAACACCGCTGTTGAGAGTTGCTCTGTGATGATGCAGCAAGGACGAAGCAGAGGACTTGGACAGTCTCTGGATCGGCAGACGTGACTTGGACAGTCTCTGGATCGGCAGACGTGACTTGGACAGTCTCTGGATCGGCAGACGTGACTTGGACAGTCTCTGGATCGGCAGACGTGACTTGGACAGTCTCTGGATCGGCAGGACTGACGTGACTTGGACAGTCTCTGGATCGGCTGGACTGACGTGACTTGGACAGTCTCTGGATCGGCAGGACTGACGTGACTTGGACAGTCTCTGGATCGGCTGGACTGACGTGACTTGGACAGTCTCTGGATCGGCAGACGTGACTTGGACAGTCTCTGGATCGGTTGGCCTGACGTGAAGCTCTGGCTGGGCGTGGCTGACGTGAAGCTCTGGCTGGACGTGGCTGACGTGAAGCTCTGGCTGGACGTGGCTGACGTGAAGCTCTGGCTGGACGTGGCTGACGTGAAGAGCAGAGCTTATCCGAAGGGCAATATCAATGTACTGCTATAACGTAAGGGGTGTTGTCCGGCATAAGGTACTCTAGGAGGTCCGTAAGACCGTAACGGAACATGTCTTTCAAGACATTATCATCAACGTCCACCCGATCTCAAAGTCCACAAAACTCCTCCACATATTTCCCAATAGGGCGGTCACCTTGGCTGAGGCGAAAGAGACGGATTGCTGGATTCATCGCTGGTCGGTCGTTCTGTGATGATGCAGCAAGGACGAAGCAGAGAGAGAATCCAAATGCAGTTCACTTAATAAAATAACAGGTGAAACAACGGAACATGGAACTCAGGACAGGAACACTGAAGCAACAACAACGACCGACAAACCACAACTGAAACACAGAGGTATAAATAGACAGGCAAACAAGCTAAACAAGATAACAAGGGGGCGTGGGTAATCAGAAACACATGGAACAATGATCAGACAATTAACAAGACACATGGCAAACAGGGAATCACATGACCGACAAGAACAAGGAACAAGACACAAAACCCACACCATGACATGCTCGGTGTTGCAAAGCTTTTGGAGTGATTTATTTTCATTAGTGGAGCAAAAACATATAAAACTAACAGTCAGTATTGTATCTAAAATGTAAATTACTCAATATTAACTTGTTTGTTGAACTGCTGCATACACAATCACAGTCTCCATCTTACTTTAGATCTTAATATCAGTTTTAGAAACAACAGCACTTTTGCTCTTGTGATATTTCTAAAATAAACTATCCATTCATTTGTTTGTTTGTCTAAGACTATTTTAAATGAAACATGGCAATGACAAGCTTTACCTATAACAGCTAATTAGAAAATGCAGACATTGACTCATGAAAATGAAGTTGTTTTGATTTTCTTTTGATTTTTAGTGCGTTAAACACATTAAAGTGTTTCCCTATTGCTCTTTAATTCATTCCTTGAATTGTTGATATACTTATCTGTGTACCATTATGGCCATCAAAGACTAGTAGTTGGAGGGTTTGCATCTTCTCGGGCTCTCCCTTGTTTTTTAAGTGGTGTTTTTTATTATTTTCCTGGAAATTTCCATAAAGAATCCAATGAGATTGTTTTTAAAAACTGTCAAATCAATTAGGCCAAATAAAGATTACTCGGGTTACTGAGAATTGGTGTAACACGTCTGTGCCAAAGGCTCTGAAAAATAATGCATTTCAGATGTATTTCCTTCTTATTTTTGCACTCAATTAAGGCTAATTAGCAAACTGCATATTCATGAAGACAAGAATCCCCTAGGGATTGCAATCTGGGAAACATCACAGATCTATGTGCAGAACACATTTTCCCGGATCAATGCTTCGTTTGGTAAATAAGGCCATATACCACTAGTGGCTTGACTTAGATGATAGCTTGCCTAGACCAAACAAAAACTATGGTAATTGGGTTTAATTATTTAGCTTATGTGAAACTTATTGTACAAAACAAGACATATGATTGGCTTACAATATACAGTATTCTTAGTCCAAGACTGAGTGTCTTTGTGGGTTACACCTGTAGATTTTTAAGTTATTGTAATCCAAACAAATTCAACAAAATAGCATTCCTGAGGATGGGTTATCCATCAATTTTGGGACATAATTTCTCACATTTTGGAAAAGGAAATTGCATTTCGTTATCTACATTAAGTCTTACACCTTTCTTTCACTCTCTCATTACACAAGGCACAAATCTCATTTTTCAAATAACCAAACACAGACACATTTAGAGCAAATGTCAACACTAATATCTTTTTCTCTTCGTAGACATTAGGTATATTCTTTCTCATGGCCATTTTATGTTTTTATTTATACATCTTCCTTCTCAGATATCCACAAGGAACTGCCTTTTCAGCAGATGGCTGATAGGATTTTCAAATAATCTGATTGTTTCTGTTGCAGCTGAAAATTATATTAGAGGCAAACAGCTTATCATCTTTTTTTCTGTTCTATATTAATCAGTGGTTTGGGTTGTAAACTAATGTACAGACACACAGGGTCCAAAACTCCGAGACCACACTGAAAAATATAAGATAAAAAAAAAAATCTGAATCTGGAAAGCTTTAGGATTTTTTTTTTAATTATATAATGCAATAATTCAAATTTATTTTTAATAAAAATTATGGTAACACTTTATTTCAATGGTCCACTTTAGACATTCTACTAACACGTCAACTAACTCTCATTAGAGTATTAGTAGACTGTCTGCTTAATATCTGCTAACTCTTCATTTTGATGCTCCACAACAGACATTCCACTGACTATAAGTAACTTTGCAACACGTCAACTTATACTACTGATGCTGGGGCCACACCAAAAGATATTTAAAATCATACAAGATTTTCAAAATGTGAGAGACCAGAAACATGAGGACCAAAAATGCAGTTGTTATGCTTCCGTCTTCTTTCAGCTTGCTTTCTGATTATGTATAGTTTCGTTCCACCTGAACATCAACAGAGTAGATGTGCGTTTGTCCTCAGGGGTTCCCCCCACACATCAGGATTTCATATCAGGATAATATGTTGAATATTTACTATTCGCGATTGGGGCGGCTCCGACGTTCTTCTAAGCGGGTTTGGTGACTCTTAACACACCTCACACCACAGGAAAATCTGATAAGATAATCTGTAGAACCATAATGATAATCAGAAATCTGCACGAATATCTTGTGGTGTGGCCCCAGCATAACCTGAACCCTCACACCTAACCTAACAGTACAGTCTACTACTAATACTCTATTGAGAGTTAGTTGACTTGTAGTTGCAAAGTTACTAGTTAGAGTGTCCAAAGTCTCAAGACTTGTTGACCCTACTGCATGTTGTGCTGTCAGCTATACTCTTTAAATTCTTGTTTCAACTGCAACAAACTATAAAGAAAATCTTTTGGTTCAAAAAGCTGTCTTTAAGTGCTACAATTTTCCACCAGTAAAGTTTCTTTTTTTAATTGGTGTGCTAAAGCCAAACCTGCCTTGATCATTCATCCACATATATTGAGCCAAATGTGGTCTCTAAACAGTGTCAGTCAAGCTAGACCCTCATTTACTCTGGGGGGCTCGAAAATGACATCCCTACCAGTGTAGAAAACAAAGCTGAAGCTGCCTGGCAAGAGAATATAGATAGTAATTGTGCCCCATGGGCTTTAAGAAACCCTGAATCTATATATAGCCAACAGCACTGAATTATGAAAGGCTTCAAACGCAGAATCACTAGCTCCTGCAGAAAGACAGGAGCAAGGTTTAAGGATGAAAAAAATAAGTGCCTTATGTCATTGGACACAGATTATCAGATATTGTAAATCAGACAATTTGTTTTAAAGTACTGGTCTCAGTCATCCTTTAAGATTTCAAGTGGTTTGTGTTGTCCTATATGACATATTGATGACATGACATTCGACCTTTCCTACTTAAACGGCTGATATGTCAGTATGAATCTGCCTGGGCACAATTTGCCAAGACTTCTCAACTCCAATCTCCCTGTGCTCTGTTGCTGCACATTGATTGACAAGCTTTCAATATCACAGTTAACAGCTGTTTCAGTGTGTTGCCCGTGGGGAAACACTGTAGGCCCCACATCCGAAAGTTATGTAACTTCAACCAAGCATTCATTCATTTTCATTCAACCAAGATAATACTCTTTGACTGCTGAATATGAAACCAGACTCATGAGGGACTTCTGAAACTTTTAGGGTGACGATTTCATCCAAATCAGTTGCCCACCGACAACAAAATGTGTTTCAGTTCCAGTTCCTAGGATCTTAGAATGATAGATCACTTTATGTGAAATATTATTCAGAAAAAAAGTTGGAAAACTACTTAAAACCACGTATGGAAAGAAGCAGAGCTGTAAAAAGTACTAAGAAATTGAAAATGAAAAAGTGCAGATACTATGCTAAAATGTTACTCAATTAAAAGTCTTTAAAAAAAACCTCACCCACTGTGTCTGTCGTTTGCTCCTCCCTTTTTCTTTCCTATTTTAATTCTCAACCTCTTCCTTGCTGTCTGAGATAATCTGTGCTGTTCTCCCAAAGACAGACATTCTCAATACTGACATGTTCAATAGTTCAACCTAATCCTAATTGAAAAATGAACTATTATAGACAACACATCTCAACATGATAAATGTCCTTCATTCTGATAAGCATGTCAGCAGTCTTCTCATGTTAAGAATAACAATTATTTTGTACTCATTTTCTTTCTTTTTTTGGCAGACACCCAGAGCCAAAGTAATAGAATGTCTTGTCTGTTAAACAATATATTTGATAACAGAAGATAACTGCTGACTCCCATCAGCTTTTGAAATAAAACAATTGCTTTAAGCTCACATGTATCTGACTTTCACTGTTTCTTGAGTTGGGACCTGTTATTTATATACCTTTTTATATTCATTGATTGGTTGTGCCAGTTGGAAAATATGGAAAACTTTAATCCCTGAAAACATTTAAAGGGACTATAAGTAACTTTTTAGGTAATTTATAATCTAAAATCAATATTTTTATTCATAAATATGTCCCCAATTGTGTACCAATACCTCTGCCAATTATCTGATTTATCCTCGTAAACGAAGAATTTATTATATTTATATACATGGGACGGGTAAGTCCACGGAGGCTTCCATGTAGTTCCGCCATCTTGAAAAACTATAATAGCAGAGAGGGACAAAAAGTACGCCAACGCGTTTTCGTTCAGAGCCAGCGTCACGTAACTGAAAGCAGCAGAAACGGAGGAGCAGCAGTGAGAGCTTGTCACTGCCCCGGCAAGTTTAAAAGGCTGCATTGCACTGTTATTTTTAATGGCAGACCATACATATGCCGAGCCACAGGAGAAGAAATCCTCGTCGCCCAAAATAGTCCAAAATAGATCGTAACAGGAAACGTGACCAGAGATTACAAAAACAAGAGTCGGGATAGCTTTTTCCAGGTGGAAAGAGCTAATGCAGGATAAAGATTTCAAAAGAGACGCTGAAGTTGCCTGCTTTCTTCTCGACAGGCAAGTCAATGTTACAGTCTTAATTACAAGCTTTTTTCATTGTTTGGTTGTGTAGGCCTACTTTATTTTATAGACAGAAGAACATTTATCGTTAGGCTCTTTGATGAATAGCAGCTATTGAGTAAAGTAGTAGAGAAGGCGCTAAAAACAAGGTTTGTAAGTTTACTTTTTGTAACCTAGAAATTCGATAATAATATATTTTAATAGAGCATATGATTGTTCTTGCATTGTTTGCACACCGAAGGAAAACTCGACGAAGTGCAATTAGAAGACATCCTGTCATAGCTTTTGGGTACATAACGGCTACCGTAGATGCAACACGCATTTGAAAACGCGAGGCGCTGGAGAGCACAATTCGTTTGAATGCAAAATACAATTTCACCGCTAGATGGGAGTAATTCTTACTTAATGTCCCTTTAACACATTTCAGAATCTGCTCTAAACACATACTAAAATGTATTAAATGTCATTTATTAAATATAATGTGCTCAGTAACTGAAATACGTGCAGCAAACAGGTTATTCCCAAGAGGTTCAAGATTTAGCTGCTCCAACCTTTCTCGCTCATTGTGAGAAACTTAACCTAACCTGTCACTCACTATACAATGGAGCAGCTTTTCTCTATTTATGTTTATGACGAGCACCGCATGGGCGAGTGATGTATGTAGGCAATTTCCTACGAAAACCATCCCAGCAGGTCTAAAATATAAGCACTTCTTATAGGCTTACTATAGTGAATCAGGGTAAGACAAAAACACGTTGTAGAAGAAGGCTTGATGATGTATTGACAAATTATATAAATTTTGTTCATTTTGAACAAAAAAAGTTAAATATTGTAACTTATTCTTGTTGAAACTGATACACTTTCTTTCAGGATCCTTTGATAAATATAAGAAAGTTCAAAAGAACCGCATTTATCTGAAATATAAACCTTTTGTAACATTAAAAAATGTCTTTACTGTCACTTTTGTTCAATTTAATGTCATTGCCGAATAAAAGTATTACTTTCTTTCAAAGAAAGATTTGTACTGACCCCAAATTTTTGAACAGTAGTGTAGAAAACTAACCCTAAGGTAGCAAAACGTCTATTTAATCTTGCATATATGGCCAAACTGCATGCATATGGTAATGATGCACCTGTAGAATTGTGTAAAACCACTCCATATAAATTCATGGAATAGTTTCTTTGGTTTTCAGATACTCCTAGTGAAAGTCATTATTAGTGGTATTTGTTCAAGTATAAATATACACTGTGAAAACAGCAACGTGGTACATGGACACATATTTTACCAAGTCACTTCAATAAAGATGTCGTGACGTTCAGGATCAGCAGCTCGGGATTCCCTGATTATTCTTCAAAAGCCACTGTGTCATGAAAGATAACTGATAAATTTCCAAGTGAAACGTTTCATGAATTTAAATCAAAACATTTAACTGGGAGCTATTTTTCAGTAGCGAGATCAGTCATACTCCTCTTGTGTGTCTTTCCCGCTGTTATATCCATCATGAAGGAAGTGTTAGACACTTTGCCAAAGTCTTGTCTTTGGCCTCCTGCTGGCAGCTGAACACTCACTCCTCAGGTGAGACTGCACTTGTCATGAGAATGGCAACAGCCGAGAGATTACTTTCCCGGAGATGTTGGAAGGCCTGCCGGTTATCTGAATAGACTGCCAGACCCTGTGAAAAGCAAGTGGGAGGTTTCATGGCCTCAATGTGTGACAAACCCAGCTCTCCCCTCTCTAGGACCCCTGTGGACCTGACTACAGCGATGTGTCAAACCATGCCTTCAGCATCTTTAGAAAGATTAATGACCATGTGCTCTAAAAAGACTCCCCAGCCTCCATCTGGGCTCCTTAAGCAACCCGGAGGGGTATTCAGCCAGAACTGGAAATGCTAAGTGGATGTGGTGGA
This sequence comes from Gila orcuttii, assembly GCA_026230005.1. Taxonomy (NCBI): domain Eukaryota; kingdom Metazoa; phylum Chordata; class Actinopteri; order Cypriniformes; family Leuciscidae; genus Gila; species Gila orcuttii. Next base: position 41,012,980 of record JAPDVR010000003.1, on the reverse strand, counting down.
CTCTATGGGGTTTGAATTTAGCCATCATTTATGGAAATTATGAGCCTGCATGAAGGTGATGAACTCTGATCTGCTTTAGTGAGATGTTAAAGAAAAGCCTTAAAACGTAATCATACTTTTTCCACATGGGCCTCTGGAAATCTAGCACAGGGAATAACAGACTGTATGTTGGGTTTCCATGTTTTACGGGGACTTTCCAAAGACATAACTATTTTTATACTGTACAAACTGTATATTATATTCTCCTTCCCCTAAATCTACCCATCACAAAAAACTTTCTGCATTTTTACATTTTTCTAAAAAAAAAAAAAAAAAAAACATCATTTAGTATGATTTGCATAGGGACCAAAAAAATGTTCCCACAAGATTTTTGGTATTACTATCCCTTACAATGTCCCCACAATAAGGAATCATATGCTGATTTGATGCTCAAGAAACATTTGTTTTTAACATCAATGTGCTGCTTAGCATTGATTTCAAATAGAAATCGTCTGTAACATTATAAATGATTTACTGTCAATTTTGATCAATTTTACTGCATATTTGATAAATGAAAGTATTAATATCTTAATAGTATTAAAATCTGTATTCAAATCTTACTGACCCCAAACATTTGAATTGTATATACATCATATAACATCATATACTGTATATACACATATAGGAACAGAACTATATATTTTTTATCAGTATTACAATGATTAATTTAGAACAAATGTAATTCATGCACAACATTTAAACCATCCTTGTTTTATGGGACTCTGCAAACAACAGATAAACCATGTAGGCTACTTTTTGATTGTTTGGTTACTAAAAACATTTCGTTCTTGTATTATCCATGAATCTAGATCATTTCCTAGTGTTTGACAGGTTATAGATTAAATAAAGACATCCCAAAATTACTTTGTGTACCATCTGTCATGCAGTCTCTTGCCACTGTGCCCTATTTTTTAACTTCTTGTTTCTCTGGTGCCCACCTAGATTGTGTTTTCTGATCCCATGCACCAATCCACACCTGCCCTGCACTGGTTAAATGGATAGAATTAACCAGTGTTGGGGGTAACACATTACAAGTAACACCAGTTATGTAATCAGATTACTTTTTTCAAGTAACTAGTAAAGTAATTAATTACTTTTAAAATTACAAACAAATATCTGAGTTACTTCTTCAAATAAGTAAAACAAGTTACTTTGTTTTCCCATGCATTGACTGACAGCTCTCTTGCCCCCATGTTGAGAGAAATCGTAAGTTAGGCCTACGACGCATTGTGTGCACTTTGTGAACATGATGGTTATTGCAGTTCTAGACTAAATGTGAACAGGCATTTACTCATCTCACATGCACAAAACCAGGTATAGTATGCCTCAAAATGAATAAAAACAGTACAATGCAAACTCTGAATATTACACAAACCTGCAATAATTAAATGAGTGATCAATGATTTTAAGGGCAGGTTATGGTTAAGGAGAGAAAATGCAGTGCAGTATATTCTCACTTTCCCCTTTTTCTCCTCTAAAATTGTGAAGCTGTTTCTCACATGAAAAGGCATTGATGGATTGTTTGACATGAAAATTAGGTTTCACTTTATTTTGATGGTGCCTTTAACACATTCTGTTGACTATAACTAACGTTGCACCTTCATGTCTACTAACTCTCATTAGAGTGTTAGTAGAGTATTAGTTGACTGGTAGGTTTAGGGTTATAATAAATCGACAAGTAGTTGCAAAGTTACTTACAGTCAGTAGAGTGTCTGTTGTGGAGCATCAAAATAAAGAGTTAGCAGATATGAAGTAGACAGTCTACGAATTCTCTAATGAGAGTTAGTTGACATGTAGTTGCAAAGTTACTTATAGTCAACAGAATGTTCAAAAGGGACCATCAAAATAAAGTGTTACCGAAAATTACATGAAAAGTTGCAATATGCAATACATATGCAATAAGGCCATTGAATCATGATAAGAGGTCACTGAGTCTATGTTATCGCAAATGTTCTAAAGGAGATTAGATACAGACACACGCCTGATTATTTTAGACATGTGCAGCTATAGGAATAAGCATTAATGCCTGCTGCACATTTGCAATCTTGGGAGCCAGGAGGTTCATCAGAAAACCTCTTCGCAATTTAGAGGCTCTTCACAGACAGAGACCTCTCTGAATGTGACTCTAGCAACCTAATGTCTGTTAAGCAATGAATATTCAGACTCATGCTCCACTTCCCATTCTTTCTGACGAGAGAAGGCCTTAAAGCTTTGAGTGTGCAAAGCCACTCATTACTAGTGTCACATCAGTGGCGGCTGCTGGTCTTTCAAAGAGGGGAAGCTCATTTTCGGTCTACATCATAAAATTTGTTATTTATTTTCATCAAGAGGTATGCACAGCAGTACATTTTCTTTGTCACAGCACTTCCAGTCAGCCAGCTAACTTTGTCATACCAGGAGAGCTGAAAAGACCTGTTACTTTTCCCTATCTTTTGCACTAAATCAATCTTAGGTGTTGATCTGCCCTGCTGTTTAAATCGGTTTCTCCTCGTAAGGAAGACTTTCAAATGGCTTCACCAAAATCAGGTCGACAATATTAGCACTGTCTGCCATCGTGTGCAGTTTGCTAGCTGGCTAGTTCACCCCTACGATGCTAGCCTAGCCTACTGTATGAATGAATAAATGAAAAAACGATCTAAAAAAATATATATATTAAACTCTAAATGTGAGAATTAGGTTAAACTGAAACAAGGAATGTGGTGTATAATTGTGTGAAATGTATGATGAAAATTGGCTAGCAATTTCGCCAAGCAAATACCAAGAAATAGGTTGCAGTAGTTTGTCTTTTGACTACACTTGCAAAATCCGCGATGGGAACGAGCTCGAATAGCTTCAGCGTCAGCGACTTTTTATAGAACAAAATCGCTGTCAATCAAAGGGAGATGCAGTCTTGGGACAGACCTTGCAATTATCATGTAGAAGCCCGGAGTCTAGCCCCGCCCACTCCTCCATTCCGTGCGACATAATCGCAGCATTTATCCAATGACCGTCTAGTTTCCAGGCACTGAAAAAAACTGTTCAAAGCAGCCCCATTGAAGTTAATGGACGCTAGGCTTCAACAGGTAAATGCACTGTGATGCTCCGGGAATGAATGAGAAGGAAATCGAGTCAGCCGACCTGCTATATGTAGCTGATTCTGAACGAACTCGTCTTCGAGATGAACGTGTTCTAACGCATTTTTAGTCAATAAAATGTTAACACAATAGTACATATTTGACCATTAATTTTTTGACATTATAGGGGAAGCCGAGCTTCCCTTGCAGTCTTAAAGGGGTCATGAACTAGCTTTTTAAAAAATGTTATATTGTTGTCTGAGGTCAACTTATGACGTTCGCTTGGTTTTTACATTCAAAAACATCAAAATGAATAAGTAATAGGCTATTTTCTACCCTAGTTTTGAGCCTTGCTCAAAAACGCTCGGTTTTTATGGGCGTCTCGCATTGAAGACTTGGAAGTAAACGCCCACTGCTGTGAGTGGATAACAGTTTTGCATATTATAAGGAGTTTCAACTCACTCGTCAGTAACGATTAGACTGATACTCATGTACACATAATTATTAGATATCAAACGATCTGTAACAATGCAATACTAGCCTATCAGATTATTATTATTTTTTAAATAAAAATTTTACTCACATAAGTGTGTTGCACCATTCCTGTCGGATCCAATATAGAAGGCACAGCACCGTTTTCTAATCTTAATCGGTCTGCAAATCCAGTCTCGACCTGTGTCTTGTTTACAAAACAATCCTCAGTGAAATGAAGCGAACAAACGGACAATGTTTTACCCACATCAGCTGGAACGTCATTAAAAATAAAGTTTAACCAAGCATTCCTATTGGAATCCAGAGGAGGCTTATGCAGCGACTGTCTTCTTCCACAACCAGGCACTGCACAATATTTTGTAAATGTCATGTTTATTGCTCGGTAGCTCGATCCGGTTTGTCATCACGAGGTAGGCCCATGTTATTTAGCTATGCGTGTAATGCGCGAATCGGTGGGCGGGGCTAAAGTAGCCGTGTTGAAGTAGGCGTTGATCTTCTTCAGCGGGGGTGGTGTTTTATCCTCTTTGACGTCATAGTTCCCCACTTTGAAGAACGAGTCGTTTGCTGAGCCTGGTGTCAATAAAAGCATTTATTGGACTAACAAGGACATTTTCAGTTCTGAAATTTACAGGATATTCTTATAATATGATGACCTCTTAGATGTCAAAAGCTCAAGGAAAATTTGATTTCTCAGTTCATCACCCCTTTAATGAAATCCCCACTGTGTCACATAGTTAGACTTAAAACCGCCCATTTAAAGGTGCCATATGTAAAAATTGAGGTAAAAATATCCAAAAAATGAGCTACACGTATCAAAAGAATGAGAAGAAATAAGTGCAATGATGTCATTAAAAAAATGACAAGTTATAGTGCTGCCGAGATATAAACCTGAATTAGCATGCTAAATTACTAGCCCCGGCCCGGCCGGTGTCTAATACCAGTTTCGGCCATGGGAGGCGGTATGCGGGCAACATACATAACCACCAGCCAAACTGCAACACACGAATAACTCGCACGGCTTGTATCTATTTAATCTCTAAAAATCTCCAAATGCTCCACGTGAAACTGCGGTCTTACTATAGTGTCAATTGATTTGATTAATATGCGCGAGGGAGAGAGAGCAGGACAGCGCTCGTGTTGTTTGTAGACGTGAGAGTGCGCGCGCGCGGCCGAGCTCTCTCTCTCTCTCTCTCTCTCTCTCTCTCTCTCTCTCTCTCTGCTCGTAATGCGCCCTGTCAAGCGCAGCGGCAGCAGTCATTCTATTCTACATCCCTCACCGATCAAATTAGGCTTTGGCGGGACAAAGCGGACTATTTGACGGTTTTAGAAGATTAACAACCTGAAACTAAAAAACAGACTAGAGTAGGCCAACTTTCTGGAGGTATACTGCCCCCATCTGGTATGGAATATGTGGAGTATGAATTGATTTTTTGACATAAGGCACCTTTAAATGGGAAAAGACTGTCTAAACAACATAAAGTGAACAGCTACAGTTTGTTTATATTTTGCCTGTCTTTTAGAGGTGAAGTTAACTGTCACAATTAGTCTGTTTTTGGTTTCATTTTCAAAGTCTTTGAGGATGTTTCTCTTTGTTTCCCATTTCCTTTGTTCCCTTTTCATTAGTTGTCATGGTTATTCATTATGTTACTAGAGCACACCTGTTTGTATTTGAGTTCATTGCCTTGTGTGTTTAAGTCCCTCAGTTTCTTCAGTCCAGGGTCCAGTATTGTTTGTGTCTAGCATGTTGGTTTGTTTGTGGTCTGTCTTATTGGATTACCCGAGTCCACTATGTTTAACGGATCCCCAGCAAAGACCACAAGAACCAGACAAGTCCACTGCACAGACCTATGACCAGCTTTGTCTCCATACTGGCTTGATGAATCCGATCTTCAAGCAAAAAGGAACTGACCCCGATCTGAATTCTGACTTGTGATAAAGCCTGAATCATAATCACACCTTGTTCGTTTGTTGGCCACAGGACAACTAGTGCCCCGACTAAGCCTGGGGCCGGTTTCACAAAGCTATTTTAGACCGGTCTATAGTGTTAGACAAGTCTAAAATATGCTCATTGACTAGTCCAATGCAAGTTAGACTGTTTCACAAAAATAAAGACTGACTTAATTAAGACCAAAAAAATTAGACACCTTACCCCCAGGCTAACTTAGGTCTAAGACTCTATGTTACCTTGACAACCAGCAGTAACAATCAGTTACATTACAAACAGCCAAAAGAAAATGGAAAACGGCTCATAATTTGTGGTTTGCTGACGACGTTGTGGAGAGAGCTATGAGAAGGGAAAGGGTTTTTAGGATATTTCCTCTTAAATATTTCTTTTTTGGCATCTTGTACCATGTTTTTGTATCTTTTCTGTACGTCTTTAACGCTCTGGGTTCCTTGCAACTGTTGCCTCTGGCTTGGTTAGCTGGAGACACTTAATATTCAGCAATATTACTGATTTGACTGCACTGACACTGTTGTATGAGAACTGATCTGAGCCAGATGATGAAATCACTGTTCCCTTTCGAGAGGTCTCTCCTATTGCGTAAGTAGCTTACGCTATGGGAAAACTCCTTTTCTCGAGAATATTGAAGTCTTTATGTAAAACGCATTGCAGCTGCACAGCTGACAGCAATGAACGAAGGAACTCGGTCATTGGCTGTGCTGCGGCAACTTGCTTGAACCAATGACGGGGCGACTCTGAATGCGCGACCAATGAGCGCGCTTCGCGCCCGCGCGCGTCAGAGCCCGCCAAGATGGGCGTGGCCAAGCTATATATTGGGCGCCCCGTCATGAGAGTTCTTTAGATTTAATCTCCTTCAGCGAACACCTTCTTCGCTGGATCCTCCGGATTATTGGAAGCCTTCGCCGCCATGGAAAAGCATACCAGCGGGATTGCTACGAGGACGTCGGCACCTTCAGCCGCCTTCAAGCACCTCCTACTGAGCCATCCGGCGCGTCATATACGCAAGTATTTTACATCTGTCCGCCCCGCGACATTTGTGAAAGAGCAAATTTCCATTAAGGCGTTGTTTCAAATGCCTTCCTGCGCGTCGTGCAGAGACCTTCTCCCGGACGGGGATCGTCACATCATCTGCGCTCGCTGCCTGGGCCGTGACCACGCAGAAGCTGCATTGACCAAGGGCGGATGCCCGGAATGTGATGACCTGGGTCTCTCCGCACTACGGGCTCGCCTCGCCGCTTTCGCCGTGAGCGAGCCCATCGCCACCCCTCTGTTTGAGCCGCGCACTAAGAAAAAGCGCCGCTCACAGAGGCTTCCTGAACCTGAGCTCAGTGACGTCACGCCGAGCCAGTCTCCGCGTGCTTCACCGCCGCTCTTGCCTTCCCCACCGCCGGTTCAGTTCACCCAGCCGGACCCACACCCCTCTGGCAGAGCGGTGGGCCTTGTGACTTTCGGCGCGTCCGAGGACGACGGGGGAATGGACGACAGCTTGTCCATCGACGCTGCATCGGACGACTGGCCGGGCTCCACTCTCGATTGGTCTTCTCCCGAAGAACCAACCCGGAGCCGACTGGATGAGTGGTTTCTGCAGGGGCGCCAGCAGGCCCCTCGGCAAAGGCCTTCTCCCTTCTTCCCGGAAGTTCACGACGAACTCACCAAGTCGTGGAAAGCCCCCCACTCTGCGCGCCTAAAGCCTTCTTTTTCTTCTTCGCTCTCCTCAGTGGACAGCGCGAAGGAAAGAGGCTACGAGGGAACGCCGCCCCTCGAGGAGGCCGTGGCCAATCATCTCTGCCCGCCCTCCACCTCCGGATGGAAAGCCAAAGCTTCCCACCCCTCGAAACCCTGCCGCACTACCTCTGCTCTCGCCGGTCGCGCCTACGCCGCCGCCGGCCAAGCTGCATCAGCGCTTCACTCAATGGCGGTACTTCAAGTGTTCCAAGCCAAGCTTCTCCGCTCTATGGACGAGTCTGGCCCCGAACCCGAAGCCTTCAGGGACTTACGCAGCGCGACTGATATAGCTCTGCGAGCCACGAAGGCCACCGCCCAGTCCATCGGCCGTGCTATGGCTAATTTGACTGTTCTCGAGCGCCATCTGTGGCTGACTCTGACTGAAATGAAGGACGCGGATAAGGCGCCATTTCTCGATGCGCCTATCTCCACCAGCGGGCTGTTTGGACCGGCGGTTAAAGGTTTCGCCGAACGCTTCACTGAGGCCCAGAACGCTTCACAAGCTATGCGTCATTTCCTGCCAAAGCGCTCCAGCTCATCGCAGAGCAGACAGAGACCGCCACAGCCGCAGCGGGCTAGAACAGCCCCCACCGCCTCTCAGCCCGCGCCTCAGGCTGACGCTCGACGCCGCTCGCGCTCTCACAACCGCAAGCCGCCTCCTGAGCGACGGGGTCCTCGGCCCAAGATTGTGCTGAACCCTGAGCCTCGAAAGCCGTCCTAGCCACAGAAATGAGAAGAGAGAGTGCGTGTCTCGCAAAAGCCGGACCACTCTCTCTGCAAAAGCTCAAACATTACCCAGTCCCCTTACAGGCGGCTGGATATGTCCATACAGCAGTCAATGGGCCAGTCACAGAGCTCGCTCACCTGCAAACAAACGCCGTTTTTACGGCGACGCACAGAAAACACAAAAAGAGTCTTTTTCTGCCTGCATCACTAAGGGTTCACATGTCCAGAAAGTGTGCATTCCCAGATACTGTCAAAACAGTGCCAAATTCATTCCCAGCTCAGGCTGCGCTTCCCATGAATGTAGATCACGTGCCTACGGTCATGTACGCACCACTACACACAAGCACTGTTCACACAGTTATAAATTCATCCCCAGTAAAAGCGGGAAACATTATAAAAGTGACGCGTGTGCCTACCACTGTTTATGCACCCCCACTTATAAACACTGCCCTTACAGTGTCAAACAAAACCTCAGCTCAGGCTGCAAGTTTTACAAACACAGCGCGCACTGTTGTAATCACACACGCGCCCATTCACTCAGCTGCTCAGCGCGCGCCCGCGCCTCTGAGAGCTATGAGCTCCGGCGATTCGCTAGCCGGGTCCCTACGTCACAGCGGCCCGCCCCTAGCCTGTATTCAGCCCATATCTGTACACGCAGCGGCATGGGAAAACATTCCAGATATGCCGAAATGGGTATTAAATATAGTAAAGCACGGATACTCGCTCCAGTTCGCTCGCAGGCCACCACGTTTTACGACTGTGGTCGAGACGAAAGTGAGAAAAGAGTGTTCACATGTTCTACACACCGAGGTGCGCAAACTAATAGAAAAGGGCGCTGTGGAAACTGTTTCCCCCTCTCTGAGCGGGACAGGTTTTTACAGCCGCTATTTTCTCGTCCCGAAAAAGGATGGCGGTCTCCGCCCCATCCTAGATCTCAGACACCTGAACAAAGCACTAATGATTCGCTCGTTCAGAACGTTAACAACCAAGCATATCCTCGCGCAAGTGCGCCCAGGAGATTGGTTTCTCTCAGTGGATCTGAAAGATGCTTACTTTCACATTCCAATAGCGCCTCATCACAGGCCGTTTCTGAGATTCGCTTTCGAGGGACAGTCATACCAGTACACAGTACTCCCGTTCGGCCTGTCCCTGGCTCCCCGTACATTCACGAAATGTATGGATGCAGCACTTTCCCCCCTAAGACGAAGGGGAGTGCGAATACTGAATTATCTCGACGATTGGCTGGTTCTAGCACAATCAGAGAGTCAGCTAATAACACACAGATCTTGGATTATCAGCCATTTAGAATGCCTGGGTCTAAGAATCAATTTTGCAAAAAGCATACTATCTCCCAGCCAGAGAATTTCTTTCCTGGGAATAGTTCTAGACTCGATGCAAATGACAGCGCGTCTCTCATCGGAGCGCGCGCTCACCATCCGGCGCCTTGCAACATCATTCAGAGCGGGCGCGCGCGCCCCCGTCAAACGGTTTCAGAGGATGCTCGGTCTCATGGCCTCAGCATCGGCCGTACTCCAGCTAGGATTGTTGCATATGCGCCCTCTCCAACGCTGGCTCAAGAGCCGCGTCCCTACTCACGCGTGGCGTTCGGGCCACTTTTTAATCAGAGCGAACCACGGCTGTATAAAAGCCCTGACGCACTGGAAAGCCGCCGACTGGTACCAGTCAGGCGTGAGTCTGGGTGTGAACACAAGGAGAAAGATGATAACGACAGATGCCTCCAAAATAGGTTGGGGGGCCCTTTACGAGGGCAGGCCTGTCTCCGGCTTTTGGTCAAACCCGGAGAAGCGCCTACACATAAACTGTCTGGAAATGAAAGCGGTCGCTTTGGCTCTCAGAGCCCTGCTCCCACATCTAAAAAACGAACACGTCCTGGTCCGAACGGACAACATGACGGTAGTGTCGTACATAAATCGCCAGGGTGGACTCAGGTCGAGCTCCATGCATTCAATGGCCAGGAGACTCATTTTATGGTCCCAGCACAACTTGCGCTCGCTGAGAGCAGCGCATGTGCCAGGCGCCCTGAACCAGGGGGCAGACATGTTATCCAGAGACAAGATTCTCCCAGGAGAATGGGCTCTCAACCCTCTGACGATTCAGTGGTTATGGAAAACCTTTGGCAAAGCGGAGATCGACCTCTTCGCCTCCAAGGAGAACGCGCACTGCTCTCTTTTCTTCACGAAAAGCACGGACGCGCTCGCCCAGAGCTGGCCGAGCCGCCCCTTATATGCCTTTCCCCCGATCGCGATGCTGCCACAGGTCATCAGTCGGGTCAGAGAGGAGGGAAACGCAGTGCTGCTGATAGCCCCACTCTGGAAGAACCAAACATGGTTTCCAGATCTGATGCAAATGCAATCTGCACCACGGCCGATTCCACTGAGGCCAGACCTCCTCAGTCAGGCCAGCGGGATGATATTTCATCCCCGCCCCGATCTGTGGGCCCTTCATGCATGGCCCCTCAACGGGTTCCCAGGAACCTCGCGAGCGGAGCACTAAAAACCATCGCTGAGGCGCGGGCGCCCTCCACGAGACGCTTATATGCCCAGAAATGGAAAGTGTTCGGTGACTGGTGTAATACCAAGGGCCTGAACCCTGTAACATGCGAGATTACGAGTGTACTCGTTTTCCTACAAGGGCTTCTGGAGGCGGGCCGCACCCCCTCCACGCTCAAAGTATATGTGGCTGCCATCACAGCGTCACACGACCTTGTAATGGAACGTCCATTGGGAAGAAACGACCTAATTATTCGTTTCCTAAGGGGCGCCAGGAGGATGAACCCTTCACGCCCCCCCTCAGTGCCGATCTGGGACCTAGCTACGGTCCTAGACGCTCTTAAAGGGCCCCCGTTCGAACCACTCCGAACCGTGTACCTTAAACAGCTCTCGCTCAAGACGGCGCTCTTGCTGGCACTCGCCTCGGTCAAGAGAGTGGGCGACCTGTATGCCCTTTCAACAAGCGCTGCCTGCCTAGAATTCGGACCTAACGACTGCAGGGTCGTCCTTAGACCGAAACATGGGTATATTCCTAAAGTGCTCACCACTCCCTTCAGAGCACAGGTTATCTCCCTAACTGCGCTTTCGTCTCCAGCAGACGAACACGACGCTAATCTACTCTGCCCCGTTAGGGCTCTCAGAGTGTATTTGGAGCGTTCTGCCCTATTCAGACAGACAGAACAACTGTTTGTATGCTTTGGCGGCCGTACGAAAGGTTCCGCCGTTTCAAAGCAGAGAATCTCTCACTGGATAGTCGAAGCTATAGCTCTGGCTTATGAAGCTAAGGGACTTCAATGCCCCTGGGGAGTCAAAGCACACTCCACCAGGAGTGTGGCTTCTTCCTGGGCATGGTCGAGCGGGATACCGATCGAGGATATTTGTGCGGCGGCAGGCTGGGCCTCACCGTCCACATTTATCAGATTCTACAACCTACAGGTCCCGACATTGCATTCCAATGTGCTATCAGCATAATGCTAGTTGAACTGCGAGTTTGTATCTAGATTATGTATGTGCTTGTGTCACACTGAGCGCCTTCTAGCCGCTCTGTATTTCTCGGTTCCCTGAGAGGAGGGAACGAGTATTGCGTAAGCTGCCGTGCTTGTGCTTGGTTAGTTCGCTTCAGTCGTTTTAACCTAAAGAACTCTCATGACGGGGCGCCCAATATATAGCTTGGCCACGCCCATCTTGGCAGGCTCTGACGCGCGCGGGCGCGAAGCGCGCTCATTGGTCGCGCATTCAGAGTCGCCCCGTCATTGGTTCAAGCAAGTTGCCGCAGCACAGCCAATGACCGAGTTCCTTCGTTCATTGCTGTCAGCTGTGCAGCTGCAATGCGTTTTACATAAAGACTTCAATATTCTCGAGAAAAGGAGTTTTCCCATAGCGTAAGCTACTTACGCAATACTCGTTCCCTCCTCTCAGGGAACCGAGGTTACGTTAGTAACCGAGCCGTTTTCTGCAGAACTCCTTTATAGATGAAATTAACTAATTTAATAATTGATAATCTTTACAACAGAACTGAATCAACACAATGACACTATTTTATTTTAGAGCTGCTTTACAGCCGAAATGAACACTGTTTGCATCATTGATATGTTTGAATCATTTTCTTATCACTGAAAAGCTGATTTGAAAAAATCTGTATTGTATAAATAAAGGTGACTTGATGACTTTATTAAACCACGCTACTATATTTAACTACTTCGCCTATCTTCATCTTCTTTGGACTTAAAGCGTGACATTAACCATTAACTTATATATATATATATATATATATATATATATATATATATATATATATATATATATATATATATATATATATATTATAGATAATAATAATAATAGAGCATTGTGGAATCTTGAAAATAAATATACAGCAAACAAATAGTGGGAAATGTCTTTGAGAATGTGTCCAAAAGTTAGAAGTACTGAACACTATATTAATATATTTGTCATATATTTTAAGATGTTATTTATTCATGAGATGTCAAAGCTTATTATCAATGTTAAAACAGATGTGCTGCTTAATATTTTTGTGGAACCATGATGCATTTTTAAGGATTCTTTGATGAATAGAAAGTTCAAAAGAACAGCATTACATTTTTGTAACATTAGAAATTTCTCTGTCAGTTTTGATCAATTTAATGTATCCTATGTGAATAAATGTATTTAATTCTTTTTTTTTTAAATTACAAAATTATAAATATTTTTAACTAAATAAAATTAAATAAACAAATAAAAGTCTTACTCACCCCAAACTTTTAAATGCTATAGTGTTTAACCCTCCTATTATCCTTGGGGTCAATTTGACCCCATTCAATGTTTAACGTCTGTAAATACATTTCTTTTTTTTTTCTTTTTTTTTGCTTCAGATTTAATGACTTTTCCTAATTTAATGGGGACAACTCTGTAAACATAAAATTAACCTGCTGATATTTTTTCAATGTCCTGTACACATTTTGTAGCATCTGTGTTCCTTGGGGTCAATTTGACCCCAGGCTCTTTTAGCTGTATAAAACATAAGAAATATTAAAATTTCACACACATTTGTTTTGGTTGTTTTATTGAGGTCACTATAACATGTTATAATTGTATAATGTTCATTATAATTTTACATAAATTTATTCCCCCCGTGCCGTGGGGGAGGGGAAAACATAATTCTCATGGTTTACCAAACAAAGGAGAGGAGCAAACATTATAAAAGCATGAACAGAAGCCTTCTAAACCATTTCTCTTTGTGCTCTGTGTGCTCTCTATGTTCTCCATCTCTCTCATTTGAAAATGACATCTAAACACCCTTGGCACCCTCGTCCTGATCTTTGGAACCTCCACGTGTGGCTCCTGGACGGGATGAAGCAGGTTGAGTATCCTACTACCAGCGGTGGTGGTTACCATAATTTCCGCTTAGCATCGTCCACGAGACATGTCTACGCGTTGAAGTGGAACCTCTTCGTCAACTGGGCTCTTCTCACCAAGAAGACCCCAGGAGATGTTCGATCAGTGTCGTGCTTTCCTTCCTTCAAGAAGGGTTGGAGCGAAGGCTGTCTCCCTCCACCCTATAAGTATACGTTGCCGCTATTGCCGCACACCATGTTACAGTGGAAGGTAAGTCCGTAGGAAAGCACAACCTGATCGTCAGGTTCCTGAGGGGAGCGAGGAGACTGAATCCTCCTCGCCCTCCTCTTGTTCCCTCTTGGGACCTCTCAGTGGTTCTAAATGCCCTGCAGAGTGCTCCCTTTGAGCCTTTGCAATCAGTGGAGCTTAAGTTCCTGTCAATGAAGACAGCACTCCTGGTTGCATTGGCCTCCATCAAGAGGGTAGGGGACCTGCACACATTCTCTATTGACGAAGCGTGCCTGGAATTCGGGTCGGCTTACTCTCACGTGATCCTGAGACCCCGGCCTGGATCTGTGCCCAAGGTTCCTACCATTCCCTTCCGGGACCAGGTGGTGAACCTGCAAGCGCTGCCCCTGGAGGAGGCAGACCCAGCCTTGGCACTGCTCTGTCCAGTACGTGCTCTCCGCGCCTATGTAGACAGAACTCAGTGTTTCAGGACCTCAGACCAGCTTTTTGTCTGTTATGGTAGGAAGCTGAAGGGAAAGGCTCTCTCACTAGAAAAGATAGTTGACGCCTTTGCTTTGGCATACCAGCAGCAAGGTCGACCGTGCCCCCTTGGTGTGACTGCCCACTCCCCGGAGTGTGGCGTCCTCTTGGGCTCTAGCGCATGGTGCCTTGCTAACAGACATCTGCAGAGCTGCAGGCTGGGCGACACCTAACACATTCGCTAGATTCTATAATCTCCGAGTGGAGCCTGTGTCCTCTCATGTACTCGCTTCAACCAGCTAGTACTGGACCCACTCAGATGTCTTCGCTTGCTCGCCATTCCACTCCACGGACTGGAAATGTGCAATATTCTCCTCAGGTGAGCTTCCCCGAAAGCCCTGAGTTCCTCCAGCACTCCCGACATCTGACGTCGGCGCCAGTGTCTATTGCCTGTGCGTCGGCTAGGTGCCTCCCGTGTGCATGGTCCCTCCTCTGAGCGACCCTTACATGTGTATTTCCACTGTAAGCCTCTCTGAGCATGTGTCTTTCCCTTGGCAAGCCACCTTGCCACCCCTGGGGTTGAAATATTCAACCTGCGGCTGGACACCCCAGTGTTCTCCATATGCATCCCTCCGGGTCATATGTGTATTCTCTAAGTCCCCCCCCCCCCCCCTCTGGGTTGGCAATAATTGCATATTTCCTATAAAGCTATGGGATATGCTCCCCAGTGTACCTTGGTATTCCTGTGCTAAATAGGAGTCCTTCGTCCGTGGGGGCACTGGAAGACAGCCGAGAGGGTGGCATGATTAGACTGGTAACCCCATTCATCGTCATCCGACGTAACTCGGAGTGACAACGGAAGGGAACGTCTCGGTTACGTATGTAACCCTCGTTCCCTGCGTAGGGAACTGAGACGTTACGTCTTCCTGCCACTTCCGCTGTACCGCGGGGATCGCCTGAGTTCAGTCTCGGATCTTCAGCGAAGAAACATATCTGCATGTTGCCGGAGTCCTCCTTTTATACCCAGGAGGTAAGGCGGAGATACGCAATGCAAATTCCGCAGACCCATGGCATTTCTTTGGCTCGTTTTGTATACTCGAAGTCGATAGGCTTTCTAAGCGAAACCCCATTCGTCGTCATCCGACGCAACGTCTCCGTTCCCTACTCAGGGAACGAGGGTTACATACGTAACCGAGACGTATTTTTTCTTTCCAAATGTTATAGATTACCAAAATCTATACTTAGAAATATTATAAAACAAATAAAACACCAAAAATATGTATACTTTTCCAATTTTAGGTCAATCAGTTAGATTTTATGGTGATTTGTAAATTTGTCCATAGTCGTGCAATGGGTATTCTGGATGTATAAGGGGTGGGGAGGGGTGGGCAGGGGGGGTGGTGGTTGGATGTCAACTTAAAAGGTTATTTAAGTAGTCAACAAAGATATAAATTACCTGAGACACAAACCTTGGTAAAAAAAAAAAATCATATTCTGGAGGTTTAAATTACTAGGGTCAAATTGACCCCAGTGGGTAAAAGATGTTATCGGGTTT
The DNA here is from genome assembly GCA_026230005.1 of Gila orcuttii. NCBI lineage: Eukaryota > Metazoa > Chordata > Actinopteri > Cypriniformes > Leuciscidae > Gila > Gila orcuttii. Next base: position 40,997,374 of record JAPDVR010000003.1, on the reverse strand, counting down.
GAGGGTAACAGGAGGGTTAAATTGTTGTATAATAGCAATATCAGGCTGCTGTACTTAATATGAACACAGCTGTAACTACCTGCAGTCAAATCACAGATGTGCTGATTTTCAGTATACCTGTATGGAGATGGGAGGAAATATAAGTATTTTTTCCTCCGATCTCATTTTTTTCTTCTCTTTTTTTCTTACACTAAATGTAAATGATACTTTTGCATTCTCTCTGAGATGTTTTGCTTTCCCCTGAGAAACTTTGCATTCGCTCGCAAAACCTTTGCGTTCCCGCACAAAACTTTTGCGTTCCCCCGTGAAACTGCGTTCGCTCGCAAAGAACACAAAAGTTTTGGAACACAAAGAAACGCAAAGTTTCTCGGGGAACGCAAAACCATTGAAATATAACTTTTCCTCCCATCTCATATTTTTTTTCGATGACTATGTCCCTTTAAGGGCTCCATACACTTGCCCGTAAGATATTGCTACATGCTTCCTCGACCATTTGAAACTTGTCATTCAATCATTCCAAATCCTGTCAAAATAATCTGTTTGATTCATTTTGCCTTTCAATAGGCCTTCATGACAGACCTGTAAGAAGAAAACTCTCTGAGAAAACATTCTAATCTCTTTCCTCCAGGCCCACAGAAAGCAGATTTGTGTTCATTCAGCGCTGGAAGGTGCAAGTATCTGTTCATATCTGAGAGGTTCATTGTCAGACTCTGCAGTTCCATATAGAGCATTACACAGCCGCTGATCAAATAAGCCGGCACTCCATCAAATGTTTTTAAGCGCATCTTTATTTGTATATCACCAAACAAATCAAGTTTTCAGCAAGTTAACTTTATTTCCGCTAGGTTGTTTTGCATTTTTGCCAGAAGTCATAAGATTAAAAAACTGATCTCGTTTTCTCATAATTAAATTTTTGGAAGTATATATAGTCTCTGCATAAAATTTCTCTTCCTTAATTTACTGATATTTACATACAAGCCACCAGCTGTCCTAACAAAAGTAAATTAACCTGACAGTGCACCATCCCCTTGGAACGCTCTTGGAACAGATTCATTTAATATTGAAGACTGCAATTCTCACCTGTGCGAAACAGCACACCAACTGCCAGGGAATTGCTTGATTAAATACAAATATATTTTAGCATTTATTGCCATGGGAGTAGAATCAAATGTGATCAAAACATTAAAGAAGGGAATTAGTGGAGGGAAAGAAGTCTTTAACTCTGCTTACGGTTATTACAATCCTCCCAGAATAACAGACAGTTGTATTTTTTTGCATCTGGGGGGTTTTTCTCACATTTGCTGGAATGACAACAATTCTCTAAATTTATAAATGCATGCAAATTATATTATAAGGTTTACAAACTACACTGTATGGCTTAATCAGACTTCAAACCCCCCTATTTTTGGGGTTTAATCAGATTGCAACAATAGATATTTACTATGTTAATTCGAAGGTCATTTATTCATGCAACATGTATTACCCGGGGCAGTGTGTTAATTGAGGATGTTGAATTTAAATTGGGATGACAGGAAAATGAATTTACTGAATTGCAATTCAAATAAATGTACAACATTGCACAACAGAGGCATATTATTTGTGCAATACTTGCATCATTAAATTTGAATAATTATGCATAATTATTCCCTAATTTAGAGAATACAATTTGGTTGTCATGATTCCTGTCTGGTGTTCCCCTTGTTTTGTGTGTACTTTTGTCATTTCCTGTCTTGTGCCTAGTTTTGTAGTCTTATGTAGTATTTCATGTTGTTTAGTCTCCCCAGGTGTATCTCGTTTCCTCATTTCCTAGTTAAGCTTGTTTGCTCCTGTGTATGGCCATCCCATTGAGGACTATGTGGGGGAGTTTTTAGCTTGGTGCCACCTGGCTCCCTTGGATGAGGTCATGCTGATAGAATATTTTTGGATTAGCCAATTGATGCCAGAGGGAGGTCCCAGCTGGACTCTGGCACAGTATTTGGACTTTGCCCTGCTGCTGTGTGGATCTTCCTTCACTGTGGGTGAAGTGGAGCTTGGCCCATTGTGGACCCCAGTCATCATGGACGCCCTGCCAGAGTCTCGTCCCGTCATGGCCGCCACACCAGAGCTTCTTCACGTCATGCCTGCCGAGCCTGAGCTTCTTCACGTCAGTCCTGCCGAGCCTGAGCTACTTCAAGTCATGCCAGCCGAGCATGAGCTTCTTCACATCAGTCCTGCCGAGCCTAAGCTTCTTCACGTCATGCTTGCCGAGCCTGAGCTTCTTCACGCCATGCTTGGCGAGCCTGAGCTTCTTCACGTCAGTCCTGCCGAGCCTGAGCTTCTTCAAGTCATGCTTGCCGAGCCTGAGCTTCTTCACATTAGTCCTGCCGAGCCTGAGCTTCTTCACGTCATGCTTGCCGAGCCTGAGCTTCTTCACTTCAGTCCTGCCGAGCCTGAGCTACTTCAAGTCATGCCTGCCGAGCCTGAGCTTCTTCACATCAGTCCTGCCGAGCCTGAGCTACTTCAAGTCATGCCTGCCGAGCATGAGCTTCTTCACATCAGTCCTGCCGAGCCTAAGCTTCTTCACGTCATGCTTGCCGAGGCTGAGCTTCTTCACGCCATGCTTGCCGAGCCTGAGCTTCTTCACGTCAGTCCTGCCGAGCCTGAGCTTCTTCAAGTCATGCTTGCCGAGCCTGAGCTTCTTCACATTAGTCCTGCCGAGCCTGAGCTTCTTCACATCATGCTTGCCGAGCCTGAGCTTCTTCACATCAGTCCTGCCGAGCCTGAGCTTCTTATGACTGCCAAGCCTGAGCTTCTTCACATCAGTCCTGCCGAGCCTGAGCTTCTTCAAGTCATGACTGCCATGCCTGAGCTTCTTCACGTCATGTCTGCCAAGCCTCACTCAGTTCTGGAAAATACAGCACTCATCATAGTCGCCACAGCGATTTTGAGTGTGTGGGCAGTACCCACATCGGCTCCAGCCCGTGAACCCTTGGCCAGGATGGCCGCCAACATTCCATAAATACATTCACCACGCCTGTGTCTACGACAAGACAAGATGGCCACCACCACGCCTGTGTCTTCGGACAAGATGGCCGACTCTGCCCCTGAACCGTCGTATCCGCCCTGGCCTCCTGAAGCGTGGTCCGCTCTGGACTCATGCTCTGCCCTGGATGCCTGCCAGGTCTGCTTCGCCCCGGCCACCTGCTCCGCCTGCTCTGCTCTGGCCGCTTGCTCTGCCTCAGTCTCCAGGCCCTCTTCCATTCCACGGACCTGGCCCTCCATCCCACCCCCATTCCACCACCCTCATGGTCCTTTTTCTTTTTTTTTGTGGAGTGTCTGGAATCCACTCCTAAAAGGGGGGGCTCTTTCATGATTCCTGTCTTGTGTTCCCCTTGTCTTGTGTGTACTTTTGTCATTTCCTGTCTTGTGCCAAGTTTTGTAGTCTTATGTAGTTTTTCATGTTGATTCGTCTTCCCAGGTGTATCTTGTTTCCTCATTTCCTAGTTAAGCTTGTTTGCCCCTGTGTATTTATAGCCCTTGTGTTTCACTTGTTACTTTGTCAGTCGTTGTACATGTATTGGTTGCTTTTGTTTCTGTGATCCTCATGGTTTTGTTCCTTTGTTCCTTGAGTTCTGTTTTATCTGTTTATGTGTTACTTTATTAAAAATCCTGCACGTAGATCCTCGTCTTCGCCTGCTTTCCTCAGCACGTTACATTGGTCAACCAGACATATTTCACTAAACTATTTTAAATACTGTCTAATTAACCTCATAATTTTGTTTTGTCATACAGTACCACAAAATGTTCACCACATTATTTTGTGGTTCACACAAACCACTTTATCAAAATAAACATTTGTAATTAAATTTTAATTTGTTGACTATATACAGTTAAATATTGATCTGGAGAGACAGTTTTTCTCAATCAATTTTATTTCTCTAATCAATGGGTCAGTGTTCTCAAAACAGATAAAAACGTCACCCAAACAGACTCTGAATTTAGCAGTTTAATTTCACTGCAAAAGAAAATACTGCCACCAGTAATACTGGATGGTTATCTGTTGGTTACATATAGACAAGGGTGTTGAGTAAGTCTACATGTTGCATATTGCAAAAAATAAAGAAATAAATAAAATATGTGAATATATATGAAGTCAACTTCAAAAAGCCCACAAACACGTTCCTGACACCAATTTACATATTGATGAAGTCTCTACATCACACGTATGTTTTTCAGATGCATCTAAGCAAAGAACGGCATGGATGTTGAATCCTGACACCCATATACAATATCTTTGCAGGCCTCTGCATTGACTGATCACAGACATTAAGACTCTTCTTTGCTCTCCTCCTCTCACCATCTCCTCTTGCTCTTTCCTCCACTATGTTTCTCCCTACTTGATCTATTCTCAGTGCTACACAACCTTCTGTTTCATTCTCCATGGTCCTCCATTGTTTCTTTACTCTGGGTTTTCACTTTTTATGGACAGAAAATGTATGATTGAACATTTTAGTAAATTGCACTTGTGCTGTGTGTATTACAGCAAAAATCAATATGACGGCATTTGACAACATGATGTGGATTCGGGAATATAGCTTTACTTTAGTTTTTCTGTGTTGGCTTTTGGACAGCATGAGCCTTGAATTGGAAACTGATGTGTAGTATGTCAAGAACACATTGTAATTTGTATCAAATAAATAAAAACGCACAAACTGTTTAAGAAAATGATCAACGGGTTAGATGTCTGTGTTAATTGTTTTGAGAGTATTGGAAATTTATCTTAGTTTGGAGAAATGTGTAAAATGGTTTGAGAAATACTGTTATAATAAACATGTATATGATTCAGTAATTAAATATACAATATGTAACTTTTGGCCCTCTAGCAAATAAAATAAAAAACATGCATGCATTTTTGCAAAAGAACATTGTTTTGGTTGTGCTTTGGCTCTCTGTGAGTGTGCAGATGAATATGGTTCTTTTTCATAACTAAAAACAAGAGAGATATTATCTTACTGCTAATAAAACATTCACTACTAGGCTTAAGAGATATAACCAGTTTAGATGGAAAGGATCTCAAGCTGACTAGCTAAAGATGTTACTGTAGCTTTACCCATTGATGGACACGGTACTTCCTTAAAATTAAATTCACTGAAATGACCCTTCACAATAGTTAATGCTTAACAATGAACTCTATTAGAGAGCTATATGGCAATGTATCTGTTCAATAAAATACCTTACTCACCTGTTGATTAACAAAAATGCCATCTCCGTGTCGCAAATCTTTCACATTTCAAATCCCTCAGTTCTCACCATCTCCATGAAGCCAATGCAATGTTGATTCTTTTTTTTTATTACGAGCTGTGTCTCGTTCTCTTTTTTCCTAGCAGACTCTCCACTGTTCAGCATTTTTTTAAAGTTGGTGATTCCCCCGGAGGTTCGAGATTAAGCCTAGTCCCAGACTAAAATGCCAGTTTGAGCTGTTTTAACTGAAACCAACTTGCACTGACATATCTTAAAATATGTCAGTGCCATTGTTTTTTCTCAAGATGCACACCAGTAATGTTTTTTTTCTAAGGCAACTTAAATGTCCTAATTGACCTAAGGTCTAATCCTGGCTAAATCTAAGCCCTGTCTGTGAAACCAGTCCATAGTCATTTAAGCCCCTTTCACACAGAGATTCCGGAAAATACACGGATAAAGTGACCCGGGATCTGACCCGGGTTCGTTTGATTTTGGTTCATTCACACTGCCAGTGATTTTCCGGAATCAGAGAGTGCGTTCACACACAACCCGTCTCAATCTCTCTCGAGAAACCACGCTTGTGCATTTTTTTCTCTGATTCGATCATAAACTAGCGCATTACGTACTGTTTCGCTACCCTGCTTTCACTTCAGCGTCATCATTACGACACGGCATTGATTGCGGCTTTTGTTCACACAGCGCGCGTTCCGGGACTGATCCTGGTAATGGGTCCCCAACCCGGCATCGATCCCGGCATCAATCCCGGGTCGTGTTTGCGTTCACACAGAAGGCCTTCTGGCAATTTCCCAGCAATTTTTCCGGGATCAACGCGCTGTGTGAAAGGGGCTTTAGTTTAAGAGGACTAAATGATCGGAGAAGTCCAGCATAAGTCACCAGAGAGAAATCTGTTATTTCACCATACAAATTTAAAAAAAAATGTAACATGAAATTTAATGCTGACCTAAAATATCAACAATATTTTAGAAAGGCTGCATTAACAACAGACTACTGTATATGGCTATCAGTTAACATTAATTTATAGACTGCACATCCCTAGCTGCAAGAAGAGAAAGTTCAGCAAATATTACAATGTGATGAAAGATTAAGAAGACCATTGTGTTTTTATTCTTTGGTATAACATAAAAAGATGAATCATTCACTAATGAAAGGTGTAACAATAAAGTAAATGGGGTCAATTTGTCAATTGTGGAAAGAAGCTTTCTATACCCAGAGCATAATGGTTTTGTCTAAAATTACATAGTAGGCTAGGCTATTGGAGATGCAGGGGCCAGTTGCATGAACATAGCCATTATGTTAAGACCGTGTCTTTAAGAACTAGTACAAACAACTAGCAGTTAGTTAGGGGTAATCAGTCTTACTTTAGAGGATCAAATTAGACCAATCTACATTTTTATGTACCTGACTCCAAAACGTTATGTCCAGTCTTTTAGAAAAAATGTGATGACTAATTTGTAAGACTAGTTTTAGCAGTTTATACAAGCCCTTAATGCTTTTAGTGTTTTTATGTACTTTTAAGCAATATAATATATAATATCAGCTCTGGAATGTAAATAAGAAAAAATAAATATGCAAAATTGTCAACACATTTGCGCTTGTCAAGGCAGAGCAAACTCCTTAGGCTTCAATGGGCATTGCTGAGATGATTCATTGTAGGAAATTAAGTGTTCTTCTACCATGCTCCACAAAATGAAAATCCTTGATTAAGTATAATGAAATACAAATGGAAAATTATGTTCCTGAAAGTACCACATATGCTATGCGTTTAATAACGTGTTTAATTCATACTTAAAAGTTATATGAATTCCTTTGTATTATTTTCATTTAGAACTTTAATTCTAATATCTTACATTTGTATTTGAATTTCAATTTTGCATTGTTTTCACTAAAAACAAATTCAGTTCAAATTCATGAATGTAGAAAACTTTCACGTGATTCTGAATAGAGCACAAATCCTAATATAAAGATTTTGCTATCCAGTATTAACTCTAAAGTCTGTCACAATAATAGAGAGCAAATTATTACAGTGCCTGAACTTCGACCTTTGAGAGTAGGTATTCGAGATGTTCCAAGAAACCTGAAGGATGTGAGTTAACAGCAATGGACCATAAAGAAAGAGAAAAAAAACTTCACGATCACTTGTATTTCCATATCAATCAGTGTTGCTAAACCCCTGCAGACACTATAGTCTCCACTTTTACAACCGCTAAGAAGCGTATAAAACTAAGCTCAAATAAATTCCTTAATCTTCTATAATGAATTCTAGGCTCTTTTGACATGTCACTGACGCAGGAGTGGATTGTCCCCCGAACGTACGCTTTTGATACGTCAGAGCGATGATCAAAAACCACAGCATTCAAATTGACCGAAGCGGCACACATTAAACATATTGCTGACACAGACGCTCAGATTAAAGAGTGAGGTTGCAAGAATTTCCATACTGTATGGTACACGCTGCAGCTCAGTCGAATATGAAAGGGCCAGAGCTGCCGGCAGAATTCATTTAGGTATTTTTGAGTCTCTCAGCTGAAGATTCCCTGAGTTTGAGATTAGAGCAATCCAGAGTCGGACCTGACATTCTTTTTCTATTGCTTTCAAATCAAGCATGCAGCATTCAGTTTGAGCTAGGCTACTTAGTTTGAGGAGTTGAGCATTATAGGCAAGAAATGTATAACCATAAAACTCTCAACTCCATGAGCCTTTAGTGATTAATAGCTACTCTAATTTGGGGTTACTCTGGGGTTCTTTCCTTTTGTGTGCTTCTAGGTCGCTAGCACCTTTATTTAACACTGACACGTACGTGCCAACTTTGCAGGTCATGCAGAACTGCTTCACAACTTCCGACCGAGACGAAAACACAGGACATTCCTCTGTAAATCGTCAGTGAATTTACATTTGGGCTTTTTTTTACGCTGTTCAGGAGCCATGTGCCACTGTTGACAAGCAAGCCGCGGTGCTGAGGGTAACAATTGAGATGCAGTTTGACCAATGTTTGCGTTACGTAGATGACCGACCGACCAATGGTGGCGTGCGAGAAGGCGGGACCTAAAGCAATGCTATACGCACATCAACCCGATCACTTGTTTAGCGTTCATAAACACTACATTCAGATTTATCAATTGAAACAAAAGTTTTGCATGTAAACATAATGAATGGCGACTGTATAAAACAAAAGCCGAATCCCGGACATTTTGGGTGATCTAGAATTTTTTTAGGTCCAAAAAGAGGACATATCCGGCGAAAAGAGGATGTATGGTCCCCCTTTATTATTTCTAACATTTCTATTTCATATTTGAACAAATGTTAGGTCTAAACTGTCCACGTAAGAAGCACAAGCTGGATGTCATTCACAGCTGGACTGTTAGAGAGAGAGAGAGAGTGATAATAATGTGTCAGGCTAATGTCTGTGAGACTGCACTGCTACAGGGACAAAGGATTCTCATTAGTCATACTGTCTATAAGACACTTATCCATCCTCTCTGCAGCTCCTCGCTTATAATGAGAGAATGATTGCATCTTTCTATGCAACTGGAAAAACGGGTTTTCGGTATTACGCAAACAATTTAGCTTTCCGGTTAGGGAAACACAAGATTAAAGCGTTGTCAAATAAGCCACACTTCAAGAATTTGCTAAAAATGCAAATGACAATGCAGGATTTTTAACTCCTGGGCACTCGCCTCCCAAACGGTCGGGGAAAACAGGGTTCCAACAGCTGGTCCACGCAACCTCTTCTTCAAACTGCTGGGGGGTGTGTGTGTGTGTGTGTGTGCGTGTGAGAGAGAGAGTGTGTACAGCTATTACTCTGCTGCTTTCGTACTGGCAACTCAAGAGCACCATCTTCAGGCCAACTGAATATTGATCAATCCAGTGTTAGGTGGAGAACAGATTCAAGAGTAAAACAAAAATTGTGTAGTACCCAGAGGTGTAAAGAAGAGTAACTGAAAACCATACATGAGAGTAAAAGTACAGATACCTTACAGAGAAAATGGCTTCATTACAAGTTACAAGTCACCAATTCCAATACAACTTGAGTAAAAGTCTTAAGGTGATGATACACGGGGCAACTTTTTGAGCAATGTTGCTGGCCAATGTTGCACTGGACGTCATCGGCCTCAACACCAATGCAGGCATTTCCTCATCTCGTATATGAAACACCTGAGACTCAGAAACTACCTGCTAATGCACTTGTGTTGGAGTAATGTAGCTTTATTGACAAGCTTGGGTGAGTAAGGGCAAAATGCACAAGATATAATACCTTCAATGCCCTGTAGATGGAGATACTGCGTCTTTTGTAGCAGAAAACATTAGGTGCAATGCATTACTCATCACAAATGTTTTGGAGTAAAGAGTACATATACTTATTCAAAAATGTAGTCAAGTAGAGTAAAAGTTGCTAATATATTTTATACTCAGTCAAAATGATACTAAAGTACAGTAACTAATTACATTTACTCCAGTACTTTGCATCACTGGGAGTACCTAACACCACAAATCTCAACCAGGGGGCCAGGGCTCATTAGGGGGCTTCAAAATGATGGAAAATACTTTAAAATAAGACAAATCAAGCTTTAAAATAAGCTCAGACAACATTTGAAATATAACGCCATGCCGTTTTTGCTCTTATTATCAACTAATTTAACTAGACTGCTATAATAAACCTACATAATTTGGCTAAGAAGTCAGGCCGAACGCTTACATACAATGATGCATAAAAGTGAGTGACATTATTTACGCATTTATAAAAACAGGAACACTTCGACATGTCAGGGGAAGAACCAACTTCCTCAAAACAATGTTTTTTAGGCTTTAGGCATGTGTACAAAATTCATATCATAAATATGAATCATGAAATCAATTTTTGTAGAACTACAATTGTGCCGTTTTGTTAAATACATTGCTACTTTTTTCACTAATAAAGGTTAGCTGGTAAAACCTAAATGAGCCACATGTTTGTTAGGTCAACAGTTGGATTGTGAAGTTAGAGAACACAAACTTAAATTATAAAATGAATGCAAACACAATCAGTTAATTTTAGTCACTTTTATAGTTAATTCTAATGATTTTATTTAGTTTAGTTTTTACACAACAAATGCTTCACGGATGGCCATTTGAAAACCACTGATCTAATCCATCAAATACTATATGTTGTATGTGCTTTCGTAAGGATATAATTTACTAAGAGGAAACTATACACTCTTACAGTGTAAAATATACTATAAATCTGATATTACTCAATAAAAAGCATTTTAGATGCATGCCAATCACGTCTTTATAAAATTATTAGAAAGAATGACTTTAACGCTGCTAGGCCTTACTGATAAACTGAAAATCATATGCAAATCTGACTTCATATTTATTCTACTATAGCATTTTTTTAAGTTCAGGATACGTATTAGGTTTCTAGTTTCTAATGCACTGATCAGGTTGCAGGCAAGCAATACAAACCCAACTACTTTATTTTATTAAATATATTTTTATTTATATTTCATATATTAAAATTGGATTTGCATGAAAAAGACTTCATCCTATTTCATTTTAAACATCCTCGCCAGAAAGAAAAGCTCTGCTGACTCCTTCCTGCTTGCTCTTGGCTTTACGGTTCTTACATCTTGAAACATAAAGGAAAGTCTCTGCTGGAGCTTATTGGCCAGAGCTCCATCCCAGTACTTACAAATCAAAGAGCCCCCGGGACGCAAAACCTTGTCAGCTAAGTCCAGCACTGATAGACACATGGTGACCAGTCTTTCATGATCCAGTTCCCTGAGCCCACTGGCATTGGGGGCCATGTCACTGAGGATGACATCTGCTCGAGCTTCAGGGAGGAGCCTCTCCAGCGCCATGTGAGTTGAAGGAGCAGTGACGTCTTGATTAGACAGAAACTGAGCTCCATCCAAAGGGGCGATGCGTAATATGTCTATTCCTATTACGCTTCCTTTTGGAAGATCTGCACCTGGAATGAACAAAGGTATGGTGGTTATATCAGCTTTGAAAAAAGAATGTAATAAACATTTATGTGAAGGCCTGTTCACATAGAGAACGATAGCTAAGAAGATAACGATAACTATATTTACATCCACACCAGCGGACGAAATGCAGCATGGATTCTGATTGGCTGCCAATGTTTTTATCATTCAGCCTGAAAACAAAAAAACGTTCTAAAAGTGGATTCCAACAATATTGTTTCTCTGTGTTGTTATCGGTATAGTTGTGGTGTGGACTGCACTAATCTTTTATCCTTAAAACGATTTTTACAACTATATTTTACCCATGTATATACACTACTGTCCAAACGTTTGAGCTTGGTAAGACTTTTTTAAAAAATTATTTACTTACCTAGGCTGCTTTTATTTGATTAAAATACAGTAACAACAGTAATATTGAGAAATATTATTACAACTGTTTTCTATTTTGATATATTTTAAAATGTATTACTTTGATAGCAAAGCTGTTTTTTTTTTTACATCATTACTTCAGTGTCACATGATCCTTCAGAAATCATTCTAATATGATGATTTATTATCAATGTTGGAAACAGTTGTGCTGCTGCTTAATATTTTTAAAAACATTTTTTTCAGGATTCTTTGAAAGAACAGCATTTATTTAAAACAGAAATCTTTTGTAACAATATATACTACTGTTCAAAAGTTTGGGGTAAATATTTTTTTTTTCTTTTTTTGAAAGAATTTAATACTTTTATTCAGCAAGGATGTGGTAAATTGATCAAAGTGATAGTAAAGACTAATTAGAAAAGATTTCTATTTTGAATAAATACTGTTCTTTTTAACTTTTTATTCATCAATAAATCATTAAGAAAATATCACAGCTTCCAAAAAACTCTTAAAGGGTTAGTTCACCCAAAAATGAAAATTATGTCATTAATGACTCACCCTCATGTCGTCCCAAGCCCGTAAGACCTCCGTTCATCTTTGGAACACAGTTTAAGATATTTTAGATTTAGTCCGAGAGCTTTTTGTCCCTCCATTGAAAATGTACGTACGGCACACACTCTTTGTCCAGAATGGAAATAAAGACATCATCAAAGTAGTCCATGTGACATCAGTGGGTTAGTTAGAATGTTTGGAAGCATCGAAAATACATTTTGGTCCAAACATAACAAAAACTACGACTTTATTCAGCATTGTATTGTCTTCCGGTTCTGTTGTCAATCCGCGTTCATGAGTCCGCTGACGTAAGATGAGCTGACGTGTTATCTGGTGCGCCCGAGCTTCGGTTACAGTCTGAGGGAGACGCACGCTGTAAACAAAACAATCTTCGCAAACATGTCTAAGGATTTCGACACAGGGGAAGACTTGCATTTTTTTTTAACCAGACATATTTATTTGAACCCGAATACACGGACGCACCAGATAACACGTCAGCAGCATCTTACGTCAGCAGCGTCACTGGCCTCGTGAACGCGGATTGACAACAGAACCGGAAGAGAATACAATGCTGAATAAAGTCATCGTTTTTGTTATTTTTGGAACAAAATGTATTTTCGATGCTTCAAAAAATTCTAACTAACCCACTGAGGTCACGTGGACTACTTTGATGATGTCTTTATTTCCATTCTGGACAAAGAGTGTGTGCCGTACGTACATTTTCAATGGAGGGACAAAAAGCTCTCGGACTAAATCTAAAATATCTTAAATTGTGTTCCAAAGATGAACGGAGGTCTTACGGGCTTGGGACGACATGAGGGTGAGTCATTAATGACATAATTTTCATTTTTGGGTGAACTAACCCTTTAAGCAGCACAACTGTTTCCAACACTGATCATAACTGAGAATCAAATCAGTATATTATTATGATTTCTGAATAAGGATCATGTGACACTGAAGACTGGAGTAATGGCTGATGAAAATTCAGCTTTGAACCTTTTTAAATTGTAATACTATTTCACAATATTACTGTTTTGTTCTGTATTTTTTAACAAATACATGTAGTCTTGATGAGCATAAAAGACTTCTTTCAAAAACTGTACATATAGTAATGTTTCCAAACTTTTGACCTGTGCTAACATTCTGATTTGATGCTCAAGAATCATCTTGTTATTATCAATGTTTAAAACAGTAGTGCTGCTTAATATTTTCGTTGATACCATTCAGGATTTGTTTTAGATAAAAAGTTCAAAAGAAGACAATTTATTTGAAATGTATTTTTGTAAAAAAAAAGAATTATAATTTTTTAAAAAGTAACTTTTTTTCTTTTTTACTTACTTTACCTAACTAACTAGGCACTAGTATTTGCCCCACAAGATGGCATGCATAGATATCATATGATGTGAAATTATATTAGTGGTGCATTCATTTAAATTCAATTCAATAGCTCACTTACTTTCTGCTGTTGAATTGACTCTCTGGACGGCAACTTGACTCCACGCACCAGGCGCAGCACCACAATCTATGACACTTAAACCAGGTTTGAGAAGTCTGTATTTATCGTCTATCTCGATCAGTTTAAAGGCGCTTCTGCAGCGGTAATTCTGCAGGTGAGCAGCTTTAACGAAAGGGTCATTGAGCTGCCGCACCAGCCATCTCTGATCAGCAGCACTTTTCCCCTTCATGTGCAGAGGCGTCTTCTTTAGAGAGACCGCTGACACGTGAATGCACGACCTTTGTATACATTTCCACATAACTTACAAAGAAGTGACCTGTAGAGGAATTAATGACGAAGTACATGAAAACAAGAAGAAGCATGTGCGTCTGGTGTCCGCATGATGTCAAAGATGCGCGAACTTTGCGCAGAACCTTAAATCATTGAGTTATACATTATTGTGGTTTATTTGTCTTTAGGATAACGTATTAATCATTTAGATTAAATGTATTAATGTATATGCCAGATAATCTCACGGTTTTAGATGGACATCCTTGAATTTATTTCTGTCTAATATTTTTTTCAGTCGAGAATATTTGACTGTTGCACACTACGATGTCCGCTTCGTGAAGGACTCGTTCTTTTGAGTCTTTGACTCGGATCTTTTCAATGAACTGCATGTGACGGAATGAGGAGAAATAATAGCATTTTATAGTCGCATAGCAGAAATGTTACTAAATAAAACGTATTTGATATATATTTGCAAAAACATTGAAAACGGTTAATTGATTTTAGGTGGTTTACATGTTTTTAAGTTCGTTTAGTTCTGTTCGAAAGAACCGATTCACAAAAACGAGTCGGATTTCCGATCGAGAACATTTCACTGTTGCACTCTTGATTACAAACCTTAGGTAGGCGGAGTTTATATATTTTGCAGATCTGTAAATCATCTGTTGAATTTGGAACAATAATAACCTGTATGTGGACGTCAATCACTATTATGACCAAATTCACTGTTGTCAATCTGAAGCCTCCATGTGATCGCGAGCAACACGCGGGAAACAAACTCGACCGATTCTAGCCGACTAAGCCTCTAATATCCGTACGCATCTGTCTCAATACATGTTATTTTTTTAGTAAGCTAATTATTTGGGTAGAAGCAAAAGTGCTAAATAAACGGCACTGTAATTATCATTTGTCGCTTGTTGTTTATAGAATCTTAAGAAAAGCTAATCATCTTTTGAATGCTGCAGTGGTAGTGTAAATAAAAGTAAAAACTTAATCTGTATAATGGAATATATTATTTCAAATACAAATCCTCTATATTGCAGGAAGCAACTGCTAAAGACATGTATTACATTATAATGATATATATATATATATATATATATATATATATATATATATATATATATATATATATATATATATATATAGAAGACATTGTATTACAGCATGTTGTATTATTATGTATAGGGTGATGATGCTGAGTTCTAAACTGCTGACCCTGGTGCTGGTAGTGCAGCCTGGCCGGGTGTTATTGGGCATGAAGAAAAGAGGCTTTGGAGCGGGCAAATGGAATGGGTTTGGAGGGAAAGTCCAGACAGGAGAGAGCATAGAGCAGGCTGCCCGACGGTGAGTCCAACACACATTCATTGATGTGTTCTTTTGCAGCGTTCAGTATCCTTGATATGCTATTATGGATTTTTTTTTTTTACATTTTGAATACAATTTTATATTTTTGGTTTCGTTCTCATTTAGTTGTGTGTTTGTGCCGTTTTTATTAGATCTATTTTTTGTTTTTTTATTTGTTGTGGGTTCCATATACTGTTATTATAATCATTTTTGAGGAAAGTGACTTTTAAATGTAATGTGTTATAATATTGCTTTACTCCTTAAAAAAAGTAACTAATTTCATTATTTGGTTACTTTTTATGGAAAGGAATGCGTTACATTACTTTTGCTTTACTAATTCTCACTAATTCTTTACTAATTCTGGGCTGAACTAATAAAAAAAAGTACTATTTTTGGCAAATGTAAAGACCAAACCGCAGGAGAAAGTTAACACTCTAACATCAGCAATAAAATCAAACGAAAAAGAAACAAAAATGTGATGTTTATCTCAAAACAATATATTAAATATATATTATATTTATATATAATATATTAAAATAAATATGGTTGAATTGGATCATCGAAGGTTAGCAGCAAAAACATTGGTTAATAAAGTGAGAATAAATACATAAAGTACATTTGTGTTATTTAACATTTAATTATTGAAGGTTTGCGTAATATTCTGAGTTTGCGTTTCACTGTTTTTATTAATTCTGAGAAGCACTGATTCTGTTTTTGTGCACGTGAGATGAGTAAATGCCTGTTCACATTTAGTCTAGAACTGCAATAAGCATCATGTTCACACAGCTCACACAATGCCTTATAACTTATGATTTCTCTCAACATGGGGACAGGAGAGCTGTCAGCCAATACATGGGGAAACATAGTAACTTGCATCACTTATTTGTGACTGTAACTGTAACTCATACTTTATTGTACATTTTAAAGTGATGCGTTACTTTACTAGTTACTTAAAAAAAAGTAATTTGATTTCATAACTTGCATTACTTTGTTGCGTTACTCCCCAACACTGGTTATAATTAATATTGAGGTTTGCAGGTCTAACAAACCCTACCTGGTTTTACTACAGTTCACCAAAAATTACACTATAAAAATTAATAGTAACCATTGCATCAAAACAATATTATAACAAAATTATGACTTTACAAAAACTATTTAACAAATATTTTTTTTAATTTTCTAATTGTATTTAATATTTAAATTTTCACACAAAGTGAATATACTGTATGCAGTAATGACTTTGTAAAATGTTTTTTATGTTGTGTTGTTCAGAATTTTTTGCAATGTATTTGTTATGAAGTTACATTTCCGGGAACTGAACACCAAAAATGGTCACCCATTAATATAATTGCGTTACAGTTCCAACACTGAGTAATAGCATTGTTTTTCAGGTGTAAAAGCATTAAGACTGGTCTTCTTTCAAGAGACTGAAAGTGAAACATACTTTAGAAAAGCCATAATTTTCCCTCCAGTGTCTATTTTTTCACTTCCTTGAAGCTACACATCAAAGTTAAACAGTTTGAACCTGGTAACGCTGTAAATGTTTGATATTGTTTACTTCTCTGTTGAACTTAACAATGGTGTCATGGTCATGTTCAATCTTCCCTGCTTTTATTGGTTTCCAGCTAAAACAAAATGTCATTTAATTTGACAGGGAGCTGCTAGAAGAAAGTGGCCTCACTGTTGACACCCTTCTCAAGATTGGAAATATCAAATTTGAGTTTATTGGGGAAACAGAACTGCTCGATGTCCACATTTTCAGAGCTGACACCTATAAAGGAGAGCCAACCGAATCAGAAGGTAATACAGCTCCACATCAATTTATGATCCAGTTTGTGAGACACATACTGAGACAGAAGGTCTAATAACGTGCCACTGAAGCGGTTTGTTTTGTCTTTCAGAGATGAGGCCACAGTGGTTTGACACAGACAAAATACCTTTCAGCCAGATGTGGGCAGATGATGTCCAGTGGTTCCCACTGATGCTTCAGAAAAAGAAGTTCTTGGGATATTTTAAATTCCACGGTCATGATGTGATAGTGGAGCATAAACTGGAGGAGGTGGACGACGTTTGATTGGGGTTTTAATACCATTGATGGACATTGTCACTGTATCAGTGGAAATTATCCAGCAAAATCTGATTCACACTACTGAGTACATGACTCCATGGAGCACGACAAGCATAAGAAAATAACGTTTTCCATTAGTTTGATGTTTCATTTATATTTTGGTTGAATGATCAAATTCATCATGATCTGTATTCTGATGTTTTGTTTTTACCTGTTTCTTTGTTTCTCATTCTTACAACTGATTTTCCATCAGTAGTGTTCATAAAGTTCTTTCGTCTCCAACTACCTGTCGTCTAAAAAACAAGTTTAATCAGAAGAAAACCGAGGTTTAACTTAATTAAATATTCTGACATACATCTTTGTGCATTTTTCAATGATTTCGAATTATATATGATAAATATATCTATATAAATAAATATATATATATATATTTTCAGGCATACTTTCATATCTAGGAAAAAAACTGTCTGCATAATATGAACCAGTTTCAGAAACATGTTGAAAACAGTTTTGCTGCTTTAATTTTTTTGTGGAAATGGAAATAATTTACATATTTTATTATTAAAAAGTTGAAAAAAATATATATTTTTATAATATTTTCAATTTTTTACGGTTTTTATACATTATGAATGCTACTGACACTTTTGATCAAAATTCTTAAACTTGCATTTACCCTCTCTCTGCCAGCAGATGGCAGAATTTAATATGCATTAGAGTACAAAACAGTTTCCACTCATTTATTGCTTTCCTCAACCGAACCATAAAACATGAACAACTGATAATAATAGCTTTGCAAAGGGGTTTACTAGAATGTTAAACCATTAAGACAAAATATGCATGATACATGCGTTATCGACCAACAGCAATGTGTCAATCTACAACAGGAAAAATTGGCAGACATATTTAAAAGTAAAGTTCACGTAATGGCTTACAAGCATTCTGAGAATTTCAGCCTTCGTGATTTATCAAATTACTGAAAACAGGTCTTCGGTGTAGGCTATAGACCAGCTAGCGGCTAATAATTCCATGCTAATATAGTTGATTCATTTCAAGACACTCTCGATCCAGGCTCAGACTTAGTTACAGAAAATACTTTTCACATTTTACATAAATGTTTGACAATTAATTACAAGTATGTTTCACTTATATAGCCTACACTAACATTCAAGTTTGAATATCTCACGGTAATGTTTTTGAAAGTCACTTAATGCTCACCAAGGCTTCATTTACTTGAACAAAAATAGCCTACAGTAAAACCATTTAAAATAACTGTTTTCTATTTTATTTTATTATAAAATGTAATTTATTCCTGTGATTGAGTTTTTATCAACGTTGAAAACAGTTGTGTTGTTTAATGCATGATATGCATTTTTCAGGATGCTTTGATTACATGAATCCTAAATGTCTTTGCTCTTTTGTCTTTACAGTCACTTTTTAATTTAATGCATCCTTGATGAATAATTAAGAAATAAATTAAATTAATAAAATACTAACCTCTTTTGAATGGTAGTGTATAGTCTATTCCTTAAAAATGAAATGTGAAAAAACAAAGATGGAAGCACATGGAGTGCAGATTACAAAATACACAATATATCAGACTGGCAGCTGAAACCACAAACAAATAATAATACAGTGCCTTTGCAACTAATAGCATAATCTCTGCATATTTTCTGTGTTTGATATGTATATTCAACTGAACACAGCAACCTCTGGCTATTAGCTTCTCAGCTCATTTCTTATTGCACCTAAGCTAGCATCTAGAATAGGTAATTGTTGATGCATTACGCTTGAAAAAATTTTGTACGCTGTAAAAAAAAGCGTACAAAAAGGCGGTGGTGATGGCGCAGTGGATAAGACACATGCCTTTGAGGTGAGAGACCCGGGTTCGAATCCATTGTGAGACACTAATGTGTCCCTGAGCAAGACACTTAACCCCTAGTTGCTCCAGAGGCGTGCGACCTCTGACAATTGTATAGCAATTGTAAGTCGCTTTGGATAAAAGCGTCAGATAAATGTAAAAATTCTTCTCTTTTAGATTAGCTTACATTTCAAAACAGCAACATCATCTTTGCATAGGCTACATGTAAAAACAGCAGTGTCTTCCTAAAATGATTCTCAACAGCATAGCCATTCATTTTAGCCGTCCATTTGCTCAAACTGTAGGAAATCGAGGGCCTTCTTCACCTCAGTAAGATTTTAAGATCTGCTGCTTGAACAGACGCAGTTTCCCATAATTATTTGCAAGGTGCTTTTATATAATATTGACTGTCTGTAATTCCTGCAGAGATCCTGCAATTCAAATCAGGCTAGAGTTCATTGTCTTCTTCAGATTCTGAAGGCACAGAAGGGAGGCTATTTTGGGCTGAGAGGCGGAGACCGTCCATTACCGTCCCCAAAAAGACTTTTAAGCTTGGAATGAAGATCTTGCCACACCTCACCCATCTAGATCAGAGCAAAATAAGACACATCAACAAATATGATAAGGTTTTGTTAACATCAAAATAATAAAGAAAGCAGCTTTGGCACTTATTGAAAAGAATAACTCTAACACACATACTGTTGATACTAGATAAAGGATAAGCTTACATCTTTATGTCCCAGCACCTGTGAGTCTACAAATGCCCCCAGAATGAGAGACGTGATGGGCAGGTATGTGAATATGAGCTGGCTCTCCTGATGCAGGCAGAACAGGGAGAAGTAGTTGCGCAACTCCATTACCTGAATGGCGTTTTCTTGCTGTCGTGAGTCAGAGATCAGAGTGAGGTCACAGTGTGGTCACATCATCCCACCCTAACTATCATCATCTTCCCTCTAGTGACCAATTTCTGCTACTTGCTCACAATGAGCCATCCAGCAGTTAAAACCCACTGGATCATGACATGTTATTTGAAGGTTAAACAGATACAGTATGTTGGCATTGCATCATGAGACATACTTTCTCTCGTCTTTCAGCTGGCCGGGCTTTTATCATAAAAAGAGAACGGGCCTTCATAAAAGTTTTTTTGTTTTTTTTTAACATAATTCAATTGATAAATCATTAAAATAATTATCAAAATGGTCAAATAAAATAAATGTGCAAAATGGCTACTCAAATGATTAATTAAATGCAAATCTGGCCAGTAAAAAATATAGATTATAAACTTGCTTGTAATTACTTGGTTACTTGTACAATATTTTGAGCTCTTGATTCAATGAAATTACATTAGAATAGTGGGGGGGGGGTCAGTTTGGTTAAATTTTACATCAAAGAACTACAGTATTTTCTACTTTAATATATCTTAAAATGTAATTTATTCCTTTATGTATTTTAGCAGTCATCACCATAGTATTCAGTGTCACATGATCCTTCAGAAATCATTCTAATATGATGACTTGGTGCTAAAAAAAAAAAACGTATTATTATCAATGTTGAAATCGGATGCTTAATATTTTTGTGGAAACTGTGATACATTTTTTAGGATGCTTTGATGAATAGAATGTTCAAAAGAACAGCATTTATTTGAAATAGAAATCTCTTGTAACATTATTGTCTTTACTGTCACTTTTGATCAATTTAATGTGTCCTTGCTGAATTAAATTATTAATAAATAAATAAAACATTTTGAATATCTTAAGCTAACATGTTAACTGTGACATCACTAAAAAACATATTTTATATATTTTTATACATATTCTTAAATCTTTATGTAATCTCTCTCTCTATATATATATATATATATATATATATATATATATATACAGGTCCTTCTCAAAAAATTAGCATATTGTGATAAAGTTCATTATTTTCCATAATGTAATGATAAAAATTAAACTTTCATATATTTTAGATTCATTGCACACCAACTGAAATATTTCAGGTCTTTTATTGTTTTAATACTGATGATTTTGGCATACAGCTCATGAAAACCCAAAATTCCTTGTCTCAAAAAATTAGCATATTTCATCCGACCAATAAAAGAAGTGTTTTTAATACAAAAAAAGTCAACCTTCAAATAATTATGTTCAGTTATGCACTCAATACTTGG
The DNA here is from genome assembly GCA_026230005.1 of Gila orcuttii. Classification (NCBI taxonomy): domain Eukaryota; kingdom Metazoa; phylum Chordata; class Actinopteri; order Cypriniformes; family Leuciscidae; genus Gila; species Gila orcuttii. Next base: position 40,976,092 of record JAPDVR010000003.1, on the reverse strand, counting down.
TCGGGAATCCTTTTGCAGAAATGACTGCTTCAATGCGGCGTGGCATGGAGGCAATCAGCCTGTGGCACTGCTGAGGTGTTATGAAGGCCCAGGATGCTTCGATAGCGGCCTTAAGCTCATCCAGAGTGTTGGGTCTTGCGTCTCTCAACTTTCTCTTCACAATATCCCACAGATTCTCTATGGGGTTCAGGTCAGGAGAGTTGGCAGGCCATTTGAGCACAGTAATACCATGGTCAGTAAACCATTTACCAGTGGTTTTGGCACTGTGAGCAGGTGCCAGGTCGTGCTGAAAAATGAAATCAGATGGAAGCATGAAGTGCTCCAAAATCTCCTGATAGCTAGCTGCATTGACCCTGCCCTTGATAAAACACAGTGCACCAACACCAGCAGCTGACATGGCACCCCAGACCATCACTGACTGTGGGTACTTGACACTGGACTTCAGGCATTTTGGCATTTCCTTCTCCCCAGTCTTCCTCCAGACTCTGGCACCTTGATTTCCGAATGACATGCAAAACTGAGCGACAGTCCAGTGCTGCTTCTCTGTAGCCCAGGTCAGGCGCTTCTGCCGCTGTTTCTGGTTCAAAAGTGGCTTGACCTGGGGAATGCGGCACCTGTAGCCCATTTCCTGCACACGCCTGTGCACGGTGGCTCTGGATGTTTCTACTCCAGACTCAGTCCACTGCTTCCGCAGGTCCCCCAAGGTCTGGAATCGGTCCTTCTCCACAACCTTCCTCAGAGTCCGGTCACCTCTTCTCGTTTTGCAGCGTTTTTTGCCACACTTTTTCCTTCCCACAGACTTCCCACTGAGGTGCCTTGATACAGCACTCTGGGAACAGCCTATTTGTTCAGAAATTTCTTTCTATCTTACCCTCTTGCTTGAGGGTGTCAATGATGGCCTTCTGGACAGCAGTCAGGTCGGCAGTCTTACCCATGATTGCGGTTTTGAGTAATGAAATAGGCTGGAAGTTTTTAAAAGCCTCAGGAATCTTTTGCAGGTGTTTAGAGTTAATTAGTTGATTCAGATTATTAGGTTAATAGCTCGTTTAGAGAACCTTTTCATGATATGCTAATTTTTTGAGACAGGAATTTTGGGTTTTCATGAGCTGTATGCCAAAATCATCAGTATTAAAACAATAAAAGACCTGAAATATTTCAGTTGGTGTGCAATGAATCTAAAATATATGAAAGTTTAATTTTTATCATTACATTATGGAAAATAATGAACTTTATCACAATATGCTATTTTTTTTAGAAGGACCTGTATATATAAAAATCGATCTTTCATAAACCCCTGGTCTAAACACAAGATGAAAAAGAGGCCTCCTGCTATCTGTCTAAAGAGGCAAGGCAGAGATCCCAGTTCATATTCCTACGGCATCCCTAGAGGGATTTTCAGGACACAAATTTTGCTTTAGGCCGGGCTTTAGTTTCAAGTCCTTCAGATCAATGTCACCTACTAAATTAAAGAGATGCATCAGCTCCCCTGAAGCTGCTGGTCCCCACATTTCCCTTCTGCCAATTCTACCTCACAAGCTGCTATAGCTCTTTGTATTGTGTGTGTGTATGTCTGAGTGTGTGAGGGCTGACCTGGACGATGCGGGACTCCAGCTGCTCAACAGAAACCTGTTCTTTAGGCTGCACGGTGGTGCTCAGCATTTGTCTCTTCATGACACTGTACTTCTGTAGCGCTCTCTGATGTTCGTGCAAGACCCCTTTCTCGTGCCGTTCACACAAGTCCTGTATGACAACACACATCCACGCTCATTAAAAAGAACATGCTGTGGCTTGGTGCTCATGTGGGTGACACAGGTTTGAATCTAGCTTGCAACACATGCAAATTTTGTTACACATTCCCATTATTTCCTGTCCTCTCTCATTATAATATGCTGATTTGCTGCTTAGTTATAATTGGTGCTCAATTCTTAATAATGGTTATTATTATATCAATGTTGAAAAGGTTTTTCCTAGAAACCGTGATTTTTTTATGATTCTTTGATGAATAGAAAGACCAAAAGAACAGCATTTGTTTGAAACAGTATTTGTGTAACATTATAAATGTATTTACTGTCTCTTTTGAAAAATGTAATTTACCTTGCTGAATAAAATGATTAATTTCTTTAAATCTTCCTTACCCCAGACTTTTGAATGGTAGTATATCACGGTTTCCACAGAAATATTATGCAGCACAGCATTGATAATAATAAGAAATGTTTCTTGAGCAGCAAATCAGATTATTAGAATGATTCTGAAGTATTATGTGACAATGAAGACTGGGGTAATGATGCAGAAATAAATAAAGGTAAAACATATTAAAATAATATTTGTAATATTTCACAGTATTTCAGTTTGTACTGTATTTTTGATCAAATTAATAAATGAGTTTGTGAACATAAGAGGCTTCTTTCAAAAACATTTAAAGAAATCCTTATTATTCCTAACTTTTAACCAGTAGTGTGTAAGAAAATCATATTTAAGTTTATTTCCTAAAAATGGACAAAAAAAGAAAGAAAGACTTCTCAACTGAGACTAAAAATTAAAATGCATCAGTACTCACCCTGTACGACTGCAGCAAGTCCAGAAACAGATTTAGTTTTTCCACCACATCATCCTCCTCTCTTCTGCCCTGTATTAAGTAAACAAATTAAATTCCTCTGTAGCACCGTGCCACCAATTCACGTGGTATGTGTGGGCGGCACAGTACCTGTTGGGCAGCTCTTTCAGACAGAAGTGAGAACTCAATAGAGAGCCCTTTGACAGAGTGTCTAAGAGCAGCCCAGGGACTCTGGCAGGACACCAGGACAGGCACAGGTGACTCATCTGATCCCAAAGAACTGGATTGGAGAGAGACCAAAGCTTAAACCTATACGGCCAATAGTCACAAACATCTGGCAATTAAGCTCTCTCAAACCACTGCAATAATAAATATTCCAGTATTTTCTAACTATTCAAACAGTTAATGTTACATGTACCATTATGTGTAAGAGATGTACAGTCAAATAGTCAATTTCATAAAAAAAATAAAACACTGCAGGGTGATTAGTAGACTTGTGTCAATCTGTAGGGAGAACCTTTTTACTGGGGTACAAGCCCAAGTAAAGTTTTGCTGATAAATCATTGTCTGATGAGGTAGCTTACAGATACGTCTGGAAAAAAGGCTTTCGTATTCATTGAATGTCATCATTTACATAATTTGAATTAAAACTGGAAGGCTGATTGTAATGGCAGCTAAAGCAAAAATATCCTGCGCATCCTCCTTCACTTTTCTCTGTAGAATCCTCGACTTGCCGTCAGTCAGACGATGATTCATAATACAACTTGAGGAGAGGTAACTACCAGGTTAACACTTATCACTGTGATAATGAATAGTATGTGTATTTGTATTATTTAGTTGAATGAGGAAATCTTGTTTTCCAGATCTAATTGTGTTCTTGGTTCAGACAGTATTGGGGGTAACGCATTACAAGTAACTAAAGTTACGCAATCAGATTACTTTTTTCAAGTAACTAGTAAAGTAGCACATTACTTTTAAATTTACAACAAAATATGAGTTACTTTTCAAATAAGTAATGCAAGTTACTTTGTTTTCCCATTTATTGACTGACAGTTCTCTTGTCCCCATGTTGAGAGAAGTTGGGAGTGCAGAGGCGTTGTGTGTAAATATTCTGGGCTAAATGTGAGCAGGCATTTACTACTCTCATTCGCACAAAAAAGACTCAGTATTTTTCAAAATGAATAAAATCAGTGAAATGCAAAATCAGAATACTACGCAAACCTCCACTAATTAAATATGTTAAACAGGACAAATATTTTTATGCATTTAATCTCACTTTATTGACCAATGTACTTGCTGCTGACCTTCGATGATCCAGTTAACCATAAGCAAATATGACTAGATTTTTTTGTTTTATTGGTGAAATAAGTGTTACACTTTCTTCTTCTGCATCCTTTCTTCTGCAATCCAGAATGGCAGCACAGCCCTTAAAAAAAAGTTAACCCTGTCATGATTTCCACTGTGTTTTGTGTTATAGGACCCTTATTTTGATGTTCTAGTGCCTTGATGTTTCTGGTTTCTTTTCCAGTGTTTAGTTCCTATTTCAGCTGTGTCCGAAATCACCCCTTATACCGTTAAATAGGGTAAGGGACAGACATTTTTAGTGAAGTCCGAAACCGTAGTGGACGTTATCGAGTGCACTCATTCAATCCCATAATGCACCGCAATAATGCATGTGCAACCAATGTATGCTCAACGGCTATAGAGAATACCCATAATGCACAGTGAGTCACACGACGAGTGAATTCCCACGTCTGACCAGAAGATGGCAAATCATCCATACATCCAAATCATCCATGTTAATCATCAGTATTAAGTAAGGTTTATACATAGTTTCCATGACAGAGTTCAATATCGTATATTTCATTACTACTGGAGCTTCCAGTTTGCTACGTGTCAAATGATTATTAAACGGCAAGCACAAACTCAGCTCAGTGTCTGAATTCACTCACTCGTTTTCATTCACTCCTTCAACTGGACTATATTAATGGACTAATGTAAGGAATAGTGAATGAGGGTATAGGGGGCGATTTCGGACACAGTTTTTTGTTTCCTTAGTTACCCTTTTTAGTCACCATAGCGTTTAATCAGTTTCACCTGTGCTTTGTTATCCTCTTGTTTGTATATAAGTCCTGTGTTTGAGTCTTTTGTTGTCAGTCATTCTCTTTACATATCTGTTGTAGAGCTGTTGCGTCTCCTGTTTTCCCATTTTGATTTTGTTTTTTTCCTTTTTTTGTGTATGTTGAATAAATACTGTTTGCGTATACAGTAATCCTCGCCTCATCTGTTCCATGCTGCATATGATACACCTAGACAATTTTATCAAAGCCCTTCACAGTAAATTAAAATGTAAGATTAAACTAATGAAAGGATCTGAAGCTCATACTTTTTAATGTTTCGGTGCGAACCATTGGTCTAAGAGACACTGCAAATATTTAGGCACAACACTCAGGATAAGTTGGTACCTGAGCTCCTTCCCAAACATCAGCAGATCTGTGGCGTTCTCCTTTGAGCGCTCGGCCATCCTCTCTGCCCGGTCTCGTAACTTCTGAAAACTGTTATGGATATTTCTGATGAGCTCCCTGCTGGACGAAAACTGACTTTGGATATCTGCTGGGAGGTAATCCTGGAGGAGAAATCACAATGCAGGCAATATTGATTAATAATTATTGCACACATATTTAACATACGAGTAAAATAAAGCTGAATCAAACCTTGGCCTGCGTTGCATATTTACAGGTCATGAACTCATCCCCCAATTTTTTGCAAGCATCTCTAAGCTTAGGTTGGACATCCTGTGGGACATAAATATGGGAAGCCAACCTGATGAACATCTATGAAAAACATTAAAAAATATACATATATTTTCTCAACCCAAAACTATATAAACATTACAATATATTATAAAATTCAATCCTGTTTATCTAGAACTTTGAATCAAGTTGGTGTTCAGGTTTGGCAAGAAGTCCATACCGAGCCACTGAAAATGAGGAATGTTTTCACAAGCTCATCTTCGGAAAAGACAGGGTGTCGTGCCACAAGATTTAGGAACCTTCCAAGGGCTCGTCTCCGCCCTTCAATGAACTCTCGCTCTGACATGGAGGTCAGGACTGCAGCGGGGCCAAAGAACATAGAAAAGGTTAAACTTTTCCAGAAACATCAAAACATAGTCCTTCCATTAATACAACACAGCAAGGTGCTTTCTGGTACTCAGTTACTATGGAAGTACAACTTGCTGAAGTATGCAGAAAATCTGAACAAGGTTACTTTTTTAACCTTGGCAGAGCCGCGATTGTTTGTCTGGTGCATTCCCAGAAAGCAGTGAATGTCACAGCACAGCCTAAGTGAGAGGTGAACAAGACTATAATCTAAAGGTTTGATCACAAACCCTTCACAGGCTGGTATTTTACAGTGAATAAAACAACGGCCTACCTCCTTTCAGTGCCCTTTTGGGAGGAAGCGCCGGCACGGCTCTGTAAGCATATCTCTGAAGAAGGAGCTCATGGAAGACGTCAAAATCGCTGTATCGCCGATAGACCGATACTGTAAAACGCTGGAAAGGGCACATGGCACATGAACTATCAGCGATACATTTCAATAATACAACTGCAACTGTTGCAATGACTCAGCAGCATGCTTAAAAATGACTTGACTGAATGTCATACTTTTATTATACTGAAAAATAAATAAATATTGTTTAATTGTATTTTTCCTGCTGAGGTCCTTTTACAATTCTATATTTTGCACCAGAAATCATTTTCTCTGAAATTGCTTTTCTTTTGCGTCAAATATAGATTTTAACTTCCTCATTTTTCAAAAACAGCTTCTTTGCAAAGTCAGGATTACTGTGGCAGGATCACAAATCAGTCTGCGCTGAAATGCACCACTGGTCCCACACGTTCCTTTTTAGACTGGAGAGGACATGTTGATTTGCTTGTCAAGCTATTTCATCTCAAATGATCAAGGAAATTGATTCTTCATTATATGAACCCTTCAAAATACTGCACTCTTGAAAATAAAGGTTCTTTATTGGCTTTGATGGTTCCATTCAAAACATCCATGGAACACAACGGTTCCTTATAGTAGAAAAAGTTTCTTTAGATTATTAATACATAGTTCTTTTAAAGGGATAGTTTACCCAAAAATTAAAATTCTGTCATTAAAATTGGGAATAAAACGCTCAATTCATATGGATTAGTTTTACGATCTTTTTATGAACTTTTTGAAGCGTCAAATTGGTAGTTGCGTAGCTGTCAATGGAGGACAGAAAGCGTTTGTTTTCTTTTCTTCATTTGTGGTTTAGGGCCTAAACCATTAGTTGAGTCATAGCTGCGTTTACATGGACACTTATAATCGGATTGACGGCTCAATCGGACTAAAAAACCTTCATGTAAACACCTTAATCGATCCGATTGAGCTCGATCCGATTGAAATTTAGATCCGATTGAAAGGGGTGGTTTACTCCTTTTGTAATCCGATCGAGAGAACATGTAAACACTTGATCGGATTGAAAACCGAAACTAAAAGGACTGCGCATGTGCAAAGACGTTGAAATAGCGTAATGACGTATGACGCACGGAACGAGCTGTTCTTCCTGTTGAATAAAGTGAATATAAAATCAGTGTTCCGTTATTAAAAAATTCCCATTTCACTCAGCGTCTGTGAAGTGAAGCAGGACAACGTCCCACCAGTGCTTGTTTAAGATTATCATCTATAGACGACTAGTTTTGGGCGCGGGGTTTTACTGCGTGATCAATATAAGCAGCACGGCAAAGCGGTTCATGCTCATCGTCTCCAAATCATGACCAGAGATGGATAAATATTAAGTCTGCTGTTTAAAAAAAATAAAGAACCAATAGAGGAGAATAAGTTATGCGATAGAGGAGAATAGTTATGCGCGAACAGCGCATATTCGTGCAGTGTGCGCATGTCAAAAAATCAATTCCGATTTGAATCTTGTGACATATAAACGCGCACATCAACCCGATTTCTTTATTTATCGTTCATGTAAACACCGTGTTCGGATTCATCAATCGGATTGATTTCATTCCGATTGAACCATGTAAACGCGACTTGGACCAATCGATTTTGTCTGATTAATGACAGAAAACTGTAAACTTGTAATGCCGCCTCTAAACTCACTCACCTCACTGGTGACCTGATACTCCACATGTTTAAGAAATAGTCCCTTCTTCTCAGGAATGAGGTCAACTTTGACGGTGTCCTTCTTCAACAGCTCTCCCAGAGTCACGGACAAGATCAGAGGATTCTCCTGAACCGACTGCATCTTAAGACTCTGAAGCTCCTTCGGCTCTCCTAGCTGAGGTTTTGGGAACTCTTAAAAAAACATGACATACAACACAATGTATTTAGCGTGGTGTGACAGCCAGATGTGACTGACTAAACATTATCATATCACAGTATCATACTTAATCACTTTAAAGAAGACAAAGAAGATGACTTTCTTCTTAACAGTCTTATGACAGCACATTAATAACACAGCATGAAGGAAAGCTCAAAAGTAACGAGAACAATTTTGAGCTATGTGGCACACCATATTTTTTCCCGGTGGATTTCTCTGGTTTGTGTGCCACATTTAGAAATGAAAATCTGGAAAAGGGCAAAAAACAATGTGACTCTGCATAACAATAAGTTGTCTCAGCAGATTCAAACCAGTATCTTTGCTTTTGTTTCGTAAAATGCATCAACAACAAAAAATCCTTCTTGGCCATTCCATAGAGAGATAAGCAGTTGGCATGCAATGGACGGGAAACTTGGTTTTGCTTAGAGGAGAAAACAGGAAACCTCACTATTAAAGTGCACAGTCAACTGTCATACTGGCAACACCTGAAATAACACAAGAGGCCTGTATTGAATAGATACTTTAACCCTTCAGAGCTGATGAAAAATCATTAAAATAAGCTATCGAACAACCAGCCCAACATAACCATAGACCCGAGGAATGTAAATCATACACACAAACTGTATAGGTGCACATGAGAACAGTGAAAAGTGCTGAAATGTTGAAAGCAGTAATATAAAACCTCCACATATTAAGCTTTGCTCTTGCGCAAATCACTGCAAACAGATGGTGACAGTGAAATGCAGCTTGGATGTAATTCAGTTGGGACAGCATGTGAGAGGCAATACAATATCACATGATATGTTGAACACAAGACAGTTTTTATGGAGACTAACTGGGCTTACTGACTTTAAAATGACATCTGATTAAGCTACACATTTACTACAGTCAGCTGAGGAATTAATCTGCTTTTGCTTACCTTGTATGAAATTCTCCAGCAGTTTGGGACTTGGTGGTTTTCCTTGTTGAGCAAGGGCAATGAGAGCCAAGCCTTTATACAGCGAGACTTTACTTAGGAATCCATCACTATTGTTTACATGTTCGGTTATCTAAAATGTAAATGACATATCTTTCAGTCTGTGCAGAATAAGTCATTGTTCCACAAGAGAACCCAACAAAATCATGATATTTATCCTTATTCAGCTGTAAATAAGGTCACTGAAAAAAAGCCTGTGGGATGTAATTTAGCTAACTGTCAGCTATGGTCTTCCTAACCAATAATAAGATGTAATCCTGGTGCAAGTCTCACCTGGTTTTGAACGGTGATGGAAAGAGATGTTCTGCTGAGAACTCTCAGGAATACACTGATAGGCACTCGTTCATCAGTTCTGGAGCAGATGGCTTGATGCACTTCACGATAGTATGAAGGGACAGATCCTAGATTCAAAGGATTCGATGTTAAAGGAATAGTAGTTCATCCAAAAATTAAAATGCTGTCATCAATTACTCAGCAGCACCATGAGACTTTCTTTAATCCTTGGAACACAAATTAAGATATTTGTATCTATCTTATAAATTAAGATGTATGTCCCTCCATTGAAAGTCTCACTCAAAACTTCAAAAACTTTCAAAACTTTCATAAAGAGTAAAAGAAATCCATATTAATGGAGCGGTTTAGAGACATGATCACTTTATATGATGAACAGATTTAATTAAGGCTTTATTCACATGTAAACATTGATCAGAAAATAAATATGTTAAATGGCAGCTCAAGCATGCTTAAAGGGTTAGTTTAAGACATGAAGTTTTTAAGACAATTTAAGACATGAAGAGACATGAAACACTATGGAACAGCTGATCGGAACGTGCGCACTGTTGACGTTGACAGCAGCGTGGATTGATAGAAATGGAAAGAAAATAGTGCCGATTAAAACTGAGGTATGAATTTTGACCGGCGTGTTTTTTGTGTGTTAAATTAATCAAGCTTTGAAACGCAAATAATTTTTTCACGTAAAAAGGCACAGTTTTGAGGCCCCGGAAACTAACCGGGAGTACTTTCTTGAAAAACTTCTAGCGGCCAGAAATCTGACCAGGGAGGTGACTACAGAGTGGGTCAGTGTGTATGCACTATAGTGCTGGTAAGGATTCCATACAACTTCATGTCTTAAATGGGCGAACTAACCCTTTAAACTTTCAGAGTTTTGGGTGAATGGAGGGACAGAAATCTCTCAGATTTCATTAAAAATATCCGAATATTTAGAATGACATGTGAGTGAGTAATTGATGACATTAAAACATTAAATTGATGACATAGATTATTATTTTGGGTGAACTATCCCTTTAATAAACGACTGGGGTCAATTTCATTTCAACAAGAGAGCAGTTTTTTTTTTTTTTTTTATCCAAACAAGCTTATTGCTAAAACACTGACAAGGGCATTGTAGTTGCGCAATACATTTGTATTTTTATAGATGTTTTTATTTTTTTATTGAGTTCAGTAAGTTACACAAGTAGTGTAAAATACACAACAGAAACTAAATAGAAATAAAACAACGTAGATTAAAGGTTATCACAAACAAACATATTAATTTTATTTAACAGAAACCGTTTTAGGGGGCTTTTTTAACATTTAATAAAATAAAATTCAAGAGGTAAATAAATATGGGCTTTGAGTTCCCATTGGAAATGTAATTGTCCTTTAGCAGAGAAAATAATTTGATTGGCTTAAAAGCAGATTCTCGCGGCAGCACTGACTGTCTCTATGGCAACATTCAGCCTCTACTAGGAATAGAAATTCACTGCATGCATAATCATTGCAATCAAACATTCTGAAAAAGATACGATGTTGTCATACAAAAGAATAAAATAGGATATAGCTATAGTATTATAAAGTCGTATCAGTTTGAGTCGTCAATCTGGACAACTTCGATGAACAAGTCAGTACTAAACAGGAGAAACTGGTGAAACAACAAATAAAAATAAGCATTTACGAAACAAGACAACGGAGTAACGTTAACTAACTCGCGTTAGAGTGACACGTTTTTAGTCGCGAATTTTTAAAACATCATCAGCGAAATTAAGAAAACAAATTCGCAGATAACCGTTCAAATACATACAAAACAGCTAAGTAGTACAAAGGTTCAAATACATAGGCTACATAAAACAGCAAAAACATTATCTAAAACTGTGCGATTGGATTAAATTACCGTCATTTCTTTTCCCTACCTTCATTGATGTCCCCTGCCATAGTTTAGATGTCATGTGAGAGCGATAGCACTTCCATGTGATTTCCTGCAGAAAAGAGTAGGAATGTCCTTCTTAAAGTTGTAGTGATGTGGAAACACATGGTACAGTATACGTGTGACAGACATGGGTGGGTGGAGCTGGAGCCTCGTCTGGTTCGACAGGCTCTTTGAGGACAAACACATCTTTATATGACACTACAGACTGGTTTTGTGTGGTTAGAATATGTAATTCACCCATGGGAAGTGAGAAAGCAAAAAAAAAAAAAAACTACAATGTTCTTAAACAAAACATCCATATTAAACTCACAACATGTCATATTGTAACATTGTATATTTACCATTCTAATAACAAAGTTTAAGAAAAGTGTTGCCCGCCTGCTGCTGCATCTGGCTTATTATTATTAACCTAAGAGATACACAGAGATTTATGAAGAAGAAAAATGCAGGAACAAGGAGCATGAAACTTCTAGTCTCTTTCCCAGTTCATTGTTCCTCTTTCAGTCAAAATATTTTTCTGTTGAAGACAAAACAACACATCCTAAACTAAATCCAACTTAACTTTAAGGAACTGAAAATAGTCACGATGAGTTGATTTGTCATAAATGATTGAGTTGAAATCAAATTAAGTATTTTTCCCCTCCGTTTTAAGACTAATTCAGATGCAACCAAAATATCGTTGTTGGGTTTTTTTTCAGTGAATACATGACAAAAAAATTTTTTTTTGAAGAAAGCTGAGGTCACATTACAAGTTATCAAAAATTGATTTGTGCATTGATTTGGAGTCTAACTCTTGATGAATCATTCCTTGAGACATAAAAAGCCTATGTTTCATCTGTATTAACATTGCATTGACATTTTCGGTAGCATAGGCTATTGTTGAATTATCATCATGTAAGTATACTTGCTCTGTGAAGCTTAAATGCCAAAGCTCAAAATGACTTGCAAAGCTTAGCTTATGCAAATATCATTTTGATCCCAGTGCCTCCATAGTGGAAGTGAAAGTGAAAAGGCGCAATTATTTAGACTCAGCCAAGGCAGTATTTTAAATGTGCCTGCTTCTACAGCACTAGTTATCTAGCATTGTTGTTTATTACCAGATTTAGTTAGACAGTTACCAGTTTTTGGTTATGGCACTGAAATGATGCAATTGTTGATTCACAAAGTAAAGGTTAATAATTTCACTGCATCAGCTGCATTTGTAAGACTTAATTTAAGATTAACATAAATTGACCTGTAAAACAGCTTATTGCACCTTAAATCTGTATGTTCTATAAGTTTGGTGATTCTAAAATCACTTTCATTTCTATATTTTTAAGATGCAACTTTGAAGCATTGTTTTATTTTATTTATTTATTTTTGCTCATTAGTAGTGATAGAGTCCTTAAAAAGTCTCACTATATTCAGACAGACTGTCACACTATTTCAAGGGCTGGCTAATTAATAATTACTTTGATGACATTATACATTGACATATTGACTCATTGACATCTTAAATTTAACACCAATTTCATTTTTAGGTTTTTCCATCCTGGCTTTATGTTCAGATATTTATTATTTATTCTTGGATTAATTGCATATTCTATTCAGTATTACAGCAGGAACCATCACACAATTTTAGGTTTCATTTAGGCTTGTTTTGAGAAAATGTTTTGGTTGTCTGTCTTGCAGGCACAGAGACAGAATCCAGATATTCAATTATACTGCCATGAATAAGTAATTCACCAACAAACCAAATTTTGCTTAGTTTTTAATTCTTTAAGCTTTTGGTCAAAGGTCATTTTAGGGTGTCTTCCTGTGAGGATGTGCATTAAAGGGACAGTTCACCCAAAAATTGAAATCATTTACTCACACTCATGTTGTTCCAAACCTGTATGAGTTTCTTTCTTCTGTTGAGCACAAAATAAATTCAACTTTAAAATATCTTTTGTGTTCAACGGAAGAAATAAACTCATTCAGGTTTGTAACAACTTGAGGGTGAGTTAATGGTGACAGAATTTTCATTTTTGGGTGAACTGTCCCTTTAAGGGGAATTTTTACTTAAAAATATAAGGCAGCAATTAACTATAGATTTCATATTTTTCAGTGGGTTGAAACATTTTACAGTGTAACAGAGAAGATATATATATATATATATATATTCATAAAAAGGGAATATTCCTAGTTTAATTCAACATGAAAGGTGCGATCCTAATAGGTGGTTTCTCCAAGTAAGCCTCGTGTATTATTGTGTCTGACCACTAGATGTCCCTGTTCTCAACAGTTGCCTCATACCGTGATAAACCTCCACTATCTCGGCGTGAGTTTGTTTCAGTGGGCAATCTTGGGCATACGACTCGTTGCTTGGTTGTTCTTCACACACTCATACTGGATTAGAGATCATCTCACCGAGTTTTGTCGGCAGGGAGGAGTCGCGTGTCGTCTGCTTACCCACACATGGACATTTTGACTTCATAAACACATTCCCCGGTCATTTATGACTAATAAGGACGGAGGAGTTTTACCGTGGGAATGACGGAGCCGCAGACAAACGCTTGGCATTAATCTCGGCCAAAGCAAGGGAGATACATCTCGTAACTGGCTGGCATTTCGAGCAACCTGAGGACTGAGTCTTGGATCTAGGAAGGTTTCAGCTCTAAATTAATGCATATCTCAGGGTTGGTGTGCATGCGTGTAGTTTTAATGTAACGTTATCCAAACAATAGGCAGTTTTGAAAGGGGAAGGAAGATCTTGTAATACACGCTTCCCTTGTGTTTACACAGTCAGCCGGTAGAGAAAGGAAAGCTCAAGTCCTGTTTAATACAGCTGAAGCAGAGAAGATTCTCTAAATAATTAGCTCTTTGCCGTTGCGTGTTGTTTAAACCCCTCGTTTTACTTAACAACCAGCTTTCGGTTTATCTCCAGGGCACTGCAGGCGGTTTCAACAACTAATCGCATTTAGCTCCATATCACTATAGGTGAAGGACGATAGATGTGCATTTTCCAGGGAAGAGCAGATTTATGTGTCACTTTGTAATCTAATGATATTGTTTAAATCCCGAAAGAAGTTGTAAACTTCCTGCTTTAGTTTCTCTGGGCTCGGAGTGTTATTGCCATAAAGATTATGGCTGCCGTTGTGAATTACTCTCCTCCGTGGTGGGTTAACCTGATGCACAGACTGCCTCATTTTAATCTGCAATTTGAACAAACCAGCAGTGATTTTCGCCCAGAGGACTCGTCATACCAGCAGGTAAGTCCATGCATTAACCCTGCTATTGCACTGTTAAAATATATATATACCCATATATATATGATCAATACGTATTTAAATATTGTGACAACATATGTTTTTACATTGCTTTAACTAATCAAAATTTAAGCAATTTTCAAATTTTATTTATAAGTTATACAAGATTCAACTCATTTTAGTGAGTTTAATGTAATTTCAGAACATTGAAATGACTGAAACATCCAAGTTGATTGTACTTAATTTAAGGCAGCAACTATTTTTACACTGTTTTATTCTGTGACTCCTTCAGATGAAATGCCGTTGTGTAATATGAAATGTTGTGAGTTAAAAAAAGTCACATAACAGTAATTGTTTCTGATATTCAACATAATTCTGCTTTTACCTGTGAATTAAGTAATTTGTTTGAAACGTAAATTGTCTAGTTAGCCTAGTTCCTATATTTCGTTCCTAGCCACTGAGACCTGCATACACAGAAAGAGCTGGTTAACAAAAGAGAAAAGAGTATGTGCTCACTGTAGGACAGGAGAGATTGAGACAGAGATGCACTTCCTCCTTTACTGTCACAAATTCAAATCAATCAAATAAGAGACCTCTACATAAAGTCATAAACTTAATAAAGCCCTTACAGCCATAATTGAAGTAGAACATATTAAGAATACAAATTCCTAGCTTAGTCAATATTGTAACATTTACAGTCATGCTAATAAAGCAATTTTAAAATTGAATTGTTCAGGTGTGGGTGTGGGGTTAGGCTTCAACGAGATGGGGTGACAATTTAGCTGGGAATCGAATTTCGGCACAACACCTGTCTGGACTATGAGTAGTTTTCCATTTTGCACTTTCCAGCACATTATTGAGATAACTGGTGTCAAAAATATAGTTTTTAAGGGGAACCCCTAAAAAATATAACGTGAAAAATGCTTAACGTGGCTTATTGTGCTTAAACACTGACCAGGGAAAACCAAATTTCTGTCACATTTTACTACTCATTTACTACTAAGACAATGGCACTGTAATCCAGGCAGAAAGACAATAGAGTGGTGCAGGTATGACGTCACTTTGTAGGCCAATCGGCAGTTAGCATCACACTGGTTCCCTTGACAAAAACCCAAAAGGATTTTTCCATTGGCTTTTGGATTATCGCAAAAAATAAACTCTGTGATCAACAAAAGTTTATGATACTTATTAATTACTTTTTGTCCATCAAGATCATTTTCACAGATGAATACAACTTTTATGAAATATTGAAGCCGAAATGCAGTCACCAGAAGTAAAAAGCTAAAGGTAGGCTGTAAACGAACTGGACTACTGCCCCACACTTCAACGTCACCATCAATAAGCTTCCGACAACTATTTAAGTTTTTATCTAAAAACATTTTCCCTGAAAGTTTGAGTTAGAATAGTTTGTAAGAGCACAAATAAGGATAAAGAGGCTGTAAAAGCGGACTGAGTTGATCTGTTCATCGTGATAACGTTTAATGTCCCCGACAGCCTCTGTTGTCCAATTTAGCCACTTGTTAGCAACCGCCTTTTTCAAGGCATAAGGCATAACAGCTTAAAAAAATCATGAGTGGTGTAATGTATTTTATGTTGTAATATAAAACATTAAAGTGTCTTGAGCTTGTGTTAACCACAGATCTTATTTAAAAAAAAAACACTGACTTTGGGACGATGGACCGGAAGTGTTAAAATGCTAACTCGTTTCCGAGTTTTTGCCTACAAAAAAATGTCATACCTGACCCACTCAATTTTTTACATTAAACGTTTTCTCCTGCTTAGAAAACCTATATAAAGAAATGCTTGGTGTACAAAGACATTGATATTAAAAGCAAACTCAATGTACACCTTATTGTTGATGCGTTCTATATAAAGGCAAGCGTGAGCCAATAATATGGATGCAAGTTTAAAACGCTTAACGTGAAACTTTAAGCGTTTTCTTTAAAACAGTTTTCTGTGGTAAAGATATTGCATAATATATCATCTTCGATTATGGTGCCATTGTGAGAGAATTGGTTTCCCCCAGTTGTTGTTTTAAAAAGTATATCATCATCTTGCTTAAGCCTAATTTAATTTGAACGCACCCGACGTCGCAACTTCCCAATTTTTAAATACGAACTTCCCAGGAGGACTTCAACGCACCAAGAAACCGTGATGCTTTGATGTGAAACATTTCTTTGTCTGTCGCATTATAGGACCACAACGAACTGTTAATTTTAGCTCGCGTTAATGGGTAGCTTATCTCTTAAAGAGATTACGCAGATTTTTTTTTAATATGTGCATTTCTTTGTGCCATAAAAATGAAATCGCGATCATTCAATCTTTATTATGACTTCTTAATTTTTATTGTAATGCTTGCATGTCTCTAATGCTGAACACATGTGTGGCTATTGAAGGTAGAAGGTAGGCTTCTGAGGACCCTTTGAAGAACTTGGCTGTAGGCTTTCATCATAGAGACAACAGATGGCCTACAGACAAGCCAGAAGTGCTATCAGCCTGGTGACAATGTCTAATCAAAGCTCCTTAAATCAAGTTTGGCCTTCCCCGCTTTTATGGAGTGTTGCGTTAAACCAGTTGGTAACATAGAATACTAATGTAAAAAAGCTAGATTTGTGCCTGGCCATCAGAGAGCAACTTTTGAGAAGCCAGGTGGTACCATATATTGTCAGAACTATATTCACATAATCATGATTTGTTGTTGCATCTATAACAAGGTTATTCAAGGTGGTCTATGTACAGTCACAATAGATATTTGATGTCTTGTAAATGGTCCTCTTAATAGTTCACTGTGTTTTTTGTGAAGACATCTCTTCACAAAATATGGTATTTGTTTGTTTCGTTTTTATATTATGCAGTAGGGCTGTGGCTATACAATTTTGCGGTTCTCTGTACCAATTTCAGTACCAGAGCATAAACTGTTGAATTATATACTTTTTTGTCTCGTCCGTTGGTTATCATTGCCAGTCATCGCAGTTTCCGATTCAAACAAGCATTTAAACATGGTTGTCAAACTTTTCAGTGTACTTATCAGCATGAAAAACTAAACTTGTATTCAGATTGTGAATGGGTAATAAACAGAAAGCAGGAGAAAGGCTCCCTTTATAATCTCTAAGGCCGCGTGTCCACCAAAACCTTTTTTTGCCAGCTGAAAACGCCTAGCTGTGGGCTCTTGAGAGCGCTTCAGCAGGTCAGCGTTTTTTTTGTTTTAGTTTTTTCAGTTGAGATGCTTTGGTTGCTGTGATACAGAATAACCGCGGAAGTGTTAGTATCTCATTTCACATGATAGTTTGTTTCTGTATTGTTTCTATATAAAAATGTCAATACAATATAAAGTATGTTCTCTGGCTCTTATAGTTTTGTTATTGTTTGTTGTTGTCTTTTGACATTGTACATGCAGAATGTGGCTGTTGGTCGGTGTGGTATTTGTCCCGCCCCTCCTCCAAATGTGATTGGACGGCTGGGTAAAAAAAAATGACCTTGGTGAGCGCTGCGTTTTACCCAAAGTTGAACATTCTTCAACTTTTGGCGACTGGTTGAAAACGGCGAGGGCGCTCAGCTCAGCATGAAATAGACTCAGCGCCTTGTGACGCTGCTAACGTTTTAAAAACCCAAAGCTCCCATTGAAAATAATTGGAAAAATACGCTATCCTCGAGGGAAAAAAAATGCTTTGGTGGACACATGGCGTGAGGCTGTCAATCTTTAAAGCGCAAGTTCACTGAATTCTGAACTCTTGCGAAAACTCGCGTTATAATAAAAAAAAAAAAACTGTTTTTAATTGTGCGTTTTCAGCTTACTGACTAGCGCCTCTGATAAGCCATTGCGTTCATAGTCACACGCTCAACAGATATTATTGTGATTAGCTACCTACATGGCTAAATGCATGTAAAAACACTGTAGAAACCTTTGATGCTCAAACACAAAGAAAGCGTTTGAAAGTAGCATCTATCGGCGGGTACCGAATATACCCGATACTCAGTAATACTGGTAACTGCAGAAATGCTGGTCAACTTGGGTTTTTTTTAGCAGCGGTAGTACTGCCATGTTTGACAAGTATACTATGTAGTCATACAGGTGATAATTTGGTGGGATGGCAATAATTGATTGGGTACTATAGTAATAATTTAGGCATAGTCAACACAGTTTTGACTTCAGGATGCATACCATTGAAAAGTTTGGGGTTGGTAAGATTTTTTTGGTTGTGTTTTTGAAAAAAGTTTCTTATGCTCATCAAGGCTGCATTTATTTGATCAAAGATAAGGTTAGAACTGCAATATTGTGAAATATTAAAAAATGTTTCCTATTTTAAAATAATTGGAAATGTATAATATGCTAACCTACATGGTATTTAGTCATGGCCAACATAGTTTTTGACTGTGCATCCACTAGGGCTGCTCGATTATGGAAAAAACATAATCACGATTATTTTGGTCAGTATTGAAATCACGATTATGTAACACGATTATTTCACATGACTTTGGGAACGTGTGGCATTTATTAAAAGACACCTTTCAACAATTCTAAAAAAATCTAAACTTGAACATTTATTGTACTTTTTGAACTATTAAACAGACCTGCAAACTCACAAGTGGTGAAAAAGGTGACATGTTTACAAAGTAATTTGTTGTAGGGGGTCACCAGGGCGTTATTTACTTTTATAAAGGACAATTTATTAAACCTTACTAAATATACTGTATTTTTAATGTCAAATTCTTACATTTGATCAAATTCAGTTTTAATAAACAGGGCTGTTATCTATTAAATTAATTTACACTGCAAAATTAACTGTAAAAATATTATGAGATTAATGTTTAAACAAATAATAAAATAAAAAAAATCAATGATACCTTTAAACAATAAATCAATAGGTGGCGACAAGTGACCGTCTTAGTAAATGAATCATTGAGTCATTCATTAAAACGATTCGTTCAAAATAATGAATCATTCAGTAACAGAACACAGCGCTTAGTGTTGCTTTTCTTTTGTAACTATTTTCGTCGGTGAAATAGAACAAAACCAGTCAATATTGCGTCTAAAATGTAAGTTACTACATATAAACTAGGCTTCTTGTTTATTAAAACTATAAATTCAATGTAACATTTGCAATCGTGATATTATAGAACAGCCCTTAGTCGTGTTATGTTACTTAACTATTATAAATTAAAAAAACTCAACATTTCTACCTCAGTATGTTTCTTCTGTGAGTATTTGTGTGAGCTGTTAGGCTCATTTGTTTTGATTTTTCCACTATGTCTCTCTCACAAATAGACAGGCAGCACAGCTTCCAGAAACTATCCATTACCAATCTCTGTTTACACTGACTGTATAAGATCAAAACCATCTCGCGTTTCGATCGGTCGGGCAAGTAAAACTCTCTTTCACTTGAAACTTAAAAATCCCCTTTTCCCGGACAAGTGTTAATGTCGCTCCCTGTGTTCATTCTCGATTTGTTTCGTGCTGTAAAGCGGAACCACTGTTGCCAACTATTTTCAAAGGAAAGTAGCTAACGCCTTCCCTAAAAGTCGCTAAGATGACGTCATACGGCAATTAGCATATTCATGACGTCATCGCGTCGTACGTTAAGCCGTCATCGCGTGCCTGCCTAATGTGTTTTCTCTCTAAATTCATGCTCACATTCTGTATTTTAATATAATATAATATAGCCAAATGTCCAATAAAGCTGTTCTCATTACCTATATTATTTTTGTCAGGCAATAGAACAAGTAGCTATGATATAGTGAATGACTACATTTGTTTATATGTGTAAAATTATCTGAATTGAGAGAGTTCGGGAATTGGATGAAAGCCCTGTGATAGTATTACAAAATAAGCACAAGAAAAGAAAGATAATTAAAATGGTCAAACAAAACTCTTTAAAAATTAAAACAAAAGAGAAGCAGATAAGTGACAAGTCCGTGAAAAAAAAAAAAACTGTCGCGCGCTCAAAACATGAATGTGCTGCTGCTCGTCTCAGCCATTCACTGAACAGGGGAGACGCAGTTAGAGAGAGTGACGGCAGGGAGAAAGCAAGAGCTCGCGCTCGCAGCGGAACAGATGATCAGGTAATGTGCGCCCGCGCTGCCGTTCGCTTGAAGTGAGGCGCTACAGTGATCGAGCAGAAAGAGATCGCGACAGCTCGAGAGACGTCTATGGTGTCATTCCAGTCTATATTAAATTAGCCAATTGTTATTGTGAAGTTTATTGTGCTTGCAATTTATGACTGTATAGGCTGAGAGAGTTTATGGCTTCGGGAGGGACGGGCGTGCGCGAGTCATTCAGAAAACAAGAAAAAAATAAGAGTGTTCTTGCAAAACAGAACATGGCAAAATAATCGTTTTTACTCGATTGTACTATTTTCGAGATCGTTGGGAGCCGAAATTGAAATGGAAATTCGATTAATTGCACAGCCCTAGCATCCACAAAAAATCACCATGACACTGTTTGATTAAAAGTAATTGCAAAAAAAACTGAAGTTAGTTGTTTAGTTAACAGATACCATTTGCTTTTATATATATATATTTTTTTTAATGAATTGCAATGTAATTTCTAAGTGTGACTTATGTGTGTAGACACTGGCTTGGGGCCAGTGTATGTGCACATGATGATAAGAATCACTTCTCTTTCAACTAGAAGCTACAAGTGTAGTGGAACTAGATCAAGGAATGAGTGGATTCATTTAGACAAAGCAGTTGCAAGCTGACAGCCGACATAATGCTCAGTTTCTGCTTATCTTCTGGCTTTTCTACTGAAAAGTTGGTCACTGAAATGTTAAAGGGTTCTGAAGATGAACGAAAGTCTTACGGGGTTGGAACAACATGAGGGTGAGTAATTACTGACAGAATTTTCATTTTTGGGTGAACTGTCCCTTTAAGCCCCACTAAAACAGCAAAGATGGAGAGCAGAGGTAAAGTCAGAAAATTCAGTGCTTCTAGATCATAAAGCCAAGGATAGACTGTCAGCTGTTTGAAAATATGTTTCACCGAGCCAACAGGATTGGAAGAATGTCTTAAAACAGCATGGCAGGAGCAGTCTTAAGCAAGAGACGAAAGACTGGCATAAATCGGGTCGCCGACTGCAGATTATCACCTCACATTTAACGATCGAGACGACGGGAGCGCGCCAAGACTCCAGTAAAATTCCTAAAGACTGCCGGTCTTTAGTCTGGGACTGTGAAAATCCTTTGGTGTACGCCCGGCATTAGATGAAGCAAAGATTCTCTGTTTTTACAGTTGTGCAAAGGGGTCTATCCCCCTCCTGTCAAATGCCATTGACATCAGTTGCATATAGCATTACAGATAACGCGTGAACTGTCTAGAAGCTCGTCTGCCATGGATGGAGAGGAAGGTCTGATTCCTAGCCACTAGGTTTAATTTTTTTATGACAAGTGCCCTTTTGCTGCACCAAGTAGTCATGTAGTAGTAATTTTTCCGTTAGCAATTCAATCATTTATAAGCTTTTTTTCCCCTTTTGTTAATATTCAGGAAAATAAAAATTTAGATTTTTTTTCCCCACTGATATCAGCTAGAGAATATTATCAGTTTTCTTAGATTTAGAATAATAAAAATAAATACAATATCTCACATTTTTAGGCACTTTTGCTGATAATATTACAGTTAATGTCAGAAAAAACATTTTAATATTTCCCTACATTAAGCATACAAAAAAAAATAACTCTGTAAATTTTATCACAGACTTCTTAATTTTACTGATACGACCAACCATTCACTCATTTATTGACTGAAGAAATATTTTTTTTACTTTCCTTAATACGTATTTGCAATTGACAGGACGCTCAAGCAGCTTGTACTAGCAGCCTGTTCTCTGTAACATTTGTCTTGGAGTCAAAGCACACATAGTTGAATGATAACAGACAGCACAGCTGAGGATGGGGGAGAGCGAGAGCAAGAGAGAGGACACCTGCTGTCCATTGAATGGCGCTTGTTCACAGGATTGGAATTAACTAGAGTCAGGAGATGTCATCTCGTTTGGCCACTAGTTAGGGGTTAAGCTCACTCCTGATGCCCCAGTTGGGTTTTCCTTGATGCGCTTATCTGGGAACTTTGTACTAGTATTAATTTCAGCTTAGTATTTTTTACTTCTGATGGTCTGGTTCTATTAAAAAGAACAAAGGCAGACTGGCTTTTAGCACAAAATCATTATTTATTAATGCTAAATATTCAGTTGTTGGGGACTGCTGGGCTTGTAGATGACTGGTTATTAATGTTGCTCTGTAGACTGTGTCAAGAAATGTGAAGTTCCAAGCTAATGCAATAAATGCATACTGAAGATAGTTTGGGTCATGGGTCTTAAACAGGAATTACACTACTTGTCTTACAGTGGTGTTGGTCTGTGGAAATATGCCATATTTAGTTGTAGCTGTATCTTCAATGAACCTTTGGGAAAATAGTTTTTCATAAAATCAACTTTATTTTATAGCATGAACAACATACAGTAGTTGTGCTTACTGAGTCATGAATTATTTATGAATTATTTTAAAATAAAATTTTCTAAACGTTTAACTAAGTACAGATAATAAATGAAGTCTTTTATGCTTACCAAGGCTGCATTTATTTGATCAAAAATACAGTAAAATTGTGTTTTGCAAAATATTATTACAATTTAAAATAACTGTTTTCTATTTTTAAAATGTAGTTCATTCATGTCAAAGCTAAATTCTGATGATGAATATAAAGTTAAAAAAAAACGCAGTTATTAGAAATAGATTTTTTTTTTGTAATAACAATATAAACATCTTTACTGTCCTGTTTGATCTATCTAATTTGTCCTTGCTAAATAAAAAATATTAATTTCTTTCAAAAAAATTAAATAAATCTTATTTCTAAATCTTATATCTAAATCTAATAAATCTTACTGGCCCCAAACTTTTGATGGTAGTTTACCTGAAATCATGTCAATACCATTTTTTTCTTCAAAAAAACTAAAGTTATTTTTAAATGCTACAAGTGAATTTAGGCATCACAACGTGATGTAAAATTCATCCTGAGTTTTGCTAAAATTACAATTAGCTGTTATTCATAGGCCAGATTCAATAAAGTCGATAAAGATAAATGAAAAAATATCTTTCATATTGGCCGATAACTCTTAAATCTTTCTGGCCACCATTCCGTTTGTGAACCCAAGTGCATTGAATCAATGTCTAATATTCTAGTTGAACCTCACCCTTTCCCATCCACCAACAATTGTCATTGGCCATCAGTGGGTATTGCATTGAGAGAAGCATGTCTCGCATGTTTACAAAGGCCAGGACTGTGGGAGTTTGAGCAGTGCTTCTCACAAATTGTCGTGGATGAAAGCCAAGCTGTGAAGGGGGGGGGGGGGGGGGGTCCAGTCAGCTGGATGATGGATGAGACTGGAGCTCTGGGTTTTTTTGGGTGAGGACAGACCTGTCAGCAGATGAGGAGGGCACACAAGGCTAACTTGAGTGTGCCGCCATTGGGTTGTCTGCCACAAGTTGATTAACCTAAATGTAGTTTGGGAAATCTCGTATAGTACGTTATATGATTTCAGTTGGGAATGGGTATGTGAACAAGTTAAGAGTAAATGGACTTGGTGTAATTTCATATTGACTCCTAAAAAGAGGTGGTATTTTCACATTTATATGAAAATATAAATATGAAACTCATAATGGATAGTATGGCAGTGCCACTTAGTATGGTTGCGTTCATATTAGGACTGTGAGATTTGGGGAAAATATCTAATTGCGATTTTTCTGACAGATACTGCGATTTGATTTGATTTTGTAAAGTCAAGCTATTCTCAATAGGGTTCAGCACACACTTTAAATTAAAGGAGTACAACAAGCAGATGCAGTGTGCCTTTCTATTAGTGTTCATTTTTTCAGCTATTTCTATTTATGTATTTAGTCTTAGTCTTAGTTCATATAGCATTTAGTTTTTTACAAGCTTAACCTTTAACCAAACTCATTTTCGGGACTCACTACCGGATTCTCGACAAACCCGCGATGAATTAACCAAATTCATAATGACGAGTTTAGTTTACTCACGGAGAGCCGGAGGACTATGGATGAACTGAATGAACATAAACAGTGCATAATCGATGTAATCAAACAAACCATAATTTGTCTCTTGTTAGTAATAGTTTGAAAGAGATTGTATTTATAATAAGAGGGATAAGACATTTCTCATTCTAGAAACCTATTATTTGAAAAAAATTAACCCTGTGAACGAAAAAATGTGCAAAAGCTGTCCCTGGGTAGTACTCACCTTTGTACCTTATTTACCCCTAAAGCAGGCGTGTCCAATCATGGTCCTGCAGGGCCAATGTCCCGCAGAGTTTAGCTCCAACTTGTCCCAAAATACCTGCCTGGAAAATTCTAGTAATCCTGAAGATCTTGTTTACCTTGATTCAGGTGTGTTTAATTGGGTTGAAAACCAAATTCTTCTAGACAGTGTCCCTACAGGAGCAGGATTGGACACCTCTGCCATAAATGGTGCATATTATTACCTAAAGTGTAGCCTACATATTGGTGCTTAAGTTAAAATGTACACATTAGTACCCTAATAGTCCATTTTAGAACCTTTTGAAAGGGTACCACCCTATTGACAGCTTTTTTTCCGAGAGTGTGTGTGCTAGAAGAATCGTTCATTTTTTTGGCCAGTTTTGCCAGAAGAGAAAGATTGTAAAATGTATGTGAATTGTGTTCTCACTTGAATTTGACTTCCAACCTAACAGATGTGGACTAAAATAATTTTGATTTCAACAGTTTTCACCACTATTTTATTAAAAACATCAGAGCATGGTTGTTAATTTGCCTTGTAATGGGAATGTGGGTTTGAGCACGGCTTGAAGTGAAAATTTGAAAAACACAACCCCTACATGCTTTCCCACACCCACTCCCCAGGCTGGCTGTGGGGGAGGTTGGAGAAATTCGTGACTGGCCTCTTCATGTCGTGAGGGGAGCACTGGAAGCATTTCCATTTTTGATAATTGTATCGCCGGTGTTTGTTGAATCCTTTTAGTCATTCTAGCGCGTCCTTCTCAGGGATGTCGTCGGGCGCACAGGAAGCGAGAGCAGGGATGCTGCTAATCTGTTTTGTCAGCGTGTTTGCATGGTGCGACACAGACTGACGAGGCCGTACTGTCGTCAGGCCAGGCTGGAAACACAAGCTGTCTCTCATTGTGGCTTACTGCCAATAAATTCATCACGTGGTTGGCTAGTTATGAAGGATTTGTGAGGGAAGCCATTCATGGAACAATGTAAACACAATCCTATTTGAAATATTAATGTCTCTGCTTTGGTTTGACTCCAAATCTGATCTGCGTGGCTTTTTCTTTTACAGTTTACATTTGCAGTTAGGTGTTAACTACTGACTTCCTGTGCATGTGTGTGGGATAGTTTATTGCCTCCAGTCTGCCTTCAAAGGCTGAAATGCTTTTAGCATCCACTCTGAAAGTGTTTCTAACCCCTCCCCAGATTACTCTTGGTTTCCCAAAGAAATCTCTGACCCAGATTTTGCCCCTTGCTGCTCCAACAGCAAATGAAAAGAGCCTAACTCTTTTCCATGACAATGTGGAAGCTATATCACTCCCTGAGGAAAATCAAATCAGTTGATAGCGATGCTTTGGGATATCAACATTTGATTTGCTTAAAAATTTAAATAAACTGCTTTGCTTTTTCAGAAGGAACAAATTGTGGCCAACGTGTTTTGGAGAAAAACATTTATTTCATAATGTGACCTTTAACTTATATTATTTCAATGAAAGGTTAGATTTTTGCACATTTTTTTGAATGAAAGATCAAAAGGATAAACAATGCAGAATTTTTTTTTTTACAGCCATTTTTTATCATATTTACCAGGGGTGCCATTAATTCTGACCACAACTGTATAAACTCAAGCATTTTTACTTTGTGTTAAATTAAGGCGTGTTTAGCTTTGTGCATATCTCTCTTTTTCTACCTAATATTACATTTAGAATATTCAAATGTAAAATTTAAATGAGATTTATATTTTCTTTCTCATTTCCTATTTAAAACTAGGGCTGTCCGTAGAATAGTCAGAAGTAGTCTCATGAATTTTGTCTTTTAGACTTAGCATGAATAAAATGTGCACCTTGCATGGTTTCTGTTACCCACATCTGTACCACACCACCTACAAAGATGCTTTTTTTGGAAACTAAATTATATTTCAAACCTGAAGCTTAAGTTTCAATTTTGTTTTTGAAGTAAAGTACATATTAAACATATTTTTATAATACAAAAACGTGTAATTTCCTGGGGCATTTGTGACATTTTCCAATGTCATTTCCTAATATTTCCAATGACATTCACTCAAGAGCTTAAGGCTGAACTATCCTAGACTCTTATCGTAGGTTTTTCAGAAGGTCTTGAGCTTCAGTCTCTGCCAGACTGAATGAAACCGTCTGTGAGTTTGTCTCCTGTGCCACATTCATTCAAAGAACCACATCCTCCGTCTCCTATAGAATGAAGCCCTTTCATAGACAGTTCTGAAATGAAGATTAGGTCAATTACGTCACTTGATAAAGCCGTATTTTATTTCACATCTCAATGAGTGATGGTTTATAGTGTCCCATAGAGAAGATATGGATGAACCTATTTCAAAGACAGTTTCCACAGTTATTACCATTGTAAATCTAGCTAAGTTTTTATATTTTAATTTTTCAAAAAATGAATGTTCAGTTTATAATACTATACTTTATAATTCTATACAATGATGCTTCACGACGTCCTGACAGAAAGACTAGCATGTTTAATTTTTTCTCAGTTCTCCACGACGGGTTCCATCACATCTGTGACTTTGACAAAATAGGAGCACAGAAGCTCTACATGGCAAAACAAAAAGAGAGATGATGGCTTTGGTGCTGCTAGGTGATATTATACAATGGAGGGAAGGTTTGTGGAGCTATTGTGTTTATGATGTATCCTCGAGGGACTACCATGTCAGAGTGAAAAAAGATAAATGCTGGCGAAGGATATCAGAGGTGCTTCAGAAACCCAGTGAATACTGGAATTAGCATTAAGCTTGCTAATAATTCATATTATCCTTCACAGTTACTGTAGCTCTTATTTCCTGAAATCAATGTCTAGCTCTGCCTTCTCGTTGACATCACGCATGTCATTAAAAATGCCATGCGATGATTGGTTGGTAAGCAACGTGTTGTCTCTCTTTAGACATTTCTTGTCCACAACACAAGAATTTAGAATAATCTGACACAGAGACTATCGTAACAGACAAAAATATTGTGTAGTCTGAACCCGACATAAGGGATTGGTGGCAAATTTGACATCTCTGACCACTGTTATCAGTTCCTCTATATTTTTTTCATGTTTTGGAAAATCATTGAAATGTTCTCATTGATTTTTTTATTTTGCTTTTGTGGTAAATGAGAATGCAAAAATTATATTTGTCATAGTTGGATGAACTATGGTTCTATAGTGGTGAACGTAATTTAAATAGTAAATAAAATTAAAAAATTGTCTTTTCCTAGTAGAGCACAGTGAGATTCCATATATGGCGAAAATCTATTTTCTCTGAAACGTAACAAAATAAAGGGTGTTGCATATTTTGCAAATATCAGGAGGATAGCCTAGAGCCAGGAGCACATTTCAGCAAAGTGACCTTGTGTTTGAAATGCTGCTGTTGTTCTTGGGCAGTGGTATCGCTCAGCGGGGTCTTTCGCTGTGCTGCGTCCTGAATCAGCATATGGAAAGAGGAGATCCATTAAGATAATCTGCTAAAGATTACCGACTGTTTAGAAAAGCTGAGTCCTGGGTCTTTTCCTGTTAGCAGCAAAAGGAGAAATGTTGCAGGATTGAAATCTCTGTAATTGCAGTGACCTCCTTGGCACAAGTTCTCACAGGAAAACGCGATCATGAGTCGCTGGCAAAGACCAGTTGTGTTTCAAATGTCTATTCGGCAAGGAGGCCTCTTGAAAACATGTAGATTGTGTTAAATTTGCATTTACGCATTTGGCAGATGCATTTATTCAAAGCAACTTGCATTGTATTCAATGTACACATTTGATCAGTTTAATGCATTCCCTGGGAATCGAACCCATGACTTTGGTGTTGCAAGTACCATCCTCTACTGTTTGTGCTACTTTTTTCTTGTTTGAAACCAATTTAGTAGTTGATAAATTGACTGACGTCCAAACCTCTGTTTATTCTACCATCTTCTACTAGTGCTGATTATTCGATTGCATTGTAGGTTTATAAAGCCACAGCATTCTGCCAAAACGCTGAGATGATATCATAGGCGCAAAGGCTGTTAATCACATTTTCCAAACACATTATCAGAGGTTGTCAGCTATGCCATTTTGGTTAGAGCTGTTATTCTTTGTAAATGAGAGTATTTAAGCACTGATTAATCATATCAAGAGTGCTTACTGGCCATTCTGCGAGATGGTGCTGGCACAGATTTCCTTATCCTGAGTCGTCATTTCGCTCATCATCATTCACACCTCATTTGTCTCCGATGAATTCCTGCCTCATATTACCTATTGTTGTATTGGATGGTTTTGAGTTTGAGTCCGACTTTAAATGTAACTTTGCTTTCCATTTATTACTTAAAGCACACTTTAAGTACTTCGATACGATAGCAAAAACTACTAGCCTAACTAATATAGTTCAAATATTATTAAAGGCACGTGAACAGTCAGTAAAAAATAAGAACAAATACACTAATTACAAGCATAGATAAATACAATATATCAAAGTAACAAACAAAGTAAGGTCTAACTGTAGTGTATTCGACTACGGACATGTAATAATTAGGCCTAAATGTAAAAGAACACAAAAGTGTTCACTGTATAAATTAAATATAGATGGAAATAATAATAATAATAATAATCTTTGTTTTGTTGTTTGATTTAACATTAATGACTTGGACAGTAGCAGGTATTTATAGGCTGCTGTCACTTTAAGAGTGAATGCACTGATCCAATACAATGATACACATCCGATTTCTTTCTCAACTGTTTATTGAGATGCAAAAGAGGAATCAATTCGCTGTTCTCTTGCTATCTGAAATGTGCCTCTCTTTGTTTGCGCTTCAGATATGTTTGCTTATATCACTTATATAACAGCGGGCAAGTACCGAATTGATGGTGAAACTTAGCAATTAATCCGTGAAACACGCATGCGTGCCAAACCGTGGAGCCTGGCCGGTACGGATTAAATACAATCTGTTTAACCCCTATAGTCATGATAGTCAACTAATCATCCAACAAATGTTTAGTCGGTTTGTGATTTTGACCAGGAAAGAGGTTCATGCTCCATCTTCTATTTATAAGATATAGTCATCAGTAAAGTTGTATCGGTTGGTTTGTTTATCCTAAATATGCATCTATTTCGTTATTCACCTGTTGGCTTAAAAAGAATCTTAAACGTAAAGTCCAGGTGTCTGTTGCCGGTCGGCATAACCTTCACTGTTCAAAAACAGACAGAGGGCCTCACAGAAGATTCATTTTTCTAGAAGTGCCACTGTGAATAGTGGGCATTGTGGTTTTGGGCAAGTGGTTTTCACAGTCAATACAGTACAAGGCTTAATTGTGCTTCTAAAATTAGATCAGGGTTTAACATTTGCTTGCAGGGACTCAGTTGTCTTGTTTTTTGGAAATAATTTCCCATGGTTCTCACGTAAGTCAGAACGTAATGAAGTAATAGACATTCTGAAAATGTAATCTAGTTGTCTTGAATTTGTATTGATGTATTGATATTTTTAACTTTCTGCAATGGCCAAAGACCCATCAGCTGGTCGACCATTGTGACTGATCCTTGGTTTTGAGTGCAGAGCGGGTTAGCTGAGGTAACCTAATTAACATGGCTTATGTCTAGTAAAGAAGAGCTGTGAAGCATAGGCTACTTGTTATTCTGTTGCATTACCCAAACTCAAATTTTAACTAGTGAAGTGTTGTAATTGATATAATTATTAATCTTATGGTGAGGCAGACTTTTATCAGTCTGGTGCACATTGTACCATATCCTGGCTGGAAACAGTCCACTTAATCTGGAAAAGACAGAATGACTGACAAGTAAAATAACCAGCCAGTGTCCGGATGGAGTTGAATTTAATGATGCCACAATAATAGACCAGTGTGCAATGTGGTAGCTCCTTCAAACAGCTGCAGCAATGACAGTGACAAACAAATGAGTAGAAAATACACTAAAATTCAAAAATGTCGGGGTTGGTAGGAAAAATTTTTTTGTCTCTTATGCTCACCAAGGCTGCATTTATTAAAATAGATTTTGAGTCTTAACTGTCACTTTTGAACAATTTTAGGAATCCTTGCTGATTTTTCTTTAAAAAAACAAAACAAAAAACAGTAAATCCTACAGACAGCTTTTGCTGGCCCTGAGACCCCAAATGTTAATGGTAGTATATTTGTAAACATTGTTCAAAATGTCCCTTCACCCAAAAGTACCAAATACCGACTATTTCATGGACATTAGACAAAAATGAAATGGTTATATTCATAGATAACTTGTTTACTTGTTAACAGCTGCCTAAAACAAAACTCTTGAACTCTTTCATTTTCAAAACTCAATAACACAATTGTTAAGCCACAACTTCCAGCAACTAGTTATTCCTCGGAAGGTGTCATTGTGGCAGTCTTGTACAATGTAAACACAACTTTGTTTCATGGCAGTCTGATATACCTGCAAACTCTAGAGTAGAACAAATTCACCAGACTCATCTAAACCTAATGCGCCTAAGGAATTACCTTGAGATGAACAATCAGGCTTTGTGTTTTAAAGTAAATGCACTGAGCAATGATGCCCTTTAAGTATTACAGACTGTGCTTTTAAGACCTGCTCGCTTTTCCAGTCTGACTTGCTGGGCCCCTTTTGAACCGACACAATGGTTTTCCCAGCTCTCCTGTGATCTCACACTGTGAGCTTGACGGACACTTGGCACAGGTTGAAAGCCGTATGGAAACTACTTGATTTGGGAGATTTGAAATGCTTATATGTGACGAGGGGTTCAGTGAGTCTGTGCAGATTAACTGATTGGATACCAAGCCAAACCCATCATGGGTGTCTCCATTTGACCGATTCCCCGGGTAATCAGGCGCGACCAGAATTGGGTCAGTTTTTGAGGAATTTGAGTGCGGATGGTCTTAAAGTGCTTAATCCCTGTGTGGTTGTCACAACAAGATTGTCAGAGCGAAGTGTGTGTCTTAACCGAGAATAGCTCTGACCTCATTATACACAAAACTTCCCCTGCAGGTTATTTGCCACGTGATTTTCAGCGGGAGACTCGGCTTAGAGCAACCCACACAGACGTCGTTTCAAGTGTTTCAAGGTGCCTATGAGTTGTCTTAGTCATATTCTGAACTCAAAAGAATCATACAGAACAGAAATGAACAACTGCAAAGAAATCTAACACAAACTTGGTTGGGTTCAACAAATTAGGTCATTTATTTGTTGCAACATATAGCTTTTTTTCACGTTTATGAACTATATCAAGGCACACTATTTTCCTGTATTTTTACAACATTAGATGTAAAATTATTTTATTATTTGCTTTGGACAAATGCCAAAATGCCTGAAGTCCAGTGTCAAGTACCCACAGTCAGTGATGGTCTGGGGTGCCATGTCAGCTGCTGGTGTTGGTCCACTGTGTTTCTTTTTCTTCAATTTCTTTCTGTGTCTTACCCTCTTGCTTGAGGGTGTCAATGATGGCCTTCTGGACAGCAGTCAGGTCGGCAGTCTTACCCATGATTGCGGTTTTGAGTAATGAAACAGGCTGGGAGTTTTTAAAAGCCTCAGGAATCTTTTGCAGGTGTTTGGAATTAATTAGTTGATTCAGATGATTAGGTTAATAGCTCGTTTAGAGAACCTTCTCATGATATGCAAATTTTTTGAGATAGGAATTTTGGGTTTTCATGAGCTGTATGCCAAAATCATCAGTATTAAAACAATAAAAGACCTGAAATATTTCAGTTGGTGTGCAATGAATGTAAAATATA
This sequence comes from Gila orcuttii, assembly GCA_026230005.1. Taxonomy (NCBI): domain Eukaryota; kingdom Metazoa; phylum Chordata; class Actinopteri; order Cypriniformes; family Leuciscidae; genus Gila; species Gila orcuttii. The sequence continues at coordinate 40,943,799 of JAPDVR010000003.1, read as the reverse complement.
TGAAAGTTTAATTTTTATCATTACATTATGGAAAATAATGAACTTTATCACAATATGCAAATTTTTTTAGAAGGACCTATATATAATCAATCAGTAAACATACAATAAGGATGGTAACTATATATATATATATATATATATATATATATATTTATTCATTTTATTTTTTGCAAATGTCTGCGCTATTTCTCTCCAAAAGTTGACCGAAAAAATGTCCTTGTATTAATTTTAACTAGAGTTGCGTGGTGTCTCTTAACCCCCTCACCCAAGCGCTCGTCAGCACATGCGTCTTTTGTTGTTGCGTCTAGTTTCTTGTTTTTTTCTCATCTCTGTGTGTCAACTGTGAAAAAACAGCCCGACCAGTGTCGCTAGCAAGAAAGTTCAAGGCGCATACACAAACTGAGTGTACAGTTTATGCATGGGTCGAGAAATCTTGCTACCCACATACTCTGCTGCTGAAGAAATTTGCATCATGCTAATTTTACACATAGCTTAGCGTATGCATGAAAAAAAAAGATGTTTACTTTGAGTTGAATGTTCCAAAATTGTTGACTTTCGTAAAGAATGGCTCTTGTATTGAATATTAATATGTATGCAGAATTTCCCCCATCTCTAAGATTATTTTCTCTTCTCCTCTTGCAGTCCATCCTGCTGCTGGGCAGTGTAGCTCTGGCATGCTTGGCTTTGGACCTCCTCTTCCTCCTCATCTACTCCTTCTGGCTGTGTTGTCGCCGTAAGAAGAGCGACGAGCAGCCGAACGCAGACTGCTGCTGCACCGCCTGGTGCGTCATCATCGCCACCCTCGTCTGCAGGTCAGTCTGAATGCATTTTTCCTCATATACGCTCTGTCTACGTCATATTCAGGTAGAAGATGACGCATGAAGTCACTGCTCACTTAGTTTGGTGTCAAGTGAGATGCTTTTATCAAATGTTTATCAAATGATCAAATTCATCAAATTTCTTTCTGTGTCTTACCCTCTTGCTTGAGGGTGTCAATGATGGCCTTCTGGACAGCAGTCAGGTCGGCAGTCTTACCCATGTGCTCCTACAGTAGTCACATTCAAATCCAGACTCAAAACACATCTGTTTAGCTGTGCATTTAATGAATGAGCACTGTACCACGGTTCGTCCGACTGTTTGTACTGTATTTTATTTTATGTTTTTAATTATTCTGATTTCTTTTGATTATTTCTGTATTTCATCTTTTATTCTAAACTGTTTGAATTATTCTGATTTCTTTTGATTATTTCTGTATTTTATCTTTTATTCTAAACTGTTTGAATTATTCTGATTTCTTTTGATTATTTTAATTTCTTCTATGTAAAGCACTTTGAATTACCATTGTGTATGAAATGTGCTATATAAATAAACCTGCCTTGCCTTGCCTTGCCAAATGTTCCCCAACTGGAAAAACCCATCCTGTTGGAGTGTAAAATACATGTTGCATTATCTGACGAGCTGCAGGGTTTCATTTCTGGAAGGGAATTAATTTCTGCACTAATATCTGCAGTTTATTTGGAGCTAGCTGCAAGCGTGGGTTTAATTTAGGGATTCGCCGATATCCGATTATTCAGAATGATATCTGTCACTGCCGATTTTGGAGGTAGTCTGATGCAAATTGGACGCAAAAATGGGCAGTTCTAATCTGATTGGCTGGCTTTATGCAATTTAATGGATTAACAGCCCAGATTTTGTTGTTCAGTACGTCTCGATTTGCCGAAGTTTGTCAGATTAATAGCATCAAAGTTTTAGTATATCCATGAGCCATTTGTTGTGGATTTTTCCCTAAACCTAACTGCGTACCTGGAACCTAATTATTTTAAATAAATTTATTTGGGGTGCCCAGTCATCACCCAAGCGTCTACCGTCGACACTTAATACATATCTGGGGCGTCTACCGTCGACACCCAGTAACCTTTATACTCTATAGCTCTTGCGTCTTCCGTCGACAACTGGCCGAGTTCCCTAAACTCTAACTTACTTACTTGGTTCCCTAGTCTAACCTGTTGCGCAACAGAAAATAACAGGCAGACCTCCGCAAACGTCCTTTAAATGCTTTAATCACGGCCAGGAGAGTTCTCGAGCAGTTCTCAGAGAATATCCCTAGAAGAAGCAAGGCCGGTGGATCTCTGACAAATCCCATTGAGAATCCCACCAGTGAACACTAATACAACAGTTTTTATAATGTAACATGATACATCACCACGAGTTCTCAAACCCAGACATCTCAAAACAGAATCATCATGACTAACATATCACGCTCTCCATCATCACGATTGGTTACATTGTCAAAGCAAGTCCCCCCTTTCATTACCCTTTGTTAGTAACATCAGCAAAGATATCCTGTATCATCAAAAAAATTGTGAGGGGTTAATATTTTAATCAATCATTTCACAATATAACGGTTAGTCCAGTTTCAAAGTTCCTTTTGACCAAAGTTATATTAAGTCAAAAGTTAGGAGGTTAGAGTTTGTCTGATGGCTACATCCTAGAAGAAAAAGGAAGTAAGCTCAATTTAGATTTATTGTTAGAATCAGGAATGGAAGTTTTAGTCATCTTCAGACATAGGACCAAAGGAAGTGTTAGAACTTATCACGAGATGTTAGTATAATTCATATCTTTGTGGTTAGATGTTAAAAACATGGTTAATTTAATATTCAGTTTAAAATCTCCACCACACATTCAATTTGTTAGTCAGGTAGCTGAACTTGAACCTGCATGCTTAGCAAGATTCTCTTCAGACCATTTCTCTGCCATGGCATGCTTAATTTTTTGTCTTGTGTGGTTCCCAGGGTTTGAAAAAGACCTGAAAAGTCAGAATATAATACTAACAATAAACACTAGGGGTGCATTGAAAGTTCTGCTACCCAAAATAAATTTTCTAGGATACTAATAATTTTGTAATACTGTTAAATGTAATCGTTAGTAAATCTCAAAATTAAATTCCATTCTGTACATTATAATGTTGTGACATTTATAATTTAGTTATAATTAATGTCAATTATGTTAAATTCTCTGGTGCAACACCAATATCTTAATTTTGATGATTTGTTAGGTGACTTTTCATGATCTTGTCAAGGTCATTTGGATCTCATCGAAAGAAGAATTTAATTTTTAATGCAAATTGAGAAAAATGCATGTTTGACTTTTTCTGGAGTCTTGAATCCCCTCTGAGTCCCTCCACACACTAGTGTTGGATTGCTTGGATTAATCACGAGATGTCTATTGATTGGTTGGTAAAAATTTGCTGAGGTGAAACATTGACTGTTTCATTGGCTATTCCTAGTGTATTGTTTCGCTGATGACAAAGTGCTGAGCTGCTGAATAACTTGGGTTTGTGCATGAGAAAGTCATTACTTCAAATGCAACATTCTCTCTAGGGCTGTTGCTACATGCCATCACAAAGAGTGTTTCTGCTGTCCTTCACTATAGTTTTCCTTCAATGTCTTCTAAACCAACCGTTGTGCTGCTGTTTTATTTCAAGTGCGTCATAATCCATTAAAATTCAAGATGTCAAGACGTTTCTTTGAGCGAATGCAAACCACTAGAAGGATTCATAAACAGATTGCATTAGTAATGCTGGCTTTTGTTATGATGATGTTCGAAAGCGAAACGGACGGACAATGCAAATAAAAAGATGTTGGTGGGAAAGTTGAGGCTTGACTATTATCCGGCCTGTTGCTATGGCAATGTCTTTCCCGGCAGCGCCTAACTTGTGTACTCACAAAAAAAAAAGACCACCACCCTTTTCCACCTCCACGTGTCGGTATGAGAGAGGGCCTACTGTGTGGTTTTATGGGTCTCTCTCCTTCAGTTCATGTTCTTCGCTGTCACTATGACTTGCACACCAAGCAGTAAATTCTGTCTTTAGTACATGGTCCATTTTTTCCCCCCAGCTCGGAAATTATAAAGAGCTCAAAGACAAGTCAAAAAGACAAAGGAGTGTTGCTGTCTCTTCATATATTCTTCAAAGCCACCATGGATGCAAAATGCGCCCTAATACATACTTAATACACAATTACAGATCCTGGTCTTATTTGGAATGATTTATCAGTGCACATTTAAAAAAATATACATAACATAAAGTATAACACACAACATATAACATAACGTATAACACATAACGTATAACTCACACCTATAACATATAACATAACATATAACATAACACACAACATATAACATAACACATAACGTATAACATAACTCACAACATATAACACATAAAGTATAACATAACACAACATATAACACACAACATAACATATAACATAACACAGGTTTGTTTTTTTGTTTTGTTTGGTGGTTTTGGATTTTGGTGTGTTTAGGGGTTTTCAGTTTTGGATTGTTTTTTATGTCTGTTGGGGTGTTTTTTTGTTGGTTTTGTGTTGTATTTTAAGAGGGGAAATTATGTGTTTCATGTGGGCCTAATTTTATCCATGACGAGCTAGTCTCACACATCCTCTCACTTTCTCTACCTACTCCCCAAGAGTGTCTCGCTCTGTCAGTCTCGCACTCAATCCATTCTCTTGCTATATCAGTTACGGAAACTAGTCTCTCTCCCTCCGTTCTTTGCTATATCAGTTACGGAAACTTCTCTCTTTCTTTCTCTCTCTCTCTCTCTCTCTCTCTCTCTCTCTCTCTCTCTCTCTCTCTCTCTCTCTCTCTCTCTCTCTCTCTCTCTCTCTCTCTCTCTCTCTCTCTCTCTCTTTCTCTCTCTCTCTCTCTCTCTCTTTCTCTCTCACTCTCTCTCTCTCTTTCTCTCTCTCCCTCTCTCTCTCTCTCTCTCTCTCTCTTTCTCTCTCTCTCTCTCTCTCTCTCTCTCTCTCTCTCTCTCTCTCTCTCACACACTCTCTCTCTCTCTCTCTCTCTCTCTCTCTCTCTCATGCTTACCGCTGTGTGTGTGCATGTAGAGCAAGCATCTTTCCTTCTGTGATAGTCTATCCATGCACATCTGGTCCTGTGGAAGTAGAAATACGGAGAGCACTCTCTCTGTCGTCTTCACAGGCTCCCTGCTGACTTTTTCCCCCCACGGGGAGGAAGATGATCTCGTTTTCAACACAAACACCATTAATAATCATCACACCTGCTCAGGATTTCTCATAATATGATATTAATATTCTCATAATATGTGCCTGCAGTCAGTAATGCTTTAGGCTGGCTTCATTCTCACTTTTAAGTGGTACACTTAAAGTATCGGAAGAAACTTTACTTTTAAAGCTTTACTTTTACTTTTTACTTTACTTTTACTTTTTTTTACTTTTAAGTTTTGCCTGTTATGTCTGCTGTTCTTCCCACCGTTTACATTCCTGAAGACAATGGATTGACTGTCTTACCTGTCTTATCTTCCTGAACAACAACATAGTGAAGTGTGTAAACTGATCAAAGAATATCCTAATTTATTTTCTGATTTTCCGAGTCAGACTAATGTCCTTGTTCATGATATTGATGTAAGTAAGAGCCTGCCCATTAGCCTAATCCTGATATAGTTGAGTATTTACTCCAAAATTATTTCACAACACCTAGTTAAAGTCCCTGGGGCTCACCTTGCTTATTAGGCCCAAAATCAGATTCAACCTTTCACTTTTGCATAGGCTATTGCAAAGTGAATAGTATTACTAAGCCGGATTCTTTTCCATTGGCCCACTTAAAAAGACTGTGTGGATAGAGTCTGTTCTGCTAATGTGAACAAGCTTCATCTTTTGAAAGGCTAATGGCTACCTCCTTTAATGCCAAGAGCTTCAGAAATGTACAGGTCCTTCTCAAAAAATTAGCATATTGTGATAGTTCATTATTTTCCATAATGTAATGATAACAATTAAACTTTCATATATTTTAGATTCATTGCACACCAACTGAAATATTTCAGGTCTTTTATTGTTTTAATACTGATGATTTTGGCATACAGCTCATGAAAACCCAAAATTCCTATCTCAAAAAATTAGCATATCATGAAAAGGGTCTCTAAACGAGCTATTAACCTAATCATCTGAATCAACTAATTAACTCTAAACACCTGCAAAAGATTCCTGAGGCTTTTAAAAACTTCCAGCCTATTTCATTACTCAAAACCGCAATCATGGGTAAGACTGCCGACCTGACTGCTGTCCAGAAGGCCATCATTGACACCCTCAAGCAAGAGGGTAAGACACAGATAGAAATTTCTGAACAAATAGGCTGTTCCCACAGTGCTGTATCAAGGCACCTCAGTGGGAAGTCTGTGGGAAGGAAAAAGTGTGGCAAAAAAACGCTGCACAATGAGAAGAGGTGACCGGACCCTGAGGAAGATTGTGGAGAAGGACCGATTCCAGACCTTGGGGAACCTGCGGAAGCAGTGGACTGAGTCTGGAGTAGAAACATCCAGAGCCACCGTGCACAGGCGTGTGCAGGAAATGGGCTACAGGTGCCGCATTCCCCAGGTCAAGCCACTTTTGAACCAGAAACAGCGGCAGAAGCGCCTGACCTGGGCTACAGAGAAGCAGCACTGGACTGTCGCTCAGTGGTCCAAAGTACTTTTTTCGGATGAAAGCAAATTTTGCATGTCATTCGGAAATCAAGGTGCCAGAGTCTGGAGGAAGACTGGGGAGAAGGAAATGCCAAAATGCCTGAAGTCCAGTGTCAAGTACCCACAGTCAGTGATGGTCTGGGGTGCCATGTCAGCTGCTGGTGTTGGTCCACTGTGTTTTATCAAGGGCAGGGTCAATGCAGCTAGCTATCAGGAGATTTTGGAGCACTTCATGCTTCCATCTGATTTCATTTTTCAGCATGACCTGGCACCTGCTCACAGTGCCAAAACCACTGGTAAATGGTTTACTGACCATGGTATTACTGTACTCAATTGGCCTGCCAACTCTCCTGACCTGAACCCCATAGAGAATCTGGGGGATATTGTGAAGAGAAAGTTGAGAGACGCAAAACCCAACACTCTGGATGAGCTTAAGGCCGCTATCGAAGCATCCTGGGCCTCCATAACACCTCAGCAGTGCCACAGGCTGATTGCCTCCATGCCACGCCGCACTGAAGCAGTCATTTCTGCAAAAGGATTCCCCGCCAAGTATTGAGTACATAACTGAACATAATTATTTGAAGGTTGACTTTTTTTGTATTAAAAACACTTATTTTATTGGTCGGATGAAATATGCTAATTTTTTTAGATAGGAATTTTGGGTTCCTATCTAATGCAAATTTTTTGAGAAGGACCTGTATTTCTTAAACAATTTCCTACAGTTTTCCGTTCTCGCCTTTGGGATATGAACTGCACTGGCGACGTTCCCCATGTTGATGCATAAGGCTAACATTCCAAATTGTGCAGCATAACTGGATGACATAGTTGTCTTAGAATGTAATCTTGTAAATGTGTTGTTTATTCCTGTTTGTCTACTTTGTTTCCGCTCTACTAGAATGAGAAGCGTCAATTGATGTTAATCAGAGCTTATCACGGTCTCCCTCTTCTGATTGGCTCTCGTGTGCTCCCATACAAAAGCCAACCAGGTTTGGAATGCTGTGGAGACGTGAGGCTGGGTTTCTTTTGGGTCCCTTTCTCCTGTTCCAAACCTTTGTTAAAGTTTCTTTGTGTTTGTGTATGGTATTTTAGTTTTGTGTGAGACAAAGGAGATTTGTTGCACTGATTGTTAATTGGAAATTCATTTTATCCCTGAGTTTGTTTCTTTCTTTATTGATTATTGACATTTAAGGAAACTGTAGGGAGGTGGGCTCCATTTTATTTAGTTGTCTTTTTCTTTTGTTTATAGTTAGAGAGGGAGTTATGTTTAGTACTGCGTCTTTATTTAAGGTTATTTAGTTAACTTAAACAGGTAGATTACTATGTTCCTTAAAACTTTGTTGATTTGGAAAATTTTGGTGCTTATTGAAAAGTGCTGGGACAGGATCTCTGTAACATTAATTTGATTAATTTATTTCGTTTCCTTAGCTTTTATTTTAAAACTGTTCCTTCTCTACCCTAGATAGGGGAGGATGTAACAGTGACAACAGAAATGGTGTTCCACATAAACACTCCTACATGATAACGGCATCTTCAGAATTCCTCTGAAAGCTCTGCAGCTTTCTCCATCTAATTCTTTTGTATGCCAGTCATACAAATGTCCTCTCCCCTCTTACCATATTTGAGATTATTCTGCAAAACTATGCAGATATTCCTCCCCAATCAGCACATAAATGTGTAAAAGTGCAGATTCTGCAATGGACTACTCATCACTTATGCATGAGAAGGAAACAAGCTCATAGCGTCCGTCCGTCCAGTGGACACTTTTGCTGTACACCCTGTGGATATAGACAGCCTATACAGGAACAGATTTAGTAAGAAGCCTTTGTAATAAATACCATCTGTAGTCTCGACCTGAAGGCTAACTTATGCCATAGGATGGAGTATTAAATATGTCTGCTAATTCTGTTTCTAATGAAGTTTTTTTTTTTGGTCTTTCTTGGAAGTATGGTGAAATCTCCTGAGAATTGCTGATGAAGGCACATATTTTGAGAGCTTTACAAGAAATCTTAGTTGATACATTGAGCACTCAAATAGAAACCAGAAAGTACAAGAATGTTTTACAAAATGTGGCAGACATGCTATCCTCTGTCCTGCATCAATGATTCATGAGGACGCAGAGGAGCGATCTTAAACAGCAGAATGTAAGGCATGTTATCGTAGATTCATCTACCATCCAATACTTTTGTTGGTATTTACTCCTACATAAGAGTGTTTCTTTGACGTCTATTTTGATTCTGTTGCACCATATGCATTATTTAGTCTTGATGAAATCCCATCAAATGCACACTGTTCAATCAGAATTGATATAGTGGAGGCTTGCAGGTCAAGACACATGAATTTGCTTTGTTTTCAATGTTTAAAGTTTGATCCACATTTCTGTCAGATAGTTTGAATGTAGTTGGTGTGAAACAGACTGGATCACTCATTTCAGATGCACAGCACCTAAGTTTCATGCATGGACTTCTGATATCTGTAGCTTCAGGCACATGTTAGCTGTAGCGCTGCATAACTAAAGATTATGGAAATCCAGAGCAAGACTCTGAAACCTTTACAGCGTTTATGCTAAGCAGCTCATGACTTGACATTGAAGCCACTTCAAAGACTTTGATAGCATCACAGCAGCTCATTTGGGATTTCTGAAGAGCCTGAGACTGGAACATATAATCTGTCCATCCAACATTTTTGTTGCCTTCCATATGATGGATCTGTCTACATCACATCTAAGTTCTAGGCCTACATCACTGTAAAACATACAAATTATTTAATTATAGCAGAATTCCTTTTTTCCATTCTGATTCACAAGCACTTGATTCCAGGTTTGATTAAATTCTGATTCATTTGTGTATATTTCAGTTATAACTTCCATTTTTCGTTCATATGAAAGATATTCTTTCTCAGCTAAAATTGGGCAGTAGGGCTTGGCAATGCATTGAATATTAGGAATGTTATCGTGATGTCTTGCTGACAGTATAAAATTAGGGCAAATAGTGAATATCATGATTATTTTAAAAGTTAATCTTATGTGCGATCTGTGAAAACTGTCAAATTTTTTTTTGCACGTTTTTGCAGCGTTGTAGTCAATCGCAGACATTTCTGTCAGGACCACTATCGTCAAATACGATGGACAGTTAGTTAGCATACAGTTTGGATTGTCAGTATGGTTCCGTTCTGGGCGAGAACTCCCTGCGCATCCATGCAGCCTAGCATGTATAAGAGCAGCAATAACCCCCCCTTAGGGTAAACAGAACCAACATGAATGTATGCAGATATCATTAATTCAAGATTTTAAAATGCAACATAATTCAAGAATTGATTCTGATTCGAGGGGAATAAGAATGCCAAATACTGACTGGAGAGAGGAGGAGCTGGGGATGGAGGAGGGTAATTAACTCCTGAGAAATGCGATAGCTGTTGATAGTACTGAAGGAGCTTATATATGTATTTATTGGCGTCGTATTCCTACTGTTAGACGTGGATCAGCTGATGCGAGCTTGACTACCGTGAACTGCCAGTACTGACGCTACGCTTGATGTCTGTTTACCGCATGAATGCAATGGCCAATCAGACGTGTTTTAGTTAGTGAGAATTCTTTCAATACCCGCTCTTTATGTTATGAGACAGCGCTTTTTATCAGGACAAACTTTTAAGGACTTATTTATGGATCCAGAATTTTGTTTTACAATTTTTAGCACAAGCACATTACATTTAAATAATCTTTTATAGAATTGTATTCATTTTGATTTTTTTTTTTTTTGTCAAAGTTTGGTTTCATTATGTTGTACTTACGATATTACGTTTTTAAATGTTTAATCTGCCATGTAATAGCTGGTGATGCTGATATGGCAATAAACTCAAATACTACTACTAACTTTGATGGGTTAAATGCAGAGGACATATTCTGAGTATGGGTTACCATACTTGGCCTTCCCGTCATGTCACTGTCAGTTTTTGTGGTGTTATTAATGCCAGTGGAAGTTTGGAACTCTTCAGCAATGGAATCAGCAGAGTGTTGCTGACACTCTTGACAAACCTGTGACTCTGACCCTGCTCTGTGACTTTATAGAGCCAGTGGCAAAATATTGACGTATACATTTTTTTCCCCTGCCCTATTGAATAGAGATTCAAACTTTTTTTAAATGAATCAGCACATGAGAGCCTTTTGTTTTGGGAAGAACACCAAAAGCCGCTCACTCTTCAGGCACATTGTGACCAAACCTGTCTTGTCTTAACCGTGTGACACTCCACTTAGCCAAATCCCCATTGATTCAGGACGCTGTGCTTTAGGGGGGTGGGTGCACCAGAACGAGCATAAGTAATGAGATCGCTCAGTGTGATTTGCCCAGTCAATGGAGTGTTATTCTCTAAGGAGTGTTTAACCCCATTCACATCGATCAACATTCACAGGTCATTACTTATTCTATATGTTACGCAAAAAAAAAAAGCCCTGGGATAGATTTCGATGAGTCATGTGGCTTATTTTTGTTATTTATTTGTTTGCAGTATGTCTGTATTGCCCCGTGAGAGCTTAGGCTCAGAATAGAGACCGTCTAACAGACTGAACTTTAATTAATACAGGATAGCAGTGATGTCAAGTCAAGTCAAGTCAAGTCAAATATATTTATATAGCGCTTTTCACAATACAGATTGTATCAAAGCTGCTTCACAGTATCAATCAAAACAACTTAATGTTTGTTTATTACTGGAAAAAAGACATCCAAGTTTGGTAGAGCTGATCAATGGTATGATTGGTTAATTAATTTGAATATCCCCAACTGAGCAAGCCTAAGGCAACAGTGGCAAGGAACCGAAAAACTCCATCCAGTGACCTAATGGTGTCCTAACACCCCATCAGATGACCCAATGGAGAAAAAAAAACCTTGGGAGAACCCAGGCTCAGTCGGGGGCCAGTTCTCCTCTGGCGTTTATGAACTAGAGGCCGAATTTACAGTAACTGTAAGATAAAAAATTTATATGAATGCCTGGCTAAATAGATGCGTCTTCAGTCTAGTTTTAAACTGGGAGAGCGAGTCTGAGCAACGAACAATATCAGGAAGGCTATTCCAGAGCTTCGGAGCTAAATGTGAAAATGCTCTGCCTCCTTTGGTGGATCTGGATATCCTAGGAATGACCAGAAACCTCGAATCTAGTGATCTTAAAGAGCGCGATGGATTGTAAGGCGATAGAAGATCCGTTAAATAGACTGGAGCTAAACCATTTAGAGCTTTATAGGTCAAAAGCAATACCTTGTAATTAATACGGAACTTTATAGGTAACCAATGAAGTGATGATAAAATCGGTGTTATATGATCATATTTTCTTGATCTAGTAAGAACTCTAGCGGCTGCATTTTGGACTAACTGTAGCTTGTTTATTGAAGATGCAGGACAACCAGCTAATAAAGCATTACAGTAATCTAGTCTCGAGGTCATGAATGCATGAACTAACTTTTCTGCATCAGAGACTGATAGCATATTACGTAGCTTAGCAATGTTTCTAAGGTGGAAAAAGGCTGTTTTTGTAACATATGAAATATGCTTTTCAAAAGACAGGTTGCAGTCTAATGTAACACCCAGGTCTTTTACTGTAGCGGATAGAGTAAAAGGGCATCCTACTGTGTTAAAGTCGTGCTGTGAAAGGTTTTGTGGATGGTTTTTAGAACCGATAAGTATTACCTCTGTCTTGTCTGGATTTAATAAAAGAAAATTATGCGTCATCCAATCTTTTATATCTTTAACACAATCTGTCAATTTGGATAATTTAGCGTATTCATCTGGCCGTGAGGAAATATATATTTGAGTGTCATCAGCATAACAATGGAAACTAATTCCATGTTTCCTTAGAATATTACCAAGTGGCAGCATATATATTGAGAATAATAAAGGGCCTAACACAGATCCCTGCGGCACTCCATAGTTTGCCGAAGTTATAATCGATTTTTCTCCATTTAAGTAGACGAAATGGTAGCGGTCAGATAAGTATGACCTGAACCAGCTTAATGCTTGTCCTTGAACACCAGTGTAATTTTGTAGTCGATCTAAGAGTATTGTGTGATCTATAGTATCGAACGCAGCACTAAGATCAAGTAAAACTAGTACTGAGATACAGCCTTGGTCCGAAGCTAAAAGTAAATCATTTGTGATTCTAACAAGCGCAGTTTCAGTGCTATGATGTGGCCTGAATCCAGACTGAAACTTTTCATAGATGTCGTTTTCTTGCAAGAAAGAGCCGAGTTGAGCGGACACAACTTTTTCTAATATTTTTGACATAAATGGAAGATTCGAAATGGGTCTGTAATTTGCTAGGTTATTTGGATCTAATTGTGGTTTCTTAATAAGAGGTTTTATAACTGCCAGCTTGAACGTTCTTGGAACATGACCTAAAGATAAAGATGAGTTAATAATATTGAGAAGAGGCTCTTCCACTACAGGTAACACTTCTTTCAGTAGTTCAGTTGGTATAGGATCTAATAAACATGTTGTTGTTTTAGATGAAGTGATAAGTTTATTTAACTCTTTTTGTTCTATGGTTGTAAAGCATTGTAATTGTTCTTGCGGGGTGATAATTGCGGCCGAATTATAAGGCGCGAGCAAAGATCGAACGTTTACGATTTTGATTCTGATGCTTTCAATTTTCTCGGTGAAGAAGTTCATGAAATCATTACTACTAAACTGTAACGAGGTATTTTGTTCAGACGACGTCTGTTTATTTGTTAGTCTAGCCACGGTATTAAATAAAAATCTTGGATTATTTCGGTTGTTTTCTATTAATTTGCTGAGGTGCTCAGCCCTGGCCGTTTTAAGTGCCTTTTTATAAAGTGACATACTGTCTTTCCACTCGATTCTAAAGACCTCTAAATTAGTTTTTTTCCATTTACGCTCTAAATTACGGATTTCTCTCTTTAAAACATACGTAGTATTATTGTACCATGGTGCTATACTTTTTTCTCTGACCTTTTTTAATCTAATGGGTGCAACAATATCCAATGTTCTAGAGAGAATGGTGCTCATAGTGCTAGTTAGTTCGTCTAATTCATCTGTTTGTTTGGGTTCAGACAGCAGCTGAGACAGATCAGATAAGCTATTTGAGAAATGATCTATGGTGGATGGACGAATTGTTCTACCTGGTCGGTAACGTGGCGCAGCATGACATATTACAGCAGTGCGTAATATGCAAGTTACCAAGTAGTGGTCAGTGACATCATCACTTTGTGGAACAATATCTATATCGGTTGGATTGGTTCCATATGATATAATTAAATCGAGTGTATGATTAAGACGATGAGTTGGTCCGGTGACGTTTTGCTTGACCCCGAAGGAGTTTAATAAATCTGTAAACGCAGCCCCTAACGCATCATTTAAATTATCTACGTGTATGTTAAAATCTCCAACAATTAATGCTTTATCGACGTTGACCAAAAGATCTGATAGAAAGTCAGCAAACTCTTTTAGGAAATTGGCGTAAGGCCCTGGAGGTCTATATACGGTAGCCAATGCTAGAGATAATAGGGATTTTTTTCTTACATCTAAGAGCGTAACATTTAGCACAAGTACTTCAAACGAATTAAACCTATGACGAGTTTTCTTAGTAACATTCAGGATATCTCTGTAGATTGTTGCAACACCGCCGCCACGACCGATCAGACGGGGCTCATGCTTATAACAGTATCCTGGCGGAGTAGACTCATTTAGACCGAAATAATCATTTGGTTTAAGCCAGGTTTCAGTAAGGCACAGAACATCGAAATTATTATCTGTGACCATTTCATTTACAATAACCGCCTTAGGTGTGAGCGATCTAATGTTTAGAAGACCTAGCTTTAGAAATTGTTTTTGTTCACTAATAGCGAGATTTTTTGTTTTAATAACAATTAGATTTTTTCTAGATCCTGCAGTAGATTTATTATTTGATCTTAGTAAACGAGGAATAGACACAGTTTCTATGCAATGTTCTACACTAGTATTAATATCAATTAAATTGGTGCAGTAGAGACTGTGATTTGGATTTTTGGTTACTAGTCAAATGGTATTTAACATCTTGGAGATGTTATCCGACAGAAGATCTGCCCCGATTCTACTTGGGTGTAAGCCATCAGCGCGGAAGAGCCTTGGTCGCTCCCAAAACAGATTCCAATTATTTACAAAAATCAATTTCTGCTCATTGCACCATGACAATAACCATTCATTTAGAGCGAATAATCTACTGAACTTTTCATGCCCTCGTCGGTACGTAGGAAGCGGTCCAGACACAATAATCAATGTTTCAGGCGATGTGCTGCGTACCGTATCGATAAGGCTCCTGAAGTCTTTCTTCAGAACCTCCGTCTGTCGCAGCCTAGTGTCGTTAGCTCCCGCATGCAGCACAACAGCTCCGACGCGCTCGTCACCGTTCAAGATCTCAGTTACCCGCGCAGTGATATCGAGAACACGAGCACCAGGAAAGCAGTGACTGTGCACCTTACTTTTACCTAACGTAGCATGGACGTGTCGGACGGTGGAATCGCCGATGATCACAGCATCGCGTTCCGTTTCGCGAAGAGGGGAGAAGCGGTTCTGAGTGGAGATCTCGAAAACCGGGAGGGGCGAAAAGATTCTTGTCCTGGCTCGCGGCTTCCGCGGAACCACCCAGGCTTCGTGGTGGTGTGTTGGAGCCGGAGTGAATGAAATCATGGCTGATCGTGACCTGGACGCTCGGGACCAATGCTGAGAAACGCACGGAGTAGACGAGGTCAGCGTCAGCGGGTTACTAACGTTAATCACTGATCCGTGTGCATCAGCGCGTGATGTTTCAAGAGCTAAACGCCGGTCTCTCAGCTCAGCTTGTCTCTCTAGAAGGTCAAGGATCTGCTTTTCTACAGCTTCTAATTCAGACTGCACCGCAAGCAATTCAGATTTGTTCTCATCTGCACCAAAAGGTAGATAACATACACCTGATATATTCGCCATTTTAACAGATGGACAGTAAGTTAGCAATGATGCAACCAGTGATGCTATTAATATTTATACTAATTTATGACTCAAGTCTTGGGTATAACCGTCTTTTTAGTGGTATGGGTGTAATATAGACGCAGGATAGACGGGAAAACAAACAAACTCACAGCAGGCAACGAGGCTGACAAAAGCAGTCGATCGCAGGGCGAGCAGCAGTGAAGCGGTGTCTCGCTCTACGACCAACAACCAATGTTCAAACCGTATTTGCGCAAACAAACAAACGCAAACAAACAAACTCACAGCGGGTAACGAGGCTGACAAAAGCAGTCGATCGCAGGGCGAGCAGCAGTGAAGCGGTGTCTCGCTCTACGACCAACAACCAATGTTCAAACCGTATTTGCGCAAACAAACAAACGCAAACAAACAAACTCACAGCGGGTAACGAGGCTGACAAAAGCAGTCGATCGCAGGGCGAGCAGCAGTGAAGCGGTGTCTCGCTCTACGACCAACAACCAATGTTCAAACCGTATTTGCGCAAACAAACAAACTCACAGCGGGTAACGAGGCTGACAAAAGCAGTCGATCGCAGGGCAATAGTCAAAGCGAGAAGCGGAGAGGAACGAGAGTAAGGAAACACCTCGGTGTTTACAAAAGTGCTTAGTATGTCGACCCACCATAGGCCACAGCTGCGGGACCATTGATTGATATGTCCTCGGGTCACATCTTGCCTTAGAGCCCACAATCACTTCCCATCTCTCAGCATAACTATTATCGGAGATGTCTCTTGTATGGTTGAATGCATCTGATCCTATAAACCTCACTGCTTCCCTCTTCTGCTTTTTCTGCAAGTTTTATTGACACTTCTACAATGGTAATTACATAGTATTCTTTGAAGTACCTTACGTTATCATTTAAATACCATGGTACATGATTATGATCAAACAGTAACATGGTATATAGCCAAAGTATGCCCTTTTTTTGCATTTATATAAAAAAATATAAAACCAAGAGGCATTTATTTTTAAAGAAAAATGGCAACAGTACACTTAAGTCAAAACAGTTAACAAAAATAAGTTTACATGTTTTTGTTTTTATTTTTATTTTTAGAATGACTAATATTTAAGAACCAAAAAGTGTAATCTTTGACATTTGTATCTGTTGTTTTACAAAGTATTCGTATTGATGTGGTGAACTCTGACTGTACACCTGTTCTTGAGGAGAACTGACTTCATACATAATTAAGTCATTGCAAAAATGTCTCTTCTGAGAAAAGTTCAAGCACTTATTTTCAGATGCCATTGGTTTGATTTTTTTGCTTCTAGTGCTATGAGATTCAAACACACAGTGTCCAAAATTGTGCAGATAATTTTCTGGGGCCACTCTGTGTGCAATCAACTAGCATTGTATCACCACGCTAACTTTTTGTTTTCCTTGATTTTTTACTCTGAGCAGCAGTTATGACTAAGCAAATATGAACCTCTGCTTCTTACAAATAAATAATTTCTTAGTGAAGTCATTGCACAGTTTTTGTGTAAACGCACAAGTATAATTTGAGCAAATAAATGGCCCACATATCACAGTCTAGTCATTCATGACCTATGAGAGGTTAGAATGTGTATTTGTTTATCTAGTTAACTTTGCTATTGCAGATTATCAACCAGATTTGCAGTTTAGTAGGAATGCTCGGAACTCCACTGAGCCCTCTCTAATGGGTCACATGATCGTGGCCTCCGTGGGGAACGACGAGGCGACATCTGCTTCCTGATCTGCACATTCGTGCCGCAACACGCCCCGGCTAAACACGTCAACGCTTGGAGCATAAAACCGAAACACCATGCATCAGTTCAACACACCCAACTGCTTGTTTAGAAAATACTGAGCTAGTTTAAGAGACTGTCACTCGATTCAACTCAAGTGACTTCCTGCGCAGTGCTTCACTGACAATAGGACCTTCAAATCCACTTTATTGTGAAATCTTAAAACTTATTGTTTGCTTCGTGGACAGGCCAAAGACTAAGACTGGCAAACGCATGGAATGTGTCTTAAATGTACTCTAGTTGAGAGCTGTGGGCCTGTCCTGCGGTGAATAGCTCTTTGTTTAGCCGCAGAACCCACGTAAACGGGGTGGCTGCTGATTGTAGCTGCCATTCAATGCTTTACAATGGAGTTGGGTGAGATGCTTGAGCGAGAGAGGGTGGGGAATGGGAATGAGTGGGATTAAAAGCCCCATTGGCAGGTTGTACTGTTGTGCCACCTGGTGGAGAGGCAACAAGTTTAAGTCAAATGTTTTAATGGTCATCTGTACCTTTGGTTCAGATGGTGCAGGTGATCCGCTGCTGGGAGTACGCTGCTGTGAACGGCCTCAGTGGGTTTGTGGGGCAGCGAGTGTTTGTAACCTGATTCCCCGTCGGTCAAAGCTGTTAGCGCAATCGATTAGTTTTCATCTCTCTTTTCCCAGCGCTGTTGTAGTAGCCCAACAGTCTGTGGTGTCAGTGGTGTGTTGAGTTTCACTGAGTGATATCCATCTGACCACTATGTTTCTCTGTGTGGATCTCTGTATAAAGCCTCAGATAACATTTTGTTATTTGTTAACTCTACAAATGAATAAGTAAGCAAGTAGTCATTTAGATTATGCAAAATTTTAGGGACCTCCCCTTGGAGCAAAGTAGGGACGCACCGTTATGAAAAGTTGGCTGATATATCAATGTTGAAAACAGTTGTGCTGCTTAATGTTTGTGGAAACCATGATTTTACAGGATTCTTTGATCAATAGAAAGTTCAAAAGAACAGCATTTATTTGAAATGGAAATATTTTGCATATACAAGGCAAGTTTATTTAAATATAGCACATTTCATACACAATGGTAATTCAAAGTGCTTTACATAGAAAATGAGTTAAAATAATCACAACATATACGCTAAGTTCGATGCATTTACAAGTATTAATTTCTCACAAAAAAAAATCTTACACTCCCCAAACTTTTGAGCGGTGGTATACATAAACACATTTGTTGTATTTCCGGTAGCTGAATGACGGTTATTACGATGTTGACAGACTTTTAATTTTAGGGTGGACTATCCTTTTAAGTGCCTCTGGTCAGGAATGACTGCTGTATATCAGTATCCTGAATTATCTGTGGTCCTTAACTATTATTTAATGGGTCATTCATATCATGTGTTATTCAGTTGTGTTATCTTCTGTGTGCAGGGTTTGAGAAATTACTGACCTATCCCTCAGGGTTACCACAGCTCTACTGAAGGCCTTAATTTTTTTTGTCCTTACAGCGCCGGCATTGCTGTTGGTTTCTACGGGAACGGAGAGACCTGTGACGGCGTGAATCGACTGACTTACTCCCTCCGCCATGCCAACCGCACCGTGTCAGGAATACACAGACTGGTGAGGCACTGATGCACACTGGGTTATGTTTAAATGGTTCTCCATCCCCCAAAAACACACCAGAGCTTGACATTCTCACTGACTTACCTAGTTGTTACACTGATCCTTAGCATCTCCAAGAGCGTATAAAGCAAATGTGTGTTTCTGTAGGTGTCAGAAAGTACATCAGCTCAGAACCAGACTGTGGATGAGAATCTTCGGCTACTAAAGGACCAGTATGCAAAGCATACAGACTACCTGTCCATCATAAAGAAACTCCAGGCTCAGCGGGGTGAGCTGGTCCGTTTGATGACTGACATTCCCTTTTGGAACAATCTCAGCATCTCCCTGGAGGATCTGGCAACCCAGATTGAACTATATGACTGGTACAGGTACGTACATTCATATCTGTCACAGAAAGAGATCAGTGAAAGAAATCTGTAGGGATGTCAAGCTTTCTGGTACTTCAGCACCAGAAAGAGTCGATACTAAAACAATAAAAAAAATACAGATTTCAGTACCCAGATGCAAGTATTTATACATTCATGTCAAATGACCATAAACCGGCATCAGAGAATTGTAAAAATATGAGTGGGGTGTTGGGGGTGAAATTATCTCAAATATTAACTTTAAATATGGGATTCCTTATATTGGTAACTGAAATGTTGGTGTTGACACATTATGAAGTGTACTTTGTTTGTGTAAAACCTTTTTAGCATCCCCCAAAAAAATTGGGAGAAAAAAAAACGCTCAAAGGATTTCTTTGTGTCACAAAGGTTGTGAACAGTGCATTCTCAGAGAGAATAGAAATTAGTATTCTGTTCACTTGTCGTCTCTTTCCACCTCCCGTCAACCATTTACATTTCTCAGTGAAAGAAATTGCCGTGGGGGTCTGTTAGTTTACCTAAAAAAGTCAAAGAAGTTTCATTCCATGCTTCCAAAACAGGATAAGCCTATAAAACTAAACATGTTTGGTATGGATTCCCAAAATGTTCATTTTCTAAACAGGTTTTTTTTTTACAAATGTTGCCACCTTTACGTGATGGAAAGTTTGCACAAGTAAGCTTCAAAAAATTAGGGCATGTGCATTTAAATAGATTTGTTATGAAACTTAAAAAATGTTTAGGTATGTAGTATATACTACTGTTCAAAAGTTTGGGGTCCATCAACAATGCTGCATTTATTTGATAAAAAAAAAATACAGTAAACAGTTAATATTACCTTTTTTTGGATTGTTTGATGAAAGTTCAGAAAGAACAACATTTTATTTGAAATAGAAATCTATTGTAACATTATAAATGATAAATGTAATGCATCCTTGCGGAATAAAGGATGTGGTAGTGTATTACTTAAATGTACAATAGACAACTGATCTGTTAGTGTTAGTGACATTAATGCTGTAGAATTTGCTGCGGTTGAAATGTATTATGTTAATGTGTTGTCCTCATTAGGTGGCTGGGCTACCTGGGTCTGCTGCTGTTTGATGTGCTTATTTGCCTTCTGGTGCTCTTCGGTCTCATACGCAACTCCAAAGGAACTCTGATTGGGTAAGAAGGTTCTTATAGATGCGTCTTTGAGTCATGTGTGGTGGACGAGGGAAAATAGAGCTTCAGTGCTTTTAGAATTTGGAATGAATTAATTATGATTGAAGCAAAAAGTATCCATGTAAACGTAGCTATTGGCACTGACATACAGTAGTCAACATTTGAAGTGGGTCAAAAAAGTTCATCAACATTTGAAGTGTATCATAAAAGTTCATCAAAGTTGTCCTAAGACGAGAACGGGTATTGTTCAAAATGCATGTATAACTTTGATGAAAGGTTTTGATCCACTTCAAATGTTCATTACTGTATTTTAAGATATGTCACTGCAAGTTGCTTTCAGTTAAAACGGCTCAAATATGCATTTTAGTCTGGGACTAGCTTAAGCCTTGTCTGTGAAACCGGGGGACTGAATCGTTTGTCGTAGTGCTTCATGGGAGTGGGCGGGGACAGATTTAGGTGCAGATTTCTTTAGTTTCTCACAAGGATTTCTTCTCTTGAACACAATATTTAAAAAATAAGTAATGATGCGGGCTGATGGCTTTAACCAAAGCACATACCATCAATTAACTGTAGCTCACAGTAGGTCTGTCTTTAAAAGGTTTATAAGTTATCGTTAAAAATTCATTTCTCTATGGAGGTAATTAATGGGATTTTTAAATTTGGGACCTGGCTGTTGCACACTATACTAAAAGAATAAATATATATATATAGTTACCTTATGTTGCTCTTCTACCTTTTGAAACGGCCTTCGTGTCAGGAGCTTGCTGTTTATAGATGTTTAGGCTGCAAACCAGGTTTTGAAACATGTATGTTAGAGAGTCCATCTCTGGCTGGATGGTCACTTTCTGTTGTATGTTTGTTTCTTGTGGGTACACCGGAGTACCTCAGGTGCATGGTGTGGGAACAATCATGTTTTGTCATTTAGTAGATTGTGCAAAACAATTCCACTAGCCCCGCCAAAAAACACGGATAGAGCCGTCTCATTGGCCACTGATAACCCGCTGTTTCTTAAAGAAGGGAGCAGTGCATTGTTTCCCCGGGCTAGAGCTCACATTAAAGCCTGGCGTCACTATCCTGTAGCTGGCCTACCGATTTCCTCTGGCTTGTCTTGCCCATTATATGTTCAGACATTTAACATTTTGCATTACATTATATAGCAAAAAAGCCTGTTTGACTTGAGGCTGTGTCAGAAGGTAAATGTCAGGATATTGATTTGCTCAGTAATAAAAGTTGCTACTTGCTAAAATCGCGACATATTGAGGTTGCTATAGTTCACTCCTGACTTAAGGCAATTCATGATACCAAGATACCATCCTTTTGTTCGATTTGGCCTTAATTTAAACAAAACGATGGAGCTATAATGTTCATTAATGTACCTTTAATTAATCACAAAAAAAAAATCCATTTGATATGTTTTTTTTCTAGAAAACAACTTTAGAGTTTTATACCTCAAACTGTCATTTTTGTTCAGAATTTTTGTTTGAAATATGTGAACATCCATAAGATAAATATACTTATTTAAGATATCAAAGATATTAGTTTTTTAGAGAAGTATTTTAGTTAAGTATTAAATTATATTAATAAAATCAAATTATAATAATTAGTGTGTGCGTATATACTATTTATTATTTAATTTTATTAATATAATTGAATACTATTATAATACAGGTGTTTTGGTTGTTTTACACAAAGATGATACTCATAACAAGCTATATGGATGATGGCAATAAATGTGTCCTTAATCCCACTGCTGCCTCCATAATTTTACCACCATTAAATTCTAATTTATATTTGAAAGTAATGGAAATTGCTGTGGGATGAAGGGTTTTCCCCAGAAGAAATAACCCTTTGAAGGGTTTCCAACCATTTAAATGTTCATAACATGTATAAACTGTATATAATGATGGCTGAGATAATCATTATCTTTGTTCTCTCAGGGTGTGTTTTCTGGGTGTGTTGGCGCTGGTGATCAGCTGGGGCTCACTGGGTCTGGAACTGACTGTCTCCTCGGTGAGTGTCTCCATGGCAACACTACTCCACACAGAGGCAGGACAGTATTGTACTGATGCTTCCTCTTATGATCTTTCCTGCACAAGCTTGAATTATATCTGTTGAATTACCTAAAGCAGCCAGTAATATTATCTCTGATTAGCAGCCTGTTTAGCACAGTTATACCTTAATTACTGCTTTGAAGGGGAGATATCATGCCATTTTTTTTTTTGTAGATGTACTTGCACACAGAGTCCGAAATCCTCGTCCGGAATTTTTGCACGTTAAAAAATAAATGCGACCGCACGTTGTGTCAATCACGTTTACACACTGCCTCCGAAACTTTCGTCCGTCATAAAAAAATTCGGATCGGGTTCGATTTTCTGCGTTTTTTGCATCTGTAGCAAGCATTTTGAGAAGTGTTTTGACTGTTCAGAGCCACCGAATGACGAATACGAAAAAACGCATACACAAATTTCGGACTCAGTGTGCAAGGACCTTAACGCTCACAATGCAAAACTCCCTCCCCAGTCCACACCGGACATTAACTTCATAAAACAATTTCATGGTGCTGCTTTTACTAAATTCACATAAAAGGCAGTTACATATTAGGATTGTACAAACTTCAAAATCATCTAGTCAGTGGGATGCCTACTACTAGTTGGCAGATCGATTGTATGGAAGCCCCTGTATGATTGGGCTAGTTTCAGATTGACCTGACCCTGATTGCATGCATTTCTTGGGGGGAATTTAGATAAGATGTTTTCTTGCTGGTGCAAAATGCAATGAAACAGAAATCAGGGATCTCATAGGTGCAATTTTTATTTAATTTTTTTATTTTATTTGGACTTTTTAACTTGACATGCCATAATAAAAATACAACACTTATCAAACAGCTGAAGCACAGCAAGCTGCCAGGACGCTATTTAAATCACTGCCGCTAAAAGTAACTTAAATATATATACACTACCATTCAAAAGTTTGATGTCAGTAGAATTGTTTTTGAATGTTTTTGAAAAGTCTCTTATACTCACAATAGCTTTATTTATTTGCTCAAAAATGCAGTAAAATAAGTACTTTTTGATTCTATGATTCTAATATGACAATTTATTTCTCAAGAAACATTTCCTATTACATTGTAAAAAAATATATGATCAATAAGTTGACAACATAATTATGTTTTTACATTGCTTAAACTCATCAAAATAAGTTTTCACAAGTTATACAAGATTCAGTTAATTTTTTTAAGTTTTACTGTAATTGTCAGTTTAATGTAATTTAAGTTGAAATGACTTATCCAAGTTTAAGGTACTTACAAATTTAAGGCAGAAACTTTTATTTTTCTTTACAGTGTTTCAATGTTGAGAACAATTGCACTGCTTAATATTTTTGTGAAAACTGATAAAGAAAAGTCAGGAAACTTTAAAAGAACAGTATTTATTTGAAATAGATATCTGTCAGTTTTGATTAATTTAATGAATAAACTAAGTCGATTAATTGGTCCTGAAAAATATTTCTGAAATTCAGTGGAAAATAACATGTTATAAAGTGTAGAATATACTAATTTAATTGCTTTTCTCTCATTTTAGGGCTTCAGTGACTTCTGTGCGGCACCTGACATGTACATTACCAAGGTGTCAGAGCAGTACACGCTTATCAAGAAAGGTACGTTTTATTCCACTCCAGTTCTCTTTACCATTTTCTGTCTTTCACCTCCTGCTGATTTGTGAGTAAGACGCTTAATCTAGCAGGTGTTATTGTGAATCACTCGCGAGTCTGTCTGAATATAGACTGTCCTACACCTCCTGACGGAGGAGCGTGTTCTCTGAGGACTGAACAGTCACACAGGCTTCCATTTCCTGTTGGCTCAGAGAGGAAGCGTTCCATCTGACTTTCTCTTCCTCACTTTATCAGCATTACTCAACACAGCAGTTCCTCTTCGAAGTGACCTTATTATCCACAGGAGGCTGGATGCTCTCAGTAAATCAGTGGGAAGAGACAACTGTGTGGGTGTTTTATCCACCAGCCTGTGTTTGTTTTGCGGTCCAAGCCCTTTCTCTTTGGGTGGCCGGAGCGAGATCATACATTCTGGTCAAGCCTAATCGAGGCGGACTCAGGGCACGGCCCATTGGAAAATGGTCTTCCTGTGACTTATTCCCTGGAAAGGAAGCATTTTCACTGGCTTGAACATGTGTGAATCCTATTAAAGAGGACCTATTATGTTGCTTTACATTTTAACTTTCTTTAGTGTGTAATGTTACTGTTTGAGTATGAAAAAGGTCTGCAAAGTTACAAAGTCACTCCAAACTGTTTCTGTACTCCCTCAAACACCCCGATTGTAATCTTGAGTTTTCTTCTAGGAACGTACACATCACAATATTCCTCATTTAAACAATTCCCATCCACAATAGTGCAAGGCCTAGCTGAGATGCATTAGTAGTGTGTTGAAACTCAGTTATAGTAAGGGGCGTGACATTTCTGAAATACGCTCGAAGTAACTGACCAGTCACAACACACTGGTCCAGACAGCCAATCAGAGTACACTGCGCTTTTCAGAAGGAGGGGCTTCATCGAGACAGGAACTAAACGGAGCATTACTGTCAGACTGGGAAGGGAGGTGCTGCAACAATGTATTTTAAACATTCAAGCATGAACACCTATTCTAGTAGACCCAAAGACAAAAGCAAGACTTAATGAAAGTGGCATAATATGGCGCTTTTAAAAGGGTTTTGTTATGTTGGAGCTATTGTCATTAAGATACAGAGGTTATATTGGGGCTCAGTGAATGACTCCTAGCATTAGTGCTTCACAGTAAGCAGAAGTGTAATAATGAATGCATGTGGATCCCTGTACGCTTTAGTGTAGCATAAGCAGGTTCGATATGTCAACTTTGGCCTCTGTTATGATTAATCAATTTGTTAGTCGGCTGTGAAGAGAAGAGCTACAGCACAGAGAACTTCTGAAGAACAGAATACAGGAGAGAGATAAGAGGAGAGGTAGAGAAAACTGCAGAAGGATGGGGATGATAAACCGTGTGACTCTCAGCTTCACACACCCATGAAATTGTGTCTCTTCTGGGCTCTATTCTTATCTTTGTTCTTCCTATCTTCAGTCTTTCTCTCATTTGCTCTAAATAACTCCTTAAAGGGATAGTTCACCCAAAACTTAACACTGTTATTTATTCGCCCTGATATAATATTCAATTTGTAATATTTTTTGGGGGTCTGTGGAAATAAAAATAATAAGTTTGTGTTTTAGCCAGACTTTTTTGTCTAACCCAGTTCATATTGTCCATGTGCAGTCAAGCACCAAAAATTAACAAGTGCTCCATGTGACTTGTGCACTATATTCTAAAGGCCCGTTCACACCCAGGATGATTACTATAAAGAGAACGATAAATATATAGTTAAGGAATAGTGAATTCCACATCATAGCTATAATGATAATGACACAGAGGAACAATATCATTGGAGTCACTTTCAGGAACTATTTTATCCAGTTGATGAGCCAATCAGAATCCATCCTGCTGTAAACAAGCTCGCACATTTAAGGTGTGAGACCAGTACGCGCTTAGAATAAACAGAACGATATAGTCCACTGTGTATCGGATGCTAATATAGCTATCATTATGGTTATCTTTATATTTATCGTTGTTGAAGTGAACGGGCCTTAAGTCTTTTGAAGCAGTGTTGTTGTTGTTAATTAAAACTAAGACATCAGACTTTAGCTCACACCTTTGCACAAGTTACGTCCCTTTAGTCCAGATAAAGATTTGGAGCAATGATTCAGCCGGAAGCATTAATGGCTGTAGATGGAATTCACAGAGAAAAGTGATCAGTGAAGCTTTGAGTGTGTTCCCTCGGGCCATCATTGTCCTAGACTCACAATCATTCTTCTGCGTTTCCCCAGAATAGAACCCAGACTTCTCTGTACTTACAAACAGGACGCATGTCCCTGTGCCATCATGTGTCTGCCTTCTGTGAGGAAAGCCTCAATATGTATTCCAGCAAGTCTTCTGTGCTGTGGTGTTTAATGCAGTCTAGTTGTTTACAGACGTTTTAGACTTTACAGACTGTTATGCATTTATGCAGTAATTAAAATCTAGCAAACTTTTTTAATATTATTATCATTATAGTTATATAACACTATACTTTTTTATATTAGCCTGGCATTACAACAACAAAACAACTAGTAAACACTGCTGTGAGTTTGTAATGTCATGAAAACACAATATTGGGTTGTTTTTTTTTAGCTTGGGGAAAATCTTAAACATTTTGAAATGTAAATAAGGGTCCTTTTTAAAAAAAAATATTTACTCCAAAAAACTTTTCTTTTTCGCTGACAAACGTTGTCAAAATGATCCCAGTTTACACTGATCTGAAAAAGAAAAAAAACGATAAAACGCTATAGTCATGCCAGGCCATCAGTTGGCGAGGTCACTTTGTAAAGAAACACTACATATGTAAAGAAAACGCCTATAGACTGAACACATAATACGCATGAACACAACGTCACTGTTTTCACAAATTCAAATTTTTGCAGTTTACACAGAGACTATAACTATATTATTTTCAAAAACATTTTAAAAAAGTTTGCGTTTTCAGCCAAATGTAAATGAACGGCCAAAACCAATAAACAGTTTTCCGTTTTCGGTTTCAAAATTGCCCCTTAAACTGAATGCTTTTGCTACTTCAATATGTAAATCACTTATTAATAATTCACATTGTTGCTTACAAGGGTGTAACAAAGTTTATCCTCATCGCATGTGACGTTCACTCAATGTTGATTTCAAATCAGAAGATCAAAATAGTCCAAACATATCTCTACTTTTAATGGGGAAAGTGTTTAATTTAATGCAATAATTGTCTTCCATGATGTACACGGTTTAGTCATCTGAAAACGTCCCAAAAGAATCATCATTGAAAAAAAAGCAGTGAAACCCTTCATAAAGAAGATCTGGCGTGTTTCCTGTCTTGCATGAATCAGGATCTTTTACAGCCTGCAGTCATCGCAGAGTGAGTGGGATTTAAAGCTCAGCCTCCTCTCAGAACCATTTTGGAAGTCGCTCCATTGTCTTTGTTTCATAAAGGCATCACCAGTCAACCAATATTCCATCCAATTACTGGAGGTCATTCACACATGACATGTGAGACTATGGGGCCCTGACACACAGCATGAATACTATTACAGCCTATAAATCCAGCCATGAACTACACTATAAACCGCCGCTCACTTCAGCATTTTGTATACAGCCATCCATGGATAGAATTGAGAGGCCACTTTATTCCCCTCATTATTGCTATAATTATACCGTTTATATGCTATCAGGGAGGCCGGTTGTATGCGATGGGAGAATTTGCTTGCTCATAAGCAGGTTTTACAGACACCACTGCTGGCACTTTTCCCTGCGACTGTTGCCATGCGCTTATCCACGTGTGTAATGATAGTGATGAAAGCATCACTCCTCCTCAACAAACCCACTGCTCTGATGCATGCGTCTGTTTTTGATTCTCATTCACGCAACCTTCTGCAAGCTGCGTATGAAGATGGCCCAAGACTCCATCTGTGTTGGCGTGTGGAGGTTTATGAGAGGAGTGAATTAGTGTGAATTAGTATTTCCTGTGCAGAAATAGAAAAGATTTTTTTTTTAACCCTGCAGTTTACATCTTCACTGCACTCTTCATCTTTACAGTCAATTATCAATGTTTTCAACATTGATAATTAGAAATGTTTCTTGAGCAGCGAATCGACATACAGTTTCCATATTATGGGAATCAAACCTATGACCTTGGTGTTACTAGTGCCAAGTTGAACTGTTTGAGGTGCTAACCCTAGTGCTTCTTTTTAGGAGCTAGGTCTTCTTTCTTTCAGTCCTCCTAAAAATTGACACACTTCAAATGTGTGATTGTGATTTCTCTTCACCTTTGCTAAAAGTAGTTGCTGCATTAAGCTGTCTGCTGTCAGAAGCTTCGCTCCTTTTCTACCCTCCCAACACGTTACACTCTAGTGATATTATAAGTGTTAATGTAAACTGCTACCAAATATAACAACCATTACTGATACACATTTACTGACAAGCATATGCAGTTTTTAATGTCCAGTTGAGAGAATCTGAACTTGCAACCTGGGGCAAGAGTTATTCTTGAGCACCCCTAAGACTGAAAGCTATTTTTTAATGCTTTAAGCTACCAATTAGTGTTCTCAGCTTAATTTTAACATGTTTTAGCATCTCTAAATCTGTTCTACAGATTTTCCTCTAATATCTGTGCAAAAAAAAAATCTGGTCTAGTCTAGGATTAGTTATTGATTCTTTTGCATTGACTGGGAATTTGTCCTCTGCAGAAGAGAAATTATATGTTAGGCTTATCTTAGTTGTGTGAGGCAGTCGTGGACTGAATCTAAATTGGCTCGTGGTTGGAAATATAGCTATTCAAATACCTGACATGGCTGCTGTGGGCTCTCTGAGGTCAGCAAATGATAGTGTGTCAGTGTGAGTTCATCTTAGGGCGAATGTGAAACGGAAAGAAATGAGAAAAGGTTTTTAGCTTGTTTTAGGTTTGTAATGACTTGCAGTGCTTGTGGAATAAAGTCCAAATTGACAATTCTGAAGGATTATATTTTTTAACTTAAAATATATATTGTCAAAACTTCACCTCCCTCTTTCAGCAACATCTCTTGTCTTCTATGGTGACATGTTTACTGGCGCTAGGGTGGGACAACCTGTCACTCACATGAGATCGAGTCACTCCCAATCCTCCAAACAATTCCCCATTGACAAAATCAAGTCCCGGCCTGCATTTTTCTTGTTTGAAATGCCGTTTCAATTGGATATAGGACAAAAAAGGAAAGTAAAAAGTCTATCGCAACTTCCGTTTCATGTCGAGTTTTAATAAGAAGTTTGTAGAGGCAAGCAAATGGAAAAACACTGCCATGACTGGAACTTCATCTAGATGTTAAATGCTGATTTCTCCATAACTCTCTCTCTCTCTCTCTCTCTCTCTCTCTCTCTCTCTCTCTCTCTCTCTCTCTCTCTCTCTCTCTCTCTCTCTCTC
Organism: Gila orcuttii; assembly: GCA_026230005.1. Lineage (NCBI taxonomy): Eukaryota > Metazoa > Chordata > Actinopteri > Cypriniformes > Leuciscidae > Gila > Gila orcuttii. The sequence continues at coordinate 40,914,406 of JAPDVR010000003.1, read as the reverse complement.
TCTCTCTCTCTCTCTCTCCTCTCTCTCTCTCTCTCTCTCTCTCTCTCTCTCTCTCTCTCTCTCTCTCTCTCCTCTCTCTCTCTCTCTCTCTCTCTCAAAATTAAAAGGGCTACATTTTCAAACAGTGGGGGAAAAAAGATATGTATCAGGTCTGAGTAAAAACTGCTTATTTTACTGATCTTCATTACAGATATGATACAAAATGGAGAGAAAAACTCAGTTGCAGATGATAATTTTCCTTCGTGGAGGCTTTTTTATAAAAGTCCCCTTCCAAAACGCTTAGGTGATCTACAATGGAGAATATTACATTGTGTTTTTGTTATGTTTTTGTGTCAGAATTCAATTTGAATGTTTTGCCATTTTTATTGAATGTCCAAGGTTGGTGCCACTTTTTGCATTGCTGGAAAGAATTATTGAAGGGTTGGGTTTTGATTTTAACAAAATACTTTTTATTTATGGCTGTAGGTACTCTAAAGTGAACAAGGATTGCTGTACTGTTGCCAATTTTATACTTGGGCAAGCAAAACTAGCTATTTGGAAGACTTGCAGACTTGCTCTTGAAGGACGAATGGTTAAGGTTCTTAGTCTGTTTACAGCATTTGTTGAATCAAGAATAAGTGAAGAATAAATATTCTTCAAAACTATAGGAAATATGGTTGAATTTATGTACAAATTGTGTGTAAATAGTGATTTGTTTGTGTTTTGTGAAGGTGACTATCTTTTGTTTGGTGAATATCATTGAATAATTTTTGTATTACTGTTTTGTATAAGTATGTAATTTCTGATTGAGTAAAGAATTTTAAACCTCTCTCTCTCTCTCTCTCTCTCTCTCTCTCTCTCTCTCTCTCTCTCTCTCTCTCTCTCTCTCTCTCTCTCTCTCTCTCTCTCTCTCTCTCTCTCTCTCTCTCTCTCTCTCTCTCTCTCTCTCTCTCTCTCTCTCTCTCTCTCTCTCTCTCTCTCTCTCTCTCTCTCTCTCTCTCTCTCTCCACAGATATCCTGCAGTATTACCTCACATGTAACGTGGGTCAGGCCAACCCCTACCAACAGGTAGCCATAGATATTAAACTATAACACATTCCCAATGCCAAGCCTTTGGAAAAGTTAAATTTAATTACTTTTTTTTTTTTATATATATATTAAAGCAGCACTAAGTAAGATTTTTTACCTTAAAATATTGTTTCCAAAATCGTTTCAGTGGTTCATCAAGTTGTGACATGGTGAAATGCACTTATGCCACAGCTTTGCGGTCCTTTATCTGATATATCCACGCTATGTAAGATTGCCAGATCGGGTCGCGTTTCTGTAGTTCTAATGAGACATAAGAAAACTACTAATTTGACTTGCTTTACAACAAGCGTTACAATTGCTACAATTGCTCGTTTGTGATGTCGCAATACATCATACTTTCATAAAATCATGCATCATACTCTACCTTGTCTGTGGCTATTGTTGATTCCAAAGCCGGTGCTGGAGAAACAGAGAGCATGTGCATGCGCGTGCGACAGTAGGCTGCGGTAGGCTAAATTATTTAAGACAGCGGTAATGGACAATTCCGCTTCCAACCTGTAGGGCGACCACAGAGGAAAAGTTCATTGGTGCTGCTTTAAGTGTTATTTTAGTATTATATTCTGTTATTAGCTGTAACTTATTTTTATTTAACTTTTAGTAATTGGTCAAATTTTGTGTATTTTAGGTTTTTCATCTGATATTTATACTGTAATTGATTTCAGCTTGAATTCAGTTACTGAAAACGATTTTGAATAGTTTTTGTTAACAATACCATCACTGATGCTCTGGGAGAATTAACTTAGTCCTGTGCATGTAAGGTGAGATGTGAGAGATGTTGTTGTTTCTGTAAAGAGTTTGATTTCATTGCGTTAAGGAAGCTGCCTTCCTTAGATGGTAGTTGCCAGTGTAAACAATAGACAGCGAGGCTCCTCACTGGTCTTTGGAAGACAGCCAATCTTCTCCCTCCTCACACTCACACGCCCCCTGCTTCATTTGTCCCTGTACATTAGCATTCTCCTCGTTGCGAGAGCTCGATGGAAATGTGTGTTCCTTTGGCTTCCTGCCTCTCCCTTTAGTTAATGAAGTCCTTCTCCAAGTCTACATTTGACTAATGCATGTGCATAATTCGAACAAATCACAGCTCTTAACTGATCATGATTGATGGATTATGTCAGTGCCGCCTCCATTGTCTTGATATCACTTAATTTGAATGAAGGGTAATTCCCATATGGATATTGAGCGTTGTACTTTGTCAGCTGATGCCTCTAAATGGAGTTCCTCCAGTTCTCATGCAGCATACAGATGAACTCTGCCTGATTCACATCTGAGACGGTAAATAAGTGAAATGGATATTGGTTTTAGGCTTAAAATGTCATCCAGGAACATTTAAAGAACATTTAAAGAGAAATGTTGAAGATTCTGCAACCAATTTAATGCTTTATAGTTCAAACATCAGAGCTACTTTGCTATCTACGTCGGGTACCTTCTAAGGGGCTGTTCCCACAAGACATGTTCTTGTTTGAAAATAACTTTCTGGAATTTCCTTATCCTTAATGGATGTACACTACTATTTAAAAGTTTGGAGTCTGTATGATTGGCTTAATGTTTTTAAAAGAAGCCTCTTATACTCACCAAGGCTGCATTTATTTGATCAAAACAGTAAAAACAGCAATATTCTAGAATATTTTCTATTTTAATATATTTTAAAAATGAAATTTATTCCTGTGATAGCAAAGCTGAATTTTCTGATTTATTTTATTGAAACCATGATTCATTTTTCTTCTAGATTTGATTAATAGAAAGTTCAAAAGAATTGTTTTATTATTTTTTAAATAGCAAAGACATGTATAATGTTACAAACAATTTCTGTCACTATTGATCAATTTATTGTGTCATTGCTGAATAGATGTTATAATTTCTATTAAAGAAACCCACACTTTTTGAACTATGTATACAATGCTGCCTTAGAATTTGAGCAACACAAAGTGTATCTTCTAAGGCAGCATACTTGTGGAACAATGTTGGAACAGCGTTTGTGTTATATTGCTTTTCATAATTCCTGCCCAACTCCCTGCTAGCAGCACACTTTTCACTTTCGCTTCTCGCTTTTCAAATTTGCGATCACATGTACTCTGTGTATAGGCCTATAATTTGCGGGTATACGGGAGCCGCTATCAATATGGTATTGAAATCGCATTTGAACGCACTCTATGCTATAATGCGTACTCTGTGAATTGGAAGCAGCGGTACTGACCGCAAATTTTACAAGATAAGATATTTGTCAATGACCAAATCCTCTGCCACTGTTTTGTCAGTCTCGCTCTTGTCACGTGTAAATGAAATCTGACTACTGCTGCGAGACAGAGCAGAAACTTTCAGTTTATAGTTGTAGCGTCGTTTGTCTAACTGAAGTAAATGGTTTTTATTTCTATAAAAAAGCTAAACGACAGTGGGGGCGGTGCAATGGTGAGCAAGTAATGTAACGGCCGAACACTGTGTAACATCGACAACCACAGCAAGCCTACCTTAAGCTTGTCCTAGCTGCTGGCTTTTGTCTTCAGAGGTTAGTTTCTAGTAATCTTGCCCGCAAGTAACACTGTAACCAAAAGTCTCCTGTGTGCTCTGTAAAAAAGGTATTTTCACTGCTTCTTTCTCAGTGAATGTCAGCAAATTTTCCAGCCTATCATTGTAGAACTGTTGACAGACAAAGCTGACACAGTGGCCATTTGGCATCTCAAATATTCATGTTTTCAAGACCTCTGCTCTTGAAATATTCCATGACTCTTTAAAATGTCCTTAATGGCCGGGTGCAAGAGCCTGAACTGACTTTTGCTGCTGGGTGTAAATGCACTGTTGCATTATGCAAGCAGCTCTGACTCTAAGAGTGGAGTGTGCAGTGGTGAATGAGCTCTGTGGAAATACTTCTACACTGGGCAGGAAGTGGCAGCTGTGCAACCCAGTTTATATTACCTGTCTAGATCTTAACATAGTATTTTTTGTGTTTTTCACAAAATAACTACGATCAAACAATAACAACGACTGATTAATAATGTGATAGTTTCATTTAATTATGCTCAAGGATGTGGTGAAGTGGTTCAACTTTTGTAGCACTTTTAAATAAAAAAAAGAACATTTTCTTTTGAAAAATATTTTGAATCAGTATTTTTTAAAAATCACATTTGTATGCAGCAAATATGCATTTGACACTAAAATTAAAATTCATTTAAAATTACATTTTTAAAAATGACAGTAAAGAAATGTATAATTTTGCTAGATATTTCTATTTTAAATAAATGCTTTTCTTTTGAACTTTCTATTTATCAAAGAATCCTGTTTTCAACTTTTATAATAATTAGAAATATTTCTTGAGCATCAGATCATCATATTAGAATGATTTCTGAATGATCATGTGACACTGAAGACTGGAGTAATGATGCTGAAAATTTTATATATATATATATATATATATATATATATATATATATATATATATATATATATATATATATATATGAAAATTATAATTTTTGTTTTTTACTGTTAATTATAGTTCATTTTCAACCAATTTCTTTAGTTTCAATTTATTTTTATTCTTTTTTGTTGTATGTTTGAGTTTAACAAAAATACTTTAGATAATATTACTTTTAGTATATAAAAAATACTGATTCCTATAATTTCTTCTCCTCTGTGCTCTTGTTGTCCAAAAAACAACAAATGGAGTAAACTTAAAAATGCAGAATGTAAATGTTAATGAAAATTAAATTGATTTTTGAATCAAGTTTTTATGAAGAGTAAAAGCTTATCTATAAGATAACATTTGCACAGATCCTATAACTGATTTCTTTTGTCTTCTTGTAGAAGATGTCAGGAAGTCACAAAGCACTGGTGGAAATGCAGGACGACGTGTCAGAACTACTGCGCTCTGCAGTCCGAGAATACCCCAACACAAAGGTGAGCACTCGTATGTTGTGTGTGTGTGTTTCAGAGCATACATGCAGTATGTATGGCCCATTTCCCTCAATTCCTAATACACAAATGTCCCAAAGCTTACCACGGTCGTGTGTGTGTGTTCTCCCCCTGGGCCTCTGTCATTGTGCAGCATCTGTGTGTGTGTTCTGGCACAAAGTGATGGCTGACATTCAGTACATGTGAGAAAGCGTTGAGAGAAAATGCTGAATCAATGGAAATATTTCACCCTTAGAACCAGCTAAAATCTGTTTACCACTGCTGCTTTATACAACTTAGACCTCACACAATACTGAGCCTTTAAAAGAAAGAAAACAAGCCGCTCTTCTTTGACATCCTTCTATGTGAATGTTTTTGTGGTAGCACTTTACTATAAGGTTCGTTAGTTAACATTAGTTAACTACATTAGTTAACATGAACTAATAATGAACTACACTTATACAGCATTTATTAATCTTTGTTCATGTTAATTTCAACATTTACTAATACTTTATTAAAATCTTGTTAACATTAGTTCATGCTCTGTGAACTAACATGAACAAACAATGAATAGCTCTATTTCTATTAACTAACGTTAACAAAGATGAACAAATACAGTAACAAATGTATTGCTCATGGTTAGTTAATGTTAGTTAATGCATTAACTAATGAACCTTATTGTAAAGTGTTACCGTTTTTGTTTGTCATGTGTTTGCTGCCATCATGTGCTGAACTCATAAAAACTGAATAGAGCGTTAAAATTGTGAAATGTTTGAAATTGATTATGCTTCTTAATATATACACTACAGTTTAAAGGTTTGGGGTCAGTAAATGATTTTAAATGAATGTATACTTTATGCTTTTATTCAGCAAGGATACATTAAATTAATCAAGAGACATTTCTATATAAATCACTTTCTAGTCGTCAGTTCACAATTTCCACAAAAAGTTAATCAGCACAACTGTTTTCAACATTGATAATAAATGTTTCTTGAGCAGTAAATCATATTAGGATGATTTCTGAAGGATCATGTGACACTGAAGACTGGAGTAATGATGCTGAAAATTCAGCTTTGACATCACAGGAATAAATTACATTTTACAATTTATTCACATAGAAAAGTTATTTTGATATTTCAAAATATTGCTACTTTACCATATTTTGATTAACTAAATAAGCAAGCTTTTGAAGTATACCTAACATATCTATCTAGATTTTACATTTAGAGTAACCATGTTATTGTGCCTGTTTTTTAGGGAAACCTTGAGCAAATTCAAGGGGGTTTGAACACCACTGAGGTTGGACTCCACCAGCTCACTGCCCTTGTGGACTGCCGTAGTTTGCATATGGTGAGAAATAGTGTTCTGTTTTCACTTTGCACATCCGGTTCCACTCTGACTCAAAGTAGAGCACAGCTTTCCAAGAGTTTCACTGTAACCTCAACCTGTGGGCTTCTGTTGACATAAAAAAAACAAAGGCTTGCAATCCACTCACAAACAAACACTCGTACACACACGTGTTTCGATCTTCTATCTGCTTTAAACCTCACCAGCACTTACTGCTGCAGTTTGGAGCCTGTCCTCTTCTCCAAGATGGAAATGTCTGATAGGATTCAGCATGATTAGAGTTCCTCCTCATGGCTGGAAGACAGAGGCCTACTGTGTGGGTGGTCCTGAAAATGCATCTCCTTCCCATGAGAACAGAAAGAAACGGATAAAATATGGACTTTTGGAAATGTATTATACATTATTAATGGTGTTTTCATACTGCAAAAGCAATAACACCCTTCACAGTCGTCCAAGCCGTACATCTGGGCTGTATGTGGGAGAGTTTGTGTTGGAGATGCAGAACAGTGCCGGCAGTAATTACAAATGGAGCAATTTTGCTGTTAATAATGACGGTAATTTGGAGGACGGAGACGCTGCCATGATTCTCTGATAGCAGCATGTGTAGGACTGGTTGCAGTTCGGACAGCATTTATTATTAAAAATCCCTGTTTCTCTCTGCATGTGGTGCCATCTACTGCAGGAAGTTTTCAGCTAGAGTCTAGCACTGGATGTTATCATATCTTCTGTTTTTATTATTCACATACCCAGCAGAGATAAAAAAAAAATACATCAAAGTTGTCCTAAGAAAAGAACAGCTATTGTTCAAAATTCATGTGTAACTTTGATGAAAGGTTTTGATCCACTTCAAATGTTGACAGCTGTATATATCCCATTCTTTATCAACTACATGAAGAGAATTAAACATCACATTATATCAGAGTTTCCCAGACTGGGGTTCATGAAGGAACTGCGGGGGGTTCGTGCAGTTTAATGAAAAGCTGATAATTAAATCATATATTTAAAATAAATCCAAAGACAGGGTAATACATAATTAAATGACTTGCTGAGTGATAATTCAAATAATAATTAATTAGTTCGACAGGAGTTGATTAGATATGCAATGTGGTAATGCTGAGAAAGCGCTACTTAAAAGTGAATTGGTTTATGCAAATTCAGTGGTCAAATGCTGTGTCTGCGTGGCCTCTCAATTTTTCATGTAATTACAGGCACGTGACCAGTGGCTGGTCTGTGTGTGCAATTCAACAAAACTACAAGACTTTCTGAACGTATATAAGTGATAGGCCTTTTATAAAGGACAATGTAAAAGATGAAAAAAAAAAAAAGAATTAGGGAGGAGCAATAAATTATGAATGATTTACTGCCATTGTGTGCATACTTTTTTCTCAGCATCATGTCATTCAAAACCTATATGCTACTTTTATGGTTCCACCGATGAAAGAAAGTCAGTGATGGCAGTGAGTTAATGACCGCATGTTCAGCAGTGATTGTGTGTTTAATGTTTCTGTGCAGGATTATGTGCAGGCATTGACTGGAGTGTGTTATGATGGGCTGGAGGGTCTGATCTACCTGGTGCTTTTCTCATTCATCACAGCTCTCATGTTCACCTCTGTCATCTGCAGCGTGCCGCACACATGGCATGGCAAAAGGTGAGATCTTTATAAAACAAAATATATAAGTGATCCAAGTAATGTTTATAATTTAATATAATATACTGATATAATAACAATAATAATACTTTATTTATAGTCAATAATCAATTGGTGTGAATAAGTTGTGTAAATGTAAATAAGGCTTTAAATCAGTGATTTTAACCTTTTTGAATACCACAACAATATGCAAAGGGCCCATACATTTTCAAGTTGTTTGTGATTTACTACATAAATATTATGGAAAAGATTTTTACAAATATTTTTACAGTTTCTACCTGATTAAAATAAGAAATGTTTATTCAAAGAAATTTACAGAATTACCCATGGAGTAAGATTTATTAATTTACATGACTTTCCCATGTCTAGAAATCACATTTTTAAAATTAATCTACCTCAGATAGGGTTTTGTAGACTGTGGGAGCCCTGGTTCTTCAAAGAAAAAAGTTGTTGAGGGACTAAATTAAAATGTGTTTGTTTGTTTACAGTTGTTTTGTTTTAATGTTTGTTTTATCTCATTTTATTGTCTCATTTTAATTGAGAATAGGTTCTCAGAACATCAAAACCCTTTGTTTGGTGGAAAAGAAAACAACCAATAAGCAGTGCTGGGTAGTAACTGTAACTGTAATGTAATGTAATCTGGATTACACACTTAATTGAGTACTTAATTTTGGGAATCTGATTAATTATTTTCACAGACAAGTATTAAGCTTGTCCCATACTAAAATGCATGTTTGAGCTGTTTCAACTAAAAGCAACTACTGACATATCTTAAAATATTCTCTGAAGTTGGTGGTAATTTTTTTTTTAAGAGAGTAAAAAAATAATTTTATTTTTGTATATAAAAATATTTGGAAACCCTGATATGATGTAATATGTAATGCGCTCCATGTTGTTGATAACAAAGAAAGGAATATATATTTTCTTTCTCTTTGTATTTTTCTATCAATATAGTACAAGATTATCCTGTTACTAACCACAATTTTTGTCTGTAATTTGGAATCAATTTATTAATAATGTACCCAGCACTGCCAAAAGATATGAACTTTTGTGTAATGTGTCCAGAAGTGGTATTCCAGGGGAACAAACAACCGTTGGTCTCATAGTAACAAACAAGCCAAGCAAAAAGTGAAATTGAGGTGCCTGCCTACCTCAGTGTTATATCTACCTACCATTTTATAATGACAGTAATGCATCTGTTAGTGACCTTATGCTATACATTTCTGTATTCATATCACTAATACCACTGTTTTAAAGCATTAAATACGCATTATCTGGCTTGTATTCTGCTTTACCGTGAAAGGTGCAGTTTTGTTGTTGTCATAAAACGTACTGTTCTTTTCCCATGCATACTTTTGGTATGACACATTCATTCAGTGGAACATCCTAATTTTTGTAGTTAAATACACTCAAGAGGATTAAACCAAAGATAAAACAACAGTGGAAATGGTTAGTGGTATGTTTGTGCGTCCGTGGGCATTGTTGCGAAGACTATGGTCAGACACCTCATGTTCTCATCACACTCTTCGGTCAAGAGCAAAACGGAAACAGCTGCCTCGCTCCATCCCCCCTTGTTCCTTCCTTTTGAGCGCTTTGTGTGGGAATCGCTCACATCTTCCTCCCATAATTACATAAAATGTAATAATTCCCCGGCCTAGACCCATGCAGTTGCTCTGCCAGGACAGACTTGCATCAGGCAAACAGGATTACACTGGGAGAGATAGAAAAGACAAAGACGCCAGCTTAGGCACATTATGTAATTATCATCACACTCATAAGTGTACGTCTCATGATACACAGCTATTCACACTACCTCTTCATTATAGATAATTAGCAGTTTCTGAATATGAGTTTAGGCATGCAGTGCAGTGTCGAGGTAGAAACTGTACAGAGTGTTGGGAGAAGTCGCTGCATGCGTTTTTATATTCAAATATTCAAAAAAAACTTTTTGTTTGCATTAAAGGTGCACTTAAGACATTTTTTTACTGATTAAAAAAAGAATAGTCATTTTTTAATAATAAAAAAGCTTAAAATTATGTGCAGTCACATCAGTAGCCTAATAAAAACGATTTTATTAAAACTAGGGGTCCCACTTTATATTAAGTGGCTTTAAGTACTATGTACTTACATCGAAAAATAAGTACAATGTACAATAAGTACAATGTACAATTATGTTTATGTTGTATTGTAAAACACTTGTGCTGCTATTGAGGTGCGATACGGGTAAGGTTAGTGTCTGGTGTGGTGGTATGAGTAGGTTTAAGGGTAGGTTAAGGTGTAAGGGAAGGGTCAACAATGTAATTACAAATGTAATTACATGCAGGTTTTTTCAAAATATAAGTACAATGTAAATACATGCATGTACACAATACGTCCATTGTATCAAATTATTAGTGTCAATGTAAGTACATAGTACTTAAAGCCACTTAATATAAAGTGGGACCAAACTAGGGATGCACGATATTTCGGCCACCATATCGGTATCGGCCGATATATGTTCATTTTAAATGTTATCTTTATCGGCCCGATAAGAAAATTTGGTCGATTATATTAAAGCTGATAAATAATGGATTATTTCCTTCTGCTGAGACACTTCAGATGTGCACTGTTCACCATGATGTTATTGAAATCCTTGAAATATAATTGGAATCACTTTGAAAAGGAAAATGCAGTTAAGTGCAACATGTGCAGAGCAAGTCTGTCATATAAGCTTCATAACATTGTAATGAGAACATCATTATAATTGTGTGATTGGGACATAGTGAGACTTTTTTGTTTTTGTAATCAGGCTCTCAAAAACTATATAAAAATTTGGATTTAGATTTATCGGCCAATATGTCAATTATCGGCATTCAAATGTAAAGAATTATCGGTATCGGCCAAAATGTTCATATTGGTGCATCCCTAACTAAAACCATAATGGGTCCTCTTGGGGGCAGACATGTTGGTCACATGACCAATTGAATACTACCAAAGTCCCTTTAAGGGAAGTAATTTCTCTCGGCGGCCATCTTTGAAACTCAGTCATGGAAGAGCAACTCCTATCTCTTTGAATGGGGAAACATCAAATTCTCTAAAGCTGTTCACCAAGCTTACTATTAAATTTCAAATCATTTTCATTTGAAATCACCAATGAAATATGACAACAACCATCTCATAAATTGTTTCTAAACTCTCAAATCATGACAACAGACTGCATTTCCAAGCTGTTCCAGCAAATATAGCAACAAGAGTTTCTTCTAATGGCAGCTACAGTGATAACTAGCTGGCGATTGGCTCTTTTACTCAGAAGGCGGGGCTTATTCCAGCATATTGCATTGCACTTTCTCCCATTCATAGTAATGAGTGCATTGTCTTTCTATGTCTATAAATCATTGATGGGTGACTTCTCTTATGCTGTAGATCCACCAGCGCGTGTTACAAAAAAGACATTAAAGTTTTAGCATTTTAAACTCACACATTACAAAAAATAAATATATGATTTTTTTCAAACTCTAACATTTGTTCACAAACTAAAAATACAATAATATTGTAACTTTTCTACTATATTGTTTTTTGTTTTTAAATAAGGAGTGTGGAAAAGAAAGGATTTTTTTTCAGATAAAAGCATCTGCCGAATGCATTAATGCAAATGCCCTCAGTGTAGTCGAGCAACTGAATTTTTTTTTTTTTTTTTTTGTAATGTATTTTGGGATATGCAATATGCACTAAAATTGACCATAAAGAAATTGTACACATTTCCACAACATATGAGAGTGTCGAGACTTTGCACATTTGTTCATGACCCTAAATGAAAAAGTCACAAAATTTCAAGAAAAAACATCATAGGTTAACAAGTAGGCTATTTCTGGCCAATCAAAAATCTAAGTAGGTCAAATTTGACCCACAACAAATAAATGTCACAAAAGTGTTAAACAAAAATCTCATTATTATACAGTTGTCATGTTTTTCTTTCTGCATAGAAACAAAATATTTATAAAAAATAAAAAAATGTCATTAAACTTAGTACTGAAAACTCTGATTTGGTGTGAACAAGTCTTCATATTGTGCACTGGATCACTTCTGATATGTTAGCTACACTAGTACAGAAACTAAACTATTGTACATTGAATGGTGATGAATAAAATCTAATTCGTCAAACGTTATGTACCGCCAATGACCAGCAGGGGGCGGCCCAGATCTGTATAGCGCCACGCTGTTTTACAGTCCTGCTGATAGTGTTTATTTTACTCCCTCTGGTTTCCATCAGCTTTTTTATTCACGTCCATTAAGCTAAAGCACTCTTGATGCATCCCACTCTGTTTCCGATCATATGCAATATATCAGCAGACACAGGAGAACAGACTGTTAAGTGTAATAGTCATTGATGCAGGTATTTGTGATTCCAAGCTTTCCCTCAAATGGTAATATGTCCTCCCTCTAAGGAGGAAATGGAGAAGAGCGAATTATACTCTGCTGTCTTGTTCTCAGTGGCTGAAACAAATCAGATTTAGGATGGCAAACACATGCCTGTGTGTGGATTTAATGTGCTTTTCCTGTTTGTCATCAGAAACACAGCTGAGATCGCCCTCTGCTGTCCATACTACAGTGACGCACAGTTGGACATACATCTCTCTCAATATTTGAATGATTCATCATTTCTTCCCTATTCTTAATGGATTAATCCATCTATCTAAATTGTTGTTGTTTGCTATTTTGATATGTATGTTCAGTGACATGACTGCTGAGAAATGTAATACTGTAGAGAAGTGATGTGTGAAGTTCATGTTATGGAGTTACACAACAGTTCAAAAGTACAGTTTGTTATTCTAAGATTAAGTACGTTATTTTAATGTTTTTGTGGGAAGTCTCTTATGTTCATCAAGACAGCATTTTATTTCATTATACGGTAAAAACAGTGAAATAATATTACAATTTAAAATAACTGTTTTCTATTTGAATATATTTTAAAATGTAATTTTATTCCTGTGATGTCAAAGCTGAATTTTCAGCATCATTACTCCAGTCTTCAGAATCACATGATCCTTCAGAAATCAGTCTAATATGATGATTTGATTCTCAAGAAACATTTATTATTGTTATCAAAGTTGAAAATGGTGGTACTGCTTCAGCTAGAATGAATAGAGAGTTCAAAAGAACAGCATTTATTTGAAATATAAACTGATTTTCAAAAGTTAATGTGTGCATATGCCTAAGTATTAATTTCATTTTCAAAAAAAAAAAATGACCCTAAGCTTTTGAATAGTATTTTTTCACTGATTTATTTTATATTTTTATGTTATTTATAAATTATATCTTTAAAAAAATAAAGAAATACCACAGTTTTTAATGCATTGATGATCTTGTTCATTCATGCATTATCACTGCTGTAATTTAATGTTAATTTTAAGCATCAAGAAAACTTTATATCTGATGAGAAAATCTTTCACAAATCCTGTTTCTGTTCTGGACATTGAGAAGTTTCTCTGTATGTTTCCTCTGCTTATCTTTAGACACAGCATTGATCTTGCTGATGCTAATCTACAGCGAGTATTTCACTTGTTTTGTATACAGAAGACAACTTCCTCTAATGAGGGTCCCATCTGAGTTTTGACAGTGCTTGTCTGCTATCTGCAGTGTCTAACACTACTAACTGGCAGTTTTACTCCAATTCACACTCCCACCGCGATCATGGCTTGCACTTTCAGTGAGGCGACTTCACAGCATTTCATAACTTGCGTGACATTGGGTTCTGTTGAAAGACTAAACAACAAAGAAAGATGTGGGAAAGGATGTCCTGTGAAATCTATGAATTATCACCATTGAGCTCAACCCAATTTGATCTGATGGATCTGTCCCGGTATTGAGTCACTTTGAATTTAAAACGGTTGATGCGAGGCTTGTTTAAACTAACAGTAATTTGTATGTTGTGTGTGTTTGTGCGAACAGGCCTGAAGAAGACAGTGAGGAGGAGTCCGTGGCTCACGGAGGCAGACAGAATCACGATAACCTGTACCGAGTGCACATGCCAAGCCTCTACAGCTGCGGCAGCAGTTACGGCAGCGAGACCAGCATCCCTGCAGGAGCACACACTGTCAGCAACGCTCCCGTTACTGAGTACATGTGAGTCTTTGAACACATTCAGGTCACCTTTACCCTCCTGTGAAGGAGTGTTTGTAGAAATAGCTCAATAATCACTTTGTCCGATGTTTCTTACTGATATCCCCACATTTCTACTCGATCGCTTTTTGATTCTTCCATGTGCCACCATTCATTTATATGTGAGAAAAATAGTCATTTAAGCAAAACAATTAGTCAGAACTTAAAGAAAAATTAATAAATGAAAATTAATTTGCGACTAATGATGATGCTTAATAATAATAATAATAGTGATGATGCTATTTATTTATTTATTTATTTATTTATTTTTGTTATGTAATATAGTAGTAGCACAATAATAACTATTATATTGTATGATAAAAGTAATGTTATTGTTATAATTCTACCACTTTATTATTAATATTATTATTGTTGTTATTGTTCTTGTTATAGAAATATAGTAGTAGTATAATATTATTTATTATTATTATTAGTAGTAGTAGTAGTATTAATAATAATAATTATTATTATTATTATAACTATATAGCTGTAATGTAATATTTATATAGTATTATAAGAAGTTGTTATTATTATTGTTATTATTATTATTAATTGTGGTGGTAGTAGTAGTTATTATAAATCATGAATTTGTTTACAAGTATTATTTTATTTATGAAATTAATGTTTATTATTATTGTTATTATATTATTTAAATATAATTAAAACCGAATCGTTGTATTGTAATAAGTTATATAGTAACAAATTCATGATTTATAATAACAAGTATTATTTTATTAATAAAAATAATGTTATTGTTAAGACAGTCATAATGCATATTATGTTTCTATTGTTATAATAATTATACATTTTCTGTCAAAGATATATGGATCAGATATAAAACCACAATTTAGTTCACATATTAATTATCAGACACTGAAACAAACGTAATCAGTATTCATCCATCCTAAAAAAAATAGTTGGCTGATTTCATCCCATTCAAGCTGATCGCTGCGCTGGCTGTCTCTCTCTTACACCACACGCGCTGCACACGACCAGGACTGAACGTTGTTAGGGATCTGGTGGATGTTTTCAGCAGCTGGGTCCTGCCATCCACTGCTCCATATGTGTTGTGTCTTGAACTGGGGATGAGAGATCCTCTGAGAGAACCTCAAACCTGCTGGAGTGAAACAGCTGCTCCTCTCTGTGGAGGAGTGATGGGGAACGGGGTGATGCAGGGGCTAGGAGGGGGATATGGGGTACCTGTCAGAATGTTACGGCTGAAAAAAACAGCAAAAACTACCTAAAAACGCACAAGACAAGCAGTACTGTTAGGGAAGAGAGAGAGAATGCAATGTAATATATAAAACTCCTTTGTTTTATATAAAAAGTGAAGTAGCGCAATAATATGACACATTTCTATTAAAAGTAACTTTAGTAAGGTCAGTAATTTCTTTCTTTTTCTGTCTTTCTGTCTATTTCACAATATGATTGTTACTGTATTTTTTATCAAATAAATGTAGCCTTGGTGAGCAAAAGTGACTTCTCTCTTTTGGAAAAAAAAGAAAAATCTTACCAACCCTTTTGCACCGTAGTGTAATTAAGCAAGTACGATACATTTGAAATCGATCTGTAACATTAATGCAGGAGTGTTTTGGATCTTTGTAAAGTGTGCGCGTCTCATTTCCAGGACCCAGAATGCAAACTTCCAGAACCCTCGCTGTGAGAACACTCCTCTGATCGGGAGAGAATCTCCTCCTCCATCTGTAAGTATCTGCACTCGTCCAACACGCACACAAATCACACAGTCATTTTGACAGCCTGAATGCTTAAATATTCACCATAAATGGCACATTTGGTTACACATTATTTTAAGGTGACGTAGTTACGTTGTACTTACTCTAATAAGTAATATTAATTAACTACATGTACTTACTACACAGTTGGGGTTAGGATTTGGTTTAGGGTTAGTTACTTGTAATTATGCATCATTTACAGTTATTCAAGTACATGTAGTAACGTCTAACTAGGTCACCTTAAAATAGTGTTACCGCACATTCTTATAGTTTGCCTGTGTAAATCAGTGATCTCCCCCACTGTAATTTCATCACTGTACACAGCAAGTCATTACAAAGTGAGAACTGACCACAGACCTCTAAAGCCAACTGTTGTTGGGCAACAGTTCCTAAGTGAGAACTTTTTGCCTTGCTTGACCAAGCTTACAAAACCGGAGATGAATAGCAATAGATCAATGTCGCATTGATTTTTCATATGTGAGGAAAAGGAGAGGAGAAATTTCGAGCCAGCTGTCCACTTACCAACTCGAAACGCTTGGATAACGGAAATGAGATGTCAACACGGTCAACGGTTCTTGGTGAAATCATGCTGTTACACTCGCCGTTTAGAGATGAATGATTAAATGAGTGCCTCCGACATTTCACATAGTCCTTTCATGTGTTTTTAACACCTTACTTTGGCAGCCGATCAATATGATTCTTCCAAAATAAGAACTGGAGCGTAATGCAAATGTACAGTAAGAGGGCACCATGGACAGCACACTTTCTGGACTGTTTGCAATTATCATTTTCTGCGGCAAAAAGTAAAAACAGGATGTAGCTATAAGTTCAGACACTATTTTGGCAGTTTCATTCTTGTCTCTGCAAGAATCCGGAAAAACAACAAAAGAAGTTGATTTGGTGGGACTGTTAGCGTTTGCTCACTGATAGATGCTGAGAATGTGTGCACATAATTAACTAGTTGAGTAATTGTTCTGCACCACCTTGTTGACTTGTAAAAACATATTTTCCTTTGCACAACTGTCTGCTGTAAGCACCAAAATAATCATTCCCATTGAGTTCTCTTAGCCTATCACCATTACAAGTGCACACATTAGGTGGCACTGTGGATACGTGATGTTGAAGTCAGGATAATGACGTGTGTTTTCAGACGCATCCAAATGCAGTGTTGGGGAAAGTTACTTTTATAAAAGTACTGCATTACAATATTGCGTTACTCCCTATAAAAGTAACTAATACGCTCTATGCACGAACGCTGCTGACGTATTTCTTATGATCTCAGCCAGCGTCTTTACTTCCGCATAGCGCGTTCTATAGCGAACTGTACAGCGGCAAAACTTTAATAAAATTCATTTTCTCAGAAACGGAGACAACGATTTTAGAAACTGATTCGCTAGCAGGATTTCGCACGATATGAGAGAATACTCACCCTCAAAGTTGTCGATGTAGGTCGAAATATATAATTTAAAGCCCTTCTCTTTCTTACTCTTATGTGTGACAGCTAACTGCCTCACAGTGTTGTTAACATCATTCACGTTAACCGCAGGAAGTTTTTGTAAACAGCGAGTGTAATTTGCCATTATCTCCACCTAATGCAAAACCGGCTTCTGACGCAGCACCGGATGTAACTGGGCGGGCTGAGACAAAACGCGGAAGCGATCGTGCATACAGCCTATTGCATTACTTAGTTGCTTTGTGTGGAAAGTAGTGGGTTACATTACTTTTGTTTTTTGTTTTTTCTCACCTAGGCTTACTTGTTTGTTTTTTTAATTACAAAAAAGGTTCTTTCACACCAAAAGTGAAATGAATAAGCTTCAAATTCACACCTGTACAGTAGAGGGAGCAGTTAAAGCAGTTGTTGGATTGCAGATGAAAAAAGACGCAGGAGAAGAAAGTTCAGCACTCTTAGTTTAGCAATAAAAAAATGAAACGCACATGGGATGTTTATCTAAAGTAATTTTTTGCTTATTAGTATGGTTGAATTGGATCATATTTGTATTATTTAATTAATGCAGGTTTGCGTAATATTCTGAGTTTGCATTTAACTGCTTTTATTCATGTTGAGGAATAGTGAACCTGTTTTTGTGCACGTGAGATGAGTAAATGCTTGTTCACATTTAGTCTAGAACTGCAATAAGCATCATGTTCACACAGCTCACACAATGCCTTATAACTTATGATTTCTCTCAACATGGGGACAGGAGAGCTGTCAGTCAGTACACGGGGAAAAAAGTTACTTGCATACTACTTATCTGAAAATGTACCAGATATTTTATTGTACATTTTAAAGTAATGCGTTACTTTACTAGTTACTTTAAAAAAGTGATCTGTTGTAATGTGTTACCCCCAAATTATGACAATATTTTCAATAGGAATCCACGTGAGCTGGAATTTTGATGGCGAAATATTTCCATTTCCAACATTTCAAGTTGGTGACGCAGATTTGCCATGCCTTCAAACTGAAAACTTTTTGAAAGTGACTTCTGTGTGAGCTGTGCTTCATGCATAGCTACACTATTCACAACAGAGAATGGGCCTTTTTTTGTATGTGAAATTTCGCTGAAATTTCACTTTTAATTTCTAATATAAACACACTTTTATTGGCCTATTTGCTTCCTGTTAGAGTCATGCATCCCACTGGAAGAGAATCCGCTTTGAGAAACTCGATTGCATATGAGACTGTTATCAGATTGCTTATCAGATTAGTGTATATTTTTTAAATCGATTTTATATATATTTTTTTTTTTTTGCTAACAATTATTGCTCGTTTAACATTTGTAAAATAAAAAAATATAAATTTCATGTACACATACTTTGTAGTTTACTGGTTGTGTAGACGAGCTACATATTATCTGGACTTGCTGGTGTAAGTTATTCCCACTCACGCCGTGTACCTGTGTCCCCTCACACCTTTGTGTCTGGTCTTGTGTCCCCTAGACCCTGCGTGTTGGTTTGTGTGTGTTGGGAGTTCATGTGTACGTGTTTCTTGAGCTGGAGATGTCAGTGGTGTCTATCTGCTCTACAGTTTCTTGTCGTTTTGTTTTCTGCAAATCCACACAGTTGTATTTGACATCCACGGACAGTAACAGCCGTCACAGCTGGCAGTTAAAGCCATCGGAGAGTTCCCGCTCGTTTTGGTAACAGCCTCAGCTATTCCAACAGGTACTCAAATGCCCCACTCCCACTTATTGGCCCACCTCCCTCCCTACAAAAACAAGAAAACAACAGCGTGATTCCTCCCCAAACCACCTTCATCCTGACCCAAGCAAGCTGCCCTCGCCCCTGCTGTTTCTGTTGTGTGCTTCCCTGGTCTTGTCATCTGTGGGGCAGCATGTTCTCCCTCCACCAGTATTAACTCTTCATGTATCTGACATAGAATCCAATTTCCAAGAACACCGAGAGGGATAAATGTATTAACACAGACATTAAAGGAAGAAAACTGCTTTTTAATTTAGTTTAGCTAATGATTAGCATCCTAAAGCTGCATTCACACTGACAGTTATTAAAATGTTGGAGGTCATTGAGCCGCAGAGCTAATAGATTCAAGTCTAGTTTGAATAAATTTGAGCTCTGTCTTCTTTATAATGGTCCCTTGCAGTCACGTTGCTAGAAATCAGCACTGTTTAAAGTCGTCATGAAACGGAAGTTACGATAGTCTGTTCTTCCCTATTGTGACGTATATCTGAGTGAAACGCTTCTTGAACAAGAAAAACTGGGTGGGACTTGATTTTGTCGATGGGGAATTGATTGGATCGTTGTGGTTTGCTCCTGTGATGTCATGTGAGGGACAGGTTGTTCCGCCCTTACGCCTGTAAACACGTCATCGGAGAAGAGATCAGGGCGATTTAAAAAAAAATGCACGGATAAATCATTTAAAATAAATACTGCAATCCATAAATGTAAGAATGTTCATGGTGACTTTAAAGTGTCAAAAACATTCAAGAAATGGGCATGAAAAGCTCTGGAAAAGGGAGTGGGAAGAAGGGATACAACCACTAATAAAACAGACCTACAACACTCTCATTATACAGAGTAATGAATATTCAAACGTGAATGGAGAAAAAAAATCAAGAGTTGGAGCAATTTGCTGTATTTTAAAAAATATAAACCTATGACCACAAACTGATAAGCATCTGATCATTAGAGATTAACAACTACCATTAACAAATCAAATCTTAAGAAATATCAACAAACGAGCATTTTAACTTTCCAGAGATATTGGTCTTTATAACAAATGATCGACTTCTTATCGCTTTGTCATTGCCCGTTAAGTCTTGTGAACGAAAGTAACTTCCCGTAGCTCGATAGATTGCAACAGTAGGCATGTCAGGCTTTGATTAGTACTTTTTATCTTTCAAAAGTAGTCCTATTAGGGATGCATTAATACTGGAGTCAGTATCGGCCTCATGTCGTGTTCAAATTTAGGTTTTAACTAAGTGCTGTCAGCTCCAGTCAATGTTGAGGATCAGTGTACATTGGACTTGACTGTACAGATTGGATAGGCTTTTCGTTCTTTTAGAAACAAGGGTATGTGACTGAAGCAATAAGTTATTATGCTCTAAACTATATTGAGAACTATATAAAGTTTGAACAAGCCACTTTGCAAATGTTATAGGCAGACAGAGTGTTTTCATGCCACAGTCAAAAGACTTCAGTGAGAATAAAATGAGCTCAATGAAAGCAAAAGTGGCTTTACATTAGTTTTGGGGCATTTTAGGACTAGAAGTATAAAGGAATATGTCTTCATTATTGACTATTAAGTCACATTAGTTGTATGTTTCATAGTGTAGTTTAACTGCTTGCTGTTTTGTTAGTGAACAGTTGAAATTTGCAATTTTTGCCATTTAATTTATAAAAAATACTAACTGCACTAGTGCGCTCTTTACAAACCCAATAATATTGCATCTACAAGGCTGTCTAAACGATTCTAGGTGTGCTGTGGCAGTTTTATTATTATTATTTTTTATTAGTTGTATTATATAATAATTATATGGTTTTTATTTATTTATTAATATTATTTAGCACTTTACAACTGTTATTAACATCCGCCATGGGTGATTCACTCAAAAGTGAACAGTGCTGCATACAATTGTGAACTGCAATCTAATTATAACTTTTGGAAAACATGCATTATATATTACTGTGCAAAAGTCCTAGGCACGTTAGTATTTTCACCCCAAAAAAAGTTATTTATTCCTTTTGCTGTATGATGGTGAGATGAAGTCTCCGTGCGGAGCATACCGGCTGTTGTCAGACTCCTTGTGCATACGAAAATCTCACTGGATTATAACAATTAATGGCAAAAGGAATGTTTAGACATGTAAAATGACATTTCGAACTGATACACTACAGCAAAAGATACAAATAATTGGCTTAAAACCTTTTTTTGTGCCATTTGTTATTAGCTGATGTTACAGACCTTAGTTTGTTGGCATCAATATTAGTTATTTAATTCTGTGTGCTAATATCTTAATTGTCTAATTTTACATTTAGATTACCAGTCAATCTTTAAGATTAATAATTTAATAACACCATTAAATGTAATTTTTAGTGAATCTCAGAGTGAAAATCCATTTTTCATTCTCCACATTATAACGTTATAATGCCTAAATGCACTCGTGGCATTTAAAATGACTGATTTTAGTTTTTCGTTTTGGTATTTGGCCACAGTTTTAATATCAGTGGCTGTTCTTTGTGTAAAAGCCAAATTAAGTCTAAAATGTATGTATGTTTGTTTGTTTTTTGTCTCCCTCCAGTACACATCCAGCATGAGGGCCAAGTACCTGGCAAACGCCCGACCCGACCCCAACAGCAGCTCCGCAGCAAACTAGAGGAACACTGTCTCCTTTCCCTTCAGTCTAAAGCTACCCCTCATCCACGTCTTGTTCCCACAGCCCAGACAAGTTTCACCCCATTTAGCCATGTTGATCTTTGATGCGTGCTCTCCTACCCAGCTGATAAAGGACGTCCTTGCATCATGTAAATACCGCTGTCAGAGGAATGTTCCAGAGCCCTCTTGTGCTGTTTCCAGTTAGCCAGTTCAGTTCAGGCAACTAGTTCAGCGTGGCGGCAGCAGAAGGGTTACTCTCAGCCCTGAGTGTTTGTGTGTGTGTGTGTGTGAGCATCTGTGATGAGTATGAACTACATCATGTACAGATACATTGAGTGACGTGTGTGTGTTGATCCATGCTGCCCTTGCTCAATTGTGGTGCTCTTGCCGGAGGTTCAGAAAGGTCCAGAACTGAAAAACTGGACAGGGTTTAATGCCCATAACCCTACATTCCTGTGTGGCCTCTGTCCTCTGGTCATTTGAAGTAATGTGACCTTCTCCATTTTTAGGACCTACTGCCACGTCCAACTCTATACAGTTTACATCAGTGGCATCTACTGTAATATATCTGGACCATTCTAAACTTAATAGCGTGAGAAACTCTTGAGCATTGAGAATTTCCTTAGAACCCTAAGGAAGAGTCTAAGGGTTTCTCTTGTTTTGGGCTTGGATAGCAGTTTTTAAGTTGACAATGTGGGATGATAGCTATTTTAATGAAATGGTGTGAGAAATAAGGTCAGAAACATGCTCTACGCTAGTTTAGAAATGCAGAATAAATGTATTGTACATCCTGTGGCGCTAATCTTCATACTCAAGGGGTGATGGAGAGCCAGATGTTTTTTCAATTTTTTAATTTAATAAGAATGTTTCTGAAATTGCCTCCTGTACACTCATTCACTATTGACTGCTAATATACTCCACTAATATAAGGAGTGAATAATGAGAGAGTGAATTTGGACACTTAGTGCACAGGAAGTGCTGAAGACGCCATCTTCTGTCAAGACGCAGAAGTTCATTTGGCACGACGCTTGTTGTGCTTGTTCTCTAGTGGCTAGCTGTTGAGTGTACATCGGTTGCAGTGCATTATGGGATTGAATGAGTGCACTCAATAATGTCTAAATAGTGCACTATATATGGCTATAGGGGGTGATTTTGAACATAGCCCAAGTTTCTCTTCAAAAAGTTGCTTTGTCATGACAGTAATGGATCTTAAATATACAAATTTGAAATAGATAAAAACTAATGCTCACTTTAGCAAACTTTAGTTGCGTTACGAATTGCAGTATGATGCATGAAATCAAGCTTTTGCGTTTCTGTACTTGTGTATAGTATATTTCAGGCCTAAATCTGTAGCATCCGCTGGTTGTGGGAAGAATGGATCCTTTCATCTCATTTCAAGGCTTGAGTTTTCGGTGTGAAATTAAGGTTTGTAGATGCTGTGTAGCTAATGAAATCCTTGTTGGGTTTTTTTTTCTCAATACACATGGACTGCATTAAACAAACTACTCATTTAACTGGGCTATATCCACTGCCATTGCTGGAAAACCTGGAAAAACAGAGCCAGACAAACCAGCCTAACAAAGAGGAAATTGAGAGAATTTCAGATTGTTGACCAAACCCTGATGATCTGGACAACCTCAAACTGCATTTGCATCCGAATATTTTCAACTCCATTTAATCTGAATTCAGCAAAAATCTAAAATTGCTTTGTCTGATGCTGGGACCTTATCTGAACATTACATTTGTCCTAATACTGTACAAACACGGAGACACTGGGACCAGCTCAAAGACGATTCATCATCGCTTATCAGTTCCAGGCAAGGGGCTGGGAGAGGAGTTCATTGTACTGTACACAATGTAAACTGAACATTTGAACCTTAATTTTGCTGATCGGTTGAGTCCTCAGGGAGGAGGGCACCAATATGGCAGGAAGTGAAGTCATCAGTGGCCTGTCTTGTTTTTTCTTCTTCTCAAAGAAACAGAAGAGAGACCGCAAGCCTCAGTAACTTTTGCTGTGATTCAGTGTGACTTTCAAAAGCCCACAATTTCCTGGGCTTGTTGCCTCTGTACCACAAATTGTTTCCATTCCCAGAGTTAAGAGGAATCTTGCCATCCCTGAAGAAGACATAAAAGTGATGTGCTGTCAAACTGAATATTTTCCCCTTGATGAGAGCACAGATACACACGAGACGAGGCCAACAGCTGGCATCTGATCCAGGTGAACTCCCTTTTCTTCTCAAAAGACTTCTCTCTGGTGCTCTGGACCTCATATAAGGGTGCCAATGTTCTCATACCATGGGTGTCATCTGTGTCACATTCACACACCTCAGGACCACATTCTTCCCTCATACTGCCAACGTCTGGATTTCAGGACACCTAGTCCATGTGATGTCCTTATCACATGTTCAGGGCTCAACAATACGTTTTTATTAGTCCAATAGTCCAACATTTTCACTTGCCCCACAGCTCGGTCGATTGGGTCATTCTTATTGTTGAGTCCTGATTTCATCTCACAGAAAGTCGTGTGGGCACTGCATGCATGCTTTGTAAATGCGGATGGGGATGTGGGACTTAAAACAAATGCCTATGTGACAAAGCAGAGACTCCCAGACTTTATGAAAACAAGCAAGAACTTCATGGTGAAGAGAATTAAAGGGATGTATCACAGCTATAAACAAACAGCTCATTATTTGACTGAGCGTTTTATTTCATTTTCTTTCTTTTTTTTTTCTTTTTCTGCTTCTCAAATCATGGTCATCCTATAATTGTGGAGTGGAGCCATGTTGTGTGCTACTGACGCTTGCATTGGTTTCTCGGTTGATGTTTTTTTGATCAATAACGAGGTCTGTACATCCTTGACTGTGCCAATAACCAACAGCTTTGTACCTTCTGTGAATCTCTAAATGTTTTTCATCTTTAAAGTGGACTTTATTTCTCATGAGCTCTGCGTGGCCTGAGCAACCAAACGAGACACCTGTGAACATGAGCCTGACGTTGTGAGAGTATCTTTATTTTTCTCTGTAAATGACCACGTTTGTGATGATGCGATCTCTGAATTTATGTCGCCATTTACTCCTTGGTAATGTCATACTGCAAAAATAATGTATATACAGTACATTAAGGAAATATTTGCAAGAAAATGGCCCATTAAGGACATGGAATTGTTATAGTACAAACAGATCATTTTTAATTATCTTTTTTTTTTATTTTTAGTCTGGCATATTTTTAGACATATTAGCAAGCACAAAATATTTTGTCTCTTTTCATGCGAATGAATGATTTTGGTCTTTTATCAAGATGTTTTTATATGACTTCACTGTAGGATGACCTTTTTCAGTTACTAAAATGTTGTAAATGTTTTATTGAGCTTGAACTTTAAGATTAAACCTAACATTAACTGAATACATGCGTCTTATGTTTAAATATTAGCTTGTTGATCTCTCTGCTGCAGAACTTTCATTTGTAACTGGTGAGTATATTTATATTACAGTATTATAATGGTGTTTATTCTGATTAATCCAACATCAAGAGAAGTGTGAAAGATCATTTAATTATTTAATCATCTTTAGCTTATTTGTCATTAACCTTTTTAATAGCCTACTGAATTAGGCAATATCACACCACATAAGCCTCACTCTTTAAAATGTCAACAGTGGCCATGGATCTTCTGTCACTACAGCAAACACTGTTCAGAGATAAATAAAAAATATATTTTATATATATATATATATATATATATATATATATATATATATATATATATATATATATATATATATATATATATACACACACACACTAAAGCAGCTTTTATACATTTTTTTTTTTGTTGTTGTTGTGCACAAGAGCTTCAGCTTAATTGTTTTTGTCTTTTATTCAGGATCAGAAATATATTTTATAACGTATTGCTATATGAAATATAAGACCTGAGAGAGTGATAGGATGAGAATTATTTTTATTTTATTTTTACAGAAAACGTTTTTTAATATATTGATGAGTGTTTCATAATGTATTTGCAAAAGAATCCATGTACTACAGCATCATCTCCAAAGCTTGCTTTAACACTTATTCAATGATATTGTCTTCATGAAAGCGGTTTCTGAAATGTATATAAGTTTTGAATGTATTTTTAGCCTATTATGAGTGCACGTTCTCCATTCATCTTTTATACTCAATCACTCACCCTATGGCTTGTGGATATAAGCACACCGTTGACTTCGTTCTAGCGTATAAACTTAAACACAGGAGGGCAGCATTGTGTCATTCAAAAGAAAGTACTTTACTATGGACCAATTCAGAAGGGTCGGCTATACAAGCTTACTACTTGCTATATAATAGCCTACCACCTAGTATTTTTTAAAAAACAGTAAGTGAAACAGTTTATTATTCCAAGAATGTTTCAAACGCTATTTGTTCGAAATTGTTGTCACGTGGCATCACGTAGCATGTTTACTTTCACTGTTTCCGGTGAGTTGTCTAGTAATTTAAAACTTTTAATCAAACGTTGTGAAATAATAATAATAATAATAGCTTTAGTCAGTCTCATTAAGTAGGCTAATGAGTCAAGAAAGAGATGGTAAAAATTGCAACACATTAATCAAATACACTGGAAATGGACGGTCGAGAGCATTGCATCGTGGGATGCATTTCTCCACACAAAAAAAGGTATATTATTTACTGCTCGTTTTATATCATGTAGTTGGTCTATTCTACCAGGAATTGTTTACGTAGGCTGCTGAAAACCTGTAGGCTATACTTACTATATAACACTGAAGACTGAGAGTAGGCTAGGTTTTGAATTCCACTATGTTAATAATGCATTTAATTAATGATTTCTGTATTTCATATGCATACACAAAGATATATTAGCTACTGTTAAAAGTTTTTATTTTTTCCAAATTGTTCATGTGCCTGTGCCTTAAGTGACTGATCTGCTAAGACTCACTGTAACATTTAACCAAAATTTCCTACAACTTCACTATTGTTTATTTCTCTGAATGTGAAAATGTTTGGAGCTCCGTGTGTAACGTTTAAAAATGTTGCCTAAAGATTTTTCAGTCAAGTCAAAGCATTGAATGCTGTCTGGGGGCTGACAGGAAAACAGAAATCCCAGTGTTGTGTTTATGACCTCAGTCATGGGGGTCAGTGTCACAAACAGGACAGACACCCACCATAGTGGCTTTCCTGTCAGCCGCCAGGCAGCTGCCGCCTCACTGGGCCTGTGTGTGCGTGAGGGGGAAGAGGGTGGACTTCTGGGAAAACACAAAGCATGTAATAAAGGGATCTCTACACAGAGCACACCCTGCTTGTCTCCTTCCATTGTCCATAAAAATGTAAAGCGTATATTTTTTTGAGAGCCAGACAAAGTCACTCACAAACTCAAAATGTGAACAGGCATCAAAGAAACAAATTGGCTTCCAATCCAATCCACACAAATGAAACGCTTGCGTATGTGTTTCAGGACCCATTTTCCCTCTAATACAAAATGCCACAGGTTTATTCCGTAACTGGGATCGCAAATGGATTTCTGCACAGCCTAATTGGAAATTGAGTTAGGCTCCTATTGTTGAGCCTCAGGAATGCATTGCGAATGCAGTGGAGTGGTTAAGTGAATGGAAATGAGGGTGATGCCATGCAGGCTCCTGTGAAACACCCCTCCGTAGCAGATTTCCTTTTATTAGACACAGGGCTTAATGCCAGCACATTTAGTGTGGCTTCCTCTCACTTCACGGTTGGGCCTTTTCTGTTGATGTGACCTTTTATTTGTGGACATATCTATGTGTCTGATCATAGGTGATATATCTTCAGGGGTTTTGTATCATCTGCTTGAAAAATGATTTCTGTTTGTCAGGAAACTGTTGGGGGCTTTCCTAGCAGATGTTAATTTTGTTATGCAGTCAATATTGGAAAATTTGTCCAGTCCCCACGTTTTTAAAACCACATTATTGCATAATTTAACAATTTATTTGAAGAACTACAAATGGAAATAAAAACTGCTTTTTATTGCTTTATTTTACAATGATGTTTGTTTCCATTAGTTAACTACATTAGTTTATTTAAAAAAACAGTGAAAAGTACTTATACAGCATTTATTAATCTCGATTAATGTTCATTTCAACATTTAAATTTTTTAAGATCCAAAGTTGTATCAATTAATGTTAATGCACTGTGAATAACTACTGTTAACAAATGAGATCTTATTGAAAAGTGTTACCTAAAAATGTTTTCCGATATCAAATTTCAATACGGCCCGTGTAAGAATAAAGAATGCAACAGCTACCAAGGAGGGCGGGGCCTAACAAAAGGTCAATTTCAGTTAATCTTGATGGAGAAGATTTTGAGTCATGCTGACAGGGCAGATTCCTCAGATCCATACAGAGGGGCAGCTGTCTTCAGGGGGTCTGCATACCCTTTCCTCACGCCCCACTGGCTCTTTTTAACATCGTTCTCCACCAGCAGGAAGGAGCAGGCCACTCTGAAAGACTCAGTCCTGTTGTCCCCTCTCCTTTATTTAAGAGCAGTGTGAAGAAGCAGGCATTCCTCCAGTGCTGGCTTTGATTGTCAGTTAACTTCTCTCAAACTCCACCCATTGCTCTTCTCTAATACCCACACCATTCAGAAACATCTAAAGGCTGCTTATTCTGAGCCGTACGCTCTTTTCTTACCCATTTTGTCAGCTTTATTCCCCCTCACTGTCGCGATTTATATACCTCTGTGTTCTTTCCCACCACAGCGCAGGGACAAGGGAAAGTTAACTAGGTATAACCCACATTAGTGCACCACGTTGCCTCTGAATACCCCAGAATACCTCAAGATTGAACAACTGCAGGAAAAGCGGCTCTACACCAAAACAGCATTGTGCTAAAGGGCAGGAGAGTTGAGCTCTCCAGTTAAAGTGAACATGACTCATTTCTTTTAAAGGAGGTTCGGTCTGTTGTGTCCGTTGAAGATGACATGTTAAAACTGAAACCTTGAGGAGGAAAGCAGTTGGGTTTATTACTCATAACAGTTGGTTGTTGATATTAGCCCCTTTCACACATACAGTCTTTACTGGTAAATTACCGGTAAGAGATCATGTGTGAACAACTTTTTCAAAAATCCTGACAAATTGGTTCCGGCAATTTATCAGTAAGGGAAGTTGTAACATCACCAGTAAATAACCGCTAATGTGCTCTGTGTAGGCGGATGAAGCCAACGACACGCCGTTTAAAGATCACTTCCGATGATTGATATCACAGAATTTACCGGAATTTTAGAGCTGATGTGGGAATGTCTCCTACCTGTAAAAAGCCAGAACGCCGTTGCTTGTGCGAACAGCATATTTGTGTATTTACAGGTAAAGTCATTTTGGCAATTTTACGGTAATTTACCGGGATTGCTGTGTGAAAGGGGCTAATGGATTACTGTCCTATCATGCACATTTGCAGGATGTTAAACAATCCAGTGGCTGATTGGCTCAACTGAAGATGTTAGAGTGAATAAACTTGTTTATCAGTTAATAGCTCCATCCTGTCCTGTCCTGTACTGCCCTGAGAGAAATCTTTGAGTTTAACTGATTTTTTGCTTATTTGCATTCTGCTTTGCATCAGAGAATCACCAAAAGATCACTTTCCCCTGAATAGTTCATGCACTCATCGCAGCTTTGGGGGAGTAATATTCTCTTTCCATTGGTTATGGAAGATAGATATTTCGATTACACTTTATGTGTCCGTGTTACTGTGTGATAATAATTAACTACATGTACTTGCTATAGGGTTAGGGTTAGTTGCATGTAATAATGCATAATTTATAGTTATTACTACAGTAACACAACATGTTAACCAGTGTAACAAGGACACTGTAAAAAAAAAGTATTACCGATATTTCTACATCATTACATTCTTAGAAGTGTGTATTGGCTCATTTATTTGTGAGAATGCAACATTATAAGATTGCTTGGTTTTCTTTTCAAAGTTCAATTCCATTTTCATTGAATATTTCGATTTTATTTTGTTTCTGAAACTATTTTTAATAGTTTTAGTTTAGTTAACATTAACATCACAACAAGCTCTTTTATAATAATTTTCCTTCCTAATGTTCCCTTCCTGTTCAACATAACTTTAAAGACTGTAATGGTCTGTGCTGGGGAATACCTTCTTGCACCTTCTGTTTTTGTTACTTTTTGGTGTAGTTAACTACTTTTTCAAGCTCCTTGATTGTAGTTGAACTACTAATTTCAAAAGTAAAAGTTTAAATAATGCAGCTTCCTCAATAACCAATGTAAAATATGACAGAAGGAATTGTACTTAGTAGATGATGTGTGAAGTAAAGCTCACTGGCTGCTGTGTGTGTGTGGATATAGTCCCACCCAATCTTTGTTTCAATTGGAAATAGTCAAATGTTAATTTATGCAGATGTAGCCTATGAAAGAAAGTTAAAACGGCCCAAAGAAAGATCATAGTTTCCAGAATGAGCCATTGGAAAGATCTGCTTGTAGGAAATAGAGAATGAGATCACATAACATTTAGCCTCGCTATTGGCAGAACATCGTCTCCTGGTGTTTTATTTCAAATGTATGCCTGTTTCTAAAATGTGGAACAAAACCTTGAAATTAGTTGACTGTTTGTTGTCATCCAGGTGAAAGTTCATCTAGGCAGCTTTGCCAAGGAAGTCAAAAAAATGTACAGATAAATGAACTGCTGAATGAATGAATGTTCAACACGTGGGACACCCAGGAGACATCTCTCAGCATGCTTGATAACCCTCCATGAGAATCCCTGAAACTGACATTTTTGCTCTGTGAGGTTAAGGCTCTATGGCCGAGGATATCTGATAGCTGGATTAGGAGATTGTCCCTCAGTTCCTTTGAGCACATTTTCATAGGGATTACAGATCCAGCCAGTGGCTGGGAGGCCTGGAGAACTGCTGTGGTGTGCAGGCGATTGTTCGCTGTAATTATATCTTCTCAAAAGAGTTGACTGAAGAGAATTACCGGCAGGAGATCATGTGTGAACAGGACCTTTTAAAATCTACCAGTAATTCAGTTCTGGCAGTTTACTGGTATGAGAAGTTGAAACAGAGTAAATTACCGGTATGATGCTGTGTGTGAACAAATAATGAAGATTATAGGTATGAGCACATACGAGGTCTGAACGTGCTTTGGGTCAATCATAAAAGTTCCGCTGCTTTTTAATAGTTTTTCTATTTAAATATGAGCTAGATGGAGATCTTAGACAGCTTTTTCAGTATCGCGCTATTGACCCTGCTTTCTTTTCCAATCATCATCAGCGATACGGCTCTGCAGTTAGATATGCGCGTCTCGCGTTTTTAAGAGCAAAAATGCGTTCAGTGTGATCATACCATACGGCTGTTAGATGTAAATAATATGTTGTCAAATTGACCAGATTGTAAAACTAAAGCTCTTCTACTCTCCTCTGCGTTTAAAGATAATTTCCAATAACTATGAAATTTACCAGTATTTTTGTGCTGATGTGTGAATGGTCTGTTAACGTTAAAAATTCAGAACGCCGTTGCTTTTGTGAACAGCATATTTACCGATAAATCATTCTGGTAATTTTATGGTAATTTAGTTCTGGGACTACTGTCAAATTTAACATAAAAGCAACCTTGCCATTGCTTTCTATTTATTAAATATTCAAACTTTTATCTGGATAATCACAAAGTACCTCACTTGAACAAACCCCTAACCCTAAAGTATTGAACTTTGTAACACAAACTACATAAACAATAACAGTGCTCAAAACACCTTCATAACCACACAACAACATGCTAAAAATGCTCAGAATGTTTTAGTAACCACATCGATACAAAGATGATAACGTTAGTGAAAGTAACATCTTTATGAGAGGAGTTATTTCTGTAGAATTGGCAGGAAGCCTGTCTGATTGCTATCTAACAGAAGCTTTCACTATGAGTTTTCAAGCCCTTTTACTTCACTGAACACAGTTTTGTTACCTTTTTTAATCTTATATGGCACTCAAAAACATTTTGCACAGCACTTTTTTGTATGTCTTTTTGAGGCCTCTGTTGAAGTAATAAACGAACAGTTGGAGAGCTTTTATTCGTTATGTGCGGATCATTTTGTTCTACTTTTTTTCTGTTGGATTTACACACCCCATAAGTTTTGTGATGTTGGACTGTACATATACATTTGGCGCTACATAATTTCTTTCACCACCTTTTTTAATCGGACATAGAATATGCCACTGGATTTGAGTAAAAAAAAAAAAAAAAAACGTTTACTGTATACTTGGAGACAGATAATATCAAATTTGATATGAATGTAGCTTGAACAAAAACGGGGGAAAAATACAGACCGTTTATTGCTGTGATCAGTTTCAAGAGTTCAAAAGGTTTGAGAATGTAAAGATATGAGGACCCCAGGGCCCTCTGACTCATAATAAATCATTGCCATCTTTCCAAGAAACCATGCAACAGTCGCTTTGCTCAAGCAACCATTTATTTGTCTGGCGAACCACTATGTGGGTTTGTGGCCTGATGTTTTTGCATTCGGTAAAGCTCTTGTGTTTTTGTTGGGCTCTCTGAGGTGGAACTGGCATTGTGATATACATCAAGGTCAAGTGTCAAAGGGAGCGATCGGTTATGTTTTAATCCAAGAGTTTGGTCTTGTTTTTTGTTTTTTTTACTTTTTGAGTCATTTTTCAGTCTCTTTCGTACTCAGACATTGTGTGGTCTGACTGTATTTTACGCATCAGTGCAGAAGCAGTCAAAACAGACCTTGAGGTCTTAATTACAAATGAGAATTTGGCACGAGGATGAGAACGGAAATGGATTCTATTTCTAAAGCTCGGTTCTCTGTAATGTTTGTCATACCAACTAGCTAAGTGGTTAGCAGAACTCATTAATAAGCCCTTCAGGTTGATGAATGGCATGAATGTTTGGGTGTAGCTTACACATTGATAACCCTCACTATAATTTTGAGGTCATAAGCAAGTAGTTTTGGTTACGGAACAGGCAGCTTTGTTTATATGCCACACTGAAGACGTAATGTTTTGGGCGTTTTGTGTACAGTCGGGTTAGAGGCACCTGGTTTCTTTTAACTGATAAATACCTCAGTAGTGTTTAGGCAGTTATCTTTCCTTTAGGCAGATTACCTTTCTCTGGCTGTCTGCCCTGCAAAGAGTGCTTTGCATAATTCAATCTCGCTATCCACCTTAAATTTGAATGTAGTATTTAGACTAAATAAAAAAGATGTTGGGCTTCTTGGAATGCAGACTTCAAGATCAGTACCCATAATCATAGGTTTGGTTTATTACAGTATAGTGAGAGAGAACACATGCTCAAATGTGTCTGATGCTTCGGCTCTTGCAGACATGTTTTCTGACATCTGCAGCCACGTATGACATATGGACTGTGTGAAGTCTTTAAAGATGGTTTTGGGAGGAAGAAATATGATTCAGACTCATTGAAGTGAGTCTTTTCAGTGCAGTGGTTAATTTTGGGGTGATCCGTGTCTCAGACTTACCCTAAAGAATGCAGAAATCCCCTCTCTGCCCTCAGACTCATGGGAAAACAGGCAGTCGTGGCTTAAGAATATAAACTCTCACACCATTAAAATAGGCACAGATGTGACTTAATAAAAACATGATTATGTTTGTTATAGGATCTTTGTGATCTGACTGGAATGTAAAAAATTGTGGTTTCAAAAGTATATTAAATGGTGTCATAGGGGTGTGGAATTAATGTTTGTGGTTGAGTTCTCAAAATATGACCTCAGCCTGTTATTAATGTTTGTAGGAATAAAAGGATTTGTATCTACTTGCAATAACATTTACAAAATCCCTGTTGGTGACGTCCCATTTATGTGGAGGAATTCCTTCATCCAAAGGAAAACAAGTCTTCAAAATGTATTAATTCATCCAATGAAAGAAATTCAGTTTCTTTTTGTCTTTTTCTAGGCTGCTGCACATATTACTGATTCTGATTATGTAAATCACATTATATTATTTCTCTGTTGACGTTTTCAATGAGACCAGACTAACTAAATCTCATATTTCATGCAGCTGTGTCCATCCATTACCTACAGCAGAACAAAATATGCTTTCTAATATTTGTTGCAGTTGTTGTTGTTACTGTAAAAAGTGATTGGTTGATTTAACCTAAAGAAGGTGAGGAAACCTGTTGCCTTAAAGTGATTAAGTAATAAACTTCATGCGTAATTGAAAAAATTAAGTTATGTGGATTTGTCAAGTTCACATAACTTACTTTTTTTCAATTACGCATGACGTTTATTTACTTAATAATTTGAAGGCAATGGGTTTCCTCACTTTAAGTTAAATCAACTGATTGCTACAGTAAGATCAAATTCTGACAGCTTATGTAATTCAATCTTTTTACCAGTATAGCATACTTGCATAAAATGCATATAAATAGCAGTTGTCACTCTATATCTCACAATACTGTCTTAGTAAGATAACATTTTATGATTGCAGCTCTGTAGTTTTAATTGTGGGTGCCAAATACAATGATGATCGAGAGATGTATAAATAGCATACCTCAAATGTGTCATATTTGATACATTTTAACATGATTTTTCTATAAATTCATGAATAGATAATCAAGTAACCTAAATGCCTCGGCACAGTAAATGATAATCTTGAAATATAACAATGTAAAAAGTTATTCTTATGTTTACTTTATTAAAATCATTAAAGATTTTACAACTAAAAGAGTTACAACTGTGCCATGACTTGAAGGTGGACATTTTAAGAATTATACTAAAATGCCTTTTACTTGCTCACTTACCAGCAAGAAAAAGTTTTAATATTAGAACAACTATAAGCATCTAATATTTCTATATTAGAATATTTTAATGGTCACTGCTTGCTAAATTAAGGTGGTGAAACCTCTCTTTCTCCCCTATATATTCAAGGCCTCAGATGACGTTACTTATATAGTGTGTTGAAAGAACCGGTAGTGAGGAAATGTTCTTTCCCATGGCATTTGTTGCAGAATAATAAATTATGTGTTAGTAAGACTAAACTTTCAAGTGTTTCATTAATTCAGCAGGCAACACACAACGGGTCAGTGCCAGCACTCGAAACCCACAAGAGGCCAAGTTTGTTTTGTTTGCATGCTTCAGTAACAGTTCACAACAGTTTTGACAGAGTAAGAGACACTGGCCTCTGAGCTTCTGCGGTCTGGCAATGATTTTACTTCTAGTGATTGATGCAAGTCGTCTGTGTTGCGCTAAGTGTGTACTTTTTTAACTGTTTGTCTTAGATGTTGTTGAAAGTGATAGATCACCAAAAAAAAGAAAATTATGTCATGTTGTACTCGTTACCAGTATGATTTTCTTTCATTTGAGGAACTGGAAGGGAAAGTTTTTGAAAATGACAACGTTACTTTCTTCCATACAGTGAAAGTAGATTGTCAGCACCTGGTCGTCTATGAATCATATGTTAGATTTGTGTGAGAAACAAACAACAATTTAAGTTTTTAACTACTGAAACTCAGTTGTCACCATTCAACTGGATTGTATAAAAAAGATGTTCTAAATTTTTCCTTTTGTTTTTTTACAGAATAGAGAAAGTTGTGCAGGTTTGGAACAACATGAGAGTAAGTAAATGATGACTGAATGATTTCATTTTTGGGTCAACTATGCCTTTAAATCTGAAATATGTATGTAGTGTCAGAAAGAAAAGAAACAACAGTGCAGCAAAGTTTCTTAGCAAATACGCTGCTTTATTCAAAAGCTGAATGGGGAATTACCATGGCAGCCCATGGTAAAAATATCAGGATTGTGATCCCTGAGAGGACAACATTTGAACAAAGAATCCAGATACTGGACTATAAATTACAGCCATTAGCAAATTTCAGAGCATTTAAAAAAGAGAGAGACATTTTAAAGGACTCATCAGAACTAAGCCTGATCCATAGGTGACCAAAATGCATAGAATATCTAAACGATTATGTACACATACAATTGTTTTAAAATGGCACAGTACATAAATACTGCTATTACATAATATATACAGACTCACCCAATATGGGTCATTCCCACAGAGAAACCGAAACTCTGTTAGGATCACTGTTGTTGCTCATGTAAAGCTCACACTTAACATGTTTTGTATAGTCGGCATAGTGATGTCCAACTGCCAGCCGTGAAGGAATGGGGAAAACTATGGCTCTAGGCCAGACCGCTTTGTGCAAGAGGAATCATAGAACTCGGATCTGTGCTATAAACACGTCTTAAACTTTAGCTGCCATCTGTTTTAACAATGTACATTGTATTGACAGTGGCCTTGGTGCCAATTCAAAAGAGTTAGCAATTGCTAAGCGATACTTTACTTGAGCAACCAACAGTTCATTCAAACCAAGCTGTGCAACTTGTAAAGCTGTGTAAAAAATAATATATATATATATATATATATATATATATATATATATATATATATATATATATATATATATATAATAAATCATGCCAGAAATCTCATATCTATCTGCCAAGATTGTGTAAATGCATTGGCATTAAATAATGTAAAGATCTAAAAATTTGGGCCACTTGGTGCATTTTCACACAGCTTTAAGTTCAATCACCATAAAACGCCCAGAGGATTTAGGGAGAAAAGTGCTTAATCCTCATACGCCCCAGATTAAAATAACCTGACAGCATATTTGGAAGATTTGCCTATTGCCAGCACAAAATATCATACAAAAAACTAATAGCAATAATAATAATTATATTAACACTGACATCACAGAAATAAATTTGCAAATAAAAGACCTTCATTTCATTCATTTTGTCCGGAGTCCTTTAGAACTAAATAATAAAGCACCCATGTTACTTATCTGCTCCGACTATTTTAAAGATTTCAATCGTTAAATCAAACCTGAGGGAAAGAACATCCTGAATGGTATTTGGAGAGAACAAAATATAAAGTATGCTCTAATTTGCTAATTAGAATTTAAAACTAAGCACATAAAGCTGGCAAAAGGCTTGGGTATACTAGAAAGTTACATTCTATGAGAATTGCAAATGGGATACAAGCAACAATAACGACATAAAGCACAGTTGATTGCCTGCAAAGCTTGGCGCTGAAAGAGTCCTTCTGAAAGCAGGGCCCTCAGTCATGTCTGAGTTGGACAGGAAGATCAGGCACCAGGCAGGAAGGAACACTTTAAAGGCGGGCCGCACAGCAGCCCAGTATAACCACGGAATGCCGTGCACCACTGCAGAGTAAATGCAGAGGCCACACGGCTCAATAACACACTGGTCCCTCATGCCTTTCAGATACCGAGGCAGTGAGGGACGAGGATACAACAGAGGAGCCGGTCGCCTCAATAGGCAACCTGAGGAGGGCACCATGGAGTGTCTGGGTACAGCAGACAGTGCACTGACTTAAACCTGAGAGAGAGTTTTTTAAAAAAAGAGGTTATATTATTACATGCATGCAGACTTAAATAAGAGAAACATCCAAATATGATCTAGAATGTTAAAAAAATTGTCTTACCTGGATGGATCCTCCTCAACAGAGAAAGCCCCTTTCATGTTGATGATATTCCTCTTGTTCTCAAACATTCCATAACTCAATGTAATCTAAATGAAATCAAATGAAACACTGCGTTAATACAACTATACTGTATTTTACAGAACCAAGATGTTCCTGTATCAAGCTTTCATTAAATTGCATTACCTGTTTGTGTACTTCTGATTTGGACACCTGTTGCAGGTTCTCCAAGTGTGAGTGGAACAAGCTGCTTCGAGTCAAAGAAACCCCAAGAACTGACTCGATGATGTATCCAATGGTACAGTCATCAGGAAGACGGATCTTCTCAGCAGTGTTCATGAAATGGCCACCACTGTCATAAAAAAGTCAACAAAGTCTATTAATATTTTAAAACATTGTGTTCTTAGATGCTGCATTACGATAGTTAAAAAGTGTTTGCACCTTGCCCAAGGGCTCATCTTCAAGGCTAGCCCACGGCTGATACAGAAGCCTGCACCTCCCGTGGCAAACCAGAAATTGACGGGTCTCTGCAATGGAGAAACAAAAACATCAGATTCTGTTCTTAACACTCCTCCTCATCTTCACAACCAATGTATATAAAAATTGAGGATATTTTGGAAAACCTACCATCTTGTTGTCCCCAAGTCTTTCTGTGGCTTCAATTGGCCTGTCCAAGCTGGGTTTGCCAATGTACATATCCTGAGTGTGAGGGTAGTTGGACAGCAACTTCACCAATGTCTTCACATTCACATAGTTATCATCATCCACATGACAGAACCACCTAAACCAGACAGAGATATCATTAGAACATCCAATATGGTTTGCTTTGACGTTAAAACAAGTACTCATAATGTAACAATAATCATACAATGCTTACTTTTTTCTGGACTCAATGAACTTGTCGTACTCAACTGCCATCTTGCAGGACAGAGCCTGGCGGCTGTGGGCAGCAGAGCAGTTGGTGTTGATGGCATGGCTTCCTGTTTGGACAAGAAGATGGATACTTTGTCAGTGTTCATGTAATACTTCACTTATGTCTATCACTTGAGAAATGGCCATTATCTGATAGGTCAGGTGACTTTGCATGTGCCCTATTACCATCTCCCCCTAACAGCCCAGCCCCCGTAAGCTAAGCACAGGATTTTTAAGAGGATTAGAAGACTGAGTCCAAACTATGTGCATATCAAAGAGGGAATGTCTGCTTATTTCTAGCCTTGCGACTTCCACTTGAGGAAGCTGCACTCACCAATTTTCTTCTTTAGTTCCTCATCTTCGCCGTCCGTGAAGATATACGTCTGCAAAAACAAAGACAAAGCCCGGTTAGCTCTTTCAATGCAGTAACACAAGTTCATCAATGAATCACTGCACCAGAGCAAAGACGAAACAGGAATTGGCGTGTTCCAAACTGGAATCATGTGCCTTCGAGAGCTATTTATCCCAAGCGGACTGATTAGAAACCATTGTCTGAGTTTTACGCCATGGAAAACTCAGCAAGTTAAACAAGCCAAACTCTACCCCAAAAAATAAAGGCCCCTTGTTCTTGTTGTCAGTCTCTCCATGGCAACTGCTCAGCGCCCCAAAGCATCCCAGGCCCAGAACAAAGCGGGGAGCAGACCACCCCAATTACCCCCACCACCCCCAACACTCCACCCCCATTCCATTGCCCCTCACCGCCTCCCAAGTCTTTCCATTCTTCATCCCTCTATCCACTTCAGACATGTTAAAAATGTCCCAAAAAAGAATGCCCAAGTCATTTGGAAGAAAAGAGAGGAGCGCCATGTCCTATTCTCCCAAACATACTCGGATTGATGAATATATATTCTCCCCAGTGTGCATTCACTGACGTCTGACCCCTCAGGGTTTTGTTAACGTTAAAATAGAAGGGGTGGGATCAGGATCTCATTGTGGGAGATAAGACAGAGCAGGTGCAAGGCAGCAGCCCCAGCTCAAAGGAGCCATTGAGAAGAAGACGCCACACGCCTCAGACAGACTAATGAAAAGGCGGCATGCCCCTGGTCATGCACTGTCGTTAACCTGTTTGCTTTCCACCTCAGGTGAGACAGCACCTGCCACCCGCCGCCTTATCACAGCCACGTGTCTGAACAGATCAACCTGCCCACACCCAACTGGCCTTGAACATGTATACCTATGCTACAAAACCATTCTCTTATGAGCTTCAGCTCTTTTGTGATCTTTATCTCAACAGTGGATTCATTTTTTGTTGCCTTTCAAATGCCAGCACCCACGCACACACACACGTGGACTGGTTCCCCCTTTCCACAGTCGCATTTATTTGAACGGTCAAACATTGCCAGATAATGTTTGATTGGTTTGCAGAACAAACTCTAAGCAGATGTTTAGCGCAGCACTCGGGGGCCAAGGCCCAAGGCCTCTGTTTGTTCAGGGAGGGCTGGCGGTTGGGCTGGGTAAAGGATCAGAGGCTGGCGCTGTTTGCACAGAAGTTCCGCTGAAAGGACAGACTAATCACACAGGCTGCTGCCAAGGCAGGCCGGGCACTGACAGAGAGAGCTGATTAGTGCATTACAATGTGTGTGTGTGGCCACTCACCTCCAACCCTGCTCCCACTGTCCCTTTGCATTGAGACAATGAGGTGTGGGTAAAGCTGTCACTGGGTAAATCCTAAATATGTTTGCCTGGATTTGCATACAGCTGCAATGGTTAACTAAAGAGAGGCCTCTCATGGTACAAGGCTTTGTTTCTCCGTTTCCCTTTCATTGAAGATATTGTGAGCCAAAATGACCCTTTTGTGGTCTTGTTCATAAATGTCAAGTCTTTTCTTCTAAATGCACTTTTCCCAGCATTCTCGACACACTAGAAAGGATGAGGGTTTTCATTCGGTTGTTTAGAGTTCTGATGAGCGGGCAGAGGTTGGTAGGACTCCCCATAACAACCCCCCCCCCCCAGGGCAGGGAGAGCAAGGAGCCTGGCTGTCTCTCTCCTTCTACCCAGGAAGGAAGTGGAGAGATATTACTCCCTCTATTAAACGCCACACAGCCCTGCTCCCTCTACCTGTGCCAGTAAGAGATCAGAAACTTGCACAGACTCGTGCCACAATAGATCTGCACATCTTTCACCATCTTGTGCTTAAGCCAGAGAAACTACTGCCTTAAACAGTGAGTAATTATGCAGTTAAGTATTTCAGATAGAAGTAATGAGGTTGGTCATGAAACTTCTTCTTCGTCAACCAAGTGTGCATTTGATCTTAATGGCATTTGGTAGCTGTCTGTGTAACTGGACACCGGATACCACAGCCGCGGCACAGGCTGTTCTCTCATTGTTGTGAATTTCTCTCACTGGGGAAGCTGCATTGTTCCAGGGGGGAAATTTAGAGAAACAGCGGAAGCCAGAAGCTGCAGCGTGAACAATTCTAAATCAGGCAGATCTGACTGAAAAGAATAACACTATTCAAGAGTCCTGACTCATCAAGTCAGGACAATTATTAAGCATGCTTTTAATAAT
The DNA here is from genome assembly GCA_026230005.1 of Gila orcuttii. NCBI lineage: Eukaryota > Metazoa > Chordata > Actinopteri > Cypriniformes > Leuciscidae > Gila > Gila orcuttii. Next base: position 40,873,803 of record JAPDVR010000003.1, on the reverse strand, counting down.
CAGAAACAAGTACTGATTGATGGCGCAGTGGATAAGACACTTGCCTTTGGTGTGAGAGACCCGGGTTCGAATCCACTGTGAGACACCAATGTGTCCCTGAGCAAGACACTTAACCCCTAGTTGCTCCAGAGGCGTGCGACCTCTGACATATATAGCAATTGTAAGTCGCTTTGGATAAAAGCGTCAGCTAAATGAATAAATGTAAAAATGTAAATGTACTCAGAAAGCAACAGAGCTCTAAGGTTTCATTCTCTCAGAGAAATACTGACAAGAGTAGGGGAGCTTCTAGCTGACCGTGACTAACTCTAAACAAAGACAAGACAGTTTCCCACCAAGAAGAGCCACAGGCTGCCATAAGTGTCAACAGCAGGCACAGATTGGATCTGCTCTCAGTGTTTACATGTAAACAGCCCAAGACAGTGAGCTGTTCATCACCCGTCAGGGCAGCATTTGAAGTAGGTAAGCGAGTTAAAAAAGATCCTTCCTACACAAGATTCTAACCCCTATGAACATGTTCATAATGTCGGTTACGCAACATCTCACTTGGCATATCTAACATTGCCTGGCCCGTTTAAACACTTGTCTGGTGCCAGCCATTGTGGAAAGTTGCCAAACAGTACACCGGAGTCCTTGGAATAATCCCCGGCCGTTCAGATGACAATAACTGGGATTTAACATACTCAGGTGTTGCACTGATGAATGTTGAAATAATTTGAGAGCGGCCCTCCATGTGTACATGTGAGGATTCATATAGCTGGCATTAGAGCCATCTTTTGTTCTTTGAGACCAGGCCACCTGGCACTCATTCTCCTACAACTCCCCCTTTTATTCTGGTCTGCACTGGTCTTTTATGTCTGCACTGCTCCCCACCAGCTGCTGCTTTTAATCCCTGCTGTTAACTCTCTCTTCAGTGGGTTAACTTCCATCAACTCTTAGTTTTTCCAATCTCACCTGAAGCCTGGAGTGGTCATTTCAGTTTAGCTGGATAGTGAAAGACAAATCTGTGTGTACTGAATGAGTGCAGAAGCTAAAGTTGTCTGATTTAAATTTTCACTTTCCACATGCTCTTATATTCAGAGTACCTTCACAGACACAATGATCTTTGTTCTCAGACTCTGCAAGCAAATAAAAGTGTTACTATAGCTGTGTCATATTCAAATGACAATAATAAAACCCCCTCTTGTCTAAGGTGTGAGAGAAACTGATTGTGACAGAGCCCCGAGGCAAATTAAACTGACTTTTGTAAAAATTTATAAGCGACTACTCCAGGTGGTGGGTAAAATTACTTTGACTGCTCTGTGCTTGCTGCTGTCGAGGTGCCGAGAGTGCTTTTGTGCTGGCTGCAAAAGAGGCCTGTTCCTCAGAGCTGTATTTTCATACTGTGAGCCACTCGGCATGCTGCTGAAAAGCCTTGCCTTGCCTATAGATGCTGTCCCTTTGTGCCACCCAGCATCTCTATGACGAAGACTCTCTTTTCCCACCGCTTGGGTAGCTTGACCCAGCCTCTGCTCCAGATCCCCGGTTCCCATGGAGAGTGGGAGACAAGGGGCTGGCAAAGCTTTTCTTTCCCCCTTCAGAAAGACGCTTTGTTAGTGCTGAGAAGGGGACAGCTCTGAAGCCGCTGCTGTGATGCATCCTTAGCCCTGGCGTATTCACGGGGACACCCCAAACAATGGAGCAGGAGGGGAGAAGGGGGGACTTACAGCCACCCATCGCTCTTTGAGCAACACAGCAATTGCTACAGACAGCACAGAGAGACTATGAATAGGAGTTCTTTTTTTAATATGCCATGCAAATAATAATATTAAACAACAATTTTAAAAGTTTTAGGGTCCTGCTTGTAGATACTCTTTGTTAGTATTAAGACCATAGATAGGCTAAGATATTTTTCCACACATTTTTACTTAATTGGCTGTCTATTATTAATAATAATAATAATAATAGGTATGTTAATAAATGGCATCATCCAAAGGGTATCTGAAGTGGAACACCATTATACTACTGTGTGTTTAACATGAAACAGCAATGTTCACAGGTAAAGTAATTTCATTAGGTAATGTAAGCTACAAATAGGAAAATAAACTTGCAACACTTTTGATGGAAAAAAAATGTATAAAAATATTCGTGGTACATTTTATATATATATACATACATATATACACACACACACACACACACACATATATATATATATATATATATATATAATTATAATACTGATCTATTTCAAATTAGTACTATTGAAATTAATTATATTTACATATAATATATGTATAAAGATGCATACAAGCGTGACTTGATATTAAACACTCGTAGCCATCACGAAAATAAAATCTCATTTATTTCCGGCTGGTGAAATATGTAGGCTACCTAACCAAAACTGGCAACAAGTTATGGAAACATTTTGTAACAGTGTAAACTGACATACCTGCTGCATATTTCTGGAGATCCAGGTGTCCAGCAGTAGATCCAGTCTGGACCGGTGAAACTTCTTAGTGGTCTTTACTGCGATGAAGATGTCATCCGCGCTGATGTCCTCAGCAGGCGGCGCGTCTGTCGCCGCTCCGGACGCCTCGGTGGGCTTATCCGCTTCCCTCCTGCTGCGGGTAAGCTTAGAAAAATAGGTAGAGAACCCTTTCTTTCCATTCTGCTCAGGCTGAGCTCCATCAACCTCTGATTCCCCCAGACTCTGCAGTGAGCGCAACCCGATCTCACTCTCGTTCTGCATCTCATCCATCTGAATCCGCTGATGCTGCGACAAAAATAACAGCAGCGCGAGACAGGTGACGGTCGCTCCCGCGAGGGAGAGCGCAACTTTACTGCCGTACGTTTTCAGCATGTTTATTAAACTCTAAGAGAAGGACGCTCTCTTTGTGATGCACAGCATTAATTTAAACTTCTCTCCAATAACCTACTCTAAAAAACAAGGGTGTCCAACAATTGCACCATAGTAGCGCTGAGAGAGTCTCCTCATTGTAACTCGGAGGGGTTTTTATAAACTGCCCCACAGCATTGGTCACGCCCAGTAGGCGGGGCGTTTATGGCTATTGTGCTGTGGGAACCGCAGAGAGACTGTCAATGGGAGGACGCGTTAAAGGACAGCAGACGAGGGACAAAGAGGGGGGAGGGTGAAGAGGACAAACAAGCCTAAACATTTTCAAAGTACATACTCTTTTAAAACAAACTATGTACGTACTAGAATCACAGTTAATTGCATATGTTTCATTATCAGGAGCAGGGCTGAAAATAATTGTATAAATTACAAATATGTAAATATAGATTTTTATTCATTGCAACATGATCCTGTAAGCACATACTGTATAATACATACGTTGGGTCTTATTTTCCACAAAATTAAAAAAGAAAATAATAAGAATCTATTTCTATTAATTCTATATATCAATTTGTTTATTTATTTTTGAATGAAGTAAATTAAAATGTAAATAATTGAGTTTTCTGTGAAGTTTATTGCTAACTTAATTTTAAAGTCACAGCCTACAGTAAAGATTTCACTGCACTCTTTAAATTTGCAAACCTCTTTACATTTACAGTAACGAGAACATGACTGTCAGAAAGCAAAATTGTCCCACAAACAGACATCAGTTTGTTATTGCAAAATTTAAAAAATACATGTCTTTGTTAGATTCACCTCTGAAGAATAAGATTGCTACTGACATGGAGCATCAACTGCAGGCATGTTGAATCACATCAAGTACCAGCCATTTCTCAACGTCAACATTCAAATCAAGCTCACAATGATGGCGCGCTCCAGTCAATCCACAGCAGCTGACCTTGTGAGGGCTTCAAACAACCGCATGATCCTTATGCTTGCTTTAAAATGGCGCCTCTTCTGCGATGAAGAGCCTGTAGAGCTGGGAGCATGACCCTGACCATGACTTCCAGCTGACAGCTCGGCAACTGCTGGTGACAGACTTAAATGCTTTAGATCCTAGCCATCTCAACAGCTTGCTTGCAAAACAAGCAGCCGACACCACTCACTCTCAAATCAGGCTGAATAACTCACTTGGTTTTTGATAAGAGATAATTAACACTCAAGAAATGGTCATTTGGAACATATAATTAAAAAAGTGTTGCTCATTCAGAAATTCTACAGGTCCAAGACAAAGCATGAAAGTTTCCAGTGCTGCTAACAGACTGACAGCATCTTTTGTTAATCTTTTGAAGCAGCCAACAAAAAAATGTGTTAAAACAAGTATAAGAAACCAGGCAGAGGGTTCAACCTCCCCCGGCCTCTGTTCTTTTTTAGGATCAGCACCCTTTTTTTACTCTGGTATGGAGGAACACTTTGACAGGCTCCTTGTCAGACTCCTCAGACAATCTGTGCAATTGAAAACAGGACTAAACCACACAATGCGAAAGTTCCGCTTGTTTCCCAGATTCATGCCAGTCACCCCCTTGCCCCCCTCCTCTGGTGGATAACAAAAAAGGGAAGAAAAAAGTTTCTTTTCTTCCATCCTCTCTTTCATTCTCAAAAAAAAAGGCTCCCCATCTGCCCTCCATACCACATCCTGGATCCTTCCCCGTTTGAAGACATTACCGCTGAATTCCAATTAAATAAAATCTCCCATCAAGCACAACCCGCTTCCCCACAAGAATGCCCATTGATCCTGCTACAACCCCATTTCTGCAGCAACCCTGCAACCCCTTCCCACTATCCCACCATGGCATCTGGAGCAGAATGATGGATAATCTCAGGGGAATGCATATGATTACCACTATGCTATTTATAGTCACTTATAAGTGTGTAGCACAAAAGAGAGGTGTATGGCATTTCAATGGCAAGCATCCTTTCTAAATGAGACTGGATGCTCCCTGTCTGAATATCCCCTTTTCCCGCCTGCCAAAACACAAACTCTTAAGGCTTGGCGCAACTGTTTGATTTGGGATTTGAATGTTTGCGTAGGGTAAACAAAGCAATTTCAGCATGTTAGCTGTATTTGAGGACAGAGTTGTCTTATCTGGCCATTCAGTTTAAACAGTTCCCTTGATGCAAACTGACTCGCTTTGATCTTAATACCCACAAGTACAAAGATAGATATTCTGGGTAATGAGAGCGGTCTGTTCGGAGTGGTAAAATGGCATCATGTTGATAAAGGCACATCCTTCCTTCATCCGTTCCATATTTATTTTTTTCATCTCTGTCTTTTCTTTTCCCTCCAACCATTGGGCAGATTCTTTGAAGATGGAGGTTAAATTCAAAACGGCTGTATGTGAGGATGACGGCTACAAGACGTCCCACTGTATCCTTGTACAGTGGGTATATACAAGGATGCAGTGGGATGGTTAGTGGTTGTCTGTCAGTCTACAGTCTCCTGTTTATCATTCTGATCCACATAATGGAACATTTATCTGTTTTTGGGGGGTCATTTCTTCCTTTTGGCCAGTTACAAAGCAGAACTTTCAAATATAATACAATAGATGACATACAGTCATCTCTTTCCCCAACTAAAGGGGAAAATGGCTCTTTGAGATGGTGGTCATGGCCATTTGACATATTTAATGGGGATCTGTGAAATGTTCGATTGAATAATGCAAGCACCAATTCCTGCCAAATGTGAGACTTTCCTTGGAGCTTCAGTGTCTCACTGTCTTGTTTCTTTCCTTCTTTTTTTCCAGGTTTATTTCTCCAAAGCTCTTGGATGAAATGGGATTCCAGACAGTGATGGCCCTGGATATCATTCTTGTAAGTACACAGTGATACAATGAAACTATATTCATCCCATCTGGGTAAAATCTATTTCAGTTGATGGAAAAAAGGATCTATGTACTCTAGTCAGATGAGGGGAAAACATTCTCTATTTATTTGTCTTTTTTGGGGCTATAAATCCCGTGGAGCATATCCTCTACGGTTGCATCCAGAGCAGGGAAACATAATGCAGCTTCTGAGGGGCCGCGGAGTCCCCTGGCTCTCACTTCTGGTGTGACCTGTAATCCTATCAATGCTAGCACAGCCATGCTGGGAGAATAAACAGAGCTATTGGCTTCTGCCACGGCCCTTTTTATACATCATGTCCTTCTCTCTCACAGCGCATTTATTTCAGCCTTGGAATAAATATTCCTGAATGAGAAAATGCACTCGGATGACTTGGGGTTGCACCTCTGTTTTTCTGCAACTTTAACAAATAAACATTGTCTGTTTTCCCAGGGCTTATCCAAGCCTTTGATTCACCCGCCATTCTCGACAGATCCTACGATCCTTTAGATGAGACTTAATTTTGTTATTCTGAGAATTGCAGATTGTTGGACTGTCATTTATTGCAGGTGTTGGACGCCAGGGTCTGTATCACAGTGCCAGCTGCTGTTGCTGTAACTTGTGCTTTGTTTCCACCATGTCAAATGGATTATGGGAAATTTAGCAATGGATTAAATGGCCCTTCTGTAGCAGTAGGGGGTCAGATTGCACCCCTGGCTAGTCCGGGCTTGTCCTCAACCACAAATGCTCCATGTACGTAATGTGGCAAAATTACATAACACATGTAGTGCTCCCAGCACTCTTCTAAGTGATATTAAATATTTCACTGACACGAATCACCATTTAGAATTACAATCATAAGGAAACCTTTAATTAACTGCTCATTCAACTGCTCATTTGTCTCAATTTACTGTATCAACCATTTGGAACCGCAATTAAACACTTTTTTTTTTAGAAGCATCGGAACCATATGTGGGATTTACATACAAGAAGCAGAAGCAAATCATCTCCCCAACCTTTTGACAGTAACATTTTGTGGCTGATTACAGTTTTTGGGAAGAAGTGGGAGGTGTAATGATGGGAAAGGAGCCGCTTGGCTCTCTTTGTATAGTGCTGGAACAGTGAAGTTGGGACAAGGACGCTGCTGTTTGTGGAAGAATCAGGCTCTGGATCACTCAGCCTCTTTGAAAGAGTTCTCTTCAACCTATACCCTTCCCTTTTGTGGCCTGCCACTACCTTGCTGAGCGAGACAATGAACCAACCATTGAAAACTGAGACATGTTTCTGTGCTGCCCGAAGCCCATTAAGCTCTAAAGCACTACTGTAGGTCTCTCTCATCAGGCCTCTATTCTCATTCTAATAGCTCGCTGCATGCCAATAGGCCTGTCACTAGAAGCACCCATCACATTCCAGCCACAAATACGAGTCGGTTTTTGTAAATTGGGTTTCCCCACCTGTGGGTTCTGAGAACGCTGCCAGTTTTTATGATGTAACCACATGTCCTTTTGTAATTGGGTTCATTGATCTCATTCCATCCATGACTCTTCCAAACTGATTTATGCAATGATGCTGTTGTCAGAGTGACCACATTTTTAACTATATCTTTTGATTTCCCCCTTAAATACTTGGTATTCTATATAGCATTCTATATAGTTGTATAGCAAGTAGCTTTAAATGGCCTGGGGTATCAGGCACTGAGATGTTGAACAGTTTCCTTTGTTTTCATTGAAAACAATTGCAGCTGTGGGATTTGGTTGGGGTGACCGCTGTTGAGGTGAATTACCTTTTCTCCAGCCCATTTTGGTTACTCGAATGCTAAATGGCATTTGGGAATGCTGAGATGGCTCCTCTGGGAGAATATCAAGAGATCTCATTATGTGGATCTCCTGGTGCTTTCAATGGTAATTAATGGAGAGATAAGCCACTGTTGATTCAAATGTAAACCTGGATGAATAGTGCTCAGGAATTTGTGTTGTTTAGTTAGCCTCATTGCGTGTGTTTACATGCACTTTAAATTATTGGAATTCAGACAGACTGAAACAGTAATTCTTCTTTTTGTAATGTCACATACACATTTCAAACTTGAAATACACTACATGACCGGATATTAAAACACTAAGTATAATATATATATTGGATTTGTAAATGGTTACAGATAAAAACTCAGTGTCATAAACTAAATGACTGAGGATCAAACCATTCCAGACTTTCAAGTATTTCTGAATACAAGAAACTCACAGAAACTGTTGCTAGGAAACTGAAAACAATGTGTTCTAAAATCTGTTCAAAATATCAAACATGTCGGATATCCTCCGACAGGATAGATTCATAGTCTGAAACTAAAAAATCTAAGTCTGTGTCCATCATCAAAACAAATTCCTTGTGTGTGCAAGCACACTTGGCAATGAAGCTCTTTCTGATTCTGATTCTGATCATACATTATTTGACTTTCTGTGAAATCTATCAACTCCAACTGGCCAAAATCAGACATTCTAAACTAGCGTTGGCTCCTTTTGACTGCAAATCGGTGCAAAAGTCTAGTGTATTCTAGCATTTAGTGTGACTAAAGTCACATCAGTCTATTTTTTGCAAATCAGAATAACAGACCTAGATTATACACAAAAATACCAAAGCTGCTCCTTGGACAGTACCCTTTGAAAAGCTTCTATGATGTACCATTTTGGTACTAATATGTACACCTTTGGTCTAAATATGTACCTTTGAGGTACTACTATGCACTGTTTTAGGTACAGCCCCCAGTGACCGCTTTTGTACCTTTTTTTTCTGAGAGTGTACGATTGGCCTCTGCATTATGCGCTTGCTCAGAAAGACAGAGATGATGTGCGACGTGTATTTAATCCTCCTTATATTTGGTTACGCAATGCGTCATGTATACCTGGAAAGACAGATGAAGACTGTAGCTTGACTAAAACACTGCTGTAGTGCTATTATGAGTGTTGAACATGGTGTCAATCTACAGTTGGGTGTGAAATCTCAGCACAGGGTTTAGGATATGAAGATGTCGCACTAAACTGGTGTGTGGCACGGACGTGTGTAAGTTAAACACCATAAAACAATTTCAAGCTGATGATGAAGGCCACACAAGTCATACATGCAAGTGTGAAAGTCATTGTCCGAAGTGTCAAAAGCCTCAGCGCTGGTAAGTGGGCGACAGCTTCAAACACAAAACCCCTGTAACTCTCATTAACTGCAACAAGCTCCGAAATTAATTCTTGATCTGTTTGTTTTTATGTCTATTTGTCGCTGTAACAAGAACAAAATGTTGCCCAATCAGGCTATAGTTTCTAAAAGTTCACATCCCAAGAGGAAAACACAGTGCCTTTTAGTTGTCCGTGGTCCTGTTTTATTGCTCGGTTCATAAAAGCAGTATGACATCTAGCAGCCCAGCATAATCTATTGTGCTAATTGGTGTCTGTACTGTCTTGTTATCTGGACCCACTCATTTGCATAACTGTTGACCCCCACACCCTTCTCCTCTCCTGTCCTACTTCCACCCCTCCCCCACTTCCACTCTCTTCCCATAACTTCACCTTTGACCCCGTCCTGTTATCCTGAGAACCTGCTAATGAGTGACTGCCTTACAGCCCCGTGAGACAGAGAATATCCACTGTATATTAACTGGGGCTTTAGTTTATGAGAGGACATGGGGGTGGATCTGGAACAGCAGTGAGAACACCGTCCCTCCCGGGGCCGTACCAATTAACACAGTCAAGACCAAAAGTGCTGTCCTGCTTGATTTTGTTTGTTTATTGTGTTCTTTTTGGCCCATGTCTTCTTTTTTTTTTTTTCTTGTGTCAGCTATGTTGAGTTTCGGATGGGCTTTGTGATGTGAAGTATCTGTGTAGTCACAGGGGACACAATCTGCCAATGCGGCACAAGGGGAAGAATGAAGCCATTGGGAAGCGATACTGTAGGCAAATGTAAGAGAGAGAGAGAGAGAGCGTCTGTGGAGGGGTAGGATGACAGAGCGCTGCTGTGTGAGAATCTCACGGGGAACTCTCACAAAGTGCTGAGCAGGAGAGAACGAGTGTGCTGGGAAAACGCTGAGACTCTTTTTGTGTGTGTGATGCTAATCGCAGTTCACCCACTGAGGGAGAAGCGTGAGACGTGGGAAAAATAGCACTGACTGATAGGACTGGCTGATGAGCTCACTTGTCCTAATTTTTTTTTTTTTTTTTGGTCTCATCGGACTTAGCGAAGCAGTGGGTGTTTTCAAGGTTAGATAGTGTGGTTTGCCAGCCTCAGTAGTAATCCCTAATTAAACAGTGCACTGTAAAAAATAATATTACAGACATCAGATGAATTAGTGAGTGACTCACCAGTCTGATTTGCAGTCTTGGGGTAATGCATTATGTAATCATCTTACTTTTTTTCCAAGTAAAGAGTGTAGTAAGAGGTTACCTGTTAAATTAACAATGTAACATCTAAGTGACTTTAAGAAATAATAATAATTCACATTTGTTTTCTTTTAACCTCTCATTTATCCATGCTGGAAGAAATTCACTGAAATTTTGGGGTCTGTAAATAAAAAAATAAAAAAAAGATTTCTGATTTCTGAAGGATCATGTGACACTGAAGACTGGAGTGATAATACTGAAAATTCAGCTTTGCCATCACAGGAATAAATTACATTTTAAAATATATTCAAATAGAAAACAGTTATTTTAAATTGTAATGATATTTCACAATATAACTGTTTTTACTGTAGTTTTAATCAAATAAATGCAGCCTTGGTGAGCATAAGAGACTTACAAAATGTTACCAACTCCAAACCTTTGAATAGAATAAATACTGTTATTAAATAAAAATAAAATTTTAGTGGAATTTAGTTGTACTTATTGGTTGTAGCAGACCAAATAACAGGAGATCATTGCTAATTGATGTTTGGAATGTGTTGGTGTAGTGGTATGTCATAAGCAAACCACACATCAAGTCTTTTTTTATATCCATTTAAAGTGGCAGAACATTAAAATACTTTCTATGGGGAAAATTTAACTCAAGGTCAGTCTCACAGATGGCTACCAATTTACTTTTGGAAAAAGCTGTGAGTTGATGCAAAAAGTTTATACTGGAAGTCACTTGACCAGTATTTTTGCAGGGACCCCTGTTCAATATTTTTCTCAGAAATGAGACTCATTCACTGTCCCAACCTCTCTGATGTTTGTATTATTGGTTTAGAGCAACTGGAGCACATTTGAATTAGGGATGTCCCGATACCACTTTTTCACTTCCGATACCGCAGCTTTGGCTATTTGCGATACCGATATTAATCCGATATTTTTATTTTATTCTATTTTATTCTTGAACTAATACTAGGCCTAATAAAATATATGGAAGCACTTTGCTCAATTAGCAACCTAAAAACATCTCACTCAAATGGAGAACAAATACTTCTCCAGTATATAGTCCACAACAACAGTTGATTATGAAAGACTGCCACCCTTTATTCAAACAGGACAAAATACAGGCAGGCAGGCTACTTCAGTAGGCTACTTAAAGCTACCAACAGGTTTAAAGTTAATCATTTAAAATTAAAAAGCTTTAAAATTACCCATTGATCCGTTTGCTTTTGCGTCCATTCGTTTTTCCTTTTTTACCCGTAAAACGAAAAATTAACGGTTGTTGTATTTTTAAAACGCAAAGTTGAACACCAAGATTTTAATTTGAACACACCAAACGCTGCGCAAAAAATAAATATTGACGTAAGTTATATATAAATAAGTTATTTTCTGTATGACCAGAAATGAGTATTTTAAGTTGTTTCCACTGTTGAAAGGAAACCGGAAGTGTTCGCGCCCGCGCTCCGTCCATGCAGTGCGCGCTCCACACTCTGCACACACAGTTGCTATGCGTCAAAATCTTGTGTAACATACAGTTTACAGCCTACGGTTTATAAACTGAGGAGACAGATTGCAAAACCGTGTTTATAGTACACCGAAGGTAGTGAGATGGAGTGTCTGTTGTGAGTTTAGAGGGCACGTCAGTCAGAGATGTGTGTGTGTGTGTGTGTGTGTGTGTGTGTGTGTGTGTGTGTGTGTGTGTGTGTGTGTGTGTGTGTGTGTGTGTGTGTGTGTGTGTGTGTGTGTGTGTGTGTGTGTGAGTGAGTGAGTGAGACAGACAGACTACTGCCTGCTGAACAGAGGGTCGCCGAAAGAAGGATCTGAAGTGCCGGTGTTTCGGCTACAAAAACCCGCCGAACTGATCCGAAACCAGCCCAATGTTTATCCACCCGCCCAAACCCATTTTTTGCCCGCAAAATAGATGGCAAAACCGCCCAATATGCGCGGCTTAATGTCGCAGCAAGGGAAATGCTATATTCAAGCATTGTTGGATAGGTATCGGATCATATTTTTTCTCCCCTCCGATCTCCGATCTAGCGTTCTGGGCCAGTATCGGCACGATACCGATGCTGTGGATCGGATCGGGACATCCCTAATTTGAATATCTGCTATTGCTATATAATATATAAAAAAAGAAAAACTATGAAAAGAAGAAAGGCTATATGTAATAAAAAGGCAATTATGCTTTGCTTAACATAATTTTTTTGTTATTTTAGAAAATAGATAATACAGACCCAAAGCATTTGATAAAAATGAATCCGTTCTTCATATTAGTGTTTTAAATATTATTACAAAGTCAGCTGAGAGGAAATATTATGTACATTAACACGGACAGAATCCTTTTTCATAGTCATGTTTTGTTTTTATTCAAGATCTCACTTTGATACATCACATTTACTGTGAGGTTTGTCTGTTTCCCATGCTTTGGTCTGGGTCTCAGTCTTGTGTTAGTGTTCTCTGCAGGTAAGAAGTATTAGAGTCAGTCTCAGGCGCCTCAATGTCACCATTATGACCTGCCTGAGTCCCTCAGAGCTCATAAAGGTCCTGGGCCTCGCACTAGCCCGATACCTGATCTTCTTCCCACTGAACCCGCCTTTACGACCCCCTGACTTCCCTTCCCTCAAGGGCTCGGCCCCATGGAGTCAATCTGTCTCTGGTACAGTAACCGCTGGCTTTTGAAGCCCCGTTTGACTAATTTTCCCCATCAAGAGAGGCCCAAACATGTGAGTGTGATGCCTGGGTCCTCAACCCTGCTGCTGCTCCATCACTGTACGCACAGCAAGAGAAACCGTGACAGATTGGACGGCCATTCAAGGTCAGCAATCTAGCCAATCTGCAATAATACACTTCTTGTATAATCCATTTTAGATTTCACAGTTTTGGCTGCTTTTATTTCCCACCATGCAGTCGGCGTCTCAGGTTTCAGTCCCTTGTGGTGTCTTTTAACCACATTTTTGGAGTTTGATTTATTGAAGTTTGACAGTTATGGGTTCAATTCACTGAAGAAAAGGATAAAGAAAAAAGTGTCAATGAAACAAGACACATATATCTAACAGTCTCTGTGAGATAATCTTCTGGTCTGTGTCTTGTAAAGCAGTCTTCGAATAACGTTAAGATTGTCAGCACTAAGAAAACCCTTCACATGGCCCGTGTAAGGATGTGGAGTAAGGTGTCTTTTATGTGGTGGTCCATGGGGGGCCAGAGGAATTAAGTCCTTTCAATCTGAAGCAGATGTGACTGGGACGTTGTTAAATGACTTTACAGCCATGTGAGACATATGCTGGATACACAACACAAAACACAGAACCCGGCCATGATAATCACCAATGACAAACTGCCTTGACATGGGTTCTTATGCCTCCCCTCGTCTGCCTTACATCACAGGAAATTATATTTTGGGGCTGTGATATGCTTTATGATGTTGCAGGTTTTAACCGTCATCAATCTTTCAGTCATCAACTATAAATCTCATTATAATTCAGTTCCATTTTATTTCATTCTCTTGATACAGATTCATTTAAAGCTACACAGAATCATTTTTCTCTCATGAATCCAAAATTATTATTTTTCTTTTTTTTCTTTTTTTTTGAAAACAAAAGTGTGTTTTGAATGTTTTTCTCAACTCATTTGAAAGAAATTCAGTCGAACCGAACTATCCAGGCTCTGCAAATATATAGACAGTGCCATTCAAAACTTTTTTTCAAAGAAGTCTCTTTTGCTCGCCAAGGCTACATTTATTTTATCAAGAATACAGTAAAAACAGTGATACTGTGAAATATTATTACAAGTTAAAATAACTGTTTTCTATTTGAATATACATTAAAATGTAATTTAATCCTGTGATGGCAAAGCTGTGATTTTTGGCATCATTAGTCAATCTTAAGTGTCACATGAGCTTTCAGAAATCATCCTAATATGCTGATTTGATGCTCAATAAACATTTTGTATTACACTGTAAAAAATGATTGTGATTTTAACAGTAAAAGACTGTAAAAATGCTACAGTGAAAAACTGTTAATTTGTTAACAGAAAGTTTCCTTACTATATACGGTAAATAACTGTGATAGATCTAGTGGTACATTTAATGTAATTTTACTGTAAAATACTGTTAAATTTACAGTTTTTGAAAGTGAAAAAGAACAACTCATTGTATAATTTACAGTGAAAAAGCGTAAATTGACATTCCCGCAATTCCCTGCGTGACACTTCACATCTGATGTATTTTTGTTGAAATAACTATGTTTCTTCATAGTTTTCTTAGTTTTTTTTTCTAATCAGTTATGTACATTAGGGTTTTATGTTACATTTAATGTTGTTAAATTAATGTTTATTGCATTTTAATATTTCATGTGTGTTACCATGATGGTGTTTGTTTGTGTGAATGACACTGTGCAGCTTCTATATATTAGTATTAACTTTCTTGTGGAAGAGCAGCTTGTGATAAGCTTTGATTGATCATGTGACTTATCACTGCTGTAATTATTGGTTGTCAGTGTATTACAATGGTACAAAACAGATATTAATACTTCAGTAGGTCGGTAAATTAACATTATATCAGATAATGAAATACGGTTTATTTCTGTAAATTTTAATTTAAGTCTGTAAAACCTAATATGTTGCTACCATATTTTATACGGTAAGTTTCTGGCAACCACAGCTGCCGGTATTTTACCATAAATTGAACAGATTTTTTTTTTACAGTGTATTATCGGTGTTGAAAACAGTTGTCAATAGTATCTTTTCTGAATTAATTGTACTCAGAGCAGTAGCAGTAAATCTGTGACTACGACAAATCAAGTCTGTGGATGGGTAGGGTCAGAAACGGCACACGATACCGAGACCACCACCTGTTAGACACAGATTTAGTCTGTCTGCTATCAGCTGCCCCCCTCTAATTACACACACAAACACACATGCACAGACCCCCATCCCCTCCTGCTCTCTCTAGACGTGTTGCACTGGTCAGCTGACTGAATCTTCTGCTCTATTTGGCTCTCTATAAGACTGGCTCATTCCCAGGGTCAGTAGTAAACATGCCAGCCCATGTATCCACCTACTGGGGTCACAGACCTACTCTCTTCTAGTGGGTGGACACCGGCGTCCGTCCCAGCATTGAATCGGCTCAATACGGCCCGACAGTTTCAGCGAGGCCCTTGAAAAGGCTTTTAGAGGCAGAGCAGGCACGGCCCGACCCCTTACTTAAACAGGACCCTTCTTGTTTAGGTTTTGTCCACTTAACATTATCGTACCCCATCTCTCCAGGACATTATCAGATGAAAAACTACCCAAGCTCTTACTGAATGTTCTCACTCTTTCCTTTACATTACAGGAATATTCCGGGTTCAGTACCAGTTAAGCTCGATCAACCGCATTTGTGCCATAATGTTGTTTTAAAATGAATTTTCATGTCCTACCATTTCTTAAAAAAAATAAAAAAATAAGGTAAGGCACTTAAGGTAGGAAGTGAATAAGGCCAGTCTGTAAATGTTAAAATACTTGCCGTCAAAATTGTACATCCACAAAACATGAACAACATGCATGTTAGCATGATTTTGTAGTGTGATAAATCGCTTGCTAACTTTTTCTGTGTAAAGTTACATTCAGTTTAGTAGAAAAGACTCTAATGCCTAAAGCCTTAAAATAGCACATATAAGAATACAAGTTTTAACAGAAGAATTAACAAGGAGATTTTATTAATTCACATTTCTGCTTTTCAATCCTCCACAAATAAGCCCCATTTACCTTTTATTGTGAGTGATGCACTCTAACCACAATTCTTACTGCATTATTCCACAAATTCTGTTGATTGAGCTTTACTTAACCTGTATATTCCTTTCTGTACACCACCATTCAAAAAAAAAATGTAACCCTGCTCACCAAGGCTGCATTTATTTGATCTAAAATACAGTTATGTTGTGAAATAGGATTACAATGTGAAATAACTGTTTTCTATTTTAATACATATTAAAATATAATTCATTCCTGTGATGTCAAAGCTGAATTTTCAGCAACATTACTCCAGTCTTCAGTGTCACATGATCCTTCAGAAATCATCAATATGCTGATTTGCTGCTGCGAAACATTATTATTAATGTTGAAAACAGTTGAATATTTTTTGTAGAAACTAATGCTTTTTCTTATGATTCTTTGAATTTAGTTCAAAAGTACAGTATTTATTTAAAATAGAATAAACTGTCTTCTATACTGTCACTTTTGACCAATTTAATGCATCCTTGCTGAATAAAAACTATTAATTTCTTCTTCTTTTTTAATCCTACAGACTTGAATGCTAATGTATAATGGACAGAGACTCGTGGTATGATTAGATTGAGGTGGAGGTCTTACGGAGCCAGCCGAGGTTGGTGAGTTTGCCAAACTCGTACAGTGAGCGTGGGAACAGACTGCATTTCCACAGGTTACAAGGATCCTGATTTCCCATGAGAGGAATCACAAAGGAGCAGGTTAACTCACTACATTTGGACTTATTTAAGAAACTGCTGTAAGCATATGAGGCTATTAAAAGAAGGAACTGAGTAGCTCAAATGAGCTTTAAAAAGTGTTGTGATATGACAGAAAAACTCCTTTGAGTATGGCCATTAAGACTATGATTAGTCTTTGCACAGCTGGATTAAATGGATCGTTTAATTCATTTTCCCAATGACAGACGTGCACTTCCCATAGTGCTTGTCTTGTTTTCTCTCTGTTTCAGCTTGCTAAATGCATCTGTAGGTCAGCTGGTGTGCTTTTCATGTTTAGTTCAGCCATAAAACCTCTTTTATTATTTTACCACAAATGTTTTTGTGTTGAGACATCAGGAGTGTAATTCTGACCACATCTATAGATCATCTGACTGGGAAAACAGCATCTTGGGTATCCTGTAAAGTAACTGGGCACCGGCATATGTTGGGTTTTTGATGCCAACAAGGTTATTAAACAAACTTAACAGCTTCATCAGAAAGCTGGTTGACTGTATTTACCAGTTAATCTTTGCTGTGCTGGTCCACCATCACCAGACCAACATAAACAACATTGATATCATAAACAATGAACAATATTTTACTACATTCATTAAGCTATAGGTTATATGTTAATTTCTGCATATAATAGGACATTTATAAGCATGAATAAATGCTGTAAAAATGTAAATTATAAAAAGATTTCTTTTAAAAATTATACAAATTGGAGATTAATTAAATGTTCGTTGTAAAGTGTTAAATAAAAACTGTTAAACACTGTACTAATAATTAGTTCAAAAGTTAATTTTCTTTATTTATTTCATGTCTTGTCTAGGGCACCAAGTGAACCTGGACTGCCCAAAAAAAACTGACCCCGTCTGCATGCTCTGAAAATGCGTAGGTCTCCTAAAAGAGTGTGCTTACACTGACAGAAGTTATGGAATAATGCCAAACACATGTCCTTTTATCCGCAAGGACAAGTTTGAAGCATGTACAAGTACCACCTGTTGTCCTCAACATTCACCCTCATTCCACCTAGTCTTTGGGCTCTTGAAACCACTTGATCTGAGGTATGAGACTTATGTAAGATCTCTCAACTCTGAGGAAATCCCTCAAACACCTCCTGTCCCATCCAGATTAACTGGGGTAACCTCATGTCTCGATCCTCGTGGAACCAACTACCATTTCAGACCCACTATTAATAACCTCTGATTGTATTCAGTCCGGTCGGCAGCAGCCATAGACAAGGCCACACTTGCTCCACGTCTCTTTCCCACAACCCCCAGGCACCTCCGAGGAAGTCATCCATGCCTAAATGTGCCTCCTTAATCAAAGGCTGAATGTAGAAGTTGTCCTGGAGGTTGGCTGCAGTGATTGCAGCATTAGCTAAGCACATGCTCGCCTTTCAGGGCCCAACAATGAGGCCCATTGTGCTGGTCCAGATCTGTCCGTTCTAATTTAAGATGGAGCTCCAACAGAGACAATACTGGCATGGGCTCTGAAGAGACAGCATGTCCTAATGAGCGAAAGAGAGGAAAGGATGGTACATGAGTGTGGACACATTGGCGATAATGTACAAGAGGCCGTGCTATGTTGTGAATAGCCACAACTAGGCATTTAAGAAAGAGTACAGAGTACACAACACCGTTTTCTAAAAACGCTTTGGTGGTTCATTTACATAACAACAGTGTTTTGGGTTCCTGTAAATGCGAACTTTTGAAAACAATACCATTATATCGCCTGCATGTAAACTACAAAAATGTGAATTTGTGGAAACGATGACATCATGCAAATGCGTATTATAGGCACGTAGTGTTTCTTAACAAAGTGACATCGCCAACTACTGGCCTGGCATGAATGATAAAGTGTTTTTAGTTGTTTTTTTCCGAGGATCCGTGTGAATGGGGATTGTTTTGACTACGTTGTCGTCTGTACGAGAAAAAAAGAGGAAAAACTTTTCCATTTTTAGTACATTGTTGACTTGTAAACCTACATTCAAAGAACACATTTATTATTAGAGAAATAATTACTTTTATTCAGCAAGGGCACAAATTCATCAAAAGTGACCGTAAAGATATTTAGAATGTTACAAATTATTTCTATTTTTAATAAATGCTGTTATTTTATACTTTTTTTATTCATCAAAGAATCCTGAAAAAAAAATGTAGCAGGGTTTCCACAAAATATTGAGCAGCACAACTGTTTTCAGCACTGATAATAATATAATAGAAATGTATCTTGAGCAGCAAATCATCATATTAGAAAGATTTATGAAGGATCATGTGACACTGAAGACTGGAGTAATGATGATAAAATTTCAGCTTTGACATCTCAAGAATGAATTACATTTTAAAATATATTCAAATGAAAAAAGTTATTTTAAATTGTAACAATATTGTATATTTTAATCAGATAAATGCAGCCTTGGTGAGCATAAGGGATTTCTTTCAAAAATGTAAAAAAATTCTTACTAACCCCAAACTTTTGAATGTACATTCCCTGGCATATAAAAAGTAACCTAATTCTATTTATATGGGTGCTGCAATGAATGCAAAAGAAAGCTGAACAGTAGCCAATGTAGCTGATGTTGACCAGTCAAATGTGGCTATTTTGAAAAATGACATGAAATTTTAGTGCAATACTATTAAGGATCTCACTCATTTCCTCTCGGCGTCTGTTCTTTTAAAATGTAGGCCATGTTTTAATAACTGGGGGTTGGGGGGTGGGGGTCTGATCCCCTAATTAAGGCATAAACCCCCAAAGGAAGTCAAATTAAAGGTTCAGACCAAAGAGACTTAAAACTATTTGTTTCAACAGTGTTTTCAACTGTTTCAGTCATAACAACAGTTAATTACAAGAGTGATTTATCATTATCCATTGAACCATTTAGAAAAAAAAAATGCAGTCATTATTATAGATTTACATTTCACAATTATATTTTCAAATGCTTTACTGTTTTGTTTACTGTAATACATTCAGTGCTCTGGTAGTTCGCTAGAAGGACAATTTGGATACCATGAGAGGAACCTCAACAGATTGTAAAAAATGACTTTTTTTAAACTGCAGACCTCCCTGAAAGTCATTGTATAGTTTACACTCCGGGTTAGACTCTGGCTCTGGTTATGTGGTTTATATGAGATATGACAAATGAGGCATGTTGCCCCGTACTGGAACTCAGTTCAACAATGAAAAACACATCGCTCACAGCAAAAACTTTCAATGTAGAGTGTTTTTCTTTATGCTAAGACTGATTGTTTTTGATGTGAGCATGACTCCAGTACAGCATTAGCTGATTTTATTGACTTTGGTAAAACTTGATTCGCTTATCACCATTTGTAATCCTAGTCTGTTTTCCTCATGCTGTCAAAAAGTGGTTAGTATAATCATGTTATTTTGACAGTCAGAGCCCGGTCGTATTTGCTCGGATCTGTGGTCTGATAAATGTTATCCGCTCACTGACCTCACATTCCAATTCATCTTAATTGCTGAATTAAGAAGCAAAACAGGCCTATGCTTAAACAATTAATATGAGTGTCAGTTGAGGCAAATGAATGCTTACGCATAGATACTATAGCAACAGTGATAAATATTTGTTTTTTTAAGTACATTTATACTTTTGTACAGCAAGGATACATGAATCTATAAATGTCTTAACTGTCACTTAAGAGACTTCTTATAAAAATCTTATCAACCCCAAACTTTTATATATTCTCTCAAATTCAAAACTTCTGATTTACTTTGACTACCTGGGTTTTAAATAATATAAGTATATAAATGCACACACGACAGCTAATTATCTAAAAGTGCTAGCTGTCTCAAAGTCTTAAACATTGTATTTATACCTGGTTGTCATCCTGAAAATTCATGTTACTTTGAAGGAAAACATCCTGACCCACCCACAACCATAGATACGATTTTTTTCCTTATGCAGCCTCATCACATTCTCTCACGCCAAGGAAGATTATGAGGATGTAACTAAAAACAAGACTGACAAAAAAGATAGTTGCGTTTTTACTTTGAAATAAACAGTATGTAAGACTTTGGAAACACGCACAGTATGTGTCTGATATAAATTAGATGTTTGATATGGACTATTTCAAGGGTTTCATAATTGCATCCAGTTTTCTGTTTTCCTTGGTCGTTTTCCCGCTAGAGAACGCTAGAGAATAATCGTTCCTATTATGCATTGAGCCTAAGCAAATTAGGACTGTCCTGCCAGCCCTTGTTATCTTGTGTTATGTTCAAATAAGCTCGCTTTGTGAGCTACAACCACCTAAATACATTTCAGATTCCTCTGAGATCTGAGCATGTGGACAAAAAGAGGTGTGGACAAAAAAAGGTATTTATAACATGGCCTGGATTTAGCCGTTTTTATTGTGGCTGTTTACAGTGTGTCATGGCAGACATGTTAAAGGAAGAGGATCTGTGCTTTAAGAAGGCGTATAAAGCCTAAGGCTGGGACACAAGCTCTTTTCTTTCTCTCTGTATGTGATTAGGCTCAGTATCAGGCTGTTTAAGAGAACTCTTTCTTCTTGGAGAGAAGGCGGCTTTTGGGGCTTTACACAGGGGTGCGCTGGAGTGGTGCTTCTCCTTTCTCTCTTTTGGCGGGGAGGGTATTTTGATTTAAATGAAGGCTATCTGTCAGAGAGGGTGGGAAGGTTCTTTCAGGCCTGAAGAAAGAAGATGCTGTCAACAGACCTGTTTGTGAGCTGTACGGACATGCACGCAGCAGATGTGTTAAAGAAAGCACAGCCTGTCGTTACAAACTCTGAAAAAGCTCTCTTCCTTTTCTTCAGAACAGCTTTATGCTAATTTCCAAGCAGACGGTTAGAGAACTTTCTCCTGGCTTTTAGGCCTGTGGTGAGTGCACTCATGACACAACTTAACCACAGTGACTAACTTTCCCCTCTTGATTTTACAGCAAACTGGCATAGAAATCATGATGTGCCAGTAAAGTTTCCATAGCTCCTCAATGTTGCCTATTAAAACATCTGTGCTTGCTATATTTTGCTTGTAGATGTTACTACACTTCAAGTGGAGTTAACCTGTGGCAAATTCAATTGAATTTGGAAAGGTCCACACCTCTCAATAAAAGGTCGAACAGCTGAAAATGCGTATCAGAGCAAAAACCATGCCATGAGGTCAAAAGAACTGCCTGTAGAGCTCAGAGACATTTGTATCAAGACACCGATCTGGAGAAGACTACAAAAAACAATCTGCTGTATATTGAAGGTTAACAGAAGCATGTAGCCTCCATAATCCTTAATGGAAGAAGGAACAACCAGGACTCTTCTTAGAGCCGACCTGGGTTTAAACCCAATCAAACATCTCTGGAGAAACCTTAAAAAATGTCCGTCCACCGATGGTCCCAATCCAACCTGACAGAGCTAGAGAGGATCTGAGGGGAAGAACAGCAAAAAATTGCCAAATGTAGACGCACAAAGCTTGTTGCATCATACCCAAAAAGACTTGAAACGGTAAAGGTGCTTTAACCAAGTACTGAGTTAAGTGAATACTTATGCAATGTACTTATTTTCCTTTTTCCTTTTTAATACATTTTCAAAGTTGTCACAAATCTGTTTTGTCTTTATGGTTTATGGAGTATAGATTTATGTGGAAAAAAGTAATTTAAAGTAGTTTAACATAAGGCAGCAACATACCAAGATATGAAATAAATAAAGCCTAGACAGCAAAATAGTGTCGGCACAGATCCGACCCACATATGGGCCAAGTGGAATCCACGTGTACCAAATGTGGGCCGGATATGGGCCGATACCATGTTTCTGTCTGGGAGGGGTTTGAATACTTTCGCAAGGCACTGTATATAGTTTGGTCTATTTAAACAATTATGTATTACAACCATATTTGCACCAGAGACACTCTGCACACAAATCATGGGACATACTGCTAGTTTTTATTTTTCTTATGTCATGTATTGTCTTGATCAGGTAAGCCACCATGTCCCCTAAAAAACAACAACAGGTGCATTACAGTCAACAACTGATTGTATATTACTATTGTATGGGTTTCTGATTCTGAGTTCAGAGTGGTAAGATCTCCCTTTGATTTCACCATACCACAGTTCAGTGTCAGTACAAGGATTTGAGTTTTACAGATTTCTGAGGCCATGCATGCTTCCAGCCAGCCATGTGCATCTCAGTGTATGAATGGAAGGCACCAGTGGCTCTCTGCCATTGCTGTGATCAATCAACCCTCATTTGCCCTCCACTGTAGGCAGCACCTACAAATTCAGAAAATCTTCTGCTTTTTGTATGACAACGTCTCCTAGGGTAAGATCTATGGCTCATCTCCCGGTATGGTGCTCGGAGTGACAGAAAAAGAGTGAAAAGGATGACTGATAGTGTGTGCATCGAGCCCAGGGGTAAACAAAAGAGGCTTGGCTTGGAGAGCCCGAGGCGAGCCATCTGCCAGAGTCAGTGAGAGCTGCTATTGTCCGTTCTAGAGGAATGTTCGGACAGATTGAAGAGGCTTTGCATGGGTCATTCCTACAGGGATGTCAGCATGAGCAACAGGGGTCAGACTCTTTCCACGCAGCAGATGAGGCCTGCGTTTTCAGCAACATGTACTCGGGACATGCATGCTTTGCTAACCAGCAAACTAGCCCATTTTGTCATCTTCATTAGGGCATCGCAGATGTATCGCCAGACTAACCATTAACATCAGGAATCTTTCGTAGTTTAGTTTTGAAATAGGCCACCAATGTCCTAGACCTAGATCAAAGCAGCTTCAAAAGTAATCCTCTTACAGTCATCGTTCATTTCAGAAACTTTTTCTTAGAGTGATATATGCTCTTTTCAGAACGAAAGCACAAATTGCATGCATAATGCGGTTGACTGGGCTGTTGTTCATAACTGGCATTGCCTCTAATATCGAGACGAATGAGAAACCATCTGAACGAACCACTGTAGTCCAGTTTTGAATTATTAGTTGCTGAGTTTGTCATGCCCAGTGGAAAATTCTCCTCAAACAGAGAGACAAAGGCGAACCACAGGGTCACGATTGGATGGCAGTGAATTGCAGTCAAGTAAAGAAGCATTAATGTGTGCGTGCTTGGAGGGTGACCCCTGACCCTCTTAGCAGGTGTGAGTGACCGAGCTTTCATGGGAGAGGCCTGCAGAGCATGTGGGGCGGGGACTTGAGAGGGACAGATGTTGTATGGGGAATGCCCTAGGGGAAAGTGTGGCGCTATAGAGGGACAAAAGAGAAAGACTCCTACAAAATCACACAGCCCAAACAGGCTTGTCTCCTTGACGACCGGTTGCTGTGACAGCGACAGTGAATGCTCTTGGAGACGAATGCTATTGGTCCTTCCAGCTCTACATTCTTTGAAGTGCTCTAGTCAAAAATAAAACCCTACAGGATGTCAAAAATAAAATCTAATATGTGCTCAGTGTTTTAAGTACTTGGCTGATGGATTTACAAGTGGGATGGTGCCAATATTGCTTTTAAATATTTTCCTTCATTGAAGAAAAACAATATTGTGGCAGTACCATATAAATTACTTGGACACTTGAGACAGACTTCACATTGAGTTTTTGTACATTAGATAAAATATCAAAATTTCGTCCGTCCATCTGTCCGCTATAAGATCGTTTCCACTTGCTCCTTGTCCTAATTTTGAACAGTATAGTTTGAAACTTAAAAATTATAAAAATTAATTAAAGTTAAGTTATAATTCACTATAATTTTCATTTATTTAATTTATTTATTTTTTATTATGTTTTTTAAAACATATTATGTTAAATAATACACTTAAATTCATGTGTGTTGACTTAAGTGTCCAAACATTTATTAAATTGTATTCCAATGTACATGTTCAATCATCAGATCAATCATATACATTTTCAATCATCAATGCATTTTGTAAAGTGAATTAGTGCAAGTATTGCTGTTTAAAATAATTTGCTTCGTAATCTGCCTAATGAAAATGGTCAAAACAGCTCATTGCCATGTGTCCTGTTTAACATATTTAGGAGCTGAAGAGTGGCTAAAGGCATGTGTGGCAGACGGCAGGGCAGTCTGGGAGGAGACGGGGCTCCGCTGGAGGCCTGAAGCAGTCAACTCACTCTATGAAGTGACTGGCACTGCCTTACACAAGAAACTGTGGAATTCACTGGCCACAGACCATCCCATCATTGGACTGCAGCAACTCCAAAACCACAGGGAGCTGCAGACACAAGATAAGGACAAAAAAACCCTAGTTAGTCTTAGTGCCAGCCCAATATTCCTCAGTTAGTTGTGGTTTGTTGGTGTCAATCAATTAATGTAAGATCCACAAAGACGGCAACCAAGAAAAGTACATTGTGTTCAACCACAGCTTGAGTTTGTACAGAAGACTTTAAGACATTGATTCTGATGTGATTAAAACAATCAGATTTCCCACAGGAACACACAAATCCTGTAACTCAATGCCAAATATGTCATAATTCAGAAGTAACAAATAAACTCGAAAGACCAACTCATCTTTTTGGCAGAAAATATTGGCACAAATCACAGGAGAGAACTATGTGAGTCTGGATTACTTCAGAATGTTTTATTAGAATGCTTGAAACAACATTTCATGAGGGATGAATTAAAATTTTTTATTAATCATTGCAGTAATTGAAAATAATGCTGGGAGATGGAGCATTGCAGTACAGAAGGAGCAAAGCCAAAGCGTTTCAGTGTGTTTAATTCGAAATCACAACAAAATATATAGTGACAGAAGAAAACTGACACATGGTGGAAAATGCATCGCTTAAGTGTGTATATCTGGGCTCAGTGTAACATGACTGCCTTGAGAAACAGAGCATTAAAACACGGACAATAGTCAATGGGCCTCATTTATAAAACGTGCGTACGCACAGATTTGACCATAGAGTGTGTCTAAAATCCACGTCAACATTCATATTTATAAAAACGGTCTTTGACTTTTCCACGTCAGGTTCTGATCAGACTTTTTCTTGTGGCAGAGAGTCAGAGTACTGAAGGTGTTTGGAAATCTAAGCCATTTTTGGCACCCATTCTCAACTAAAGCATTTGGATTTTGACTGCTGCTATTTTATATGTTAATGACATTAATTAGGTGGCATTTACAAGGTGGAGATCTGAAACCATTCAGCTGCGCACAATTTCAAGTTCATTCACGATTTATAAATGTAACTTCTGGAAGAGAGGCATACGCACGTTTTTTTGTGCGTACGCTCTTTCTCTGAATCATACGTACACACGTTTGAGAAATGATCTTAGATCAAATGTAGGACGATTTCTACGCAACATTTTATAAATGAGGCCCAACATCTTTCGTTGGTGATAAATAAATTTGATGAGATTGTATTGTCAGAATGAATTCTTTACGTTTTTGGGAAAAGGACCCATAAATACCCTTTCTATGGGACTAGTGTATTATAGTAATTAAAAAAACTTCCCCCAGAAAAAAACAAACAACATTATAAGAGTCATGAAAGATTCAGAAAAGCTATAAACTGAAACCGAAAAACAGGCCACATTTTACGTGACTTTGCTCAATGCTATTGTTCAGCTTGTCCAGGTCTCTTCGGCTGGTGTGTGCGCTTCTCGACAGTCCAGAGTGACCATTTGTACTGCATCGGTCAGTCTGCTGATGCCTGACATTAGCTAAACCTTGGGTCAGAGAGTGCAGGAAAGCATTGGTCCGGCCTCTGAGTAGAACAAGGCCAAGTCTTGAACTTTAGACTGAGAGGCCCAGGTCAAGTCGAAATATTTTAGCCGTGAATGAACCATCCAGCTTTAATCATGTTCATCTGGATTGTTTTTAACACATCCTGCGAAGGACTCTTTCTGGGGACATGACAGAGACTTTGGATGATGCTGGTTAGGAGAACATCTTGAAGCATTTTGAGCCATGATAGGTCTTTGATTTTGTTATTTACTGTAGTTTGTGGGATTGCACTGAATTGCATATAAAATTTCATCCATTTGAATGACAGAAACTTAATGAGAATACATAGAGACCTAAATATTTTTTAGTGCTGTCAGGTTAGAAAAAGCACTGATATTTCATTAATTATATGCAAAGTCATAGATTGTGGCAGTGCTTACTAGTTTTCATGGTGGTCTGAGAGATCTGTGTGGATTAAGTGGTTCAAAAGATAAATTCTCTCTTTGTTCTCTTCTGGAGCAAATAAGCTGCTGCCCGGGGCAAACCATGGCCTTTAACAGAAAAAGACATTGCTCACAATTTTATTCACGAAGTAAGGATGTGCTCCGATCATTCTATAAAACGGTTTTATATTAGAATGCAAGATGGATTCTATCAAGACTGGTAGATTGTTTATCTTTAGAAAAAAATCCATCCTTAATTCTCGGTGTGATTGGGTGAAATCGAGTTTGAATGTCAGGATTCTGAAGGTCAACTTCAGCCAGAGGTCAACGGGAGCCTAGCTGCAGCATTTTTTAAATGTTATCCTATGGAAGTTGATGTAGTTGAAAATGTGAGTCCGTCAGAGGTCATGTGGGCCTCTTTTATATGCTGCAAGTGGCGGCTGTAGCCAGTGGGTCTGTTATCTGACACGCTTCAGGCCTCTTTTATGAACTTCACCCTGCTTTATTGGCGAGTGTGCTCGCATGTGCTGCTTTTCACATCTAAATCACCCAAACTGACAGTGAGGTGAAAATGTGTTCATGTGCAATTAAAAAGAATACGTCTCATTTTTGCAGTGGGGAATTTGGAGTGCATTCAGAAAAAATGAGCATGAGGAAACCTATTATTATGCATAACATTTGGATATTTTTTTAAAAACTGTACTTGCAGATAGTGTAATATTAATTAAATAAAAGGCCACTTACATGTACTTAAAGAGAATACACTTTCATGACAAGGTTTATTAACACTTAAGTACACTTTTAAAAAGTGCATGCTGTGATATCAAATTAAAAGTTTTAATCCATTGTACATTTAATCATTATGCTTCCATAATCTTTTGGCATGCTTTAAAGACATACACTTATTTTGATATGTTGACTAACATACTAAATCACATGTAGTACTTGTTTATAATTTTTATAAATGTACTAAAGTGCAACTTCATTATAATTGTGTAATTACAAATATATTTAAATACATGTCATACAAGTTTTAATAGAAGTGACATTCATGTATATTTTAGTTTAACATAAATGCTTGCCAGTATATTCAGCACACTTTAACCATATTTCAAAAACACTAGAAGTAATTATGAAATTGCACACAAATATATACTTAAGTCCTACTTAAGAGTGTTTTAAAAAGCCCTGTAAAGTTCAGTTAATTACATTTAATATAAATTAAAACTATAATAGATTGTCATTAAATTTAAACTAAATTCAATTTGCACAAGTATATTCTTTTAAAGTACATTATATCCATACTCTTTCTGTAAAGTATGATAAAGTAAACTTATTTCACAAGGACAAGAGGACAAGAGAAAGGATTTTAACAACATCAAATTGTTTATGATAAATTTTGAGATGTAAAAACACTCATATATTTTGAAAATAATTCCTTATGTCTTGTATCCGCTCTATTGATCTAATATTACAAACAACCCTCTATGCCAACACACACTAAGCTTGTGAAATTGTTTCAATTGGTCTACAAATAGTCCACATATTATGTGACAGATTTGAAAGAGATTGAGAGGGATCACAGTTCAGTCATTCATAAACTGTCTACATAAGCAGATCTACAGGATATGGCGATCAATCCTCTTCACCGTGTTTTCAATTGTAAGCCTAGATAAATGTAGAGACCTTATCATAGGGTGGGGGTCCATGTTTTGGGAGGAGGTTTTTTCCTTCCAGCCAGCCGAGGCTGATTATTAGGGCAAAGTCACCCCTCTCTGACATCTTTTCATATTCTTCTGAGGGGTAAAATGAAAAAAATGAAAAACATCCATTTCCTTTCAGGTTATGGGGTGTCCACAGGAAGCTCTGTGTTTTCGTATCAACCTGACCAGCCACTGCTCCTCTGACCAGACGAATGTAAATGTGTTTAAATTTCCAGGAAGTCCCCTGATCACAAAAACACCCAGTCGTTTGCCTGGATTCCACCCTCCTTTCCCTTTCAGCCGGGACGTGGAGCAGGACACTCAGAGGTCTCTGATGTCAGAGAAACATTCCTCATGCGCTTCCTACCGCGCAACAATCATAATATCAGTCATCCTCAGCTGAGACAGAAGCTCACAGAAAACTTGGATGGCTGTCATGCTTTTTGGTGTGGGCAGTTGTTTTCGTACACATAAGCGCTTCATCTACGATGAAGATTCCCACCATTGTCCACAGTTTTTCATGGGCTGTTATGGGAGTTATTTATCATCCCTACTGTCTCTTGGACTGCTTACATGGAGGCTTAAACATATCTGCTTGAAGCATAAATCCTATTTGGCAATGTATTAAAGGCCTTGAAGGAGACAGTGTGCTGGCTGTTGTTATCACATTCAACACACCATGCTAACTTACTAGTTAGTATAAAGTAACATTTAGCATGTTCAATTAAAGAGCTATGAATGCTTGTCTTGTTTTGATGTATGTTGAGTTACTAACTAAAATTAGTGATGCTACTAACTCAACATCTTTCAGTAGCATGACAGTGTTTGCTGTTCTCAAAACAGTAGTTTTTCTAGTAACTAGCCGTTTTTGCTAACAGTTAGCGATGTAGCATAACAAAAATGCATTGCTGTTTATTGTTTTGCGTTGTAATTCCCTGCTGATAAGAAACTAAGACGATTGACTGTTCCTAGCTAGATTAAGCTGATTTAAATAGTCTCCCAGTCTGGCCAAGCTGGCATTTAGCAAGTACGTCAGCTGGTCTTCCAGCATGACCATCTAAAGAATTGGCCAAAACCCCTCTAAACCCAGCCTGCTAAACCAGCTATGACCAGGCTGGAAGACCAGCTAGACCAGCCATACTTTTATAGAACTATACTTTTAAGACTTGAAGTGCACATTCATCAACACAATTAAGAACCTTTCTTTTTCTCAAGAGTGGTAAGCAATCTAAATTATCTAAAGTCAACATGAGTTCAAAATTGTCTCCATTTACTTTATTAATGCACATTCTTGGTCTTACTGTACACATTTTGTTAGTGCATGTTATTCTAAAGGAAATAAATTATTTGCCTTTGCAATATTTGCAATTCAGGAGAATGCCCACTTTTCATGATCCAATTAATTCCCATTAGATCAAATCAAGTCCTGCCCTACGTTTGTTATTCTCATTGAATATCCTGTTTCACTTGGAAATACATCACATTATAGAAGTAAAATGGTTTATAAATGTGGTTTCATGTATAACTGTTTTTTTTTTTGTGTGTGTGTGTGTGTGTATGTGATTGTTCATCAGAGACAGTGAAACGTGAAAGCTATTTATAGACAAGAATAAGACTGATGTAAGTTCTTCCCCTTATTATCTGACTTGTTTTGCTAGCTGATGCTATGTGTGGGAACATGGTGTTCGTTTATTAGTGCGTGCTTTGATCTAATAAAGTCTTACTGTCTGTCTCTGGCAAAGGAGCGAACAAACAGAGCGAGCACTGTGAGCGAGGGCCCGGCGCGTCTGACCACCCTCCTCCACTCTTCCTCTTCCCTCTCCATGGGTGGGACTCCCTCGGGCCTCCAGAGCCATACACACCATCTCTCATACTGAACATTATCATTGTTCTTTTAATCACACGAACCGTGAACTCTGACTTTTCTGGGTAGGGCTCACACTGTGAGTGGCGTGGAATCGGGGCTGAAGATCGTATCGTCCGCCGTGCTGCAGATATGGAGGGAAAACATGTCAGTTTTGTTTCAGTTGGGCTTACGCCATATCTGATACGAAGCTGCCTCTTTGGACAGGAAATGAAAAATAAGCCTGCAAAATACTTAAAAGCACTGATTAATAAAGTGAAAATTGCCATTGAGATCGACCTCGGTTGAAAAGGGCTTGTTTGTGCTCCAACATATGCAGCAATCTAAATAAAGCGAAGCATTTTAGATAAACAAATCGTAATTCCTACTGGTGGTATGATATATTTTTAAAGTGCACTTTCCTGGAACACCCATGCCAAGGCAAGTGTTTAGATAGCCTGCTAAGTGCAGCTGAAAAGCTTCTTAACTTTGTCTTTTCGGCGCACATAACCTCTATTCATCCTTGTAACTATGACTTCCCACCAGATCTATTTGTCTGAAGCACAAGTTCAGTCAAATGGACTGAGAATCAGAGCTAGGAATTTAACGTTCCTTCACCAGGAAATGTGTTTGCATCAATGCATAGTGGGAAATTGACGCAGGGCTGCTGAAGGGATCTGTGTTTGTTGCAGCCAGCTCAGCAGTGAGGCCAATAGCGTCGGTGGACTCCCCGAGCCACACCATGAGTCAGTTTTTCCACTCGATAGATAGCCCCTAAGCAAACAGCAGCGCTGCTGGACACAGATATGCAGAGAACACAGGATGTGCTGTTGTGGAACATCCAGGGTTTTTTTTGGTTTCCATTGGTATGCTTCATTGAATGTCCACTGTGCTTGTGTCTAATCACGCTGGTCTGAAAGGATGAATTAAAGCTTGAGCATATTTGTTGGTGAAGCATTAAATCGGAAATATTCTACAGTCATCTGACTTTGTTTGAGTTTGCACAGTGCAGTTCACCAACTTGCGAGTCAGTTCTGAGGAATCAGTTCTGAGTGCTCTTAAAAATCTCTGAAAAACTTCTAAAAATGCACTCATCTATACTAATATATGCAGGGTTAAGTGCCTTTTATGCATCATTCCATCTTCAATTGATCAATAACTGCTGCAACGATCAATGGAAAATGTACACAAACATCTCTTTGATAAAATTGAATTTACTGTGAAAATTCTGTCATCATAGTTCATCCAAAAAGTCAGGGCCGGCCCGTGGCATAGGCAGTATAGGCAAATGCTAAGGGCGCCGGC
This sequence comes from Gila orcuttii, assembly GCA_026230005.1. Taxonomy (NCBI): domain Eukaryota; kingdom Metazoa; phylum Chordata; class Actinopteri; order Cypriniformes; family Leuciscidae; genus Gila; species Gila orcuttii. Next base: position 40,842,340 of record JAPDVR010000003.1, on the reverse strand, counting down.
GCCTTATACCCTAGGGGGGGCGCCAGAGCCGCGTAAGGAACTTTCCGCTTTTTATTGTACTTCATTAACACTGCAACGAGTGGAGCAATTACATAAGCCTGCCAGTGGCGCAAAAAGTGGGTATACCGGTATGTGTAGCGGAGTAGGCGCCCTCAAAAGATTTCATCATAGAATTTTGACACCCCCCTCCAATAATATCGCGAGCGGGCGCGGGCGCCGTGAGTGCTGAGCGAACAGGCACGAGTAGGGAGTTGTCGTCGAAAAAGATGGATAAAGCAAAAAAGCGGCCGGGGGCTAAAATAGAAATAGAAATAGCCCATTCGTTTTGTTTTGTTTTGCTTAATCGGCGGCGCTGGGTTAGTGCTGGTGTAATGCATTGGTCAAAAAAAAGTCAGCGTTAGTTTTTTTTAGACACCGCATGAAACGCGTAGATCAGCGGCCCATTGGTTGTGTTCTTGATTGACACTGGGCTGGCCCAATCACATCTTTAATGTGAAGTATAGAAAAATACTCTTTCTATTAGTATAGAAATTAGTACAAAACTTATGAAAGTTTTCTTTATTTTTCAGTGCATTGTTTTACAATATATGAGTATTATCATGGGATTAATATTATAACTATTATTATTTAATATAGAGACACTAACTAAAAGAGGTTTGAATTTTTCTTTGTTTAATTTGAACACTGAATATGGGTTGGAGCTTTTAATTTTGAGCTCTCAAAGTGCACCGGATTGATGAATTTCAATCAAAAATCAATCTCGCCTAGGGCAACCAAAGGGCTAGAGCCGGCCCTGCAAATAGTTCACCCAAAAACTGAAAATTCTGTCATTATTTACTCATCTTTATGTTATTTCAAACCTGTATGACTTAATTTCTTCTGTGGAATGAAGATTGGTATTTGGTATACAATGAAATATTGGTATACAATGAAAGTCAGTGGGGTCCAATGTTGCTTTAGACTCCATTGACTTCCATTGTATGGACAGTTGAAACTCAAAATTTCTAAATTTCTTCTTTTATGTTTAAAGTCACACAGGGTTGGAAGGAGATAAAAGTGAGTAAACGATCACAGAATGTAAATTTTTGGGCAAACTATCCCTTTTAATAGACAGAACGTGTCTGTGCTGAAAAAAGAAAAATACAATACATGAATGACTTCAGAGTATCATAATACACTCATTAAGATGAAGGTAAACATATTTGGCTTGTTGTGATGGAGCGTTAGTCCACATGACTGAAATCATAAACACCTCCTGCACCACTTATTTAAGATTTGTATAATACTTAAATAATATTCAATACATAATAAAGGTGGAATTGATGTGGTGATGAGATGTTGGAAGGAGTGCAGTAATGGCTGTTTAAATGTCCTTGATCAACATGATTTGATGGACATATATCATATTACTGTTTTTACTGTATTTTTGATCAAATAAATGCAGCCTTAGTGAGCATAAGATACTTCTTTCAAAAATCGAACTCCAAACTAAGAAATGTTAGTTTACACCTTCTAAAAAACATTTTGAACACAATTTAAATATCCGTGTCCAAACCAGCACAGATGAATATGTTTTTTTTTTTTTTTTTTCTGAAATGCCACCAGCTCTGTTAAACGCATCTGTTAAATGGCTACTTACTAGAAATACTCATTAGCAGAATGTTCCTGCTCTCTTTATCTGTACTGATTAGTCTGATGGTTGCTGTTTAAGGGTCCTAAGATTATAGCCCACCTTAGAAAGTGGTGTAAATCTTCACTAATTGTCATTGTGACAGCTTTAGGGAGAGTGTGTAAACAGAAGTGCTCTGGCTCACGGACTGAAAGCATGTGTGACCCCCTCTGACTGCTCCAGGCGGGATGAGAGCTCCTGGCTTTGGTGAGATAAGAGCAGACAGAGTCTGACTGAGACCCACTTCCTGTCCTAAAGCTCTAGCTCATCAGTTTCATTGTCAGTCTGTGAGTCAATCACCAGTCCTTTCTACTCTCCCTTTCCTGCCTTCTTTTGCATGGCTTTGCTTTCACAAGAATTGCATTGTGATTATTTTTCTGTATCTATCTTGTATTAAGAATTAAGAAATTGTATTTTTGATACTGTTGCTGGTTCGCAACATGAACATGTTCAGACATGAACTCAACTAAAAATATCGGGCCTAAAACAAATCACAGTGACAGTTAGAAAAATAGTTTTCACATTTAATCATACCGAAGTATTTAAAAGTAAAACTTTGTCTTATTTTTGTAATTGACAGACTGTGCTACTTTGTGTAATCATAATTTTCTCAATTACACTTTGCTCTAGGACACTCTAGACGTTAAACTGAAACCGATATCCTGAAATTTGTTCTCTGAAATTGTTAATCAGCATCTGATTTTCTGCTTGTTTGACTTTTGAATATAGTTATTCTGTGTTCGCACTTTAAGCATGTTTATTGCAAGCTTAAATGGATAATTCACCAAAAAATGAAAATATTGTCATCATTTACTCACCCTCAAGTTGTTCCAAACCTGTATGAGTTTCTTGAACACAGAAGAAACACAGTATATAGCCATTGACTATGGAAGTCAATGGTTACTGTCTGTTTACCAACATTCTTTAAAATTTCTTCCAAAATATCTTCTTTTGTGTTCTAATTAATACACCTATTTTGGTGACTGAGATGTCTCTTTACAAGGAGTTGCATCCAAATGCAATTTTCACTGAAATGGATGTGATTGGCTATAAAAGTTCATTTTTAACCGCAAATTAATACTGAAGCTAACACAGTCTGCACTTCTCAAATACTTCACATTCCTGGCTACAACTTAAGTTTGTTTTTGATATGTGAGTTTTGTGTGTTTTGAGTTTCAGTCTAAGATAGATACACAAGTATCCAGGTCATTTCTACGTGCCCAGCAGCCTTTGAGTACTGCATTAAGATGACAGGAACCGTTTTATCCTACTGTTTGAGTTAGTGTGCTTGTAGATGTTATCATCTAAAAATAACAGGGAGAGATGTTTGTTTTTACATCAGAAAAGAGCAAAGCTTCGTTTGCTCTCTCTCTCGAGCAAGTTTGCCATGAGTTTGTTTTTTGTCCACACAGTGAGCGGAGGGCGGTAGAGAAATGTCCCGCTGTCAGCAACAGCATGGTTTGGCACAGAGGCACAAGTGATCTCACCTCAACGGCGAGGTCTTTCTGGTAGCAGGAGAGACGGGCTGATGCCAGTCATGGTTCAAAGCATGGAGCTCTGATAGCAGCTCTCATTTTCATCTGATGCCTTAGTATTAATTATATTTTATAATTATATACACAGTAATCTAATTACTGTAATTTAAAGGGATTACTCTTAATCTTTCTGTTATTTAATTACAGTTACTGCTGATGTAATTGCATTAAATACAGTACTAGACTATGACTACTATAATACTAATACAGATTCTATATAAAACAATAGTGGATTTAACAACAAAATTTTATGTTAAAATGTATGTTTTTATTGTAACCTTCGCCCCACACTTTGGTCAGTTCAAGAATAATTTATGCAATTGTATATTGTTTATTTTACGGAATTAAAAGTGCAGTTTCATGTCTATCCTTGTGTTCAACTGGTCGAGGTTGATATGGGATTTAGAAAGTAATAAATAAGTAATCCAATACTTTCTAGTAATTAATTCCTTTTTTAGAGTAACTTACACAACACTGATCGCACAGGACCAGGCCCTGTATCAGTAAAATATGCATTATAGCTTTATAAGATGTGACTGCAGTGATAGCCATTTTAGAAATGTCATCGAAACTATATCTCTGAGAATAAGCCAGTTTAAGAACCACAATATCCCAGTCTTCATTTTGTTGTCAGTTGAATTTTCATCCACTGTGTGAATAGACCCACAGGGAGTCATGGTTTTGATTCAGTCTTACTGCAGCGAATATTCGCTGAAAAGGCCTTTACTTTACATAATGATCCTATGCATGGGTGAATCTCAACCAGTAAAACTGCTGATCTGCAAACCCATTATAATGTAAATGAGATTCAATGGCATGTTGTTAAAAGCACATTTACAAATCAATATAGTGCATATTGAGCATTTGATTGATTAGATCTGTATCTAAAATGTGATTGCTGAACTCAGATTTCTTGGCTTTCCCTTATGGGAAAGATAATGTAAAGTAAGGCAGGGAAAGCGCAGAGGGTTGCAGGAAAGAGTCTTCTCTAGAGACATTTAAATAAGAGGTAGGACAAAGCTCTGGGTTCCAGTTTCCTAACAACATTTCCTCTTTGTGTGCTTAGATGTGTATTGGTAATGGCAGTATCAGTTCTACCTGTAGTTATCTCACTTTCATTGGAGTGTAGCCTGTCATAAAATATGCATTACATTTTTAACTATTTGAGGAGGATGGGTTAAACTATCAAAAACTTTTCATAGATTTAGTATGTGAGCTGTACTGTGTAGCTTGTGTTGTTAACTAAAATGCAGCCTTTTCTCTTGGAATCTAATGTTCCATGAAAGAACCTTTATCACCAATGGAACCTTTCCACTGAACAAACGATTCTTCATAGCTGAAAAGGGTTCTTTAGATTATTAAAATGTTCTTTGCACTAAGAAAAAATATTCTTTTAAGAACTGTTAAGTGAAACATGTTCTTTGGGGAACTCATTTTTCAACCTTGTTTTTAAGAGCAAATAGCAAGATAAATTCCAGTCCACAAGATTAACAAAAAAGTGACAATTTTGTTACAAAACCAACTAAGTTAGTGAAATATACAGGTTTTTTTCTCTTTATAAACTCTAAAACGAGTCCTACAAATGGTCTCTGTTAACAGGCAGTACCTTTAAGAGGTACTTCGCTCCACCTGTCTCATGATTCATTCGTTCTCAGTAACGGTACTGTGCCCCAGGTGCTCTCAAGAAACCCCTCAGCACATTGAAAGCATTTGAACCACTTTGTTTCCTCTTAGCCGCTTCTTTTTTGTTGAAGAACAATGAGCGTCTTTGTTTGGCAAACCTACATTGCAGATTAAAGTCTAACACAATGATTAGCACTGTTATCAGGAGGACCCGTGAATAAAACCTCCCTCAGAAGCCGCTGGAAATTACTCTCTCAGCATTGCACTGGTGCTGTTACAGAAGAATAACACTGTAAATCATTCAAGAGAGATACACCCAATAAAACCGAGGGTCAGATATTCTGTGTGTTGGCAGATTATGTGAAAGTTTACTTGATTGCTATTTAAATATCCGAGGGGACCCTTGTTTTGGCAAATTCAAGGCTGGGTTAGTCACATTCCTTGTGTGGACTTAAGTCAGTGGGGAGAGTGCAGGGATTTGGGACAGTGCCTGTGTTTGGACTGATAAGGGCGAGTGTTAAGGCGTGATGTTTCTCTGTCACTTTTTTTATTTAAAGCTTACAAGTCCATTGCAATGCTGAAAACAATCAGCCTTTGACTAGTTTAAATGTTAGCTAATAAACTTAGCAACAGTGTAGCCTGTCTTTGGAAAGTTGTATTATTATTAAACAGTGCATTAACTTTATGATTGGCAAAATGACTTCATGTTGCATTACATATTCAGACTTCAGAAAGTATTACAAAACTTAGTCAGAGACCTAAAGGTAATTCACATGCTCCGACATTGTAGCTTGTGTTTGGTTGACCTGAGTTCGAACCCGGTAAGGGTCATTCCCTGATCTCACGCCTTCCTTTTCCCCATCGTTTCCTATAACTGATGTCCAATCAAAAAGGCTAAGGGCACAAAATTAAAACAAATACATAAACTGGTGGTCATGTTGAGACAACTAATTGCTATATAAACATATGGATCCATATACATACACATTCAAATATATGCATTTAAAGTTTGCTTTAGATTTTACAGTGGGACATCAAGTGGTGAAACATATTAAATGTAGGCTATTAACCATTGTGAAAAAGAAGTGCTCTTAATTGTATTGAATGTGCACTTGTAGTGTAGTTCAAGGCTTAAATGTTTAGATTTAAAAAACCTGTATTTGCAGATAATATAATATTAATGACATTAAAAGACCACTTAATTATACTTAAAGAGAATACACTTTCCAGACTGTTTATTAACACACTTAAGAACACTTTTAACAAGTTTGTAATACTGTAAAATTAAAAGTTTTAAATTTTATATTCGTTGTGTTTTATTAATATTTTTGTGATGTAATTTCCACTGAAACAGAAAGACAGGGTGGGGCATATCAAACAGCTCCTCCCATTTGTTTTAATAGCCAATAGAATTTAGTTTATCTTACAGCTTGCTCGGCCAGAGCCGTTGAGTTTGGTCGCAGTTATATATGTATATATATATAGTCACAGTTTCCTCCTAATCTCTAGCCATTTCTCCTCCTAATCTCCTCCATATCGCTTTAAAATATAGCATTCTGTGCAGAATTCAAATCGGTGCGATATGTTTTCTGGTCTGCGCTGACACACACATATGATCCACTCTGTGCTGCCGCGTCTCTGGACCGGGGCAGACTGTGTTCGCGCGACACTAACATGAAACCAGACTTCATTTTCCCCAATGGAAAGTATAATTTACATAATTGTTTACATAATTTATATAATTTACTGAATTGTTCCTTATCCTTAAAATTCCATATTCCCTATAGTGCACTATTCTATTCATTGTAGAAAATAGTAAATGTTTGAACAAGTTCAGCAGCAGCTTTAGTGTCTATTTATAATGTTGGGGGGCGGGATGCTTTAGATTCTAGAGAGCATTTGATTGGACAGAACATTTTATGAGAAGCTGAAGTGCAGAGTGATGTCATCAAAATCATTGATCCATATTGGCAGAAGTTAGAGACTATAAGTTGTGAACGCTTATATCTTCTAAATGTGAATTTTGACTAAATGTGAGTTTAGGACCACACTAGCTAAGGTAAGGCTAACATATTCATACTAAAAGCCAAAAAGACGTCCATTTTGATTTCATGGAGACTTTAAAGCACATGTAAAGTACTTGATTATGGTTTGTTGTGTTATTTGATATTACATTTAAAGTTAATATAAAATAGTTTAAATGTACTATATTTCAAATTAATCATTACAAATAGGCCTACATGACATTTCAATAGAAACTACATAATAAATGTGCATAAATGTGTACATTCTACCATTTTTCAAAGATAATAGAAATTACATATAAAGATGTACTCCAACAGTATGCAAAAAGTAATCATGACATGGGCGGAAAGGCATTTAACCTTGCTGCAAGTGAACCCATATTTACAGTTATTTTCTTTTAACCTTGTACTCAACCTGTCAGTGTTGGTGTCAGTCTAATTTGGCTGCCTCTATCAAATGACAGATCAATTTGATTTTTTTATGCTATTTTTTATCCTATTTATTATGCTATCCTAATCCATGATTATTTGGTTGCATTTTATTGTTTGCAATTGGTCATTTTTGGATCACAACCAACCAGGTATAAAGCACTGTTCAGGAATATGCAATTTGCATGTCTCTTCATAGATGACTGACCCTCGAAGATCTCTATCGCATCTCTGTGCATTGGTGGTGATTTTAATGGTCGGGTGTAATGGGGAGACTGCATTGATTGCAGAGCCGTTCCCAGGGTCCATCTCTCCAGGGAGAGATCTGGATTGTAGTGTGGATCTCTCCACCATCATTACAGCCAATGAGATGCACAATAGGTCAGGGAGATGAGATAACATTGTCTGTCGGGGAGCCGCAGGTGGGAAGCTCAACAGGGCATTATTAGGTGTCCTGGTCTCAGGGTATAGCATTGCTCTATAGCCTCAGGGGCCCTGCCCCACCATCTGCCATGACTGACACTCTCTCTCTCTCTCTCTCTCTCTCTCTCTCTCTCTCTCTCTCTCTCTCTCTCTCTCTCTCTCTCTCTCTTTTCCTCTCCTTTTCCTCTCCTTTTTCTGATCGTGGTCTATCTCTTATGAGTTTTGTTCATTTAAACAAATACTGTCCGTCAAATAACAAAGGAATAACAACAACATCAGAACAGTAGATGATAAAGGAAGTTGTAAATAATATCGCCACATAAAGCCCCTCGTTGACCTGTTTCCGCAATTGTTCTCTTTGTGGCTCTTTTGAATATAAAACAGTTGGGAAACATAGAGTGATTGTGTCTGTTCTCATGTTGCCTCCAATTAAGTTACAAAAATAGTGAAAATGAAATCCTAAATGCACTTCAGACAGCCTGGAACTTAAGAGAGATCGATAGAAAGTAACAATTAGTGAATAATTATATTTTCAACTAGCACCATGCTGCCTTGTTGTTGAGAGAAAAGGAAAAAGTCCCTTTCCCTATTTTAATTGTAAATCTTATGTTCTGTAAACACTATAAACACCAGGTCGCTTTCAAAAGAGCTCTGGAATGGTGGAATAATTGTCTGATTGGAAATCAATTAGTTAAGGGAAAAGGAAGCACTCTTACAAGTGAAAGACCATTAGAGAAGAATGCAAACAAAAGGATGTGGGAATGTGTGGAGGAGGAGGCTTTCAGGGCCAGAATTTACATTCAAATGGCTAACATGGGGAAGACAAGAAAGCACCTGGAAACATCAGAGGAACACCATATCTCTGTCAGTCGTACCTTCCAACAGGTTAAAGAAATAAATTAAAATCCAGGTAGTCGAGGGCTCAGGGGCCGTGGGTATTAAAAACATAAGGGGAAAAATGTATTTTATCATCATGAATAGTGAATGCATATATTAGAATACATGCTGTATATTAGAAAATGCGATATTCCAATGAAACTTAACACATATAATAATCATAATAATAATAATAATAATCATACAAAGTAAATGATTTCCAGATATTATTCATTGATTATCTTCTTTTGATTTTAATTTAGCAAACAATCACATTTACTATTTTTCTATAAAGTGTAAAATACACTACCAAAATGTTGGGGTTGGTAAGTTTTTTTTTAAAGTTGTGCTGCTTGATATTTGTGTCGAACCTGCAGTGCAAGTTCAAAAGAACAGCGTTGATTTTAAATATAAATCTTTTGTAACAATATAAATGACTTTACTGTTGCTTTTGATCAACTGAATGCATACTTGAAGAAAAGTACTATATATATAGTGTTATATATAAACTTACTAACCTTTTGTAGTGTATATTTGTGCATGTAAATACATTGATTTCTTTATATTTTAGGAAGGTGGTCCCTCTTCTTTTTCTCTTGGCTTCAAAAAGATTGAAACCCCCTTGAAATACTGTAGATGAGCCTTTGTCATGCTTGAGATGAAGGGTGATGGTGGTTTTCATCTCCTGTTTTTAGTGTATGGATCAAATTATCATGGGTGTCACTTAGTATAATTTGTGGCTCATCCTGCACAAGCTTTTTTTTCAGGTAGAACGGCTGGTCAGAGCGTGAATCTGTCAACGGACTGCTTTGTACACATTGTGCCCAGACCTCGAGTCCTGGCCTATACCTTTGATCTGAGGCCAAGGTGTCAAATCAGAGATGATTCCTCTAACACACGTGTGGACCATCACTTTAGACATGACACACACAAGCAGAACTTCAGGGCTATTGAATTAAGGCTTGCTGTCTGGCCTGCAGGCTTCAGAGCATCAGGGTCATTATCACCATGTGGACAATCACAACAGAACTTCCAAAAACCACCGTGGGACCTTTATTACATGATGGTCACATGTTGACTTTACTTTAAAACTGGCAAAACACTGTCTTCTGATGTGTCGTAATGATTGTACCCTTTGAAGATCTCACATAACAGCTGTAAGTGCTCTTACCTGTTTTGACTTTCAACATGCCGTGCACATTTTTCTTGTTCTCAGTCAATTTTTCCTGTTTTCTAAACATCCAGGAATTGCAGACTTGCTGTCTACAAGACCAAAATTTGGTTACACTTTATTTGATGGTGTCCTTAGTACTTAAAAGTATAATTACACTGTAACGTGTAATATTAATTTACAACATGTACTTACTGGAGTTTGGGTTAGTTGTGTGTAATTATGCATGATTATGTATTACTATAATAAGTACATGTAACGTGTAACAATGAAACTAAGAAAGTGGGTAACGCTTTACAATAAGGTTTCATTAGTTAACATTAGTTAACATTAGTTAACCTTAGTTAACATGAACTAAGACTGAACAATACTTCTACAGCATTTATTAATCTAATTAATATTAATTTCAACATTTACTAATACATTATTAAAATCAAATGTTGCATTAGTTAATGCACTGCAAACTAACATGGATTTTTATTAACTAGCATTAATAAATACTGTAACAAATGTATTGCTTATTGTTAGTTCATATTAGTTAATACATTACCCAAAATTGTGCAACAAAATGGTAGCAGGGATGCATCTGTGAAAATACTCAAAAATTATTAAAGCAACTCATCTCATGCTCCCACACATGGTATATCCTTCAGTAACAGACACCGCTAACCTGATCTGTGACCCCTGAACCCTGGCTAACATGCTTAGAAATGCTAATTATCAACATATCCCACATTTGAACCATGTCGCTATATATCCTGAGAGTGTTCTCTGCTTCTTTCCACTCATTAATCTTGAAAACATGTCTAATGGAAAGGCATTTGCAGTGCCTGGTTGTCTATGGCATATCTGCTGTCTTGTTTTGAATGGGTGAAATGGATAAGCGGCTAGTAGCATAAGTGGTGGATGCAAGAGATGCGCTTGTGCACGTCCAAAAGGCTAATGATTTTAGCAGATTACCCTGTCTGACCCTCAACACAGCCCTACGCCCCCAGAAGACCTCCGATATCATGATTTACGCACGTCTGGTAAACAAAACTGCTCAGCACGGGCTAAAGCAGCACAGCACATTAGCGTAGGAATGGCACTGCACAGACTATAAACACTCATTTTAATACACACAGTTCTGATTATAAATTTTAGTTGGATGAGCCGTATTTGACCCTATACTGTAAAATAGCGATAAAACACAGATAAGACAACTAGGTAAAACAGATAAAACAAGGAGTCAAGGACCACATATTATTAAAATGATCTTAGTGGTATATAATACTACACAAATTGCTATGATGTTTGGCAACCATAAACATGCTTATGAACTATATTACTTAGCCCATTAAGAGGGATCATATAAATTGTATTTTCATTTTTTATTTAGTACTGTCTGAATAAGCCATTTTACATAACAGATGTTTAACTTTTGAACTTGTTTATGTAAATTCAATCATACATTTTTATGATCCCTCTTACTCTGTTATAATCTTGCACATTCTACAAGAGATATGTTAACTCATATACATAAGCAGAAATGAATAGTTCAGCCATGAAACTCTTGAATCCACCAGGACCAGACCAAATTCCATTTACATTAACCCTTTAACGCATACCTCGGGTCTTTAGTGACCCCGGACGTCATTCACTACCCTCCTCATTCATGTCTTAAAGTTAGACATCAACCTTAAGTATTCCTCAATCAATTCACTATAAACAATATAACAAGAAAAACATATATTAAATTATAAAAGAATGCCTGTTTTTCCATTCTTTTTTTTTTTCTTTTTTTCTTTTTTGTAAAAATTGGGTAACACTTTATTTTACAGTGTCCTTGTTACATATGTTACATGTAATTACCATAGTAATAACAGTAAATTATGCCTAATTACATGCAATTAACCCTCAACCAAATCCTAATCCTACCCTAACCCTAACCCTATAGTAAGTACATGTAATTAATTAATATTACACTGTACTTAAATATTTAATTACACTGTAACAATGACACCTTAAAATACAGTAAGTGTAACCAAAAATTGTATAGGGCTGCTAACGACCCGAGGTGTGTAACACTGTAAGTATATTTTTTTCTGCACAACAATAATTGAATCTTTGATGGCTTAATAAGTGCAATTCACCTTTATTCCACAAGGTGGCAATGTCTGATACACAACGATGAAGTGACGTTTCACAAAAGAATAGGAAGTATCATCAGCAAAACTTGAAATGGCTCAGCGACGGCTCTGCTGCAGAGCACAACCAGAGCAAGTAGCTACTGAATGCAATCAAATATTAGTGTTACTGTCACTTGATTGGTTCAGGTGAAGAAGCTCGCGAATATGAGCCAGATACTGAACATACTGGGAAATGAGCTCTGACGAGGACAGTGATGATGGTATAAAACATCTGCTCAAACTGAATGCTTCCAAGCTCCAAAAGGTAACAAAATATGGTTTATGTTATTCTTCTGTAATTGTTACTCTAATATCAGGAGAGTTTTATCGCGACAGTTAGAGATCCATCACTAGATATAGATCTAGGTTGCTAAAGACCCGAATATGTAAAAATGATTGGAGAAACATTAAAGGTGCAGTGTGTGATTTTTAGCGACATCAAGCGGATCGGTTGCGAGTTGCACTAAGGGCTCAGCCCACTGCTCACCCCTCCCTTTCGAAGAAGCTATGGTGGCTAAAATGGGACAAACATATCGTCGTCTGAGACAGCAGAGGATAGCCAGAGTAAGCCAAGAAGAGTGTGTAACATTGTCACTGTTTCTGTACCACAGTCCATTATAAACCACTTCATGGATAAAGTTTACAAAGCCATAGTCAGGTGAGGATCAAGGGTCTTAATATATAATATAATAATCAGCTGATTGTCTCACAAACGTAACCAGCACATTTCCCCCCACATAGCAAACCCATAATACAGCGAGGGAGAAGAACCACATGAAACTATGCAACTATATATTTTTTTCTAACAGGGTAGTAAAAGTTTAGCTGGCTAAATATGAGCTGTTACTGTGGCTGAGCTGGTTAAAGCGTAAAGCCTTGTTTAAACTTGACGCGTCCGCGTGAGCCCAAAGGTGCAACTTAGAAGAACTAAGTTACATGAAACAGTGCAACTACATATTTTACACAACTGACAAGGAAAAAGTCACTACTCACGATGTTTATGGCTAGCTTCTAGCTTTCTGCTGCTTCTCTTTCAAGGTAGTGACGAAACGCGCTCTGTAGCGCTGTTTGTTCGCGTTCGGCTACGGTAGAAACATGACGTCACAATATGTCGACCTTCATAGAAGGGGGTGCGTGCGGTTATGTAGATATAAATGTCTCATTCTAAGGTAATAAAAACAACGGTTTATTAAGTAAGTTCTTTATACACCACTGAAAACATAGTTATGGATGTCATATTGCATTTCTGTTAATAGATACTCAAAATTTTTACACATTGCACCTTTAATGCATTTAAGTGTTAATATAATGTGTTATAAACTATCCCGATAGTTATCATGACTAAACTGTATAAAACATTGGTGTCTTTTATCAGACTTTTTGGACACTCACATCACCAGCTCTGTATGACTACTGGTCGCTTTACCAGTAGTAAAATCATTAAAACTCTCAGCCTCTCGTAGATTACTGCATATAAAAGATTGTAGCCTATACTATATAAGATAGCTATTATGTATTTTAAAGGAAAATTTTATGATCTTCTCATGTTCATATATATACAACCAGTCTTGCACAATGAGTCAACTGATCCTTTACATTTAGGCTACATGTCTCAATTCTATGTAGCCTATAGAATTTTGATTTAATGTAGCCTAAATGTAAAGGATCAGTTGACTCATTGTACAAGACTGGTTGTTGGAATTGACTGAAGAGAGACAATATCTTCAGACAGCAGTGACAGACGTGGACTGCTTTCAGACACAGAACAAGTCGACCTGTCAGGTTTAAGAGGCCTAATCTTATCAAACAACTTAAAATAGAGGGCCGGGCGACACTACGACTGTCTCGACGGGTGTGAAATGTCACAAACACAGCGTTATGTGCTTCACATTGTGGCAGGGAGTCCTTAAAAAAAGCTATGCTACTTTTCGAGATTTAGTTTACAGTTGTAGTATTGCCATGCTATGCCTGACAGTTTGCTGTTTTATACAACAATTAATTTATGAAGTAGGCCTACAAATTGAATTACCAAATGAAGGTTTAATCCATATTTGTTTACACAATTCCATTTTGGTTAAATAACAATATAAATATAAATAATCTATGAAAAAAAATATCTATCTGAATTTAATACAATCAAATATGTTACATTATAAAAAATGCCTCATGTCCTTGACATTACCTTTCTCTCAATTTGATGAAGTCGGCTCATGTTTATGAGGTGAACGTGATTTCACCAAGAACAACATGTTCCTGGATCAACCTCTTTGTTGATCCTGGAACAACATTCCAATCAACCAATCAGATTTGAGGGACAGGTTTACAGTTTATGTCAAGTTTAGGCTTATAACCAGGGTTAGGTGCTTCAGTGTTATTCATCATTTCCCTCTGAGTTAGGGATAAGTTATGGATAAGTTTAGGTTTAGCAGTAGGGATAGAGTTAGGACTAAATTTTCGTGTCAACATGTCTTGGCAAAATCCCAGTGCCTGCTGTTTGCTCTCCCGGTGCTCTAGCACCTGTAAATGTCATTAATATGGCAGTGCTGCCAAAAAACAGTTTGCATGAGCCCGGGGTCATAGAAAATAAATAGTACGAAAGAAAGACAGAAAAAACAGAACGGGTTCACAAACCACTTGTCCCTGTTCCTGTAGGAGCCCTGCTGGGCACCATAAGGCCTCTGTTTTGTTTGCTGCCATTTCGTTCTCTGAAATGTCCCCAATAAAAGCTGAGTAAACACAGAGCAGCCCCCCTGTACTAACAACTCACTCACTAATACACAGATTGTCAAATGAGCAGAATTATGATAGTGCAGATCTGGACTGGTAATTATGGTAAGTGCTGCATTAGTGCTCAGTGTCAGTGTTATGACAGAGTGTGGTGGTTCTGGGTTTCTGTGAGGACAGGAGAGAGCTTTGGTTTTTACAGTCCTAATGATCCTAATGTTTCCTCTCGCCTGAGACCGCAGTCTAATAGGAGTAGACCAGAGGGCAGGTGACATGCCTCTTATTGATGGGCCGTTCCGTTCAGGACCCTCAAACTGCTTTACCTTTTGGGAACTGCATGACACAAATGTTTTTTTCTCTCTTATAAAAGGCTCTTACAAACATTCACAGTTTTATTTTATTTTAAATATATCTTGCTTGAAGTCTTCTCTTATTTTCTCTTCTCACTGTTCTCACACTTCTCTTATCAATTTGTTTTATTTCTTTTTGCCTCATTCCATCTCCTCTCCTCGTCTCATCTAGTCTCTACTCTTCTCGTCTTGCTCATCTCGTCTCTTCTCGTTTCGCCCTTTCTCGTTTCGTACCATCTTTTTGCATCTCATCCCTTCTCTTTTTGCCTCTTCTCATCTCTTGTTATTTCTTTTAATCTCCTATGATCTCTTCTCGTCTCTTATTGTCTCTTCTCGTTTTACCCTTTCTCGTCTCATCCCATCTTTTTCCATCTTATCTTCTCTATTCTTCTCTTTTCCTCTCATCTCTTATCCTCTCGTCTCTTCTCTTTTCGCCTTTTATTGTCTCTTCTCATTTCGCGCTTTCTCGTCTCATCCATCTTTTTGAATCTTCTCTTCTCTTCTCTTCCCTTCCCTTCCCTTCCCTTCCCTTCCCTTCCCTTCCCTTCCCTTCCCTTCCCTTCCCTTCCCTTCCCTTCCCTTCACTTCACTTCACTTCACTTCCCGTCATGTCCCTCTCCTCCCCTGTTTTGGGGATTTACTGGTTAAGTAGTAAGACACCATGGATCCTACTGATAGGGTCTGTAAGTTTCACCAGACCATGAAGGAGTTTGTTTAACTGAGATTTAGAGCCTCAAATCCTGTGAGTCAACAAATGAATGAGGTAGAAATTTACTCCAGGGTCTCTGTCTCCCCCTCACAGTATTCCCTTGAAACAGAAGGGAGCACAGAGGAGCATTACATCATCACTGAGCAACACTGACTAAAATAGAAGGGAAACATTTGTGTCTTATTCATTAAGTGCAAAAACGTGTGTTGGATAGCTGTTCCCAGTGAGAAAAATAACACAAAACACATCTGAACTTCCAAATGTGATTATTTCACAACTTCAGTAAACACCAAATAACGATTTTCCAAATATTTAGCTGTTCCTGCCAAATTACAGTGTACTATTAGTGTTTTTGGGCTGCCGTTCAAGTGTTGCTCTATCTGTCAACGTTTCCTCAACATTGTCTTGTCATTGTCTTGCATTTCTTGAGCTGACCTCAAAGCAGAGAGCCTAACTGAGCCTGACTGTGAAAAAAACACCGCAGCATTGTCTGAAATGCCTTACGAATCCAGGACTTTGTTCCAAACAGATTAGGCAGACCGCTAACAAACAAGAACGCTTACAACTTAATTATGATTTATAAAGTCAAAACTGCAAGCCCGAAAGATCAGACACCTGTGCAAATAACCCGGTTTATGATAAAGAAATGTTAACTGTGCCGCATTATCTCACCTCCTCAAGAACAAAGACATTCATTTCCTTACATGGGTCCTGAGCAGGCCATGTAGGTCTTTATTGGTGGAGCCAGGGCTGTTTATGGCTCCTCATAAAACCATGAAAATTAAAATGTGATAGATTTTACACTATATACTGTGTATCTCCAGCCGTTTTATACTTTCTTTTATCAAATGTAGTTTATCTTTGAAAAATCCAGCAGATATTTTATGCCTCCATCATATATTAATGGAGGGTTTTTTCATGTTCCAGTTATGTCTCATTATGGTCTTTATGACTTTGTCACAGGTGTTTCTCTTAAAATTCTTACTCTTAAAAAGAGGAAAAATAAAAATGAAATAAATATTGACTTAGCAATATTGTTGACATGCAGTAAAAAATAAAATAAATAATAAAAATTTAAAATTAGACAAAGGTCAGAAAAAAACTGTTAGAAAACTTAAAAAGTCTGATTCCCCTTCCCTTCTTAAATGATGATGGCCCTGATCTGTGGAACACAAACGTAGATATTTAGAAAAAAAATAAATGGTTCAATGTTGTTTTGATCCCTATTGTCTTTCATTAAATGGACAATAATAAAGTAATACAAGTTAATAAAGTCGTAATCTAAATTTGGACAGAAATATCATAAATCTGCTTTAACAGAAGTCCTGACAGCTCCTCAGTGGTCTGAACATGTGAACAGTTACTGCATTATGCTTGTGAGGTTGTTCCTGGGGGCTTAGTTCCTCATCAAAGGGTCTGTATTTGATCAGAGCTGTGGTCACAAGACTCACCACAGCCTCTGTAGCTGAAGGAATGTGTTTCTGGGGGGGGGGGGGTCTCCCCTGGGATGCCTATCATCTGTGAGGGGCAGGCATGCCACATGCACTGCTCGCGGACAAACAAACACACATAAGCCCTCTTCTCCTCTGCCCCGTGATTTGTGAGGAGTCAAGAGTGTGTGACCTGGTGAGGGTCCGGGGCGGTCTCTACATAAACAGTAGCTGAGCCGGCATGCTGCCCTTTTACTGGGCCCTCATGATGGCTTAGTCAATAGGAAAGACATCTCTTTAATATCTCAATTGTTTTCCATAGAAAGCACTGAGAGACTTTAACTTGAAATGTGACAATTCTGTCATCATTTACTCACCCTCATGTCGTTCCAAACCTGTATGACTTACTTTCTTCTGATGTGGAACACAAAAGAAGAGATTGAATATCTGGTTGTGTTAATTCAATACAGTGACAGAAAGTGCATAGTGACTTGCCATAATGCTTAATAAAGCACCCAAGATTGTCAGCAACAAAGTATATGCAGCTTGCTGATCATTTTCCAAATTCTCAGATTGGTTATGGTTGAAAACAACCAAATATTTAAGTAATTAATAGTAAAATCACTACAGATGACATATCTCTCCTGTGCGCTATGCAGTGCTTCATACTCCAGTCCAGTAGGTGGCAGAAGTTTTCACCTGCTTTTTCTGTTGTTTTAATGGCAGTGAAATTGCAATGCAATCTAGACGTACCAAAGAGTATAGAAGAACAAGAGGCGAAACTCTGATGCTTTTTTGGTAACAGCCACTAGATGGCGCTTCGGTAGCGCGGCCGCCATTTTGGGGTGAAAATTCCAACTGGATCACTGGACAACAGCACAGATAACAGTTGCTTTATTGAGTATTTACATTTTATGCAACTTTACACATTTACTGCTATTATTAGTTACCAACTCCACTAGGCCTGAAATATATTTTGTACGTTTTACCCATACAAAAATTTTATATATGTCCATATGTAGCCTATTTATATTTTAAATAGCATGACATAGCCTATATCTATACATATATTTGACTTATCTGAGAACACAATATATGCCTGCAACATATATGAACATTTATGTGTCCAAACATGTGAAGAAAATATTTGAGTTCATCCATATGATACCATATATCTGCATACATTACAGTATAGTATTGGTTCCGCGCACATATGGACAACATTAAGTAAATATGTGACACATATTTTTGTTTCCCACATATTTAATAAATGTATGTAAACATACATGCATGTGATACTGATGCATTGAAATAAGTACATGCATATATACATATATGCGTCTTAGGCTACATATATTTAACATTTATGTGCATATATGGGAAAATATATGGCACTTACATGAAAACGGCCATTTTTGGAGATGGTTCTCACTGCGGAACATGAAATCCACGAGGAGTCGTCGGATCCAGATCCGACTCCTCCCACCTTACATACACCTAAACCTACCCAACTCCGCCCCCTGATCCCTAAACCCACCCCTAATCCCTAAACCCAACCCTAATCCTACCCATCTCCACCCCATGGATCTTGATCCGACTCCTCCCCGTGGATCTCATGTACTGCATTGAGGTGCTACTGCATTTTTGCTATATTGTTTCATATATGTCTATGTGTTTTATATATATGAATTTTGCATATATTCTCATATAGGCAGCAGACATACATGGGCACTGACATTATATATGTAATTTTCTTATATTGACATATATAAAATTTCTGTATGGGTAATCCCCTGGATCATGCTACAAACATGATGATCTTATAGAACATGATGGACAGTGGCCATGTTTTTTTGTTTACATAGTGGTCATTAATATAAG
Organism: Gila orcuttii; assembly: GCA_026230005.1. Taxonomy (NCBI): domain Eukaryota; kingdom Metazoa; phylum Chordata; class Actinopteri; order Cypriniformes; family Leuciscidae; genus Gila; species Gila orcuttii. The sequence goes on along the minus strand of JAPDVR010000003.1, from coordinate 40,823,328 downwards.
ATAGTAGCTACTGCAAAAAAAAAAAAAAAATGACTGTAAAGCTATTCTATTGCTGTTATATATAAATATTGTCCAACATTCCCAATTATCTGATATAGCATGTCCTTTACTTTTATATGTTGGTATTAATTCAGTGTTTGTAATGCTAATACTAAAGTTTTGTGGGGAAAAAAAGTAGAAAACTTGTCTAAGTCTGTGAAATAAACTGTTAAAAGGGATTTGATGATCACTAGTGATTGTATTCTGTTGTCATTCAGTTTGGATTTGATCTTTAATGTAACGTTACTTAAAAAAAAAAATACAAAGCAGCTGATATTGCCATAGCGACAGCAAAAAGCAAGTGGATAGTGATGGGAAGTCCGGCTCTTTTCAAAGAATCGGCTTTTAGAGCGGCTCGTTCGCGAACGACACATCAACACCAGTGGACTGCCGAGTCGCTTTCACTCCAAAATGGCGGAAGCGTAGCGCTGCTGCTGGGCGCGTTTGTTGCAATGGAACGTTCTATTGAGTTTCGCCTCTTGTTCTTCTATAGTCTTTGGACGTACTACATCCGCCATGTTGTCATTTTCATGTGACCTACCAGCGTCAGTTACGTCGCTTCACTACTATTCATAAATCCTGTCCATTATATGCACACTTCAAAATCTTGCCGGAAGAAGTAGGTCATCTGGGTACTTTATGCCTACTCTTTTATGAGTACTGTGAATTCTGACATAGTACTATTTTTGTCACATGCTGTTTTTCACCTACTATATAGTTGGGAAGTATGTGATTTGGGATGCAGCCATTGGATGGTAGGTCACATGATAATGACAGCATGGCAAATGTAGTACGTCCAGATTACATTCATACTACACACTTTTGAAATACTCAGTGTCCAAATTTGCTCCATTTACTCCTTTAAGTGGACTTTATTAGTAAACTAATGTAATAGTGGATGAAAGTATGGGGGCAGTTTTGTGTACAGCCATTTTTATATGGGTGGGGTGGGGTGGGGTGTGGTGGGGTGGGGTGGGGTGAGGGGGTGGGGGGGGTCTAAAATAATGTTTCTCTAGAGTTAAGTTGTAGTCACATTTACCCTTTATCTGTAAAATTTTGCAGGTGAAATCCAGTTTTGCATAAGGGCAAAAAGTTCACCACACAGGTTCCACTCATGTTCTAGCTGGTCATACAAATTCACCAGGCTGACTGATAGAAAGCAGCTTGGTTTGACAGTGACGTGTGTGAGCAGTGCTTCATACATCTCTACGCTATTGACAATAGACAATGGAGCCTTATTTTTTTGCACATTAATTTTTTGTTGCTAATTAAAAGGCATACTCAAACTTTTCTAAAACCAAATTATTTAAACTATGCTATCTGCATTGATTTTAGAGCTCTGCAATTTTACTTTAATTTGAATCTACTTTTATTTCTGCTACAGATTTTTAGGAAAAACATCTGAGACAAAGTTGATAATTAAATGAAACCTATCTGATAACTTAATTTAGTCAGGTGAGCTATAAAGGAGCAACCTTTAAGCATTCAAATTCAGGTCTGGTGCCCTTTCGCTCTGCGTGTCATGAGAGGTTAAAGGACTGTCATCCTCAAAGGTTTCCCAGACTTTACCCCATAGAGAGACACAAACAGAGCTGAGGAGCAGGAGGCCCGTCGGCCAATCAGATCGCTCGATGCATGCCCCTTTCTCTGTAGGCACATGTGAAGGTACCGGCAGAGGCAGTCGAGCTGTTGCCATGGCTATGAACAGGCCGCTGTCTGTTAGGATAGGGCAGCTGATGGATTTTGTATAGTCATGTTCAGACAGCAGCTGGGGCTAGTAGAGCTAATATGGCTCCCATCTGGACTTAGTTACCCTATTGTATTGATGCATCTGTCCATCTGTTGTACATGTATATGCGTGTGAGCTTTTTGTGAAAAACAGATCCTCATGGATGTGTGTTTTAAATCCGAATTTGAGTCATAAAGTTGCTTTGGGGAAGATATACTCATAAATAGCTTCATATGCTGTCGACTGTGGCATCAGAATGGATTTGGTGTGGAAACAACTAATGTGATGTTTTGTCACATATTTAATTATTATTATTTTGGTAACTGTAATAAGGTTTCAATTGCTAACATTATTTAACTATATTAGTTAACATGAATTAACAAGGAGAAGTTCAATGAAAAAAGCATTTATTAATATTAGGCCTATTTAATGTTATTTTTTACATTTACATTTAAAATCAAAATTTGCATTTGTTAATATTAGTTAATGGACATGAACTAACAATGAACAGGTGTATTTTAATTAACTAACGTTAACAAAGATTCATAAATGTAACAAATATATAGCTTTATGTTAGTTGAAGGTACTATGCAACTTTTTGTCATTTAAATAATGAGTCAATACAACATCCTTCTTCTAAAACGTGTTTTTGTCTTACTCTGATTCACTATAAGAAGTGTTTATATTTTAGTCCTGTCAGAATGATTTCCGTTGGAAATTAGAAATAGAAAGGTTTCTCTGGTTACTGAGAGTGACATAGGTTAGCTGTCACAATGTCCGAGAAAGGTTGACATGGAGCTGCTAAATCTCGCCGTTTTAACACCAAACAGAGGAGAGCATGCTGGGAAAAGAGAACCTGACAGAGCTCGTAATAAAACAAGAATCAACATTGACTTGGCTTCACGGAGATGGCGGGATTTGAAATGTTGTGAAAGCAACTTGAAGATGTTTTTATTACTCAACAGGTGAGTAAGATATTTCATTACACAGATAAATTGCCATATATCTCTCTAACAGAGTTAATTCCAAAGCATTATCTATTGTGAAGGGTCATTTCATTATGGTTGTTATGTAGTGTTGTGCTGGAATTTATTTTCAAGGAAGTATCGTATCTATTAATGGGTAAAGCTACAGTACCCAGACAGCAACATGGGCCAACACTATGTTGCTGTCTGGGTAACGTCTTCAGCTAGTCAGCTTGAGATTCTTCCTTGTCTGTCCTTCTACACATTGAAAATCATAGGATCCTATCGTTCATATGGCACAAGTTGGATGATTCATGATGCTTTGACTGTCACAAAGAATGGTCCACAAGAGCAGCCTGTTGTGTGACCTCTGCCAGGCGAAGGGTGAGAAAATGCTGTCAGAGCTCCATCAGGCTGCGATGCTTTAGTCTGCTCCATCTGCACCATATGGCACATATTCACAAGGCTCTGAGAGAGTTGCATCGCACAGCATCAATATGTAAATGGAGATGCTGAGATCGGTGGGGGCCGTGCACACAAGGCCAAAACTGCAGCCTCTTCTCATTATTATACACACAGGATGGAGCAAACAAAGACACGGCATTATGACGCAGTGAATAATGGAGGCCTTTTAAAAATCTAGACATGATGCATGTTTGTCTTTTTTTGTCTAGACTCTCTTGGGAATGAGAGCTTTAAACCCTGAGACAGGACTGAGATGTAAACAACGAACTGGGGTTTGAAGGAATCAGGCCTTGAGAATCTTTTTATGGGGTGTTTTTTGAAGGGGTAAAACTGATCTGTGACATATACTGGTATAATGTATAGCCTGCTTGTTTATACTGTAAGTGGAAGTAGAATTTGTTTGGGGCCCTTTTAGATTTCACTTTTATTTATGGAACGTAATATCGCTTCAGCGGAGACCAGGGTCGTTTGCTTTTAGTACAGAGGGTGTATCGGTGGTAAGGACGCAGTTTACAGGACTTTTCTCCCAGGCCCAGGCCCTGACGTTTGGTGAGTTATTCCATATTAAGCTCCATCTTGTGTGAGTAAGAGCTTATTAAAGTGGAAAACGCATATATTTGGCTGCCCATATAAACAATAACATTAGGTTATGGGTGTGTGCATCTTATGGCCATTTAAGAAAGTAAACGTCTGTGAAGCTGATAATGATATAATGATATATGAACACCAAGCACTGTCATTTCTGTAGTTTTGTGGTGTCTATTTTGGTCTGATTACCAATAGCAACAGGATTTTTCATTTCACACAATAGGTCTTTCCTGTATTCGTTATGAATGTAAGTTAATCTTTGTCGCCCTCTCCTGGCCAAGTGTGTACCTCCATAACTCTAATATTCTGACAGAATTGACTGTATATTTATTCTTGCAGGGCAAGGCTGCGTGCAACATTCACAAAATTAACCTTCATTTTACCTTTAAATTATTTTAGTACATTTCTCTGACTTAAACCAGATGTATTATTGAAGGTATTAAAGATTTAGAGAAGATGTGCACTTTTTAAAATGTAAACGTAAGAAACATCATAATGTTCCTTGTGTTTGAGCACAATTTTAAAGTATTTTCAATTTAATTAAATTGAATTTGTCTCCTGAAAATGAAAACATAGAAAAACCCAGTATGAATAAATAAATATAATAAATAAACTGTCAGTAATGTACATTGTCTACGGTGTATACACCAGTAAGACAGTCTTGCCATGTGAAAGTTTATTGCATTTATTCCTGTTTTATATCCAGATTCACTGAGACCCCAGACAGATATAGCATGTTATCAAAGTTTGTGATCAATTTTCTTGAGATTATAAAGATGCTATACAGGTCCTTCTAAAAAAATTAGCATATTGTGATAAAGTTCATTATTTTCCATAATGTAATGATAAAAATTAAACTGGCAGGCCAATTTTAGATTCATTGCACACCAACTGAAATATTTCAGGTCTTTTATTGTTTTAATACTGATGATTTTGGCATACAGCTCATGAAATCCCAAAATTCCTATCTCAAAAAAATTAGCATATTTTATCCGACCAATAAAAGAAGTGTTTTTAATACAAAAAAAGCCAACCTTCAAATAATTATGTTCAGTTATGCACTCAATAGTCAATACTTGGTCGGGAATCCTTTTGCAGAAATGACTGCTTCAATGCGGCGTGGCATGGAGGCAATCAGCCTGTGGCACTGCTGAGGTGTTATGGAGGCCCAGGATGCTTCGATAGCGGCCTTAAGCTCATCCAGAGTGTTGGGTCTTGCGTGTCTCAACTTTCTCTTCACAATATCCCACAGATTCTCTATGGGGTTCAGGTCAGGAGAGTTGGCAGGCCAATTGAGAACAGTAATACCATGGTCAGTAAACCATTTACCAGTGGTTTTGGCACTGTGAGCAGGTGCCAGGTCGTGCTGAAAAATGAAATCTTCATCTCCATAAAGCTTTTCAGCAGATGGAAGCATGAAGTGCTCCAAAATCTCCTGATAGCTAGCTGCATTGACCCTGCCCTTGATAAAACACAGTGGACCAACACCAGCAGCTGACATGGCACCCCAGACCATCACTGACTGTGGGTACTTGAGACTGGACTTCAGGCATTTTGGCATTTCCTTCTCCCCAGTCTTCCTCCAGACTCTGGCACCTTGATTTCCGAATGACATGCAAAATTTGCTTTCATCCGAAAAAAGTACTTTGGACCACTGAGCAACAGTCCGGTGCTGCTTCTCTGTAGCCCAGGTCAGGCGCTTCTGCCGCTGTTTCTGGTTCAAAAGTGGCTTGACCTGGGGAATGCGGCACCTGTAGCCCATTTCCTGCACACGCCTGTGCACGGTGGCTCTGGATGTTTCTACTCCAGACTCAGTCCACTGCTTCCGCAGGTTCCCCAAGGTCTGGAATCGGTCCTTCTCCACAATCTTCCTCAGGGTCCGGTCACCTCTTCTCATTGTGCAGCGTTTTTTGCCACACTTTTTCCTTCCCACAGACTTCCCACTGAGGTGCCTTGATACAGCACTGTGGGAACAGCCTATTTGTTCAGAAATTTCTTTCTGTCTTACCCTCTTGCTTGAGGGTGTCAGTGATGGCCTTCTGGACAGCAGTCAGGTCGGCAGTCTTACCCATGATTGCGGTTTTGAGTAATGAAACAGGCTGGGAGTTTTTAAAAGCCTCAGGAATCTTTTGCAGGTGTTTAGAGTTAATTAGTTGATTCAGATGATTAGGTTAATAGCTCGTTTAGAGAACCTTTTCATGATATGCTAATTTTTTGAGATAGGAATTTTGGGTTTTCATGAGCTGTATGCCAAAATCATCAGTATTAAAACAATAAAAGACCTGAAATATTTCAGTTGGTGTGCAATGAATCTAAAATATATGAAAGTTACATTTTTATCATTACATTATGGAAAATAATTAACTTTATCACAATATGCTCATTTTTTGATAAGGACCTATACATAAAGGTTAGTAAAGGCTTATCTGTGCACAGCCTTGCACTGATGAAATATGTAATATTGTGATCACACACACACCACATAATGATGCCAAACAACATTTGAACATATGAAGGTTGCCAGCGGAGATCTACAGCATATGTGTAATGTTAGCATATGTGACTCAGACGTTCATCTTCTCCACAGAATTCCCCCGGTGGCTTAGATTCTCAATAACAATGTATGTATGGTAATAAATGGAGAATGACATTTCAGTCCATGCTGATGTGTCTCCACAAGTGATTTTCTGTAATGAGAAAGAGGGCAGGCAACACAAACACCGGACTCATGCATTACCTAATTAAACCATGAGTATTATAAATAACGTTATTCTAAAAAGAGATATGGTGGATCATTTGTTCTCACTGCATTAGTACAACCTTCCCCCATCCGCCACAATATAACCTCACTGGACAGTTCATTTCACACTCTTTGACCCAGTGCATTCATGCATGTGTGTATTCAGATATGCACTTTATGTAACACCTTCAACTGTTTAATTACTACACTATTGTATCTAAGTGTGAATGCATCTATTTATCTGTCTGTCTGTCTGTCTGTCTGTCTAAGTAAATATTAATAACTTTTTTCACAAGACACACTTAATTTCTAAATTCCTAAAGTCAAGCGTAAAGCTGACTTCACCAGAGAGTGTTTAATATGTCACTACAGCACCGACATTGGAAGCGACACGATTTGTCACAATGCTTTGCAATGCTAGCATTCTGTTTAGACCCCCACCCAATTACAAGCCATTTGTTGTCACTGTGTGTCTGTGCTCGTGTTACCCGAGAGGCACCTCACAGCCTCATATGAGATGTAATCTAGCAGGACGGAGCCCCTGGCATGCATGGAGATGACAGTACTGTGATCAGAATGCTGCTGTGTCCTTCTCTTCTATCTCAGAGGTATAGGGGATGCCTGGCCAACTGATGAGAACTGCAGAGGAGCCAGGGGCCATGTATGTAAACACACACACACACACACACACACACTGAACTATACAAGTTATATACGATCTGGCTGAGAGTAGATTAGGTACTTTTGGACATTCTCCAGTCTCCAAAGGCCATAGTAATAAGAGTCCGCCTAGAAGATCTGCCAGAGTTTTTTACTTGCTTTAACGATGTGCAAAGACTGACATTGTATACAAAACCGTGATATTTTATGTATGAACTCCTAGTATCGTTCTGGCCTAGGCGATATAGAAATTCAGAGTATTTTGCAGCTGTAAGCAGGGATATGCAGTCGGCCCTGATGAGCTTTAGAGAGCCATTGTGACTAAACGCAGACAGGAAATTCCTGAGGGCTGGCAGATTTGATAGGCTATAAAGCCCAAACAGACACCCACATGGACAGTTGTTTAATCCCCAGGATCAGCAGCCAATCGTTTACCGTTTAAAAAAAAAATAAAAAATATTGAAAAAAGTCACATGGCACCTCTCGCTCATTGCTGATGTCAACAATTCCTCTGCACCAGCTCCTACGGGAGTCCTGAACGACTGACATACGGTCATCAAAATCACATTATCTTCCCCCGGATAATGTATACACTCCATTGGCTGAAAAACAAATCCCGTGATTCATTTCAATAGTGATGTTGTGTGTTTCATAATGAGCGATGGATCGTTAACCACATCATTATTTCCATATACGATATCCATTATATCTGCAATCGTGTTTATGCAACTGGTGAAGTACCTGAAATTCTCAGCCTGTGATTTTGACCTAATGTTATTTATTTCTGGTTGTCTATCACGAGCCTCCCATGTGGCCAAAGGCAAATCTATTGTATTGCATTGTATTTCTACACTTCATTTTTTTCTATGCATGAACCTGCCACACACAAAAGCCTATTTTGCAGCCTTTATCCTGCTAAGCTCACCCTCACGTGGTGTCCCACTCTCTTTAAATGACTCCTCACCGCCAAAACACATCCAGCTGGAAGCTGATCAATACACGGCACTGCCGGCGAGATGGCATTACAGGTAAGCAAAACACCTTCCACTGACATGTGAACAGAGTCAGCTCAAGTTTGCTTATTGTGTTGGGTAATGCCAAGATTTTCAAGATTTACTGATGCTAAAATGCACTTAAGCATTTCAAACAGAAAGGTGCTGATGTGATTACAGCAGTTTGTCGTCTAGCATATGCAATTTTAATCTCTTAAACCAGGAGCAGGTTTAGATGATAAATATTTGATTTAAAATGAGCAGTTTCTTCTCCAATGAGATGACAAGGTGACTCTTAAATCTTCTGCATAGCGCATTGCCCGCTCTCTCACTCTCGCTCTCTTTCTCAGCAAACTAAACTAATGATGCTTTAATTATTTTCCATGTGGCTGCACTCAAAGTAATGGGGACATTAAAATAGGCTCAGTTTCGATCTAAAGAACACTCCATCACTATCTGTAAAACACCAGAAATCAGCTAATTTTCCTTTCTAAAGTCATTAAGATGCTTCTAAAAATCAATGGCTTTTGGTGCAGCTCCAAATCTGCACTTTTAAATTCACAGATACAGGTGGCTGCTTGCATGCTCATATATGCTGTATGACATCTCGCGCTTATCTTTGCAACCAGTTATTGGAGCCTGACGCTCAGCGTTGATGTGTGGAAGTGTGACGATTTTTGCAATTTCCTTTCGGTTACCCAAACACCCTGTGGCACCAAGCTCTTATGAACGTGGTTGATAATCTGTTATCTAACAGAGCATGTGGCACAGCACAGAAGCACATCTAAGTCTCAGATAAAACAGGTGCTGGCCAATGGAGTTGAATTGATACTGCGGATGCAGGCGGCGGAAATAGAGGTCTAGTAAAACAGAGGTCTATTCATTCCTTATAAAGTCAGAGATGAGATTCCTGAACGGATGCCTGTCGTAATTGGACAATTGTAGTCTCTAGACTAGACCATAGGCTTATAAATCTGATGATATTTGGTCATTCAGACATTATCAGCATCTCTTTCCACTTGGTACAGTTCCTAAATTTACCAACAGCCTTGTCAATAGACAAAGGCTCAAATATTATGCATTTGGTACATATATATTTTATAGGTTTAGAATATTTTGTTAAATATTTACTTTGAATTTTGAGAAAGTACTGCTTGTGTATTTTGCATATGTGTTCATTTAAATTGCTGTAAGCGAATTATATTTATCTATATCAGAGGTGTCCAATCCTGTTCCTCGAGGTCCACTGTCCTGCAGAGTTTAGCTCCAACCCCAATTAATCACACTTGAACCAGCTAATCAAAGTTTTACTAGGCATGCTAGAAACTTCCAGGCAAGTTGGAGCTAAACTGTGTCCCTCCAGGAGCAGGTTTTGACACCCCTGATCTATGTATTGTCTTACAGTATACTGGAATTATATCACCCACCCTGCTCTCTAGTTATCAGTATCGTCATAAACATCAGCCTTTGAAAAACCCTAAATGGATTAACCCCCACTCTGTACTATTTAGTGAAATTGACTATGCTTTTTTTTTTTTTTTTTTTTTTTTTTTTATCAGTTTGAGGCGTCCTGTCCTAATGGACTATGTCCAGGATGGAGTGTTATCCTGAAAGGAGAGATTCCAGCAGAGGCCAACAAGTAAGTCATAAGCCTATCTAAAGCTCATTGCCAAATGGAAAAGGAGTTGTCTAAAGAAAACTTGTTCTAAAAAAAAAAAAAAAAACGTAAGTGTTGCGCTATTATGGCAAACCATAGATAATATGTGCTTCTTTTATCGCTCTTAAGAATGGACAATGAGATACAGAAGAGAGAGTCAATAGGCCCATTCAAAACTTCTGTGAGATTGAAAATATCAGTTGCAATATTCTTTTTGGTAACACTTTACAATAAGTTTCATTAGTTAACTACATTATTTAGCATGAACTAATAATGAACTGCACTTATACAGCATATATTAATCTTTGTTAATGTTAATTTCAACATTTACTAATTATTAATAATTTATTAAAATCTTGTTAAAATTAGTTAATGCACTGTGAACTAACATTAACAAACTGAACAGCTTTATTTTTATTGACTAACATTAACAAATACAGTAACAAATGTATTGCTCATTGTTAGTTCCATGACTGGCTTTTTTTATACCCAAATAGGGCAACGGAGATATTCATAAAATCCAAATTATATCAAATATTTAAAAAAATCCTTAATTCCTTAATTTAAAAACTAGTCCAGATGATGTGAAAAGTGACATGAAATTATTATTTATTTATTTTTGATCTGATCATTTTCCACTCTTGCCTGTTCAAGGGTTAAAGCTGTTTAAACTACACTTCAAACGTTCTGGATAGGCTTCAAGCCAACATCAAAGTTTGTCTACAAACTTTATAGTTGATATGTACTACTCTTCAATTATAAAATGGTTTACATTGCAGTTATTCTTTATAAACAACATGATGAATGAGTCATTCATCAATATGTGTGATTTGAGAGCTTCTGGATGGTTCTGTTTCAAAGAGAGAGAAAAAAGAATATTGCTACTAATATTTTCATTCTCACAGAACAGAAGTTTTGAAAAGAAAGAAATGCGTTTAGAAATTTTAGTCTTAGAGGAATAATAATAAAAAGCTAAAGTAGTAGATCAGAAAGCCATCATTATAAAAATGTCAATACAATCATAGGAGACACGCATGCATGTGGCAATTCATTTATGTGCAATTGTCTTGAGAATGCTGAACAGAACACATTTATCAATCCAGATGCGGTTCAATTATTATTCCTCTAGAGACAAACACAAGCTAAAATATAATCTGGGTCAAACGGGATTTTCTTCCACCATTTCGTGTTAAAATTCACTTTTACGCATGAGAGTGATGGAGAATCGCTCAAACACAAGTGCCTCAACTTAGCACAAGAAGCTGTCTCTGGTTCAGTATGATTGGTTTATTATAGCGTATGGGTTTTTCTTTCTCTGTCCTCAAGGTTCGAGATCAATTTCCTGTGTGAACACGATGACAGAATAGCCTTCCATTTCAACCCCCGCTTCACTGAGTCAGATATCATCTGCAATTCCTACCTGGCCAACCGCTGGGGGAAGGAAGAGAGGGTCAGCAACTTTCCCTTCGGAGTAGAGGAGCCTTTCCAGGTGATAAAGCGTCATGAGAACATTTTTATTGACAAAGTATCACCAGCAACAGGAATTCTGTTTGATTATGAGTGAGTTATTTAATCAGCATCAACTCCCTGTCTCTCAACAGATTGAAATTTACTCTGACAATGATAACTTCCATGTTTACATTGATGAAACCATGGTGATGCAGTATAAGCACCGTGTGGAAGAGCTGAAGACCATCACAAAAGTACAAGTGGTGAACGACATCAATATCTCCTCTTTAGAGATCACCAAAAAACACTTTTTCTGAGGGTGGGCAGTAAGGACAAGCAGGCAATTCATTTGGAGTCAGCCTTTTTTTTGTTTACAGTGGGTTATTGTTTTTTTTTTGCATTTCTGTTTACACACCTTTCATGTCTCTTGAGTTCATCTGCCTGTAAAGGTGTGAATAATGGTATTGGCATACCTTAGCTGAACTACATATTCATATGAATTGTGAATAAATGAGAAGCTTAAAAAAGATTCATGCAAGACTCGTCCGGTCAGAGTGTTGTGGGTTACTTCCTGATTTCATCAGTGTCCAAAAAAACAAAATAAAAAAGGAGATCTGGAGATCTATCTGGGCCGACTTATGAGAAAATGTTCTAAGCAATCAATACTAAAAATAGACTCATGCTCATTGAATAACAACACAAACATCAATAGTCTCGTTGTTTATTGTCTTTGCACAGAAGCATTTACTGTAGAATAGAAATATAAAATGATATACAGTACATACATTACAGTTAGCCAAACTGACATAAAACTCTTCAACCAGATTTCCAATCGAAAAAACTTATAATGAATATTAATTCATATACTGTATGTAGAAACTGTACAAATGACAAATAAATCAAAATATAACTGGTTATAACTTTAGATTTTTTTTCTCTCTGTTTAACAGAACTTCATATGACAATTATATGTGTGTGTGTGTGTGTATGTGTGTGTGTGTGTGTTTATTTTTATGCTTTAGTTACAAATGTAGGATTGGTAATTCAATTGTTTGATCAAAAATACTGTAAAAAACAGTGATATTCTGAAATATAAGATTTAGAATAATTTCTATGTGAATACGTATTGACCAATATTTTTTGGGAACCTGTTATACATTTTTTTAGATTCTTTTATGAATAGAAATTCCAAAAGCATTTAAAATAGAAGTATTTTGCAACATTATAAAAGTTATATAACATTATATAAGTTTCTATAAAAAATAAAATAAAATCATACTAACCCCAAACTTTTGAATGGTGGTAAGTGCTCAAAAACTTTTTTTTAATCAGTGATAATGCAATGTGTTCCCATTGTTTTAGCAGATACAGAACGTCAGCCACAGGCAGACTAAATATAGCTCGTATAAAGAGCTTTAACAAAGTACATCACATCATAAGGGCATCCCATCATATAATGTTGTTTATAACCCGAAAACCCATTATAAGCTCATAATAGGCTGTTTAATGGCAGAAAAATATCTATTTAAAGTATACTTTCTTCAATAGATTTTAGCTAAATTTTTAAGCTATGTCGAAAAAATGTACTTATAATTGACTTAAAAATAATCCTAGAAATATTCATTTAAAAAAAGGGTCTTCTGAGGCTGTGATTGTATTTGCACTCTGTGCTTGATGGCGCAGCCTTCTGTGACTTAAGAACTGTATAGGGTTGTTTTTATGGAATTTTTTTCCACTCATGCTCATTAAGTTTGAACCACGGATCACACAAGTGCTGATCAATACCGTCACTCTGGACTACGCTATTGACTCCAGCTCCATTGATCAAATTGTTTGATGTGCTTGTTTGTTTGGTTTTTTAAGCATGTTTGCGCTTGGCTATATCAGGTAAACATGATTATTATTATTATTCAAATGAATTACACAGATGGCCATGTGATCTCATGTCGGCACCCATAATGTGGCAACCTTTTCCGTGTAGAATAAACCAGATTTTTCTTTAAAAAGTGTATCTTGTAGTGTCTACAAAATCTCTCATTCGGGTGCACACTATTTAATGGTATTTCTCAAAAGTGTTGTTCCTTTCGTTGTGTGTACAACTTTTTAATTAGCAAAACATTGGTGAGTGGATCTTTAATTACGCAGTGTGTGTGTGTGTGTGTGTGTGTGTGTGGGAGCAATGAGGTGAATGAGAAAACTGCTCCCATTACATCAGTGACATGCATCGCCTCCGTCAGCAGAGAGTCGTGTGTGTGTGTGTGTGTACCACATCCGCAGACACTCGTTTTTTCCCTTCAGCTGGAGATGAAGGAGAAACACACTGAACACAGTCGGTCCTCTGACTGCACCTGCTACTGCACACACATCGGTATGTACTTATATTTCTCTTGATGCGGTTTACATTGTAGATTAAGTAATTACTCTAATGCATGACAGAAGTAAATAAGGAGAAAGTGACACATGCGTAATATGTCAGTGGAAAATCGCTAATAGGTAGTAGGCCTACTTAAAAACAGTTGGATTTACTACACTACATATTACATTTATTATGTTTAAGCAGCTAGTAAAGATAAATTTATTGTTGCTTCGGATCCTTCATTTCCGAGAGTTTGCGTAATTCACAGTTTAATTCTGAATGATTTTGAAGGAAAAAAAATCAGTATGCAATATTAAAAGATAGACTTATTAGTAATACTAGCCTGTGTTGAGAGTTCATTTTTTGAATTATTTCCGAGGCACAATTACACAATGCTTGGTTTCTCTAGTGGTTTTGTTTGTTGTTATTGCAAATTCATAGCTCAAACTGTCTGAAATTAGAATCATTTTGCTAAATTGTGTCCTTAAGCAACATCACACAATATCACACACTATTTATTCTGCTTAAGCAGCTGATTTATTGTAACATTGACTTTTTGTGGTTTGCATAATTCACAATTTAATCTTGCATGACAAAAGAGAAGAAAAGAAAAAATATATTATTAAAAGAGATCGTTATTTAAGTTATTTATCATTGATCAGGCAGTCAATTTTAAGGTGCACAGTTTAGTCAATGCAATTGCTTGGGATTTCTTGTTATCTTGTAATTTAATTTCCCTCCTAATGTGTGCTATGTTTCCGTAGAGGGCGGCTAAATGATGGATTTCATTACCTTACTCGATTTGGCTGAAGATGAAGATGCCTTAAGCTTTAGTACTCGACTCTGGGATGCCTGAATCAGCCTTTGAATTCCAACTACCGCATATCAAAACATCACATATCTCCTGAATCTTTAAGGGAAATAAAAGGAATATGAATTTCACTGCAGGTTTGCTGAAAAAGGAGCATATGCTCTTAAACACCTTGCTGTCGTTGAATGTCTCTTTCCACGGTGCCGAGGACTTCATGAGCGATGTTTACCTCCACCAGAGCGGAGAGCTGGAGAGACTGCTTCTGCTGACGATCAAAGAGCCCACCACTATCGCTCTCACAGTGATGTATTCATTATCATTCGTGGTGGGATTCATTGGAAATCTAATGGCCATTCGAATGCTTACCTGCCAGAAGAGTAAGAGGCTGCAGAGCATCAGTGCCACCCGGAATTTACTCGTGAACTTGGCAGTGTGTGATCTGATGGTGGTTTGCATTTGCATGCCCATCACCCTCGGCCACACCATTTACACCGCATGGGTGTACGGAGACCTCCTGTGCCGGGCCGTTCCCTTCATCCAGGCCGTGTCCGTGTCGGCCAGCGTCCTCAGCCTGACCGTCATCAGCGTCAACAGATACTACAGCGTTCACAGCCCGCTGAATTCACTCTCGTACTTCACCCAGAAGAAGATCTACATCACCATTGTGTGCGTGTGGGTCTTGTCCTCTGCCATTTGTGCGCCTTTGCTCTTCATGATCAAGCTGGACAAGATCCACTTGATCGACATCGTCGTGCCAATCTGCCGAGAGCTGTGGCCGCAGGCTAGACTCAAGCAGGTCTACAACGTGCTCCTTTTCGTAGCTCTCTACTGCATCCCTGTGACCTTTAACCTCATCATCAGCTTCCTGACGGGCCGGAAGCTCTGGAGGGCTTCTCAACATTTCGCAGACTTCGATCCGCACAGCCTGGCCATACATGCCTCGCGTCTGAAGATGCGCAAGAAGATCGCCAAGGTGGTGGTCACTTTGGTCCTCCTGTTCGCCGGCTCCTGGCTCCCGCTTTACGTGGCAGACATCCTCATTGACCACGAGGTTCATCCTACTCACTGGGTTCTGCAGACTCGGCCTTTCGCACAGTGGTTGGGCCTTACTAACTCCAGCCTCAATCCCATCTGTTATTGTTTCTTGGGCGATTTGTACCGTTCTGCCAGAGCAGTCAGGTCCAAGTATCATCAGAGGATGCTCTCTGTCTTTAGATCCTCCAGCTCTTTTAAACTGTCCAGTTTGCTCTCACTCAAAACGCAGAAAACTGGCCGGCGACAAGGTGGCGTGAGCCAGGTGTCAGTTGAGACTCTTTCTGACTGGTGTTCCAACAACAGCCAGATGGTGTCTCTCCAAAGCCTCTCAGAGAAGATAATGTCTACAAGCAATCTTGAATTATCAAACTTGTAGTAAGGGCGCATGTTACCTGAAAGCACTTAAAGGGATTGTTCACCCAAAAACTTCCTCTTTTGTGTTCCACAGAGGAAAGAAAGTCATACAGGTTTCGTAACGACATGAGGGTGAGTAAATAACGACAGCGTTTTCATTTTTGGGTGGACTATCACTTTAAATATTGTTCACTTGTCTTGCAGTACTGTCAAAAAGCATGTGATTCTATTGTAACATGTAGCATAGTTCGTTTTCGTAACCATCCACAGTTACATTGCATCATCACATACATGGCGATGATTTACAGTGTGACTTCCTGTAAATAAAGAGCACTGTTTTGCATAGACATCACTGATTGTTCATAAATTCTGAATTAAGGCCAAGAGCAATGTTTGCATGCAAAAATGTGATAATAAATGTGATTTTAAACATGTGATTAAACATTTTAATTTGAATGAACAGCTATTCAGACAAAGTTGAACATTCACACGCAGTTAATGTGGCAAATGTTTTTACAGAGAGGTGTTCTAAACTCTTTTGACTCACATTTCGTCCAATTTAATTGCACATTATAGGCATTATAAGAAAAATAACTCTAGGCAAACAGCCAATACAACAATAATCAACACTCATTAAAGTTTAGCTACTTATATGCATTGCACTGCAAAGACTGTTACATCAAAGAGCTATGACTTGAGCAGACTATTTTTCTAGGTGACAGTGAATAGTATACAGAAAGGATCCAGATCTGGCGCTCATTCTTTGTAGCCTACTCTTGTATTTGGTGTGGTTTGATAAAAAATTTAAAAAACAAAAAAAAACAAAGCAAATACAAAAATCTGAATGGCTGTTTGAGTGAAACTTAATTTCTTCTCTGTGACAGACAGATGTCAGAAATGGAAAGTTGTGCTGCACTGCTTTCTTCTTTTGTGTAAGCGCCACCTACTGTCAGTCTGTCTGTGTTTTTAGGTTTTTTTTTTTACTCTTTGGAAATGCGCAAATCAGATTTTTCAAATTTCCTTCCCAAACATTTGTGTTGGTGTGAACAGGCCTTTACTAAAAAGCAGGACAGATGTATTTTAAATCATGGGTTTTCAAACTGGGCTCCACTAAGGCCATGAGCAGCTAAACAGAACATTTGTTTGAAAAAATATTATTTATGACTCTCAGTTAACTAAATATATTAATTAAACATGTTTAACACAGTAATTTTAAACACATTCACCAAATTGAATATTCTTACCATTTCATTATTCTTTCTAAATTTGTATTGTTTTGTAAAAAATAGATTTATTTCCAAGTGGCCATTACTCTTTTCCATGACCTACAAATATGTTAATTAATAGTTTATTTGTGTCATTCTACAGAGTTTTTCTTTGACTATGTTGCTTTTAGTTTGGTTGTAAGGCAATATAAGCTCATTTATAAAGCTGTTTAAAATGATATTTGTTGTGATTGTGAAAACTGCCATTGCATTGAAAAGAAAAATAAATTAAAATTAAAATGTTTCAGGTTATGCATCCAACTGTACTCTAATAGCAGTTAGAAAAACTATACTGTAGACTAATTGTGAATTTTCCAGATATTTTAATCACTTGCTTTGGCTTTAGAACAAATACAATATAAAAGCCAATTATTTAATTGTTCTTATAATATTATGTTTAATATTTTCTCATACAGTGTAAATGGGTATTTACGTATGAATATACACTGTCCTGCCAAAAAAGTCAAATGCTTAATATATATCATAGTCATCCTGGAATATGTTGTTTACATGGTTGTTTAAGAAATGAAAAGCTTCACACTCCATAAGTTAGGGTTAGAAGAACTGTTGCCAAACATATAACATGCTAGAAACATAATAATCACAGCAATAATGATCCAATCATAGACAAGCATTTGCCTATTTAAATGTCATCATATTGGTGTCCTTGACTTCAAAATGTTTTGAAAACCCTGTTTTAAATTATAGTGGATACAAAAAATGTAGTAAATGTACAGTGCATTACAGAAATTTCTCATACTTTCTCTATAAACATATAATCGTGTACATTTGCATTCATTCAAATATGTAATTTTCATGGGTGCATGAAGGAAATGGTCAGAGAGAATATAGGTCCTAAATGCATTGTAAAGATGCATAGAAATTTGATTTTAATTAAATGTACTGTGCTTGATTGAGAATAATCATTTGTACTTGCCTTTTTTAATGGAAGCCAACGTGAATAGAATCAGAACACACACACACACACACACACACACACACACACACACACACACACACACACACACACACACACACACACACACACACACACACACACACACACACACACACGAAAAGAATACAATGAATTAAACAACCTTTGCCTCTTCATTTCTGTTTTCATGAGACTTTGTGAGATTTACAAAAGCAAAAGATGGACTAAACAGAATTCATACAAGTCTAAATGACAGTGGGAACACTACAAGAACAAAAGAGTTTACATGAAGCCGTATAGAGACTTTGTGTCTCGTTCAAGTAGCCTAGCTATTCATAGTCATGAATCCTCGTCTCAGCAAGAGCTCCATCTTTGCCTTCCACAGACACAAGCATTCTCCTTCATATTCATGCTAATTCTGATTAGCAACTGTCACATCACTCATTCTGCAGAATAGGCTTGATTAGCCTATAATACGCAATAATGGTATTTTTCTTTAGTAAGAACGAGCGACTACTGAGAACAGATTTTGGAAGCTGATGAATAGTAATTTTGTTACATATTACTATAGATATAGACCGCAGCAGTTATTAACCCGAGCTCAGTAGCACGTCTTTCACAGGAACTGGGTGATGTAGAAAGTATAAGGAGCACTTTTTGGATTAAAAAAACTACAACAACCCAGAATCAGTGAATATCTTGAAGATAGTATAAGATAGTAATAGTAGAATCCCTCTAGTCTAGATGCACTGACATCAAATACATGTTTTATAATCTGACACATTCTGCATTTATTTGCATTAAAGAATATTCCAAATAAAATAGTCGGTTTTAACTCAATTGAATATGACAAATGAAGTGCCTTGTTATTTTATTACAACTCAAACACAAAAACGTTGAATTTGCACACCAAATTCAAATAAAAATGTTGTAATCCAAATCTACACTGAGATCCATGGTCATGAATGTAATGAAGAACTGCAAAACATACTACATGTGATGTAACAACAATGTGTAGGGTAACATCCTGACCATAGATGACACAAAATCTCATCTCAGCACTTTTGATACATGGCTATATGATATTTTTTAATTTTGTCATTCCATCTGAATATCACCATTTGTGAGATTTAGTTAGCCAAACCAGTTTTGAGGTTAGTTGATCTATTTTTGTGTCTCTCTGAATTATGTTTGAATTATGTGGAATATCAAAGTTTGTTGTGTCTATTTGTTAATGAGGGATTTGTGGACACATCAATGTTTTTATATTTGTGGAGTAACAGTTATAGTTTTAATTTTGAAGAATAAAAAATACTTAACCCTTTCTATTTATGTAATCGAAGACACTTATTCTATTAAATAAATACTAAAATGATTTAGTATATTTTACATTATTGACTAAACCCATCTTACCCCTCTTTTAATATTTTATATGTTTTGCTATAACAAATAAATGAGCACATTTTTCTATGTATTTCCTATAATAACACACTGGCTGATGCTTCATTATCCTACACATGCTAAACTTATATCTAAATACGTAATCCACATTGTTCTTAATTTCACTGTTTCAATGTTTTTATTTCTTTGAAAAAGTTATGACAATGAATTCAGATTTTTTGATTCTCGGTCACTAATGAAAGAAAAAAATGTGTGACAACATTGATCATGTGCTGGAGAACATGATCCTCAGGTTTGATCATCAAGTTTCATCATTAATTAAAAGACAGACAAACCAAATACTGAGACATTCAGAAATGCCTCACTCATATCTGCTTCAAGTAAAAATATATCTACTTCAAAAAAACTATTAATAACCATTTATGTTCTAAAGGGTTTATTGCATGTAATTGTTTGCATCAATTGCATGCAATAAACAGTTTTGAAAGCATGCAAAAACATGTTTTTAATGTTTGAATCTGTCACTGCACAGATGCTTTTAACATTCTGGGTATTGATAAGGAGTTGATTCTCCCAACTCTTCTACTTGGAAGTTTTCCACTAGATGTTGGAACATGACTGCATGAATTTTTTCCCATTCAGACACAAGGGGCCGATGGGTTCTGGCTTTCTGTCATTCTAATAATTCATTACAAAATCTTCAGTGGGGTTCATGTCTGGGTTTTGTGCTAGCCAGTAAAGATCCAAGATAAATTAAACTATTGTACAATTTAATTCCTTAAATAACTTTAACTATTGTAATCTTTAGCAGATAAATATGGGAACATTACCTCAAAATTTGAGATAATTGAACCAAAAACTAAAAATATTTCAAAAGTTTGTGGTTTGGTTTTTAGTAACACTTTATTCCGGTAGTTTACTTTAGACAGTCTATTAACCTGACCCTAACAGTCTACTACAGTCTACTAATACTCCAATGAGAGTTAATTGACAGGTAGCTGCAAAGTTACTTATTGTTAGTAGAATGTCTAAACTGGACCATCGAAATAAAGTGAAACCGATTTCTGAAATGTTTTTGAAAGGAGTCTCTGCTCACAAAAGCTGCATTTATTTGTTCCGGACAACTTCGAGGCCCTCATTAGATAGATATCAAGCCACAAACTTACTATCTTGAAATCGAGATTCAATTATTTTGAAGAAATAAAATCAAGATCATGTTTGTAGAATGAATGGTGAAACCATAATACATTTTCCAGGATTTTTGGATGAATAGAAAGTGCAAAATAGACATTTTTGTAACATTATAAATGTCTTTACAGTCACTTTTGATTAATTTAATGTGTCATTGCTGAATTATAAGTATTAGTTTATTTAAAAAAAAAAACAAGAAAACATAAAAAAAAAAAAAAACATACTGGCCTTTTGAAAGATAGTGGCTATTAAAGCCAAAGGGTTACAACCATCCCCAGTCTCCTGTGCTTTCAACCAACAAATGGGACAAAATGGCATAATTCGAATGCTTTTGTCAAAGAAAAAAGCCCTTGGAAAGCTTTCAGTGGTAGTAGGCTAATATCCCAAAAAAGCCTATACCTCTAACATAAAATTATGACATAAATATATTATTTTGATGCTTTCAGATGTACTTGAGATGTACAAATGGCAGAAGAGTTTCAAGAATTTACTTTAGGTAAAAGACACCAAGTACATACAAATGTATGAAACAAAGTCATGTCATGTCATCATTAAGGGAAAGACAGAAGAAGAGAGTATAATGAGTGCCTCTATTTCCTAACCCTCTTAATCACAGCGATCATCATTATCATGTGAACCATTGATCCAACCTGTAACAATCAGTTCAATGATACCCAGCGATGGATTCTCTTCCTTCACGGTGCAAAAGTTACTTCTATGACTCATTTTAACTCTGGTGTGGTTCCACTTCCATTAACCCCGGCAGGGTGAGTCAGAGAATAAACACAGATGGTCACATATCTAACTCCATTTGCAACGTTCCCTTTAATACCTTTTCCTAAGATAAATCCCAGATACCTGTCAGCAGAGTAAGAGCACCTGCTACGATCTCATCAGCAGTGGATGAGTGCAGGTTGATACACTTGTGCTGATAATAATAATAATGATCTTGCCTGTAGCTCAAACAGAATATATGATATACAGCTAATTCAAATACTTAAGAAGCGGATCTCTAGAGCTCCTTTTCTTTTATCCATTAGCTGTGGCGCATCAACTCATGCCCACAAATTCTCTCATGATGTCAAAGGGAAGACCAGAGGGAATATAAATATCGGAGGCTGCAGGATATAAAGATTGGTACATCAGGATGCAGTCAGGTGATAGATGACTTCATCAGGATGAAGAGTTCACCTGAATCTCCAGCCTGAATCGCATCTAGAGTGATAAATCATAAGTAATGCCGTTTA
The DNA here is from genome assembly GCA_026230005.1 of Gila orcuttii. Taxonomy (NCBI): domain Eukaryota; kingdom Metazoa; phylum Chordata; class Actinopteri; order Cypriniformes; family Leuciscidae; genus Gila; species Gila orcuttii. The sequence goes on along the minus strand of JAPDVR010000003.1, from coordinate 40,801,447 downwards.
AGTGCTATTGTCTCAGATTTTTAGATCTTTATACAAGCTCTTTATGATGACAGATAAATTAAACCTCTGCAGTTTCCACAAGTGTGACACAAATGGACTATGTGTAAAATCCATTTAGAGATGAGACCTTTAGGTCTTGACTTTTTTGGGGTCAATAACAAATTACAATGTCAAAGATAAAAGGGAAAAAAAATATTTTAAAAGTCTAGTTTGAAACGTGTCTAGAAAATATATATGTATTATTTGTATTCATATTGGTATAAACTTGCATACCATTTTCAAGAAAAGATTAAACTGAATGACTAAAAATATCATGTGGCGTAACCATCAAGTAGGCCTAATATATCATATAATATCATATTTTCCTTACACTTTGAATACATGCGAGTGTATTTTTACAAACATGTTAAAATATATTTTCCAAGGTAAACATTTTGTTAATATATATATATATATATATATATATATATATATATATATATATATATATATATATTTAGAGTTAAAAAAAAATCATTATGATTCCAGGACAGCATTATCATCCTGATATTTTTTACTTTACGCCCCATAAACTTATCAAAATGAACTTTATTTCAGAAGCGTGTGTGTGTGCGTACATGTGTGAGTGTGCGTGTGTGCATCAATGAATAATTGACAGCGGTCGGTTGAATTATTAGAAACTAATGCACACCCGAGATGGTATTGTGCATTATTATTTACACCTCGGGTGTGCATTCGTTTTTTAATTCAATGAACCAGAGTCCGTTATTCCACTTCTACTACGGTTACCACACCTCAATAAATTGTTCAGATGTTGTATTTCAAGACATTTGTCAGGTTTTTGTCCTTAAAATGTTCTTGTATGTAGGAGAGAGAGAGAGAGATTAAGCGTAAGTGAATTACCCGAGTCTGTGCGTCTCTCAACAGTGTTCGGCAGCAGCGTCTCTACTAATAGCGAAACCGTAAGTCTATCTGCTTCAAGAACAGTGCCGTTATTACCTCGCTAGTGAGAAATGTCATGTAGCTTTTAAGTTCCTAAGCTATTTTACTGATAAAATCGTCAGAGCAGCGCTGACAATACGTTTCTGTGTGAGTGTATGTGTGTGTACTGTATGTATGTGCGTTTGAGTGGGAGAGAGAGCGGGAGAAAGAGAGTATATGCTTTCCATACATACTAAAACATGGAGATAATTTGTCATTAGGTCTGTAAAGACCTTCGAAATCACTGAAATCAGCCTGGATCTACTTTAGTCGTGCGTTTCCCTGAAAATAATTGCACACCTTAGAATGTCCGACAACCAATCAGATCCAAGCTTTAGAATGGCAGACGGACGGGCGATCGATCGACCAATCGACAGACAGACAGACAGACAGACAGACAGACAGACAGACAGACAGACAGACAGACAGACAGACAGACAGACAGACAGACAGACAGACAGACAGACAGACAGACAGACAGATAGATAGATAGATAGATAGATAGATAGATAGATAGATAGATAGATAGATAGATAGATAGATAGATAGATAGATAGATAGATAGATAGATAGATAGATAGATAGATAGATGACCTTGTTGCTGTAGGCATGATTTCAGCATTTATTTTTAAAAGCTGTTGTACCGCAGGCCATCAGCCCAGCCTGGCATCTTTTCAAAAACATGTTTACAGGACACTCATGTCCTGTGGAGACAGCAAAGTGTCAACAACTTCATCTCTACAATGCTATCACCTCCTCTGAAGAGGGAGAGAAGCTTTGACTTTAGTGGCATGGCAGATGTGTGTGATGGCTTACTTTAACCCTCCTTCTGCGGTCATTTCGCCTCAGCTGTGATAGCATTCATTCAGGAGAGGAGAGAGAGGAGGAGTGATGCATCTAAACATCTGCAATCATCTCCCTGGGTTATTTCCTGGGGACACGCCAGCTGGCCTTTAAATAAAAAAACAACTTACAAACAGCAAGGTCAACTAACAGCACTATTACAGGCACCTTGAAGTAAGGAACATCCACAGATATTGCTAGAAATCTTGCTTGCAGTATTCCTCAGAATTAAAATGTATTCTTCTTAATTGACCATCAAATTTATGGGCATATACTTTTTACCTTGGACTGAAACCCCACGTACACAAAAATCATATATGCTGGCCCAATAAGTAATTTGATTACAAGGTTGGCCAAATGCATTATTTAAAGACTTTGCCGCACATGCGCAAGCTAAAGAAAGCATGAGTGAGCAGATAGAGGGTTGTATGGAAAGCTTTGGGCATGTTTTATGCAAATTACTAGCAGCAGGCACATGGTTCAAGAGAACGAGGGTTAAAATCGTAACCCTCGTTCTCATGAAACGTGTGCTTGCAAGGAGAATAGTTCTTAGAAACACTTTTAAAACTTTTGATCTTTTCCTGCCCTTTAATACCACCTAAAATTAAACTTGCTGACACATTTGCCAGGCCCTTTCAGGCGATCTAATTCTAATTCGATAAAAGGGTTGACACCACTGATTTCATTGCGAAGGAAAAACGTGATTGACCAGACTTTATGCCCTCGGTCCACGCGACCTATCGGCAGACCATTTTCATTAGCATTTCTCATTAGACTGCTGTTGAAAATCATCACAGTGACATGCACAGACATCACTGGACCAACAAAAACTGTAAAAAGAGTGTCTACATTCATTAAAAACATCTATGTCCTGCTCAAAGACAAAAAGGGAGAGGCAGGAAATCAATTGGGAGTTCTGATTCAATTAATAAAGCACAAAATACCAGCATGTCATTTTGAAGTTTAACAAATTAAAAAGGCAATCACTTTGCAAAACCCTTGGCAGGATCTCGTCTTCTATTCAACCTGAGAGGTCTGTTTGACATTGGTAGGACTGAAATAGCTCTTAATGGTCTCGGTCTCAGGATCATGGTGTACATTTAAATTTTTGCCTTTTAAAATCTCAAATCATTTAATTATTTCCTATTTATTTTAAATGTGCTTCTGTGCATCTGTAGTGAATAATCAGTCATATTCCCCACAGGCCAAGGCTGTTTCATAAATTCAGAAACAGAAACGGCTCTGGAGGCTTAATTAATATGGTAAATATTGATTTTTAGATTATAAAATACTGAGTTTTTAGGTAACAGGAGCTTTAATTCATCTTTTCGGTAGCCTGCGGATGAAAATTGTAAAAAAAAAAAAAAAAAAATCATGCTGCGTATTGCATTTATCTTTAATTGTAAATATCTTTAAGGTCTATGTACTAAGATAAAATGCGGAAACAAATGCAAGCTACCTACTCAGCTCTGCATACAATACATCTATACACATTCATTATGATTATAAATTGTGTCTTTGCTGACAGTTACATAATGTGCCATTCTTAGTCTGCAAGTCCTTACACTACAATTACAAAAAATACCAAATATGTTCTTACACCCACTTTGTGATCCAGAGTGGAATTTCTCATTTGTGAAGAGACAAATACAGCTAGACCGAATAACATCAGCAGTATCATTAATAACATCCCTTCCAATTTTCATTAAAAGTTTATGATCATACAATAAAAACGGATCATATTTCTGCTGGAATCGAGACAGACAAAAACCTGTCTTGTGAGTGTTTCTTGTAGCCATGGGATGGCGTAAAGAAAAGAGCTCAGGCCATCTGTGTGGCCCTCATGACCACACGGTTCCACACACTGATCATTCCCCAGTCAGAGGAAGACAGATGCTATGCTTCAGTACATTAGTAATATGTACAGCACAGACACACATATACCTACCAAAGTGATCCTTCCAAAGAGTCCTTCAGCTTTAACTCCCCTGTTTTCTTAATAATAGTATATCCAACATGAAGACACTACATCGCCCATTTAAATACCAGAGGCAGTGGTGATTCTTTCAAACAGTGAACACTACGTTGATAACAAGTCCAGTCAATCAACTTATTACTATTATGCCTATGTAAGTTCCCATATGGCAGGAGTCGCCAACATGGCCACCAGGAGGGAGAATCACTGGCACGTGACAATAGCTATAGAGGTGTATAGCCTATTCAATTTAAATAAAGTCCCTCGAACTTGAATGCTGACTTACATTTTGAGGCAATCATTAGTCATAGTCTCACTGCCTGTTTTTATCAAGTAAGGTAATATAAATACAATTAAAGTGTGAGATTTTATCTTGATTCGACAATCCATTCACGAGACCGGAGACGTGCGCGCTTCTGTGATTATTCCTCCGGGCGCCATAAGGTTGCTGTCGACCGTAGGTTTGTTGAACATGCAGTGAAATTGTGTACTTCTGTGCCATCTAGTGGTTATGAAGCTGTCAAAACGCCAATACTCTGTAGTAGGAATTTTAATGTATTTTGTTAGGAATGCACAATATCTATCAGCCTATATTTCATATATAAATAAACAAATATATGGCTGGTACTGGATATTTAATTGCATATTTTATATTTACATTACCTCTGCATGTCATCTTACACTTAATATTTAAAATAAAAAAATAAAAAAACACTGTTCAAATTAATTTTAAATGTAATCTTTAGAAAATATCAAAATGAATGTTTAATTCTGTACATTACAATATTGTAATTCACGAATTCACTTGTAGTATTTAAATTGATCATTTTAATATTTACTATTTTATTTTATTTATTCTACTTGCACAAAATTTTTACGTCATTGTAGTAGAAAAATTTGTGATACAACAGACAGTTTATCAATATACATTTATAGTTTGAATCAATCAGACTGAACATCAGCAGAGCTCTTTCACTGAATAAACGTGGTTATTGTATTAATAAACAACATTTATGTAAAACAAATAAAAGGCAGAAAACAGCTTTGCAGTGTTTGCACCATGCACTGATCTTTATTGAATCTTTTTCTTTAGAAGCATTAAATAATATAATAAATAAAAGAAGAGCTATGTACATTGGCCAACAGAGAAAAGCAAACCAAACCAAAATGTCAAGAAAACATTTTTAGGCTAAGACCTGATTTAATGTAACAAATATTTCCCTTTTGCACTCAACATGAACTCCTGAAAAATATTTCATGCAACAAAGAAATTCCTATGACTGAAAAGTACATCAGATAAAAAAAAAATTAAAAAAAAAACTATTTTTCATTAATATTGGCATGAAAACAATCACTAAACAACACTTTTCTTTGTACAATGTGGCACCAACTGTATACAAAACACAGGTCCTCATTTTGAAACAGAAATCAACAGCATTGGCAACTGCTCACGTTTTAAAAATGTTTCCCCATGTAATAGATCTTATGGTTTATGAAATAAGAACATGTGGAACTGATGTGAAAAATCTCAACAGCACCGCCAGAATTGTGGCTAAAAATCTGATCTTTTCCATGATGCAACACATATTATAAGCACTACTATTTTTTTTTAAAAAAGTAGGAGCTTTGATTGTTTTCACTGCAAGTCAGACTCGCTTACAAAAATACTTTGTGTAAACTTTTCTCCAAAGGCACTGCAACCAAATGGGCCCAACAGTGCAGCGATCCAGAACTGTGGCTTCCCCTGAAAGCTGGCTGAACTGGGGCGTCCCGTTCCCTTTGGCCCTTCCACGACAATCATGCTACACTTGTGCTCCACAGTATTAAATCCTATTCCTACTACAATATACTATCTAATCCCATCTCTCACTGCCTTTAAGGTTGGTTTTATACATGTGATCGGATGTGCAAAATGCGGCACGAAAACATGATGACCGAAAGTACAAGAAACACTTTCTTAGTAAAGAAAATACTATTAAAAATAATCATAATAAACCCTTAAATACTACTTTTGCACATGCCCACGTTCAAAATGCGACTAAAAGAGGAACTATAAACAAAACTGACATCTATGCATCAACTCTCTAAAGCAATTACACAGAATAACTCTTCCGAAGTAAGAAATAAATACCCTGTGCCTTCAATTATATTCCTAACAATATGCAAACAAGGCCATTATTTTTCCAGAGCAAAAAACGAATATAGTTTGCTACAGTATTCTTGAGTGATGCATATGTATGAAGGACTGCAAGGCACACATGCTAACATCTATAGCATGCTGCAGATCAGACCCTGCTACACACTAATAGAAGAAAAGGATCAAAATGATGAAAGGCAGGATTTCCTTGACAAGAACAGGCCATAATCTGAATACTCCAGCCTCTGTTACAAAGAAATGTCTTCTGATGTCAGTTACTCCATTTACTTGCTTCACTGCAGAACACGGGCAATTTTGTACAATAAAAGACTGTGAAACTGCTTTAAATGGTTGAAACAATCCACGTGTGGAAAAAAAAAATCCATGGAAACATAAAAACTGAGGTTTGTCCACGGAAACAACGGACACATAAATGTGCCATCTTAAAAAAGCGCAAATGACCTGCTGTAAGAGCAGTAGATCCCTTTATGATTTTAAAAATAAAAGTGTAAAATGTTTGCTTGCATTTCAAAATGTTATCTAGCTTTTTCCCAAAGACAAATGTGCCTTCACTTTTCACATTTAATTGTAAAAGGTTACAAAAATATTCTAAAATACTCTAATATGTGCACTTGCTTAATGTACAATACTTTTTTTTAATTTCTTGTGATATTTTAGTTTGGTGGATGTTTATTAACTAGTACATACATCTACAAAACTGAGGGACAAATGTCTCTTACTGGGATTATAACATCCATTCTGATCTACATCCATCCAAACTATAAGAAAAATACTGATGAGGTGATGAGTTTTTTAAACCACTGTTCGGTATATTAAAAAATAACATTGTGCAGGCTTCACTGAGTAGGTAACCATCTAAATGTCTCTCTCCAAATTGTCGATGAGGTCCATATACAAATACAAACAGTTACACATTTAGGGGGTTACTGGGAAATGGATTGAGGAAATGTAACCTGTGTGCAAGGAATGTATATTCACTACAGTATTACTTTCAATGCCCATAAGCTTCACAAAGACCTAAAGACTCTTTCACATGACTCGCATCAGCGTCCCCCCAATGCACTGAACCATATAGTGTGAAGCATCAAGCTACAGCATTACCCTCAGGACAGGGCAAATGTTAAAAGCGCAAAGTTTGCCGTGTCGTTTATCACTGATCTTTTCGAAGTGCAGCCAGTGACACAGTCAGTTATGCTTTTCATGCCTTTTCACCAATCACAAACCCATTTATTAGTGACTATCGTGAGCTTTGACGTCAAAGGCAGCAGACCAGGAAAAACATCCAAATCCCATTTCATTGTTTTTTTGTTTGTTTTTTTAAATTAAGTAAAAAAATAAACAGGCACTGGTAAATAATTAAAAAACAAAACTATAATACAATGGTAATATGAAGTGATAAAACAAGTTATACAACAAAATATTTGTGAAACAAATACTTTTGTATGGACATGACATGTCGAAAGAAATAGTTACTCTGGCCATGAAGTAAGAAATCATTCCCACAACTTAATTTATGGCCATGATTTAACAATTTGAGTCGAATTGTCCCCTCGTTTTAGTTAAATTGTGGCCATGTTGTACTCTTTGTTTACTTTGTTCTAGTTAAATCATGGCCACATTAAACTAATTCGCTCCCTTTTTTAATTTATTTAACCTGTTAATTGTCACCCCTCTTTTTGAACATACATGTGAAAATGGTTGTAGTTCATACAAACTTTTTAAAGAGGACACTGAGCCGATTACTGCAGATGTGAAATCACTTCAAAAAATTAAACTAAAGCTATAAAAGATTGTTTACTGTAAACCAAATGTACTGAACTAAACATTTTTATAACATAATTTGGACTCTAAACGTGCTAGCAAATCAAAGGCATGTTCCTAACCAAGTTGTGTTCCAAATTTTTAGTTGATATCACAAAAATTTAGCCCGCTAAAAGGATTTAAATGACCATTTCCATTGTAATGCAATTTCCGATTTCAAAACGGTTTTCACAGGATGAATTGAGTGTGCAAGCTTTCGAATGATACATCATTTATGGTGATAGCTAAGACGCATCTAGCAAGCCACAGTTGTTTGTTTTGCACATTCGTGATAGACCACAATTATTCAGTATCGTTTACTGTGGGTTCTGTCGCCAAAGATAACCCCATAAAGCGAAAACAGCTGTGGAGGTGAACACGACAACTCCCATGATTCCACGCTCCACGAGTCTGGGAAAACCCAGACGAACTTCCGGCAAATTTAGATTTGCTCTGCAAGTTAGTCTGGCGAAGAGCCCATTCAAGCTCATTTCCAATCTTTCCAAATCGAGGCACCAATCACAAAGGGCTGAGGCGGGCTTTACAAGATGACGATCGATCTGATTGGTTTTAAGGTCTATGCAATTGCTTACAGAGGCATTTGAGCGACGTCCGTTGGTGACGCCCCTTTGGAAATGAGCTGTGAATGAACCTTCCCCAGACCCTAACTCAGTTACGACTGAGAAGGGTCTGGTTTTAACCAGGCTAACGCTCCGCCACTGCATCATCAAGCTATGTCGATGTTATTGTTTTGAATAAGCGATCTCTAGCAGTTGCAAATGTTCATACTCTGCCTTTAACAGGTTAAATCACGGCTCAAGATTGGACTAAAACAAGGGAACGAATTAGTACAAAGTGGCCACATTGAACTAATTTGCACAACACATTCTTAATCCATGGCCACAATATCTTGTTTTCATACCCAGCACGTAATGTGCATGGCTGAGTGGAGAAAGATGCTTTTTGAAAGCAGATGGCTCAATTCGAGTATCTACCGGCAGGACTTAAGTGAACCATGCGAACTAAACAAACATTGATCTTTTGGACGTGAGTCATGTGAAAGAGCCTTTATAAACAGCATAATGTGAAAAAGCCGCGCATTAGGAACCAGGCATCAGGAACTCCCATCACCGAGTTTATTGTGCCGTGAAAATATTTTCAGCACCCCAGTAAAGCTGATGATGAACATATCACTCATGTAACAACTTCTCTGGTTTGGAATATCCAAACAGTTTAAAGTCGGCTTCATAGAGCCTGTACAGCTCTTTTCTGGACTCCAATGGTATGCTGGCGAACCAATCCTGCTCCCAACTGCTGACCGTTCGGTTGCGATGACTTTGCGGGAACTCCACGACATTGTCTACGCGGAGAATCCGCAACAAATGCTCAGCATCCTCATCCAAGGTCTCCAGCTTCCCCACGAAATCGTAATTTATCTGGCAGGGATGGCACAGACGGTAGATTTGTCTCCAGTGCTCGTTGAAAGGCATCTCTTTCTCAGTGTTAGGATCCAGTAAATACCGAACGAAATTTGAGAAAGACGGTCGAATTCCAGCGGCAAAAGCATCCACGACTGAGGCCGGGGGATCCGAGTAATTGCTATATTTTTTCAGCATGATAACAGCGAATCTCTTGTAGAAGTCCTCGTTCTCTTGTTCGAATTTGTTGCGATAGGCAGAGATCAGTCGTACAAAAGGATCCCTGACAAACAAAAACTTGGTGTATTTCTTAAGTTTGATTTTCATGAGGTGCCGTGAGAACTTTCCATAGCGCTTCCAGAACTTGTTGAAGGTGAAGTGCAGGCTACTGTTGTGGATGAGCTCCTGAGGAACATCTAGAGGGTCTTGGTAGGGCACGCCGTCCAATAACAGGCTCTCGCTCAACACGATCATAATGCGCTTCCAGTTTGTGCAGGCCACCTTGGGAACGTAACAGTAAATAATTCCATGCCTGTCGTCCACAATGAGGTGATCCAACTCTTTATTAGGTATGTCATCAAAAGTCCTGTTCTTTCCAGGGAAGTCTAAAAAACTTCTTTTACTGCACACATCTTGGATCAGCTGCTTTCTACTTTCTTGCTTCTGTTTTTTATCAGGGTCAATTGGCGTCAGATGGATCTTCCACTCTCGTCGCGGGACAAATTTCTCATCCGATTTCTCAGAGGACTGATTGTGAGGGTCTCCAGGGGGCGGTTCTCCTCTCACCTGTTCCGTGGGGTCTTCGGTTCCTTCCAAAAACTGGTTGACAAAAGCATCTATGTCCATCAAGAACGAGCTCTCTTTGTCTTCCTCTATTTTCTTTTCAGGGTCACGACGGGCCTGTGGAGAGAGGCGGGACGGATGGGGCCCGGAGATGGTTGTGTGCAGGTAAAAATTAGAGGCTCCCACATCATCCCAGTATATGATTATAAGGAGGATCATGAAGACGGCACCCACGATCATAAAAATGCGGAACAGTCTCGATTTTCCCATTTTGGTTGATTTTGACTGAGAAAGTGCCATTCTCATCTCAACTCCATTACATAATCCACAGCCCAGACCGCATACATCATACTCTGAAGTAGAGGGAAACAAATCAGAAAAGGGAAGTCAAGAGTGTGCAAATTACTTGGTTCAATGTTTTGCAATATTGCGACTTTCATTATGCAATAGAAAAGTAACATTTCATATTCTCTTTACATGACACAACATTTTCATTTTTTTCTGATTGGTTGGTCATGATTGAGTGTTGTGTGTGATTTAGTGTATGATGCCCAGTTTTTCTCTTTAACCATTTATGTGCAGTCAGCAAGTGTATGATGCATAGTGTTTAAAAAAAAATCTGGCAGGATTTTAAAAGTTGTGTAGTATATTTCAGCCTTAACCGGTCCATAGAAAAAGTTACTTTTACCAATAATTAATATTGACCAGACGCTTGTCAGATCTTTTCTTATTGGATCCTTTAAGATAGACATTTGGACACATGATACTTATGTCCATTTATTCGGACAGCAGGCCATTTTCACAAATTAAATCCTGTCAGGGATTGTTTGAGCATAATAACTGACTGACTGACTGACTGACTAAACATTATCCCTTACATAACACTAAGGGTGTTTTAGTTCAAACTGATTTATTTAATAAGTAATGTAATGTAACCTCCGTCAATGGTTATTTTGGCACACTGGGGCCTTATATCACCCTGAAGGGGTTTACAGGCTTAAATATTGATATGATTATTATATTCCTTGTAGGGAGTGCAGAGACAGAATACTAACACGAATACATAGGAAACGGCAGTAATTAATGTATTGTTGGAACAGAACCATTAAATTCCTCTGGAACATTTGGCGTGACAAAACAAGAGGCTGATAACGCACATTTATTGGCTCGTTTAGTGAATGGCGTCACAGCACAACACAAAATGATTTCGGCTACAAACAAAATGTGCTTGCATAGTAGTAGCTAGCGAGGTGTAATAATAATCGCTAAAAAATTGACAAATGTTTACGAAATACACGTGTGGATTTTTCGATGTATGATTTTTTTATTTAAATTCAGGCCAATTATTATCCGGAAAACTCACAGTGAACAGCTATACATTTGCCATGCCCTCGCGTTCTTTTCAAAGGCGACCCCTCACATTCAGCTGGACACAATGCAGCTCTTTGACACCATCTCTTACTGTGGGAGGAAGCTGCAAACATTCGAGCTTATCCGAGAAAACTCCTCCTAACCCATTCATGTATAGATACTTTCTACTACGCAGCTGATTCCGGTTAAATTGGATGAAACGGTGTCGATTGTTTTTTCAATTGACAACATGAAGATATGAATTCAAATCTAGAGCAAGTGCCTACAACACTTTTTCCCATAGGAAGTCATGAAGCTCGTGCCAGGGGTCTTGTAGATCGCTTGTGATCCGAGCACACGGAATTAAATTGGTACTATGTTTAGAATGATATGGTCGAAAAGAATGTGTAACGTGTCCAAACGTGGCTGTAACGATAACGGTCTCACCTCATAGCAGGAGTGTATATTTCTCGGCAGGAAGGCAGACGGCGTCAGCTGAGGAGGGATGTGCTGCGCGCGGGGTGTTGACACAGCAGCGCTTCAGTGCTCCGCACAGATATCGCGAGATTTCTAACTGTGAACGCAAGGTTCTGCTGCTGTTACAATTTTGTCAGCACAGCAGACTCTTTCGGTTTTTATATTTTATAGAGAGAAAAGACCACATAATGAAAGGTGTCCGAGAATAACGAGTATCACCTACAATATTTTCTGGGAAAATGCAACAGTTGGAAACGCTACCACAGTAAAACTTTGGTGTCTAGCCCTTCAAAGTCTAAGGGGTTTTAAATCCGCCTGGCACTATGTTGATATTTTGGCTTCTGGAATGGTAGCAGAGTGTAGAGAGTCATATTTCTGGATTCTATAGACTCTCAGCTACAAGGTGGATGCATTGACAATACACTTTTTGAGACACTTGTATGTGTTCTGAACTTCTGATGTGATATATCACCAAGAAATACAAAAACGGAAGTTTAATTCTTATTTTATTTTTATTATATATATATATATATAAAAAAATTAAAAAAGTAAACCATAAATGAATAAGAGATTTTACATCAAATATTGATTCCTCAAAGGCTTTAGAACACCTGTAAAAAAAAAATTGGGTGAAAAAAATATAAAGAAACAAAATAACTATTTACATTTTTATGACTGTAGTCACCATGCGTTTGTTTTTTTGGAAAAAAAAAAACCAGAAATGATAAGAAAATGTAAAGGGAACATAAATGTTCATTTTGAATTGAATATTCTGTCAATTTACCAAACACATCCAAAAACAACCTCTAGATGGCACTGTATTTGCACATCAGTCTTTCAACATTATTCTTGTATGTTGTGCCACATGAGAAAGCAGTTACGCTCTGGCTGTAGGCAGAGTGGCACATCACACTCATTACATTTCCATGAAGTGTCCTTTCTTGGGGTCCCATCTCTGCCTTACATTTCTCACACCTCAGCCTTGCAATTGGTTTTGAGATTGGCACAGGTGTATGTCCAGTTCTCCTCTGTACAGGCACGGCCCCGACTGTGACACCACACAGCTCAGCCACAAGCTACTCCACGTAGGCCCTGTGGGAGATGAGCTGGTTGGCTGGTGTGTTCCTCAGCTTTTGTATTTCTTTGTACATTATAAGCCACTGGTCACAGCAATGTCAATAAAATGAAAGAACATGGTTCTGTACCATCTTCTGGTTGTGTGATGAACTGAGTAGTACTGTATCAGCTGGTCTGATAAGTCCACTCCCCCCATGTACATGTTGTAATCCACAATAGGTTTTGGTAGTGGTATGTTTGTTGTCATAAGCAACATGGACACTGCTGCACATTGCCACCTCCTTGTTATCCATCCACTTGGTGAAGACAAGGTTATCTTCTCTTATCCACCCGAGAGATCCTCTGGGGGATTTCTTAGTCAGTTGATTTATTTTTGTTTTTGGAGCCTCCTTGCTTCCTTCACGTATGGTACCACAGGCTCCAAAATTGAGGGACAGCAGGTGCCTGAAGAGTTTTTGGCTGGTGTAGAAATTACCACAGTAGAGGTGATAACCACTGCCTAGGAAAGATGGCCTCATCAATTCCACCACAGAGTCAAATGAGAGCCCTAGCCCAGAGGCCAACCTGCTTTTACCTGTGTATATGTTGAAGTCACAGGTATAGCCATTGCTGGAGTCTGCCAGCACAAACAAACAGCTTTATCCCCCACTTGGTGGGTTTGGCTTTCATGTACTGAGTCATCCCAGTTCTTGCCTTGGTGGCCACCATCCTCTCATCAATAGAAAGCTGCTTCCTGGGATGGTAGGCAGACTGACAGGCGGCCTTAATCTCAGTCATCAGTGGCTTCAAACGAAAGACTGTGTCATACTCATCTGGCTGAGTCTGCTTCTTTCTGTCATTTACTACATCATCTTCTGGGTCACTCATATGGATATTCCAAGATACGGTACGGAACCTATCCCGTGTCATGACCGTGTTCGGAAAATTCACAGAAAAAATGTTTTTTTCTCTTCCAATAGTCATTTACTGCTGGCAGATTTAGAACTCCCATGTACAAAACTAATCCAATGAATTTGAACATCTCTACAGGGGTGATGGTGGTCCACTTGTACTTTTTCCCAGCAGCAATATTTCTCTCTGCCAGCTTGTTTGTGTTGGCACACAATGTCCTGACTGAATTAGCACTAAAAAAGTGCTTGAAAATGCTGAGGGGGCTTTGCTCTACAGACGTGTCCAATTGCACTCCAGGTTCCAGTCTGGGGCAAAACCTATGCGGAATGGGAGCCACATCAGGATCCTTTTCTGTCTTCCATCCTTGTTCCGGCTGGTCTGGTGGTGCAGGACATCTGACAGGTGAAAGTGGCTGGCCTACTGGGGAGCCAAACTGACTCTGTGACACAGAGGGCCTCCTTCCCCTACGACACGACCCCAAGGTAGGGGTCGCAGACCATCCTCTTGGTGGCTCTGTGGCAGTGCTGGAGGAGCCGGGTCGAGGAGGAGACCTGGATCTGCGGGCTGCAGGAGGAGACCTGGATCTGCGGGCTGCAGGAGGAGACCTGGACCTGTGGGCTGCAGGAGGAGCAGAAGCGGTGCTGTGTGGAAGAGGGCAAGCGGTCGGGGTCCTGGGTTCAGCAGATGATGTACTCGGCTGCTCTGGGGTTTCCTGATTTAGACTAAAACACACAGATTTTGTAATTAGTTTACATTCCCACATATCAAAAGTTGTACAGCCTTTATTACAATGTGGTAAATAAATATTAGCTATTCATCATCATGTGTCTATTTTTTACATCAATTCATAGAACTTCTAACTACAAAATGATTACTGGAGCCTTCATCATAGTATTATATGCACAAAGTAAATACAATGTCTAAACCAAACCCCCTCCAATGTAGACAAATAGTACAGGCCTTAGATAAGGCTTACTGCACCATTATTTCTGAAAAGCTACAATAAAATTTCCCTAAAAACATTGCAAAGTAAATGAAATAGCTTATAAATGAAGATGGACTACATGCGGCCAAAACTGCAATCTCATTTTAGCAATAGGCTACTGTACTGCCGTTTATGTAGCAGACAAAGGCCCATGCATTTTCAAATCTACTTACAAACAGTAGAGGGGCACATTATTTGATTACTGCACGATATTTCTGAAAAGCTACAATAAAATAATTTTACTAAAAAAAACGATACAATATTAGACAATATATTATCAGCAATATTGCATTCATACTTACTCCTCAAATGGATCGATTCCGTCCAGAATTTGATCCTCTTCATCTAAATTAAATAGAATCAAATGAATCTTCGTTTGGCCATATTGATTTTCTTTGAAAAGAATCTAGTACAAATACGCGTATCTCCAAATGTGTTGTGTCCAAAGACTGTATAAAAGGTTGTGTCTTGGAAGACGCAAAAATTGTGGGAATCCCACGTGGGATTTATTCCAAACCCCTCCCCTTTTTTATGTTCTTTTAGATGAGAACAGCCTGCAGATTTGGGCGGGGTGCACCTGTGCAGCCCCGCCCACAATGCTTCTCATTGGTTACTGTACGTAAACACCGCCGCCAACTTGAGCTGCAAAGAAGCTCTGGCCGCCCTGTCAAGGACGCTTGTCAAAAAGTACGGGGAAGCTTGTTGACGCTTTGGCCGCTCTGACGTAGCAGCATTCTATGTTCGATCATGGGAGAAGAGAAGTGTCACAACATGAAATGTAAAAACAAGCAATACATTGACACTAGAAACCTTTTTATAACTACAGCATTTTATAAACGTTTTGGTCACATTTGGTCATGGGAAAAAAACAATAGTTAGCTATTATTATTATTATAATTTGCATCTAGTGCAATTGGTCAAATCGGTGTTACCGTGAGCAAATGAATTGCATTCCCGCTTAAAACGAGCGTTGGTAAATATTTCCAATTAAAGTTGCGCTCATCCTCAAATGTGTATCACTGGATCATTATGGATTATTAAACGTCATATCAGCAACGGCGATGATTAGCTTTTCCTCCATTTTCTCGAAACTAATGTTTTAGTAGGAACGAAAGTTTACATCATATGTTTCTCCGGAATCAGCCAGCGCGAAGGACGTCTATATTCCGATTGGTTGCTGGCGTTTTGCCGCTGAACCGCGTCATAACTCATTACCATAAAGTTGAGCTACTTTCAACTTTCTGATTGACGCTCAAAACGCGATGCCGATGGATTTGACGCTCCTGAGAGAGCTGAGAGCTTTGATGCAGCTGAGAGAAGCCAGCTTCCATTGAAAATTAATGACTTCCGGTAACTTTGGAAGCTCAAGTCGGCGGTGGTGTGTAAGTACACAGTGGCAAAGTGATGACGTCGATCGAGGCGGGGCTGCACGACTCTACCCGCTTCTCATAGTGAGTGAGTGTGTGAGTGTGAATATATATATATACACTCACCTAAATGATTATTAGGAACACTTGTTCAATTTCTCATTAATGCAATTATCCAATTAACCAATCACATGGCAGTTGCTTCAATCTTCAATGCATTTAGGGGTGTGGTCCTGGTCAAGACAATCTCCTGAACTCCAAACTGAATGTCAGAATGGGAAAGAAAGGTGATTTAAGCAATTTTGAGCGTGGCATGGTTGTTGGTGCCAGACGGGCCGGTCTGAGTATTTCACAATCTGCTCAGTTACTGGGATTTTCACGCACAACCATTTCTAGAGTTTACAAAGAATGGTGTGAAAAGGGAAAAACATCCAGTATGCGGCAGTTCTGTGGGCAAAAATGCCTTGTTGATGCTAGAGATCAGAGGAGAATGGGCCGACTGATTCAAGCTGATAGAAGATCAACTTTGACTGAAATAACCACTCGTTACAACCGAGGTATGCAGCAAAGCATTTGTGAAGCCACAACACGCACAACCTTGAGGGGGATGGGCTACAACAGCAGAAGACCCCACCGGGTACCACTCATCTCCACTACAAATAGGAAAAAGAGGCTACAATTTGCAAGAGCTCACCAAAATTGGACAGTTGAAGACTGGAAAAATGTTGCCTGGTCTGATGAGTCTCGATTTCTGTTGAGACATTCAGATGGTACAGTCATGAGAACATGGATCCATCATGCCTTGTTACCACTGTGCAGGCTGGTGGTGATGGTGTAATGGTGTGGGGGATGTTTTCTTGGCACACTTTAGGCCCCTTAGTGCCAATTGGGCATCGTTTAAATGCCACGGCCTACCTGAGCATTGTTTCTGACTATGTCCATCCCTTTATGGCCATCATGTACCCATCCTCTGATGGCTACTTCCAGCAGGATAATGCACCATGTCACAAAGCTCGAATCATTTCAAATTGGTTTCTTGAACATGACAATGAGTTCACTGTACTAAAATGGCCCCCACAGTCACCATATCTCAACCCAATAGAGCATCTTTGGGATGTGGTGGAACGGGAGCCTCGTGCCCTGGATGTGCATCCCACAAATCTCCAACTGCAAGATGCTATCCTATCAATATGGGCCAACATTTCTAAAGAATGCTTTCAGCACCTTGTTGAATCAATGCCACGTAGAATTAAGGCAGTTCTGAAGGCGAAAGGGGGTCAAACACAGTATTAGTATGCTGTTCCTAATAATCCTTTAGGTGAGTGTATATATATACATATATATATATATATATATATATAGATAGTGTGTGGTTTTGGTGG
Source organism: Gila orcuttii (assembly GCA_026230005.1). Classification (NCBI taxonomy): domain Eukaryota; kingdom Metazoa; phylum Chordata; class Actinopteri; order Cypriniformes; family Leuciscidae; genus Gila; species Gila orcuttii. Next base: position 40,783,960 of record JAPDVR010000003.1, on the reverse strand, counting down.
GATTAGGATATAGTGTTAAAACAAGACCCTTAAAAAGAAATACAGGGGCAAAACTGAACCAGGAGAAGAAAAATTATATTAATATTAAATTAATATTATTGTTAATATTAACAATATACAAAGTTATATTGTAGGACTTTTTTTTCTATGAATAAATTGATTAAATGAAAACTATTTTGATATTATTGTTATTAATAAGTATACATTTATTTAATTGAATATGAAACTACATTCAATAGTAATACAAATTCAACTCAACTCCTTGAAAGTAGGGCTTGTCTTATATATTGCATACTGTTACTTATACTTTTGCTGCTATACAGTATATGCACTGTCCAATCCTTCTGCTGGAGGACCACTGTCCTGTAGAGTTTAGCTCGTTAAACACGCTTGAACCAGCCAATCAAGGTCTTACTAGACATACTAGAAACTTCCAGGCAGGTGTGTGGAGTCAAGTTGGATCTAAACTCTGCAGGACAGTGGCCCTCCAGGAGCGTCTTTGGACACCCCTGCACTAGAGTAATAAAATAATTAAACATTTTATGCTAATTCTGATGCTCTATACTTCCTTCTCTTTGCAGATCCTTGGCATTGTCATCCCCATTTATATTCCCTGTGTACCACTTTTGCTTTTACTTTATATTATTTTTGTTTTGCTGTTAATTATCTAACTCTTACTCTAGTCCTCCATCTCGCTCACCTATTTTTTTGTTTACTTTATAACTCAAAGGCTCTTTTAAGAGCCATTCCCACCTGCAACTGTAAAACAATTAATGAGTTAAAAAAGAATAAATTAACAATTTGCTCACTTTTAATGATATGCAGATATCATTAAAACCCTTTTTATTTATGGAGTCAGATGAAATAAGTTAATACATGAGAAAACGTATTTAGTTTAATCTTGAATGTTGCGGAAAAGTAAAGACTTGTAACACGCAGAGATCGTGTTTTTGCTTCAAATTCAACAATAGAGAAAAACAACAAAGACTTAAATTTCAGTCCAACTTTATTCCCTTGTTGCACATTTAATATCAGGTAATCTGAATGGAGGAGGATACAGACCACTGTAGTGCCATTTTTGCACACTAGAGTACAAGTTTGCCTTTTGGAAAATCTTAGGAAACAAAATGTTTTCCTTCGGTGAGTTGATGTAAAAACAGTTTATGGCATTTTGTGCCATGGTGACACCCTTTGATGAGGTAGACCAACCAAAGGCAGGAACAGGAACACGTTATGATCAGATCCACCAAAAGCAGGCCTGGATGATGTTGGCAGGGCAGATTCTCCCACAGCTGGATGATTTTGTTAAAAAGCAGCAGTCCACAGTGGCACCAAATTCTCCTTCTGCAGCGACCAGTATTAAAAGGCACTTGACTGATGATAACAAGGAATACTCTTATAGGGGGATCCCTCAATTTGCCACACTCCTCCACTAAAAAACGGATACTGAAAATCAGAAAACAATATAATTACGACTGTGCCAAGGTATTACAAAGACCATACACCAGAGTAATATTGCTGCACATACAGTACCTGCTGTTGGAATTACAGATCTCCGATGGGAATAATTTCTTCATTGATGAAAAACTCAATGGTCTCTTCCTCATAATCCTCGATGTTGCTGTCTAGCTCATCAGTGTCCACACCTAGAAATGATTAGAAAATCCATTGATGACTAGAATATAGTGTTTAACCCAAACTCAACCTCTAGGGGGGACTGTCACAATAATTACACGTTGACAATAATTATTCTGCTGAGAGTTAAATGTCATAACGATCACAGACTGAGCCTTGTTTCGGTCATGTATTTTGGGTTCCTTGCCACTTGCTGTTTCCATTCACCTATTTTATGCACATTTTGGGATATTGCATAAAATAAAAATGCAGGATGGAAGCACCAAGGAGTGCATATATTCTAAGCGACGTGCACATAAACTACAATGGAAACAAATTTACAAAATAAATCCCTAGGCACAACAAAGAAAAATCACGTGACTGCCTCAGACGATGTGATTGGATAACTGGACTAACCCACGAAGAAATTTTATTGCACAGCATCTCAAATGTTGGTTTGATCATCCTGAAACGCCTGAGCTAGAGTCTGTCATCAGAATGATTTAGTTTAATTCACTCACAGAAGTGTCTTGACACATCCAAATGCAAGAGAACATGACAGGGTTTTTTGTATTTCATCTGCACGCTCTGAGACACAAGTCATTTATGATGGTGCACTGACACCAGGGCTGAACGATTTTGGAAAATAATCTAATTGCGATTTTTTTTTTTTTTTACCAATATTACGATTTAATATGCAATAATTTTTTAAGCTCTTTATCTTCTATTATTCAACAAACACAGGCAATAAATCTTTATATAGTAGGGGTGGGAATTTTTAGTCACCTTATGATTCGAACCAATTCTGGGAGTCATGATCCAAATCCAAAACGATTCTTGATCTACTTTTTTTTCTTATTAATCTTAATAGAACTTAATGTTTTTATCTAATTACATATGTAAGTATTTTCTAAAATAATTACACTTTAATAATTAAATTAAAACAATTGCATGTTAAGAATTTTAAATAGCCTATATAAACTAGGTCTAACGAAACATAAGCAAGTAAATAATAGAGGGAAAATAAAACATAAGCAATAAACAAAGAGTGCTAGAGTATACCTCAACGTTTTCCTTTCAAGAGCTGTGAATGATTTTTCTCTTTCTCATCCTTACTGTTTTATCATTACCGATGATGACATAGACAGCGGTAGATCCGATAAGCTGCATTCACACTAAAGCGCAGATCTCTTTTACAATATAAGATATGGTTTGTCCTATCTGTTTGATCCCTTAAACCAGAGGTGCCCAATCCTGCTGATCGACTGTCCTGCACAGTTCATCTCCAACCCTAATCAAACACACCTGAAGCAACCAATTAACCAATCTTCAGGATCACTTGAAATTAAAGGCAGGTGTGTTTGATTAGGGTTGGAGATGAACTGTGCAGGACAGTCAAATGGGCAGGAGCAGGATTGGGCACCCCTGCCTTAAAGGGATAGTTCACCCAATAATGAAAATTAGCCCATAATTTACTCACCCTGAAGCCATCCTAGGAGTATATGACATTCTTCTTTCAGGCGAATACAATTGGAGTTATAGTAAAAAATGTAGAGTATTTAGTGCGACAATTCAGTGTGTATATAGTACGTGTAAATGTACATAGTATATATATATATATATATATATATATATATATATATATATACACTTTTTTTATATATACACACAGTCTTTATAGCCCATATATATTGTGGCCCACACATTTTGTTTGGCCCGACAGTGGAAACGCAGCTTGATTTTGGTCTCGCGGCTCGAGGTCTGAGGCTATTGGCAACCCGTCCGGCACGTTGTTAGCCCTGGCTCGACAGTGGAAAAGCGACTAATAATACTCAATGCTGGACAGAGCTGTTCTCTGCATTAGTTACCTCCTCTAAGTTCAAGGCGGAGAGGTCTCTGCTCTTGGTAAATTTCCGCGGCTCTCTCACGGTATTTGCGATACTCATCCATCATGGCACGTCTCTTGTCCACCAGTTCCTGTAAAGCACAAGTCACCCATCTAAATTTGAGCACTGAACTTTGATCCACATGTAAATACTGTGCCTATCCTAGAAAAAAATAACATCAATCTCATACCTTTGATGCTTTAGACTGACTGAGACGATCTTTCTGCTCAAAGATCTTGGAGTATTTCTTCAAATCCTTCTTAATGAGCTGTGGGTTTCAAAAGGCGAGGTGGGATTAGAGTTCACACTGAAGGGAGTAGACAGAGTATTGAAAGTGACCCTGCATCTGACCCCATCTCACCTTTATTTCCTCTTGACTCAGGAGAGAGGGAGGACGGGGCCTCCACAGCAGCTGGCAGAAGCGTTCCTTGTTGGTCTTCTGCAGCAGACGGCCCTGGAATGTCCACAGCCAGAAGGCGTTGTCCACCTAAATCAAAAACATTTTATACAAAAACCACCTGAGATGCATTCCCAATCCAAACACATTCAACAAAAATAATAAATATGTAAAAAATACATTTTAAAAAATGAATCTTTGGTACAATAGTTTAAACATACACTACCATTCAAATGTTTGGGGTTGGTAAGATTTTTTTTAAATGATTCTGAGGGAAGTCTCTTACAGTCACCAAGGTTGCATTTATTTGATCAAATACAGTAAAAAGAGAATTACTGTGAAATATTAGGATTAAAATAACTTTCCTATTTGAATATTTTTTTAACTAATTTATTCCTGAGGGAAAAGAATTTTAAGCATCATTACTCCAGTCTTCAGTGTCACATGGTCTTTCAGAAATCAGTCTAATATACTGATTTGCCGCTCAAGAAACATTTCTTATTATTAATGTTGAAAACAGTTTTTCAGTATTCTTCGATTATTTCTGACTGCTACTGTTATTTGAGCTATTTTTGTATTTAAATCAGTTAAAATCACCTTGTGACTCCACCAGGAGACAGATGTCACAACATATCTTCCAGTGGGGTCCCATTCCACGTCTGAGGCCATGTAATGCTCTGCGATGTTCATCATGGTGCAGTCTGACGTGTCCACAAAAGCAAGAGCTCCATTCATGCTACATGACGAAACATGTAAAATTATACAAATGAACCACTCTAAAAATAAATGCATACAAAAACCACACATTTTATTGAGTACAGACCTCCTCAACCCAGCCAAGACCAAAAACTGCCCCTGTGGACTCCAGAAGATGCTGTTTGCCTGTTGCTTGTCAAACATTTCTGAAACAACACATTTTGGGGTTAATATTTAGATCATGCACATAACTTAAAAACTACTTGTCAAGAGAAATGAGTTTACAATGTGAATACTCACTTATTAAGTCAATTTTGCCATTGTTCTTCACATGGTAGAAAGATACACTGATTCTGGGAGATTCACCATGTAGCACAGCAAACTTGCTGCCATTTGGTTCCCAAGCAAAAGCAATGATGCTCTCTGTAAAATGGGTAGAAAAATCAGAACCAAGAGTAGGGGTAAAAGACCGTCAGAAAGAAGAAACGGCAACATAATCCTTTCTTTACCTTTCATCTCCACCACATCCACAGGTACCTGCTTCTCTCTCATTCGGAAGATCTCAAAGTTGGTGACAACTCCCTGAAGCACAAAAAGAATTGAGAAAATCCATGAAAAGGAAATGTTTAAGCTTAACCTGGTAGGGCAAATTCAAGACAGCTCTTATACCTGCGTTCCTTTGGGTGTTCGGTCCACCTTCACGCAGAGATAGTCTCCATTTTTCTGCCAGTGAAGTTTACAATCCACAACATTAAACAGGTTGCGGACTCTAATCTCGTTCCTTGATGGAAGCTGCATGAGTGTCACCCTTGCTGGGATGTCCTTATCCTCAGGAACCCAGAATGCAATGATGTTATCACCAGGTGACCAGGAGAAATCCCTATGGACATTGCATTAATTTTACATTAAATATGTCTTTTAAAAAACACACATCAAACAGATAAATAATTCAGTGTAATGAATAGTGATAGATATGGCGCAATATACAATATATTTAAATATACAAAACCTTTCAAGTTTAGGGATAGTGCTTTTTTTATTTTTTAAAGAAATTAATACTTTTATTCAGCAAGGATTCATGAAATAGCATTTTTTTTAAATAGATTTTTTGTAGTATTATAAACATCTTTACTGTATCTTTTCATCATTTTTTTAATTTTCTATTCATCAAAGAATCATGAAAAAAAAAAAATCATTGTTTCCCCCAAAGTATGACGCAGCACAACTGTTTTCAACATTGATGTTTGTTGAGTAGCAAATCATCATATTAGAATGATTTCTGAAGAATCATGTGACACTTAACACTGAAGTAATAGCTGCTAAACTCAGGAATGAGTTACATTTTAAAACAGTTATATTTTGCAATATTACAGTTTTGACTATTTTGATCAAATAATTGCAGACTTAGTGAGCTTACGAGATTCTTTCAAAAGCATTGAAAATTATTACTTTCAACTCAAAACTTTTGATCGACAGTGTATTTGTGTTCTCAATAGTTTTATTTTACTCACTTAATTCCATTTATCTTCAAACTCTTCTTGTCCAAAAGACCCATCGACTACAAAAAGGAGAAAAGTTGATTTGTTAATTAAGCAAATAAAACCTGAGGATTTTCCAACCTTGCGTCTCTGACACAAGATACTTACAGGAGTCTCATAGATGCTCAGCGTGTCCTGCGTCATTCGGGCAAAGAACTTCCCATCTGGACTCCACCTGAGCAGAACAAGTTTAAGATTAAGGCAAGGAAAGTTTATTTATATAGCACATTTCATACACATACATTTTTGGTTAAAAATTAAGTAATTATATTCCAATTCTACTATAATCAAATTAGTAACACGTGCCATGAAAATTAACTCAAACCACACTTACTTGAAAATTGGCCAGTGGGCAGAGCTTTCACAGTGAAAGCCTCTTTTCTTCTGTCCTGTGAGAACATCCCAGATAATAATCGCTTGTGGGTCATCTTTAGTGTCCATGAGAGGGCTGAACGTGACAACATATCTGCAAACACGAATTACATTAAAAACGTGTTTAATAGCATGAAAAAAAAATGTACAGGGGTTAAAGCAAAAAAAAAAAACCTTTTGACTGAGAATTTTTCCTCTGCCAAACCCCATTTCGCAGCCTGTCACACACCCAGTTTAAGAGCAGTTTCTTCTTCTTGTAATTAGGAGTATAGTGAGTACATGCTTTACCTTTACAAATGAAATACTCAAAGAACATTTGCATTTAAAGAAAGGCCATTTTGCACTGCGTTTCTATTTACACACTTTATGAAATTTCAATGTTTTCAATCTAATGCTTTTACAAGACTTGACTCTTTGTGATGTAGTCATACAAATAATTAACCATTTGCATAACTTTAACAAGTTTTATTTCTCAAATAATAAAAGCCAACAGAGTTTTTGCCGAAGTGAGCTAATATCTCAAACTATACATAATATAATATCTGTTTTTAACCTAGCCATCATAAAATAAATAATATGTTATTTATCTATGTTGATTACATGAAAAGTGAACAGCATAAGCGCAGGATTTTATAAATACCGAGGTCGTTGCTATAGTGATCCTGCTATGGGGGTTCGTGGGCAGGTGGGGGTATTATTGTGCTATATAATCACCAACTCAACATGAGTCTTGTGGATGTTCTGCAGTTTAACTCGTTTGAATGCCTTGTCTTGAGTGTATCTGTCCACACTTCCACTGACATAGCTAGTCTAAAGGCCTATTTAAGATAAATACTTTTTATCTGAATTTGCAGATATGTTGTCCTTGCTATGCCTCAAATTCGAGAGAACTCTTATTTTGGGGGACTTTAACATCTATAAGGACATAAAAGATTCAACAAAAACAAAAGATTTTTTATCTTTATTGGAGTGCTTCGATTTGAACCAGCTCGTGGACTGTCCTACACATAATAAAAGGCCACACTCTTGACTTGGTGATTTTAAACGGCTCATTTGTGTCCCGGTTGTGCACCTCTGACTTAGGGCTGTCTGATCATCTGGCTATTTTTTTTTTATATGGAACTGCCTGACATAAACACTACCTCTTCGCGCATTATTAACTACCTCAAATGGAGATCGATTGAACCCTCTGATTTCTCTGATTTGTTTGCTTCTTCCTTAAGCTGTTTTACACCATGTGATGCGCTGGAGGACAAAGTTCTCATGTTAATTCTGTTCTCTCGTCTGGCCTGGACTTATTTGCTCCTCTGAAAACCTTCTTTCGTTCGATCTTCTCCTTGGTGCAATGAGAATCTGCGTGCAATGAAGGCGTTGTGTCATAAAATAGAGTGTAGGTGGCGTATGTCTGGCTTGACTGTTTATCACCAAGCCTGGAAGGAGCACTTGAATATAAGACTCAAATTGCATCGGCAAGGTCTGCTTATTTTGCACAGGTAATTGACAAAAATCAGAATAACCCAAGACAATTGTTTAATTCTATTAACAAACTACTCAAATGTAACAGTTATTCAACTGTTCAAGCTTCAACTCACCTCTGTATTAAGATTTGATTTTTTCAGTTCCAAGATTGATAACATTCGTAAATGTATTCTCTACTCTTCCTTTATCTCTTTCTGCTTCAACCACTTCTGAATTTTCTGGTATCCCTCTCTCAAACTTTTCCTCATTGGACTTTCACTCTCTTTGTCATGAGGTTTCAAAAATGAAAGCTGTCACTTCCATAGCTGATCCTGTACCAACCTGTCTGTTCCAGTCATGCTTTACTACTTTATGTCCTGTTGTATTGAGTGTTATAAAAGATTATCTGTGCACTGGTGTTGTCTCGGCAACATTTAAAACTGCTGCTCTGACCCCTGCACCGAAAAAAAAAAGACAAACTTTGACAACCTTAATTTCCATACCATTTCCAATCTTCCCTTTCTCGGCAACATTTAAAACTGCTGCTCTGACCCCTGCACCGAAAAAAAAAAAGACAAACTTTGACAACCTTAATTTCCATACCATTTCCAATCTTCCCTTTCTCGGCAACATTTTAGAGCGAATTGTTGCTACTCAATTGCATTCCCATCTTACTGCAAACAATCTTTATGAGCCCCTTCAATCTGGATTCTGTAAACTCCACAGCACTGAAACAGCATTAGTTAAGGTCACTAATGACTTGTTAATCGCTTCTGATTCTGGCTGTCTTTTTATTTTAATTCTTCTTGATCTTAGCGCTGCTTTCGACACTGTTGATCATATTATTTTACTCACTCGGTTAGAATCGGTCTTTGGAGTTTCTGATACTGCACTAAGCTGGTTTAAGTCCTATTTTTCTGATCGAAAGCAGTTTGTCGATATGGGTGGTTGCAGATCTGATACTGGTGTAGTGCAATCTAGTGTTCCTCAAGGTTCAATCTTGGCCCCTTTCCTTTTTAGCATCTACATTTATCCTCTTGGTCAACTTTTAAGACCACTTGGTCTCAGTTTTCACTTTTATGCAATGACACCCAGGTTTATATACATTCAAAACCATATGTTAATGTGGCTGTGTCCTTTTTCTCTATATGTATTTCTGAGATAAAAAATCAGGTGTCTAGAAATTTGAAAAAGCTAGAAAAACATGGTTTAAGTCCTATTTTTCTGATCGAAAGCAGTTTGTCGATATAGGTGGTTGCAGGGTTGCATCATCTTTCATGTCACATTTTTACATTTGATCAATAAATTCAGTTATAATAAGACACTATAGGGCTGTTACCCATCAAATTACATAATTTGCACTGCAAAATTACAACTGCAATAAATAATCTTATGAGATTGATGTTTTGAATAAATGTTTGAATATACAAATAAAAAAAATGCAATACATATGGTGCGTTCAAGTCCTCCTGGGAAGTTCGTACGTACGAGGTGGGAAGTCGTGTTTACGACGTGAGGTGCGTTCAAGTCAGTTTCATCGGAGCAAGATGGCGGTGTACCTTCTTTTAATTAATTACACGAAAATACAGCAAGGTTTGTTAACTCTGCTTATAGAAAATGAAAAAGAAAGAATGCACATCAGGTGTGTTTTGCTTTTTATGTTTTTAATAAACTTATGAAGTCAATGTAAACTTCAAACTGTTAGCATTTTTTGTTGTAATTCATTAACGTGCTGCTTATAACAAGATAAATGATGATTAGGGATGGCCCGATACCATTTTTTTCAAACCGATACCAGTACGAGTATTTACATTCGTGTACTTGCCGATACCGAGTACCGATACCGATATTTCTACCACAAAAGTAACTATAGGCTCCCAGAAAAGAAGACAGAAGACTATTTTAGAACACAGGTTAGAAGACTGTTTTTATTTTCTTCTCTGCTTGTTTTAACAAGTCTAAAAATAAATAATAATGAGTAAAATAATAAATGTATTAACACACAAACCACTGTTAATTTAACATAAAAGCAAGCAGTTACTGCGTGCATGGTCTGACATGAATGCGCCCAAAGTGCGCTCCCTTAATAGTCTAATTCCTAAAAAGCTGACAGTTCATCGCGATCTCACACATCTGTTATCATCAATGAAGCTGACTGCACAATGAATCTTTCATAATATCCACACTTTGTTTGTTATAATTAGAGGATTTGCCAGCATACAGAATTCAGCACTGAACAAAAATGTTTTGAGCGGTGAGGGGAGTCTATCTTAAATGCTTCTGATTGGCCATTGCGTTCAAGAAATCAACACACATGTCTGTGATTGGCTACATCGGTCAACGCTGCAAACATATAGAAACTCTGGCCTGTAAATCATTTCTATTTTGTTTTAGTTGTTCTTCTTGCTTTTCTGCAACAGATGAATAAAAATCTATTAGTTTTAGTATGTTGTATTCATAGATATTTCTAGTTTGCGGGAGTCCCATGAATCGTTTTATTCTCCCGGAACCCGCGCACACAGAGTGAGTGCATTACCGCCCACGCCCGCGCTCGCACTCGGCCATCAGGTCTAGTGCTGCGCCGCACTCTATTGCGTTGGGAGTGCACGTCCCTATGCCTCAGTTCACCTCGACAAAGCACTCGCGGCAGCCAGTTTCGTTTCGCAAAATGTACGTGGTATCGGTGAATTTTTATGAGTACGAGTATGAGTATATGAGGACAGTATCGACCCCATCCCCGATGCCAGTATCGGTATCGGGCCATCCCTAATGATGATCATGATAAATAACAGTTTCTAGGACGAGTAAACATTGAAATCAATTAAAATTTACCGTCAACTACAGACGTTGCATCCATTGATTCCGCCAATTCCCCGACACGCCCCCAACTCGTACAGATCGGGGCTTAAAGAAAATCCCGAGCTCCCCACTGGTATTTACGACATTGTGGCGGCGTTCAAGTGCATTCAACTCGTAATTACGATCTATACGAGATGACTTGAACGCACCATTAAACATGAAACTAAACCGCCAATAGGTGGCGGCATGTGACCGTCTTAATTAGTGAATCAATGAGTCTCTCATACAAAAGATTCGTTCAAAACGCTAAATCACTTTCCTTGCTTTCCTTTTAGTATTAATTTCCTTTGCTTTCCCTTCGTCAGTGAAATAGAACAAAAACAACACGACGTTGTTACCAGAAATACACTACCCATTATCAATCGCTGTTTACACTGAATGTAATAAAATCAGTAGGGCAAGTAAAATTATCTTTCACTTGCCCTTTCAAAAATTCCACTTGTCCCGGACAAGCGTTAATGTCCTGAGTTCATTCATGGTTTTTTGTCGTGCTGTAAAGCGGAACAGGTGATCGGTTCACAGCGATCTGTGTGACTGTCACGCATCATTAGAGCGCCAAAAAAGATCACAACAGCTCGAAAGACGTCTATGGTCTCACTCCAGTCTAATTAGCACATTCCCAATTATTATTGTGAAGTTTGCCTTTTAATTGTTCCGCTTACTCGTTTAAAATCCATGGGTGATAGGGCTTTTTCTTCAATTGCTCCAAAATTTTGGAATTCCCTGCTAGCTGAGATTAGGCAAGCTGAATCCCTTAGTGTTTTTAAATCATCCCTTAAAACTTTGTCATTGTCATATTATTATTATTTTTATTTTATTGGACTTTTGAAAGCATATTTTTATTTGGTATTTTATTTTCATTTGTTTTTTCTTTCATTTACACATTGTTTGTATTATTGTATGTTTTATCTTGTTTCTATTCTTGTGAAGCGCTTTGAGATGCTACTTTTAAAGGCACTATAGAAAATAAAGTTTATTATTATTGTTATAATTAGGGGTGCACCGAAATTTCGGCCGCCGAAAATGTTCGGCCGAAAATGGCATTATCGGTTTCGGGGCGAAATAAAAAAAAACAGCCGAAAACGTAAACCGAAAATGAATGTCACTCACCCGCCCCTCCCATCCGTGCGCAAGCGCTCAGGTTTCACTCACGGTCAAGCTGTTATCACGCGTCTGCCTATCAAAGATAGGGATGTCTCCCGCATATTGATACAGCGGCTCCCTGATGCCCGCAAATTAGTTCAAATCTCCCGGAAGAGCGTGCGAGCAAGAGCTCGTGCTCCAAACCGTGTAGCGCGCGCACGCCAGACAGGGAGAGAGCGGCCTTGCGTGTGTGTGCTAGTGTGCCACATGAAGCGCATGTAAGACCCCAGTCCAATTTTCTGTGTATAGCAGTTACATTAAAATTTGCGTAGCACTGCACAACTGTGTTTCCTAAGGCTACATAGGCTTATATGTTGTTTACAGTTTGAGTTTGGATTAAGTTCTGGTGCTGTTTTTGCATTGCTGTTTTGCATTGTTTTGCACAGCAATTTAAAATGTAAGTAAAAAATTGTTTACAACAGAATAGAGGCCCACTGCCATTCTGTGATTTTGTGTACAGTTATTCAGATAATTGTGGATCTTTTTGCACAACTGTTAAAAAACTATTTTATTTGATGGAACAAAACTTGAAGAATAATATTATTTGGTATTATTATTTATGTTTATTGTTAAAAATATTTTAGGTTTTGTACTGTATGTATGTGTGTGTATATATATATATATATATATATATATATATATATATATATATATATATATATATATATATTAGTATAAGTTTTTAAAAGAAGCCATTTTCGGCTTCAGTTTCGGTTTTCGGCTAAGTGCATCCTAAATTTTCGGTCCCAGAATTTTCATTTTGGTGCATCACTAGTTATAATAACTAATGTGAGAGCGCAAACGTGAACGGCCCCTAAACCAGCTCAGATGAAGTCGGTTTTTCTGGCAATATGCAATATCATTGCAGCACCGAGGTAGAGTTAACATTAGGCAATTATTTCACAACCTTCATTATATGCACTTCAAAAAAAAGGTCCTGACCATGGGGACCAAATATAGCAGACAAAATATAATCAGGACATGGAGCAGGGTATCTGCACACTTTTTAAAGTCAAATTTAAGGCTTTTTAAGACCTTTTTAAGACCTGAAGAAATCTAAATTAATACCTTACATTAGGGGTGCGCAATATTGACAAAAATATGTCTCAATTTAAAAGTTTTGTTGATGATAATTAGATGATATTTTACTGATTGTGTTTGTGTACTGGTACCATGGCTGGTTTAGGCCTGTTGTTGACAGCTAACTCACGAAGATATTCATATTTTTCATATTCTATGCAGTGGTCAGTTCAGAGCAGTGAAAGAAATTAAACATTTTTATTAAAGGACAATATTTGCAACCTTAAATTGAGTTCCAGGGGCATTTTCACCCATATATGGACTTTTTTTTTTTTTTTTACTTAGAGGTATGCATCACCTTTTATGTCAAATTCTAACATTCAAATTAAATTATATTACAATAATAACACAATACCACTGTTACCAGTTAAATTAAATCATTAAATCAAAATCTAAATCTTTGCAGTGCAGAGGAGACACAGAAGCAGCATCAGAACTGGCATTAATATATTTACACTCCATTTACAATTGCATAAATAAAGCTATGAGATATTCAATTCTTTCAATTCTTCAATTCTTAATTCAATATTTAAATATGAACTGATTTCTAATTGTAACATTTTAATTACAGGGTACTAAATGTGAAAATGTGAAACTAAACCCGCCAGTAGGTGGCGACAAGTCACTGTCTCAGGGAGTCATTCATTCAACCGATTTATTCAAACGGCTGATTCATTCAGGAAGTGCAAGTGATTGTTCATTGAATCGTTAAAATGATTCGTTCAAAACGCGGATTTCAGTCAAGAAATCATCGCTGTCTGTTGCATTGAGACTCTGCTACGGTTTCATTTTGAAATTATCGTCAGCGAAATAAAGGGAAAACAAACAATATTGACAATATTGTTTATAAAATGTAACTCACAATGTTAATTTAACTGTTATATAAAATAAATATCATATTTGCTATTGTGCACGGGAAAACAGCCCTCTTGCTGATGTAATACTGTATGATAACAACATATGAATGATATATAAAATACAAAAACTTTATACGTCTATTAGGGAACATACATATAACTGCACTGACACATCACGCAGTGAAAGCAAGCATGAGAGACAAATGCGATGTCAGCTTGCAGTGCGCCCTCGTACATAGTTAAAGTAAAACGATGATAACAATATCATAATAGACAATACACATCGCACACCACTACGCACATAAAGAATGAATTTACAATTGAACTGAAATTAACCAGCTTTCTTCTCCTCTCCTGCTGTTTCGCGTGCATGAGACAGACGTAATGCTGGCGCGAATGTGACGCGAAATGTCACGTGAACGAGCAAATCCACAAAGAACAAATAATAAAGAAAAAAGTACGCTAATTAGATAGTTTTAATTTGAAAAACATTTAGATATGTCTAAGTCAAATTGCCATCGAAAATTTAAGACCTTTCATAAGTAAAAATAAGACTTTTTAAGACTCTTTATGGCCTTAAATTTTTAAGATCTAATTTAAGACTTTTTAAGGACCCGCGGACACCCTGTGGAGGCGCCGGCGCGATATTGCATTACACGTGAACCGGAACACTGGAATATATATATGTATGAGAACCCATTTAAACACAGGAATATGGCATACCTCTCACAGGGAGAGAAATCAATGAGCTGGACCCCCTGATGACTGAACCTCTGGATCTGCTTGAACTTCTCACCACCCCACAGAGCAATGCCTCTCTGATGGAATGTGGCCAGGTAGGTGCCTTTTGGAGACCAGCGCACGTATGTCTCGGTCCAGCGCTACAAGCAAAATGTACAAAAAGATACTTAATACAGTATACATGGTCACATGGTTATATTTTAAAGATGAATGGGTGAACGCTCCAAAAAAAAAAAAGTTGCAACTTTCAACTCACCGCTCTCTCCTCCACTTCAATAGGCTCCTTGACATCATTAGCAAAAATGCCTGTTCTTTCACCAGAGTCATAGATTACGCTGTACTGATCACGACAGTCAGAATCCTCCAACCAGTGACGCAGATTTCCCTGAGACCAAAACACCAAATATTAATCAAGAAGCATATCAGATTTAAAAGCATACAGGGTAGCCAGGGCTGGATTACACACAATCAGAAAAGTTCTTAAGAATAACTACTTACAAAATCTTTAAAGGGCTGCTTCTCAGGAGCTTCCCACTCATCACAGATTGATATGTACCTACAGAAACGAGAAATTTTAGATTACTGTTTGGTAATATTTTTCCAATATCATTTTCAGGACACCTGAAAATGTTTGAGAGTCACGATTGTTTTTTGTGAGTCATCTTATAGGTGTGCATGTAAATGTGCTGTTTATTATATGGGCGCACTGCAGTTTTGTTTTCTGCCGCTTTAAATGCTTGAGCTTTAACAAGCAGGATGGATTCTGATTGGCTGTCAATGATTCATTGCTCATAAGATGGAGAATTATTATTTTTTTAAATTCTCCCCAACAGTATCGTTCTTCTGTGCCGTTTCCATTATAATTCTGTGAACTCAACAATTTTTTCAATTTAGACCGATTTTTAAAACTAGTTAGCATTTTAGTTATCGTCCTTGTTGTGAACGTGCCTTTACTATCTTGAAATTAAATAGTGTGACATCATCTATATCGGCCACCTCTAAAATACTGGATTCAGCCATCAAAAAATACTTAGCGGTCAAACACTATTTTAGATTGCAACAAATGCTGTCACAATAACATCACAATTAAGGACAACATACTTATCAAAGTCTGTGAACAGATTGACACGGAAAGTGTGCTGCTTGTCCAGCTTGTAGCCATCGGCGTTCTTGACTGCTTCAAGAGCGTGACTTGGTGCAGAATACTCCAGAAAAATGTACCTGTTAAGATGAAGCGCATTGATAATTAAAATTCAATACCACCATGCTTTATCATATCAAGAATCATATTAGTCAGTATATGCATAATAGGTTATAAAATCCATATCCATGCATTTACTTTATATAAACATATCCATTTTAAAACAGTAGGCCAAATAGGAATAGAAGTATAATATTCGCCAAATGACAACGATATCATCACCCATGCAAACCAAAAGTTACCCCTTAGTCTTTCCGTCTGCGTCTGGGTAGAATTCATTGGTTATTTTCCCGAACTTTGAGAAGATCTTGTGGATGACGTTCCTGAGTTTCTCCAGGCGTTCTGGTCCGACCTGAGGGACATTATCAACCACAATGACCGAGTCGATGCCGTCAGCCTCCAGAGGTTTATCCTTCAGAACATCCTCCAGCAGCTCTGCATACAGATAAACCATCCAATAAAGACCCTGTCAACATCTTAAACATGCTGTATGGGTAAACAGATATTACAGCACTACAGTGAACTTTCTGAAATCAAGCTCAAAACAGCTGCTGACTCAATGCTGTGACACGCGCGTCTATTTCCCTAAAGATGCTACGATGCTTTTGTCCTGCTCGCGCACATACTTGGACTTTAATAAGAGCGCTTTAACCGGAATACAACATGTTTATTCTTGAATGGGGTAGTGGGGCAGCATCAAATGTTACTAAACAGTTAATCCGAAGGGTGTTCGTGTTAGTTCCAGGCTGACATTTTCAGCTTTAGGGTTTAGTGTGCGACTCGTAGCCTGTTAGCAGGCGGGCTATTTAGTGTAGGCCTCTCTTACCCTGATCACTGATGTCATCCACGAAATCCTCCGGATCGCTGAACGAAGGCTCTTCTCCGTCGTCATACTCCATTTCGGCCTCCATATTCTCCGTATCTCGCATTTAGAGATCGATTCCTTTCAGTCCTGGCTGGTGAGAAGTCGGTGGTAAATTTTACTGCAGTAATCCAGAGATTTTTCTCACTCGGCCATGTGCAAAGCAACCGGCGCCAACCACTGCGAGCGAGAGAAGGACCGTACCATGTATGCGGAGAGCGGGTGAAGCCTCTTGGTGACTGTTTAGTATTCATGTACAACACAAATTTAGGAGGAATATAACATTTCTAATTTAGAACAGCATTATATGTCCTTAAAATTCATACCTTCTGTTCAAATGGGCTAAATGTGTAGTTTTACTATGAAATGTGGAATGCTTGACCCCTTTTTTGACAAACGTGGTCTTTCCCTGCTTATCTCTCGGAACTTCCTGTTCATGTGACAAGAACCTCCCATCTGAATAGGCGTATTGCACTACTGTAGTATGCAATTGCGTAAAGCTGTATGTCAAACTGGGACTTAATTTGCAAGCCCTAGTAATAGGATATTCAGAGAGATAAGCAAATGGAAAGATCACGTTTGTCATAAGGGGGCAAGCATTCCACATTTCATTGTAAAACGATACCTTTAGCACATTTGAACAGCACGTATAAATTATAAGGACATATAGCCTACTGCATACTGCATATACAAAGGGTGCATAAAAGGTTTGCTTGACGCATGTCACATTTCATAGTTAAATATACACATTTTAACCACAGGGATAAATTATAAGGAAGATAGATAGATAGATAGATAGATAGATAGATAGATAGATAGATAGATAGATAGATAGATAGATAGATAGATAGATAGATAGATAGATAGATAGATAGATAGATAGATAGATAGATAGATAGATAGATAATCTTTGATGGTAAATGAGTTTGATATACGGAGGTATGGTACACAAGAGTTTCTCATAATATTAAAATTCACTGGAAGGGTAAAGCCTAATGATCTGCAAATGAGACCCTTTAATCTTTGAGGCGGCTGGAAACATTACAAGAGAGTAATTTTTCAAATACATCCTCAGGGCATGACGGCAATACACAATTTATGTCTACATGATTTTGTTCATTACCAAAACCTTAAGAAGCTATTTTATTTGGATGTTTTCCAGCTGATTACACTGATTGAAAATGACCTGTGGCAGTCAACACACGGAAACTATTAAACACAATAGGGAATTGTTATTGAATAAGCACAGTGGAGTATAAAGAAAGATATGCTCTTTTCATCCAGTAAATGAACTGTGGACCTAAACCACAATTCAACATCTAATAAATTGTATTCACATCTGTGTGAAATAAGCTGCTGTTCCATAAAGGTATTTTGAGGTGTAAAGATATACTTGTTTAAAAGTTTCTGATACAGAAATACTTTTTGGTAGAAGGAAGACAGAGCAAACTAACCTCCTCAAAATGCCCTAATTAACCTGGACCAAATAAATCAACTTGTAACTCTTCCACTTTATACTGTTTTTTAAAATGTTTTTGAAATTTAAATTGTAATAGTAATTTATGCCTGTGATGGCAAAGCTGAATTTTCAGCATCATTACTCCATTCAGTGTCATCCTTCAGAAATCATTCTAATATGCTGAGTTGAAACATTTATCATTATTATCAATGTTAAAAACAGTTGTGCTGCTTAATATTTTAGTGGAAACCGTGATACATTATTTTACTTTACACACCGTGAAAGATTCTTTGATGACTATAAAGCTTGAAAGAACAGAACGGCCTATTTATTTTAAATATAATTATGTTCTTACATAATAAATGTCTTTACTTTCATTTACTTTTATGATTTATTCAATGCATTCTTGCTGAATAAAAGTATTAATTTCTTTATAAATAAATTAAAATGATCAAATGAAAGGCCAACTGTTCTTTTCCGAGGAGCAAAAACAATGAAGTTGATATTGGACATAATATACTATTTTTATAGAAACAAAAAATTCATTAAACACAAGCATCATTGTATTTTTAAATTCCCTTGTAATATTGAATATCATGTTTTAAACTAAAGAGATTTTTAGTACAAGGTGGAGTGTCGTTTAAAAAAAGACACTTCTTTACACATAACCAATAGGGGGCGCTCTTGTTACAATGTGTTTCAAGTTCATACTGGTTTTCTTGGGTTGGTGAGAGATTTCCCAGTCATACAAGAGTCAGATGATTTGTTCTGTCTGTACAAACTCTGGCCATCTGCACACTGATTCGTGTCCTTCCAGCAAAGTTTTTGCAGTTGCGATTAGATTAACAGTAAAATTCCCGTAGGCACATCTTTTCCAGCTACTGTCAGAGCTGACATTTTCTCTCACTCCTTTATTCTGGGAAAATCACTTTTGTATGTGTATTTGAAAGCCAAACACAGGCCTAGCAGGCAGATTAAAATAAAGGGCAGACTGAAACATTGTTAAATAATCTGGCAATGACTGCTGCCCTTATTTACTATTACTAAATATCAGCATTCAATTTTGAAGTGCAATGAAAGGCAGCCTGGAGGAAATGTGAGTATAACACAAGTCATGAGTTTTACCTCACGCAACTAAGCCATGGTGGGGCCAGAAAAGGCACTTTGTGTGCTTAGACAGTATCTTCTTCCTTGAGCAGGGGATTTTTCAAGGGTTACATGAATATTTGTTTAGATGAGTTTTACCATAATAGGGCCTCTTTGTTCATAGTCAAACATTAGATCCCTCACAGGAAAGGAAAAGTTCTCAGCAACTCTAATATGACAATAAAGCCTAAAATAGCTGGCTACAAAGACGGGTGGCGTTTTGCAAAAGATGCATCTAAGCTTCAAGTTAGATTACTGAGCACAGGCTCCAGTTGGGGTAACACTTCCTCTGGCACTTAACTCTTGCATAACTTTTGTTTATTTGTCTCTGTTTGAACTTGCTCCCAAAGCAGTGTGCAGGAAATGCACAGTGTGGGGACAGTTCGGTTTTTCATATATGGGAAAATGGCAGATTTAAACTTTACACACAACTACGACATCAGAAAGCTAATAGTAATAAGATGCAGAAACAACAGTAAATGACCCCAAATAATCTGCTAACATACAAAGGCTATTGGCCTTATAGGCTATCAGTGGCTCTCAAACAATGGGTTGTGACCTAAAAATGAATAAGCAATGCAAAATGCAAATGATGAAATGCAACTATTCTTATGATAAGACATTTTAAACAGGGTGTTGTTGAGGTCAAAAGTTGATCAACCTATGGTATTTGGAAGGACATTCATCAGTCACATGGATGGTAGAAGCCTGCCTATGACTGATTTTAACTTCTACAAAAAAAAAAATATATACAGAAAAAAATACTGTAAAATGCAACAGTACAAACCTTTTAATTGCTTAACAGTAATTAACTTACCACATAGAAGCTAATTTTAACATTGCAGTAATTTTACTTTAAAATAATGTATGTTTTTTTGTAAGTACAAACTATGAATTACCATATAATTTATGATGAAATACAATAAAAGTACATTCTCAGACATTATGTTCATATCAGTAATGTAAATGTTTTTTACATTTTATGTTATTTAGATAATGTTTACTGCATTATTTTTGCATCAGATAGTTTGTGTGTGTGACTCTGGCCACTGTCTACAGATCCTTCTCAAAAAATTAGCATATTGTGATAAAGTTCATTATTTTCTTTAATAATGTCTTTAATAACTTTTCGGGGTCGGCAAGTTTCAATCCCTTAAGAAGCCTATGGAGGAGTGATCCAGCTCTCAGATTTAATCATAAATATCTTAATTCGTGTTTCGAAGATGAACGAAAGTCTTACGGGGTTGGAACAACATGAGGGTGAGTAATTACTGACAGAATTTTCATTTTTGGGTGAACTAACCTTTTAATAATCTATCACTTAATAAAATAAAGCTACTCTAAAACGTAGCTTTTACACATAATGCCTAAATTGTAAGATATACAGGCACTTATATGCCTTCCTGTAATACCTGAAACATTTATATTGAATTTTTATGCTGTATTTCAGGCAACCACAGCTGCCTATTTTTTTTAACCAAAAATATAACAGGATATTTGTTACTGTGCATATTGAGCTATACAATATGCAGTAAAGAACAAGGCAAAAACCATAACAACATTTTTTATTGTATTTATACAGTTCTTATATACAAAACACACATAATGCAGTTAATCTGAAATTTCACACTTTTTACAATCACTGGATACGTAAAACATTAGGGAAGCAGAATATGCAAGTGGAAAAAAGTACAGTAAAACTCAGAAAGGAGTTTTGAAGTAGACATCATGTTAACAGTGACACTCATGACATCCTAAGTGGGACGAAACACCAGAGCAGCAAATGTAATGTAAATACTGTAGTTAAATCATCTTCAGCTGATTAAAATCGCAACTGGAAATAGTTTCTGTTTATTATTCTCCGAATATAATTTATATCAAATTAAGTACACACCATATGCTTATCTTGATTACGAGTTTTAATAGCCTTTGTACTTGTGTCTGGGTTTCTTCTCCGGTATTTAACTTTTAAACTCTCCCAATGGAGTTACGGTCTTGAAAGAGTAAACAACGATGAACACAGCCTTGAATTAAATAATCTATTCCGCTTCTTTATGTGCACAAGAGCCAGACATCTTCCAGTAAATGCACATGTTTTGCTCCCACTGGGAAGAGCTGTCAGGGACAAAGGTTCAGGGTGTGTCCAATTTCTCAAATCAAATCCCTTCCTGCCAACGTTCAGTAAGCCAACATGACACTGCAGTGATTACAAGGAAGGACAGAATTTAAATGCCTTTAGGGCACAGAGAAACATTGTCAATGTTGCTTTGTAATAGAAATGTGCCACAGTGTCCAATGCAGTACATAAAACAGAAAGAATTCAAGAAAAGAGCTTGATGCTCTTTTTAAAACTTGAAAACTATTTGATAACATATCACAAGCTGTCTCTCAACACAAAACAGCAGCAAAACAAAATTCTGACAAGCGGACACCTGCACTGAAATTGAAACCGCTCGCCCTCCGAGGAAACTGTGAGTCAGCGACTACCTCTGATGACAAAAACAGATGTCTGGAAAACAGATCAAATTGTGCCACCACCACCAACAAACGCTCCTCAGCATTAGCAGAAGTCTCAGGGAAGTCACTTCACACCCTGTTCATGGAGTAGTTCAAAATAATAGACCGCGACATGGGTGCAACAAATCGGGGGATCGTCCGGGATCGCAACAAGGGACTCTTGCAGCCACATCAGCTAAAACCAAAAGCACACAGCTGTTCACAGCTGCCATTCAACAAGGCCTGGGGAATAAAGCTCAGTCCCAGGCTGAAATCAAGGAGGAACTAATATCTTTACATCTGCTGATGGAATAACTGAACAGCATCAGGTTGACTCATTCTGTAATTCTCCTTGCAGAGTCATGAACTACACAGGTTATATACATTTCGAGAGGCTTAACATCATATGAATACTCATAAAGTACATATGCTGTGCAATAATGACATTTAAAGAATACCATTAATGCATTATTCATCTTAAGTTAGTGGTGTTAGGCATAACCAGTGATTTGACCCTACTCTAAATTTCAAAGCTTGTAGCTTACCGTGAAGAGACAAATAAAAGCAGACACAGTTAACATGTACAAAAGCAGCTATTCACTCTATGTACAAAAACCCTGCTTAGTTGTTAATGAGAATTTTGCATGTCATCTATAAACTCACAAGTATAGATAAAGCAAAATGCGATTTAAATGTTAGATTATATCAAAAATAAACCTGTCAAATGACATTAAATTAACTACTTGTACCAAGCAGGATGTTCAGTGCAGGTTTGTCATTTATTTTTAGGATGTTATTTGGGAGATAAGCCAGTATAAAGTTAATGTGCATTGTTTGAGTTTATCCTTAAGAAAGGAGGTGAAAATACTCTAAAATGATTTACTACCAAAATGCATTTTTCTTTGCATTACCAAACTGTAATCCCTTCAAACGTTCTTGGCTTTTCCACCATCTAAGGTGTCTTCAAACCTCCTGTTTCACAGGAAGAAATTAAAACGAGTGATGACAGAGAGATTCATTCAATTTTTTGCATGAATATCATGTCTCTCATATAAAGCTCTGCATAATGGAGTACTTGATCAGCTAACACAAGATGCAAAGTACATTTTGCACCATGATCTTTTTCCTGCACCAGAAGTCCAGATGGCCCTTCCTCCTGCGACAGGATGGAAATTGGACTCAAACAATGGCAAAAACAGATCAAACTACTGTAAATGTCACTGCAACATTATGTCCTTAAGGTTCTCCTGAAGAATTGTATCTTTGACGGCATGAAAGACAAAGCGAATGTTCTCAGTGTCAATGGCAGTGGTGAAGTGGTGGAAAAGTGGCTTGCTGCGGTTGCGACGTTTGCGGTTGAAGCACTGCACCAGATAAGCCTGCACGTCCTCCAGTCGGTGAGGGTCTCCCCGGAAGTCGGAAAAGTGCTTGCAAATGCTGACTTTGCGTACCTTCTCCACCAGAAGGTCCATCTTGTTGAGGAAGAGGATTATGGACACATTGGAAAAGAGCTTGTTGTTGACTATGGTCTCAAAGATGTTCATGGACTCCACCAGGCGGTTAGTGTGCCGGTCTTCCATCAGCACCTGGTCATACTCGCTGGAGGACACCATGAAGAGGATGGAGGTGATGCCATCAAAGCACTGAAACCATTTCTGTCTCTGAGAGCGCTGGCCACCCACATCTACCATCTTAAAAGGGATCTTCTTAATGATAAAATCATGCTCCACAATTCCCTTGGTGGCCTTCCTGGCCAATAGGATGTCCTGTCGGCTTGGTAGATAATTCTGAAAAGGAAAGGTTGAGTTAAATAAAGTAAATTTTAAATATATTTTTTGTTTGTTGTTGTTTTTTTAGCACAAATCAAACTTTTTTATTATTAAAATATTTTTATTAACAAGGATAATTATTGTCAGAATCTTCTTTACCTACTTATGCAACTTAAAAAAAGAAAAACTACACTTTTTGCAAACTTAACCATTCTGATTTTTGTGAAATCTATGTGGTAAAATAAAAAATAAATCAAAAGCAAAAATAAGAGTGGTTTGAAAATTGACAAAATGATATTTGAAGCAGTTTTCAAAAGGCCCACATCCCACCCAAACTATAACATGTATCTGTTTTGTATTTGGCCTTGGTATCCATGCTCACACAAAACACTTCCAGGCCTTTTTTTATCACTCATTTGAGACACACTATTTGTTCTTGGCAACCTTGGCTAATATCAATCTCAAATAGACCATTTTACTTTCATTTTCAGTGTCTCCAGTCTTCAATGCCCCCACCTCTGCTGGGAAACATTGCATAAAAAACACTATTCTGATTGACTATCTTTGTTTATATTGCATGGTCATATACCATGAAGAACTGGCACTATTAAATAATGCTGCATTATCATGACTCACCAGTTGGCCAATCCGATCCAAGTTGTCCAGGAAATATTTCACTGATTCACTCTGTAAAAAAAAGACCACAAAAAGTGAAGTGTTTCACTCTGTACACAGAACAAGAGCAATTCAGCTTATTCCCATTTATTCAAACTAAAAAACTAAAAATAATAATTACATAAATACATCAGTCCGGCATCAACTAATTAAGTCACTATAATTCATTAAAGGATTCATACCTCTAGGCACCAGTGATACTTATTTTTTGCAAGAAATTAATACTTTTGTTCAGCAACGATGCATTATATTGATCAAAAGTGGCAAAAAGTGACTTATCTTTTTTTTTTTTTAAATGGAGGAGCTCCGGAAAGATAAAATAAGTGACAACAGTAGAAGACGAGAGAGAACCAGGCTTGGGACATTTATGGTAATGCTTTATTATCTTTATGAGTGACAGTCGGCCGTGAGGTGGCTGTCACTTACTTTCATTTTGTTTTTGCTTATATTGTGATTAAAGTTCACATTTATCGTTTGCCTCCTTAACCTGAACATGAACTGTGTTACATACAACATCATAAGAGACTCTTTCAAAAACATTTTTAAAAAATCTTACAGACCCCACAGAAGAAGATTTTCTACTTCTACACAAGCAGGACAATAGAAGTTTATATAAAACACATTTTGAGTTTGTATTCTCTTATTCTTGCAAAACATTTTTTTTTACAATTTTATTACAACAAATAGGGCAACACAATCCCAAAAGCAGTTCTAATTCAGGAATGGAAAGTCTAAAAGTAACAGGATGGTCCTATATTTTTCTGAGAACTATTCGGGACACTCATACCACACAGTGCCCGTCAGCAGAATTTCAGTTAACTCTAAAAAGTAGCTTTTACACATAATGCCTATAATCTCCTGTTACTTCATTAAGTGCTGTAGGGAGATGAATAATCATTCTCAAGTACTGCTCCCTTGGACCAACATTTGGTTAAGTGCACATTAACACATTTTATAGTTGTGACTGCATTACATTTAGGGTGGTTTACATTGCAGAATGTTGGCTGTAATAAATGGATCCTATTATTTCCAAATATTACAAATGAACAGGCACAAGAATGACTGGAGGCTTTTTATCTTGAACTCAGCTAAGACTTTCACTCCTATACAACAGGAGAATCAGGCCAGAGGTCAGAGCCCAATCCATAAATAAAGCTGACTGATGAGATGTCTGAAGCTCAGGGTGATCAGAGTCAGTACGGGATGTTCACACTGGTCTCTTCTTCCAAGAATCAATTATATCTGCTGCCTTCATAAGCCACAATCTACTGATAACTGCATTTATTGCCCAATATCTGGAGACTTTTCCCAGCAAAAAACATGTTCTGTCTTAATGGAATGGACTCCCTAGAATGAAGAAATAGAGAGATGAACTAAATTGCTGTGTTGAGCATTATTTCCTGCACAAAGTTGTTTTCACGCAGGCTTTTGTATGGCAGACACTGCGGCCTTGGCGTTTGAGTGAACATTGTCTGGAAAAGCAAATTGTGTCCTATAGTTTGTGTGTGTGTCTCACAAAGGCCCCTAGCCTGGCCCATGTTCCCAACAGGAAACAGCTGTGTGTGAAAACAGGGGATTAGTAGAACAGCGCTGGCCCTCTATAACAGACTGAAGCCCAACACCCAAAACCCGCACGCACACACACACACACACACACGTTGGGTTTCCATGTTTTAAGGGGATTTCCATGGACATAATGATTTTAATACTGTACAAACTGTATATTCTATCCCCCAAGACTAACCCTACCCATCACAGAAAACTTTCTGCATTTTTACATTTTCAAAAAAAAAAAAAAAAAAAAAATTTAATATGATTTATATGCTGTTTTCCTCATGGGGACCAAAATATGTCCCCAAAAGGACAAGGATTTTGGATATTGCCATCTTTGTGGGGACATTTTGTCCCCATAACGTAGGATATACCTGAAACACACAGACACAAATACACGGCACACTATCATCAGGGCTTAATGTAACACAGGAAGGAAATCACATAGATATCTGATATCGCCTGTGGCATTTATCAGTCTCGGATCCTTCCTAGGAATACGCACACACAATAAAAATTCATCTACTCCACTAAAAAAGTATATATAAATAATTATGTCTAAATATATTATTTTAGATGGGCAACGTATAAAATATTTTTTTTATTCATACATTCAAATATTACTACTAAACTGTTAAGCATTTTTTTTTATTTACATGACTTTTGAAAAAAAAAAAAAAGTCCAAAAGTAGTCCGAAATGAAAACTAAATAAAATAATTTTTGTTATCTGAAATAATTGAAATAAGGGAACTAAAATATAGTCGTGACTCCAAAACTAAAATTAAACTGACACAGAATCCATTTAATTTTAGATACACAGGATATTATAACATTTGAAACCTTTACAACCTATCTGAAAATTAACCATGTTATCAATAACACAAGACTGCACTAAAAACAGTGTTTAACACTGTTAAATGACATCAGCTAATGCATTAATCTCAGCTGCCCAAAAATAATTAATAATAATATAAAATAAATACTGTGAAAAAATTAAAAATAAACACTTAAAAACAGTCAGAATGAAAACTAACAAAACTAAATTACTTTTCTATAATAATGGTAATGTAATGCTATTGACAAAACTTTAAAAGTACTATTATATAAATGTATATAAATGTTATTGATAAATTCCTCCCTATGCATTGTAGTAAGAAGCTGCAGTAGAGCAGAGCTAAAGCACAGGGCTGTCGACTGACCCTTTTCTGAGCTCTCTGATTGGTCCCTGCTCTGCACAATAGTATACGCTGTAGGTCATTGGCCAATAAAGCTTGAGGTCTCCCTCCTCCCTCGATCTGAGCTCAACGCACACATGACGGCCTGTTGAGAGTGTGGGAAAGATCTACGCTGAGGCCTTGCAGGCCACAGCCACAACTTTAGCACAATGTAGGAAAGTGTGCCCATGGGTATTTGTGCAGTGAGTAAGGGGAAGCATGATTGAGCACGGCCATGTTCAGAGGTCTTAACCCCTCCCTTCCCAGTGGTGATCTCAGTCGCTAACATTCTGCCCCAGTCTTCTTCAAATAAACAGCAGATCAGCAGAAATTAGATCCAATTAAAGGCCCTCGACTCAAAAACAGACCCTAATCGCAAATAAACTAAGGGAAATGCCTTGAAGGAAAACATCTTTGAAAATTTTGAGAGGAACATGACATAAAACTAGCCCTGATAAAATCTTTCTTTAGTCTCTGTTTCAATCAAATGGCATGAGAGTCGTCTTGGGAGAGAGCTTATATGAACAAAGCTGAGTGAAGGGATGAATGCTTTCCTAGAGCTTCAGCGAGTTGATCAGGGCTTCTTTTCACCTCACACTTTGTTGTTAAAGTGATGTTTAACTGCCAGATCCAGCAGCTGTGCTTTGTTGGTGGATAACCGTTCCACAGTGACTGCGAACAGACATATCACCAAATGTTTTCATTTTTCTCTCTGTAGGAAACGTATTGTGCCTAGAAAAGTGAAATACAGCTGTGTGTTCCTATTTTTCGCAAGTGACATTGTTTGGCTGGCTGAAAAGAATACTTTACAATAATAGTTTAAAATAAAATAAATGCTCGTCCTCATGTCATTCCAAACTTGTATGGCTTTCTTTTTTTACATTGAAAACAAAAACATTTGGAAGAATGTAAAAAATGAATGGGTCCAATTAATGGCAAAAATGTATGCTAACGCAAATGAGATTTCAGCAATTAAAAAGATTTTCAGCAAATTATGAATTAAATTTAATTCTGTTCATCCCACAAATTTAACATGTATAGCTTCAGAGGACTTTCAATACAAAATATTATCATTTAGGGAGCTTGAAAACCCGTGTCCACATTCATTCTACTGTTTGGTAAACAGGAGCTTAGACATTCTGCAAAATATCTTCTCCATGGAAGAAAGAAAGAGTAAATGATGATGGAAATGTCAAAAATGTCAGGTAACACTTTACAATAAGTTTCCATTTTAATATTATTTAACAAAGGGAAAAATATTTCTAAAGCATTTATTAATCTTAGTTAATATTAATTTTAACATTTACTTATGGAAGCTTGTTTCCGCCACAGAATAAAAAAATAAAAAAGGTAATTGCGACTCAGAATTGCGAGATATAAACTCACAATTGTGAGATATAAACTTGCATTTCTGAGAAAAAAGTTGGTATTTTTCCCCCTCAGAATTGGACTTTATAATAAATTTGGCCTTGGTATCCATGCTCACACAAAACACTTCCAGGCCTTTTTTTATCACTCATTTGAGACACACTATTTGTTCTTGGCAACCTTGGCTAATATCAATCTGCGAGAACTCATAATTCTGACTTTATATTACACAATTGTGAGAAAATCACAATTACCTTTTTTATTTTTCTTCAGTGGCAGAAACAAGCTTCCATATTTATTAATGCATTATTAAAATCAAAAGTTGTATCTGTTCATATTACTGGTTACACTTTATTTCGATGGTCCACTCCACTTTAGATAGAACTAGAAGTAACTGCAACTACATGTCAACTAACTCTCATTAGAGTATTAAAAGTAGACTTAGGTTAGGGTTCAGGTTAATAAGTTGACATGTAGTTGCAAAGTAACTTAGTAGAATGTCTGTTGTGGAGCATCAAAATAAAGTGTTAGTAGATATTAAGCTGACAGTCAACTGTTACTCTAATGACTGGTAGTTGCAAAATGTCTAAAGTGGACAATCAAAATAAAGTGTTACCATGTTATTTAATGGACCTGAGCTAACATTAACTAAAAATTAAGTTATATTTAACAAAGAATAATAAATGGTGTAACAAATGTATTGCCCATTGTTAGTTAATGTTGGTGAATGCGTTAACTAACGGTAACTAATGGGACCTTATTGTAAAGTGTTACCGAATATCAAGACCATAGCAAAACTTCCAGATTAATTTCTGTTCATTTCAGTCAGAAAAAAAAATCCCTCTTCTGTAGTGACGATGTCTGCCCTCGTCTCCGTAAATATCAGACTATGTAAATAATCCTCACGCAAAACAAACAGAGTTTGATTTCCCGGTCCTTGGAGTGGGATTGCCTGTTTGGTTTGGATGCGAGAAGAGAACTCATATTAATCCCCCACATGGAGCTCCTTCACCTCCAGAACTTCACAGAACCTCGGGCTGCTCCCACACTGTTGATCTAGCTGTAACCGTACACCTTGCCTTTTATCTTTGCGGATAGACTCGTATTAAGATTTTTGAAGGAAAAAAATGGATGAGTGTCAGGGAACTTACATTATGCCAGAGGTATGTTAGCAATAACATGAGCTGTGCTCCTAGAAACAAAAGACTAGAATTGTGTAACTTAACGCTGATTATTTAGTTACACTACCGTTCAAAAGTTCAGGGTTAGTAAGAAATGAATGACTTTATTCAACAAGGATGCATTAAATTGATCAAAAGTGACAGTATCATGAGACATTTATAATGTTACAAAAGATTTCTATTTCAAATAAATGCTGATCTTTTGAACTTTCTATTCATCAAAGAATCCTGAAATAAAGTTTATCACAGCTTCAGCAAAATATTAAGCAGCACATTGTAGCAAATGAGCTCTAAGAAATATTAATAATCAATAAAAACTTGTTATAATTGATTATGAATATTTGGATCAGTTAATAGAATTAACTTAATGTTGTAAATTAAAATTACAATCAATTAACCTGTTTGTCCCGTGAACACTCAGTGTTAATTGTTTAATGATTCCAAGAAAATGTCTTTCTTACTTTACAGTACTACTTAGAGCAAGTAGTCAAAATCTATGATTTGGGACTCCAGTATAAGAGTTTGAGACACGGACAACTTTACGTGTGACATGAACAAGACTTTATTAACCAGACTACACATTTAAACTACTCTAATATACACAGAGAGCTGAAGCAGAATACAGGAAAGCAAGAAGTTATAGCATTGTTTGAAATTCAGCAGATCAACAGCCTTGAGCAAACCATCAGTTTAGTTCTAACACACCCTTTTTAAAAGGGGTAAGGATACTTAATGTATCAAATAATAAGACTACGTTTGATACTTGCATGTCTCTCCAATTTGAACTAAACTGTCCTGATGCAATTTGTTGAGGCTCCAGTTGATCTTTGCTGATGTTGTCTTGATGAGAAAGAAGTGGGAGTCAGAGGATCTTTGATGAATGGAAAGACAAGGCCACAGCCTGGCACAAGCTTGGGGGTCCTTAGAAAACTTCTAGTTCAGCATCATCTTCATTAAGATTTCAGAAAGGGACTAAGAAACCTTTGTGGGGAGATTTTATGACCCATTGTGTTCTAGCAGGACATTTAAATATATAATTTGATTGGGTGTTTAAGAAAAGAATCTTCAAGATTCTTATAATACTAATGCGTCACAAATTTAGGAAAAAAATGTAATGTAAATTAACAAATGTGTGACAAAGATTGGAGTTAGAGCATAGCCCTTTGTTGGGTGAATTTGCTGGATTATTCATTAAATATAATGAATAATTTGGGTCTGATTGGTCCAGATGCTACATCATCTGTTTTTAACATTGATATTAAGAAATGTTTCTTGAACATTAAATCAGCATATTAGAATGATTTATGAATGATCATGTGACACTGAAGACTTAAGTAATACATTTTAAATACATTTTAAAATGTAATAGCTATGTTAAATTGTAATAATATTTCACAATATTAAAGTTTTTACTGTATTTTTAATCAAATAAATGCAACTTTGGTGAGGATAAGGGACTTCAATTCTTTCCATAAAACAATCGACCCAAATATTTTAAACTGTATTGTATATTAACCACAATAAAAAGTATGCAATTAATCATGATTGACAGCACTATATATATATATATATATATATATATATATATATATATATATATATATATATATATATATATATATATATATAATTTTAGTTACAATGTAGTTAAAATTGTCTGTGGTTAAAATGTAACTTTAATCACTGGATTAAGTTCAGTGGAACAACCGTGATAGATGGGTCTATCATGACTGTTCATATGCGTCTGAAGGAGCTCCGTACTCTCGAGAGCCCCATCTAAAATATATCCTTATGTGACACATTGCTGCTCGCTCAATACAGAAAACGGCCAAAATGTCAAACACATGGGCAGACGACCTGAGAAATCTGTCCACAGGTTTCTGACATCTCACATTAGTGGCAGTGGATGGCAACTACTGCTGAAAAATACCATGACAGAAATGTCACTTCCAAGCAGAAGATCTGCACACCCTGTCAATCTAATGCATTGCTCTGGTTCAAATCAGTAATAGAAGAACAGGAGACACCTGTACCGTTGAACCACAAGATAATGTGGTGTAAGCTAGGGCCACAACTAAAAACTGTTGATTAATCTGCCAATTACATCTTTGATTTAAGAAGAAGAAAAAAGTATTTTTTCATAATAATAAAAAAAAAAAAAAAATAGCAGTGCTATTACTGACATTACTCGTGCTTATACTGTAAATGTCAAGAATTATTTACTACAACGCCACTAGTCACTGTTCTTATAAAAATATAATTGCACAATTTTATGATTATAAATAGATTTATTTTAAACATTACATTTAGTGTCACACAATCATTTTTAATCAAAGGGACAAAATTATTGCTTCATACTTGTCAGATAGTGACTTAATTTACAACATTTAAAGAGAACATAAATTAAGTTATGCACTGGAGAAAAAAAAGATTTGTTTAATATAAAGTTGGTCATGTTTTTCTGCTATTTTTTTTCCATATAAATGTGGTTTTCACAACTGTGAAGTGACGTAAATGGGGACAAGTCTCAAGCATCCAACTATTCAACAGAGAACATTTATTATGGATTTGTATTGATTTTATCGGTTAGTTGTTGCAGCTCTAGTGTCATCATTTCCTCAGCTCAATTTAAGTGAACTGTGGCTGTGACCTCAGCAGCAGAAACAGTCTGTCAAGTCCTCTGTAATGTGAGAATGTGTAAAAAGCGTGAGACTAAGAGCCGTGCCGCTGTGTTTGTTCCTCCTTCGGCACTCTATGGCTCTGTGGGCATTTCCCACTTTTCTCTCCTGTGTCTCACCTCAATCAGTTCAGCTCCTATCTTATCCATTCGCCTAATGGCGGCCCCTCAGGGAGACTGACCCTAGACAGGCCTGGAAACAAACCACTGACGGGTGGAATAAAAACAGTGAGGGAGATAAAAAAAATAGTAAAAAAAAAACAGTGTGGGTGTATGATGTTTTCAACAACAGCCAAACATCCAAGGACACGGCTGCCTGTAAAGTCCGTTTTTCCTCTTCCAGTACTGTGCTCCCCTTGGGTCTGTTTTCAAAAAGAACAGCCCACTCGCCATCTGTTTCACAGGGGCTCAAAACTTAATATCTATTGCTAATCCTCACACTTTTCTCATGGACATGAAAGTGGTATTAAATTGTGTCCTGAGCTTTACTGAACATGCAGATAGAGCAATATATATTTGTTCAATGCCTCTCTGAGCACATCATTCCCAGAGGACCTTTCAGAAAGCAATTGTGATTTTGGAATTTAAAGTTTTGTCTGTGTGTGTATAATGTACACACCAGTTCAAAAGTTTGGGGTTGGTAAGAATTTTTAATGTTTGCTCACTATGGCTGCATTTATTGAATACAAAAACTGATAGTAATATTGTATCTGTGAAATATCTGTATCTGTAAATATCTGTTTTCTATTAATACATTTTAAATTTATTCTTGTCATGGTAATGCTGAATTTTTAGCATCAGTCTTCAGTGTCACATGATCCTTCAGAAATCATTCTAATATGCGGATTTGATCCTCAAAAAACATTTCTTATTCTTATCAAAGTTAAAATCAGAGGAGCTTCGATAAGGCCCCATAAAAGTAACAAAAAAGAGACCCACATGACTATTTTTCAAGTCTTTTGAAGTCATACAATAACATTGTGTGAGAAACAGATAAAAAATTATGTTGTCATTCACTGATAATCTTATAAACTAATAACCGTTGTGAACGAATCCCTTAGACAGAGAGATGAACTTGAAAAACAATTAAGAACAAACCATTCAGACTGACAAACAAATAATTTGATTCATTGAAATGATTAGACTCAAAAAGATGTCCTTTTACAGATTGAAATGTCCAGTCTTACCTCAAATCGACAGTACATACCTCAAAAAGTTTCCTTTAGCGTTCCACAGAACAAAGAAAGTCGTTTAATGTATGAGTTAATGATGACAGAATTTTTGTTACTATCCTGATTGATTTTTTTGGACAAAAAAGACTAAGCTTTTGAATAAAAGTAAATCTAAAAGTAAAAAGATAAAAAGAAAAGGTAAAAAGATCTTTTTTTAAAAGACAAAAAAATAATTCCAAAAAAAGGAATCATCGTGAAAAGATTTTTTGAAGGAATTATCACATTATGATATTTTAAACTTATGAATGGGAGTTTAGACTGGAAACCACCTGCAGACACATGCACAAACCTTTCATTTCCATTATAAGGAGTGAAATAACCTTGATAGGCCACTTAGGTGTATAATCTCCAGCCTAGGAATGTCAAGGCAATGGAAGTGTTTGTCACGGTCATATCAAACCTCAGCAATGCCTGTGGAGTACTTTGACTAAGTTGTACTATAATGGCCAAGATAGGGCAGACAGACAGATAGGACACTGGAGGAGCAGGCCAAAATGAGCACGCATTTATCGCTCCTGACAGTCTGTCTACAGATAGCACATGACAGATGACAGGGCAGTCGAAGAAATATGGCTGAATGCACCAGTGACACCTCTCAGAGTCAAAAGCCTTTCTGCGCTGTCACTTCTATTATGCCTTCTGAGAAATGAGGGGTTATAGTGATGTTGCGGCCAGAAAAGAGGGAAGGAAGGGGATGTAGGAATGATAGGAATCTGGGAACATTGATTTTAGTGCTGTTTGAGATGTTGGATTGCAGGTCAAGGTCTTTAAATTATGTTTTTTGACTGAATTAACTGTTTGTGTCCCCGTGTTTCTTATTTTTAAGTCATTTTAGATAAGAGGGGCTGATCTATAAATGAATGCAAATTCAAAAATGTTTAGCAGCTCTCAGCACTACTGAGAACTATAGTTCCCCTGGGGACATTTTCCTGGTTGCATTCACACCGCCTTTAGGAACTCAGAAGTGACACAAAGGCTCCGATGTACTTCAGGTGAAATCAAAGAACGAACTGATGTGACATCATTTCGAACAAAATCAGGCCAAAATTGGGCGTTCAAAACAGCTTGCCAATGGTAACTTTATGGATAGTTTGCTACGGCTGGTAAACACCATTGTATAACCATTGGTCCATGGCGATTACACAATAGGAAGATGTGTGCAGAGCACCTTCTTTGACGTGAAAATCTTTTCCGGTTTATTTCTCCTGTTCAGTCCGTTGAGGTCAGACATCCGGTCTGGATGTTCGTTAACAGCATATCACTGCTCATGTCTTTTGAACTTCGTTTTACCCACTAAGCGAAGAACGAAAAAGTACTTTGCCGTGAGTATGTTGGCCTAAAGCCAGCCAACAGCGATATCATTTAAGCACGACAATCAACAATGCAACAACTGGAGCTGTGTTTGTGTGGTGTGTCGTGGGTTTCGTGATAACGGAGATGGAATGTAGACGTATAAGTTATGCGATTGATAGAGCAAAAAAAGGAGGGCTAAGAGACGAAATCTCCTACGACAACTTGCAGTGCTAAACATCATCAAGGTTGAGAAAAGAACACAACGTCGCAGACAAATGTGGCAAGTAAATGCCGTTAACATTATCTTTTTATATATTCATGTGTTTGTGGAGTAAGTATATGGAAGCTGTGTGTTTACACGATGGCTTTTTAAAAATGGCACGTGCAGGTGTTTCGTATGGCATGTGAGAGGCGCGTGCTTTATAAATGCAGCAAACATGCCCCCTTTGAGCAGATATCAAAAGAGAAGCTCATCTGATGCATCTGTGGCAGACGTTGTACCCTTACTTGCAGCACTAAAGCGTCTTTTAACCCTCTGTAGTTGACAAACGCGCCGCCGCGTTTTGCTGGATTTTTTTCACATACCAGCAAACTAGACTTAAATACTCCGTCATTTATGGTCACTTAAATGCAGACTTAAGAAATATGAAAAAAATAAACTGTTAAATGTCTACTTGTGTCCACTTACAATCGAAACAAAACTGTCCTTTTGTAAAATAAAGAAAATAAACAGGGTGTGCTTTCTGCCTCTCCGTCTCCGTTAACTTTTTTTCTGGAGCACGTCTCTAAACTTAAACAAAACTCAGCCGATAGTCACACAGGCAAAGGCAATATATCTTTATAATCATTTAATTATCTACTTTTAAATGATCTAATTCAAAACGAAAACAAATATTCTCTGTTTATGTAATCTGTATGAAAAGAGAGAGATGTCAGTCGTTCTCATGGCAACTCCTTATCTGCTAATCGCCACGGAGAGCGCGTGCTATATTGAAATGATCTGAGGCAATCCATGCAAACCTGTCAACGCCCACGATAAAGTGTATGTAAACCGCAAAAGTAGGCTTATGTCTAGGACATTTATTCATTTGTTGTGGGTTCATCCACATTTTTTTTGCACTTTTCAATGCACTTTTTTAGTTACATTCTTTCAGCAGTCAGTTATAGGCCTAACATAGGCTATTCAAGAAGGGGAGAGAAATAAAGATGGCCAAATAAAAATATATTTTTTATTTTACTCATTTATTTGTTTTAAGTTATATTGTGCTTTGTTTAAATAATATCTGCTGGAATGTTAAAAAAAAAATTCAGTGTTAAATTGTATTTTTGCAATTAGATTTTTTTCTCTGAAAAGCAAGACAAAATAGTAAAAAAGCAAATTTTTACTATTTAATTAAATGCAATGGTGAAAAAATTGGCAAAATAAATGGAAAAAATGTGAAACACCGCGTTCGGTGTTCGGCCTTCGGCCAAGCGTTTCATTATTATTCGGCTTCGGCCAAGAATTTTCATTTCGGTGCATCCCTAATAGGAACTATGAAAAACTTCTTCTGGTGAGAAAACCCCTAAAGTGAAGCCATTTCATCTAAGATGCAGAGGAAATTATGGGCCTGAAAATAAAAGTCTGATGGGGTGAATCTCACAAAACGTATCAAGAACACATTTAATAACAAAAAAAGTGATATAAATAATAAATAATAAAACTATAAATAATAAAAAAAATATTACATTGTCACAATGCAAAAAAATAGGATTAATTTCCTTTATGCAAAATATAATTAATTACTTTTTCCTTTGGTTTGAGGGTGAAATAGTGCCCACACATTTTGTTTGTAAGATTCCTACTGCAAGTAAAACATTAATCTGCAAGAAAACACAATTCTTCTGTTTGTTTCAGAAGAACAGAAATGAGATGCATCAAAGATGCATTGCTGTAAATTTCCAACAAAAATCCAGTGTTTGGAAGTGTGTTACATAACAGATATCCAAATATAGTGAAATATACATGTCTATTTTCATCTCATTTCTGGATGCCCTAAACGGAGGGGAAGTATTATAATTGTTTTAAAGCTATTTGTATAGATTAGCTATGTGAAACAATTCAGTGGATGAACACAAACAATTGAGGTTTGAAAGTAGCAATAATGTCATGAAGCCATTTAGTAGCAAACCTATTTATCTAATGTCTACATCTCCCTCATTATGTGCTTTTCTTGCTCTCTGTAAATAAATAAAAAACCTGAGGAATTAATAAAATGTTTTCTGGAAATGATCTCAGCAAATCTCTCGGCCAAAACCCACAAACCATCTGGTCAGTATGCCTTCATCAATCTTGCCACTAGCGATTAACTGCAGTAATTAACCATAACCCTCTCTGAACCATGAATGACATTGTGTCTGTGTTTCCTCCATTTATTCATACATTTCAAACCGGACTCTGCTTCTAATGTCCCAGTACAGTGTCTATATCCCAGCTGTGTGAATAAGTCTGGCTGTGTTCCGGGGTGGAGAGTGTTACCCGTTGACCGGGAGTCAACTGAGCAACAATAAGGCATTATTTACCCTGGCCACAGCCAAAGGAGTGGTGGGACTCAGCGAGAAAACTTCTCCCACAGCTCAGCACTTATATTATTGCTTATTGCACACACTCTTAGGTGGATTTGCTTTAATTAAAGAGTGTGTAAAAACCAGGCAACTATTGACTAAGCATACTCGGCTCCAGCAGCAACAAACGCTCAGCAGTAATCGCAGCCACATCCGCTGGAGGGAGAAGCCAGATTGATTCAACAAGAAGAGAGGATTTACGAAAGCGCAAAGTCTTGAGAAGT
The DNA here is from genome assembly GCA_026230005.1 of Gila orcuttii. Classification (NCBI taxonomy): domain Eukaryota; kingdom Metazoa; phylum Chordata; class Actinopteri; order Cypriniformes; family Leuciscidae; genus Gila; species Gila orcuttii. The sequence goes on along the minus strand of JAPDVR010000003.1, from coordinate 40,746,366 downwards.
GCCGATACAAATTGAGATGTCACAAGCCAAAAATGGAAGATATCCACAATGAGATCTATATGAAACATACAACTGTACTGATTCAAAAGGATTTAAAGGAATAGTAAATGAAAATTCTGTCATCATTTACTCAGCTGAATGGTCGTTCCAAACTAATTTTTTGCCAAGGACACACAAGCATCCAAGGGGACTCCCTTCCTAAAGTATAACGGCAACCTTTATGTATAAAATCCTATTTAGAATGTGTGAAAAAGTTATTCAAATTTCATTGGGAAAATATTTTCTTTGTATAATGCTGACAGTGAACTTTTTTTATACTCTCTATTTAGGCTTATACACCAAGACGAATATTCGGTGCGTTCAAATTTTTATTTTGAACGACCAGCCGTTAATGTCTGTTCAGGCAGACATGAACATCTGCATGCCATCAATGCAATGGATTTATTTATGGAGAAATTTTCTAATTTCTTTTCTATCGCACTGTAAATAAAACTGGCCAACCAGTAAGATTTGCGCTTTTGGTCACATGCCTAGAGCTGCAGCTGTTACATAAAACTACAACTTGATGGCACTAACAAACATTATTTTCAGCGACAAATAGCGATAGACCTAGCTAGCTGTATAGACCTGAAAAAAAAAATATGTTCAATCCATTTTATTTGTTTTATTCTTAAAAAGTGAGTATAAATATTGTTCTAAAGCAGTTTTACAGAGAATACTGCCTCCATAGGAAGCAAAGAAAACGTTAAAAATATATATATTTTTACAAAATTAAATGCATGTAATTGTCAATAATATCAAAATGGGCACATGTGTTTAAATGTATTGTGTTAAACATGTTAATTGCTGTCTATATTTAATACATTAAATTTGAAATTACTAAAAATGCATCACAATTCAATTCAATTCAATAATACAATATCATACTTCAAATAAGAAGTTGAATCAGAAGTTTGAAGTGTTGAAACAGTGAATTTCAGTTGATCTTGTTAAGGTAGATTTTTTACTTATTTTGCCTTGTGTAAATAACGGTTAAAAAAAATTTCCACTGAAACAATGCATAATCATATTTAAATTAAACACGAGAGTTACATTTCAACTAAGTTTAATAGTGCAAAATATTTAGTAGTGTGTAAGTTAGTCCCCCTTTACATCACAATTAGGCTAAGTTGTAACTTACGCACAACTGATGCAACTTGGTTTAGAGGAGCACACAAGGAGAAGTTTAGCATAATGTTAAAGCTGCACTTTTCCACCCTATTTCAACTCATTTCCATTTGCATATTTTCAAATAAGCCCTTTAAGATGCTCGTCTGTAAAATATACCTTAAGTTATCAACAGAAAAAGGAAATGGGTTTCAAAATGAGTTTGGAACGGCACATGTTAACGAGTTAATTTATTTGTCATTATGAGTAAATCCTCCTTTAACAAATCTGGAACAAAAAAAAAACAATTAAACATATATAAGTACTAATACTAGCTTTTGACAGAAATAGCCATGCATTGGCTTCTAGTTATGCTTTTTTTTGCTTTTTGTTTGTGTTGTGCTGATGTCTAGGCTGAGTGCGTTATTGGGGAGGTGGACCGGTCTCTGGAGATCTACTCTGCAGCTGCTCAGGAATGTGAGCTGTTTTGCTTATCTCCAACTCTTCTGAGGACGGCTTATGTTCTGCTATAAGCCATCGCTCCTAGCTCGCTCAGTAAACAAATACACCCTTCCTCTGTATGGATTCACTTTATATATTTTGGATTGGCCCTCTAAGACCATCAAACAATTCAAATGGTCCCCACATTTACAGAGTGGAAACTGAAAAATAGAGCGAGGCAGGCCCAGACCTGGCGAGACCGCCAGGAGGCATCGTAAACTACTAAAGATCATCCTTAGAATTGTTGTTTCTGGGTAACAATGTGCACAGCACGGTCGCTCGGTCTGCTGCCAGGAATCTCATTAAAACATCTCATACAGAAAAAGTTGGGTAACAGGAAGCTTACCAGCACCCATCGTATTTTCAGCCGTGAGGAATGTAAGACACATCCCAGCAACATCAATCTCCCTGAGGAATGTTGAATGCCGCCCAGCTCTTGGGCAGCGGCAGGGATATCTTTCTTGGGGCTCGACCTGAAATGTTCTTATGCAGGGCGGATGTGTGAAACCTGAAAAATGTCTTCATTTCTGCTCTTTGTGTACATGAGATAACAGGCTCACTAGTGGAATGGTATATAACGATGTTCTGTATGGTTATATGTGCTGAAGCTCGCATGACAAGCCCCACTGTTCTTTGGGAAGGTTCTCTGTGTAAATGACACAGCCCTCCCTCTCTTGCACAAATACACATCATTACTCCTCCTGCAGATTCGTTCGCTGGCAAAATCACAGCGAGCTTCCCTTCGTGGTTGAGGTGGCTTTTCACGGATGAAATATGGCTGGGCCTTGACTTAAGAAACTGACATTTAAGAAACATAGATCTTGTCCTCTGACAAAGCTCTCACATATGTGCTACAAAATGCATTGGAATCCATTCATCAGATCCCGACCATCACGGGGCAAAAAAAAAAGATCAATTAAATGTCTACTTCATGTCCTTAGGGTGAACAACAACAACAAACAGAATATAAGATGATCATACCATGTCAAGAACATATCTAGGTTACATTTCTATGTATTTCTAAGTGTACAAAAAAGTAATGTGAAAGTGTATAAACTCACAATTAAGAGAAATCAGAACCATAATGAGATTTGTATATTATGTATATTTATACTATAGATCTCACAATATAAACTTATATTGCAAGTGCGACTTTATTTTAAATATATAAATAAATATAAAGTCGCAATAACAAGATTTTTATTACAGAAACTGGATTCTGTGCGTTTCATTTCCGAATCAAAATATATATATTTTTTATAATAATTTATTGTGTAGTGTACTGTAATAAAAATAATGTCACAATGCAAATAAGTCTTAAAGGGTTAGTTCACCTAAAAATGAAATTTACCCCATGATTTACTCACCCTCAAGCCATCCTAGGTGTATATGACATTCTCCTTTCAGACAAATAAAATCGTAGTTATGTTAAAAAAATGTCCTGCATGGCTAATAAAATGGCAGTGAACGAGAACCCAAAATTTGAAGCCCAAAAAAGTGCATCCATCCGTAATAAAAGCTTCCACACGGCACCGGGGGTTTTTATTTTTATTTTTATTTTGAACATGTAGAAAACATAAAAATAAAATATAGCTGCGAGCAGCGATTACGGGCCCAAGCCGGTGGCACCGCAACCCCGGTTCCTTTAGGGTTATTGTGCACGACGTGCAAAAACGTAACCCTGCTTTGACTGTCGAAAAGAAGTGTGCTGTAGAGCTTGCATCAGTTTGGGTGCATCAAGTGCGCATCGAAGGCACATATCAACCACAAAGTGTGCGTGAGCAACCTTCTGAAACCTAAAATGAAAAATGAGACACCTCATCCATGGGTCTCATGGATTTAACAGACACATGAAATAAGTACACAAGACCGAGTATTCATATGAAGTGTGCCATTTGGGAGAGGGCCTATGATCGTGAACCACAAAAGGCACAAATATGAGATAATTTAAATATAGAATCATTTTTAATGTCATAGGATGTCATAGCTCAATATGTTTTTCAGCACTTAAATGTGTAAATCTAGAAGCCCAGTATCTATCTGGAGGTCTTTGTACAGGTTTATTAATGTAATTATAATTTACGCTTATGTGTTCTATGACATGCAATGGAAGTAAATTTTAATGTTTAACATGGGTTTATTCACAACACATAGCATACGATATAATATCTTAAGATTATTCATCATTATGTTGTCTCTGCCTTTTCTGTTTTAATGATATTCAGAACAGAAAAACTAAATGTTCCTTAATTTTAATTAACAGAAACTTTATCCTCATCTGAATTATAAATAATTGATTTCCCTAAAAAATTATTTCTGCGCCTCTCTCTCTCTCTCTCACACACAGTTCGATCGCGCCCGCGCCTCTCTCTCTTTCTCTCTCTCTCTCTCTCTCACACACACACACACACAGTTCGATCGCGCCCGCGCCCCTCTCTCTCTCTCTCTCTCTCTCTCTCACACACACACAGTTCGATCGCGTCCGCGCCTCTCTCTCCCTCACTCACTCACACACACACATACAGTTCGATCGCGCCCTCTCTCTCTCTCTCTCTCTCTCCCTCTCACAGTTCGATCGCGCCAGCGCGATCACGCACACACATACAGTTCGCTCGCGCCAGCGCGTCTCTCTCGCACGCACACACACACTCCAGCTTGAGAGAGAGAGGCGCGCACGTTCGAACTGTGTGTGTGTGCGTGTGTGAGAGAGAGAGAGGCGCGGGCGCGATCGAACTGTGTGTGTGTGTGTGTGCGCGCGCGTGTGTGAGAGAGAGAGAGATGCGGGCGCGATCGAACTGTGTGTGTGTGTGTGTGTGAACAGTGGAAACATACTCCGTAATTTTTTTCATACAGGACATCATTCAGACTGCAAACTGTTTACTTATATTTGTGTACACTCGCAATAAAACACAACATCCTCAGTCACATACGTAATATATTTATATATAAATATAATTTTGGACACAAGAGGGCAGTATAGCCCTATTTATGATTTTGTGTTTAAACTATCACCCAAAGAGACCCCCTTCCCCTCCTTCTCCCCCTCCCCACACAGACACACACACACACACACACACACACACAGAATGGCAGGGGACACTCTCTCTGTCAGAGAGAGGGAGAGAAAATTCTCAGAATCCACATTCAAACCACAATATCTGACTTTCTGTTGGTCGGAGATAATGACTGTAAATTAGAAAGTTGTTCGGCTTGACGAGAACAATATACACGCCAAGTTTTGTAACTGTAGGTAAAACTAACTAAGTTATAACACACTTTATGTGTCCTTTTTTAGTCATAAATTCATTTCCTCGCCACGGCCAAACCGTTATATCGGTTATAACCGTTATATAAACCGAGATATCAAAAGTCCGTCCGCAATTTAGCATCCTCAATGTCTTGACTTCATGCTGACCGAGTTTCGTGGTGTTTGGATTAATTCTCTAGGAGAAGTATATAAAAAATAAAAGCATGCATTTTCCAAACAACCCATAATAGCTGACTTCCTGTTGAGCTGTCGTTAAACTTAGAACACGAAAGTTCTTCGGCCCGAGTGAGATCTAAATATGTACCGAGTTTCATATTATTACATGCAAGCATGTTTGATATATGGACAAGTGTTCGAATCGCATTCCAGGGGGCGCTGTCGAGCCCCCCTGCCACGCCCGGGTACCAGCTTCAGCCCGGCCCTGATGGCCGTGGATTCTGACCTGTGTGCAAAGTTTCAAGAGTTTTTGAGCACGTTAAGGGCCCCAAAACCTTGAAAAACTAAAATAAAAGCATTCTCACTCAGCAGACAAATCCCCCTCCTCCCAAACACATGGAGAGACGTAGGGTCAGAGAGAGAGGAAGAGAAAATTCTCCAAAACATCCACATTCAAACCAAAATATCTGACTTCCTGTTGGTCTGAGCTAATAACTGTAAATTAGAAAGTTGTCCAGCTCGATATGAACAATATACATACTGAGTTTTATGATTGTAGATAAAAGTATAGACCTAACTCCCCCTCTTTTGTCAAAAGGTGGCGCTACTGAGCCCCTGCACCACGTCCGTTTCTGAAACATTGCACATGTCTACTGGCTAATAAATGTGATGTGTCTGTCGAGTTTCATGCAATTTCAAGTATGCTAAGAGTCTCAAAAGCATCAAAAAATAATCTTAAAGTTTGATGCGTTACCACGGCAACAGTATCTAATATATCAATAATTCTTTCACAGGTCTACATCTGCCGTGTGTTTACATTATACACATAAAGTTTTAAGCAAATCCGGTAAAAATAAGAGGGTGATTTCAAAGCATTTTGAAAGTGACACACTTCCTGCTGCCAGTTGGTGGCGCTATAACTTTGACTCACAATAGTCACATCCATGTGATCGGCCTTTTACAGCGAACACACTGCTGAAGTTTCATCAAGATCAGTCAATGTATGCAGAAGTTATAACACACTTCCTGTTTCCATTATTCGCCATAAATTCGTTTCCTCGCCACGGCCAAACCGTTCGAGATATCAAAAATCCCCTGGCAATTTTTCATCCTCAATGTATTGACTTCATGCACACTGAGTTTGGTGACGATCGGGTGAATTCCCTAGGAGAAGTGTTTCAAATTCCTGAGCATGAGTTTCCAAACAACCCATAATAGCCGACTTCCTGTTGGGCTGGCGTAAAAAGTAAGAGTACGAAGGATATAAGAAACGATGAGATCTATATGTGTACCGATTTTCATATTAATTCATGCAAGCGTGTTTGATATATGGACATGTTTTCGAATCCCGTTCCAGGGGGCGCTGTCGAGCCCCCCTGCCACACCCGGGTACCATCTTCAGTCCGGCCCTGATGCCCGCGGGTTCTGACCCGTGTGCAAAGTTTCAAGAGTTTTTGAGCACGTTAAGGCCCCCAAAAGTGCCCAAAAGGTAGTAAAATAATAATAATAAAGAATAATAATAATAACAAGCACTAGTCGCTAATGAATAAGTACTAGTACTTAATTGAATAGATACTAGTATCTAAAAAATAAGTACTAGTAGCATGAAAAAGTGACTAGTAGGTTAAAATGATTAAATGTTAAAACGGCTTGCCATATTGGCGCAGAGAGAGAGAGAGAGAGAGAGAGAGAGAGAGAGAGAGAGAGAGAGAGAGAGAGAGAGAGAGAGAAATGTCCACATTCAAACTACAATATCTGACTTTCTGTTGGTCTGAGCTAATGGCTGTAAATTATAAATTTGTTCAGCTTGAGGAGAAGAATATACACGGTGAGTTTTCTAACTGTAGGTAAAACTAACTAAGTTATAACACACTTTATATGTCCTATTTTAGTCATGGAAATTCATTTCCTCGCCGCGGGCAAACCGTTCGAGATATCAAAAATCCGTCCGCAATTTAGCATCCTCAAAGTCTTGACTTCATGCACACCGAGTTTGGCGATGATTGAATGAATTGCCTAGGAGGAGTACTTTAAATTCAACAGCAAACGTTTTCCAAACAACCCCAAATAGCTGACTTCCTGTTGGGCTGGCGTAAAACTTGACCGGGGGAAGGATGTTCGGCCCGATGAGATCTATATGTGTACTGAGTTTCATATTAATTGATGCAAGCGTGTTTGATATATGGACCAAATAGTCGGATCCCATTCAAGGGGGCGCTGTTGAGCCCCCCTGCCACGCCCGGGTACCAGCTTCAGCCCGGCCCTGATGGCCGTGGGTTCTGACCTGTGTCCAAAATTGCAAGAGTTTTTGAGCACGTTAAGAGCCCCAAAAGCCCCTGAAACCTTGAAATCCATTAAAAGCAATACACAAATCCCTCACACACAGAGACGGAGAGAGAGGGAGAGAAATTTCTCAGAAACATCCACATTCAAACTAAAATATCTGACTTCCTCTTGGTCTGAGCTAATGACAGTTAATTAGAAAGTTGTCCAGTTTGATCTGAACAACATGCGTACCGAGTTTTATGATTGTAGGTAAAACTATAGACCTAACTCCCCCTCTTTTGTCAAAAGGTGGCGCTACTGAGTCCCTGCACCACGCCCGTTTCTGAAACTTTGCACATGTCTACTGGCTAATAAATGTGATCTGTCTGTCGAGTTTCATGCAATTTTAAGCAATTTCAGGCATGCTAAGAGTCTCAAAAGCATCCAAAAAGAATATTAAAGTTTGCTGCGTTGCCACGGCAACAGTATCTAAGATATCAATAATCCTTTCACAGGTCTACATCTGGCGAGTGTCTACATTATACACATCAAGTTTGAAGCAAATCGGGTAAAAATAAGAGGGTGATTTCAAAGCATTTTGAAAGTGACACACTTCCTGCTGCCAGTTGGTGGCGCTATAACTTTGACTCACAATAGTCACATCCATGTGATCGGCCTCTTACAGCGAAAACACTGTTGAAGTTTCATCAAGATCAGTTAATGTATGCAGAAGTTATAACACACTTCCTGTTTCCATTATTCGCCATAAATTCGTTTCCTCGCCACGGCCAAACCGTTCGAGATATCAAAAATCCCCTGGCAATTTTTCATCCTCAATGTCTTGACTTCATGCTGACCGAGTTTCGTGGCGATTGGTTGAATTCTGTAGGAGGAGTATATCGAATTCCAGGGGCATACGCTTCCAAACAAACCATAATAGCCGACTTCCTGTTGGGCTGGGGTAAAAAGTAAAAGTACAAAGGATATATGAACCGATGAGATCTATATGTGTACCGAGTTTCATATTATTACATGCAAGCGTGTTTGATTTATGGACCAAGTTTTCGGACCCCATTCCAGGGGGTGCTGTCGAGCCCCCCTGCCACGCCCAGATACCAGCTTCAGCCCGGCCCTGATGGCCGCAGGTTCTGACCCGTGTGCAAAGTTTCAAGAGTTTTTGAGCACGTTAAGGGCCCCAAAATTGCCCAAATAGTCGTAAGAAAAATATAGAAAATGACTTTCCAAACAACCCCAAATAGCTGACTTCCTGTTGGGCTGACGTAAAACTTAGAGCGCGAAAGTTGTTCGGCCCGATGAGATCTATAAGTGTACCGAGTTTCAGATTATTACATGCAAGCGTGTTTGATATATGGACAAGTGTTCAAACACCATTCCAGGGGGCGCTGTCGAGCCCCCCTGCCACGCCCCCCTGCCACGCCCGGGTACCATCTTCAGCCCGGCCCTGATGGCCGCGGGTTCTGACCCGTATGCAAAGTTTCAAGAGTTTGAGCACGTTAAGGCCCCCAAAAGTGCCCAAAAGGTAGTAAAATGATAATAAAGAATAATAATAATAATAATAATAAAGAATAATCCTTAGGAAAACAATAGGGCCTTCGCCTTTTCAAGGCTTGGGCCCTAATAATAATCCTTAGGAAAACAATAGGGCCTTCGCCTTTTCAAGGCTTGAGCCCTAAAAATATACAAACATGCATTCTTATATAAAACTAACATTAAAATATAAGTTATAAAAGGACATCTGCTTCTCAGCACAAACTTCCAAAATTAATGTACATAATTCAAATTAGAATTTAAATTAGAAATTAATAAAGGCCTTCTGAAGCAAAGTGATGCATTTGTATAAGAAAAATATTCATATTTATAACTATCAACTAAAATAACTAGCTTCCGACAGATGGCCATTCACTGGCATTATAAAACTGGGAAGAGCCAGGACATTTTTTTATAGAACTCCGATTGTATTCGTCTGAAAGAAGAATGTCATATACACCAAGGATGACTTGAGGGTGAGTAAATCATAGGCTAATTTTCATTTTTGGGTGAACTATCCCTTTAATGGCTCTATTTTCTTTATGCAAAATATAATGTCCTTTTTTATGTTTAAATATTGAGAAGAAATATTATCCAAAATACAAACCACGATCTCTGGGAAAATCACCCTGTTGTGGATGCACAGGCTCTGCCAATACTAGTAACATTGTGATTACTCAATTTTTGTTTTCGGTTTCAAACCAAATACCTTCATTTAAAATGAATTAAGCTTTCCTATAAATCTTAAAAATATTCAGGAAGTTTTATGAAGATTATTCAACAGCGTCTCACTTTACCTGATATACAAGCGACCCACCCTTTTTTGTGTGTATGTGAAGATTATGGTGAGTTTGCCAGGAAGGAATTTATGATGGCTCTGACTCAACAGCTGTGAAGCTGCATTGCTCATACAGATCTGCTGGTCTGGGCCGTGAGATCTAGTGTGGTTTCTTGGAGGGGCAGCGGCATCAGCCTTCAACAAAGCAGCAATACAGACTTCCTGTCCATGAACTCTCCGCAGCCTTCAAGCAAAGCAACGTTTGTGTTCAATCACAGTATGACCAGAGCCGCCTTACCGCTAATGGCGAGTCTTGGGATTTTGGCAGCCTTACTGACAATGGATACAATCCATTTTCTTTGTTTTTTTTTTTGTATGTTAATGTGCAAGTCTCACACACATTAAAGCCAGTTTTCCTTTAAATTTTTCCTCATATAAATGCTAGAAGAAGGAAATTACATCTCAGCACATATCCCTTCACTCAACCATTAAATTCAAATCACACAAATTTATCAAGATCCATTCAGCCAAGTCAATACAATCCCTCACATCCAATGGTCATATGGAATTCTGACATTAATTTAGGGTTGCATACTGACAAAAAGTCTTATGCTTGTTTCTCATAGTCAATGCCAATACTTTTTCCCCAAAGAGATCCTCTAATAGGCTACAACCGAGGGATGAAGGACCGCCCTCGCAACCACCACAATCCTCCCAAGAGCTAAAGGAACAGAGCAGAGACTGGTGAGATCCGGGCCAAGATTCTCACAAAGAGATGCATGAACTCCACAAGTATGTCAAATCTGATGATCATGTTCTCCAGCATGATTTGAGATGATCCAAAGAACATCTGACCGAAATATCTGATCAAAGTCACAAATTTACTTAAATTACTGAAATATTTCTTAATTTCCTATCATAACATTTCTTTAGTATTAAATGTTCAAAATCCAGAATCTACATGGTGTAATTCAGATTCAGTTTCTGAATATTGTAGTATTACTAGCCTACACCCTGTGTACTGTTTGGAGATGGTTTGTGGGATCTAGAGAGAGAGTTTCTGGTCTCAAATTTTGTCCTCTACTCAATGTTTCATAGGACTGGTAGAAAAGAGAATTTCTGTAAAGGGAAAAAAGAGCAGCATTCCCACAGGCGCACTTTTGTTTGAGGCAGAAACTAAAACTTGTAGGACAGGGTTAATGCTTGGTCTCTGGTCAAAAGGGAACAGGAGTTGCTCAGTCGGACAGGCTGAGCCCTGTAATGTCCTCCCACTCACAGGATTCTGAATGAACTCACAAACAAACAGGCCTTCACAGTACATAGAGAACAAAAGAGACTGAGTGAGACAGGGGCACCAAACCTTTGGCCCAGTCAGCCAGTTCAACGTAACCCTTATAGGGTCAAAAGACTCATGTCACGGACCGAATTGGAAAAACAGCTGGGTCAAACTCCACAGTCGTCACACATGTTTCATTAAGGCAAACGTGCAAATAATGGCTTTAAAATGACAGAAGCACACTTAAAAAGCTTACCCAGCTAGATGTTGAATGTTAAGAGATTCTTAGTTCTTCTCACTAAATTATCACTTTGATGGACTGGGTTTCAAATTCTCAGTCAAGGTCTATTTTATCTTTCATTAAAGTGCTGTGTTTTTAGTTCTTGGCCTTTCTTTTTAGTCTATTCTCACAATGGGAAAAAGACAACAGACATCACTTGAGATCTGTTCACTTTATCCAATGAAATAAATGGGAAAAAACAGCACTCTTCTTCATCTGCTCCCATAAAACTATAATATAATATATAATTTTCTTTACTTCTAATCCATATTAGCATACTATAGTATAAATCTCCATTCTGGGCGTCAACAGTTCAATATTATATGTTATGTTTTTTTTTTATATTTAAATAATTGCAGCATTTTGTATAAATATTATCGACTACTATCATTAAAATGTATTATAGACTATATCAGCATTATAGATATCAACATTGAACTTTGTAAATAAAAAATCCATTCGACCACTAATTAAACCAAAGCATTACTCTAAAAAGTTTTCACATTTTTCTAGTCACAATTAAATTGACAAAATCACTGTGACTTTAATTGGGAAGTATATACATTTTTAATACACAATAAATTATCTAACTTGTGTAATATATTAAATATATTAAACTTTTATACAAAGATTATTACAAGTAAACAGTATTTTTTTGATGAACATGTCCTTTATCAGGACCATGTGTGTTTCATCACAGTAGCAAAGGCTGATGTTGTAAACCCACTTGTAAAGAAGAAAGAAAAAGACAAGAGGTTTTGTGGGCGGATGAGCTCATCATATCAGAGCCAAAGACAGAAATCTGGTTTAGCAGATTACAGCCTCTGTTCTCAGCCTTTGAAATTAGTATGATCGTAGCAAAAGATCAGGAGCCACTTCGTCAAAATAATCAATGAGATGCTTCTCCTTTATACTCCTAACTTCAGAGAAAAAGTAGATTTTATGAAAAACGTGAGCAGTGAGAAGTCAAACCATCTCATGCATGAAGGGAAATTTGTGCCATTTCCTCATAGGTTTCCTCACTGCCTATCCTGTCCTCCATCCTGCACCACTGACCTAGATCTTCAGGACTCTCAACAAAGTTTAAAAATTCATAAAGATCCAGAGGTGCTGTGACAGAGACGTGTATGTGAATCGCATCGCTCCAGTGCGCAGTCAGAGCGATTAAAGTTTGAGAGACTCCTGTGCACAGCTTCTGAACTCATTAGACTCCTGTGGCAACGTACACGCTAAGATGAAATGCACATAAATAAGTCAAGCTTCCTCTGCTTTTCTGCACTTAGCAGGTTTAATTAAGGTCTCCCAGTGTCTAGCTTTAATAGCTAGGCCAACGATTTACATCTAAATGACACTGAAATATTACTGTATTTCCCGTAACCTCTAGACTATCATATGGTAGAGCTTGTGGCTTTGATTCCCAGGGAACACACATACAAGTAAAATGTATTGAATAGTCAGGAAGTATATTATTTAACATAACATATTTATTTATTTTTATATGAATATACACCACTGTTCGAAAGTTTGGGGTTGGTAAGATATTTTAATGTTTTGAAAAGAAATCTCTAATGATTTATTTGATTAATTATATTCAATTAATATTAACAGTAATATGAAATATTATTACAATTGAAAATAACTTTTTTTTATTTGAATTACTCACATGATCCTTTAGAATTCATTCTAAAATGCTGGTTTACTGCTCAAGAAATGTTTATTTTTATTATCAATGTTGAAAACATTTGTGCCGCTTATTATTTTTGTGGAAACCATGATACATTTTTTCAGGATACTTTGATGAATAGAAAGTAAAAAAAAAAAACAGCATTTATTTGAAATAGAAATCTTTTAATTTGTAAATGGGTGCACTGTCACAATTTAGCTAAATAATATCAATATATTTCAAAGGCTAGTCAGATTGAAGCTCCACTATAGCAGGCTATCCATGAGCAAACCACTGTGCCCTTGAGCAATGCACTTAACCCAGGTGAATACAGGTAAATAATACATCAGTTGTTTTATGAGAACACTCGTCGGCAACTACCCAAAGAACCGTGTGGCGCTTCCTGTGAAGTGTAAGAGTATCCAGATGGCACAGGTTGTCAGGAAATGTATTATGATTACACTCACCAGCTGAAACTCACTCCGTCGGCCGTAGGCTTCCTGGATGCCACTGTCATTCCAGAGCGCCTGCAGGGCCGGGGCGTATAGCTGAAAGGTACAGGGTTCGACGGGCATGCCTGCTTTGTTCTCAAAGGACATCACAAACATGCCATGCTTCTCGTTCTCTGAGTTCTGCCAGGAAACGCCAAGTTTGTCTCGGGCATCCACCAGTACCCGCATCCCCTTTGAAAAAAAAAAAAAGACAAAAAGGAGAGAGAGATGAATGCCATGTTTTTATGTCAAGTGTGCATAACAACAGCAAGGTGTGTCCTCTGGAGCTGGAAGCAGGAAGCTGGATGTAGCAATTCTTCTGGAGACAAAATAAAGATATGAGCAATGTCTTCACGTTACCTAGAGCAACATGCTCAAATCCTGCCTCTGTAAATCTCCCAAGCACAGTTTCAGAATAGTTACCAACTTATGTTTAAGTAAAAAGGCTTTGGAAAAATACAATCATGAGCCCATTCCACTCCAATTCAGTATTCAGCAACATGGCATGCCTGCCCTGATGATCAGCAGTGTTAACTACACCAATATGAGTTTAGCCAATCATATTAGAGGCATTTTACCTATATTGGCCTGAACAAACAAATCGCATGTGACAATCATACAGAATTTTTGTGCCGAACATTTATGTTGATGTGGACAGGCTTTTATTGTAAACAAAAGTGTCAGAGAGAGAGAAGAACATTTAGTAAAACTACTACTGTTGGTGCAAGAAACGGTTTTGCCTAGCATTATATTTTGTACCTCAGGATAAAAATTCAATAAAAAAATTAAAAAAGATGTAAAATGAAATAAAGTCAATAATATGGTCCCTTTAAATACGCACCACTGTTAGTTAAAACAGTGACAAATCTGAAGGGTGTTTAGGGTCATGTATTTCCAAAACACAAGATTTGTGCCTATGCCTGAAACACCCCACTCTGAAGCCAAAAACGAAAACGTCTCCAGAAAGCCCTGTTAAGGACAGCTAATGCACTGAAACTAAACTTCCACGATGAGCCTCCTCACTTCCAAGCATAACACTGAATACACAAAACCCTGAACTGAGACTCTTTGGCAGTAACCAGGAGGGTTGGGCTCTGTGGACGAGCAGAAATATCATGAGACGCTTTGTAAATGTAACATAAGGCCATTGACTTTTTCACAATAATAACTGCAGTACTATCAATCGAGGCAAAATCCTGCTTTGCAGCACATTTCACCCTCCTTTTGTTTCACTGGAATAACATCCTGATGTTCAGGGTCCCAGATGGGGGTCCTAGGCCTCTCTTTCTGCTCTACGGGCCACGTATGAATCATCGACACTAGCACTCAAAAGTGCCCTGGGCAAATGTATGCTACAGTAATTAGTGCGCCCAGCCAGATTTTGCCTCCAAAGAAGATAAAGGGTCCCTCAGGCACAGGTGCTTTATGGGATTTGAACCTGTGACCCGGACAAGTCCGTTAAATGCCATTCCAGCACGACAGGTCATTGGGTTGGGTGTAAACGCAACAGAGACTCTCAGTCTGTCCGCATGTACAAGTGATCTGCATATCAACACGAGACGCATGGATTGCAAAACCAATAAAACAGCAGGACAGCAACAGGAAATGAATGTGGTACAGTTCTGTTAGTCTGACTGACTCCATCAAATCCATCAGATTCCCCCACCTCCCAAATCCCAAGATTTCCCAAGCCATCAAACAGTTCACAAATATAAACAGTTGTTCATGCTTAAGGCCTCCCTGCTGGTTAGGCTGAATGATCTTAATAGTGTGCTTTGGTTCAGGGTTGTCAGGGTACTTTCCTAGCGGCCAAACTCACTCACACTTCTGCCTTTATTTGTCTCCAAGAGGCAGCCCCCAAAACCTTTCCAACCATCTCTGACCTTTCACCCACTTCTGGCCAACACTATCTGGGAAGCGTAGACGTATCGTCCTGCCCTCATTGGCTTGATCCGTTGACACAGTCAGGGCAAGAGGAGAGAGAGAGCGGTGAGGCGGCTTTATCACAGCGGAGAGGTCAGCTGCAGGGCTTCCAATCTCTTCCTGAGATGTGGCAAAGTCCCAAAAATATCTCTGAAAACCACCAAAACCTCACCTCGCCATTGAGTATGTCTCCTAGCGTTTCTTGAATGCCTCCTGAAAACAAGCCCTTAGCGTTTGTTTTAAATGGCATCTTTCGAAGCGACTTGTTTTTTAAGTCTTCAACAAAAAGCCACAGACTTTTCCATGTCTAAAACAGACATTCATTATATTCTCCTTGTTGTTTGTTGAAAAAGGAGGGGATTTCCTGAATCTTCAGTCAACAAAGAGTAAAAATGAAATTCAGGGATATTGGTTTCTGTCGAGAGACACAGCTGACAGCGAATCCCAACCATCGGCCCTCATCTGACACGCATTAGACTGGCCCTGCGTGTCAGGCGTAGTAATTACTCCAGTGGTGGTAATGGCAGCGCTGTGATTTTGCAGCGTAAGCAGATGTGGGGAGCAATCCAGGCAGCCGCTCATGGGTTCCCCACCGAGGAGCAACCACAGCTAAATCAGCAACAACTCTTTAGCCATAAACAAGACGCCTGTGAGGGAGCCTCCCAAGACTCTAGTCACAGAGGAACTCTCAGATTTATCACACAGGAAGATGGGCTTGATATATGCTTGCTCCCTGTGTCACCCTTCAGCTACTTCCTGTATCCTCCCCCACAAACTTCTTGCAAACAGGACGCATGAATTCAAACCTTTCAGTGTGGCACAATTTATTGATAATTTGCTCCTCCGTACGCGCTCCCCTTGGGATGATGGAGCAAAAAAACATTCTGGGCAGTTACTGAATACCGCAACTATTTTCTCAAGGATGTAGTAAACAGAGGAAATGCTTCAATGCCAGTGGTGTCCCATTGCACAAGAGACCTTAGCAATAGGGAAATTGACTCTTGGAGGATCAAATGATAAGTGAGGGGTACGAGGGGCCAAACAGAGGTGAGATCTTATCGTGTCCCGACATGTCATGTCAGTCTCAGGTCAGACTTTAAATCACTCTCACAAAGAGTTAACAGTAATGAATAGATAGCTAGCTACTGATCTAGGAAGTAATAAATTACCAGACATAAATTATACAACCTACTCAAAGTGGGTTAACAACAACAAGGCAGGAAAGGAAAGACTGTGGTGAATCAAATAATTTATATGGACATTAAAGACTGCACTCACAGCACATTTAGCTTTTGTAATGCATATTTGTAAATCAAATGACATTCAGTGGGAAATAGTATGGGATGGGGTTTGATTTGATTGTATCCATCTAGTTTTGGATCGGATCATAACTACATCAGTAACATGAACAATAATACTTCAGCAGCATTTATTAAACTTATTTAAAAATATTTTTTTTAGATCAAAAGTATCTGTTAACATTACTTAATGCATTGTCAACTAACAGGAACAACAGCATTTTTACTATATAACATTAACAAAGGTTAGCCTAATAAATGCTGTAAAAAAATACTGCTCGTTGTTGGTCAATGCATTAACTAATGTTAACAAATTAGACCTTATAGTAAAGTGTTATGCACTTTTTTCCAATAATGTGCACTGACAAATCATGTATAATATGCCCGGGGACGATAATAAAGGATTTATTTTAAATTTGATTTTAACTTACAAGGTTGTCTTTTAAACAATCATTGACTGTAAAAACATTTTACATTCTTTCCAGATCACCTCTACAGGCAAATGGTGCCGTAATACCCAAAAGGCATTAATAGAAGGATCTGGAAGGAGTTGAGAGGACTATGTCCTGGACTTTTGCCACTGTAAAGTGGCTGAAATGAAGATAATGTTATCTTTAAAATAACCAATAATTTGATCAGCACATAGGCTGAGATTGGCTCACGCAACTGTTAACCTCTCTAATTGTGTGTTCATGTTTTTTTTCACCCGAGGAAAAGTCTGGACTGGGGTTCCTCCAAATTGGTATCGGTGAAACAAACATAACCGACACTGTCATCATCCTAAAGCCTACAGAGGGATGGGCTGAACAACAGGGTGATGACAAATGGTCAGAGGGGAGATGATGGCACGACTAAATCGCCATTGTTTGCGGCATTCGCTGTCTGCACTGAGGAGAGGCATTTCCTTTGGC
The DNA here is from genome assembly GCA_026230005.1 of Gila orcuttii. Lineage (NCBI taxonomy): Eukaryota > Metazoa > Chordata > Actinopteri > Cypriniformes > Leuciscidae > Gila > Gila orcuttii. Next base: position 40,728,862 of record JAPDVR010000003.1, on the reverse strand, counting down.
TCTGTGGACTGTGCGATACCAAGAGCCCATAGAGACCACCATTGTGGAGATATTCCAATCTGACCTTGACTTCATCGCTAACAAACGAGGTCTCCAGTCCGGCTTGGCATCCAATTCACTTTTGGGCTGTGAAATTGTGTATTGTCAAAAAATTGTGTATTGTCAAAGAAGTGTATTGTACTGTATTGTCACATCACGCTTTACTTTTACTGGCCACTTGTTCTACAAAAAAACGTTTTGCTCCAGTAATGGGCAACTGTTTGACCTAAACTAAATGAAATTCCCAAACAATTTTATACAATTATTCACACCAATTCTAATGTAGAATTTTTATACTTCCTAAAAAAAGAAAGCTGCATGAATTGTTCACAAAACCTCTGAATTAAAAAAAAAACCTTACAATATTTCTGACTCACCATTAGAAACTCAATAAAATCAAACGTTGTAGGCTTTTAGTCAAACTGTGTCATCTCTATGCTAGTGTAATCCACAAAAAAAAAAAAACATTTTTAGCAAATATACGTCATCAAAATACACATTGTGGGGGAAACGGCTAAAATTGCACCACAAGGGCATATTAAAGGGTTAGGGTTTTTGTTGCTGTAACCTTGATTCAGCCAAAAAATATTTTGACTTGAATAAAAGCCGTTTTTTGTTCTCATAAAATTATTCAAATTTTATGAGAGTAGAAAAGTCCACACTACAACTATAAGGTTAACGACACAGAGTAATGATATTGTTGGAAGCACTAGTGGAATGATTTTCTCTAGCTGATGAATGATAAAAACCTTGACTGCCACCTGACTTTAGAGAGTTAGCTAGTGCATTTAGAGTGCCATAGCTGTGGCAGGTTTATAATATTGTTACTGTCCGTTGCTGTGAACGCTAATATAGTTATCATTACCATTCTTGGTGTTAAAGAGTCTTTAGTGTAAATAGGCCTTTGCTAGACCCTGATAATCTAAGCTTTTCAAATCTACACAAGGTGTTTCATAAAGCTTTTTGACATCTACAGTTAATGAAACCAAGTGTGGTGACTGGTGACAAGAATCCATGGTAAACTATTTAGAAACACAAAACATTAGGCACATTCTTCATGCCCATTTGCTCTTTTCACTTGACTGAAAGGGCAGTGAGTGGACCATGTAATCATTGCCAACACATACACTTTTTAGGCCTTTCAGTGCGACTAGTCATAAAACTCACTTCAAGTTCTCATATACAAATAGATGCTCCAAAACATAGACCTCAACATTTGCCTCTGAAGCTAATTAAAAAGATCAGAACTACTAGTTACTTTGTGGGGAAGGGGTCTTATTAAAAATAAACTGATGACATCATCTGCACAAAGAAAGCTCAGTTCTGCAGCTTTGCTCCCCAGGTCCTCTGTGGGGTTAGAAGAGGATCTGATCGCAATCAGTCCCAGTCGAACAAAGTCAATCTTTGAGCTCTGTCTCAGTCGTGTCATTGTACAACATATTCTCCTGGAGTCTAAACAAAACCTTACATAAGAACATTTCACTGGCTTTGGGAAGGATGCATGATGTGATGCCTGACAGTTTTTGGAGGACAAGAATCATGGAGATGGAACATGTGGACCTCTGCACTGACGTTCTGAGAAACATATCCTTTTCCATATAAAGCAAAACTCTTCCACTGAGCCAAACCTCTGATCTGGCCCTGCTTTTGGCCAAACTGTGGGTAAGATAACAAGACCAAGGATAGCAATATTTATCATTTCAGTTTCCCTCTTAATAAATGATCACCATAGTTTGCCAGAATACTGACATATTTGTGTTCAGTAGAGCAAAAAAGCACTTTGTATTGAATTTGGTTTGAAAAACTTAAGCCATCACTTAAAACGTACTAACTTTTCTTTAAACCTTGAATACATGTAAGTGTACAAATCTTAATGTTTACTTTCAAAATATGCCATTTATTTGTGTTTCTCATTTGTCTGGACCATGTTTGCTTTACTTGTGACAAAAATGCATGTGGCGGCAGGAAACAAGCAGGTTTGGGCAAGTAAACTTGGCTTTGGTAAACTTAGATTAATCTGACTCAACATCATTTTTAAGATGTTTTGATGCAATACAACAGTGATGATTAATGTAGTTGCATTTAATAAAATAATTTACAAACTTTTTCAAGGTAAAGGGTGTTTTCTTTTTACAATATCATGAATTATTAATTCATAATTTATCATTGCGTTTTGGGGAGTTGCACCGCATGACATTAACTAACCCGGCCTTGTCAAAAAGGTAAATCGGTTTGATATTTTGACTTACTGACCTCAACAAATAACAGTCATGAAGGTCTGCAGGGGTCCACCTCACTATGAAATCATTTCCTGTTTTGCATTACTGCATGTTTCTGCATGTTGTACAAACCGCATTTTTTATTTATTATTAATAAATTATTAGATAAGGCAAGAATGAGCATCATGACATTGATCATATAATTTCAGCTCATCTAACATTAAATCAAAGCAACAAAAAAGACGACAATGACAAGACAATGCACAATACACTGATTTTTTTTAACAAAGGACGCGCTCTGTTATAAATAAACGCCACAGAAAAATTCTGACTTCGTCAAAGCACACAGACATATTGAACAACATGAAAGAGTGTTAGATCTTCTCTATCTCTTGTAACATGGAGAAGCATGTCTTGTGCTATCAGCAGCTCATCTTAAAGTCTTTACTATGATCACATCAGTAAACTTCCCAAACCTAATGTGAAACCAAGTAAGAGATTAAGAGAGCAAGGAACAAGAGCAGAAAGTACACAGATAGGGGAAAATAACAGAAGTCTTATTTATCAAGACATATTGAGACATCCAAAGACACGTAAGCTCAGAAAGCACATGAAATTGAATTGTGATCACATTGTGATCACAATGATAAGTCAGACACAGTCTCTCCGTTCATAGCAGAGTGAGGGATGAACCTAGACAAAACAAAGTGACTCAATGTACTGCTTAATTTTAAGTTCAGCTAAACTTACTCTTATAATTCTGGAGAAAATTTGCCAGCCTGCAAATGTTAAGTTTCTGATTTGTGATTACTGGTTTGTAAAAAAATATATATTATTAAGTTGCTTCTACCAGATCAGGCCAAACATTGTTCCTCGTGATCCTCGCCAACTCCAAAAAGCCCCAGGCCCATGTCTTCTCACACACACATTCTGGGACGCATTTTCATTCTTTTCCCGTTAACTCTGAACTGTGAGTCAAGCCATGCACTGTTATTAAACACAGGCATCTTAAATAGACATGCTTATAGGGAAATGACCCAAGAATGATCCCCATGGATTTTGCTTTCCGGTAGAGCAGACGCCTAAAACCATCACATGACTAACAGCAAAATGAATCAGTCAGATACACAATACATTTTTTCACATGGCCATTGGTGTCCAAACACCTTAGTCTAATTAAACTGATCTGGACATCTAGATTTAGTCTGATCTGATATAGGCTTACATGAAGAAAGAATTGGTTTGATAGCAACTCGTGAGACTGCATGTTTGACAGCATAAGAAGGATCGTGTACATGTGATGGAAGTTCATGTGAGCACTTGCTGATGACTGACGCACAGACACTGAGGAAGTAGGCTATTAATTATGCTGAATAGAAAATTGCATTTATTTGTGTTTATCATTTGTGAGGAGCATGTTTAGCTTACTTATTGTGACAAAAGAGCCTGTCTCAACAGAAAACAGGCAAAAATGGAAAAGGAACTTCTCCTTAGTGACCTTAGAATAAATAAATAATCTGGAACATTATCTTAAGACGCTTTGAATTTTGATGCTAAAAGTATTATTTTATTAAGATTATTGATTCAGTAGTTGCATTTAATGAAATCTATTTATTACTAACTTGAATAATAAATTATTCTTACTATTGATCTCGTCATATGTCCATTGGAAATTTAAGTATATAATATATATATATATACATTTAATATATATATACACGTTATATAAACAAATTTCTGTTAGATGCGATTAATCGCAATTAATCGAATTGACAGCACTTAACTTATATAATTTATAAACTAAAAAGTAATTTATATTTATATCAGTAACATTTAAATCAACCTATCTATCACTGACTCGAACAATTAATTAATATTGTCTCTATCTAGTAGGCTAGTCAAGTCCGCTTTTAAAGTTAATTCAGATTGTTTGTATAAACAATATCATTGATCATCCCATTTAGTGTATGACTTAACCAATTTAAAAAGCACCAAATCCACAAAATTATTGACAAACAAAACAGACAATTATGACGTCAGAAACAACAAAAACTCTAAGCAAACTATCTGAGACCGTTACCTTGATGACATTCTCAAAAATCGTGTCCCTGAAGTCGAGTAGCGCTTTCTGGTCAAACTCTTTTCCGTGGATGATCCTCATTTGTTTGAGGAATGTGGATTTGCCGCTTTCTCCGGCGCCTAGCAGCAGGATCTTCACCAGACGCCGCACCGAGCGCCTCTCGCGCGCGAGCATGGCATCTATCTCGCGACTGCGCCGCTTCGCCTCGCGCTCCGGGTTCACATCGCGCTCGCGGGCTCGTTCTTTCCCGGTACTCCTGTCGTCGTGAGCGGCCTCAGCGGGCAGCAGACACCGGCTCAGGGTGCGTACCACGCCAGCCATCCTTTACAACTTCGACACGGTTAGTTATCACCTGATGTATTCATTAAAGTGCCCGAGAACTTGACTTTATGTTTTGTGCAAAATCTACATGGAATAGACTCAGCTGGCGCCGGCAAATATCTATCTGCGAATATTTAGCGGTTAAAACAAACAATAAACGGAAAAAGCTGAAACACAATAAGCATTTTCCTCCATTATAAAGACATTTGTGATGGAAAAACCGTTGACACTGTAGAAGTTCTTCCCCAGCAAAGCGACCACTGCTGTCCGTTGAAACTATGAAAAAAAGCAGCTGCCTACTAAACAAATCCGTTGGTCGTGGTAATGAAAAAGCATCAAGCGGTAAATGTTGTCAGGAAATGTTAATTAGCTGAAACACTTATTCCTTTATAATCTGGTAGCGACGTAAGTCCCGAAAGTTCATTCTGGAGGAGCGCGAGCGACTTTCTGATGTTTCCTCTCAGTTCTGTGAAGTTTCTTTGCTGGACTGATCAGATGCCCCCCTTGCTGTGTAGCGCGTGGTCGGTAGGGGGCGCCAGTGAAATGGGCGTTTGAATGGACCTGAGCGGACCTGAACGGACCTGAGGGGGATTCCAGTGCCAGAAATGTCATACAGTGGCCCCAAGTCTGTCATGGTCTACTGTCTGTGTGGCAGTGCTTACTAAAACTCGAAACTTAGCAAACGGCGTATAAAAAATGTATTATTGGCTAAAACAATTTGCATGCTACACTCTGTAGGCTACAAAGCAACTGGATCAGTGACAAAAAAGGATGTCTGAGATGTAAATGGAGCAATCTTCATTTTGGCATCATAATTTTTTTCCCTACATGTTAGGTCTACAGTGTCCAGCGGTGTAACATTGCAGGGCAAAAGTCATTAAAAAATTAACCTTATGAGTTGGTTCTTTTAAAGTCACCCTGTGGTGAAAATCAAGTTTTTAGCATCTTTATGGATACTTTTTTTTTTCACAGGACAAAATGTTATTTTGGTGATCAAAGATGAGTTTTTTAGAGATAGAATTATTGACTAAAGGGGACAAGATCTAATTTAAAATAGTCTTTAACATTGCCCTGTAGCAGCGAGGGTTTCTTAATAAGCAAAATGGACACTAAATATACCGAAACAAATCGAAATCAAAGCGAATCATAAAGCGAATCAAGAGCTTGTGAATCGAATCAGGAAACATTGAGACCAAGCCCTTGTCACATGACAACAAAGTGGCTTTTTGATTGACAAACGTTTTTCAAATATTAATATTTTAAATGAAATCGATTCACTGCTTATCATAGAAAAATATTATGCAAAGCTACCTTTTTTCAGCCTTTTAATGATATACAATACACAATCCATTTTTTAAAGTCAGTTTAATGTACTTTAAGTTGAAATAACTTAAAACATCCACATTGATTGTACTTAAAAATTTAAGGCAGCAACTTTTTTTACATTGTATTTTTCTTACATATAATTTTAGTCCAATCTCATTATACGTAGGATAATAAATTCCTGCATTAATATTTTAGCGGGTCACCTCAAGTGAGCTGCAATGTTGATATGGTATGACCAACTGAATACCACTTTATCACACACTTATTTAATCATGCCTGACAAATATTCTCTCTCTCTCTCTCTCTCTCTCTCTCTCTCTATATATATATATATATATATATATGAATGGGTTGTTATGGGGACAAAAAAGGTTCATAAAAAAATAACTGTTCATTCAGCAGAGGGCAGTGTTAACCTGCGCATACATTCATACATTTCATTTTAGTCATGTTTTGCTAGTGCATGTACATCATTGTTTTTTTAAATGAGCTCTGTCTGTTAGATTCATACGTGTCGAGCCGAAAGAAAAGAAAAATCCCCTTTATTTATATAGCGCTTATTATGCCTACAGATTGTTTCAAAGTTTTACAGTGATAACAGGGAAATTATGCATTTCGGCTGAAGTCAGTTCAGTGTTGGTTCATTTCTGTTGTAAAGTTCATTACAGTTATTAAATTAGTTCATTTCATCTATAAAGCAATTCTGCAAAAAATGATGTCATTGTCCATGCTCAGTTCAGTTCTCATACAACAGCATCAGTACAGTCAGATCAATAATATTGTTGATAAGAAAAGAAAGGTTTATAGCCTCATCTGCAGGTTAAAAAAAAAACATAATGAGCTAACTTATTAAAACATCTTGAATGCAAATCAGTCATCATTAGTATGGCTTTGTTCTATTTAGTCTAATAAGACACTCTCATTATGTGATTAGACATACTGTCAACAATATAAAATAATATTTAATATTTAAATGTTTGCCCATGCAGCACAGTATCACAAACACATTTTTCTTATTAAAACCACAGGTGCAGTAAAGTAGAGCGGGCTAATTTAGTCCCACTGACCACCTACATATGAAAATCAGGGCTTCCGAAATTAGCATATAAATAGTGACAATTTTTTCGTTCCTCCTCCAAGTAGATTATTCAGTGCCATTCACAGCACTGGAAAAAACACTCTCTGATTACTGTGGTCCCGATGCAGAGTTCTTAAACCTATTTGTCGAGTTGATGTGCACAAGGAAAACATTTAATGGAAAAGCTTTCAAGTTGATTTTCAAGCAGAAGGTTAATTGGACTGGGTTTTGGAGGAAAAATGAAATTAACATGCACACGAAATGCAGCTGAAGAGGCTTTCAGAAAGCAACACGGCCATGATTACACATTTTCATCAACAAATCAGAAAGCAGCACAGAAATACAAGTATCCATTCTTCTCATTGGAGTAAATTGCACATTATAGCATTCTTGGAAAATGTGTTGAGGTGAGCTAAGGCTGAATAACCATCACCGCTATCCGTGTTTCACACTATATGCTTTCAAGCAAAGGTGGCAATGGAGCACCAAGTGCTATAACTTTGGGTATTCATGTAGTTCATTCATGGGATAAAGCAAGAGTTCACCATGTAAGCATTGGAGCTTTTTAAATGTTACTGTTCTAACGTACTAAAATCAGACAACAATTATTATGGCATTAATAATTGAATATAAACTGTTAGTAAGTCACTGAACATAGCCTTAAATGTAGATCTCATTTTTTTCTCTTCTTTTTGGTGTATCGGTCAAAGTTATTGTATTCTGGTAAGTCTTTTACATATTCTGGCAAATGAGCATGTTGTCTATGTCAGCAAAAAAAAAAAAAGAACATTCATTTGTGCATAACATTCAACATGCATTTTACATATGAAATCAGAACAGCGTAGACTCTTTAAAAATATAGTCTTTAAAAGCCTTTTAAAAATCTTGTTAATAAACAGTCGTTTTAAAGGGACAAGTCACGCAAAAATGAAATATTTGTCCTTTTGTACCTTCATGTTGTCAACCTGTACATCAAAAGGAGAATTTTTGATGGATCTTTTCGAAGCTCTTTTTTCTCAAGCAAGTATACATAGTAATGCAAAATTCCTATTTTTATGGTGATTTTTTGTTTTGGCCCCACTATGAACTATTGTTATAGGCTAAGAGCTTTAAAAAAATGATGATTACAGAATGTTCATTTTTGGGTGAGCTAATCCTTTAACTTTGTTTTCTAAAGGTTATTTAAGACTATTCCTTAAGAACATTTAGAACAAAGCCTCCTTGAGCGGATAAAATAATGTTTTCAGGAACAAATGCTTGGAAAACACATTTGGCAAGGGAGTCAGAAAGTAAAACAGTCAGAAAACAGATTCAAAGCTTTGTCCAGTCTAATTAAGTGAGATAAGAATTCACTAAACCCAGCAGGCATCTGGTCTCAGAGGACTATAGAGGGAAATGTCTAATTAAATAAACAGCAAATAATTACATTTATGCTACTCTTTGATTCCAGCATATTGACTCTCATACGTGGAAAAGTGTACGTGTCATTAATAGAGGTCCGTACTTGATGGCCAGGCTTGAAGGTTTGCTGGAAGAAAAACAAACAAGACCATGTTTATATGGGGGAGGGAGAAAGAAATAATAACAAAATAAAATAGCAATTGTATTTTTCACAAGCAGATACCAAATAAATAACATCAACTTTAAAGTGATAATATTAACATAAAAGAGCAGCATATGTGAACATTAAAGTCTGCATGAAATGGAAGTTGCAATAGTTTTTTCTTCCCTACTGTAAAATCTTATCTTCCCTAGCCTGTTCCCTATTTTTACATATTGTGAGTGAAATGGCTTCTAGAACAAGAAAAAAAAAAGTAGGGCGGGACTTTATTTTGTCCATGAAAATTGATTGGATGGTTGTGGTTTGCTATTGGTCGATCTCATGTGAGTGACAGATTGTCCCGCCCTCACGCCAGTAAACGCGTCATCAGAGAAGAGAAGGGATGTAAAAGGAAGGAAAAGTTATTTTGATCAAAGATTATGAGGGCACATGTTTTAAATAGATTAAAAAATGATGTGCACGGGAAAATCATTCATAATAAATACTGCAATATTCCATAAAGAAACAAGAATTGTTCATTTTGATTTCACGGTGACTTTAAACACCTTCCAATGGTGCAGCTGAGCAAAAGCTTTCCTCTCCTAATCAAAGGAATGTGTTTTTGTTAACAACGTTCTGTAACAGCACAATTTTCTCCGCACATTCACACATAAAAACATATTTAACAATGCGGAAAACATATTTATCTGTGCTTTGGTGAGCAGCTAGAAGAGGAGCTAAACGCCTTGTGCTTCTCAGAAGAAAGGATGAGTGGAATCTGATCGCTTATAAGGTTGCGGGTGAAATAGGGAGATACAGATGGCATGAGACACAAAGGTTCTGATGTCTGTGACAGACACACTCTTTCATGGAGTCTATTATGACATTTTAGTGCCGGTGCTCCTCGCAGATTTGATTGATGGATGCAGGGACCACTGCATTCAACAGATTGGCAAGCCATCTGCCGCAGCAAATTGACACGCTCGAGACGTACGCAACACTTCCTGTAGCGATCTTCTGTGGAAGAAAGGCACAAACAAAAACCGCTGTAAGTGTGGCAATGAAAAGCTCAAAGTAGACTGTGGGTTTTGAATATATTATGATAAAGGATACAAATTAGTTTGTGAATAATCTCTAAAGTACATGCCCAAGACTTTCAAAACACAATGTGTTTGCATTGATGTGCAAATTATATTTCTATATCTCTACTTGGCCTTTTACATATGCACTAATCCTAAACAAGAAGCTGTCGCATTCAAAAGGAAGCAAACACACATTGTTTCATTCTGAACAACACGAGATGCCCAGTCTTTTCAGGTCGTAAACATCTAATGTGATGTGTTTTGTTTAACGAAACGGATTTCTCCTCGTTTTAGTGAGCGGCGACAGATCCGAGGGCCTCTTCAATGGTGTTTACAATCACAGTGGAAAGTTGGTTTACCGTCAGAGTTGTTGTCTGCGAGTGACGCTTACTCTGAGAGGAACCCCCACCAACACCACATGAAGCAACAAGTTGTCTGCTTGTCAGGGCCCAACTGAAATTTCCACTGCGCTGCTCGTGACACACTCTCTCCAGGATTTTTCCTCTTTTCAAGCCCTTTTACTGTTTTTTCACTTATTTCAACCACACAAATGTGTCAGTTACTTTCTGAAACACATGTGCGTGAAGAGTGAGTATTAACCCATAAATGCTGCTTCTCAAATCCTTTTATTACATAAAACACACCATGCAATGTTGTGTCAGCTGCAAAGTACATTCCTGTGTCCGTTTATAAAACAATATGTACAAATAGCATTAAAATCAAGGCTTTGGAGTAGGATATTACACAAAAAAGTTTCTTAATATCTTGAACATAATAGTGACAAATTTGAGTTGTTTTTCCAAAATTGATACCCCTCGAAACAAGGATGTACATCCCTGGATAAGATGCCATACAAACATTAACTAAAAAACATCCTGTCATTTAGATAATCACTGCTGTTTCATTTTATTAAACAGGTGACAAGGCTGGCATCAATCTCAACAATAAATATATATATAAAATTATATTCACATCTGTATACTGTTTAAAATCGCAAGGGTCAGAATAAGGGTAGTTGACATCAATCATTCTATATTTTTTTTCACAACTCTTTTATAATTATTACACTTGAAGTTTTAATGACTTCATACATTCAGGGCGTGAATGACAATAAACACCTAAAATATACATTTTCCCTTATAAATTCACATTAACCTAAAATGTGAAAATCCTATTATTTGTAAGCTACCCGTAAATCATGGTGTGTATATAAATGGCAAACAGTAAATCATCTGTAAAGACGGTACATGGATAATAATATTTGGATTAGGCTTACAATCAGAAACAGCTCTCATTGTGATAACATCTAGAGAACATGAGAGCCCACTTTAGTACGTCAATGACAGCTTAAACGGACTCCAAAATAATGCCAACATTAAAAAAAACAAAAAATCAACAAAGTTGAACTCAGCATGTAAATACATATAATGCCAATGAACTACAGTATGCTTAAAACCTTGGCAAGTATTTAGGTAGCAGCTGAAATGGGCACTGAGAAAAAACATGCGTGTTATCTGTGTAAAGACTAACTTAGAAAACACATTACAATATGGGCTTGTATTAAAATAAATATAGAAGTGACAAACGAACTATATTAACTTATGTAATGTGCCTTTAAAGATAAAAAGTACATACTGTATACTGCAACATTAATTGTATCTGATTGAATTTACAGTTATACACAGTTATCAGCCAGAATAAAACTGAAGCAAAATGCAGTGGGCAGCACTATACTGAGCATTACAGGTGAATGCTGGAAAGGATAATGTTTTATTGACAACAGCTTCCCTTCAGGAGAATGATAGATAAGAATCTCAGGGGTGAGAACATTTCCACTGCTTACTACGTGACCCTCAGGTGCAACACATGGAGCCGTTCCTCGACCGTGCGTTTTCTTTTTTTGACAGCAGAGAGAAACACACCTCACCAAGCTGTGGCCTATGACAGAGTCACTTCCTGTTCACAAGCCTGTGCTGCATGCACACATTTCCCCCAATGTAGAAACAGACAGCAGAAACTTGCTTCCGTGATCAGGTTACAGCAGGTCCTGCTCCACCCAGACCGTCTTCTTCTGCTCCTCAAAAATCTTGTCCTTGATGATCTTGACGAGATCCTCCACCCCACCCCATGAGTCAGGCTCCACGCTCGCGTACAAGCACGGCAGCGTCTCCAGCTCCTTCTCCTTGGAGCGACACATCTTCAAGAACTCCTCCTCAGAGTCCACCTTCAGAGGGAGCCGTCTGCTCGGAGAAAACATCGCAAACTATTACTAAGTGGTCTAAGGATCAGTCGCCCATGAATAATGAATCTTCAGACTGGAACTGAATAATCAATATGACATGCATTCAAGAGTGCAATGAGTCTGAAGACCTTGAAAGACTGCTTGCCTTAATTTTTTGATGTTCCTTTCACAGATTTTGATGAAGATCACGATGGGGTAGATCTCTCTCCTCAACAGGTCTTTCACGCAGCTCAGATCAGCTTCCAGAAGACAGTGCTTATTCTAAGAAGCAAAAGACTGATTTAATAGAATGCATTTTCTTTTTTAAACTATACACTTTCATTTTGTTGTATTTGTGTGTTAACAATTAAAGACACACTTAATAAACTATATTGTAAATGTTCATGTATAATTTAAACCAGAAAAGAGAATTGAGAACTCATTCAGCAAGGTGTCGGTTCTCGTTTTTGTCCTGTTTTTGGCACACATCTCTTAACAAGATTTGCAGTGGAAAATTAGACTCATCTCCTGACACATTAGCAAGTGAAAAACAATATGCTGCCTCTCATCTAACCACCTGATAAAACCCCAACAAGCAGATTGCATCTGCAGCCATCAGGAGCCGTCTGTCTCCTACATACTACTGCCGATTCCCCTCTCAGTCACATTAAACACAGTGAGACTTTTTGAGTATTCATGTTTACCATGTGTGATAGGCTTTTACATAAAAGCAATGACCGACGCACACATATAGAGCACAAGTTAAATCTGTTTATCATACAGTATAAAGCAATCATATCTTGGATTAAAGCTCTCAATTCATATGGATTTGTTTTATGACGCCTTTTTGGATCTTCGAAATTTTGACTACCTGAACTTTCAAATGGAGGGACAGAAACTTCTCAGGTTTCATTAAAAATATGGATTTGTAATGAGGGTCAGTAAAGGATGACTGAATTTTCGGTTTTTGGGGTGAACTAACCCTTTAACCCCTTTTAAAAATGACAAGTGTGAAACATTGCTGGCCTTAACTAGTATTTAAGAAGTTGGGCCGGGCTAGGTGTAGTGTGAAAATCCCATTGGTGTCTTTAGGAAAGGGTTAAGCACTCACCAAGAGGAAGCTCTTCTAAACGATACTGTTTGGCAAAACAGCAAGCACACACATACTGACAAGCTTCTTGAGTAAGCAGAAGATGTGACAGCACATAAAAGCAAAAACATAATTTAACTGTTATTAAATTATTCTGAAAAGAACATTTATTACTGTACCTTAAAGGCAACCGCTTCGATATTTTCTGGGGTGATGCATTCATATGTGCCTGCCTGCTTTTCCTTGGAATAAATGATGGGCTCTATCTTCTGTTTCATGAGGAATTCATCTTTTGTCACAATGTCTGGAAAGAAGATGAATTCATAATTCTTGTAAGCAGGCATGTCAAGGAAAACATTGCTTGCAGGGAAGACAAATCGCAAGGATATGGTACTGATTCGATCATTCTTAAGTAGTTCCAGTTCGTTAAATGTTATATTTATGATTATCTTGGTACTTTTGAAGAAACACCATTACAATTAAACTCTGTTGTGGACACTTAAGTCTCACATTCAATTAAACAAAGAGTCTTTTCGACTGATTCATTAAAAGACCCGGTAATAAGATTCAATTCTTTCATGAATCTGACTATGGCACCTCGTTTTCTCTCTCTTCGCATTCAGATTCTTACAACCTCTGAAGCTGAAACTATTTCTTTTGCCATGGCGCAGCTGAGTAAGTATAGCACAAAAAAAAAAAAAAAAAAAAACGTTTATGACGGCAGATTTCCTTGAACCATTAATGAATTGAATGTCGTCAAAAATCATGGGGTTTCTTTATTTTACTTGTTTTAAAAATATATATATGTGCCAATTAAAGATAGCCTGACAATCGGTTAAACCTTTTTTTTTTTTATGTTTTTAACCAATATTCATAATATTTTAACTTTCGGTTATAATATTCGGTTTTCAGTTCTTAGATATTTACCAATAAATGGTGCCATCAAACGAATACAAACAAACAGACAAACAAAAACAAATAAATAAATGCATATAGTCCTGAATATTGGTTATTAGGCACTTGCGCATAACCACCAGTCGATCTCTATGCCCTGCTCTACTGAAAACCCACTCTACATTAATAACTGATAAAGTTAATTTCTAACTGTAACAGCTGGATTTGTCTGATATATTTAGTAAGGTTTATTACATACATTAAAAATGCTATGCAAATACTTGTGCTAAACAAGGACTGAGTGGGTTTCTGCCTGTGACATAATAGTTGAAGTCATGGAACAAATTAAAATAAGGATCCATTTATTAAGATGAATATATCATATGTGTGACCCATAGTTGGCAGCCACTGTTTCTAAATACAGAACAATATCTCTATCATCATCACCACAGTGTGCTGCTATAATTAGAAGGATAAACTTCTTCCAGCTATTTTTACCTGGTTTGCAGATAGTGAACTCCATAGCCCCTCCAAGATTAAGGAACTTCTGGACGATGGTCTTGGCTAGGGTGTTGGGGGTGAAGAGGATGGGTCTTTTGCGTTGGCAGTGGTGTGGGGTCACTAGACTGTAAGGGATCAGATTCAAGCTCTTGTTTAAGTCGCTCTCTGGGTCAGATGTGTCTGAAAGAATGGAAAAAATACTGCTAAATGTCAAATGTGAATCAGCATAAACACTAGAAATGGACATAAGTGGACTGTGAATAAGCATTTTGTTCCCATCCCTTCAACCAATACATTTACCAGCCAATTTTTTTTGGAGATTGTACTCAAAAAGGGCAATTACTAGCTGATCAAACAATTTAGAGCATAGAAAATTCTGTTTCCAATTGCAGTCCTGAAAATCAAGCTTTAAAAAAATTCCTAAAATTTAGTACAAAAACCTGTCTATATGGCATCCACTGCAAAGATTTTGCTGAAATAAACAAGTAAAGACAAGGGTGGGCAGTCTTACCCTCAGGCCTCAGGGTTTCAAAACCTGGTCTGGTAACTGATGATGGATTTCCTCCATTGACAATGCGGACACGCTCACTGCTGTTCATCCTCTTGTACTTGTTATCCACCCTGCTGACAAACTGACACCAGGGATCGCTTTTAATCTCAGCAAGAGATTTATTTTACTTATTTGAGACTTATTTTAATAAGATAAGACCTCAGCCCTATGGCAGTGTGAGCAAACTCAAGAGGACCCGTTACCTGTAATAACTGAAAGATGAAAACACTGGCTCTGGACAGACGTGGACTAGACTTGGGGTCTAGAGAGGGTGTGGGTTCCTCAGGTTGTAGAGTGTTCTGCGAGCACAAACGGAAGAGAGAGAATTCATTAGAAGGGAAGACATGGAAAGTGAGATTTACCAGTAGAATTTTTGAAAACTAAGCTGAAAAACATCTCATTCCAAAACCATTGTAGGTATAACATCACAACTATCAATAATGTGACATATGACCATACACACATCAACACCTACAATGTATTGAGCAACACTGATCAACAACAGTGCGACTGTTTTGGTCCAAGAAGCATTTACTGACATTATAAATAGACTTTAAAAAGGCCTGTTTACACCAAGGACAATAACAAGATAACTTATACAGGTCCTTCTCAAAAAATTAGCATATTGTGATAAAGTTCATTATTTTCCATAATGTAATGATAAAAATTAAACTTTCATATATTTTAGATTCATTGCACACCAACTGAAATATTTCAGGTCTTTTATTGTTTTAATACTGATGATTTTGGCATACAGCTCATGAAAACACAATTCCTATCTCAAAAAATTAGCATATCATGAAAAGGTTCTCTAAACGAGCTATTAAGCTAATCATCTGAATCAACTAATTAACTCTAAACACCTGCAAAAGATTCCTGAGGCTTTTAAAAACTCCCAGCCTGTTTCATTACTCAAAACCGCAATCATGGGTAAGACTACCGACCTGACTGCTGTCCAGAAGGCCATCATTGACACCCTCAAGCAAGAGGGTAAGACACAAAGAAATTGCGGCGTGGCATGGAGGCAATCAGCCTGTGGCACTGCTGAGGTGTTATGGAGGCCCAGGATGCTTCGATAGCGGCCTTAAGCTCATCCAGAGTGTTGGGTCTTGCGTCTCTCAACTTTCTCTTCACAATATCCCACAGATTCTCTATGGGGTTCAGGTCAGGAGAGTTGGCAGGCCGATTGAGCACAGTAATACCATGGTCAGTAAACCATTTACCAGTGGTTTTGGCACTGTGAGCAGGTGCCAGGTCGTGCTGAAAAATGAAATCTTCATCTCCATAAAGCTTTTCAGCAGATGGAAGCATGAAGTGCTCCAAAATCTCCTGATAGCTAGCTGCATTGACCCTGCCCTTGATAAAACACAGTGGACCAACACCAGCAGCTGACATGGCACCCCAGACCATCACTGACTGTGGGTACTCCAGTGCTGCTTCTCTGTAGCCCAGGTCAGGCGCTTCTGCCGCTGTTTCTGGTTCAAAAGTGGCTTGACCAGGGGAATGTGGCACCTGTAGCCCATTTCCTGTACACGCCTGTGCACGGTGGCTCTGGATGTTTCTACTCCAGACTCAGTCCACTGCTTCCGCAGGTCCCCCAATGTCTGGAATCGGTCCTTCTCCACAATCTTCCTCAGGGTCCGGTCACCTCTTCTCGTTGTGCAGCGTTTTTTGCCACACTTTTTCCTTCCCACAGACTTCCCACTGAGGTGCCTTGATACAGCACTCTGGGAACAGCCTATTTGTTCAGAAATTTCTTTCTGTGTCTTACCCTCTTGCTTGAGGGTGTCAATGATGGCCTTCTGGACAGCAGTCAGGTCGGCAGTCTTACCCATGATTGCGGTTTTGAGTAATGAAACAGGCTGGGAGTTTTTAAAAGCCTCAGGAATCTTTTGCAGGTGTTTAGAGTTAATTAGTTGATTCAGATGATTAGGTTAATAGCTCGTTTAGAGAACCTTTTCATGATATGCTAATTTTTCGAGATAGGAATTTTGTGTTTTCATGAGCTGTATGCAAAAATCATCAGTATTAAAACAACAAAAGACCTGAAATATTTCAGTTGGTGTGCAATGAATCTAAAATATATGAAAGTTTAATTTTTATCATTACATTATGGAAAATAATGAACTTTATCACAATATGCTAATTTTTTGAGAAGGACCTGTATAGCTGCAAGCAACAATTAAGGGACCAAGCACAAAGGCGGCCCAATAAGGCATGCAAGCACTGCTGGGCATCAGAGCAACTGCAACAATAAGCAATTAAAAGGCATATTAAGATAATTTTTGGCAAAATGCCTGAAAAATCATAAATACAGTCGCTAGTAATGATTTAATTGTCTATCACTTTAGACTAATAGATGGCGCTGTGACCAAATTGATGTAGTGTGGTCAGAGTAAGGTGACAATGACATGCAAAGTTTGGTGTCAATATGCCAAAGCATTGCTGAGATACAGCCTCAGAATCATTTTGGCATCATGCCTCAAATTTGCTGCTGTGGTATACACAGCCATTGACACAAAATCCTTTTGGTCGGCACAGTCTGAAGATGGTCTAGGAGGAGTTCGAAAAGGTAGGTTTTTAAAGAAAATCAAAATGGCGGACAGGAAGTTCGGCCAAAAATGGCTAAATTGGTATCTATGTTCTCAGCATGACCAAATAAATTATTAAGACCAGTGTCATTACAATAGGCTAATTTATTCAAATTGTTCAATAATTTTATTTTAACTTATGACCACAAGTTGGCGCTGCCCAGAAACATTTTGAGTACTGTCAGTACATGGTGCCGAAGACATACTGAGTTGCGTAACAATACGCCAATGTGTAAAATGTAGCATTTTCAATTCAAATTCAAATTCAAAATGGCCGACATGGGAAAATTGTGTATATCGTTCGACTCAGCATGATGCACTAAATCTAAAGAGACCAGTTTTGTGATTTTGGCCAAATCGTTCCGAAGTTTTATGAAAAAAAATATAATTTTTCATATCTCCTGACCACTAGATGGCACTGCACCGAAACTGTGCAGGTAGCCTCAGGTCATGGTTGTCATAACACTTGCTGTGGTTTATGATGGGAGTGTCCTCTATCAGTGTGCCAAATTTCATAACTTTCCCTCAAGCGGTTCTATGGGCTACCATAGATTCAAGAGTGGAAAAAGATGAAACAGAAGAAGAAGAATAAGAAAGCCAACGGATACAATAGGTGCCAACCAAGTGGCAACCTCCCTGTCTCTCTCTTGAAACCAACATGGAAGTGAATTAAACTGCAATTCATCGACTGGCCGCTTAAGGCTGGATGCAAAAGTGAGTCAAATCTGTATCTCCCCCATGTTAAAATGCCCAAATTTACAGCAGAAAAAAAATATTTTTACAGCCTGGTGCAAAACGTGGTTTTGGTCTATATAGCTAATTCTGCCCTTCATGACAACTGTGAGGGGGGTGAATTGTTTTACAACTCATCCGTTTAAACTATATTAAGCCTTAAAGTTCAGCATAATTAAGGGCGTGGCCACTTGAGTGACAGGTGGATTGCCGCTGCTGTCACTACTAGCAGTTTGTCTGCTGTTAGCCGTTATGTCACTTCAGCTAATTCCAGCTGCTGAACTTTGCATCTCTGCAGCGTTTGTGCTTTTTTCGGGATTATTTCATACAATTTAATACTCGCATTATACCTTCGCCCCCACCGTTGGATTCAGTCGTTGCCGAGTATCGCGAGAACAAACATCGCTCTTTTTCACTTGTTTTCTTCTGTGAACATGCACTTAATGGATATATGACAATTTCGTTGCTTTTTGGAGTGCAGATTTAAAAACGTCTATAGATAGAGAGACTACACTCTTTCTGCGGTACCGTTGCTCTCAGGGAAAAGATAGACTAGGCCTTTGCTTATTTAACTTTTTAGCGTGAAAAAAACTACCGTCAGATAAAATCCTACAGGTGTCAGTGATTTCTGTCCATGCAATAGGATTTCTAGAGCGTGGATTTCTAGTGCATTTACTTGAACTTCTGAGGTAACGTTAATGTCTTTGGTTTAACCCATTCGAGAGGCGTCCAAAATCAGAATTTAAAATGGACCAAATAAAGCTCTCTTCAAACTTGACATGAGATGCCGCACTGACTGACATGTACGCACTGTCACACGCACAAGCTCAGAGCAATATTGTAAGTTACTGCATGATAATACATTTTTAACTAGCATAATAATAATGCATCAGGATACACAGTCTCACTTTTAGTTATGTCTTTTAACTATTATAGTATTTCGAAGGGCAATAACATGAACTTTAACTATTGGCTTTACTTCAAGTAAGCTGTCACTTTGACGCGAGGCCAGTAGCATATATAGCATTAGCTCCTAAGCTAGAGCAAACTCAATCACGTCGAGCTCGGCAGGCTTGGTTTCAGCAACCAGGCAACTCAGCTCCACCCACGTCCCGCCTCTTTGCTCATTTCTCTTTTATCCGGGAGTGACGCACTGCCAAGACGGCGACGGCTGACTCTGCCCACTTAAGGCTTCAGAAGCGCTCTTCAGAAACCTACGGTTGACGTCACGGACACTACATCCATATTTTTTTAGTCTATGGTGCCAACGCAGTATGCACCTTCGGTGCTTGGCCCCTAATAAAGTTTTAATAATCGTTCTGATTCGGTGAAAATGGCGCAATCCACATCTATAACATTATTGATAGAAGAACAATATCACTGCAATATCGCTGATAAAAACATTGATAGTCAATCAGAATCCACCAACTTTAAAGAGCTTGGAAGATGACAAAACTGCAGTGTGTGCTTATAATTAACAGAACTTTACCGTGCGATGTTGTGGATGCTGCTAATATTTCTATTGTTATAGTTTTTTTTATAGCTATCATTCTTGGTGTGAACGGGCCTTTAGACCTACAGTTGACCAGTACACAAAAGAAGATGTTTTGTCATTAGATGGACAAAAACAGTCAAAATATCTTTATGTTCCACAGTAGAAAGTCAGTCATATAGGTTTGGAATGACATGAGAGGAAGTAAATGACAGAATTAGGAGAACTATCCCTTCAAAATGATAAAAAGCTACAAAAAGTGTTGAATATGGTGCCTTTAATTGGCATTCAAGTTGTGTCCTGTCAGCTCTGACTCATCTACAAATGTAAAAGCCGAAAGTGGGCACATTTCTCCAACAATCCAGAAGGAACTGACCCGGAGCCCTCTCAGAGTTTCGGCTTCCTCTCGACCTCCTCGACACATCAGCTTCTGAATCTTCACCAAGAGGAGCTGCTGGGCTCTGGGGAGGAGGTGACAGCTAAGTTTGCTTAACAGCTTCTCGTCACAGTCAACAGATATAAAAATGCACGCCCACACACTCACCCACACACTGACAAACAATCTGCAGCAGACAATAGACAAATGTTCACACTCGATTTGAAACCGACACTATATGGTCACTCATTGTTCAGTGTCCTCACCTGGAGTAGCTCGGTATGGTACCTCTCTCCAGGTCCTTGTCGGTGAAAGCATCCACACGGGCGCACAGCCACTCGCATTTGCCCTGGTGCATGGTGTCCAGAACATGGAGAACCTCGTCACATCGTACGTTCAGTGAGCAGCTGTCCGACTGACTGTATATGTTCAGATTGAGACGTATGTAGAAGGAGTCCCCAGACACCACTGTGCCATCTTCAATATCCTTCAGCAGCCGTCTGTAGCCTGGAAACAAGAAAGCGGGCTCAAAACAAGACATTTTCTGGTCTAATAAATAACACCTGAGCACAGGAGCCATTGAGGTGCTGAGAATTGAATGCAACCCAACACCACACTGAATATGATGGTGTGTGTGATGGACTCAGAGTACACTTTTACACCAAACAGAACAGCAGCACATTTGATTCAGACAGAACTGCGGGCTTAAAGACCAAAGCCCTGTCTTTTCTTTAGAGTCTGCATATGTTATTAGGCTCTTCCCAAGACTTGTCAAAATATTGGACCCTCGCACTGAAATCTTGAAACTCTTTCCTTTTAAGAGTCTGGACTCACCATCATAGTTTAACTTGTAATGGAGATGCACCTGTCCGGTGCATCTCTGTAGGGTCCAGTGAGCTTCCTCCTTGGTACAGGTGTCCAAAGCCACACTCTGGGCTTCTCCACGGATACTGCCCTCCAGCTGGGGGGAAAACGAAACCACCACTACTACAGGTTTTTTGTTTTTTTTGGTTGTGGAACAAATGCTGGAGTTCAACTCACCATTAAAAGATGGTGTCCGATTTTAACTCCGGCCTGTTCTGCATCAGAGCCAGACTGGACAAAGGACACAAAGATGCCACTATCATTTCCACCAATCATAGTGATTTCTGACAGTAGGTCTTCACCAGAGAGAAAAAGGCTCTGCACTGGCCGTAATGAGTTTCGTTGAGGGCCTGAGGTCAATGAAGGACGAAATGGTCTGAAAAACAAAAAGAATAGACACGTGCACCGATCAAAGAGAAGTTATATTATTGATTTATAATTTTGTAAAGTGAGGATGAACTGAGATGACGGAGACAAAACAATTTTTTTTTTCTCAAAGTCACCAAAAGGGAATTCAATGCAGTGTTCAAAGAATGGTTATAAATAACAAAAAAAACCTCTCCAAAGAGAATTTCCTAAAGATGTTATTGACTTGCTCCAGATCATACGAGTCCATTGTCTCAGATTGGTGGGAAGACGAAGATGAATGAATGGATGAAGGCCCGTAGGAGGACATGTCTAAGTCGTGGTCATCTACAGCAAAAGAAAGAGACATTTTTACAAAGACGAGTCTTTTAAGTGTATGATTCAGACGGTGAGTGGGCAGAATAAATGATTTATGCATGTTCATACCCATGTCGGCATTGTCTCCACTGTCAGTATCTGCAGTTTCTGAACAGGGAAGACTGAAAGACAGATTCAGCACAGTAAATTTTACTCTGCAATACCAACCAACAACAATTCAATTTGACTTTACTATCTTTACTGCGTTAACTTTGGTATTTTTTGTGGAAATGCAGTCTAAATAATCTATGAAAGTAGTAACAATATAGCCACAGCTAGTTTTAAAGATATACAGCTATACAAGTTTTCATGTTACACTTACCACCTGTGTTGAGAGTTTGGGTTCTCCTTGATCCTCCTGACAATCGATTGAGGGCCCGGAGGCTCTGGCGCAGTGGACAAGATGCTGTCGTTACGGGGACGCAGCTAAAAAAAAAAGCACATACACAACAGTTGCCTTCAAATTAAAGATACTTGGAGATATAAACAAATGAGATGAAAATGAGTCATACATTTTTACAGAAGATATCTGCAGGGGAAATCATTACGCTGGCACTGGTAAGACCTGTGTTGTCAGAGGCTGCATGGTCTGACAGATCTCCATTGGTGAAAGGCACGGCTACATAATAAGAGATTAAATTAAAAGAAGCCAAGCTCATTCTTATTGAAAACATTTGGTGAACGTTATCATGCTTTAACCTCATATTAACTGCAAGTTCAGAGCTTTTTAATAAACATTTTACCTTGGAATTGAGGACTTTTGGGTCCAGCTGCTGGAGATTTTGGTCTGTTAATCTAATAAATGAGAATGACAAATGTTGAAATGCAGAAATAATAGCTTATAACGGTATAATAATTACAAAGACATTCAATGAGAAGTTTCTACTCACTCTGCCCTTGAGGTTACATCTGCGTTGGAGCTTAAACTCTTGATCATCAACAGCTTCTTCTCCAGAGTCCTCTGAAGGACCTCCTGTATTTGCATCAGGTTGCCCAAAGTGCTGAGCTATAATTAGTGGAGTAATGTCTCGTGGCAGACTCTGAGGTGGAAATATCATGAAAGAATCAGAAGAAATATTCAGTGGCTTGGAATAAAGCATATGCACCAACAACTGATATTGTGACATCAAAGCAGAAAGGGGGGAGGGAGTTTCAAAATAGAAAAAACACAACTTGTCAGTCGGACAGATAATGTCTCACCTGATCCAAACCAATTTCCTTGGCCAACCGTCTCAGTTTGCACTCCAGGTTGACTATCTTGGCTTCTTTGCGTACAATTTCAATTTGAAGTTCATCGCTCTTCTCTTCCAGCTCCCGTATTTGCTTGCGGTATTTGTCTTTGTCAATCAGGCATTGAGACACGAGGTGTTGAGCATCATCTCTTGACTTGAAAGCCTGTGAGACAAAGAAAGCAATACTATCGATAACTCTTAAGTAACAGGGAGTGAACTGATTTAAAGCCATCGCTAGGAACACATTAGTACTCAACCTGGTCCCGTTCACGCTCCACCTCTTCCAGCTGCACCATGACTGTATTCATGCGGTTCTTGTACATTTCACAGTCCTTCACCAACGTGGAGCACTTCAATTCAAGGTCCTCTTTCTCTTCCAGGTACTGTGCATTATTACATTAAACGTTTTTCATTTAAACCCATCAGTAGAATAAAGAGCACAGTGGCATCATTCAACACTGTATCACATGAACCTGAGAGGAAACCTTATAAACTGTAAAAAAAAGATTTATAAGCAACAGTTTGTAGGGTTTCTTTTCAGCACATTATTAATACCTACCCCTCAGAACAACATTTCACACTTCACAATGGTGTTATACAGCTCAAACCCTGCTGACTGCTTCATCATTTACAGAGAAAAAGCTCTGCAACGGCATGCATTTACATTTTGCTGTAGCAGAAATTTCAGTATAGCACACCAATCCTTTCAAACTAGGATTACTTTCCATGTCAATAAACAAACAAACACCAAAGATCTATTTGGGAATGTGGAAGATATTTTTTGGCTTTGACAAGCATTCTGCATGTATTAAACATGGTTGCAGAGTAAAGAGAGATGCTAGTAAGACTAACTAAAACGCTTTTTTTTGGCCGAAAGTAGGCCTTCAACACTATAAAATTTGATGCAAGAATTGGAACATTTGAAAAGCTCCAAAAGAGGGCTGACTGTGATAAGTCGTCACTGCCACCACCCCTCCCCCTTCCCACCGTACCCTGAATTCTGACACTTTTCACACGTCACTTCAGATGCACTACTAATTAGAGCTGCGGCACATTGCAGAAGGGGCCACTTAGAGCAGCCAGTCCTCATCAGCCTCTGTTACTTCTCGTTCATGTGTGACAAGAAAAAAAAAAACCTTTGCCTACACTTCATTATTTCTAGCCGTCAACTAAAAACTCATGCGGAGTCCATATTAAACACACTTAATGCCCCATGATGCCAATGTAATATCACATTTGGCATGTTTATTATGACATTTAAACATTCAGGATGTGACCAAAAAGTCACCAATATGACCCCACTCTGAAGCTCTCTTCCAAAAGTGAGCTGCCTATCCAGACAGCATTTTAAGGCATCATATACAGTATCATGACATAAAGACTGATCTAAACAGTAGGCAGCAAAGTTGTGCTGTTATATGACATGACTAATTTTGGCAAAAAAGTACTGCATTACTTGCAGATAAGGTAATGCCAGAACCCAGTGCAACTAGCACACCTATGAATAAAGCCTACTTGTATTGTATCATGAAAAATGGATAAATATTCATAACTTTTCAAAAGTTGGGGTCGGTAAGATGTTTTTGAAAAGTCTCTACAATGTAAAATAACTGTTTTCTATATAAATATATTTTAAAATGTAATTTATTCACCATTTAGCTGAATTTCCAGCATCATTACTCCAGTCTTTAGTGTCACATGATCCTTCAGAAATCATTTTAATATGATGATTTGACGCTCAAGAAACATTTCCTATTATCAACAATGTTGAAAACAGCTGTGTTGCTTCATATTTTTGTGGAAACTGTGATGCATTTTTGTTTCAGGAGTCTTTGATGAATACAAAGATCGAAAGAACAGCCTTTATTTTGTAACATTATCTTTACTGTCACTTTTGATTAATTTCAGGTATCCTTGTTAAATAAAAGTTATAATTTATTTTCTTTTTTTCTTATCATACTGACCCATACTTTTGAATAGTAATACATTTCAATTTGATGTTTGAACATTCTTTAAGTTTTTCCTAGCGAGGCCTTTTTTAAAAAGCATCCATTACTTTGATCTAATTAAAAATAAACTATTTTACCCAACATGTATATTTGCAATGCATTGTTTGGGAAGGAGCTAGAAGCTGAAATGATTATTCAAGGTATAAGGCTAGTCCTGACCTTGTCCCGAAGCTCCTCGGCCTGTCGGACTTCTTCGTGCAGGTTATAGAGTCTGTTGACTAACTCCTGACGATCCTCCAGAGCCTCCTGTCGGTCATGCTCCAGAATATCCAAGATGGCCTTGTCTGAATCAGGTAGAGGACCGGGCTATGCATGAAAAACAAAACAAGCATACAAAACAACTGTGAAAACTCTAACTTTGTATAACCTTTCCCCACTGTTTGCTTTTCACTGTCTTCTATTTACTGTGATGCAGAAAGGGTCTTCACCTGTATGATGGACTGCAGCTCCTGGAGTTTGATCTTCAAGACCTCATTCTCCCGCTCCAGCTCAAATATCTGCTCTTTCCGAGGGCGGTTCTCAATGTCATTCTTCAATTTCAGAGATTGCCTTCTCTCCATTTTGCACTCCTCATCCAACTTGTTCAACTTGTGCTTTAGTTGGTCAATCTGGAGGAAATGGAGAGACAGCAGCCAACATTTGTATCAAATAATTCATGTAAATATGAGTGACCCATCACTTTTAGTAGTAAATCTAGGAGACAGAGACTCAAATCATCCTGCAATGCTTTTAGAGCCCTCTGACCTCAAGCTGAAGGTCTCGGCTCCTCATCACGGCCATATTCTTCTCCTCGCTGAGCTGAGCGTACCGCATGGCCAGCTGATAGTTGTCATCCTTCACCTTTATAAGTTCATCATTATAATTATTGCGCTCTTCTTTCATCTTATTATAGCGCTCCTGGAAAGTCAGCAACTCCCGGTTGGCCAGCCGTAGCTTCTTGGAATCATCCTCTAGTGTGCGACATTTGGTCAAGATATCCACTCGCTGCACGTCTTTAGCCTTGGACTGCTGCTGTAGTTTTATGACTTCATTCATTAAGAACTGGATGAGTCCTTCCTGGCCCTCTTCCACTACAGGCAAAGAACCAAATACAGTCAAAGAAACACAACTGCACAAAAAAGTACCATGTTATTATTGAGATGTAATCTAAATACCACAGTGTATGAGTATGGTAATCATTTATCACCAAAGTACCCTCTGATACCATTAGTGCACCATAGTACCACCACAGTACTGGTTTATTAGGCTACTGCACAGATCTGAAGGAGGAGGATTTAAGGCAGATGATCATCCCAGAGGGGAAGCAGGTGGAAGGCTGCTTACAACAGACCTTTTGGTCGCATGGTTGTAGGTCATTTATATGGGTGGCATTTTAATTTTAAAGCATCTCACCGACTATAGTGGAACATCTGCGAGTGGGCTCCTTCCCCGTGACGAGTTTGTAGAGGTCAGGGTAGTACAACTCCAAACTCTCTAGAAAAACCACATAGCCTCGCTCTCCCTTCGTGTGCAGGATATCCATCAACCGACCTGAAACAAAAACCACTGAAGGATTACACTTGTTGAACTGAGAAAAGTACAATGTGGTTTTTCTACCTAATGTGACCCTTAAAAAATACTTAGTATATGTTAATAGGATCAGGTTGAATCATTTATATCAAACCGCAGCAGGGGTAATATTTTTTACACAGTTGTGTTTTTACTTTAATTTAGTAATTATTGTATGTGACAATTATCATTGTCATTGTTTATGTTGTTCTTCAATAAAACAGCATCTTAGTTTAGTTATTTAGCTGACAAAAAGATTAAACCAAATATTGATACATTTATATATTAATTTAAAGTCAGAATAAAATGGAAATTCACCCCATCTATTCTCTGAGTGCATATTAGTGATCTTATTGAGAATAATTCATCCATGCATAGGTTTCATTTTTTTTTTTTTTTTTGACCTCATAATGCAAAATGTCATAAACCTTCCAGTAAAACATCAGACTTCTCTCTGGTGACATATGCTGGACTTCTCCAATCATTCAATTTGCTTAAAGGGTTAGTTGACTCACAAATGTAAAGATATAATAATGAAACTTGTTCAAGCGACAAAGTTGTGGTTCTGTAGGCTGTCAATGAAGGGAAAGACATCTCTCAAATTTCATTACAAATATCTTCATTTGTGTTCCAAAGATGAATGAAAATCTTACAGGTTTGGACAGACATGAGGGTGAGTAATTAATGACAAATCTTTTCATTTTACAGTGAACTATCTTACAATCAGCTGCATGTTCACATTCAGATCTGACTCCATCCCATCAACAACTGCCCTGCGTTTTTTTCAAGAATCTGTTTTACTCAGATGTTCGTCATAATATGGGAAAAAAATATATTACATAGCGCCTTGCATCAACATTTTAAACAATCAACATGAAAACAACATTCCCTGACATTACTGACTATGTTAAGATTATGTGAAAATATCAACCTTTCCACATTTTTATTTTCAAATTTGTTATTTGTTCCATTATTGTTGATGACATCTTTTTTTTTTTATGTGAAAAATGATTGTCAGTAATTTAGTTCTCTCAGGTCCTCAGACTTGCTTCTCTAAACTGTATTAGCCAATCACACTTGGTGTATTGCTTAAAGTGGGATTAAAGGTCCATCACCCCTTGAGGGGGTTCCCAAGACATGGTCCCAATGGGCGCACAGGATCACCATCTGACAAATCACAAATCATTTCACAAACGTAACTGACAGCTTAGGTACTGATTGTGATCTGCAATTATATTAAAATGAGACAGAAATGCACTTGCGGAGAAAGCTCCGCCCACACACTATTCTGATTGGCTGTGATTTGTAATTTATTAATGAGTTTCTTTTATTTTGTCGCATCTGGTGTGGACAGACAAATTGCTTGAAGCTGGAATTATACTTTGTAGTTTTGTTGCACTGCAGGAATGTCCAGATTTGTCTTTAATAAAAGCGATGCATTGTATTTTAACTCACTAGAGAAAGTTGTGGCACAAAAAGTACTTGAAAGATCTTCTGTGTTACATGCAAACTACTAGTCCCAAAGGGAAAAGAGAATCATTAGGGGGCTGTGAAAATCCCAGCCGTGGTAAACAAGCATTTTGATGTGCTGCTTTGTGACAAACAAACAGTGCAGACTTTAGCAAGCTGCTCGGCGAAATCCTTGTCATCCGCTCTGCCTCTGGCCGTTCGGAAGTTGAAAAATGATACGAAGGTTCAGGAAGGAGTCGTTGGGAAAGAAAAACTACAGCAGCAGCTCACAGGATTAAAAGCGTCCATTCATCATCAAATTACAGCACTGGAAAAAACACAGTGAAAGATGGGGTGACCGAGTAACTGATTGATGATGTGATTTGCATGTAAATGTTTTCGGCATGGAATTTGCATTTCCATATTCCACAGTGTTTAGTATTTTCTGTCACTGGCATCTATGAATGTTGATGTCTCCTCAATCCGACTTAGAGAGTGAAACCAACCTTGGATGGATCCGTATCACATCATCAACAGTGCTATAGTATAGTATATGCTTAAACGCACACAAGAACACTGAATAATACCTGCTCGGTTGACTTTGGACTCTAGCAGACGTGAGTTGAGCACCTCGTCTTCGTCTTGTTCGTCGATGACCTTGCATTGCCGCAGATATGAGGTTAGCTTGTTGGGGTTGATGAAACGGCATAAGATGTACCGGTTCTTCTCTGCACTCTCCCACAATGCCTCCCCATAGTCTAGCAAGTTCATTAAGCCTCCGTTCTCCATTCCTGCAGAGACCCCTATGAGACAATGAGGGAGAATAAAGTTTCAGATGCTATTTCGACACTCCTTTCACACCCACAGCATTGACAGCACATCAGATAAAAATCAAAAAAATAAAACGTATTGCAAGTACAAAGATAGATGTGGGCTGCATGATTAATCGAAATAAAACCAAAATCACAATAGGGCTTTTTGAATAAACACAGCACTGTGTTCTTTTACAAGCTTTAAGGGTTAAACTACCTGCAGTTTCCCACCAAAATATAAGTTTGCTGGTTTAACGTTTGAAATTGAAGAACACATACATAAATATTAGCACTGTAAATTTACAATTACACTGTAAAATAAAAATGACAATAGTAATATTTCATATTATGTTCAATATTAATGATAAACAATTATTATTAAAATTTGAACTTTACAATAAGGTCTCTTATTTGTTAACAATGTATTAACCAACATGAACTAACAATGAGCAATACACGTGTTACAGAATGTATTCATCTTTGTTAAAAGTTAGTTAATAAAAACCCAGCTGTTCATTATTTGTTCATGTTAGTTCACACTGCATTAACTAATGTTAACAAATACCACATTTGATTTTAATAATGTATTAGAAAATGTTAATGTAGACAAACTAAGAATAATAAATGCTGTAGAATTAGTTCATTCTTAGTTCATGTTAACTAAAGTAGTTAACTAATGTTAACTAATGAAACATCATTAAGTGTTAAGATTATTATTATTATTATTATTATAAGCATCATCATCATTATTATTATTTTATTGTTTATATATAATCATTTTTTGGGCCAAATTGTGCAGCCTTACCAAAAAACAGCAATTTTTAAGTTGCATTTTAAATCTCAATTTTATCAGAAACCGTAATTTATTCCCAAAATCATACAGGCTTTAAATGTAATCTTTTTTTATTTCCTTTTATGCTGATGTCTCTGACTGTGCAGACAATAAACTTAAATCAGGGTAGATGCCATAATGAATTTAACACTAATGAAAATGAGGCTGTGATGGATAGACGTACAGTTTTACAGATCACACGTTTGAAACTCACAATTTTCAAAACTTTTAGAGCGTTTTTAGCTACTGAAATTTTTTGTCAGCTGAACTCACATGTCTCACTCACATTAGAAATTTTAAATCTGCAAACAGGGTTTCATGTAGATTTATTTGCTTAATGGTTAATTATAATTTATTTAAATACAACTTCTTGTTACAAGAGAGTAATACAATATGTTATTAAACTGTCACTGACACTTGCAACTGTATACATTTTCAGTGACAAGGATTATTGTTTCCACAATTGCAAAGTTACTTTAACAATACAACCTTTAATAGATATTTATTGTCTATACTATAAATAGCCATTATAGTAAATATCTTCAGCATAATATCAACAATAAAACATGCAATAGTGACCTGCAGCTGTAGTGGCCATTCATGTCCTGTGGTGGGCATGCTTTTGTGTTCTACCACACACTGCCTCATTTAAGAGAGGTGTGACAAACCATATCTTTTTTTAAACCTTGTGGACAGCGGCTGTAAAGATGTCACAGCACACCGCCGATGTGAAAGAGTTTGTCTCCACTACTGCTGAACTGAGCTGATTGTCTTCTGAATAGCTGATGGCCGCAGCTCAAACAGACACTCACATACACGTGTGACTCGCACTGCGGCACAGTGATTAACAGTTGAATGTTACGAATACAGAGAGCAGGCCTGCAGATGGCTGATAAAATGCTGATAAAGGTTATACATAATACAGTATGAAAACTCAAAAATACTGGAATTAAACAAGCCTTTTAAAGTGAGGAGGTGCATTTACTTATGAACGCTTTCATACTAGAATTTCATACTACTTTAATAAATTAAGGGGTTTCTTAATGTAATGAACAGCTTTGAGATCGTTGCTCTATATGTATTGGTATAGGGCACAATAAAAGCAGATATGTGGATATTTTTGGGTGAACTATCCCTTTAAACATACAGACCAACAACTAGAGAAACAGTCCAGAGGAAACACAGAACGCATCCTGTGTCAACAGCTCTCGGACAGATTGACAAGTGATTGCAAAATGAAGAACAACCCTAGCAACCATCTAATTTGTCATGACAACCTTTTTCAGTGGAAATAGCAAATAAATAAATTGACCTAATTTAATGCTGCTGAATCTAGTCTCTAGAGCTCAAACCTGATTGGTCGATTGTTAATGAACATTGAAATTTCAGTGCAGTCTTTTATGCTCACCAAGTAGAAATGCTGATTTGATGTTCAAGAAACATTTCTTATTTTCAATGTTGAAAATAGTTGTGCTCCTTCATATTTTTGTGGAAACGGGTTTTTTTTTAGATTCATTAATTAACAGAAAGAACAACAGCATTGGTTTGAAATAGAAGTCTTTTGTAACATTATGAAAGTATTAATTGTCGCGTTTACATGGTTCAATCGGAATGAAATCAATCCGATTGATGAATCCGAACACGGTGTTTACATGAACGATAAATAAAGTAATCGGGTTGATGTGCGCGTTTATATGTCACAAGATTCAAATCGGAATTGATTTTTTGACATGCGCAAACTGCACGAATATGCCGCTGTTCGCGCATAACTATTCTCCTCTATCGCATAACTTATTCTCCTCTATTGGTTCTTTATTTTTTTTAAACAGCAGACTTAATATTTATCCATCTCTGGTCATGATTTGGAGACGATGAGCATGAACCGCTTTGCAGTGCTGCTTATATTGATCACGCAGTAAAACCCCGCGCCCAAAACTAGTCGTCTATAGATGATAATCTTAAACAAGCACTGGTGGGACGTTGTCCTGCTTCACTTCACAGACGCTGAGTGAAATGAGAATTTTTTAATAACGGAACACTCATTTTATATTCACTTTATTCAACAGGAAGAACAGCTCGTTCCGTGCGTCATACGTCATTACGCTATTTCAACGTCTTTGCACATGCGCAGTCCTTTTAGTTTCGGTTTTCAATCCGATCAAGTGTTTACATGTTCTCTCGATCGGATTACAAAAGGAGTAAACCACCCCTTTCAATCGGATCTAAATTTCAATCAGATCGAGCTCAATCGGATCGATTAAGGTGTTTACATGAAGGTTTTTTAGTCCGATTGAGCCGTCAATCCGATTATAAGTGTCCATGTAAACGCAGCTACTTTTGATCAAATGAATGCATCTGAACCTTTGGCTGCTGAATCTTTTAAGATGTTTAAGAGTGTACACGAGTTCATCTCATAACACAGTTCATCATCCAATGGCAAAAAGGCAGAAAGCGCTTAAATTCCAGCCAATTCCTCAGACATTCATCATGTCACAGTTCCATTCTCTGGAAGAAACCGAATCACAATGAAACTGATAAAAGAGACTTTCTCTAGTGAGAATACTTTGATGTCTCACCTACTTTAAAGAGACAATACAAGGTGTGTCTTTTTCTGGCCTCTGAGTCAATTTAGTCTTACAAAAAAAAAAGTTCCCGCATGCTCTTGATAACCTTTCATATTTTCCCTGATTTTCTGTGGGGCGTAGATGTAAATTAACGAGCAGAAACATGTTAATTCAAGACTCTGCATGACAAATTTCTTGTTGCAGGTGAAGGTGGAGTCGGTCTCCTTCAGCGGCATAATACCAGCATTGTTTTCCAGCGCTCCATGGGCCTTTGCAAATTAAATCAAACCATTACTGCTGATATGCCCACACACACTTTTGCATATCCCTGTGTATCCATCATACCAAACATCCCTATATCTGCCCTTTCACTTTTGTACCCCTAGGCTCAGGAACAACTGCATATGTGAGCGCAAAATAACTGTAATGGCCTCACTTCCCCATCCCTAGCAGACAGGAGGCATTTGACCAGACATCAGTGGGTGTGTGAAACAGGAGGATGGTTTCTGGTTAAAGGGAAAGAAGAACTGCAGATTTCAGCCAGCGGTTGCAATTTTCAAGTGCAACATGCAGTCAATCCAATGTCGGAAGGATGAAGAACTTATGTCGTCATACATCTAATATTAGGCATCAGCATCGTCTCATAAAAGACAGTTTCTCATATTTGGAAATCAGAAAAATTAGAGACTGGGGAGACTGTGTCAACGTAGAGCTTTGAAAGCACTAGGGCGTGTGCATTCTCCCACGCTGAAAACGCCCACCTTTTGAGAGAGAGGGCCTTTAACGGCGCTCTTGCTTGCGAAACGATGGGTTTCTCACCCCACATCTTAACGTGCTGATTAAGAGATACGGCATTAAACTGTCATTCATCACATTGGCATTGTGTTCATGTCAGGACATGACTCAGCCGAGTTAAAAATGAAGCATCACATACTACAGCGGTTCACCCCGACAGACACACAAACACACAGTCCACCCCCAACACTGTCTTATACCTTGACCAGATTTCCTCTTGACTTATTTTGGAGTGAGTGAGTAAGAGAGCGCTCTTCACTTCCTCATTTCATTAGCAGGTGTTTAGCGGGGCCTCTTAAAAGGAGAAATGTTGGGAACACATTTAAAGTTGCACAGCAGAAGTGATACTCATTTTGCAGTATATTTAAATACAAATTATCAGGAGATCAACTTCCACTTACCAGTGTAAGTCAATATATCTGTATCTGCATCATTGTCTAATGAGACTCATAGAACATCTGAAAGTCATTGATAGAGTGGAAAGAGAATAGGATAACTGACTTTTTTTTACTTGTTTGACTTCAAGACTTGTTCACTACGTAGTTTGCAATATGAGGAAAGAGTGATTTTAAGGAAAATTTGGACACAAATCCTAAAAATATACTGCACTTTGTATTAAAAAACTACCTGAAATGTGATCTGACCACTGAGACACACGGAATCAAAATTCTGATTGAATCGGATTTCAAATACACTTTTGAAAAAAAGTTTCTTATGCTCAACAAGACTGCATTTATTTGATCAAAAATACAGTAAAATAGTAATCTTGTGAAATATTAATACAGTTTAAAATAACCGTTTTAGATTTTAATTTATTTAAAAAATTCATGTATTCCTGTGATGTCAAAGTTGAATTTTAAGCATCATTACACCAGTCTTCAGTGTCACATGATCCTTCAGAAATCAGTCTAATATGACGATGATGCTGAAGAAAAATGTATTATTATCAATGTTGAATTCTTTCAAATCAAATCTTACTGACCCCAATTTTATAATGGTAGTATACATTAGATTTAGAAGTGTTTTACTAATTACTAATCAGGAACGAGTCAAACACAAATCTAATCAAACTAAGGTCAAAGACCTATAATTTTGTGTTGTTTAACAGATAATTATTTACATTGTTTCAAGTTCACCGAGCAGTCAAGAACAATGAAATTGTGTTACATCTACAGGTTGTTTCCCTGCGGGACCCTGCTTGAGTGATTTTCATGTTGAAGAGCAGCGTAAAACCAAGCTAGCGGAAGCCCCTACCACGTGCTCCTGAGACTCCATCCGATTTTAGAAAAAAAACCACAAACCAAAAGCGCCTCAGCCAATGGGCTGCAGCCCTGCTCCACCAAGCTACAAGTTCGGGGGAACTGCACTAAACTGTTTTGTGTGAAAGTGAAACAGTCCTGATGTGGGGCCTGCTCTCTTACAATGACTGAAATTTTACACTCTAAACACCAGGATCTAGAGTAAATTTTGACCTAATTAAGACTGCGCTGATGAGAAATCTAAATATAGCACATTTGTAGATAAAAACTGATATGTGTCATGTATTATTACATAAACATAACAGGAACAGTTTACTCAAAAATGAAAATGATTTAAATCATCCTTATATCGTTCCAAACCCGTATATGACTTTCTTTCTGTTTGAACACCAAAGGACAGGTGGTTGACAAAACAAACAACGCACCATAAAAGTGTCCATTAGAGTCATAGGCAATATTCCAAGCCTTCTGAAGTCATGCAATGGCTTTCTGTGAGGAAGTGGGCAAAATGTTTTCTGCTGTGGAAGCTCTCAAATCTCACTCAGTCACACTAATGCCATGTTGGGTTTGTACACACAGTTTGACATCATTGACCTGATGCACCGTATTTTAACGTATACGAGCAAGGCTGAGATCTTAGAAACATGGAGCAGGAGATGCTCAGCAAATATATTTTTTTTTTGGTATGACTTCAGAAAACTTGCAATATACTGCATACAGTAAGTTGTATGTTCTGTGGGGCTTTTTTGAAGTTGTGCAAAGTGTCTTGTGAACCACAGAGGAAAGTTACAGAGACAACAACATGGTAATTCTCACATTTGGTTGAACTATCCCTTTAAGGTTGTGAACTTTAACCATGGAGACCCAGACCACTAATAGGTTTGAACAATTTGTTTCTCATGAGCTTAAAAACATTGTGTTATTTGACATTAATTTTGTAGCCGAATATAAATTGTGGGGTGGAGGGTGAAAGAAATTACTTTTATTCAGCAAGAATGCATTTAATTAACCGATAGTGAGTAAAGACATTTATAATGTTACAAAAGATTTCCATTTCAAATAAATGCTGGTCTTTTGAACTTTGTTCATCAAAAAATCATCATGGTTTCCTCACAAATATTAAGCAGCAAATCTATTCACAACATTGATGATAATATTAAGAAATGTTTCTTGAGCAGCTAGTCATTATATTAGAATGATTTCTGAAGGATCATGTGACACTGAAGACTGGAGTAATGATGCAGAAAATTCAGCTTTGCATCACATACAGTTTTTACTGTATTTTTGATCAAATAAATGTGGCCTTGGTGAACAGAAACCTTTTAATGCTAGTTTATATCCATAAGTTATTTTTTCTTTTACTTTTAATTCTCATACTTACATTTGTGTTATTTTATATGTTTGATGACTTTGTAATATTATTCTAACATGGTATTATTGTAACACTATGTTATTTACAGCACTTCCTTCCATGAGGTGTGTCATTTATGTGAAACTAACATCACCAAACAGAACTGAACAAACACTGACTGTTTTCAAACAAGTTTCCTAAATACTAACCACAAACTGGGCAGACAAATAAGACAATCCAACGCCTCTTTTCATTGTCAAAATACTGACTCAGTTAAATTAATACATGGGCTACAGAAGCCAAAAAATAAACAAGTGAATGATTAAGACAGTCCTCAAAGCTTGCTTCCTGGATTTTTGGTGATAGTGTGGCTATTGACAGGCATGCAAATAGCAGCCTCAGATCACAAACCACATTTCAAATTAAACTTGATGACAGACTCGTAAAGATGCAACCGAGACATTCTAAAAATGCCATTCCCAGATCGATGACAGAAATATGCAGTTGCTTCAAATGAACCATAAGAAATCCATTGTTTTGGGTTTAAGAGTGAATCTGCACATCCAGCTGTAATCCAATTGCTCGAAACTGGACCCAGCAAACACTAACAATTCAACCTTTGTGAAGGACGATGCCATGCACATGAACCTAAGAGCCGATCTGATGGCATTCACAATACAGAAACAGGAGCCTTCTCCTCTCCCTCAGTCATGTTGACATGGCATGCTTTTCAAGTGTATTTGTGGAGTACAAAAAAATCTGTGCTTGCACATTTCTATTTAGGATTCTGAGCGAAACATCAAAATGCTCATATTGTTCAGACGTTACAACATCTCTGCTTGCACTTCACTATTAAGTGAGCTTTAAAATGTCATATTTAAAGCTGTTTCATGACATTACAAATTTTGTCCATGTGTAGCACATATGTGTTGATTATGTACAGATACATAATTATGCATCTGAACATAATGCATTTGATGCATAAATATTTTGTCCAGGAAATCACTACATGACATGCTGTATCACTATAAGGTTTGAAAATAATTTGAATGCCTTTGCTCTACCAGAATTATTTTTTTCATAAAGACAACAGAAGATCGTCCGTGAGTTTTCCCTCATCATTTCTTCATAAAACAGCACTTTATATAAGACCCACATTCATAATTCATATTGCGTGATAAATAAATTTGTCAGCGGTACGTTAAAGCACTGTCATCATTATGCCACAGATTGGTATTGAGTATTATTTAGTATATTGGTCAAATTGGACTGTATATAATAAACATATTTTGTATGTCACGCCACATATCTGTAACACCACAGTATATAGAACAAGATACACAGAACTGTGTATTCAACCAGTGTCTTGCTTCAACCAAATTAGATGTTTTGTATCTCTGCTTGATGTAAGAAGTACTGTACATAATACATCACATACACAAACATCATCATGCCTTACTTTGAAGGTGCCTTAAATATTCTATTGTATACTTGAGGAACTTCAAAATATATCTGAAGCCTGCCCTGTTCCTAATGATAAGGTTATTGAAGGTACTATGGACAGACTGTGGAGTTCCTGCAAGGGACTTTACATTTTATAAGTTCCCCAAAAAACTGCCTTATCAAAAAGAGTGCCTAAAATTTCTCCAGAAGAAAAAAGTAAGAGATTTAAAAAAAAAAAAAAAAAAAAAAAAAAGTGCTGGTATTGTGTTATTGTAAGGTTGTTGTTGTTTTTTCCATGCACTATAAAATTTCAGCCAATTTGTGAACTTGCACTTGAATAACTTTACAATCCTTCTCCAGACGATTCCACCGGTTTGGCCGTCTGAAGGAACTAAGATTGGGACCCCCAATATCTTTTGATTTTTACAGATTGACTCTTTCATTACTGGGCGATATTATGACCCCTGAAATGCATTTTGGAAAGGAGTGGCATATTACTTTTGGTAATCCTTTACAATAAGGTTTCATTAGTAAACATTAGTTAACTATGTTAACAGGAACTAATAATGAACTGTACTTCAACAGCATGTATTAATCTTTGTTAATGTTAATTCCAACATTTACTAATACATTATTAAAAATCAAAAGTTGTATTTGTCAACATTAGTTAATGCACTGTGAAGTAACACGAACAAACAATGAACAACTGGATTTATATTCACTAACGTTAACAGAGATTAACAAATACAGTAACAAATGTATTGCTCATGGTTAGTTCATGTTAATTAATACACTAACTAATGTTAACAATGAGACTTTATTGTAAAGTGTTACAATATACAAACACATTGAGTGTGGATCAAATACTTCAGCCAAACCAGTTAAAAATAAACACTCAATTTGAACAAATTATGCTGTTAAATCAACAGTACTGTAGATGTAAATAATACATAGGCACTGTTAGAACACATTTAATATTTGTTATTTCAGTTGTTTCTTTCAGAGTGTTTCTTATGCTAGCTGTACATCAACACTTAACACTGAAATAGTGATTTGACATATTTGAGATATAGCATTTTTACCCTCATATCTTAAATATTTATTACCACTCAATGTTATTTTCTCTGTGAGCCCTATAATTCTGACCATTGTATTTTTTTATAATAAATAGTCTCATTTTATCTTGACCTTAGACAATCTTAGATCAAATCGATTTTAATTATAAAATTAAAAAGAAAAATAACCTAAACTATTTCAGAAGATCCAGATCATGTGTTTGATGTCAACTATTTCATACATTCATTAAATACTTAGTAAGCAATGATAGGTGCAATCTTTTTCACTAGGATTTTTCTTGTCCCCAACCAGTTATCATATCATTATATTCAAGGTATGTCATCATGTCTATAATTAAAACATGTTATGAAATAAATATGCCATGAATTATTTATCACTCTGACAGTTTCAGCATTCGAAATTAATTTACAAATGCATTCACTCATAAATAGTCTATGTCAAATCCAAAATAGTGATTATATTCATAAGGCATTACTGTTTACTGTTCTGCAACAATGCAAATTCCACATTGAGTTTTATTCTTTAGTCACTGATTTTCAACTGGGAGTGGATGAGAAGTTAACATGTTCTTGCAGAACATCACGAAACTTGCTAGGCCCACGGCAGGGCGGACACACCAAGCATACTGAGGCATCCTACCACAACTACCATTCCTGTAGAGCAAGCTGTCTTTTAAAGGAAAAGCTTTCCTAATTTTTTTGGGACTCGCCTAAAGTCTTTATCAAAGAAAACATGCCATGACATGTGGCTCAATTTGTTAAGCAAATATGAGGTCAGGATAGCGCATCTTTTACATAGTGGAACCTCCCATTTATAAACGATCACATCCTGACATCTTCACACTATACGGGTGATTCTCACGAAATTAGACTTATGAGGTGTCATGAAACATTTTGATGATAAAAGTAAATGCTATCAAAATAAGAAGGATACAGTTATAAACATCTCATCGTGTACTATTTTGCACATTATTTCAAATGACATCATAAATACCAATTTTGTTGTTTTTTCCACATTTAAGGGGAAATTTGTCATTACCGCAACGTGTCCATGACTGGATTTGGGTTCTTTGAGATGGAAATATTTATAATTAAAAAATATAAAAAATAAAAAGCTTCAGTGCATGTTATACTATAAATATTTACAGTAAAGAAACATGTGGTATTTGGTGATCATTGGTAAATGTAGTGACAATAATAAGGAATATAAATGTGTCCAAGACCAATTATCTCATCCTCCGCAACAATTTTCAATCATTGTTTAAGTCCTCAAGGAACTAACATTTTCAAGGAATTTTGTTGGAAGGGACATAATTGACTGTGACACGCAAGATGGCTACCAGATAAGCAGTTCTTATTTTTTCTCTCCAGATAAAAGTTAAAATTTTGTTTGTCATAGTACCTACATTACTTTTTAGTTCTCATTACTGAAACATGAGTTTGTGAAGTTTTAAAAAATTTTGCCGTTTTAATTTTGAGATTACTATATACCCCATTATGGTCTAAATATAAAAAGAGAGGGAAAGTTTAGCTAACCCTCATTTAGCTTCCACAGTTAGCAAGAATGTTTAAGGTCGCTCATCCTCCGCAACACCATTATCATTCCCCGCAACAATTGAAGGCCTGTTGCGGTGGAGATACTCAATGTTTCGGTAATGAGACACAGACTTATGAAGGAGAGACGTGCACTATAACTCTTGCTCATTTCAATATAACTTCATATTTGCCTTAAACACTTCTTGAACAGATTGCGTAAACAAAATAGCTATTACAACCTCCCCCCAAAAGGGGTCACTATTTTTTTATTTTTATGAAGTGCTTCCACAAAAAGCAGTATGAATGCAGTATAGGCCTCCTACTATAAATGTAATATTATTTAATATTTAATAGTTTTACCGTGAAACAATGTATTCAAAAAGCAAACAAAAGCACCCAACATTTGTTTATTGTTGTTCATTTAAACCGTTATAAGAGAGAGTGAGAGAGAGAGAGAGAGAGAGAGAGAGAGAGAGAGAGAGAGATAGGTCTGCGGTCTTGGCCATTAGTTGATTTACTTGTTTTTGTGTAAGTTAATACGTTGTCATTGTCAAATATGTTTAAACTTAAATAAACTACCTATACAAGTAGTTATGTCTCTTTGTATTACTTTTTCCTGTTATTGACGTAATGCGCGTCATTGACAAAATGCGCAACCAGATGTTCGAATAGTTCGAATATATGTGTTTTTAGCGGGAATATTCGAACGTCATTTTTGAGCAATTTTGACAGCCCTAATCTGGATACGGCCTGGATCCGGCGGACTGCGGTAAACCTCAGGATAAACAGAGAGACTAATATTAGCGTAGACGCCATTTTTCTTATGATGTAACGAGTCCATCAGGATTTATGGGAAGTGTTCCCGGTTCCGGCTGATCTAATCTATGCAGTCTAACATTGAATTATAGAAATATACAGTGTGTGTTATGTGTATGCAAGGTCAAAGAGATGTGTTTTTAGTCTAGCTTTGAACTGACAGACTGTATCTGCTTCCCGGACCATGTTAGTAAGATTGTTCCAAAGTTTTGGTGTTTGGTGCTAAATAGGAAAAGGATCTACCGCCAGCAGTTGATTTTGATATTCTAGGTATTATCAACTGGCCAGAATTTTGAGATCGCAATAGACATGAAGGACTATAATGTGTTAAGAGCTCGCTCAAGTACTGCAAATTTTTAGTGCTTTGTAAGTAATCAGCAATATTTCCAAATTCTCAGAAACCGGGGTAAACATTGGCCCGTTTTGGACCAGCTATAGTTTGTTTATTAAGCATGCAGGGCAACCACCGATAATAGCATTACAATAATCTAGCCTTGATGTCATGAACGCTTGAACTAATTGTTCTGCATTTTTCATTGAGAGCATATGACGTAATTTAAATATATTTTTAAGATGAAAAAATTTGGTTTTACAGATACTAGACACGTGACTTTCAAATGAAAGATTGGTATCAAAGAGCACACCCAGGTTCCAAACTGACGACGAAGACTTGACAGAGCAGCCATCAAGTGTTAGACAGTATTCTAGGTTATTACGTGAGGAGGTTTTTCGTCCAATAATTAGAATCTGTTTTTTCAGAATTAAGTAGTAGGAAATTACTAGTCATCCAGTTTTTTATTTCAGCTATGCATTCCGTTAATTTTGTGGATTGGTAAGTTTCGTCAGGGCGTGAAGAAATATAGAGCTGAGTATCATCAGCATAACAGTGAAAGCTAATTCCATGTTTCCTAATGATATCTCCTAAGGGTCGCATGTATAGAGTGAACAGCAACGGTCCTAGTACTGAGCCTTGTGGTACGCCATACTGAACTTTTGACCGATAAGACATCTCTTCTTTTACTGCTACAAACTGATAACGGTCAGATAAGTATGATTTAAACCAGGGGTTCCCAAACTTTTCCATGACAAGGCCCCCCAAATACCACTAGGTTCTGGCCAAGCCCCCCCTTTTGCATGATGTGTTATTGAACCCATTGACAATACTACGGCAAATGTATAAATAAATAAATAAAACATCTAGGTGAACATATATTGACCTTTATTGGTGTTGTAATAATAACATTTGTAGGCTATGTCAGATCTTCATATATGGTAAAGTAATTTCAACATCTTAAAATCTGGTACAGTAATTTCAACATTGTAGCTGTGTGTGTCAGTGAAAGGAAATAGAGAGAGAGATTACTTAACGTGTGTGTGTGTGTGTGTGTGTGTGTGTGTGTGTGTGTGTGTGTGTGTGTGTGTGTGTGTGAGACAGATTATCCATACTTTATGTATGCTGCATCATACCTACGAGTCGATCTTACTCAGTCAGGAGTTCGTTTTCTGATTTTTGTTACATTTTTTTTATCTGAGGTTTCGATAGCTGGCT
Organism: Gila orcuttii; assembly: GCA_026230005.1. NCBI lineage: Eukaryota > Metazoa > Chordata > Actinopteri > Cypriniformes > Leuciscidae > Gila > Gila orcuttii. The sequence goes on along the minus strand of JAPDVR010000003.1, from coordinate 40,686,872 downwards.
CGTCAGGTTTTTTCCTTTTTAAATCTATCCATTATTATAGAGCTAGCCAGCTAACTAAATAAATAGCTGAATAGCTGATCACTGGTGGTTGTAAGCATACCTGTCAACACTCCCGTTTTCCCCGGGAGTCTCCCGTATTTCACATCCATCTCCCGCCCCCTTCCCGTTTTGTTATCTCTCCCGTGAAACTCCCGTAATTTGTATGGCCCAAATCTCGTTATATGCAGGGATGCAAACGGCGCACTTTATTTTAATGCAAACATGTTGTTAAGCGCGCTGTATCTTTTTTATGGGCATGATGAGCGATGCTAAATTTACAAATGAATCACTCTTTTGAGTCGATTCTGTTCAAAGACTCAAACAACATCAAACAAGTTGGCTGATCTGTCTAAAATCTAAATCGGTTCGCGAATCAGTTTGAATGATCTGTTCAGTTTCCTGCACGCACTGAATCACTGAAGCGCTTTCAATTCACACTCGACTCAGAGTCGTAACAGGAAGATTTAAGAAAATCAAGAGCGTTGGATGAAGTGGCCGTGGACCTAACAGTACAGTCAAGTGAAAGCAAATCTGCAAATCTATCATATTGTTTGCCAGCGATGAAGATCTTTATTAGTTCGTACTTTATTAGTTCGTATGCTGTCTTCCTGTGAATGAATGATTCCACAGGACGATACATTCGATTTAATTTCATTCAGGTAATACATTTTACAACCAAACAGATTATTACGCCACGATTTCATAACACTAATCATAATAATATAAATGTTTTTATATATTTTTTAATATTTTAAAAATATTTATAAAATTTATTTTAAAAAAATTTGCTTTCATTTTTTCTTCCAACTTGCTGCGGCCCCCCGGTGCCCCCTGGCGGCCCCCACTTTGAAAACCACTGATTTAAACCATGCTAGCGCAATTCCACTAATGCCAACATCATTTTCGAGTCTATTTAAAAGAATGTTGTGGTCGATAGTGTCAAATGCAGCACTAAGATCGAGTAACAGTAATAGAGAGATACAACCACGATCGGATGATAAGAGCAAATCATTTGTGACTCTAATTCATTAAACGTTTTTTTTTCTAACGTAATTTTTAGTCGAAAATTTCAGGACTTCAGTCAACCAAGATTTTTTTTTGTTGAGTACAGCCCTAAATAACAGACAGGAACTAGACACAAATAATGAAAGTCTGAACAGAACACCAGCAGAAGAAAGTTTATACCTGACAGGGTCTATATATTGAAAACAATATTTATACTAATTGTTGTATATTTGTTAGTACTACAGTGTAGGCTACATGACATGATTCTTTATGAGCATAAGATTATAACTTGTATACACAACACTTGTTAACACAAGGCATGGTACTGTGATGATTACGATAAATGAGAAAATGAAACACTGTTTATGAAATAAATATTCTATTAAAAATTGTATGTGTTTTAAATATGTAAAATGGGGTTAGGCATCAAACCCCTTTGTCAACAGTGAAAGTGTGAGCTAAATCTCATTTCCGAAACATTGATCCTCATTACCGAAATGGCATTTTCATTACCGCAACATGTATCTTTTTTACAAATTAAGTAATAATTAGATAATCATATTTTGTTTTAAAATGTATATACATATTAAACAACACTACTTATTTAAGGTCTGCTACATAACAAATGTTTATGTTATCTTTTAGTAAAACAATAAAATAAAATAAATTGTAAATCATCACGTATGTTTCGGTAATGAGAGAAAATAAGGAAATTACAAAAAATAATAAATATGAAAAAGTAATCTCTCCAGAGTTTTATATAGCTTTGAGCATGAGTAATAAGAGTCTACTTTAACATTAGCCAAAAATATACATTTTTAACCATATATTTAAGGTAATGTCATGTTGCGGTAATGATAATTGTTTATGGACTTCATCTAAAAATGTAAATAATTATATAGTAAATATTTTTTTAAATCTTCTAAAAATAATGATTATAGTAAGTTCAGACCTTAATCTTATATGTGCAAAAAGAAAATTGGCTTCAAGGGCATTTTAAAAATTCTGATGCTGGACACCTTCTAAATCTGGATTTCGTGAGAATCACCCACACACATCTCACAAGCAGGACGAGGGGGACAAATACAGATCGTGTGAGTCTCATTATGGCAACAGCAGCTATTTACATTAGTTGCATTAGTGATTGTGAAATTAAGGATTTTGTCTTAAATAACACACACAAAATAATCATAATCTGGTTAAAGACAGCAAAAATGCACCAAATCCCATGAATATTGCAAAAACTCACCAGTAACAGCAACAAGTTGATATATGGAGCATGCAAGAAGAGAGACAAATAGAGGTTGACAGTAGATTGATGTTTATGTGCGTTACATAAATAACAGAACAACCATGCACAACACCACAAATTGTCATTGGATCAATGGTGTCAGATTAATGTGGCAATGCAGGATCCTTTCACTCCCTGACTTTTCAATGAGTGCACACAGCATGCACACTTGTTAGATTCCATCATTCATTTTATGATGGCATCAGAATTTTAGTTTATAGTCCATGTTGGAACTGCAAGATTAAACTTATTGCATCCTATTAGCTGGTTATTAGATTATTATGAGGGAGGGTGAGTGACTAATAAATGGAGAGAACGATAGATTTTATGTTTAAGATAACAACCCAAATATAGTTTTTATATTTCTGCCAAGAAGATAATCTAATCACACAAATTCATCTGCTGCATGACTTTAACATGCTTCGTTTATGCGCGCGACACTGGAAAGGACTTATACGAACCTAATTCTACACTTAAGTCAAGTAATGTACACATATAGCCTACTATAGTTCAAGATACCAAAAACCACACAAGCACAGCCGTTGTTTTGTTAATATTTTGTAAAAAAAAATAAAAATAAAATAAAAAACCTGATACGCATTAGTTTCCTGCGTAACGTTACTGTCGGACGCCGAGGTGCGTCGAAAAGTTTGTGATTAAGTTCGGCTCTGAAATGTTTACTTACTAAACAGTTACATGGATCATCGTGTTCCTCTTTAAATCGACAGTAAAGTGATTTACCTTTTGAAGATCACTCCTCGGGGTCTAATTCGACAGATCCATTCTAGTTACTTGAAGACGCCAGAGTTTCAAACAGCTCAACTCTGTCGCAACAAGCTGGATGATTTCACCTGCAGCCTCACACTAAGCTGTCACTCAAAGCGCTAGTGGGCGGGGCTAATGGAGCTTATCACTATATTAACGTGCAGCGGCAGTGAACGACATGTTATGTGTCCGAAGTGCAAAAAGTAAACAGCAGTACTTTCTGACTGTCTAGCTCTCCTTGGAAAAAAATAAGTAAATAAATATATTGGTAACACTTTACTATAAGGTTTCAATACTTAACATGAGTTAACTAACATGAACTAATAATGAACTGCACTTCTATAGCATTTATTAATCTTCTTTGTTAATGTTAATTAAACATTTACTAATACATTATTTAAATCAAAAGCCATATTTCTTAACATTAGGTAATCCACTGTGAAGTAACATGAACAAACAAGCTGGATTTTTATTAACTAACCTTAAGGTGAACAAATACAGTAACAAATGTATTGCTCAGGTTAATTCATGTTAGTTAATACATTAACTTATGTTAACAAATGAAAACTTATTGTAAATGTAGATATGTGCACTTTAAGTGAGAAATATAAACATTAAATTAGATTTACTCAATATGTGTAATACTGCTGAATAGAAACAACAATTTAAAAGAGTATTGCACAATGTAAAATAACATATTTTTTCATTTTCTCATCATCGAGCATTAGCTAATTTCTCAGTTCTACTTATAGTTTAGTTTGCTTTCTTCACTTCATTTGGCTTACCTGTTAACATTTAGACATTTCTTATTCATATTCCATTATTATCTAAGATATTGTTAGTAATCCATTGGTGAGGTATTGTTTTGTGCTGGATGAATAGCCTGATTTGCTTATGTATGTCTAACTAAACCAAAGGCTGTGATGTGATAGCCTGATACGAATCTTAATTATTCTAACAATCATGGCACACTTCTAAAAGCCTCCTATCGGTGGTTCATCTAACACAAAATCTGTAAAATGATCTCTCATCTAAAGCTCAAAATATCAGATCTGGAAGATGAACAAAGTGCTAGATAACGTTGGAGTGCCATGATTTTGTTGAGATACAGCTGTCAGACAGATTTAGGAATCTATGTGTAAAGTCTTTATTTATGTGCTTATTTGTTGTCTTAAAGGGGGAAATGTTCTCCACTCCAGCGTCTGACTGATAGTTTCATCATGGTTCAGAACATGCAAATGTAACCCCAAAACATTTGTTTATGGCAACAGTTACACAAATGTCACACCTCGATTCCAGAGGGACAGTTTCATTCTTATTTTACACAGGACAGAAATGCAGAACAAAAAATAGGCCTAAACCTGATTTAATTTGACTTCAATTTAACTTTATTTGAACTATTGTTTATAGGCTATACTGCAGTTCTTATAGCATAAAAAAGTTATGTTGGAGTCGTGGTGTAGGGAGAAATTAATTGCAATAAATGAATGAATGAAACTCTGGAAATCCTTCTGAGATGAGGTCTCAGTCATTAAAATAGCACATTGCATATTGTGTAGACTTCATACTTAATAAGCATAAAAAATGATTCATATTGGGGTTATGTACAAGGAACATTACAATAACACTTAATATCATAGATCTAACTCAGACCTTTTAGTTTTGACGCTTCACAGTGTCACATACCGTATCAAACAAAGAGAGTCAGTCAATTAGCTAAAGAGTGTTCCCTCTAGTGGCAAAAACAAAGCAACTCGTCAATTAAAAGTTTAGTTACAGTACGTATATTTTATTGATTGTTACAGGTTTTTTTTTGTTTTGTTTTTTACATTCGCTAGGACACATTTCTCAATAGACTATTTCAAAACACTTCACACAGTCCTCCAAACCAACATTCAACTTGGCACAGCAGTTAATTGACTCATGCTGTCATTGTTGACTAGATATTTAGGCTACATTGAAGACCACACTTGTTGAGCAGCATTCCTAACATTCTGCTGCTCTATTAATGAGTGCCTATTAATCGACTTTATGACAGGTGAAACAAAATGCTTATTCAGTTGTATTCACATTTACAAGAGATTGCAGTTCCACATAGATTGAACATACAGTATTTTTTAAAATAACATTAGAAAAGTATTCAATGACCTTTTTCTGAATATAATCACATCGAGTGAAAGAAAACAAGCTCTTGAAGCAGGTGAGTTTGGCCTATAATTACACAGCGTTTCAGTGATCTATATGCACTGCAAAGATAAAATCATGCTGAAAATAACCACCAAACACTTGAAGTGTTTTGATTTACATATGGTTCCTAACGCTAAAATAATAATTGAGAAACATAAGTATGCATCCTTTTGATGCACTCCTATTTTTCAATCAACCAACCAACAGCAAATTGATGAAATATTTTTTGTTCATTTTCGTTTATTCACCCTTTTTCTCATCATGTTGCCCTGTCTCTTCTCTTTGCCGTCCTTTGCACTCTAATGTACATGTTTAAATCCAGTTTGTGTATTTTCTTAATAGGGAATGGAATTCCCTTTGCAATGCTCAATGAAATATCACAGTGAATAGTTAAGTGGTAGACATCATGTATCAGATAGATCATTTTAATGTTTTTATAGCTAAATAGAGTTTTGCCATTAGAGCAGGACAAGATGTGATATTTCTGCTTTCTCCTTAAACCGATGATGCACTCCTTGGGGAATCCGAATAGTGAGGCAAAACCATTACAGCTTTCCAAATATCAAGGGTTTATGCGGTAATCTTATTTGTTTGATCGTAACTTAAAAATGATAAATTGTTTTCAAAAAAAGTCTCCATTACTGAGAGCCATAATGGACCTTGGCTCTGAACGAGTCCACCAATTTCCTTAGAAGTGGGTAAATCGATGAACATCAGCCTCGATATAACGTCTCTGATCGGGTTAAAGCCTCCTACTGGTCTACTTGAGTACTCTGTCGGACTTCATTCATTCTCAAGCCCTGTTGGTCAAATATAAATTAATAATGTAATCAAAGCTAATGTCTTTTCTGATCGAATGATTAATTTTTGGACACAAACACTGGCGAAATTAATTTATACACACTGGAATGTCTCTGTGCTCCATAAATATTTGATTAGGCTCAATGCACATTTAGTTAATGCTTCTAATCACAGAGCTGAAAGAAGGCACCTATCAATGGGGAGGTCTTAAGTTTCTGAAAGCAATTTTCATCTTAGTCTCTCATTCTCATTTTCATCCGCCAGCTCTGCTCAGTCAAGTTCATTAATAACAGCGGTTTGACCAAGAATCCATTTCCGTGCCCATCCACTGAGCAAAAGGAACAATAGGCCTGAAAATGGTATAACAAATGGACTACTTATTGAAGGCAGTGGAAAGCATTGTGTTTGCCTTCTTGCACAGAAATGAGACTGCATGGTTGAGATGTGGAATGAGCTGTGTGCTCATTAGAGTCATATAGGAAAGATTCTCAGAAACGTGACCTGCAGGCAAAAATTGGCTTTGGCAAATTTGTCCTTTTAGACTTGCCATTTATATATCTCGTGTGCTGCGTAACACATGAGAATGAACCTCATTGGTTCTTGTTGAAGCTCAAATGTGTATAAGCTTCCGTTTACCACAACTGATGTATGAGTTGATGAATGTTCATGTGAATAAAAGCTTAAAATCAATCTGTTAATCATATAAAGTGATCTCTTCAGATAATTTGGACTAAACCGCTCAATTCTATGGATTAGTTTTACGATCTCTTTATGAACTTTTTGAAGCATCAAAGTGGTAGTTGCGTGGCTGACAATGGGACAGAAATCACACAAATTTGATCAAAAAGATCTTCCTTTGTGTTCTGAAGACAAGAGAAAGTCTTATGGGTTTGGAACGAAATGAGGGCGAGTAATTAATGACATTTTTCATTTTTGGGTGAACTATCCCTTTAAGTGCAATCAATGAGCAAAATTTAAAAAATTAGAGGTTGTTAGTAGAGATATATCTCATTAGGCCTAGGCATCATCTTGATCTGAATGCATCTTAATCAAAGGGGCCTCTCTTATACTACATCCACTGGTATTAAGTGCATTAGACCAGATGGAGAGAGTTATGGGAAGGTCATGTCCTTCACTCGTAATGTGATTTTAGTCTCACAAAAGGCAGACATGTCCTCATCCCATTCATTGTTATAATCTACTCACACAGTGTGCGGGTAAAGGCAGCCAGATCTCTATTATCACATTACTTAAATACAATTGATTTATCTAACGAGGGGATATGAAACTTAAGCGATATGTTATTCTGAAGAACAGAGGAAAGATGAATCATCACCCTCGGTTTTGAAGCCATTCATTCATGTTTAAACTGCTCATTTGTCTCCATACAAGCAGCCCACTATTATTTGAATAAAAGACATCGCTGATTATCAGTGAAATTAATATAATACATCAATTTAAGATGAGGGCACAGACACATACAGCCTAAAGACTCTAAGGTAAACCAATATAATGTAATAGAGTGTGATATATAGTGCATTTTACGCACCATGTGGCTGACATGATAAAATGCTGAACCTAAATTGTTTCTTCACTGTAATTTTTTTAGAATTAACAACATTTTTACAGGTCATTTTCAACGCAGATAAAATACATCACCTGTTAATGTAAATATTCATTTTTTTGCGATGCAGTTCCCGGTAGCGGTAGTCCCGCCCACAGTGAAACCTTATTGTACCGAAGCATATAATAAACATCAAACATGAAAGATGTCAGCTGTGTGTGTGTGTGTGTGTGTGTGTGTGTGTGTGTGTGTGTGTGTGTGTGTGTGTGTGTGTGTGTGTGTGTGTGTGTGTGTGTGTGTGTGTCCCAATGCAGGGACTGCATCCTCGGAAGCATTTGAAGGCCGATTGTTTCACAGCGGCGTGACGAAGGCTTTCCCAATTCGAAGGATCCCTCGAATGCGGCCCATAGTCGATGGGTGCTTCTCAATTCTTATTTGTGCATCCTCGTTTCCGTCCTCGCTTCCTTTCCTTGCGTCTCAGCTCCACCCCCAGTAGGATGCGAGGGAAGTATACATTCGAATACTTGATCACTCGAGCGTCACTTCACAGCGCTCATCAGCATCACTCAGAGGATCTGCCCTTATGTTGTTTTAGTTGGGGTATTTAAGAAATTCATAATAAATAATAATAAAGCAAGATACCCTGTTGAAATATGTGAGATGTGTGGTTTATTTAAACTGCAAAGGTAAAGTATAAATTCAAATGATTGTGACCGATGTGAAGGGGGAGGAGAATTTATACGTGCGTCACGTTTAGTCGATAAAACTCTTCCGCATAGGATACACTCGTGTATCCTTGTATAACTCCTCAGGAAGCCTCCTCACTCCTCGCGGAGCAATCCATAAGGATGGCTGGCGCGAAACAGACGTTCCGAAGCTTTGCGAGATCCCGAAGCAAAGATGATTCGAAACACTGATCCGAAGCGTGATTCAAAACACCCACGTCACGTGACAACGGCTAAATGAAGCGTCATGTGTTTCATCAGGTGGAGTGCTCCGCCGAATCAGGGTTTCATTGATTGGTCGGTTCGGGAACAAATCACACAATATAAAAGTTTTGTCAACGCATTTTCATATCGTGGGTTTTTGTGAGAGGAGTTTGGTTTTGAGATAGCGGATTTTTGGTGATATAGTGACATTTATAGTGCGATTTGTTTAGTTATATTTAGGATTTAATTTACATTTACACATTGACTTAGAGACACACAGAGTACATATAGTGACACATTAATAGATGCATTGATAGAAATATATATATATATAGATACATATATTAATAAATAGATACATATATTACAGATACATATAGATTATTAGATAGATAGGCTACATATAAAATAGATAGATAGATAGATAGATAGATAGATAGATAGATAGATAGATAGATAGATAGATAGATAGATAGATAGATAGATAGATAGATAGATAGATAGATAGATAGATAGAAATGGAGGCTCCACAGAAGAGATGCCGTACATCTGTGGTGTGGGAGCATTTCCATTTGGAAACCCCAAATAAAGTGAGATGTGTGTATTGTGATCGGCAGCTAGCCTACTGCAACAATACATCATCCATGATGCGCCATTTGAGGAGCATTCATCCTGCCATTCTGCAGGGTGCAGAGGATGGTAGTGTTCCCCCTGTACCAAGGCCTGCTACTGACACTGCTGGGCCATCTAAGCAAGGTATGCATTCTTTTATGATTTGTTACTAATTGCCGTTTTCTTTTCATTCAGAACCACAAATGTCAACATCAGGCCCATCATCATCAACACCAGTTGAAACATAAGACAGTTTATGGGAACATTTTGACAATCGTATCCGTGAGACCCAGATGATACACAATCCTACAGCTGATGCCACAGTGGAAGTGAAAAAATACCTCAGCGATGCGTTTTTTGCCCAGAACTCATGATCCTCTAACTTACTGGAAAGAGAGAGCAGTAATCTTTCCTCATTTGTATGTCCTAGCTAAAAAATATCTTTGTATGCCAGCAACAAGTGTCCCTTGTGAGAATTTTTTCAAAGGCTGGATAAATTATCTGTAAAAAAAGAAGTAGGCTGAGTCCTTCAACAGCAGAGAAATTAATATTTTTGAATAAAAATCTATAAGAAAGGGAGACATTGTGGCTTGATTTATTTTTATTAATATTCATTTTTCATGACCAAAATCACATTATGCAATGTGAAGAGACTACAGGTTACAAGCTTCATATATTACAAAAATACAATAATAAAAAATAAAAAAAACACATTTTTTTATTAGCTCTTTGTAAAGGTTGTTTCAGATCAACACCTGCAAGTGACCACTAGGTGTCACCGTGGAGACGGGTTTCGGATTGATTCGAAGCCTCGAAACAAAATGGCACATTTGCTTCGACTGTTTCATTGCTTCACGAAGCCTCGATCTGCCCATCACTAGCAATCCAAGGGGTTAATCCATCAAGCCAGAAACTGAAGCCTGGCGGGGGCCGCCATAGGCTTGTTGCATAAACAGAACGTTCGATATTTCCGGGTTGTCACGGTAGGCCGCACAACTTCCGGTTACGTTGACGTTATCTCCTGTCAGAGAGAGCGATAGTTTAGTTAGACGGCAATTATGAGTTTCTCAAGAGTAAAATAAAAACGAATTAAATTACAGCGTCAATCCAGACGAACGTCTTTACACTGTTGTGTGCCGATTCGTCGAAATACAATGGAACGATTAGTTTTCATCGCTTCCCTGTAGATCTTGAGGTGAGATCAAAGTGGCTAGTCAAGATCCGCAGGGATAGCTTCACTCCAACTGAATGCACTCGTGTCTGCAGTTGTCATTTTCTTTTTGAGGATTTTGTAACGACGACTGGAGGGGAGAAACGACTAAAGAAAGGCAGTGTCCCTTGTTTGTTAGCCTGGAATGAGTTCAGCGTACCGGCACCTCGGCTTAATGTCTGGCAACGTCGGCCAAGGCCTCCTTCCCCTGACCTACAGATGGCGTCTGACAACACAGAGAAGGAAGTTGTACATCGTGATCACGCCTACTGTGTCACCCCCACTACTGCACTTGTCACACATCAGCTGGCAGATGAAAACGAAGCCCTGAGGAGAAAGGTAGAGGAGCTCCAACAACAAGACCAATCACTGCAACTGCTGTCTCGGTTTGGACTCCAACACCTCCAAGGATCTGATGAGGATATTCGTTTTTACACAAGGTTGGTCCATGCTAGTATGCAATTGTATGTAGTAGCTAACTCTATGTGTGTCTGGGTTGCAGTGGGGGTTATAGTACTGAAAATCTATACTCAAGTTAAAGTACAATTACTCCCTAAAAAATGTACTCGAGTAAAAGTAAAATTTCCTTTTTGAGAAACTGAAGTAAAATTAAAAAAAGTATGTTGTTCCATCAGTAATATGTCAGTCATCATTTTGTATTATTATTAACATAAAGTTCTAAAGTGATTATAATTTCATTGCAGATTTGCATCATTCAAGCATTTCCAGGCCTTTTGGCAATTGGTGGAGCCTGCTGCAACAACTAAAATGGTACGGATCACCAGTGTCCATGCTGCCTCCAAAGAACCTAGCCTTCTGAGACCATCAGTAAGTTATGTTGTTAGTCTTAATATTTGTTACAGTTTACTTGACATATCTTGACTGTCAAAGGCTCCAGTATTAATCAAGGGTGTTTTCAGATGATTTGTTAGGGCAACATACATTAATACTACAGTACAAGTGATTTCTAGTGTGTTGTGTTTTTGTTTTTTAACAGAGACTAGCACCGATAGATGAGTTACTGCTTTTCTTTATGCACCTTTCTGTGGGCCTGCATTTGAGGGACCTAGCCAAACGCTTCAACATCCATACCACCACAGCAAGCAGAATAATTAAATCGTGGACACATTTCCTCTATTATCTACTGGGTTCCATCCGCCTGTGGATACCACCAGAGGAATTAAAGGCTCATCTACCACCTGAGTTTGCTTTGTTCCCAGACACACAAGTGGTGCTTGACTGCACAGAAATCTTTTGCCAAACTCCCTATTCTCTTCTTTTGCACAGCGAAGTCTACTCCACATACAAGTCACACACCACTTTCAAGAGATGGCCATTATGGTTGACAAAGGCTTTCTTGTGGACAATCTCTTTTCTGGAAAGGTTTACCGACCTGCTTTCCTTGCAAGAAACAAACAGATGACCAAAGAGGATGTCCAGCAGACACAGTCTATTGCCCGTGTGAGAGTGCATGTTGAGAGGTGCATCAGGCGAGTAAAAGAGAACAAACTGTTTGATAAAGTCATTCCTCTGTCAGTGTGTGGGAGCATTGACCAGTTGTTCACCGTCGGTTGTCTCTTGGTGAATTACCAGAATGGACCACTGGTTAAGGCATGGGCAACACAGAAATGAATGGACTAGAATTTTTATGAATCAGTTTACAATCAGTTCCAATTTCTTTGTTCAAGTTTTATTGTTGATTTTTACGAATCTACAAAACTTGAACTGATACTGTATGTTTACAAACATCCACAAATGTAGAGATGTTATTGTTCATTTTTACAAATCTATATATATCTTTGTAAATGCACTCACACACTCTCTCTCTCTCACACACATACTTGCTCATTTGTTATTGCTGTTCAGTTCATTCCATTTTGATGGTCATGTATTTTTACCCAACATGTAATATAATTGTTCATTTCTGTTCATTTTTGTTCTGTTACAGTTAGTAATGGATGATTGAAATAAATAACATCTTAAGAGTCCAACATTTCTCTTTGTAACACTTTGTTCAGATTTGATTCTAAGCATAATGTAAAATTATTGAGAAACTTTTTTTTTTGTTTTTTTTTTCTGTACAAAAAATGCAAAATTGACAATTTTTAAAAACATTTTATAACATTTAGATATGAATCCAACTTGTGAAAATATATCTTTCAGGTAGTCAAATAGTATAATGAAGCCATATAGCTGTAATGTTTCAGGCAGCAAACTCAAAGTTTAATATTCAAATAATCGAAACAAGTGTGTATGAACAAACAATAACTGGCCAATGAACAGAGAAGCAGGGGGAGCTTAAATACACAGAGATAATGACAAAGACAACAGGTGACGATGATGAGTGAAACACAGGTGAAGGCGGGGATGACGATGATGATGATGATGAACAGGTGATGTTGATGATGACGGAGGATACTGGGAAATGTAGTACAGATGAAGACAGACGGTGAATGTGTCAATAGCCATCTAGTGGTTAAATTGAAATTTTTTTAACTACATTTTCCCAAAAATGGGCATAAATGTTACATTAAACCATTTAAAATTATCTATGTTATCCCCATGAATGAAAGTTAGATATCTGGGTCTTTTATAAAGTGAATTTTGCATAAAATACTGTTTTTTTTTTGTTGTTGTTAAAAGCCTATTTAAATAAATATTTTTTAATCTATTCATAGAAATTTACAAGATATTATAAATCCTCCCAAAACTACACAAATGTTGAGGAAAAACATTAACAAACAGAGTAAAATTGCATTTGTAAAAACATTTTTATTATCCTGTTACAAAATTAAATGTTATTGTCTGGGGTATCTGAAGACCCCAAAGATCACAAGTGACAACATAAACGAGGGTTAAACTGATATGTTGTTTGTTGGGAATGAGTGCTCAAGTGTAATCTTAAAACAGAAACAAAACAAAAAACAATTTTACAAAATAATCACAATACAGATAACCATTGCCATCTTAAATATAGTACAGGCACAGGAAATGGAACAAAATCAACATTTCAGATGGTTAGTCATGGTAGGCTTAACCATATCATATTAGTTAACAAATGACCAAAAATGGTCGTTTTTAGTTCTGTTTTTATAAACATTAAAATATGTTAGTATTACATATGTGAGATGTTAGGCTATTACAAGTCAAAAACGTTACATGGGTAACACTTTACAATAAGGTTCATTAGTTAATGCATTAACTAACATTAACTAACCATGAGCAATATATTTGTTACTGTATTTGTTCATCTTTGTTAACGTTAGTTAATAGAAATAGAGCTATTCATTGTTTGTTCATGTTAGTTCACAGAGCAAACTAATGTTAACAAGATTTTAATAAAGTATTAGTAAATGTTGAAATTAACATGAACAAAGATTAATAAATGCTGTATAAGTGTAGTTCATTATTAGTTCATGTTAACTAATGTAGTTAACTAATGTTAACTAACGAACCTTATTGTAAAGTGTTACCGTTACATGAATACTGAACATACAGATAACTGAAACTCCAACAAACTTACAACTTAACTTACCATACAAACTTAACTTAAACTGAACTTATAATAAACAACAGCTGTCACAAGCAGTTCCTGGAGTTTTCATGGGGGCTAGGTTAGATATCCGAGTGCTATTTTCTGCCTATGTTACTGATACAGAACCTATCCTAGCGACACAAAATCCCCAGGACATGTTTGGAGCAGAACTGGCTGGAACAACTGAACTATCTTAGATCCTACTCTGAGGTCGTGAGGTTTCTCATTCTTCCTCAGTGACCTATGCAGTGCTCGAAGTGGGGCGGTACTCACCGGTACGCAGTACCGGCACTTCTACATTTTACTCTTAAGCGTACCGAGATGGTTCTCACTGCGGAACATGAAATCCACGGGGAGGAGTCAGATCCAGATCCGACTCCTCCCACCTTACATACACCTAAACCTACCCAACTCCGCCCCCTGATCCCTAAACCCAACCCTAATCCCTAAACCCAACCCTAATCCTACCCATCTCCACCCCATGGATCTTGATCCGACTCCTCCCCGTGGATCTCATGTACTGCATTGAGGTGCTACTGGAGAGTACCTGCACTTTTTCTTGCGTACCGCTACTTCTCGCATGTAGCCGGTACTCGACCACTGACAGAAAAAGCGCCAGTGTGTCACGCCCGTTTATATACTTCGTTTGCAGTGCGTATTTTTTCCGCACCCATGTTAACAGGTTCGAGCTTTCACACTGCACGCGCATGCGGTCCGTCAATGCGCTCCTGGTGCTGTGCGTATAGGCCTACAGCAGTGCAGTGGTCGTTCCGAGTCTATTTTTGCTGTGCTGCACGCGCTGAATTAAAGTGACAGCTCATGGTTAGTGGTCAAAACACAGATTGACATGAAAATATAATAATCTCACCATAAATGCATTTAATTAAAAAGTAGTAATCTAAATGTATTTTTGGTCTTGCAGACTTGGAGGAGTTCCGTTTTCGCACGCACTTGCACACACGCACGCAGTACCGGCACCTTTCTTTTCCCACTTCAAGCACTGGACCTATGGCAGGTAGCGCGGACGCTCACTCTCCCTGTCTCTGGCTCTTTGTTTGACACTGAGTTAAGAATAATATCATGTTATGATCAAAACAATTAAAACAAGATAATATTCATCAGGCTCATTCAATGTTTAACGTTACCGGTTAGCAAGATAGCTCATAGGCTAGGCTACTAGACTAAAACAAAGCATAGTAAATTAACTTACCTTCGTAATTGTCAATCTAGCTGGAAATATACATTTTAAACCCCTTCTCCCGCTTGCTCTTTGGGGCTGATGTTGAGGATTGTATAATCCTATGTACATCGTTAACGGTAGTCCTTGGCAGGTCCTGCAAGCATCGTGTGTAAAATGCCATCTTCCTCGTTGACTAACTAAAGTTAACGTTAGCGTTCTCGCTCTGACAAGCAGCTGCTCGCTGTCAGACTCGCTCTGACAGGAGTAACCGGAAGTTGTGCGGTCTACCGTGACAACCCGGAAATATCGAACGTTCTGTTTGAACGTTGAACGTTCTGAAATATCTGAACTTCACCTGCTGTTAGCATTCCATTGACTCCCATTCATTTTGGCGTCACTTTGACAGCGAATAACTTTACATCTGAGGCGTCCAAAGACTTCATTTGTCCATTATTTATTTCCAAAGAAACACGACAATGTATAAAAGGCTCCATTACTTTGTATCTTACGTTATGGCCCCGTAGAAGTCGTTTTTGTAAAAATAGGCTAACGATTGCGTCATAACCACGCGACTCTCTGTCGCACTTTAGAGAAATTACCGTATAGACAGGAGGAGAAGCTCGCAGGCAATCTTTTACTGTCTATGAGGCAATCGTAGCGACATAGAGGCATTAAGTCAAGGGAGAAGCCCATAGATAGAGAGTCTATAAAAGCAACGGGACAAAAAATATAAAATAAATGTCCCAATTCAGGGGCTGCATCCTTTGAAGGCCGAGTCCTTCGAAGTGCGCGGCCGACGCAGTCTTCAAAGGACGCACTGAGGGGAAAGCATAGCTG
This sequence comes from Gila orcuttii, assembly GCA_026230005.1. Lineage (NCBI taxonomy): Eukaryota > Metazoa > Chordata > Actinopteri > Cypriniformes > Leuciscidae > Gila > Gila orcuttii. Next base: position 40,670,917 of record JAPDVR010000003.1, on the reverse strand, counting down.
ATGCGAAGGCTGTCCCAATTCGAAGGCTCCTTCAAAATGCGTCCTTCTTTTCCCATGAATTCAGGATACATCAGAAGGATCCTTTGCAGCCATAGAAATTGCCAGATTACACTTTTAAATGTAAGTATTTCATATTGTATTTCAATTTAATCGAGTAATCTAATGTATCTAATGATAAAAAATGAAAGAAAAATATATAATAAAGGTTCAAATGTTGACTTATATGTTACGAGCATGTGATTTTATATAGGCTGGTTTATACTCTTTAGACTTTTTTTTTGTCTAAATTGACCATGGTGAACAATTTTAGATTTAGTTTTTAGGCAGTTATGATTTTAAAAAGTCAAGTACAACGGCTGTCACCAGTTGCTAGGCAACAAAAACCAGATCGTCCCATTGAACAAATCTTGGGACAAAAATTTGTTAATGTGACAATAAATTTTGTTAGTTTCATTTTCCAAATAACCAGTGGTGGAATGTAACGAAATACATTTACTCTGTATTTAAGTAAACATTTGAAGTACTTTAGATTGTTATTCAACTCCACTTCATCTCAGAGGCAAATATTGTACTTTTTCTGAAAAACTGACTTTTTACACATGGATATTAGATTTTGATATTAGATATTGTTTAAAAAAATATGAACAGTAGCCTATATAATAGAAACACTAAAAATATGTCTTCTAGTTCAGGGATATATGCAAACTCAGTCCTGGAGGGCCGCTATCCTGCAGAGTTCAGCTCATAGGACAGTTTTGCATGTTAAAATAATTTATGGTTTGATTTTTGATTAATTGATGAATTAATTGACATGACAAATATAAATGTAGCCTACAGAATAATTTATTTATTACATTTACAAATTATAACTTTTAGCGTTACATTACCCTTTGTAAATGTTACATGTTTTTATCTGGTTAATTTCACTGATTTTAATGTGTTATTTAATCCTACTTATTTTTTATTATTAATTTTCAAATTCACTGCCCTTGTTTTAAACAAGTTAATTTTATTAAATTAAAAGTAATTAGAAAAAAATATGTTTAATTTAAAATTGTGGCCACAGATTACAGGCAATATTATTAATTAAATTTAACACATTAGAATTGAGTAATAATTCATCAAAATAATTCCTTAAAAGTTAACCATTTTCAAATTAGTAAACTGAGAGACTGATTGGTCGTCTGAGTAAAATGAGCCCATCCCCTTGTCTCTATGACACTGTGATCCAGAGCTATGTTCAATACAAAATCCCTATGCATTTTAAACAAAAATATCTGAGTAACAGACAGACGTCAAAGAAGAAGTAAGAAGTCTTTATTTTTATTGGCAACATTGAAGACACCTGATGTTAATAAGCAGAATCACTGAAGTAGAAAACCGTAATTTTGTGTCACCATTATGGAGATTAGTGTTTGTTTTAGTTGGGCTCTTGACCCTTAACTCATTAACTTTAGATTTTGTTTGATTGCTGTACCTGAGTCATAACAGCCAGATGAACAAATAGAAAAGATGATCTGATGGTTTTGGTTGTTATTTAACAATCATTGTTTCACAATGATTTGACCTGAATCATTGAATTTAATTTGAACTGCAGCATGCTTTATAATTGTTACCATTGTTGAGATTCACAGGCTGATTCTTGAAAAAATTGAGTAAATTCAACTCATAATAGTTTAGCTAAACTTATGAATATAATTAATCTGAAATTACTTATAAAATATAAGTACAACCAATTTACAAAATATAAGTAGACTCAACTTAAAAAATATATCTGAATTTAGATAAATTTATTTCGTGCAACCCCTTGACATAATAAAATTAAGTAAAGTCAACATAACATTTTTTTTTCAGTGTAGTGGGGTAGGGGGTATAGGTAGTAACAACGGAACTCTGTATCTGACATTAACTCACAAAATCTGTGATTGTGTAGTACACGTCCAAGTGGGTTTTATTTGTAGTAGACAAATGTGGGTACTGGCTAGTGTGTATCAAAGTTTGGGGGCATGTCCCTCTAAATATTCAGATATGTCCACCCCAATATTTAATATTCTTATTTTTGTTAGGATGGCAAAACAGCACTCAACAGTCAATGTCTAACAGCGTTCATCAAGGTCAAAATGTTGGAGTTGGCCAATCCAATCAAAGAGTCTGAGCATGAATTCTATCTTTACAACTCAACTTTTTTGACAAATTTCACAATTTTCAATGGAAAATATCATTGGTATGATTCATGTATTGTAATTTGTAATTGATGTGAAGAGACAAGAAACATTAACTGACCCCTTTTAGCATTTTAGGCATATAATTAAGAAAGAAAATTGCTTGGTCTGGCCCAATGTTCAACACAAGGTTACAACCTTGCATTTTATTGTAATAAAATGTAGAACTAGAGCAGTAAAAATCACTGAAAGTACAGAAACTAGTAAACCGAAGCACGCTGAGATGCTATCAAAGCTCAGTGTTGTGTTTCTGTGATCAAATGTGGCTCAAAGCGTGTCCCTTGAGTAAGAAGGAGCCCAGCGTTAATTGACCTGATGCTGACGAATGCAGTGGAACCACTATACCGTGCCGCATGGGTCAAAAAATTCATTCCTCAAAAGCAACCCAGTGAAAATTGAGCAGACTGTGGATGCCAAAAAACTCCCACACCTGTAATAAGATCAGATGGCATTGTCAAGAACTTTATCACCTAGTGAAAAGGAACAGATTATTTTACAACTTCATTAAAACTTGGATAAGAGCAGAAGTTCACATTTATTATCCACACTATGAATGTATAACAATGAGAGTGGTTATGAATAGGCAATATTTTCATTCAGCCACAGCAGAGGAAGGCATATTGTTTTCACAAGTGGAAGTGAGGAGTTTCCAGGTCTCAAAGTTAATAACCGTGCTATACAAAAATGTAAAACTTATACTTAAAATTCTTAGTCAAGACTGTACTGTATTTTATTGAAAGTTAAGCAAGCACTACAAAATTGACAATCTATTTAGGCCATATTTCATAAGGATGATGTCAAGGATAATGTCTTTCCTCAAGTAATTTTTTCCAAAATATTACTTAAGAGGAAAGACATCATTTATTCATCATAATGTCATTCAATGTATAAATGTCTTTATTTTATGAAACACAAATGAAAATGTTTTGAAGAATGCTTTTTTCAAATATAGTATAGGCCCCATAAAATCTCATTTGTGCATATTAATTAAAATGTGTGCATGTAACCTGGTCATGAATATGCAGAGGCACACATAAAGAGCTTTGATGGAGGGGAAATGTGAAAAAGAAATACAATTTTATCCAGGAGGATTCATAAGTATCCTGGTCACTGTATGCTTTTATTATATGGAAAAGACTCTTGCTGCATCCCAATTCACATATTGTCCATCCAAAATAGTATTCGAAATTAGAATTAGTATAGGCTATGTCCCAAATATTGAAAATAGGTATTCCAAAGATACCTGGTTGGTAGGCTACACTTTTTTTCTGGATAGAATCCGAAGTGCAGAGCCATGCACACTCTATTCGATTAGAACTAACACAAATAAACCGTGTTAAAAAAAAATTAAAAATGGCAGATTTGCGAGAAGGACAGGTTTTATTTTTTTGTACGTGGGACATAGAGTATTAACATTTAAACAGAAATAACTTTGCATTACTTTCGTTTTGACTCAAGTATAGGGGGATAGAAGGATCTAATTAAACATGGATTCTCGGTTCACAGGTGACTTTATAATCTTTTTTTAATATCTTGTATGTTTTAATGCTTTTTTGTTTCTTTTAAATTTACATAAGGAATCAGCAAGACTTTTTAATTCAGAGCAAAAGATAATAAAATTAGTTTTAAAGCTGTAAATTTAGATTTGTGGATATGACCAAGCATGCACAGGATTTTGACTGCGTTATCAAAAACAACAGAACCAATGTTCGAAAGCAAAAATAAGACCATATCTTGTGAAATATCAAAAAAGATATTAAAGGATGTAAAAATCGAGACTGAAATCTCTGTCCAAAATGATACTGTGAAGGGACATCTAAAAAAAAGAAAATGAAGCACAGATTCATGTTCAGATCCACAAAGCAAGGGACAGTTAAAGGTGCTCTAAGCGATGTCGGGTGACGTCACTTCTTGTTGACGTTTAAAGTATTGTCAAACAAAACGGAGGCTAGCTAGACCCTCCCTTCTCCTTATCCGCGCACTAACCCCCCAAACCACACCCCCAAATCTTTCTTGTCGTTATTGGCTGGAACAGTTTGTTATGTTTCGTGGTGCGGGTATTAGCCCAGTTTGTTTTTGTTGCCGTTTTTGGAGCCTGAGGTGTCTGCAGTTTTTTTACAGTGTGTTCAGGGGACAGACAGCTAGCGGATAGTGAGGAGATGTTTGCTGTATGTGACAAAAAACGCTTAGAGCACCTTTAAAGGGATAGTTCACCCAAAAATGAAAATTCTGTCAGTAATTACTCACCCTCATGTTGTTCCAACCTCGTAAGACTTTCGTTCATTTCGAATTAAGATATTTTTGATGAAATCTGAGAGCTGGATCACTCCTCCATAGGCTTCTAAAGGATTGAAACTTGCCGGCCCCGAAAAGTTATTAAAGTCATGTTAAAATAGTCCAAGTGACTACAGTGAGCGTAGTGCTTCTGTGTTGTACGTCACACGCATCACACACATGACCAGTGTCGGCCAATAGTGAGCCTAAGTGTGACATACAACACAGAAGCACTATGCTACGTGAACTCACTCGAGGCCCACAGAGAAGGAAATGAATAGTTGAAATAAAGTCGTTATTTTTGTTTTTTAAAATTAAGATTGAGCCACTGTCACTTGCACTATTTTAACGGTGTTTAATAACTTTAATAACTTTTCAGGCCGGGAAGTTTCAATCCCTTAGAAGCCTATGGAGGAGTGATCCAGCTCTCAGATTTCATCAAAAATATCTTAATTCGTGTTCGGAAGATGAACGAAAGTCTTACGGGGTTAGAACAACATGAGGGTGAGTAAATACTGACAGAATTTTCATTTTTGTGTGAACTGTCCCTTTAAGTATAGGGTTTAGATAACAGTGGGCTATCTAACCTGACAAAGAGATATTTATCCAATGTTATCCACATTATATTTCATCTGCAACAGCATTGGGAACTTTTATGAAGATACGTATGGTCATTAACCTTTAAATGCATCATTATGCAAACACACGAGGAGAGTTCTCATGATCAACGTGCTATTACATTTCTCTCCGATACAGTAGGAAATGAAATTAAATTGAATGTGGAGGATTTTAACTGTGACAAGATGATTGACAGGGCATGCTTAAACGGTGACAGCACGCACGTAACTAGTGACCGAGCGGTTGGGTCAGTTAAAGACACAATTGTGACAAAGTAGTAGGCCTATGTCCCAAAACAATACAATATTTCCTATAAGTAGGCGAACTGGGACGCAGGAAGAAGAAAGAAGTAAGTCATACATGTTTGTAACTAGCCTACATGAGTAAATGATGACAAAATGTTCATTTTTCGTTGAACTATCCCTTTCACTCAGCAAGGCAATGCTTGTGAATGAAGTGCCGTGTTTCAAATAAACAATTGTCTTTGAAGAAGGCAGGATACACTTCAAACCTTACGAAAAATTCTGTGATTTCGACAATAAACTCTGATCCAAGAACCTCCGACTCGACCTTTAATTTCACCCCAGGAAAAGAAATCTGTGCCGTAACAAAGCCATCAGCCACACGCGCTGAACTCTACAGGAGTTCCCTGCGTTCATTTCCCCTCATTTTAAAAGCTATCTTCACTCTGCATCAGAAAGACTTCACTGATGGTCTATCATATCTCTTTTTCCTTTTTAGTGCTCAACCGAACCAAGTAGGAGTGTGTACTGTAATTTCAGCAGGGAAAACAGCTTCCATTAAATATTTTTTTTCCTGGCATTATAAATTATTTGAGCAGCAAGTGCATCAATTTCAAATTTGGATTGAAATCAAGCATGTTTTCCCCATATAAACATATTTAATTTGAATCAAAGTGAATATGTTATGATCTAATTATATTCTTGTGTGCCTTGTTGTGTTTCTCATGCGCCATGGAACATAATTCGTCATGAGGAATATTTATGCAGTATAGTGTTTATTCAATAAATTATGTCTTTTTGAAATGTTTAAGCTTAATATTTTGGGAACTGATTAAGTTTCTGATTTTGGGTAGGATGATTCTCCTGGGTGGTCTTATATGATATGAACTTACACATTTGATCCCTAATGATCAATGCGGAGTAAACAATAGTCCTCTTAAGACCTGTGTTTGCAGCAATAATTAATGAATGTGGAGAACGACTACAACAGGGTTGAAATAGATTCCTGCATAATTATACTCTTGGCACATAAAAAAAAAATGCTAAATCTTGTCAAATTAATTATTAACTTTACCAATAAGTTGAAATAGGATATTACTTATATTTGTTACTTCAGCATCTATAACTATTTGCACAATATACTATTTATTGCTGTTTATACTTGGTGCAAACAATATCTATCTGCCATAATATCTGCCATATTTGTTCCATTGATATTTTTACTGTTCATACTTTACCTTGGGTGAGTAATTATTAAGTTGAATTATTCAGGTGTCAGATTTCACCCAGTAAATTGAGTTAATATGCTTATTTGTGCATTTATGAGGTTGGTATTATTGACTGAGCAAAAATATGACTGAACATGGACCGGTTAGCCCATGCTGGTAGATTTTTGAAAGCAACATATTGCATTATATGTAATATTTATATCTCTATGCAATACTTTATATGATATTTGAGTGTGTGTTCTTGTGCTTCTAGCTAATAAGAGTTGTCATGATAACATTCTCTGTGTTTGCAGAGTAATTAGCCATATGGTCAGCAGGTATGGATCAAAAACTGTGAAATGAGTAGACCTATCTGTGTTTTTTAAAGAAATTTCAAATGGCATACTACCCTAGGGAATAAGAAGTATGCTTAACTGTTTTGAATATACACACACATTTTTTAAACTGTACTGCAGATAATAAACATTTGACATTCATCAATACACTTATACTTAACATATTTCATAATTTCATAATTACTCTTAAGTACTTAAGTCTAAGTACTCTTAAGTATATATATATATATATATAATATTATACTTAAGTGGGTCAAATTGCACTCTAAAATTCAGCTAACTGAAAATAATACAAATTTTAACTATAATATATTTTAATTTAATTACAAATAAAGTGCAATTAAGTGTTCAAAAACATCACATTCTTCATATTCAAGTATATTCTTTTAAAATATATAATTTCTGTAATAAGTAGCCTTTTTTTAAAATGCAGCGTGCAACAAGCATAAAGTGTGGGACTTTGTGACTTTCTTTTAAAATTATTAACAATGGTTAAGTTTATGCAACTGGGCACAGGTTATCTAATGACTTATTCTTCATCACTCCAGTTAATGTAATTGCCATCTCTTCTGACATTTTTAACTAAAAACAGCCTGTGAAAGTTTCTGTGCCAGTACAAAGTGTATTTAATGAATCCAGCATCGTTTAGTTTATGGTTGGCTATCTGATGCCAAACAATTAGCAGTAACATTCTAGTACCGCAGTGTTTTACACAGTATTTCTGGCCCCTCAATTTTAGGTCAGAGCCACTTCGGATTATGACTTTATAACCCATGATTAAAGGGTTAGTTCACCCAAAAATCTTACGGGTTTGGAACGATAGGAGGGCGAGTAATTAATGACAGAATTGTAATTTTTTGGGTGACCTATCACTAGTGCTAACTCCCTTTCTGAATTACATGTTTGAAATATTGCTTAACCCATGGCGATGATTAAAGTCGTCATGAAACTGAAGTTGCGATTCGTCTTTTTTAAATGGTTTTTCGAACAAGAAAAAAATAATAATGCGGAACTTGATTTTGTCCATTGGGAAATGATTGAATAGTTGGATGATCGTGGTTTGCTATTGGTTGATCTCATGAAAGTGACAGGTTGCCCCATCAGAGAAGAGAAGGGATGTCGCTGAAAGAGGGAGGGGAAGTTATTTTGAATAAAGATTACAACGGCAAAAATTATGACGTGCAGGGATAAGAAATAAGAATGGTCAATTTTGATTTCATGACGACCTTGAATTTTGATCATCAAGAATGTATTTCCATATGAAAACTAGTCTGCCTTCTGCTTTAAGAAACAGGACAGAGTGTCACATTCATTGTTCATGCCTTCCATGTTTGAAGGTCTGAACTTATCCACAATAAAGGCAGGCACGGTGAAGTGACCGCAGGGGACACAGATTTCCTGCTGCAATTTCAGGTCAAATGTTATTTGGGGGCATGCTTTGCTGAATTAATTACATTTTCAAGTGCCTTTCCTGATAAGTCCTGAACCTCAGGACAGCAAACTGAAATGTGCAGCTGATAAATTTTATCTGAGGTAAATTAAACTATCAGTATGACTTTTGTGCGTCTCCACGGCAACATTCTGGTCACTCGGACTCACACTCATCAAAGGTTTACATGCTTCCAGAGAGCTTGCGATGTGGGCTGCCAGCCTGTTGCCCCCTGTGATTGGTTCATGGCCTTTGTTGAAGCAGCAGTTCATGTCTAATCATACAGGGAAATTGTGCATGGATTGGAATGGGTGGATTCATTTTATCATATAGCGAGACATCCTGTGTGACCTCCGTTAGTGTGGTGAGGCATAACAAGGCTCCACAGCCGAGTAAAGATTTTTTTTTCAATGCCTCTTCGCATATTCGTAACTGAAAAATGAGTTCATAGGGGTCCCCAGGAGCCTCAATGAATGAAGTCGAATTTATATGTGCACTTTTTCTGCACAAATTCACAAGGGACCCGCGGATAAAAGGAAAAGCCATGCAGTCAGTAAGCACTAATAGACTGCAACTTCATCACAGAAGAGAGCTAATAATTAAACAAAGAAATGAATCAACACATATGAGAACAAGGTTGTATTCTCGTTGTGTTATCAACTAGTCTTGCGAACACTACTCTATTACTGATCAGACTAGTGCATAGCACTTTATATTTGAGTATTTCTTCAATGGACTCTTTTGGCCCTGTGGGAGAAAATAAACTTCTCTCATTCTCATTAGTTTATTTGTTCACTAGCAGCAACGTCATCAGTGGACAAACATGCATCATTTTTTTTTTCCTGAAATGAAATGAAGATATTGTGTCATCTCCATTACATCTTGCAATATTAATTGAGAGTAAATAATAGGATTTTGAGATAGAAATTACATTTTACATGTGTTAGGAATAAAATGGCTGACTCCTTTTGCTAAAGCTCATTTCATAGCTATATATATATATATATATATATATATATATATATATATATATACGTGTGTGTGTGTGTGTATGTATGTATATATATATATATATATATATATATATATATATATATATATATATATATATATATATAACAAATTTGTTTAATTGTTTCTTCAAAAAATATTTTTGCACAATAAATGTTTATATAAATTATAATTATTAAATAATTAATTAATAGCGTCTTAATGTAATCTTGTAATTATGCATTTTCATTTTTTTAACTAAAAACAAAACATTAAAATCTATATATATATATATATAAAAAAACATTTGTAGTAGCGAAACAAATAATGAAGGCAAGGGGCCTTCACAAAAAGAAAAGAGTTAAATCTGTGTGTGTGTGTGTGTGTGTGTGTGTGTGTGGGTGGGTGTGCGTGTGTGTGTGTGCGCGCGCGCGCGCGTGAATATCACAGGAACATAAATGCGTGAAAGAGACATAATAGTTGCGGTAGTTTAAGTAAGGATTCTCAGCACTGCTCTCCACTCTTCACACACATGCATGTAATGTACAGGCAGTTCCTTCACTGTGCCAAAGAGGGCAGTGTGGGGCTGTGCTTCATGGACTACACCGCAATGACTAGTTGGGGCACTACAGGGTAGTTAAAAGGGTGGCAAGATTTTTGTAAAGATCACGTTTGATGGCAAATGTAGCATATATATCTGTTACATTTATTTTATTTTTTTTGCTTAAATGTAGAGTATTTAATCTCATATTTAATAGTATTTTTTCAGTTTTTGTACAGTCTATAACTTAAAATGATTTCTACCTTTAATCTTGTTAAACATTCTTAAAGATGCTTAAAGACTCATTAGTTTCTATGCATTTGGTTTACCATCGGCACAAACTTGAATAGCATTTTATCTTATTACAGTCTGCTGTACTCACCCCCACACATGCAGTACATTGTGTACACCATGACTATATGATAACACACCAAACAGCACCTACACTTTTAAACCTCACTATATGTTCAGTGCCATCTAGGTTTAGACAGACCGTAATTAACGCCTCAGTCTTTCAGGGTCATTCATAAGGTTTCAAATGCACCCACGTACATTTGCATAAACCAATAACCAATATGTGTTTGTCATGCTTGCCGGTGCTAATACAGAAGTTTGTACTACCATCTGATGCTATCCTGGTGCTGTAGCTCGCAGCAGTGTCTTCCTCCCTTACAGGATGAAGGATTTTCTGCATCTGCTTGGTCTGTTATGAGCCACACTGAGAGTTGGCAAGGAGACAGTCATTCAGGCCTCTTAATGAGTAATAGAGGCTGCTTATCAAAGCAAAAGACGAATGCAGACTTGTTTAGAGTTCCTAGTGTGCTTCAAACAAAACAGATACAACAAAGCATTGCGATTTCTGGTTGCCTGAAAGATTGCTCCCATAGGACATCATTCTTGCATGATGATTGTGCGACAAAATAAGACAACATGTGCCAACCCTTTTAGCTCAAGGCAGTGCACGGCACATCATTTACTCAAAAAAGTGATGCGCTTCCTTTTAAAGGGATAGTTCACCTAAAAATGTCATCATTAATTCACCCTCATGTCATTCCAAACCTGTATGATTTAAATTCTTATGTCAAATGCATATTGTTACAAGCTCAGACATTCTTTCTTCTGTGCAACACAAAAGGAGATGTTTTAAAGAAAGTAAAAATGGTGAACAAATAGGACAAAAAAGACAGTTGCTGTGTTCGAAATCGCCCCCCTATACCCTCGTTCACTATTCCCTACATTACTCCACTAATAATAGTCCCCTTGAAGGAGTTGATAAAAATGAGGGAGTGAATTTAGACACTGAGTGCACCAGAAGTGCTGCCGCTTTTGCATTGTTTGTGCTTACTGTTTAATAATAATCATTTGAAACTTGGTAAACTGGCAGCTCCTGTAGTAATGAAAAGATTTATCTTGAAACCTGACATGGAAGTTAGCATATAAAACGTAATTAATTTTTTTATAACAAATTAAAAAGGAATTTATACCTGTATGATATTACGCTGGACCAGCAATTTGGAAGCGGGAAGGATGGATGATTGAGTGGGGGTGGTAATGGCGCAGTGGATAAGACACATGACTTTGGTTTGAGAGACCCGGGTTCGAATCCACTGTGAGACACCAATGTGTCCCTGAGCAAGACACTGAACCCCTAGTTGCTCCAGAGGCGTGCGACCTCTGAAATATAGCAATTGTAAGTCGCTTTGGATAAAAGCGTCAGCTAAATGAATAAATGTAAATGTAAATGATTGATTCAACTGCAGGCGCCATCTCCTGGCCAGATGCGGGAATTCATTCTGTGCGTGGCTCTCACAGTGTATTATGGGTATTCTCTAGCTGTTGAGCATACATTGGTTGTACAATCATTAATGCGGTGCATTGTGGTTTTGAATTAGTGGACTCAAAGTCAACCATGGTTTCGGACACCAAATGGCTGTCCCCTCAAATAGTGCCTTCGGACACAGCAAGTGTGTGTGTGTGTGTGTGTGAATATTTCTGTCATGACAACTCTCAGAGAGATTGGAATGGTAATGGATATGGCAATGTTGTTGTATTTGGTCTCGGCAGAAAAGATCTGCTACGCTGCTGCTGCTGCTGCTGCTGCAGAGAAAGTACAGAGAGTTGCTACTTCCAATACATTCACAGACACGCTGCTGTGAGCAAGACATGCTGCTGCTGCTGCACAAATAACACACAGACATAACCCCGTATGCAGATCTATACAGGAGGAGCTGGGGAAGGTGGAGGGTTTCTGAACGCTGAGCGCTGCAGACTGCTAACGGCAACCAATTCCAAGTATTTGAATATTGAGCAGCGAGCTCATTGGCTACTGATTACACAGCAACCAATCAGCTGCACTATGTAGATAACGGTGTGATCGCTAACAAATTGAGTTAAGGACCTATCAGCCTTCGCCCACTTTTTATATGTTACATGCTATTTATTTATTGTGTTATGTTCCTCAGATGCTTCAAAACAAATGTAATACATCTCATTATTCCACAGACATGTTTTCAACTTAAATTGTTTTTATGACATTCTTTTAATTCTTGTTTGTCACCCTTCACTTTCACTGAATGGAAAAAGCAGCATCTGTCATTTCCACCACATCATTCAATTATCATTTATTCACCCACATCATTCCAAATCTGTAAGATTTGATCTCTTATTTCAAATACAAAGAGAGAAGTGTAGCAGAATGTTTAAGCTGTCAAGCTAGATATATAGAAGATTCAAAATACTTGGAATATATGTCACGTTTAGTCCAGATGATGATGATGGAGTTAAAACAGGTTCAAATGAAGAAAAGATTTATTAAGAAAACTCTAGTAATCGACAAGGTGGAAGGCAACAGAACAGCGTGTAGAGACGACACACGAACAATACTAGACCTTGAACTGAATGAAATGAGGAACTTAAATACACAAGGTGAATGAATTAATTGAATGTCGAACAGACAATGGTAACAAACGAAGAGCGGGAAACTGGAAAGGATTACAGGTACTGAGAGAAACAAACTAAAAGTCCAAGAAAACAAAACAGGCAGTCCGTGATTTACATTGTTTTATGGTTGTCCTTTTTGGTCACCATTTACTTTCATTGAATGGAAAAAGCATCATAAACCTTATTTAAAACATCTCCTTTGGTTTTCCACAGAAGAAAAAAAGTAATATGGATTTGAAACGACATAGGGATGAGTAAATGAAGACTGAATTTTAATTTTTGGGTGAATTCTCCATTAAACCCTGAGGCACTTGAGGAACCAATCAGAAATGTCACTTGCACGTTTTAAGGAGAAGTAGATAAATATACTCTGGAATCTATCCAGAGAGCCTATCTTTCTTCCAGCAGAGGGAAACATTTATTGCCATGACGATAAGTCATTTATCATCCTAAAAAAAGAAGATACATTTGCACAGATATTCAGTTGATCTGTATCTGACAATGGGGTTGAGGTACTTCACAGAAGGAGCATGACTTCTTAAGCAGGACCATGTGTTATCTCATCTCTTTGATATCCAGCACCTCTCAGCCCCCCAGCATGGTGACAACAAACCCCATGGCCACACCAGCTCAACAGGCTTGACATATCCTTTTCATCTGATTGCGGGGTCCTTGTGGTTCTGGCTTAGATAAGAGGAAGAAATTATTTATTGAAAGCCAGTGAGGAAAGGTAGCCCAGTTTGCCCCCAGTCAAAGCTCTGCTTACTGAGATCCAACCATGAACGTGGCCAGCAGGGGATGGACTGTGACAGGCTTGAGGAAACGTGGGATTTGAGTGATTTTGAGGCCACACAAGCACAGAAGTAACCCATTTTCAGCATATGAGACGGACTGTTCCCAGACAAACAGTTTACACTAACTATTTATTGACAGGAAACAGGACCTGGATCTGAAAGGCATGAAGTAAACAGGACCTGCTGTTGCTGGCTTTGTCTCAACGCTGTTTGCCACGCAGACAAGGCTCTGAAATAAACAGATACAAAAGTATTTATGCAGAGTGTCTCTCCATATGCATCATCTCTTATCAGAAACACAAAACAGCTGAGCGCAAAAACAATGTGCACCTTCAGTCGGGCGCAGCGACTAACACACAATAATCATGTTGGCTGTCTTAAAACCATAACGGGGCTCTTTGATTATGGAAAATCTGTAGCTGATGAATCACATAGATCACAGCGATGAGGTGATAAATAACCCAGGCATCATGTGACTCAGCCTTATCAAATAGCCTCTCAGCGTTGACAGTTATAACTCAGGTAAACAAAGAGAGCTCCATTTACAAGAATTCATTGACATAATCGGTCTTGCTCAAATTTGTTAACATAGAGAAGATGAAAGGACTGCTTGTTTGGTATGATGGAGTCGGCACTGATTATTTGTATTGCATTAATAGAACAATCTGCATTCATGAAACCAAGAGTTTCCTGCTGTGATGACAAAGGCATTTGTTTTGCCTTTTCTTTCTTGCTCTCACAAATATCAGTCATGGAATGAATTATAACACTGGCCTGAGCAATTAAAGACCCCAGGTGTCTAGACTCAATGAGACATTCAGGTGGATTATATGTGGCATTTAAAGTCTTAATTACAAAGCGTCAAGCTCAAGGTTTTGGGTTTCTAAATCTAAAGGGTTTGGTGTAAGCATTTGATTATATAAGAACAATTATGTTCATGAAGGCCAAAATGAGCAAAAATTTATAGTAGAGCCCTTTACCGTGTTAAAAGGAAAAAGAGATATTAAGATATGGGGATAGCTTTAATGTTTTTTGTAACTGGCTATTTTTAGGCATAAAGTAATAATTAAAACATATATAAAAAATATGGACCATATATGGACCTCTGTTACTTACTTTGTGGAGAAATTGAGTATCCTTAACTGAACAGAGCTGCTCACACTTACATGTTAAGTAAATAAAAAGAGAAAAAGACATGATTGGTTGGAAACAGTGCTTGAATTGAATCAAGTTTTATGGGGGGTCCCCACCATTAAAAAAAATTAACCATAAAAAAAAAAAAAAAAATTGGGGGGGGGCATTTAGTTGGTTAGTCTCGCAATATACAATACAAAATATACAATATATTTGATCATAATATGCATAAATATATACTATTTATTAAAAACTGTTGATTAAGATATATATATATATATATATATATATATATATATAGGCTACATACTGTATATATATATATATATATATATATATATATATATATATATATATATATATATATATATATATATATATATATACATACATACACACATACATTTTCAGTCCAATGTTATATAACAAAGAGAGATAAACTACTATTCTTCTTTTAAATTACTTACTAAAGTAATACTAGATTTAGAGGGTGACAATTTAGCAGACCCAAAAGGTCAACTATGGCAAATATACTAGGGCACTACATATAAGGCACTAGAAGACCCGTAAAAGCATGTGGAGGTCCTCTTTACCTGCACACTAGACAATGCCATGTTTTGGTTTCAATATTTTTAAAAATGAATATACATAATAAAATGAAATATGCACTACTGTTCAGAAGTTGAGATCGATACGATTTTTTAAATGTTTTTTAAATGTTGATCAATCAAAAAAGTTCAAAAGAACAGCATTTATTTGAAATAGAATCTTCTGTGACATTATAAATGTCTTCACTGTATTTTTTGATCAATTTAATGCAACCTTGCTGAATAGAAGTATTAATTTCTTTCCCAACATTTTTTTTGATAAATTCTTACTAACTGCAAGCTTTTGAATTGTATTGTATAATGCTACAAAAGTTTCTATTTCAGATAAATTTAGTTATTTTGAACTTTCTATTCAGTAAAAAAAATAAAAAAATAATAATAATAATAAAAAACAATTGTACACAACTGTTTTCAACATTGATAATAATCATAAATGTTTGTTGAGCATCAAATCATCATATTAGAATGATTTCTGAAGGATCATGTGATGAAGACTGGAGTAATGATGGTGAAAATTCAGCTTTAATGTATATGGGGGGGAGGGGGGTTAATCACAGATCCCCCCCTTAATTCGATCACTGGTTGGAAACAAGTTGCAATTTTTAAAGTTATAATTTATAGACATTAGAAAGAAATAATTTACCTGTTGAGAGTAGCCTATGTTGACAGTCTGTATAGTTGTAGCTGAGCTCCAGAAAATCAGTAATGAGGAGGTGCCTTTGACAGTTACAGATTTGAAAAAGAAAAAGGCGGGAATAAAGAACCCTAAACACTAAAACAAAGAACCATTTCAGCAAATGGTTCTTCAGGACGATTTGGTTCTAAATAGAACTGTTACTGTTACCGTTAAAGAACCTTTAAAGAACCATCTTTTATTTAGAGTGTAAAGTGGGATAGCCTATAAACTCTTAAGAGCTCAAACTTGTCTATATTAATTTACGTTAACAGGAAAAACAAGCAACTTTGTGCCTTTTTGAGTCAATTTCCTTGGTACTACCAAGCTATTTATCTCTATTTATCCAAGTTAATTATCATAAACAAGTGTGTGAGATGACTTGATCTGATGATAGAAGACAGAATAACACAAAACTCTGTGAATGAGAGAAGTGTAAGGACAACTTGGGTCAAAAGAATGTCCATAGATTTCATAGGACCTTTCGTATTACCGTCGCATACAACTTCATGAGCAATACTTTAAAACAATAACAAATTAATGTGAGATGTCCTTAAGACAAAGTAGTGAAAACCTAGTTTTTTATTTGCAATGAAATTACAATTGCAATGAAATTATCTCTTGTTAAGAGGTAAAGGTAATTTGAAATTGAGGCTCAATCTTTTGAGGTTTCTCTTGCAAACATGTGTCCTCCCTATCTAAAACTTTGAAGAAGTTATTTTTAGTTTTCTTTTTTTTTTATTGCCTACACATTTGAAACGGTAATAGCCTAAATAATGACAATAATTTTATTTTACTTACTTCTAAGGGGCAGTTCACCCAAAAATTATAATTCTGTCATCATTTAGGCTACATACCCTTATGTTGTTCCAAACCTGTATGAGTTTCTTTCTTCTCTTGAACACAAAAGAACATTCTTCAAAATATCTTCTTTTGTGTTCTACAGAAGAAAGAAACCCATAGAGGTGTGGTTGATATTTTTGGGTGAACTAACTCTTTAAAGTCGGCATGAAACAGAAGTTGTGATAGATATACGCCCCAATTTGGAAGAAAAGACTGAGTAAAACAGCTCCTGAACAAGAAAAAATGACGGGACTTGATTTTTTCAATGGGGAATTGATTGGATGGTTGTCGTTTGCTATGGCTGTGAAGTCATGTGAGTGACAGGTTGCCCCTCCCTCACGCCAGTAAAAACGTCATCAGAGAAGAGATGTGGCTGCAAGAAGGAAAAGTTATTTTGATTAAAGATTACAAGGGCACATGATTTATTTTAAACGATGTGAATGGATAAATCATTTATACGAAAATGTAATATTCCATAAAAAATAAGAATAGTCAATTTTGATTTATGGCCACTCCAAAGGCAAAGGCGATTTTGTTTGCAAATGCGTTTTAGGTTACTGAAAAGTTGTTTAAAATAATACTGAAATGTTCCTTTTTTAATACAATTAAATTTGTACTTGTAACGCCCCCCAACAGTTTGTTTTGAAATCCTTTATGGTTTATTTAGGGGACAAGAGACCCCCCCCCCCAACCCTCCATTTAATTCGCACCCGTTTTATATATCAGTATTTAAGCAAATATACGGCATGCAGCAATAGTACTAGGAGTGTATAAAGTATTGCCTCCAGCTGCAGGAGCCAATGAGTCTTTAGTGGGGCGGAGGTGAGTGAGTGAGTGAGTGAGAGGGAGCGCGGCTGCAGCTCTCAATGGAAGTTGCTGTAAGTGTAAGTGCGCTGCTGGACCTGTACACTACATTTCACTCGCTTCAGTTCGCTGTGAGCCGGAGCTCTGC
The DNA here is from genome assembly GCA_026230005.1 of Gila orcuttii. Lineage (NCBI taxonomy): Eukaryota > Metazoa > Chordata > Actinopteri > Cypriniformes > Leuciscidae > Gila > Gila orcuttii. The sequence continues at coordinate 40,653,093 of JAPDVR010000003.1, read as the reverse complement.
TCACACGTACACAACGACCAGCCGCTTGTTGCTTTAGCTCGCAGGGCATTTCCAAAGTACGCCGGAGCACCTGGGATACCTTGCGATATAACGTTACATATGTATTTATTGATTTGTTCCTATCATCATATGCGCTTTCGACGTTTCATCAGGCACTGCCGGCTAATTTAAGAGAGGTCATATTAGTACGCATACTGTTTTTGGGTGTCTTTGACTTGGTTTGCGGGCTGCATACAACCGTATGGATTCTTGTCGATAGCTATTGTACATCAGTTGACTGGTAGTTGATAGTTTGGTTGGTTATGGTTTTCTTTGCAATCCCTTCAATATGTTGAAATAACAGCAAACAGGAGGAGCAGCTCTGCATGCAACTGGATCTGCAAAGTAAGAGAGGATCTTGCGATTATTCACGCATGAGACCTGAGGGGATATATTGTGTGAGTGTGCTTTGAAAGTGAGCTAAATACTGTTTACGAGACTTTCTATTGCAAGAAATAAAAAAAGACTGGCGGGATCCTGTAAAGTGAATCAGTGTGGTGTCATCAGTGTAATGCATAAATTTAATGACAGCAGGACTCTGGTATATTTATAAACCTATAATGACGTGTGTGCAATTTGCGGGCTTCAAGCGCAGTAGCTGCTTTTAACTGTTAATGAAAAACACGTCATTTGCCGGGAACTTTCGACTGGACAGAATGTACGTTTTCTAACTGTCACTTCTCGTGAATAAGAGTTAAACTTACGGAGAGCGGAATGGACGCCAGTGGATGTGATCCCACAGAGAGAAAATTCACAGGTCTGTCTAAAGCACACAGACCTGGGAGACACAACACGGCAGTGGAGGAGGACAGTGTTTACTCAGGAGGCAACGGCTCCCGTAAAGCCACAGCGCGGGCTTACTCGACATCATTTCTCACATGCGTGGACAGTAATGCCATCATGTATGATCACAGGAGCTCTTCTTCCAAGATTTTTACACGTTTCTCCGGGAGGAATGTGAGCGGGAATGGAAAGAGAAAGTTTGCATTGTGCACTTGGAGTTGGTGGGCGTTTTTCTGCATGCACGTCCACGTGTTGAAAGCGGTCACACAAGGTAAGTAAAACATGTCAGTATTCCGATATATGAGGGATTCTTCCATTATGGAGGCACTTTTGACTACTTGAAATGACTGTCGAAACGTGTATCAATAAATTCCTGACCATGGCCTTGATCATTTTTCAAGTGAATTTCGGTGTCATGTGTGATGGTGTGAAGTTTTGATATTATGTCTGACGGTAATGAGCCCTTGGAGAAAGCCGTGAACATTCTAACACAAGTTATCTAGCTAACGTTAGCAGTTAGCGTTAAATGTATAGCCTACTATTAAAAGGTAATTGATTGTTTCTGATATTAAAATTCGTTACAACTTTGAATTAAATGTTAACCGTTTGGTAATGACCATTTATTTATTTTATTTTTTTATTGCAGAAACACGCCCCCTGCCATTTGCACTAACGTCATCGTATCCTAAAATAAAGTTTTATGGAAAGCATTTTTGAAAAAAGTAGGCTACACATCAATATCAAATGAACTGAAAATGTGTGTTTTTAAAAGTTCTTATGACAAATTGCAAAGTAGAATTGATCTGATGTTAACCATTTTTTATCCTTTACTTGTTGAAGAGGGGAAGTTTGGAGAAATACTGGCTAATCTAACATGTCTCTGAAATTAGCATTGGCACAGTACATAATCTGTTTTAATTTGTTCTTTAAAATGAGAGATGATTTTAGATGTTTTTTCTTCTTCTTCCAAAATCAGTTTAATTAGACCTAAAAAGTACTCCCAGCCTACTTGAAGAATCACCTAAATTCAAAAGATAGACCTAATGGTGGCATATTGGAAAATATGAACGTGCATGATCAATGTGTTTGACACTGATGTCTTAAGACTGCCAAACTTGATTTCAATGATAATAGAATGTCAAATATCTGTCTGTCTGTGCAACAGACAGTCGAGCTGAGATCTCTGGACCTGAACAATAGAGGAGTCATTAGGTCAGACTGCATGCATGGTCACAGATGGCATATGCATCATTTGGCTGTTATTCCTCTGTAATGTTTCATATACAGGGTATAATGATATGCATAGTAGGGCACTTGGGGAAAAGAGTAACAGTTGGCATGCTGAGAAACGAAAGTGACTGGTTAGTGCTGTTATAAGAACTCTATAGCCCCCGGTTTCACAGACAAAGCTTAAGCCCAGTCTCAGACTAAAATGCATGTTTGAGCTGTTTTAACTGAAAGCAACTTGCACTGACATATCTTGTCAGTGCCATTGTTTTATCTCAAGATACGCACCAGTAATGTTTTTTTTTTTTTTTTTTTCACCAGTAATCCTGGCTTAGTGTAAGCCAGGGGTGTCCAAAGTCGGTCCTGGAGGGCCAATGTCCTGCATAGTTTAGCTCCAAATTGCCTCATCACACCTGACGCAGTTTCTAGTATGCCTAGAAAAACCTTGATTAGCTTGGACACCCCTGGTATAAGTCCTGTGTGTGAAACCAGGCCTTGATGTGTTTGCTTTATGTATTGCGCTCATACAAAGTACTTTTTAATGTGATTATGCAGGTGAGCATAAAACAGAACTGGTCTTGTCAGAATTAGTGCCATTTATTTTTGTAAATTAGTTATTTTAGACATCGGGGGGGGGGGGGGGGGGGGGGGGGGGACTTCAAGACTTCAAGTCAATCTGAAGCCTAAAACTAAATGGTGAATTTGTTTTTGAATTCTACGACTAGACAACAAGAAACAGGAATACTATCCATGTAATTTACTTTGACATGACTGTATCTGAAATATTCAAGTGTGAGGTTCTGTTTTGACTGTGAAGTTTTGTGTCCTTCAAGATAAACACTCACTGAAGATAAAGCCCTAGAGAAAGTGTGTCGTCTTAAGGTATATATTCCTTTCATATTGAGTATCTTTAGAGTAAATATCTCTATCTTATCATTTATCATATCTTATTACACCATTGAAAGACCAATCTGTCATTTATATGTATAATGAATGCTGTCAGAGGTAGCCTATGCTCCAAAGTCTACTTTATATACACTGCTGTGGTTACTAATTAACTTTGAACATACGGAAACAGTCCTTAAATACTCTCTTAAGAGGATGCATTGACCCCATATCAGTCGAGAAATTGTAAAGCAGACAACCTTTTTTTTGTGTGTGTGTGTGGAGTGTAGTTACCGTAACCCACGGTTGCAGTCTTTTATTGCATGCTTCAAACTTATATACTTTATTTAATTTCTAAAGGTTCAGCAAAGTTGTTGAGGTGCATGCATTGTCAGCCAGTTCCCAAGTCCTGTGTCAAGGTCTTTTGATGTTTGGAGAGCTCCCAACACTGTTCTGGGAATGAGCTAGATATTATTGATCTGAATTGAGGAGCCAACAGCATTATCGGAGCTAGCATATTGGAATGAGGTTGACATGTTAACCTTTCCGTTTCATTTAACATGGCAATATAAATCTGAGTGTTAAGATTAGGTTTTTAAATCCGAAAGCTGCTGTAATTTTTTTATTTTTAGATAAGCCAAATGTAAGAACAGTAAGTACTGTATGTGGTCACAGTTAATGTTCGAATGAAAAAGCTGCCTATTATACTCTAAAAATGCTCTTGGCTCTCATTCTGATGCAGAAAAACCTGGGCAAATCTACCTTTTTGCAGGTGTTTATATTTGTCTCAAATCATAAACTTCTTCTGGCAGTTGAATTCTCTGGCTGCTTGGGTCTGGCAGAGGACCACAATGCCCTTAAAACCAAACACACGGGCAGAGAGGGAGTTTGTCAAGCAGTAGCAGGTGCACAATCCCCTGCCGTGCTTCTAGAAAGGTCTCTGGGCTAATGATGTTTGTGCCAGAGCATTGTGAAGGTAAATGTAGTTTCATCCACAAGAAAGTTCCCTGTACTTCATCTGCTAGATGTATGTGCAAGCAGACACATCCACATACTCATTCATGGCTGTAATCTTTTAAATTTCATTGCCTCGCCATCTGTGCAATCAGCAACTGCTAAATTGTCCTTCTGTATCTAAAGAATATGATAGTTTAGATGAAAGAGTCAAGTTTCATATACTGCACATGGTTTTTAATGAATTTTAAACATTTGGTTTTATGTAGTGTATTGAACATTATTGTGAATTCAGGTATAAATATGTCTATTGGTTTTTGCACATGTTTTGGTTTGGTTCTGTTTCATGTGTTTGAGTTTGTTTCTATGGTTCCTCATTGATTGATGAAGTTGTACATCTGTTGCTTGTTTCGTTGATTGGTTTGGTCTTGTTTATAGCTATGGAGCTTGTTTTCTGTCTCTCTTTGTTTGGTATTTGTCGTGATAAGTTGGTTGTTCCGTTCTTTTTGTTATTCCGTTAAGTTTTTGATGTAGATTATTCTTTGAGTTCTGTTAATAAATAACTCCTGTAAATAGATCCAGCTCACATTTTCTTGCACATTTAACATTTCCTGCATTTCAACCAGCTGTGACATGAAGAGTTACAAATCAGTAATATTTTATACATTTTTTTCCAACAAACGTGTTTGTATAAATTCAGAATTGTAGCTTTTATTTCATTTGCATTACATTCAAGATATTTGTAAAATAATATATATACATTTGTTATTTTACAAATATCTTACTGTATGTGTAAGGTGTAACGGTTCATAAAGTTCACGGTTCGGTTCGTTACGATACAGTGGTGTCACAGTTCGGTATGTTTTCGATACAGCAAAAAGAAAGAAATTCCAGAGAAAAGGCGCATAAGGTGATTTTTAGGCGCACAAGCAGAAAATTTAGGGGTACACCTAACAGCGCAGCTGTTATCAACCTGCAGCGGTTATTCACATTTCCCCCCATTTTGACTTTATTACTGACAAATGCCTTGGTAATAAATAGACTTAAATTACAATGTGCAGTTTTATTTTAAGTTTGCAAGGCTCCAGATTAACATTTTGAGGGCAGCATTTTTATTCTAGTTTTGAAATAATAATTCAAAATTAAAACGATTCAAAAAATTATACTTGGGAGTGGAAATGGCACCCACCTACTGGTTATAATGGTAATTACATGTCTTTTTTATTTTTAAATAAGTGCGAGTTTTCCTACATCTTGAAACTTTTAGTTTTGGGTGTGATCTTTGAAGGATGAAAAAATAATGTTTTCACATTATCATCAATGTCATCACATCAACAATAACATTTAAATATGATAATATTTGAGTTTTGAAGTGCTGGAAAAAGATGTGTGAGGTAGGCCTACTTGAAACCATTTTACTACAGGTACATCATTGTACCTGCCAAACTTCCATGGTTCCAGTTAAGCCCAATTTATACTTCTGTGTTGAAGTCAAGCCGTAGCTACGTCATAGGATGTACCCTTCGGCGTACCTATCCAAAAATATAACAAAGCTTTAATTCTACGCGGACGCAAGCGCTGTGATTGGTCTGCTAGAACCCCTCCCTCGGGTTTCACATACTCCCTCTGCATGTGTAATTGCGCGTCAACGCGGACAATGACGCAGAAGTATAAATGAAAACCAACGCGTAGTCTATAGCATAGAGGCTCCGGCGTAGGTCCGAAGCAGAAGTATAAATCAGCCTTTAGTGTTACTACATTAAATCCATGGTGAATGTTGCTGATCTGTGGGCTTAAAGTCTATAAGTTCATTCATGGCACAATGTTTCTCCTGGTTTCCACGTCAGCACTGTTTGATCTAATAGAGATTTATGGTTAATAACAGAGAAATTTGAATGCTTCTCACTAGATCTCACTACGATGTTATTACTTCTGTGGCAAATTCAAATGCTTTCTTTACTTGATCTTAGCGCTGTGTAGTAACAGTGTCGCTTGATCAAGATCGGCTCGCGCTGCACTGACATTGATGGTCCAAACTGATAAAGCACAAATGAGTAGCGCAGTTTCGTTCTGCTTTCATTAAGTTTGACATCTGATGTTGGGAGACTGCTAACAAAATCTTGGTCGCACCGGCAGGAAAAATGGTCAAACGAATCGTTCGGTTCCGAACCGAAAGCCTCGTACCGAACGGTTCAATACAAATACATGTATCATTACACCCTATGTTTATATACATATATAAAAAACACAGTTTTGTATTTTTAAACCATTTGTTTTATGAGGACAAAGGAAGTGTCCTCATAAACCACCTTTATGTTGTAATAACCATGTCATTACAGGGCTCCAGACTGCAACCAATTGGTCGCATTTTGTGATAATTTTTCTGCCGCTGTGACTAAATATTTATTTAGGTCACTCTGGCGCCGAGCAGCGAATGCAAACAAAATGAAAGCGGAATGAAAATGCGCTACTCATTTATGCTTCACGGACCATTTATTAGTTCGGACCATTAATACACAGCGCACCGAACTTGCCAGTCGCGGGTCGATCTCGATCACGCGACACTGTTACTAGGAGATCCAGACTCTGGAGATCCATTGAAGAAATCCATTGTATTTGCATCAGAATGAATAACATCATCGCTGCGAGATCCAGTGAGAAACACTGATCCAGCACTTCAAAACTATAATATCATATATAAATGTTATGTTATTTTTAATGTGATGACCCAACACATTTTTTGTTCATCCTTCAAAGATGGTCCTTAAACTAAAAATTTTAAGGTGTAGGAAAACTCTTATTTAAACACTTATTTTAAAATAAATTAAATTACCATTGTAAACAGTAGGATGCTTATTGGCTATTTTCACTCCCTAATATAATCTTTTTTCACTCGTTTTGCTTTTTAATTAATATTAAGACATTATGAATGATAATAATTAAAATTAATTTCATCTACACCCTAAATTAAGCTTAGTGCTTTATTGTCAGCCCCAGTGCTACCAGATATTGCTATGCTCCGGTGCTGTTTGTCTGGAGCCCCGTGAATTTAACGTACAGATATTACAATGTGCAATTTTATTTTAAGTCTATTTATTATTAAATAATTTGTCAGTATTACACCTATTTTGGGGGAAATTTGAATAATTGCATGGCAAGCTGATTTAAGGTGTGCCCCTACATTTTCTGCTTGCACTCCTAAAATTTTCAGTCAGGGGCTACAGCGCTCTAGTAAAAAAAGTTAGTCTGGAGCCCTGCATTATACACATTTCATTTGTGTCCTAAACCACATTTGCCAGATCTCTCTCTCTCTCACACACACACACACACACACACACACACACACACACACACACACACACACACACACACACACACACACACACACACACACACACACACACACACACACACACACTCAGTTGAAGTACCCTTTGATTTTATGGATAGGAGCTCAGCTTGATCGGCTATCAGCTTGGCACATCTTGTAAAGACAAATGAAATTAACAAACAAATATAATTTTTTTTTTTTTTTTCTGTGGAGGGGCAAGTGAAAATTTCTAAAAAATAATAACTACTGGGGGTCGAGCCCTCCTGCCACCATTTTGATTATTGATTTGTACACAAATCATTGTGAATGCATGTAATTCAAGAGCAGACATTCATTTCACAGCTGCAGCGCTGCCAGCTCGTCCAGGTGAAGGATACGTAGTATTACATGTCAAAGTTAAGGAATTGCCTTCTATTTTCTAAATTAAAATGATGAGTACAACTCCTGTCATGACAAATTGTGTCAGTGCTGCTTAACATAAATTCATTTTTTTTCCAGTTCCCTTTCATGTGCTGCTTTAAAGCAAGGTTAATAATCATATCTGTTGTTTTCATAAAGGTTAATGAAATTTATTAATTGTTTTTCGAGGCATAAGATTGGGTTAATTAGCCGTTATTTTATTTCCTTGATTGTATTGCTCAGACTTTGATTGCATTTCTTGCTAATTGCAACGTGAATTAATTTCTAGGACTGGATTTGACACTTCAAGTTATATCTCAAAAAGATACTACAAACTCTTCATGGAAACTAGATTCAGAAAACAGTGAATGAATGCATTTAATGTACACAATACAATATAGGCTAAATATGTACCAATTTGGCAGTTTAATGTAAGCTTTTACTTTAAGAAAAGCTTGTTTTCTTCTTATACACAAAAAGTCATACTGAAGGCATCACTGAGCCTTGGTACTTTCATCACAATTAACAAGATGCGCGAGTCATTATGTTATCAGTATGTCAAAGGAATCATGAGCAATCTGTAATCAGTAGGGTTTTAAATATACAAAATGCATCAATACCTTATTCAATTTTCATTGTTTTTAAAGTGTTTTTAAGTGTTGGTTTCTTTATTTTTTGATTTAGTGGTCCTTGGCGATTTTGTAATATATCACGCTGTGTTTAGCTTTAAAAATGCATCTTCAGGCCCCTTTGCATTCTGTCCCTATCCTCTCTCAAGCCCAAACCACGCTACATTTATTTACACTCTTAAAAATAAAGGGTATAGAAGAACCAGTTTTAAGAATCAGGGGAAGGATTCATAAAACATTCTTAAAGTGCCCCTATTATGGATTTTTGAAAATGAGCTTTCATGTAGTGTGTAACATAGCTCTAAGTGAATGAAAACATCCTGCAAACCATATATAAAGTTATTGTCTTTCAAAAGTAAGAGTCGACTCTGAGTCAATGAAATAAAAAATATTAAATATAGTAAATATTTGAGAACTTCGTAAGGATTTAAAACTTAAACTTAAAAAAATTCTTAAGAAGATTTTCATGAATCCGGCCCCAGTTCTTAAAAGAACCATTTTTTATTTAGTGCGAAGAAACCATGGATGTTAAAGGTTCTGATAGAACTATAGATGCCAATAAAGAACTTTTATTTTTAAAGGCCACGACACACCAAGCTGACAGTCGGCTGTCTGGCAACATCGGCCATCGGTGAGAGTCTGTCGGGCTAGTTTTTGCAGTGTGTTCCACACGTCAGCTCTGTGTCTGTTACTGTGTCTATTTTTGCAAAAAATAGTTAGTTGATAAACAAAACAAATACTGCAGAACTGTTATAACATGATTCGTTCATAAACAATTCAATGTTTTTAGTAAATGATTCAATGACTCATTGATAAAGAGAGAATTAGTGGTTTGGAACAAATTGGTTGAACGAATGATTCAAGTGACTCATTCATAATCACTCACTTATAAAGTCTCTTATTGCCACCTACTAGTGTAACAATTTAACTTCCAGAAAGAGTCACTGAAAAATCCCTCCACTAATATTGACAGTCTGTCTAAACGGGCAAACATGGAACTAACTGTTGTAAAAAAAAGTTAATAAATAGCCTATATTGCTGAACAAGATTGACACCAATGAGCGGTGTTCAATATTGTAGCACTAGGTTGTATTTAATAGGCTGCTCATTCTATTGAAGTGAAAAATACTCACAGGGAGATGAATGAGTCAAACTTCTATAAAATTAATGCTAGCAAAGAAAAAGTGATTAATTGCTACATCGATTAGCTAAACAGATCCTACTAAATGTCAAAACAAATGTGATTGAGAAGCAAGCATTTCAGAGGCTCATATATTTTTAAAGAATACCTGAAACAACTCATGGGTAAAACTGCTTTGTTGATCCGATAAGACGGATGATTTACACGTATATAAAATGTGTCAGCTGTGTCATGTCTTTAAAATTCAAAGGGTTTCAGGCTGTCGAACAACTCATGTTCATCAGATACAACAGACATGTTTGTTGTGAATAATTTATCAGATGATAGTTGCTCAGCCTGTCTGACTGTCAATCCCTAACAGATCTGGTCAGGGCTTTTTGATTTTCCTATTATTTTAGCTGACATTAGAGCCCATTTTAAAGGGTGCTCTCACCTGTTGCGAAACTTGGCAGGCTTGTAATCTATCGCAACAATAAAAGTCTTTAACAATAACAGTACTTCTGTTTAAAATGACTCCCATATGTAAGATAATAAGCTAATTCCTGAGGTTCATTTGGCACCCTTTCAGCTATTGTGCATTATAAACACAAGATGGGCTTGACTCATGTTAGATAATGGGGCTTTGCTAACTCGGTAGTCTAAACCATGGCCAGCAGTGACCTTTCAACAGCACTAGACATTTTTGTGTGGGAACCAAAATACTTTTGCTTTAAAATTCAAATCACACCAACACTTCTAGCATTCCAGCCTAGTAATGTTTTTGAACCTAATGTTATGCACTTGGAAGCTACCATTTTTTATACTTAAGTGTGAACTAAATGTAATGTTTACAGACAAATTGCATGTTAATTGCAATTCAATTAAAATGTAGTTTATATGGATATTAAATGCAATTAGCTGAATTATAAGAGATTTCTTGACCCTCTAAAGTAAGGACTCAAGTACATCTTTATTTGTATTTTCATAAGTCTGTTGTTTTTCAAATATGGTATACTGCCGATCAACTTTAAAACAATTTTTGCTAAAGAATTTCACAAATAATTACATCTTAAATTATACGTGGAATTTTGAAGTTGAAAGACTGAAATAGTATTTTCTTGTATAACGTTTTTTTTACAACGTGAAATACTTACAAATTTTCACAGTGTCTAAATATATTTGTAATTACAGATTTGTATGGTTGCAATTTAGAACATTTATAATATATTATCTTTAAATGTAATATTGATTACTTCAAACTACAGTTATTTAGTACAGGTCCTTCTCAAAAAATTAGCATATTGTGATAAAGTTAATTATTTTCCATAATGTAATGATAAAAATTTAACTTTCATATATTTTAGATTCATTGCACACCAACTGAAATATTTCAGGTCTTTTATTGTTTTAATACTGATGATTTTGGCATACAGCTCATGAAAACACAAAATTCCTATCTCAAAAAATTAGCATATCATGAAAAGGTTCTCTAAACGAGCTATTAACCTAATCATCTGAATCAACTAATTAACTCTAAACACCTGCAAAAGATTCCTGAGGCTTTTAAAAACTCCCAGCCTGTTTCATTACTCAAAACCGCAATCATGGGTAAGACTACCGACCTGACTGCTGTCCAGAAGGCCATCATTGACACCCTCAAGCAAGAGGGTAAGACAGAAAGAAATTTCTGAACAAATAGGCTGTTCCCAGAGTGCTGTATCAAGGCACCTCAGTGGGAAGTCTGTGGGAAGGAAAAAGTGTGGCAAAAAACGCTGCACAACGAGAAGAGGTGACCGAACCCTGAGGAAGATTGTGGAGAAGGACCGATTCCAGATCTTTGGGGACCTGCGGAAGCAGTGGTCCAGTGTCAGTGTCAAGTACCCACAGTCAGTGATGGTCTGGGGTGCCATGTCAGCTGCTGGTGTTGGTCCACTGTGTTTTATCAAGGGCAGGGTCAATGCAGCTAGCTATCAGGAGATTTTGGAGCACTTCATGCTTCCATCTGCTGAAAAGCTTTATGGAGATGAAGATTTCATTTTTCAGCATGACCTGGCACCTGCTCACAGTGCCAAAACCACTGGTAAATGGTTTACTGACCATGGTATTACTGTGCTCAATTGGCCTGCCAACTCTCCTGACCTAAACCCCATAGAGAATCTGTGGGATATTGTGAAGAGAAAGTTGAGACACGCAAGACCCAACACTCTGGATGAGCTTAAGGCCGCTATCGAAGCATCCTGGGCCTCCATAACACCTCAGCAGTGCCACAGGCTGATTGCCTCCATGCCACGCCGCATTGAAGCAGTCATTTCTGCAAAAGGATTCCCTACCAAGTATTGACTATTGAGTGCATAACTGAACATAATTATTTGAAGGTTGACTTTTTTTTTTTGTATTAAAACACTTCTTTTATTGGTCGGATAAAATATGCTAATTTTTTGAGACAGGAATTTTGGGTTTTCATGAGCTGTATGCCAAAATCATGAGTATTAAAACAATAAAAGACCTGAAATATTTCAGTTGGTGTGCAATGAATCTAAAATATATGAAAGTTTAATTTTTATCATTACATTATGGAAAATAATGAACTTTATCACAATATGCTAATTTTTTGAGAAGGACCTGTATGTTAGTCTATGTAGATTTATTTAAAGCATGAGAATAGATTATTAAAACATAAGGATTTAAAATGTACTTTAAAGTAATACTCTTAATTTGACATTGTTGAACTTTTCAAAAAAGAAACCATCATAAAAGTGTACTTTCTCTAAAGGGGCTATGTGTAGTAGAGGTCGAGCGATTGATCGGTTATGTAGTAGCATTTACTAATACATTTTTACATTTTAAAGTTGTATCTCTTAACATTAGTTAATGCACGATTAACTAATATAAATGATCATAATAATATTTTTTATATTTTAAAAGTACAGTACATGTTCATGGTTCAGTACTATTTTTACATTTTTGTAATAAAGTTAAGCACTATTTTATGTGTTATGCTTGTTTTCATTCAGTATCCATTTTAAAAACTATTGGTTGATCAATCGGTTATCGGCCAGTGTTGTCCAACCTAGGTATTGTTGTTATCGGTAAAATCAACTATCGGTCGTCCTCTAATATGTAGAATTCAGAAACCCTTGTTATTAGCGACACTGGTGGCTATAAAGTGAACTCCAGCCAGCAACTTATTGCTAATGCTTGCACTCATGCACACCTCATTAAAATGACACTGTTATGATATTTGATTATAAAGTATTTTTGAAGCTATATAGATCTGGCTATGTGAGACTAGTTTGAGTTAATCCGTTAACTCAACTGTACTGTACTGTAATGACATTACAGTACAGAATGGCTCTTTCTGCATTTTCCTGGACATTGTATAAACATTTGTTTCATGTGTCATTGAACAGAAGAGAGGCTCTCGGTGCGCGTGTAAACGTCACATCATATCAATTTTCTCAACAAAAATGTCCCGAGTCCTTCGCATATAAATCTATCATATAAGTCTACATCTAATATAAAAGTCTAGGCTTTCATTGAAAACCTAGGAAGTTGGGGGAGGTCTTGTTTTTTTAAGTTTTGTTACAGACTGTTCACATATTATAAATAAATAATAAATAAGCAATTTCATACATGAAAATTCTTAGTACACTTAAGTAGCCTTCAATTTCATTACGATTATATTAAATGCTATAAAAGTACACTACAGGTGCACATTCAGTACAATTAAGCACACTACTTTTTCACATTATACTTTACAATGTTAGTTTAAATTAGTTCAGATCAGATTATATATGCACTAAACATACATCTATGACAGTCTATTGTTCTAAGTTTCTACCCTGCTTTTCTAATGTAAACAACCCCTTCAGTTATGCTAATGAACTGTGATTAGAGTGATTTTTTTTATGTTGTTGTTAGGCACAATGTAGAGCAATATGAAATTGTATGTAAAAATAGTTATGCATTTATCCAAAGCATATTTTATTTTTCAGTATCTGTATTCCCTGGGAATCATTCTTATTACCTTGGCGGTACTAGTGCCGTGTTCTACCAGTTAAACTAAAGGAACATAATGAAAATTCCTGGTTGGATAGATGTTTTGGCAGAATAATTTAACTATGGCATAGTCCTTCATTCTGGTTGGATAGACTTATGTCGTCCAACATGGAGAATAGGGAACTGAATTGTGTGATTTGTTTCTTCATATAGCACACTCACCCACACAATCATTGATTACACCAAACAAATCCCTCTCTCTCCCATGTCCACAATTTTATCTAGAATCATCCGCTCGTCCGCAGAACATTATGTTGAATATTAACTTAAGCAAATATTTTCTGACCCTTCAGTGTTTTCTTTCTGATACTGAATTGGAGCGGTTTTCCTTCATGAAAGAACCCATTTTGTTCAGTATTACTGATAAGTAGGTCAACTGAAATGTGTTTAGACACTAGACACATGTGAAGAGCAGCATGGGAACCGGGTTTTGATTTCACAATAACACAGTTGTTATCAGTTGAAGTTTCTCTGTTGGCCACAAGAGCAAAAGGATAGGGTTCAGTCAAGCAGGGGCAGGAAACACATGTTGAAATGAGCCGCAGCGCCACTACGCAGAGATTGGCATGGTGATATTCAAAAGCAAATTCACGCAGAAAGCCACTTTAATCACTGGAATCGTAAAATTGCAGGACCACCTATTAGCCCGAGCTTTCTTATTTGAAAAGAAAGGCAGTGAATACTGGGCTCAATCTCCTGCCAAATGGCTTCAAATAGTGTGGAATAATTTTTTTACACTCAGCATTTTCTCTCACTGCCGGATCGTTGTCACCGTAGTCATACTTTTTAATATATGACCGCAGGACTCCATAGGCAATCTGTCATCTGAATCTGGTGAAATGATGAGGTCATTTACATTTCTTCACTCCTTATATGCAAACATGCTCCGTGCCCTGAATGTCATTATGAGTGGGAATGGATTTGCTTATGATTTGCACAGATGATGCCACCGTGTTATTGAAACTGAAACCGCTTAAGCTTTTCAGCTTAATAACTTGTGTCCATGGTAAATAAAAGGACAAATATTTGAAAACTCTACTTTAAAACAAGTTCTTAGACGTGTACTCTTTAAATCCACATTGGCTTCATGTGGTTTTGAAACACTTTTATACCATTTTCAAGGAGTTTTAAAAGAAGAAAAGTATTTTTTTAACAACATTTTTTTTTACATGAATACTTAAATACATGTGAGTGTACACATCTTAATAAATTCAAAAACATTTATTAATTCGTAAATATCAATAAATATCATTAAGGTTTTTTAGGAGACTTAGCACAAGACATTTTAAAACCTGAACTAACCTGAACTGCAGTATAATAATAATAATAATAATAATAATAGCCTAATAATAATAGATTATGCCAAATTGCAGTACTTGAGTTTTTATACATTTTTGAATTTCCCACCTCCCATATGTATGTATATATATATATATATATATATATATATATATATATATATATATATATGTGTGCTGCGTTTGTTTTGGCTTCCTTTTACAACCCTGTGTAAACATGTTGGATGAACATTTAGCCCATGTTATCAGAATGCGTCTGCCATGGAATGGGCATTTCTCAGATGCATTGGAGATGTAGATGAAGTCGATTCTATTATGGTCTTTTTATGCTTCATTAGTTAAATTCAGGACTTGCACAAACAAATACTGATGTGCCATTCCTATATGCTTTGTCTTCAACAGAACATTTTTATTTGATTTTGCCTGGATTGTTCTTGTATAAAAAGATCAAGGCTGATAAACCTGGTTGTCCTTTCAGGCTAACTTCCTAAAATGAACCCCTCAGAGGATGCCTGGTGGGTTTATGGGTAAGCTTTTCCATGCTACTTTCAGTCAAAGCTGAATATTTTCAGGAAAAAGCTGAACCGTCTGTTTGGGCTGGGCGATATATCGAGTTTGTACGATATATCTATATATATTTTTTGAAACGTTATGGAATGAGGCAATACCGTTTATATCGATACAGTAGTTTGATACGAGCACATCTGAAAAATAATAGAAGACGCAGTGTGACCTGGTGCAGTGAAAGTACATATAGCTCTTGTCATGTTTAGGACAAATTGTACTATTAAGGGCTTCTGGAAGTGAATCTCCGCTAAAGTTCAAGCTTCCGTGAATAAGCGGCACATTTTTAATGATATTAATATTAATAATATCCATAATTTTAAATATTGCAACATGCAATTATTGTAAACTGTTTTATCCATACCTTCAACTATTAAACAGATTAGAAGTATATTTATGATATTTTACAGATTTTCACTGAGCTTGTTGCAATGCATTTTGGGTTTACTTTGCTGTGATGCTGCTTTACAATCTGATTAAAACAAAAGCATCTTAGTAGCAGAATTATGATGCTTTTTGAAGTAGCCTCTCCATTGGGAGCACACCTGTGATGCCTAAAAATACTGCTTCTGGAGGCAGCTCACTAGGTTTTGGAGCAGAGCGCATGATTTAACTCCTAGTACTTCTATGAGGTCATTATCATCCTCTTTATGCCTCTACAACTCATCCTAATGGATCCGTGATTTGGAGCAATGCACCAGTACGATATTGTTGACCCAAAATGTCAACGGATAGTGAGATGGCACTTGATGAACCATTTCTAATTCAAAGTTCCCACTATGTGTGCACACTATTGGCAAGGCCATGATAATCAGGTTAATTACGCCTGCAAGATGTAATTGTTCTCGTAATGTGAAGAAATAGCTGGTGGCTGCTCGCTCTCGTGTCTGCGTTGTTGGGTAATCCACTCCTCGATTATTCCGGAGGCTGTCGGATCCACACCATTAAATTGTTAACATCCACGTCCCTTAAATATTACCATAAACATTGCTGCAGCCTAATTGATCTTCAGTAATTGTCGGCGCAAATGGGCAAAATTCGCTTGAATTATTGTTTTTAAGTTATCATCCCATGCAAAAAATATGGATGACAATGAATGTGGCTGAATGAATCCACATGGTTGTTCAAATGCAATTTGCATGTGATTTTACCCTGGACAAATTGTGATTGGACAGATTACTGCTAGTTTTATTGAAATCCAGCAAAGCCAATGTGTTTTGATTGTGTATGATGCATGATGAAGGGCCTATTAAGATGCATTATCAAACAAATGAGATGCAAATCTGCGCTCTCACGGGGCCATTTCTGACTCTTGACATAAAGACGTACTACTTTCCCTGTGCAAGCCAAGTTTATTTCACAATCATCAGCACAATGAAAACAGCGACGACAGAACCTTGACAAAAAACTATATATAATAGAGCCACATTCCTTAAAGCACTCGAGGGGCATTTTACTGCCAATCATGGACAAAAGAGCAATCTAGCTGACATTTGCATCATATAAACCTACAAAGTATTGCTTCAAGCATTTGAATTAGTTTCTGCAGTTCATAGCCAAGAAATGAGCCTGTGTGCCGCCAATGATTGTGTGTCAGTAAAATGAAATCCCTCTAATGCCCTTACAGGCTGCAACAGAAATACAGTGCAGCTGCTAATATGCTTGCCACACATTTATATCAAGGTAAACTATTTGCCGCCCATGCTCACGTAAAATTACATGCACAGTTAAGCCCAGATGATAATTTCTGGGCAAGTAATTAATTGTAATCTGTTGTCAGGCAGTGTGGGCTGTGTAGGACTCAGGTGCATTGTGCAAGAAACTGCACGTGATAAGACCTTCACAGCCAACCTCCCAAGTTGTACTTGTCCACTGTCGTTTAGATACAACTAACATGTCTGCATGGAATGATGATTCAACCGGAAAAACTGCCCATTATGCAGTCTTAATGATGTTGTTGTCAGGGGCAGTGAATCTTGGGTAGTGATATTGTGTTTGCAATTTGCATGCTTCTTTAGGTTCTCTGGCTTCAACAGACAGATGTGTGTGTGTGTGCGTGTGTGTGTGTGTGTGTGTGTGTGTGGGAGGGTCAAGCCTCAGTTTCTAATCTTGGAGATGGTGGTCTACATTTGTACGTTTAGATTCTGACTCACAATTAGATTCTGAGAATCCTATGATTGCAGGTGGTACAGCTCAGCTGGCTTAATAATGTCATAATATAGTATAATAATATATCTTAATATATATTAATAATAATATTATTAATTATACAAGTGTTCGATTTGGCATTGAAGGATACATCTGTGCTGCCTTCAGAAATCGTTTAGATTATGGGATCTGACGATGGGATCATGGAATCATTCATTCGAACATATTGTTCAAAATCGCTTATTGATTCAAGATCAAAAGAATGAGTGAATCCTTGAACCATTCATTTGAATTATTTAGTCAGGATTGCTAATTGATTCAAGACTGAATCAATGAATGCGGATACGTTCTAAGTAAAAGTTTATATACCCATATGCTTTATCTTAAATTAATGTTTATATGGGTGCTCGAGGCGGTGCGCTGGAGTGAGTTGCCGGGGGGACGGTCGAGCTCGTTGCCGGCCGCCTGGGTGCTGGAGGGCCGGCTGACGTCCGTGAGGGAGTGGAGGAGTCGGCGCCGTTCGCCGTGGGCCGGAGCCTGCTTCCATCCGCCTTGCTGGGGAGGAGCAGGGAACGGGGGACTTCTGCCATCTGCCCGAACCCGGAGGAGCTGTCACCGTCCACCAGGCGGCAGAGGAATGTCGAGCTGTCCACCGAGGGCTATCCAGCGCCACCGCCAGGCACCGCGGAGAAGATCGCCCAGCTGGTGGAGGACCAGATGGCAGCGTGTTGTGGGAACCAGACCAAGATTTTTTATTTATTTATTTTTCTCTCTCTCCCCTCTCTTGTCTCTGTCGCTCCTCATGCTGTCTCCTTTACTCTCACCTCGTCTGTCCGTACCCCCAGGTACCGCAGCTGCCGTGTTCGGTCCCCCCAGAGGAGGGGGAGTAGAGCGCAGTCTCGTGGGTACCCCCTGGCCTGCGAGGGGCGATGGGGGTATGTGGCGAGCAGGACGAAGCCAGTGGCATGATTACTGATGAGCGCCACCTGAGCGACGCTCTGGTCTCGTATCTCTCACGGAGGAGCGGAAGCATAAAAGGAGGAGCGACGACTAGGGTTGGGCGATGTCTACCAATTTGGTATCAGACGATGTCTACAGTGAAACATTGAGATGCACGATGATATCGGGAGGGAGGGGGGGGGGGGTAACATTCTCATTTTCCACTAGATATTTTCCTCTATATCTCATCAGCAATTTCGATTTCGGCAAAATCTGCAGCAGCTGAGCACTAAGGAGCGAATGTACAGTGACGTGACATCACTGCCAGATTCAAACTGTGCTTTCGCGCTATGGCTGGCGCCAAGCCAAAGACGGATGCGCTCAGTGCTTGTCATAGGCTATATCACAACTGTTCAGTGTTTTTAACCACATAATGTTTATTTTAGGTTTCAGACATTTAAATACATATAATTTATAGCAAAACACACAATGGTGTCTATGGAAGCAGCAATAACAAACCATTAAAATTTATTTGCCGACGGTTTTTATTCATATCAGACACACAGTGTAAATAACTATAAAGTCAACTCTATTTTTCTCCCAGTTCACCGGCCAATTTCATGTATTTCGGGAGAAACTGATTAATTCACGCGCTGTAATAAATCCAACAGACAGGAATCTCTGAACTGCGGCACAAACAAAAATGACGCTGCCCATCTCACGTTACAGATCAAGATCATTTATAAAAGGTTTTTTAAACAACAAAACAAACTCACTTACACATATTTGAGAATCGGAATAGAAGATAGTTGATGACATGATAAGCAAGTTTGTTAATATTTATAAATAAAAGCGCTTCATCTTTCATACAGCGCTATTTTGGCTGTGGTGAATCACGTACCAAGCATGAAGCGACAGCATGGAAACGTGGGGGGTGGGGGTGGGGGGGATCGCGATGCCGGCTAAACGATGATATCGTCCATCGGCCCAACCCTAGCGACGACAGTGGAGATCGAGAGAGGCCAGGTCTGGATTTTATTTAATGTTTGGTTTTATTGTATGTGGTGGCAGTCGACCATGCCTCATTCCCGCCTCCTTCTTCCCATAACATCTGAACTATGTTACAGTTACAATGACATGTCACGTAAGTTGGAAACGTAATATGAAGTAATAAGAAAATAATTATATTTTGAACAATCAACCTAAATAAAATAATACACCTGGTAACTAGGGCTGTGATGGTGACAGTTCCCTTTCGAAAGGGAACTCGCACTGCGTCAAGCTCTATGGGGGAACACCTTCGCGTGAACCGGTGTCTGAAACGCTTATCTAACCACGGCAATCCTATTGGCCGGCGACAGCCTATGACATCATCACTAGTGCGACCCGGATGTATATAAGGGGAGCCTGGAGAACAAGTCAACAAGTTTTTCATCTTCAGGGACTGTTTTGTTTGTACGCTTCAACCTGAAACTTCAAAGAGGTAATCATGGCTTGTGAAAAACGCTCAGGAAGTGTGTGCATCCATGTCTAAGATATTGATACTTGATGACACACAACTTGTGTGTTTACTGTTTGGGCTCAGAGCATGCACGATCAGTTCCTGAGGGATCTGCTTGTTTTTTCCCTTGAGAAAACTCCACTCTCGTCTCCTCTGATCCAGCAGCGAGTGCTCTGCTGTGTATAAAAACAACCAGCCCAAGAGAACAGGAGATGGCTGATGAGGGTGAAAAGAAGATACAACCAAACCCTCACAGCCACCTTGCACCGCGTATGTTAAGCTGTTGAGTGTTATGGAACGCGCTTCAACAAGGCTTCTAAAAAGAGGCTGTCGTTGGAGCGCATGAGGGAAGAGACCGCTCTTGACAGGAATGGTTTCTTTCCAGCCATAAAGCTCCAGCTCTCGTGAGCCTTCCATTCCTGCCGGATCTACACAATGAGATCGGAAAGGCATGGAAGAACCCGTATTCAGCACGCATTCATCGCCATCAGCGAACTTTGCTGATGCTGATGGGATGCACGAATATGGGTATGTGTCGATGGCCCAATTGATGAGATGTTTGTGAACTATCTCACGGCTGGAGAGAAATCGACACTAAGTGCTCCGGCCCTGCCTCTTAAGCCACTGAAATATGACAGCACGCTTAAATGGCAGGGCATACGCGGTGGCGGGTCTGGCTGGTGATGACTTGCAGACAATGATGGTTTTGCAAGCATACCAGGCTGATCTGCTGACAGATTTGAAGCATTTAAATCTCTCACCCCAAGCGCTGCTTGCATCAGCCTGAGGCTAGACCTATTATGAGTTATTCCTTCAATTTGGAATCCTCCTCTAGGTTTGGCCTCAGGTTTGATAGTAAGTGTGCTCTTTCGTGCTCTTGTGGTGATAGGCCTCCATTTTGTGAATGTCATTTTTAGTTTTTAGGAAGGTTGAATGATAGGCCACGGTTCCCTGTTAGGAAGTATTAGGAGGGTGATAAATATGTTTTTCATAGGATGGTGAAATTAGGGCCCTGAAGTTCCCATATATAGGTGGGCTATGCATACCCTTCCCATAGTCCTCCTCTTATGTTAGAGTCATCAGGTTTATATAACGGGTAGTGCCAATCTGTAGTAGTGAACAGGTTGGCTGTATGGAAAATTCTCTAGTGAGGCCACCGTTCATCTGAGCACCTAATAGACATTTTTTGTGTGAGATGGCTTCCTCCCTATCGGGAGTTATTCTACTGAGGCCACCGCTTTGTCAAGCTCCAGATAAAGCTACAAAATCAAGCGCTGGCCCTCCTCAGGCCACCTTGATAGCCACCTTATACTAGAGCAGCGGTTCTACTCTCACTTTAGAGAGTCGTTGAGATTATAGCTCTGAACTTTAGTCACTTTATATTCGTGTGTCGGCCCTCACGGGGCTGCCTCAATTTTTGGCTTAGGCTTAGTAACTAGGAAATTGGTGGCAGTTTGCTAAGCATTCTCGCCTCGAGCCTCTCAGTATCTGAGTGTTGGCTCCTTAGAGCTAGAGCCCATCAGGATAATTTATTCCTGTAAATCTAGTTGTTCCTAGTACTGGCCTCCTCTTACTACAAGAGTCGTCTAGCCAAAGCCCGCCTTTTGCACTAGGCGTAAAAATGCTAGTGGTGTTACTGGGTAGATGGCAGCATAGGTAGCAGGCTATCTTTAAAAAGCCTCCCATGCAGATATCTCATGGGCGTTGTCAGGCCTTTTCTCTCTAGAAATTAAGAAGCAGTATGCTCAGGCCCTTTAGAGTGGAGTATTGTTGCTAGTTTATCCAGCTAGGCCTTCAAATTGAAAAAGGATTTTTTCAGCTGAGCCCCTTGAATGGTTGAGGGATGGTTGAGTATGCTCCCTTAGAGCCGAAGCATTACCTGGGCTGATGCCCGTGACATTCGAAGCTGTAGGCCTTTCAGTAGGCCTCTTCGGTAGTCAGTTAGCATAAGATTGTACTGCCATTGCTTTTAAGGGTTGATAGCACTTCTGCTGAGTACACTGCCTGTTGGCAATGTAAACCTTTGAGCTGGAGGCGCTCCCCTTATTAGGGTCCCTTCAGAGTGCCCAGCCTCCACAGGGCTCTTAAGCACTGTGTAGATCCAGAATTGAGTAGAGTCACTCCCCTCGTTTGCAAGGGTTAGAAAACGCCATGCTGAATTCTACTCTCCAGGATGCCCGTCTCTATGATCCGGTCTGTGAGTGCTTACTGCCACTATCTGCAGTCCTCCCTATCGGATGCCTCCACTAATGAGGCAAATAGTGTTAGAGACTCTGTTTAGAGAACAAAGCAATGCCCGGGCTGACGTCTGTGAAAGTTGAAGCTGTAGGCCTTACAGTAGGCCTCCTCGATAATCCGGTAGCGTAAGATTGTACCCCCCTTGCTTTAAAGGGTCGATAGCACTTTTGCTGAGTACACTGCGTGTTGGCAATGTGAAATAAGTATATCCAGGCCCACAGAGATGTCTGTGAGAGCACCTGACTTCTGCGACTTGCTCTGCTAACAGTCCTGCTATCAAGTAGTTAGGCCTTGACAGGCCTCCTTGAAGGCGTATCCCCAACGAGTTGGATGCTTAGCATTGCAAGGCAAACTTAGCCCAGAGCCTAGTCAATACTTATCAGGTTTTGAGTATTGTGTTCCAGAATCTATCTGAGGATCGTTCTGTATGAATACATAGCTCCCTAAGTCTGGTCGGAAGGTCGAAGGACTCTCACGAGATCTCCCTGTTAGATCAGCCCTAGAGCTGGAGGCGCTCCCCTATTAGGGTCCCTTTCAGAGTGCCCAGCCTCCATAGGGGTCTGAAGTGGCTAAATCCAGGATTGAGTAGAGTTACTCCCCTCGTTCGCAAGGGTTAGAAAGCGCTATGCTGAGTTCTACTCTCCAGGATGCCCGTCTCTGTGATCTGGTCTGTGAGCGATCACTGCCACTATCTGCAGTCCTCCCTATCGGATGCCTCCACAAGTGAGGCAAAATATTTTAGAGACTCTGTCATAATTTGGCATGCACTCCCCTCAGCATGGCAGTGTGGGTAGTTCGTTCCCCATAGCGCTTTACGCTCTGCGAGTGAGAGAACGTCTCAGGTTACGACTGTAACCTATGTTCCCTGAGAACAGGGAACGAGACACTGCGTCTCTTCGTCATGCCTGATGAACAGTCCCCTCAGATGATAACTTGTTGACATGTTCTCCAGGCTCCCCTTATATACTTCCAGGTCGCACTAGTGATTCTGTCGCCGGCCAATAGGATTTCCGTGTTTAGATAAGCATTTCAGACACCGGTTCACGCGAAGGCATTCCCCCATAGCGCTTGACACAGTGTCTCGTTCCCTGTTCTCAGGGAACATAGGTTACAGTCGTAACAGTCGTAACCTGAGATGTTTTTTTTTACCACCGCGGGGGTAATGGACCAACTACCGGCGGTGGCGCGGTGGTTGGGGGGTTGTTTTGAAATAAAAATAGTAATAATAAATGAGGCTCAAGCATCCATTTCGTAACAGACATGCGTGTTTATTTGAGGAATTCTGTCAAAGAAACAACACACTAAAGCCTGTAAAGCATTAAATAAATATCAGTAAATAATGGTTACTTAAATAATATAAAGTTAAATATAAAAAAAAAAAACATTCCTTTATGAACACACAAAGACGAGTCATATAGCCTGCCGCTCTGTGCTTTGAGAGGGATGTGGGACACGAGCAGGAAAGAGACCATCAATCTCATTGATCTTCATGTTTTCTACTTGTTGTTGTTCCATGTCCAGTGGAATAACTAATGGAATATTGTTAAATTTGCTGATAATCGGGTGACCAGATCGCAAACCAGAATACAAAGCCGACAAAGCTTAAATGTATGGGCTCACGCACAACTCTCTCATTCGTCATGAATCCAAATGTTTCCATGGCTGCGATTTAACATTTAATTGCTAACCTATTATTTATTTTGTAAACAAAGCTTTGTGCCCCACTCGTGTCATAATATTCATGTAAAACTGTATTCACATACAAAAAAAATGTGTTATATGTGATATCCTAATTACAATATTTCCGACTCCACTTGAAAGGGTACAAGAATTACAGTTGAGAACTACCAGTTAAGAATAGAGTAGACCTGTGCGAAGCGAAGAAAGTTTTCCTGTGCTTCTTTCTGAATGAATAATAAGATGAGCGACTGTTCTACAATTTTTTTTGTGTGTCTAAATTAGTCTCATCAGAACCAAGATAATTTTACATTGTGATTTAAGCACAGAAGGCATCCCGGACAAAAGCCAGACCTTTCATTAATTCTTAAATTAGGAGCAGTACAGCTTCTCCAGTGTGGTTTTGTGAGGTTTTCAGATGAGTAAAAGAACAGTAGTGGGAACAAGATTGTCTTTCTCTTCCTCAGTATGTTCAGTAGGGCTGGGTATTGACACAAATTTCACAATTCGATTCGATTTCGATTCACAAGCTTGCAATTCGATTCGATTTCGATTTCGATTCAATATTGATTATTTTGGATATCAGGTACAATACATGGCAAATTTTCTCAAGGAAAACAAATCTCTTAACCAATGCTGTAAACTATCGGAGTCAGTTGTATCATTAAAATTGTTTCATTAGCCTACTAGATTTACTGATTTGTATACAAACAATTACACTTTTATTTATTTTTCTAATAATAAAGTTATATGAAATATAAATATTTAAATGGTGGCTGTCATAAAAACTTACCAGATTTATTCAAACATTAAATATTGAAAAACACAAAATAATTATAAAATAACATAAAATGCATATGTAATATGGTGCATATATTGAGCAAAATGCTGCTCTCTAGAGTTAATTTTTCTAGCTGACTAACGACTTCATGGTCACTGGATATGGTTTTTCTGAGGTAAATGTGACGTTCCATGACATTGTTTACAAGCTGTTTCACTGACGTCTTTCCTCGGTTGAAATTGAGCGATTCCATGTGACAATAAGGATTTCGATAAGTTATAGGCCTACTCTATCTTTTAACACACTTTCAGGTGCTCATTCATGTTTATTTCACTCTGTAACTGGTAATATTAAGGCGGAAGAGAAGATCATGTGTGCTCGGCGCTGCTGCTTCTCTTGAGCTGCGCCAGAGCGATCTCACGCCACAGCGCCAAAACGGTATTTATGTTTTTGAATTTCGTAAGAAAATGGACGTAATTTGAAATCTGAGACTTTGTTTCATATCAATAGTAACAAAGCACAAAGATTATTGCGTTTATTGGATCGGATGCGCGCTACAATGTTCCATTCATTCATCAACTGAAAACAGGATGACTAATCGATTCTTGGGATTTAAGAATCGATATCGGTTCGTAAAAATGAGAATCGATTAAAATCGAGAAATCAATATTTTTTACCCAGCCCTAATGTTCAGTGAAACGATTATTCGCAGCTCAAGGGCCCAATGGAGGCTGTGTTAAATGGACCATCATCTTTATTTGATTAGAGAGTTAAGTAATGTCTTCGTTGTTTTTTAGCATTGGTTGGTAAATTGTTCTACCCCAGTCAAGTGTTTTTTTTACTCCTTTTTTACTCCTGCACATTTCCACATATTCAAGATTAAATTAATCTCCTGATAAAAGACCAGGATTTGTCTGTTTGTTAGCTTTGGTATCTCCCGTCCACTTTTCTCCCGTGGATGCTGGTGAGGCTAGCAACGTGATCTTGTCCGGTGAGAAGTGAGTGATTAAAAGGAGAGGACATGTAGAATCCCAGCAAGCAATTTTGCGTTTAAAAGACGTCTAATAGCCGTCCAAACACAGCCCAGACGTCTAGGCTAAAACAAAGCAAAATTTGGACTGTCAGTGAAAATTTAATAGACATCTAAACCATAGCCCAAGAATAGACTAGTCATCAATTAGATAACAATGAAATGAAATGAGTGAGGAAATGAAACCAAACACCTTGTAATCACTGTTTACTTTACTTACATGATTGAATATCATACATCTCGCAAGTTATTTTGGTTATTTTGGTTATTTTGGCTAGAAGTGGGTTACTCATGGCCGGACTATATCGGGTCTATAGTTAACCTAGATGGTGAAATGATGGCTATTGCTTGCTGGGATGTGAGAGGTGACACATCTGATAACTTATAAATAGGGTATCTGAGAGCTCAAGCTAGCTGGCGCACGCCGAGGTGAAAGCGTTTTGAAAGGAAGAGAGAAACAAACAGATGGATGGGGCTTCTCGTGTCGATTGTCCTTCGGGACAGCCTGGTCACATTTGTCTCAATCAGCAGTCACTCTCCAGTAGACCAGTTGGTCTCATGAGAGACCGAACCACTGAGCAAACCCAACTCTTGTACAGTACAGTAAATGTATTTGCGAAGGGGGAGGAAATGCTGCTTTTGCCTAGAGTGATGGTTTTATGGACCCCACCATCCAGCTGTCACAAGATGGCCTTCATACCAAATTATAGAGACACATAATGTTATTGCCATTAAGGCAGTCATATTTTATCCGGCTGTGGTGAGCCTGACATAATCCGAGAAACCGGGCTGTTGCAGTGCCAGAAGCCAGATATTGGTGCTTTGGATCGGCAATCTCTTTCTCAATGTAGGGTAAGTGTACCTATTAAGCCCACCCAAATCTAAGTCTAGTTTTTTTTCATAGATATTGACATAGTTTATAAGAAAAATCATTTGTTAAAATGCAAGATTTATCTCTCATTTGAAAATGTATAAATTAGTTGTTGTACATTGTAGAATATAAAATTGAGATAATTTAGGAATAAAGTCAGAAGTCTGGCATGGGCTCAATTGGTACTTTGGCACCATTTAGGCCTGCATGTGTTCCAAATAAGCCCACATCATCATTGATTCACAAAATATAAAAATTAATTTTTAATAGCACTTTATTTTTTATGAACCTCAGGGTAAAGGCGTTGTCACATTTCTCGGAATTGTGTGCCTCATTTTATTTAACTCTAAACAGAAACAGCCTGTACTGACTAATTAGATATTGCGAGCGAGAGTGAGGTTTGCGGTCTTGGCCATTAGTTGTTTTACTTTTTTTGTGTAGGTAATACGTTGTTAAATATGTTTTAAATTAAATAAACTGCCTTTACAAGTAGTTATGTCTCTTTGTATGAATTTGTCCTGTTATTGCCGTAATGCGCGTCACTGAAAAAATGCGCAACCAGATATTTGAATAGTTCGAATATATGCGTGTTTTTTCGAGGGAATATTCAAACGTCATTTTTGAGCAATTTTGACAGCCCTACCCCACAGTCACCAGATCTCAAGCTGGAAGTTTGACCCGGTGTATCTTGGGAGCCAAGCCGGGTTGGGGCTCCATACTCTGGGGTTTCGGGGGGAACCGGGAGTCTGGAGCCTTAAGTCGGCTTGGCTCCTGAGTTATGCCTGGTCAAAGGTGGAAGTTTAACCGGGTGTATCTCGGGAAGGAAGCCGAGTTTGGGCTCCAGACTCAGGGGTTTTGGGGGGTCTTCTAGTGGAGGGGGGTCTCCTAGTGGCCCCCCACACCGGGAATATGCAGCCTTAGGTCGGCTTGACTCTGGAGTTATGCCCGATCAAAGTTCCACAGTAAGTGACCATATCTCGGCACGGTCCCAGGGGCTCAGCACTGTGGGGAATGTAGGGTCCTTCTGGGACCTCTCCATGCCCGGAATCTCAAGCCTTAACTCGGCTTGGCTCCCGAATTATGCCCGGATATACATAAAGGACTTTAGGACAAAACGGGCTCTATCTCATTTGAATGAATGTGTGTAATTTGTAGGCTTATCTAAATATAGTTGTAAGTTAAGGTAGTAAGTAAGGTAAGGTTAAAAGGTTAGCGAGGTAAAAGCACACAAAGAATTATCATTAAACACTTTCAGAAAATAGTATTATCGCCCTTTATTTATTTATTTATTTATTTATTTATTCATATTTATTTATATTTATTTGTTGCTATATAAATAAGTGTTACGATGTGGTCAGCATGCACAAAAACGAGAACATTTTCAGTAACCAATGTAACCGAAACTAAACAGCGTCTCTGCGGATTGAAAGGCTGTCCCTCAGACGCAGGTAATCTCACGCGTGCAGTCGATATCTCATTCACTGTCTGTTTAGGCTTAAAGATGAACTGAACTGAAATTTGAGAAAAGGTGATATAACAGATGCATTTTATTTAGTCTCATTGATACAATTATTAAAATGGCAGAATTTGTTAAAAGAGATAAAATGGTGCGTTGAAAATGTTGTTTTTGCTACACGGGCGCCGCCATGTTGGAAATCAACATTCGGTTACGTCACTGGCATGGTAAGCTACTCTGTTGCCAACCAACACTAGCAGAGCAGCCGTAGCATGTAAATAGTCTGAGGCTAGCTGACATGGCTGGGGAAACAGAAACCAACAGATCTAGGGGGGGTTTATACTGTATTGCCCCTGGCTGTAGTAATGAATTGTATAGGGCTAAGGCAGCTGGGGTTAAGATACATTTTCACAGGCTACCTTTGACAAGGAAACCAGCCAGTGGTGTAGTCTACGTGATACGCAGGTATACGCCGTATACCCACTAGAAAATGTCAAGGATTTACGTATGCCCACTAGGAAATGTCAAAGATCTCCGTATACCCACTTTAAAAAGCGTGAGGATTCGTAACAACATCGTTTTGTGAAAGAACTTTCATTCATAAATTCACCCCGCCGTGACGTCTGTGTTTGCGCAGCGACACGGATCGAATCTTGTAATCCAGCAACAAATGTAACTTAGCTGTAAAGTGGAACGTCACGCAATTTGGCCATTTTTTTATGAATAAATCAAAAGTAATGATAAAATGAATCAAATCTCGATATGTACTAAGTGTCTATGAATATTAAAGCTCAAAAAGACTGCTATTGAAATAAACTCTGAATGTTCTGCGTGCTTCTGTGAATGAGCGCTCAATGTCTGCTCTACTACACACTTGACGCGCGCGTGACACTCATGGAGTTTTCAGCGTCTATGAGGAGGACATGCACACATTTGAACTTCATTGCAGAGCTTTTATGAGAGTCACTTCACAAGAATTGTACCATTTCATTTGATAAAACTATCGTCATTCATTCGTATCATATACACACTCACAAACTTTAAAGTCTTCATGACAACCTGTCAAAATCAAAGTTTTGTAGCCTATAACTTGAAGAAAACATAACAGAAATATATTACTATTGCACAGTAGAGTATACTTCAAGTAGGCCTAATAATAATAATAATAGTTTATTAAAACACACAGAAGCTCATATCTGGCTGGTATATCACAGTATACTCTCTGCATTAAAACTGTCTAAGTTAGCCCTCCGACAGCCCCTGGATTTCGAGTCTGTAGTGAGCATTTTTTAGCGACAGACTATTTAGAGATCATTGACTTTCGTCAATGAGTACATGAAGCGTCTGACAATGTCTGCATCAAATGTTTTATTTTGCCAAGTTACAAGTCCAACGCATAATGTTACTCGAAACCTTGATATTCGGCTGAGAGGAAAAGATCCCTGATGAATCCTATTCCTCCTTCCCAAATGCCCCCTCGCCCAAAGAGTGAACTGCCGGTACGCTGTTAACCTAAATAGTCTGAGAAAAGGATATAACAAGTTAGCCTAGCCTAGCCCAGTCGCCAACACGTAAAATACACTGTTACATACCTGCTACTTATGCGGCGCTCCAGCGTCTCAGCTCGGACATCCATTATAGATAGCATAGCCACCTCCAACACGTCTCTCTCACCGCACAGCATCCGAAATGAATGGTGCATGGTGATGCATTTTTCGCCGATCAATAAATGTTCCAGGTTGACCTCTCTGCAACAGATCGACTCCGGTGCAGTGTCCATGCTCCGGCAGCGCCCGCGCCCACACCAGTCACTTCCCCCAAACGACCCTGTACTGTATGTGGAGCCTAAAAACTGGTCGTCCTCCATGTGATGGTAGTCAGATACTACTGGCCTGTTCCTCACAGGCTCAAATGTGTAACCCATGCCATTAAAATTACTCATTTTCGTGTGTGTATATAGGACCTGCAGCTGTTGCCTATATACCTTCGCGGGTCCTACCATGCTAGTGACGTCATCGAAATTGCCAGCGTAACAAGCGCAATTTTTGTGTTGCTTAAAAAAAGCTATATTTCTATTTTTTATTAAAATTTTTAGTGTAATTTACTTTTAATTGTCATAAACAACATCTTTAAGTGCAAATCCACGTAGCCTCTTTACAAATCACCATGATAAACAGTCTTGTTATCATTATTAACCTATTTAACATTCAATACACATGGCACGAAGTTCAAAACAACAAGGTTATAGCCTTATGAAAAAAAACAACATGCAAATATCGCTGTTGCTGCGGTTACTTGTATTCCTCTGCGGTTGGCCTGTCAGTAGTGCGGTACTTCAATATTGCGTTTATCGCGGCAGCCCTAGCTTATGTTTTCTATATTATCTTGGTGAAAAATTAGCAGAAATTGCAACAACCATACATCTGGGTAACAAATTTAAGGTTTTGTCAAAATTGTGAAAATGATAAACATGAAAGCATCAGTAAGAATGTGTAGAAAACGTCTGTATTTTGTTTTGTATCATATGTAATTGTTTCTCAGCAAAGGTGTGTTCTTTCATAAGATTTCAGTAAAATTTTATCGTGTTTAATTAAAGCTATATAATTTCCAGCTTGTTGCAAATTTGCCGGGAAACAATCCCCCCGTAGTTTTTGTAAAGTAAATGTTTTTTGTTTTTTTTAGGTAAAACTGCATACAACAGGACAATATCACATGTGTTAAAATTGTTTTATGTAATTTTCACTTGCTCTTTCCCAAAAGCCATAATGAAAAGGTCATTCAAGTCCCGTGTGAACTCTGCGGGCAACTTTATACAGTCACCTGAGAGTTGGAAAGCTACAAGAAAAGGCCAGAATCCACAGAAAGGTTTTTTTGGATATTGTCATCATTGTTTTGAAATAGCTGGTCGCCCTGAGCTGTTACAGATACTGCTACCCTTTACAGAGAAAAGATAGACATTAGTGATGTGTCCCAGATGCCAACTACATGTCTATATAAGACCCTTGCATTTCAAAACCAATAAAAAATAAATATGCATTTGGAAAGCTGTATTCCCAACATGTTTTGGGTGTAATTTAGTGTTTAATTAGGATAAACCACTATTTGCAATTACTAAAGTCTGATCTAGATCTGAAACATCTGAGGCTAGACTCCCCAGATTACTCAAAGTCTGTGCAAGGTTTTTCCCACTGGCAGAAACGAATTACTTGAAAGACTTTGAGTTCACCGTTGTAATCGCAATGTTAAATGTTCCCTGTGATTAAATCAAATGCCTGTGAAGCTCCGATACTTCATAGACCCACAGTAGAGTGCATGGCCTGCAGTCAGACTACAACTCTTGGGAACGCACTGCAGTGGCATTACTTGTTTGTCCCGAAGGCACCTGGTCTAAAAGTAGAAACTAATTGACAGGGATGTCTGCAACCTTGCCTTTGGCTGGCTCAAGTGCACTATGTGGACGCCTGCAACCATTCTGAATGAGGTAATTAATCTACTGCTATTAAAGCTTGTTTTTACCTTCCCCTTGTCTTCAAATTTTTATAAAGGGAGAAATAGTATTGAGGCCTTCCAGGGACCTTTCTCACATTTTACACCTCTACATTGCTGCTAACATTGCTGGAATTGGGTCATCTGTAAAATCTTAATGAGTTCAGAATGGAATATTCAGCTTTGATTATTATAGATTAATCCTTCAGCCCATCAATTATAAGTGAGTGATTTACCAGTTGAAGCTATATAACGGTGGATATTTTCTGTTGCAGTGTTTCGAAATTCCACTACAGGGTATGACAGAATGTCTGTCACTTTACATTCAGAAAAAAAAATTAGCTAGAGCTTGTGGTTCGTGGTGTGGAACTGACCCTCTGTTAAGGCCCGCTCCTCTTAGTTGCTGTTGCTAACACAGTTCAACTTTCTTTTCTGAGCCTGTGCCACTGTCAAATGAGAGAAACAATTCATATTGAAAATCGAATCAAATTTTTGATAGGTCTACCACTACTTTTGACATTGTAAAAAATACCATCATTTTTTTCCAGTAGTTTTTAAATAATTTTATAGTTTAAAATTAAACTAACTCACTGAAAAAACTTGTTTCTACCTGCATTTTTTGCAAAACTCCAAAATCGTACCTATACATATAATTAACTATCTGAAATTAACTCTAGTGGCATCGAAACAACAACAACTTTTATTCCTTTTTCACACAAATTATGATTGGAGAGCAGATTAACTATTAAAAAATATTTATTTTTGCCCGGCTCCTTGAACAATGTTATGTTATGACCTCAAAATTGCAGCTCCAGGTGCGACACAAGTGTTTTTTGCTAGTTTCAGCCCGACGCAGTTATCATTTTCACGTCCTGCACCACGTTGTTTAAACAGCAAATGCATTTGTGCCCATGGGTGTGCTGGTCTGAAAACGTTCAGAGGCATTGTTGGCGTGTTGCTATTTTGAGGTAACTGAAATAGACTGCGCCATTGACCAACAAAAACCTGGTCTAAAGTCAATGGCGCTGTATTTTTTTTGTTATGTAAAGAGCGCGTTAGTAATGTGCACCTATAGGTGGGTCCACAACGCGCTAACACACTCTGCTTATTACACACAGGGACGCGCAGCAGCACACAAACTAGCCAAATATTACAAATAAAAGGATTACAATGTAAAAGATTAATATTGTGTACATAAAGATATGGTGGTATCCGGCTTGTCTCGTAGATGGTCTACTTGCGCGCTTTAACCTCGCGCACGAGCAGATCCGTTTGCACTCTGAAGACGTGTTCAGTCTTTCCGCCATGTAAATAGCGAATCTGCCATTGTGCGCAACTGGCTTTAAAGGGAATGGGAAATTACACTCTGATTGTTTTTTGCACGTTACACCCAAAACACGCTCATTAGTCATTAAGAGAATAGGGACAACTCTCTTGACAATGGGCTGGGCGCGCTGACCATTTTTCTCGTCGTTAAACTAGCAAAAGTGGATTCGAACACGCCGAAGGGTTTAGGGTTTAGTAATTGTGTTATTTTTAAACACGATCAGAGCATTAACTTTTTAGTGCCAACAACCAACATAATAAAATGTTTCACATTCATCACATTTCGGATAAAGCTAAACATGCTTCCCTTTCAAGGGAACTCGAGCTGCGTTGAGACGCGGTGGGAACGCTCTGCGTGATTGCGTCGTGAAGCACGTGTATAATCAGTCCAATGGAAGAGCTAGACGTCATAGGCGGGTGACGTCATAGACCAGGAAGCTATAAAGCACCCCTGAAAACAGACCGCGACAGCTTCTGCGCCTTCAGCAAGCGATCTGTGTATTCTGTCCTTGTCATATTTATTGTTGTCTGTCAAGTTGCAATATATATATATATATTATGGCAAAAGAGAGCAAGCAGCTTTGTGTTGTTCCCTGCCCACGTTATATCACGGGTGGGGACACACACATCAGCTTTTTGTTACTAATGGGGAGTGGAGCATGCCACAGTCAGTTCTCGAGGGGGCTGACTGTGAGCATTGCGAGAAGCTGTCCGTGAGGACGCTCCGCTCCCGCCGGGCGTTCTTCGAGGAAGACGTTTCGGTTCGCGCTCCCCGTGCGGGTCCCGCTGTTGCCGATGCACGGCGGCGACTCGCATTTTGGGGTTCGCAAACGGATCTGACAGCGAGAGTTGGGACGGGCCCCGCCCTATCTCAGCTTTCACCTGCCAGATCCAGTGCTGGCGATTTCCAGTTCCGAGGAATTGGTATCGTTAGTGTTTTGTTTAGAAAAAGAGAACAAAACAAATAAAGATATTAAAAAAGGCAGATGTTTGAGTTTTCAATAAATGAATAAATAAGTCAGCTCATAACTCTGTTGAGTAAAGAGGAGCTTTAAAAGGAGATTT
This sequence comes from Gila orcuttii, assembly GCA_026230005.1. Lineage (NCBI taxonomy): Eukaryota > Metazoa > Chordata > Actinopteri > Cypriniformes > Leuciscidae > Gila > Gila orcuttii. Next base: position 40,619,287 of record JAPDVR010000003.1, on the reverse strand, counting down.
ATCTAGTGCTGTTGCTAGTTAAATATTTTCTGGCCAGCTGAACATTATGAGAGTAAAAAGAGTTTATTAGATGAAATATATCTAAAAACAGAAAAACTCTGTATCTCAGCCTCGTCGGGGACTGCCGTTTTTTCCCTATCTCCACACCACACTGAGGTGTCGAGATCGTGGAATAAGCCGGTTTCTATTTTATGTGTTTAATACCCAAACGTCTAACTATAGTAAGGCTATGGATATTAAGTATCATGGTATGACAGTGCCTCGGGTTAAAGAGACGCTTACTAGCTTTCTCTCTCCCGAGTCGGCGTCATTATTTTTAACCCCGACGTTACCCAGCGCTGGTGGGTAAATTATAAAGACATGGATGAATATGAGGTTGTCAGCACTGACGCTATTCGAGAATTGCGTCGTGCAAAAACAAAGAAAGAGATAAACTATACTGGGAGGGACGGTTTCGAGAAATCGTTTCTCCTCTGCGTCCTCTGGGGGCGACTCTCTGAGGAGGGTCGCAGCACGGCCAGTTCGGTTGTTTTCCTGCTGGTGGCCACGGAGTGATATATTTATATATATATATATATATATATACATACGTTTTTCTGATTTAAAAATAAAGAAAAAACTAAGAAATAAACCATTCAGCGGCGTTCCAGAGGTTTCTTCCTCACCAATCTAATGTTCCTGAGACTGCTGGGCGGAGCAGTCTCGGTCTACTAAGCTCCTCGCAGCACAGAGTGCAAACGAGCATCGCCATTTGGGCTCCTCCACAATCGGGGGACTTGGGTGGCGGTAGCAGTCTAGCCAGTTAGAGATATGCAAGATCTGAGGACGTTTTTATCTCTAAAAAAGCTTGGACAAATAGGAAGCCCTGACGCCGAGGCTATCAGGCTTCTAAAGGGTGGTCCCCTCCGGGGGTAGGGATGGTTTTGAGAAATCGTTTCTCCTCGGCGCCCTCTGGGGTGCGACTCTCTGAGGAGGGTCGCAGCGCTGCCAGTTCGGTTTTCCTGCCGGTTCGCCGTTCAGGGCACCAAGGTGTCAGTGTCCCCAAACGATCCTCCGAGGGGGGTCGTAGAGCAGTCAGTTCGGTTTCCCTGCCGGTTCGCCGTTTCAGGGTGCCGAGGTGCCTGCTTTTTCCAATGATCCTTCGAGGAGGGTCGTAGGAACTAAGTTATTTAGAGGTAGGCAAGATCTGAGGACTGTCGTCATCTCTAATAAAGCTTAGACAGGAAGTCCTGTCGTAAAAAAAAAACAAAAAACGAGGCTATCAGGCTTCTGAGGGCTCCTCCGGGGCAGGGACTGTTTTGAGAAATCGTTTCTCCTCGGCGCCCTCTGGGGTGCGACTCTCTGAGGAGGGTCGCAGCGCTGCCAGTTCGGTTTTCCTGCCGGTTCGCCGTTCAGGGCACCAAGGTGTCAGTGTCCCCAAACGATCCTCCGAGGGGGGTCGTAGAGCAGTCAGTTCGGTTTCCCTGCCGGTTCGCCGTTTCAGGGTGCCGAGGTGCCTGCTTTTTCCAATGATCCTTCGAGGAGGGTCGTAGGAACTAAGTTATTTAGAGGTAGGCAAGATCTGAGGACTGTCGTCATCTCTAATAAAGCTTAGACAGGAAGTCCTGTCGTAAAAAAAAAACAAAAAACGAGGCTATCAGGCTTCTGAGGGCTCCTCCGGGGCAGGGACTGTTTTGAGAAATCGTTTCTCCTCGGCGCCCTCTGGGGTGCGACTCTCTGAGGAGGGTCGCAGCGCTGCCAGTTCGGTTGTTCCCTGCCGGTTCGCCGTTCAGGGCACCGAGGTGTCAGCGTCCCCATACGATCCTCCGAGGAGGGTCGTAGAACGGTCAGTTCGGTTGTTCCCTGCCGGTTCGCCGCTTCAGGGCACCGTAGTGACTGTTCAACCAAATCCAGAGGCCAGTCTTGAGAGACTGGTTCCCCTAGTAGAATTTCTGGCAGCGTGGAAACTACTGCCACATATTTCTCGGTGGGTCCTGCACACTATAGAAAAGGGGCTCAGAATTCAGTTCTTGTTCGCACAGATTTCTAGGGGTCCTCCCCACTGTGGTGGACCCCGAGCAGGCTTTGGTTATGGAGCAGGAAGTACTGACACTTCTGCAAAAGGAGCTGTAGAAGGGGTTCCTCCTCCCGGCAGACAGTCAGGGTTTTACTGCCATTACTTCATTGTTCCGAAAGAGGATGAGGGGTTGCGTCCTACTCTAGACCTGTGTCAATTAAACAGCAGGTCTCAGAATCTTAAGTTCAAAGTATGCTTACGCTAAATATGATTGTGTCACAGACTCAGTCCGAGGACTGGTTTGTCACAATAGACTTAAAGGACGCTTACTTATCTATCCATCCTCATCACAGGAGGTTCCTGAGGTTTGCTTTCAGGGGCGAAGCATACCAGTATCGGGTTCTTCCATTCGGCCTAGGTTATCACCCCGCACCTTTTACAATATGCGTGGATGCAGCTCTGGCTCCTCTGAGATTCCAGGGCATTCGCGTATTAAATTATATCGACGATTGGTTGATTTTAGCTCAGTCCGAGCTTTTGGCAGTTCAACATCGAGATGTCGTTCTGTCCCACATAAGGAGGTTGGGGTTGCGGCTCAACACCAAAAGAGTGTACTCCTCCCAGCTCAGAGGACCACTTTTCTAGGTGTATTATGGGATTCGACAACAATGCAAGCACGTCTGTCTCCTGCACGTATTTCTGCGATTCTCACAGCCGTAAAGAATGTAAAACTAGGTCAGTCACTCACTGTAAACAGTCTCTGAGACTGTTGGGGCTCATGGTAGTTGCGTCCAACGTAGTTACTTATGGCCTTCTGTACATGAGACCCCTGCATTGGTGGCTCGGGACCAAGGGGTTTTCTCCGAGGGGAAATCCGTTTTCGCATGGTCAAGGTCACGCGGCTATGCCTTCGTGCCTCGGTCATGTGGAAGAAACCTTGGTTCCTCGCCCAGGGCCCAGTCTGGGGGCTTCTTGTCGACACGTCACGCTATCGACGGATGCTTCCCTCACAGGTTGGGGGGCGGTCATGAGTGGCCGTTCGGTGAAAGGCCTTTGGTTGGGGCTCATGGCAGTTGCGTCCAACGTAGTTACCTTTGGCCTTCTGTACATGAGACCCCTGCAGTGGTGGCTCAGGACCAAGGGGTTTTCTCCGAGGGGAAATCCGTTTTCGCACGATCAAGGTCACGCGGCTATGCCTTCGTGCCTCGGTCATGTGGAAGAACCTTGGTTCCTCGCCCAGGCCCAGTGTTGGGGGCTTCTTGTCGACGCATAATGCTATCGACGGATGCTTCCCTCGCAAGTCGGGGGCAATCATGAGTGGTTGCTCGGTGAAGGGTCCGGACAACACACTGATGGTCTCGTATATCAGAGCAGATATCCTGTTGAGGCAGGGGCTGTGGCCCGGGGAATGGAAACTTCACCCCGAGGTGGTGGAGCTTCTTAGGGAGAACTTAGGTCAAACTCAAGTCGACCTTTCGTATCGCTTGTACAATGCATTGCCCTTTGTGGTTCTCCCTCATGCATCCAGCTCCGCTTGGACTGGATGTGATGTATTAGGTGTGGTTCACGCTACAACTGTACGCATTTCCCGATATCTTTGCTCCTGGGAGCTCTGGATACTGTGGGCTCGGCCTCTGAGGGGGCCCAGCTCATAGACTCAGGTCTCTCGACCGAGGTCGTGGAGACCATACTCCAGTCTAGTGCTCCCTCCACGAGAAGACTAAATATGCATTGATATGGAAACCGTTCTCTGACTGGTGCAGAGAACGCCTTCTGAATCTTGTTTCTGCCCTGTTGGTACAGTACTTGATTTCTGTAATGAATGTTTCTTTGCTGGGTTATCTCTGCGGAGAGATCCTTAATTTCGTCTTCTCCGTGGTACATGAGGCTGAGGCCTGCATGTACTTGGATTTGCACCTGGTATGGTGATAGTATTTCTTCACCCCAGGTCAGGTTGTATCTCTAGGTCCCTACTGAATGTGCGGGTCATTTGTGCTGCAGGCCTTCTGTCCTCCACCATTAATACCCCAGATCAGGAAAACTTAATCTGTTATGCCCTGTCCGGGCTTTGGATGCATATGTCCACAGAGCTGCTCAGTGGCTTATATCAGAACAATTATTTGTCTGCTTCGGGTCACCTAAGATAGGTTGCCCTGCATCTAAACAGATGATGAGCAAGTGGGTAGTTGAGGCTATCTCACTTGCTTATGAAGCGGCCGGACAGCCTTCACCCTATGGCTGTTCAGGCCCATTCTACAGAAGTATGGCTGCCTCTAGGCTTTAATTTCGGGAGTTTCCCTTCAGGATATTTGTAATGCGGCAGGCTGGTCCTCACCACATACATTTGTCAGATTTTATGACTTAGACCTCTCCACTCCTGGGGCTAGGTTGCTTGCTTCTTAGTGTGCGCAAGACTTCACACAGAACGGGCATTTGTCTTTATGGCGTAGTGGGTATGGGGTTCCCACCGCGTCTCAACGCAGCTCGAGTTCCCTTGAAAGGGAACGTCTCAGGTTACGTATGTAACCCTGGTTCCCTGATAGGGAACGAGACGCTGCGTTCTCCTGCCATACTTCCTGCATGCCCTGATCGACTTGCTTCAGGCTTATCAGAAGCTGTCGCGGTCTGTTTTCAGGGGTGCTTTATAGCTTCCTGGTCTATGACGTCACCCGCCTATGACGTCTAGCTCTTCCATTGGACTGATTATACACGTGCTTCACGACGCAATCACGCAGAGCGTTCCCACCGCGTCTCAACGCAGCGTCTCGTTCCCTATCAGGGAACCAGGGTTACATACGTAACCTGAGACGTTTTAACACCACTCACTGGACATTTCACTTCCAGTGAGTGGATGAGAAATGTGATATATAATTTTTTCCAATGAGCCTTCCTGGGTTATGAAAATGTTTATACCACGTAGCATAATACCACAACATTAGCAGACTATTTAGTGTGATATCATTTTTCTATTCTTTATAGACATGTATGGTGCACAAATCTTGCTCTATTCATCAAGAGCAGAAGATTCAATATGCGACTTCGATACATCATGACCTGTCGACGACTAGATTATTTTCCCTAATTTTTTTAATTTTCTATTTATCTTTCAAGTGAGATAAATCCAAACTTGCTGAGCAATGAATTCACAGCATGGCAGCTGATATCATGGCTTCAGGAGAAATGAAAAGGGAATAGGTTGAGGATACAGATATAGTCATATTGTCTGGGAGGAGGCACTGTAGATTCCGCAAGCATCCCGCCGAAAGAGCCTGCAGGCAGGAACAGAAATGCAAGGCATTGAAAATAATTCATTGTTTGTGCTGCTATCATTGCTGCATGTTGTGAACATAACGCTTTTGTATTGGGGAAGGTTTTTTGCTGGTCAGCAACAACAGTAGGGAGTCTTCATGGAAAACTTCTCACATTGAGTTTATGGGAATTTGCAGTCGTGTGTAGAAACAAACTCTGTTGTATAACAATAGGATTGTTTGAGATGCTGACAACACCTTGCCTTGAATGTACTCCACAGTAGGTGGTTGCAGTCGGGGAGGAGTCAAATACAAGCTGTTAACCCTAAAAGTTTTTCACTTCTTGTAGTGAAATAGAAATCTGTCCAAGCAGAAGCAGTTGCTTGTTTTTTGTTGGTGAAGGATCAATCTAAAACACTTGTAGATGATGAATATGATGAACAAGCGATACAATGTGCCTGCTGTTTTCTCCATCCATTTATAGAAATAAAAACATGATTTCAGAACTATGATTAAAGGTTTTGTTTGTTGCACCTACTGACACCTAGTGGTGTGGAGGTATCATGCTATAGAAAAATTGTTGAGTTGCCAATGGACCTCATTGATTGATGCATTTCTGCTATAATTATCATACATTTTCTTTTGTTCAAATTTAGTGTATTTATTGTCATCTTGTGTTATATTACTCTGACATTTTTAAAAGAAATGGTCAAGACTGCTAAAATGGTGCTGTTCCATCTTTATACATCTTTCTCTCTTCTGACTGCCATAATCCATCTTTCTTCCTCGTTTGGAAAGTCATGAAAATGCAATAGTGGATTTTTCTTGTGCTGTTCAAGGCAAATAAAAACCAAAAAACAATTCTATGCCCTCCCATGTAATTGTATAGAAGTTTATCTTATAGTTTAAATCTGCATTCCGAAAAGGATCCTTGGCATTAGAATTGCGCTATTCATAGTCAGCCACGATGAATTAATTTTGCTACCAAATGTCAGATTAATATGGTTGTCACAGAGATAAAGGGGTAATTAACTGGTCATGTGATCTCAACATGTCTGCCCACATCAGTTGACCTGCTCCATCTAAAATAAAATGGCTTTTGTTAGGCGACTGATACAGTACATGTTAATATATAGGAAATTTAAACATAACAATTGTTAATTTATTTGTGTACAAAACTAGTGCACCAGTTCTACAGAGGTCATACTCTTTGAATGTGGGTAGTGTTCACAGCGTTTCCCTTGTTCATTCTCTCCTTGGCACATCCGTCCATTCATCCATCCATCCATCCATCCATCCATTCTTCCATCCATCTATACTCAATCAGATGTCAGCCAAAGGTTCTCTAGAGCATTGAGCATCCTGATGAGGAGGCTGCTGCAGCTGTTTGCTTTTCCAGACATGGCTTTGTGCTCACTGTTCACTTGCACGGTGTGCTGGCTCCTCATTACTTGTGTCTGCTTCACATCCATTCATTGGCACCAAAGGTGGCAACACTGGGCTTGTTTTGTTGATCCCTCATTATAATGTGCAGATACTGAGATGCAAAACTTATTAGAATGCGCTTATGCATAACTGCGATTACCCACCACAAAAAATTACATGCACTCTCTGCGGTACTTCTGACCTTACTGATGTCTTTTTTCTTTGTTTCCAAATGCATGCCCTCTCAAATTATGCAATTCAATAAATATCATTTGTGCTTGATGCCACCAATTAAAATGAGTGATTGTGAGGCACTTTATAATACTTTTGAGTGCAGCAGCAATGATGTTCTGACATGTCTTTGATTTATGAAGAAAGACGCCCAGTGGACTGAATGCAGATGCTGAACAGCTGTGATAGTCTATTAAAATAAAGTCGATTTTTTTTTCTTTTAATTTTGATTCCATCCAAGCATATTTTACAAATCATGTCTGTGGTTAATTTGTTTTAAATACCAGTCATAATTTTAAGTATTTTAAGATTTTTTTTGTGTGAACCAATATGAACCAATATCAAAGGTAATGCTGATATTTGCAATATTAGTTAGTATTTGCAATATTAAAATTAGTTCTAAACTGCGTCACATTCATATAGCAGGAATGCTCCTATATCAACATTTTGGCTGATACAGATAAACGATAATTCTTTAAAAGCCAATAACCGATATATCGACTGATAAATCTAAATCCTGATTACAAAAACAAAAGTCTCACCATTATAAGACATGTCCCGAGATAATGTTCAAAATAAATCAGTACTGTAGCCTTATTTGAACCAGTGTAAGTTTAAAATTAATTCTACACTCCTATGGCCAACTTTCTTTATAAAAAACAAACAAACATATATTTTAAAAAATAAATAAATACTGCCTAAAAAAGGCAAACAAGTCATTTGACATCATTACTTGCATATAAAGAATCAAAATGCATGTGCCATGGATACATAAAATGGAATAGCCTCCACACAGACAATAATTAAATGATTTTAATTAAACCATATTGTTGTTAAAAATAATATGAGGATAATACAAGTGTAAGTTATTATTAATAAAGCATCAATATTTTTGAAAAAGAAACATCTAAAATTAATATCACTGTTTAAAAGTGATATTAATTTTAGATTTTTCATAACAGCATTGATGTTTGCGCTACGCTCGCTGAAGAGCTGAATAAACACCGGGAACCTGAAGCACTTTGTTTGCGGGTTAATAACTCAACAAAACCTATATGAGATTAATCAGATATTGATACAACATAAACATAATATTATAATCTGCACAAATTGATGCAAATGCACAAGTGAACCTGAACTAAGTTACGTGTTAGTCAGAATGTTTAACTCATGTTGTGGATGCACTTCTCCACAATTAAATTAACTTTACTACGGCGTTATGAGATAAATCTGATATATACACACAAAGTAAACATAATATTTCAACTTACAATTGCACTAAACAAAAGGCTTCTAATGAACCAGCGAACTTGACTGTGCTAGTCATGAAGGTGTAACTCCGTTGTGGATGCGTTTATCCCTTAACAACACGCTAAAACACAAGCGCACAAAGAATTCACAACATTCTTTTACAGTAGTGCCCTCATTATAATTTGATGTGGGCTATATGACAGACTTGCGCTGCACGTTGCACTTAACTGTATTTTCCTTTTCGAAGTGATTCCAATTATATTTCATGCAGTTCAAAACCATCATGCCGAACAGTGTGCATCTGAAGTGTCTCAGCAGAAGGAAATAATCCATTATTTATAAGCCACATTTTCTTATCGGGCCAATAATGATAACTTAAAAAAAAAAAAAACTAAATTTGCCGATAACGATATGGTGGCCGATATATAGTGCATGACTATCAAATAGCTATTTGCATTATTTTGGTCAAAAAGTGTGTACTACACTGGCGATGGTCAAGTAAATGCAACAATTGGAATATTTTACAACAGCATAAAATGGTGCCGTGATGCCACAATTTAAAGAAGGTTGCAAAACAATCTGTTTGAGTACCATATCATGCAATGATGTCAGCTGAGCATTTATGACATCAGACCTTCAAAATTAAAGGCTCCAGCATATTGTTCATATTTAGCGGTGAGGAGCGAGTTCAATCACACGGTTCATTACTCTTGTTGCTTGTGGTGTATATTATCTCTAATTATGCCGATCTGCATCAGGCTTGTTTGAAAAGCAAAGATCCTCTGGATACTAGCCAAATGATTTTATAATTAGATAAATGAATTGGGTTAAATCAGGAAATAAGAGTCAGGACAAGCAGATAATGGTCTAGTGAGACTACAGGTTCAGACATGTTAAGGACCATCCTAAGTGCCATTGCCTACGTCTGCGCTGTGAAGACATTTCTTCTCTCATAATTACTCTGTTAAGTCACTCACTCATTGACACTCAGTCATGCACCTCTGATCGATGCGAGTTTCGCATAGAAGAGAAGCGCCTTTTTCTTGTTGATGACTCCAAGACGTGACCTATGGTCTCCAACTTAAGAATGACAACTTATTATTGTGAGGGCGTCCTTATCTTTATGCACTTCGACTGATGTAAAAGTGTTTTTGAAACCTCACCATGTTTGAAGCTGTGGAAAGGGGTTGACCTTTTTGGTTTCTGTAGTACATGTGTTTGTGCTTTCATAAAATCTCAAGGTTCAAGGTCTCAGTTTAAGTATTTTCCTTTTTAGCTTTTTGATACTGTAATGAACGATAGTTTGAATGCTACGTATGCTTTTACTTATGTTTAGCATTTCAAATAATCCTTCAGCCATTAAAGTTCTCAATTTAAGTATTTTCTTTTTTCATTTAGGCCTATTTGACTCAAATGAATGAATGAAGAGCAAGAACAGTAAATGATGGTGGAAGAGTGCAACTGTAGCACATATTTTGTAGTTATCTCCAATCATTATAAGTTTATTAGCATTGAAAGCAAAGTGTTTTGGGAGTGTATAGGCATGGATGAGTATTTGATGGCCTCAGATATCTCCGGTTACGGCTTTGAGTTGAGCTCTAAGATCCAATGTCACCATTTACAGTTCATCCATTTACAACATGTACTTTTGGTTATCCTGTACAAAAAAGCCTATTTGTTTCAGTTTGCTGGCTAATTGTACATTTTGTGGCTCTACTTGTCTGTGCTGCTTCAGTTCCAATATTACAGATCTGGCAGCCACGTTTAATCAATAAGAGACAATGTAGTGTACATCATTTCTTATTGATGGGAAATTGGGAGAAGATAGTCGCTGAATTGCAGTGTTTCTTTCTTGTAGCAGCACAGTAGCCTGTCTGCTTGTCCTTTATGAATGAATCTTTCTGACTCATCAACAAAGTTTTGAATGCCTTGTATTTTTGGAGCAATGCAGCAACTAAACAGCTCAAAAGCCGTGGTTTCTACCGAAATTACCCAGAACAATTTGTCCCAGGAACTTTTTCCCCCAGACCTGTTGCTGTCTGCGTTTCCATCGTGGTCTAAAGTACCGTGAAGATTAGGCAAATTAGTCTGGTGATGTACTTCCTGCTGGATTTCTTTCTCTGCGTATATGCTTAATAAACCCTTAATAAAGCTCGTCATCGAATCCGTCGGTTGTATTTTTTAAACTCCATTGTTGATTCGAATAGCAAAATGCACGCATCGCAAATGATTTTTAAAAATGGTGGTTGAAATAAAATGCTGCGTGGAGTCAACCAATCAAAATGCTGCGTGCACTTCCTGAACTGTGAAAAAGTACTACCTCGCCAGCAGGGACTTTCTGAGGGGGAAAGTTTTACCCGGAACTTCATTTAGACCCGGGTTCTAGAGTACCACCCCCAAATCCCTAGTTCCTGGTGAAAGTTCCTGTGGTGGAAACACTGCTAAAGACTTTGTGTTGTTTTGTTTAAAGTCATAATTTTGTCTTATTCATAGTGTATTCTGTGTTTGTATATACAGGTCCTTCTAAAAAAAATTAGCATATTGTAATAAAGTTAATTATTTTCCATAATGTAATGATAAAAATTAAACTTTCATATATTTTAGATTCATTGCACACCAACTGAAATATTTCAGGTCTTTTATTGTTTTAATACTGATGATTTTGGCATACAGCTCATGAAAACCCAAAATTCCTATCTAAAAAATTTAGCATATCATGAAAAGGTTCTTTAAACAAGCTATTAACCTAATCATCTGAATCAACTAATTAACTCTAAACACCTGCAAAAGATTCCTGAGACTTTTAAAAACTCCCAGCCTGTTTCATTACTCAAAACCGCAATCATGGGTAAGACTGCCGACCTGACTGCTGTCCAGAAGGTCATCATTGACACCCTCAAGCAAGAGGGTAAGACACAGAAAGAAATTTCTGAACAAATAGGCTGTTCCCAGAGTGCTGTATCAAGGCACCTCAGTGGGAAGTCTGTGGGAAGGAAAAAGTGTGTCAAAAAACGCTGCACAACGAGAAGAGGTGACCGGACCCTGAGGAAGATTGTGGAGAAGGACCGATTCCAGACCTTGGGGGACCTGCGGAAGCAGTGGACTGAGTCTGGAGTAGAAACATCCAGAGCCACCGTGCACAGGCGTGTGCAGGAAATGGGCTACAGGTGCCGCATTCCCCAGGTCAAGCCACTTTTGAACCAGAAACAGCGGCAGAAGCGCCTGACCTGGGCTACAGAGAAGCAGCACTGGAGTACCCACAGTCAGTGATGGTCTGGGGTGCCATGTCAGCTGCTGGTGTTGGTCCACTGTGTTTTATTAAGGGCAGGGTCAATGCAGCTAGCTATCAGGAGATTTTGGAGCACTTCATGCTTCCATCTGCTGAAAAGCTTTATGGAGATGAAGATTTCATTTTTCAGCACGACCTGGCACCTGCTCACAGTGCCAAAACCACTGGTAAATGGTTTACTGACCATGGTATTACTGTGCTCAATTGGCCTGCCAACTCTCCTGACCTGAACCCCATAGAGAATCTGTGGGATATTGTGAAGAGAAAGTTGAGACACGCAAGACCCAACACTCTGGATGAGCTTAAGGCCGCTATCGAAGCATCCTGGGCCTCCATAACACCTCAGCAGTGCCACAGGCTGATTGCCTCCATGCCACGCCGCAATTTCTTTGTGTCTTACCCTCTTGCTTGAGGGTGTCAATGATGGCCTTCTGGACAGCAGTCAGGTCGGCAGTCTTACCCATGATTGCGGTTTTGAGTAATGAAACAGGCTGGGAGTTTTTAAAAGTCTCAGGAATCTTTTGCAGGTGTTTAGAGTTAATTAGTTGATTCAGATGATTAGGTTAATAGCTCGTTTAGAGAACCTTTTCATGATATGCTAATTTTTTTAGATAGGAATTTTGGGTTTTCATAAGCTGTATGCCAAAATCATCAGTATTAAAACAATAAAAGACCTGAAATATTTCAGTTGGTGTGCAATGAATCTAAAATATAAGAAAGTTGAATTTTTATCATTACATTATGGAAAATAATGAACTTTATCACAATATGCTAATTTTTTGAGAAGGACCTGTATATATATATATATATATTTTTTTTTTTTTGCTTGAATGGTGAGTTCATTAGCCTATTATTCTTAATGAAAAACACAACAAAAAAAAAACGTACAATGTCAAATATGCTTATATAGGCGCTATTACTTTTCGCTTTGACAGCAAATATTCCGCCATCATCATCATCATCTGTGCTGCGACTCTTGTCGAGCTTACGATTTATTAAGAAAACACCATTCAGTTTTTAATTGTAGTGTTGTAGTGTCTGTTCTCTGAGCTGAACTAAATGATTTATATATATATATATATATATATATATATATATATATATATCAAATCAACAGTGGGGGGCGGTGCCGTTTTAACATTTTTTAAAAGTTAAAAAAATTTTAAGCTTTCAATTACACTGTAATGTTGAATGGCTATAATTAATGTTTAAATTTGGAGGAAAAAATCATTTTTTATCGAGACATCTGTAGCTGTATTAGTATCAGTAATACTGGCCTTCATACATAAAAAGATGCCATTGAATTTTAAATATACTGTCTTTATGTTGCCTCTACATTAATTTGAAGATTAACTGTGAAATTATTACATTATAAAATATATAAAAAAGTGTCTTAAGTGTTTTTAATCGCGATTAATCACATAAAAAATGTGTGATTAATCTATTTAATGTTTTTAATCGATTGACAGCACTAATATATATATATATATATATATATATATATATATATATATATATATATATATATACACACACACACACACATTGGGATTGTAACGATTAATCAACGTTCCGTAAACTTATTGATTGCAGTTTATCGTAAGAAAGGGGCGGAGATTAAACTGACTGAATGATTGGAGAAGTCCAGCATACATCACATCATCAGAGAGTAAGTCTGCACAATGTATCGTTTTAGCATCGATATGACGATGTGCGCATCCTCGGTAGTCACATCACAGGATGTGTGATGTCAAGTATAGGGATCGTAGTTGATCGGTTCCGGTTTGGAACGCATGTGATTCGTTTAACCATCAATGAGTGAAAGTTTATCAAATGCATGTGTTTTTAAGTCGTGTCAGTTTAAACATCAAGCGCAAGGCGACTGGAACGTGCCGCTGCTTTCTGTGTAGCTTTAAGAAAGATAAATTGTATTAATTAATTATATTAATTATATTTAATCTATACAAACTATGCCGTATTATTTTACATATGATTATTCAATGTCTGTACCTGAATACAGTTAGATTTACCTGAAAAACATAAAGCACTGCTTATTTCATTTGTATCTTTGTTCTATTGTATTTATCTATGGTGGTGATGGCGCAGTTGGTGATGGCGCAGTGGATAAGACACATGCCTTTGGTGTGAGAGATCCGGGTTCGAATCCACTGTGAGACACCAATGTGTCCCTGAGCAAGACACTTAACCCCTAGTTGCTCCAGAGGCGTGTAACCTCTGACATATATAGCAATTGTAAGTCGCTTTGGATAAAAATGAATAAATGTCAGCTAAATGAATAAATGTAAATGTAATCTATGCTTGTAATTTGTTTATTATTTTGATAATAAATAGAAAAAAATGCACGCTCAGATGCACAAAGATATTGTAAAAAACTGCCTAAGAAAAACTATAAAACAACTGTCCTGCCCCATTAAGATACGTCTATTTTATATATTGGAGTTTATAGTGTTAAAGGGTCATTTTAGTATTAGTCAGACCTTCTTGGGCTATCTTTCTGTTAGCCTGCACATCTAGAGTATGTAAATATTTATCTGCTGTCAGTTAAAAATATGCCGTATGCCAGAGAGCCTCACCAGCACCTTGTGCCAATCAGCACAAACCCAAATGAGAATAAAAACGTCATATTGTTCCTTTGTCAACATTCTGCTTGTCACAGGCACCTCAGTATAAGGCTCTTCAGACCTCACTTTTTCTAGCCATTTTACCTCATTGAAGGTGTTTTTCCTGGAAAATGTGCACCGCTTTTCCGCCCCCTCTAAGCCAGTTGCTCAGGCATATAGTGCATGAATCAACAGATGCCTGACAGTGAACCAATCAATCTATGAAGATGTGGCTTTCTATTTACTGAGTCTTCTTCGAAGATCAATGCTTTTCTCTTCGCATTCCATTAAAAAAGGTATAAACAATAATCTGAAAAAAAAAATAGCTGTAAATAACAGTAACTCTTAGAGAGTTTTACATCCAGTTCATGCCAGACAATGAAGACAATAGAGCTTTTTCACTATTGGAATGAAAAAGTTCCATCCAGCTGTTCAATACATTGACCGCACCATGATTAGATGCTCCTCTCCATGACTTTGAATGTGTCTGGATGGCAAAGATCATAGCAGACACAATTCATTTTCCGTTTCTTTTGTGATATCAGTGACTCTCAAAGTCGGCGAATGTTCTGAAAACTTGCAAGTATCTATGAGTTCAGGACTAGGGTGTTAAAAAGGTCATTAGTAATAAATGAAAGAAAGCATCTGTGAAGCAGACATTCTCAGGCTCTGTCTTAAGTGCTCTGTTCTCCTTTTTCCTGGAAAAGATTATTTTGATAGACCAGCTGTAGGTAATTGCACTGTTCGTACTTCATACACATAGTTAGTCTGTACCGCTCACTACTGTTGAAATGTTTGGGGTCAGTAAGAATTTTTTTAAAGAAATTATTACTCCACAAGGATGCATTAAATTAATCAAAAGTGACAGTAAAAACATTTATAATGTTACAAAATATTTATATTTCAAATAAATGCTGTTCTTTTGAACTTTCTATTAATCAAAAAATCCTTAAAAATGTTTCACCTTTTCCAAAAAAATAAATACATTAATGATATAAGAAATGTTTCTTGAACATCAAATCATCATATTAGAATGATTTATGAAGGATCATGTGACAATGAAGACTTGAGTAATAAGTTTTCCATTTTAAAATATATTTCAAAACATTATGGTTTTGTCATCAAATAAATGCAGACTTAGTTAGGAGTTGTATTGGACCAGCACAGGCCTCAGTAATAGGTCCTTGATTTATAAGTCGGGTGTGCGATTCCACCTGGACAGACCCATCATTAATGCTGGGACATTGGTGCTAGATTCTCATGCACTCAGTCTGCCGCTGGTTTTCTTTTGAATGCACTCTGCACGTGGCGAGGACCAGTGTACCTGAGTGCAGAGAGGCATCTGTTTTTAATTCTACTCCACTCGCGGACTTCTGTGACCCGCTCTAGAGAGAATCAGGATTAAGATAAGCCTTCCCATTGTTCTCTCTCGCATGGATCTTAATTCTCATTAACGTGTCCTGATCTCGAGTCATTGCTTGACTCGGCGCAGTGGTGTTTCAGATATGCTTCCATGAGCAGGGCAATCACTTATGTGTAAGTGATTTGCACTTACATGGAAACATCTCAGCCACATGTTCCTGCCACCCTTTCGCTCGTAACCTTAGGGAAAGGTGACTAATTTACAGCTTCACAGGAAGGAACTGACCTCAAGATAATTAAATTATGCCATTTAACCATGTGCGCTCTATAGATTATGCTGGTTTATTAAACAAGCTGCATGGAAATGCATTGCCAATGTTGGTTGGGTGAACTCCAAAGAAATCACTTAACAAGTTAGTGGCATCTTCTTTTTAGAGTCTGGATGATAATTAATCTTCCATATGTGACAGAGACATGTGAGATGTGCTCATATGGCACGATCTTGAAGTCTTAGGTCTATCTGTTCAGGAATTATAGAAATAATCTCTTTTTACATAATTCTCTTTTTTTATTCAACTCTGAATGTTTCACAGAAGGCAGTGATTACTAATGGTGGCATTTAGTGTCTTACATCTGAAAGCCTGTGCTTTAAACTGTAATAAAGTGCATATTTTCAATCTACTCGTTACAGAGTAAAAGGTTGTACTCTATTGCTCCGTTTTAGATGTTAAAGTTACATT
Organism: Gila orcuttii; assembly: GCA_026230005.1. NCBI lineage: Eukaryota > Metazoa > Chordata > Actinopteri > Cypriniformes > Leuciscidae > Gila > Gila orcuttii. Next base: position 40,603,124 of record JAPDVR010000003.1, on the reverse strand, counting down.
TTACCCATCAGTTTTCTTTATGCCGTACATTAATGGTTTTAAGGTCAGATTAGTATTATCTTTATCGCATGCTACAGTCTTGCAGACTACAGTTTTATTAGGAGGAGAACAAGTCCTTGACATTTCACAGTTGTTGTAAATGATCCAGGTTATCAATGCTATACAAAAATCTCTTTGTATAGCACGGCACAAATCTCATATTTTTATTCTAGTTTCATTGTCCCTTTTCTTTTTCTGTAATACTGCATACATTTCAGTGTACCTCAAATTGTATTATAATATTCTCACAGTTGCTATGTTTCCATCCAAAGCTGACAATTTATTTTATGCGCAAAACTGGAAAATCGCATAAAACATTTGCAAATAAAGCACCTTTTCCATCCAGTAAGTCGAGGAGAACAAAGTCATAACTTCCTAATAATCTGCCGCTAAATATCACTAAGAAAAATTAAAGGTGCTGCAGTAAGAGACGTCACTGTGGGTCTATTTTCACAAATAATAAACTACTTGCGCCTCAGAGCATGGACAAAACACAATAAACATGGTCATGTTATCTTGCTTTCGGAGGCAGATGCCTGCTGTTTGGGAACACAGTCGTGTAGAACAGTTCTGTGAGGTAATTATACTGAACCACTTTGACGACAGACTTCGGCATTTCAGAATAACAAAAACAACTAGATTGGTCTGCTGGTAAGTCCAGTAATGCCAACCCATCGCAAGCCTCACAACTTTTTGCAACGTGTCTAGGAATTTATTTGGTAAATGTGTTTCCATCATAGTTTATGAGCATGTCTTCTTATCGGATAAAAAATAACCCGACTCAATTGAGCGCATACGTTTTTATGCACATTTTTAGAATTTAAACACATCTTATCGTTTCCATACAGCATTTTTTTATACGCAATATCCCAAAATTTGCATAAAATTAGGTGGATGGAAACATGTCTAGTGACAGATTTTCTAACGTGTGCACCCATGCAGATTCAGATATGTGCATTATAGATGGATTTATTTATTTATTTAGAAGTCATTATTTTCCAGATAGGACTGTCAGGGAATAGGACGAGGAAAATTATTTTTTTCAAAGAAGCGTATATTGATTCTTATTGTATGAATATACATTAATCTAGTTAATCTTACTAGATAGATGCTGTGAGGTGGAAGGATGAAGTTTTCAAACACTGGTCACCTGCACACATGAACCACCATGTAAAATATCAGATCACTGTGATTTTTGGCTTTTTACCAAACATTGGGTACGTTTTTTTTGGCATACAGCATAAAATAAAGGAGTAACTTTTTTTTATTTAGTAGAGTACTGAACTAAATGGGCTCCATGGACAGACGATGATAGATTAACAAAAAATAAAGCTTGAATCCATTTCCAATATGTCTGCGTAGATCTGGATTTCCATACATCCAGTTATGGCCCATGAAACATATTTATGCACATAATCCCAACGTAAATGGATTAAGTAAAGTTCCATTTTACAAATTTAAAGGAATTGCATGAAATGAAACTAAGTTGTGACAAAATACAAAAATGGTTTCACTAGTTCATTTTAATTAACTAAACTGAGGAAGCAGCAAAAGTCATTTTTAGTGTACCAGTCAAATTTTTTAACACTTGACTGAATATGTTGCTCATAATCTTATAGGCTTTTGATTTAAAGGTTTATGCTTGAATACTTGATTATCAGATTTATAGAAACAACAAAAGCATTTTTGAACAATGCATAATTTCCATTTGCGTTACTGTGTTGCTTTGTTCTGAAATATGGAACAAAATAATAATATGGAATGAGTAGTAGTGTCCAAACTTTTGACTGGTATTCTACCTACTACCCAAATGTGTCCCATCACTGTGGAAACCGCTGAGATGCTAGCGAAGTAGGTTACTCACGATTGGCTCTTTCCACCTGAAATACATCCGTGTTTCTTTAGAAGTTTGACCTGACCCAAGTATATAACTGAGATTCGAACACGAGATCCGAGCGGTGGTACTCTACATGAAAAGCACTTCACCTGAGCTGTTCTTATTAAATTCTAATGACTGCACCTCAAAAGAAACTATCAGTCTCCGTCAGAGCTACATCAACAACTCTTCATGTAGCTTTGGTGTGCGGTGCTCGACTGCATATCGCATCAGGAACAGGGCACCTGAGAGACATGAGGCTTCAGAGAAGGAAGTGATGTGTCCTGGTGGTTCTTGCAGAATAACTCACAACACATGGTGTGGTCATGACTGATAAAACTGAGTCCGTCTGCTGAAAGGCCCCTTGTCTGTGTGCTCGAGATTACCTCAGGCGCTCTCCAGTGAAGCCCACTACCCTATCAACCTGACCTCTCTCCAAACACTAAAACTCAAAGCGGTAGGTCCGGACCTTCTCTCCAAATGCAGATTCACCAAAAGCACTATTCGGATGGTATTAGGTTTCTAAACAATATTTGTCACAATTAATAACATATGCGATACGATATTAGCTAATCTTTGTTAATGTTAGTTAATACAAATACAGCTGTTCATTGTTTGTTCATGTTAGTTCAGTGCATTAACTAATGTTAACAAATACAACCTTTGATTTTAATAATGTAGTATTAGTAAATGTTGAAATTGATATTAACTAAGATTAATAAATGCTGTAGAAGTATTGTTCATTCTTAGTTCATGTTAACTAAGATAGTTAACCCATCACAATGGATATCGCAAACATTTTGCCATATTGTCCCTTTTTTTCAATATCGTGCGGCCCTGATTGTGATTGTGAGTAGGTTGATTTAATTTGCCTTAAATCTCTGTAATGTTTTTGGTAATTCCTCTGGAGAAAATAAATGGGAAGAATAATTCAAGAACCAAGATGGCTTAAAAGGTGGTTGAAGATCAGACCTGATAAGCTAGTACAATGGCCAATCAGTCTGTGATTGAGCTTTCCTTATGTAAATTTTCTTTTTATGTTGATGAGATTCCAGTGAAATACAAATTTACCTTGGTCAGGGTAAGCTAATGGAAGTGCTAAATGTACATAAGCATGCAAACACATGTGACTGCCCTCTTCCACAGACACACCTGTCAGACCACAGTGTCTTATTTCCTGAAACTCTTTGAATTTTTAACCAGTCTGAGCTACAGACTCCTTAGTCTGTTGCATGATGTGGTGACACAGCAGTGACATTGAAGATTAGCCGTGTTGTGATGTGGCACAGATCAAAGCTTTTTAAATGATGGGGGGATGTGCTGATACTTGTTGAATAGCTCTTTTATGTGCGCTAACATTGGTATTCAAACAGAGACTGGGTCACCATTCAACCATCAGCATCCAAAGGTGGGGTGTGCACCTCACAACAAACCGACACGGTATAGGGTTACATGGGTTGCTAGGAGGCAGGAGTGGACGAAGACAAAAAAGACCAGCCTGAACAACAATGACGTGCATTCAGCAGCACCACAGCTATCATAAAAGAGTCCATAATGGCTAAAGCTGTATTGAACGTTTATTATTAAACTGTTGGGAGTGATTCTTGTTGACCCGTACTCTGCTTTACCCTGATGATATTTTCAATGTGATGAATGGAAGACAAAGAGGGATGTCTATATCGAAGTCTTATTGCATGAGCCTCATATTTGAAAACTCTATTCGCCTAATGATAGATTAAATGAGGTGGCTAATTCCATTTTTAATGACTTCTAAAGGTCACCGATGTACTTATCATTATTTAAATAGAAAAATTATTCTCTTTTGAAAATACAATAATCCATTGCTCTTAATGTAGGCTTTTCATGAGTTCAAATGACTTTGCTTTGATTGGATCTATGCTCGGTGTAGAGAAAATGTGAAGATTTATCTTTTCTTGCATACGTCAACTTGTTGCCATTGAGCAAACCTCTCATTTCAGACTGACAGGCGAATCCTTATAGAAGCGATTGAAATCCGTGACCTTGATATTTGCCGTAGGACCCAAAGTTTAGCAGGTAATGACTTTAAGTAGTCCGCCAGAACTGAATGTTTTCTTGACAGCTCAAATGCCTACAAATCTGAAATGTCAGAACATGTGAAGACTTTCTGGGGTTCAGTCTTGAAGAATACTTCTGAGAGGGCTGGAATAATGTCAGTCGGAAACTGTCGTTAACCATAAGTGGCTAGGAGGTTTTCTGCATCTTGCTGTTTCCAGCTGGGTAATAGCAGCATTTGCAGAAACATGAATGTCATTATTAATTTCACTGTGACATTTTGCATATCATTTTAGAACGGCATTGATGCCCACTGTAATGAACTGACAACTGGGAGGATTGGACAGTTTAAAATGGGTTGAGCTGAAGGGAGAGTCTAATAGCGAGTGCTTAAAGAATGCTGGAACAACAACTACAACATGCTACCACGGGGATAATATCAGAGTGCTCGGATAGCTAGATTTGATGAATATTTCAAGGCTGCAATTCCTTTGTTTGTAATGGCATAGATACGAAAACCAAGTTTACATAATTTCTAGTGTTTTTATGATAGCAATAATTCTAAAGAGACTATTGTAATGAGGTAAACAAACGTAGGCTAACATACATACACACACACATATATATATACTAGTGCTGGGCAACGATTAAAATTTTTTATCGCGATTAATCGCATGGTTTTCTTGCGATTAATCGCGATTAATCGCATTGTTATGCGCAAAATTGAATAATGACTTCTAAAGTAGTGTATTGCGCACTTTTGATTTAAATGTACTGCTATATACACAAAAGTGCAATAACTTTAAACAAATAAGGTGCTTTTATACCAGCAGTATTCCCTTTACACAGTAATCTCAAATCTCAAATTAAACATTAATGTAATCAAATCAAATATTTAAACAAAGCTATTTGCCACTGCCAGGGCATTACCTTTTATCTAGTTTGTTAAAACGAGTCCAGTTTTCTTGTTTTTTTTTTTCTGAACAGGTATCAACAGGTATCTTTTATCAGGGAGCAGCAGAAACAGTCTATGTAGTAGTCAGAGGTCATGATCACTACTATATAAGTCGACCAACGTTACTTATAGTAGCTTAGGTTTGGTCATGCCATGGTTTCCCACGTAAGATTACATTAAACGGAGTAAAAAAAACAATTTATACTTTATACTCACGCTGTTGCTGTGTAGCGCGCGTACACTTCGGCGTACCCTGACGTGCACCTCTCCAAAAATGTAACGTCAATTCTACGCGTACCGCAAGCGCTGTGATTGCTAGAACCGCTCCCCGGGTTTCACATGCTCCCTCTGCATGTGTAATTGCGCGTCAACGCGGACAACGACGCAGAGATATAAATGAAAACCAACGCGTAGTCTATAGCGTATTGTCTTCGGCGTAAGTCCGACGCAGAAGTATAAATCAGCCAAGAGTGAGGTGAAGTGGTCGAGCACAAGGTGCAGCGACAAGCGGGTGCGTTCCTGTGAAACTGTTGCGGTCATGCTCGCCTCAAGCACGCGCCCGCGCCCGCTCGTTGCCGAAGTTGAATTGTCTATAACTTTTTATAAAGGTTAATGATTGCAGCACAAATCATTAGAAGAGCGACTGATCCTCGGCTCGCTGTTAGTGAGTTTCCAGAATCTAAATAGTTATTATCTATAGGTTTTATAGGTACTATCCATAGAGCGCCTGTCATTCACTCGCGGAGCGCAACCCTTTAACTGTTCACCAGAGAGAACCTGCCTCTCTCCACTGCTTGTTTGGGTGGGTTATTTGCTGGCTGACCAACATCCCACCCCTCCTGTGATCATGGTTTGACTGTAGGCCTATGTGTATTCAGAGCCAGTGAGCAACGGACTTTCAAAATAATAATAATAAAAAAAACTGCGTTAACGTGCGATAAAAAAATTGTCGGCAATAATTAATAAATGCGTTAACGCGATAATAACGCGTTAACTTGCCCAGCCCTAATATATACAAATATATACATACATATAGTGTATATATATTAATATATCAAACACACACTTTTATGTTAGATGATTTATGAAATTTAATGGTAAGCTTGGCAAACAGTTTTGGAGAATTTGATGTTTCCCCATTCAAAGAGATAGGAGCTGTCCGAGAGGCGTTTCAAAGATGGCCGCCAACTGAAATGACTTGTCCTAAAGGGACTTTGTATATACTACCTTTACCGTGGTATTAAATTACTGTTAAGGTAGGGACACACCAAACCGACGCCAAAGAACTAGATGATGAAAGCCCACTGTGTTGTCGCCTCGCATCAGAGAAAAAAAATCTGTGCTTGAACACACCGAAAGGACTACAAGTGACTGTCAACTAGCACGCACGTTCTGCGCCAGCTTGTAAAGGAGATAACTGTCTATTAAAGCAGAAATATTTGTCTATATTCGTCATTCAAAAAGGGAAAGTAGACTGCAGGTATACAAACCATAAACAAAGCAGCGCTTGCTTACTGTTTTGAATATCAATCATGCTCATCGCGTTCTTTTTTTCACTCTGCACATGTTATGAATATATCCATGCAGTGGTAAGATGACGTAATATTAGAACAGTCTTCTGTTTGTACCGTCATAACTTTGCTCGCTTTCATTGCTTTCGCTTTTATTCTCGTGCACTGACTCGTTTGCTAAACTGAACAGCCAATAAGAGTTCTCTCTCTCACCGACGGCCCGATACCGATTCAACGTTGAATCAGCCAAAAAACCCTGACAGCGTCTGACTAGAGTCAACGGTGCGGAACACACCGGAAAAACTAAGTCGGTCGACGCTCGAAAACGGCCTAACGTTGCCCGACGTCAGAACTACCTCTGAGACATTTAACATGCCAGTCAGTCCACACTCATATTCAGCTGTTTCAGAAGAGGCTTTTGGCTTTTTAATCTGAGGTATCAAATCTGCACAAATTTTCTGGGCCATGAAAGTCTCATAATGCTTGGCTTATGCCTCCTTTGCCCTGTGAATGCTAATGTCCACTTTTCAGATCTACAGAAAGTTTTCTTCACCTTCTCCATTCCTCTTTTAAATGTTAGTGCTGTGAACACAGATGCTGTTACCAGCAAGAAAAAGGCTCATAAACACAGCCTCATCAAAGCCGACCTATATAGCAGTGTATGTTATTTATTGGAATATTTTCGTTAGATAGAAAATTCATATTATGATTATTGAAACGCAGAGCTGGATCTTCATTTGCTTTTAATTCTGCAGCCGTAAAAGCGAACGACCACTGCATTGCGTTGTCGTGGGTGTTTTTGACTAATCAGTTATAAGGTCACCTAGCCAATCTCTCAAACTTTTGGTGGGAAGCTCCGTCTCTGTACCCACGCAAGATGATTTACCGTTACGGCACCCGTCAAGAAAAATGTAAACGTCTCATCCCTGGCCTGGCCTTCTCCTACAATACATCACAAGAGCAATACTATCTTTCAGGATCATTTCTTTGACACATATTTGTGTGTCATCCTTCTGCTGATGTCATAAGGCGGTGTGATATCAAAATCTGTGAGAGGAACTTGCAGCTTGTTGAAGGGTAATGAATGTTGCACATTTTAAAGTGTAGTTCATGTCACTGTTTGGAAAGAGCTCGGACTTGATATCCGCTGACTCAATTTCTGCTGAAACAAAACAAACAAACTAACAAACAAACAAAAAAGCATCTTAAACCAGCTTTTCTGGTTTTAGAGGCGTTTTGGGCACCTTAGGTTTTTTCATACTTGTGTTTTTGACAGGGCACAGCTGCCTCATGACTTCCACCTGTGCGTTTTACACAATAGGCACGTTTGAGTCTTGAGTTGTTCAGCCAGATGGCGCATACATTACCGGTAATTGAAATGAAACCTCTCTGATTGAGATTAGTAGTTTACATTGAAAGTAATTAAAGTTAAAATGAATTAGGGCACCAAACACCCTATGGCCTTCTGTCCACCTACGACTTTAAATAGAAGTCAACACAATTAACACATAGACAGACTAACATTAGACATGACTGTGCTCTATGCTCAACAGCTTAACAACTATGTATTGTGTAACTATGTATTGTGTTAAGCAACTATGTATTGTGTAATGTAGATGCATTTATACTGTGTGCATAATATATGATTTTTATTGATATCTTAGGGTAACATGCAATTTTGAACAACTTTCAAGGGTACCACAGCAAACATTTAAAGTATTTAGATAAAAAAAAAGGTATTAAAAACTGAATTAAAATACTAGTCAAGTCAAGTCACCTTCATTTATATAGCGCTTTTAACAATATGGTGTGGTGCATGTAAGATACATAATTCACCTTTGTTAAGTGTAGTTCTATACACTGTTGGTTGTAAACACAGCACTCTGTTCTTCACGACTGTTCAGGGATCGCGGTCCCTTTAAATACACTGAACGTGTGCTCACGTGGGACGCATGTCAGCGCCATTTGCTATTATTATTATTTTTCTTTCTATAAATAAATGACACACGCATTCGTGTGCTCAAAGTGAGAAGTTGTCTCCTGCAATTTACTGCAATTTCCACACTGGTGACCCTGACATTAGTCTGCTGGACGTATCCAGAGACACGACACGACCATGACCGCGAACGCTGTCACCCTTAAACTCCCCGAATTCTGGGAATTGTCAGCATCTGCATGGTTCGCCCAGACTGAAGCGCAGTTTGCGTTACGTGAGATCACCGCGGATACAACGAAATACTACTACGTTGTGTCGGCTCTCGGAAATTCAACAGCATCCAGAGTGGTGAGCCTTCTTACAAATCCTCCCGAAAATGAGAAGTATGCAGCACTCAAAGCCCACCTGTTGAAAATGTTTGAACTGTCGGACACTGAGAGAGCCAACAGGCTTTTCTCACTTCAAGGACTGGGTGACAGCAAACCGTCTGAGCTCATCGACCGCATGCTGGATCTTTTAGGTGAACACAGACCAGATTTTCTATTCATCCAGTTATTCCTGCGTCAGCTACCTTCCCAAGTGAGAGCTGCATTAGCTAACACCACAATCACTGACTAGCGGAGACTGGCTGAAGAGGCTGATAATTTTTTTCTGGCGAGTCAAGGACATTGTGCGGCCGCGTTTTTTCCCACGCACATCGCTACGGTGACGAGGGACGATTCCACACTCATCGGTGCAACCACTTCTCGTCGGCAGCAGTCTTCTGGCCCCCAACAGCTTTCAGGCTTATGTTTCTACCATGCAAAGTTTGGAAGTAAGGCTACCAAATGCCGTTCGCCATGCAGTTTCGGCGGTTCGGGAAACGCCAGGGCCGGCGCTCAGTAGTGGCCATGAGTGTCGGCCGTGTAGACAGGCTGCTTTTCATCCGTGACAGCATCTCCGGACGCCGTTTTCTGTGCGACACGGGAGCACAGAGGAGCATCCTGCCTGCATCCCGTTTGGACATGGTGGCCGACAGCCACGGCCCCCCTATGGAAGCTGCCAATGGTAGCCCCATCCGCACATATGGAACGAGGTACGTCGAATTGTGTTTCGAAGGACAGCAGTTCGGCTGGGATTTTGTTACAGCAAAGGTTGCCATCCCCCTCCTCGGTGCTGATTTTTTATGTGCACATGGATTGTTGGTAGATGTTAAGAACCACCGTCTGATTGACGCCGTTACATTCTGTTCATATACGTGCACGCTCAGCGAGGCCGACTCCATACGATTGTCTAGCATGCTCTCAGCTTCCGATGATTTCCACCGTCTACTTGCCAGTTTCCCGGCCATCACTCAGCCCACTTTCTCTGCATCTGCCATCAAGCATGGTGTGGAGCACCATCTCGCCACTTCTGGCCCACCCCTCTACGCCCGTGCTCGCCGCCTTGACCCGACCAAACTTGCCGTTGCAAAGGCTGAGTTTGCGAACATGGAACGCCTGGGCATAGTCCGCCAATCTGACAGCCCGTGGGCGTCACCCCTCCACATCGTCCCCAAACCGGGCGGTGGCTGGCGCCCGTGTGGCGACTACCGGCGACTTAATGAAGTAACGACACCTGACCGATACCCTGTTCCGAACATACAGGATTTTTCTGCACATCTGGCTGGCAAGGTGATTTTTTCCAAAGTGGACCTCATCCGGGGATACCATCAGGTGCCGGTACACCCACTGGACATTCCCAAAACGGCAGTGATCACGCCATTTGGGCTGTTTGAGTTCCTGCGCATGCCGTTCGGCCTTAAAAATGCCGCCCAATCTTTTCTGCGCCTCATGGACTCTGTTTTGCGGGACCTGCCTTTCCTTTTTGTGTACTTGGATGACATCCTGGTGGCGAGCACGTCCAAGTCTCAGCACCTGGCACACCTCCGAACCCTTTTTGAGCGGCTTAGCCAACATGGATTAATTGTCAACCCCGCCAAGTGCCAGTTCGGTCTCTCCACCATCGACTTCCTGGGACACAGAGTCACTAAGGACGGGGCAGTCCCTCTCCCATCAAAGGTGGAGGCAGTCACACAGTTCCCACGCCCGCTCACTGTCAGATCGCTGCAGGAGTTCCTTGGGATGGTGAATTTTTACCACCGCTTCATTCCTCGGGCTGCTCAGCTCATGCGGCCCTTGCACGAGGCCTTGAAAGGGAAACCCAAGCAAGATGTGGAATGGACTGATGGCAGGGACGAGGCTTTTGCTGCCACAAAGGCCGCCCTAGCGAACGCCATCATGCTGGCACATCCTTCTCCTACAGCCCCCATCGCCATCACCTCGGACGCCTCGGACTACGCCATCGGTGCTGTCTATGAACAGTGGGTAGGCGGGGCCTGGCAGCCGCTGGCTTTCTTTAGCCGTCAGCTGCGCCCCTGTGAGCGGAAGTACAGCACTTTCGATCGGGAGCTGCTGGGTCTCTACCTAGCCATTAGACACTTTCGATCAATGCTGGAAGGCTGACATTTCACTGCTTTTGTGGACCACAAGCCACTAACTTTTGCCATGGCCAAGGTAGCTGAGCCGTGGTCCGCCCACCAGCAACGTCAACTGTCCTACATTTCAGAGTTCACCACGGACTTGCAGCACGTTGCTGGTAAGAACAACTGCGTGGCGGACTGCCTATCACGTGCTGTGGCAGGGGCAGTCCATCTTGGTTTGGATTACGACCGCGTGGGGGCGACTCAGTCCACAGACCCGGATGTGCAACTCCTGAAGACCTCGAACACAGGGCTGCAGATCGAGGACGTGGTTTTTGGTGATGCCGGCACTACGCTCCTGTGTGACATCTCCTCAGGTAGTCCTCGGCCGGTCGTTCCCTCAGGATGGAGACGACAAGTTTTTGATGCCATCCATGGTCTCTCCCACCCAGGTTCGAAAGCGTCACAGAGACTGGTTGCAGCAAAATTTGTTTGGCACGGCCTCAAGAAGGATGTTAGGGACTGGGCTAACACCTGTGTTGAGTGCCAACGTGCCAAAGTACACCGCCACACTAAAGCCCCGTTAGAGACTTTCCCGGTACCTGAGAGGCGTTTTGACCATGTAAACGTGGACCTGGTCGGTCCTCTGCCCTCCTCTCGCGGTTTCACGTATCTGTTAACCATGGTTGACAGGACCACCCGCTGGCCTGAGGTTGTGCCACTGACGTCAGTGGCGTCCATCGAGATGACACGGACCTTTATTGGCACCTGGGTTGCCTGTTTCGGCACCCCTTCAGGTATATCCTCTGACCGAGGCGCGCAGTTCACGTCTGAGCTGTGGGGCGCTGTGGCACAGAGCCTCGGAGTAAAACTCCACCGCACGACCGCATATCATCCGCAGGCTAACGGACTCTGTGAACGTTTTCATAGGGCGATGAAGGCTGCCCTGCGTGCCAGCCTCAAAGACAGCAACTGGGTCGACAAGCTCCCGTGGGTAATGCTGGGCATCAGGACTGCGTCAAAGGAGGACCTTCAGTCCTCATCCGCTGAGCTTGTTTATGGACAGCCGCTGCGGGTGCCAGGGGATTTCGTACCTAACACCACAGTTCCCTGGTCTGCTACTCTCCAGCGGTCTACTTTATTGGACAATGCGAGGCTTTTCACACCTGTCCCAACTTCCTGTCACGGCCTCCCTCAGTCGCACATTCCCACTGGTCTTCAGACGGCTGACTATGTTTTCATTCGCCACGATGCCCACAGGGGACCGCTACGCCCACCCTACGAGGGCCCATTCCGGGTTCTGGAGACAGGGGACAAACATTTTGTGGTGGACAGGGGCGGCAAACCAGAGCGACTCTCCATTGACCGCCTTAAACCAGCTCACTTGGACATAGCTAGGCCTATTGACCTGGCTCAGCCCCCACGGCGCGGACGGCCTCCTGCTCTGCCCCCTCCCCTACCTCCCACACTCCATGCCCCACACCCGTGTCATAACGGGACACAGGTTACAGTGGGGTCTCCTCGACCTCTGGCACAGCGCAGCCGTTGTGACCGGCTGATACGTCCACCTCCCCGTTGACTGTTTGGATCTTTTTCTAATACAGTGAATTTTGGGGGGACGTGTGTGGTGCATGTAAGATACATAATTCACCTTTGTTAAGTGTAGTTCTATACACTGTTGGTTGTAAACACAGCACTCTGTTCTTCACGACTGTTCAGGGATCGCGGTCCCTTTAAATACACTGAATGTGTGCTCACGTGGGACGCATGTCAGCGCCATTTGCTTTTATTATTATTTTTCTTTCTATAAATAAATGACACACGCATTCGTGTGCTCAAAGTGAGAAGTTGTCTCTTGCAATTTACTGCAATTTCCACAATGGACTGTTTCAAAACAACTTTACAGTGATAATAGGAAATTATTTTGGCTTTGGCTTTACAGCAGCTCTAGAATAAAGTTATTGTCCAGCTAAAGTTAGTTTGGATTGATTCACTTCCGTCGCAACGATCATTAGTTATTAACTTAGGGGCCGCTAACACGACACCGTTCTAACAGAAAATTCTTTAATGTGATCCGGCCATTCATTTGCATAAAACAGTGCCTGGTGGCTCTGAGAATTTTTTTTATCGCTTCCGCGTAGCCATGTGAATCGGAATTATCCCGACAACGTTTTATCAGTACAGAGGTAAAGGGAAGGAGGCCTTCACAAGGGAGAGACTAGTTGACACTTCAGGACTGCGTTGTCGTTGTGTCCAGGCACAGGTCCTTCATCAGATCTGGATACGGCCTGGATCCGGCGGACCTCGGGATAAACAGAGAGACAAATATTAGCGTAGACGCCATCCTTCTTATGATGTACAAAGATGGTGCAGGAAAAAGATTTTTGACTTGTAAAGTGTCTGCTAATCAGTTCAAGATCGACTGTAGACCAATCCAGTTTTAAATTAAAGCACTGAATGAACATAGCGGCTTTAGCAGAAAAGTTGACTTGTGTTATTCATAGAATAGAGAGCCACCATAGCCAAATCAGAAATAATAGCTAGGTATGTATCTAGCTCATATCTTCCATCTGGAAAAACCTCGCAAATAGTGTCTCTGAAAACTCCAAATGCGACATTGAGTTCTGCGAGTGACAGGCTTTTAGACAGTCTAGGGTCGTATTCTTTCAGAACGTTCATCTTTCAAGAACCCCATTTCTTGAGGGACGCTGACTGTTTTTTTGACTTAATGAGTAGATGCTGCCGTGGGTGTCGTGTGCTTTCCTTTAGCCCTACCCTTCTCTGGGGCCGGTTGGAGTCGGAAGTGGCATGGGAAAAGGTCAACAGAAAAACAGATCTTGATGAGATAAACCCAGTGGAATTGCAATGTTACAGTTGAATAAAGTTGCCAAAACCCTAGGTTTTGGCCACTTTGATATTGAGGCTTAACGTTGGGCCAGATGAACACTCCTGCGTTTGGCATGGGGGTTAGAGAGTTGTTTGTCTTCGGCAGATTGGGAGTTAGTAACATCGTAGCCTGGGTCTGATCCTGGGTTTTTGAGGGATAAGACCTTGTAGGGGTGGGCGATATAGCCTCAAAATTATATCACGATATTTCAAGAATATTTGCAATAATGGTCTAACACTAGTATTTAGAAATACTACAGAACTGAATAAAGTAATCAAATGTAAAATAACACTGATAGTCTTTTAGTCCCGAGTCCTGACTAAATTAAATATATAGGCTATTAATTCTGATTCCTTACAATTAAAGCTATCTTTTGTTGTTTTGACGACAACACTAATGACAGACACATATGACTGCTGTTTCTTTTAGAGCTAGTGCACGGATCCATTCCTGTTTTTATTATACTGTCTGTCACACTGTCACATGCGTTTTATGCTTATTTAAAACATAACCGCCTGTGTTTACGACTATACTAACCAAGACCAGAATTTTGACACAATTTGGCGTGTTTTTTCCTGTTAAAGCGATATAATCCGCGAAAAATAACTTTTGTTACTCATGAGTTGTATGTGAGGTGGCTTTACTGTATGTATGCACGCAGAGAACATGCTGCTCTTAATCTCAGACAGTAGAGATGCGCGGATGGGCTATTATTTCATCCGCAACCGCATCACAAAACTCATCATCCGTCCGCCATCCATCCGCACCGTTTTTGACCAATTTTCAAAACCGCACCCGCCCGCCATCCGCTGATACAAGGCGCTGCTGATGACAGCCGCGAGACTAGAAACCGCCCGCCACCCGCCCGAATTTAATTACAATATTTTTTTATTTTCGTCACGTCATCCGCCCGATCAGCGGTTTATCCGCAGAGTCCGCAGCTATAACCGCCAACCGCGCATCTCTATCAGACAGGTGTTGTTGTGCGCGCTAGGGAACGTAAATGCGCCATACGTCATTGTGTTGCTATATCATTGATATCGCGATATGACACTTTTTTATCATGTAATAATTTATACTGGTGTTATCGTGGACGGTATGATTTGGCACAATCCTAAGACCTTGTCGATTCAAAGGTTCAAAGGTCAAAAAGAACCGCACTGGGAAGGGAGATCGAGAATGGGATTAGGACATGATGAAGGCTGGGTTTAAACCTGAACTAGGTAAATCCGGACAAAATGTACAATACATGTCATGTACACACAACAATGTACAACACATGTTGTTTTTGCTAGCAGTATAAGATTAAGCATTACTGTGAATATTGCAATGATTGTTAACCCTTTAGGTTTCCTAAAGAGGGTATCGTTATACTCTAGATTAGTTCCACCGCTCTTCCTTGTCTTAGAACTAGTGAACATCTCGGATTCAAACTTCAACAGCAAAAGTGGTGTCAGTTCATTTCTGTGAGTTGTTGTTGTTGGTTGTTGTTTGAGCTAACCACATGTGACTGTTAAGAGATGGTTATCTTTAATTTGAAGCCAATTTACATTGAGCTGTGATACCAATTACTCTGATACGAATACAAAAGTTGGTACAATGTTTAGCTCTGTCAACAGCTTTTATTAGCATCATTGTTCTTTCATTAATTAGAGCAATTAAAACAGACCTAGGCATCTATGTTAGCATGCAAAATATAACTGTAATCAGGTAAAATAATGTGCCTCGGTATTCTCACTGTTTACGGCTAACAGATGGAGCCTGAACTTGAAAGTCCCTGTAGAAATGTTGCTCATGGGGTGTCTCGGATTTTGCATTTCCTCATGTAATTTTCTAATTATTATCTGAATTTATGTAAATATTATGCTGGTGTCATTAAATATGATAGATATTGCGACTAATAAAGCATGGGTGTGCTTGTTGGAATTATTGCCATTGGCAGTTTATGCTTCATATACAACAATACTGTCTCTGTACGGATGATGACGTGCTCTTGTTTTCTTCCACAACAGCCCTTATACAAAATACCGTTCATTTATGAAATGTTAATCATTTCAGTCTAAATAGAGGAGGTCATTTCCATTTCTAAGTGATTAATCCGAAATCAAGGGAGGCGTTCATGTGTCATAATCACGCTAATCTGCATCTTTACCCAAAATCCCCACATGAGAGTTTCAGTGCTCTAATCAGGGCTGTCCTACACTTCCACCGGGGAGGATTTTGAAGGCCTTTTGATCTGCATTTCACACCACTTATCATCTTTATTGGCTGCTACTGTATCTGTTCTGCCCTTTTCACTGCTGCGTAGGGTACTGTACCTCTGACAAACCACAAGCTGTGCAGGTTTTTCTTTTATTGCACCTTTTAATGTCACCGCCACCGAGTATGCAGGCACACAATGTGATACGAGATGGCTGAACTAATCAATTTATTTGCCTCTGAATTTTCTTTGACGCTTTTTAATGGCCAGTTTGTGTTGCCTGTGCAATTGGAAAATGCTGTTTTCTCGCAAACGTTTCCTCTTGCAAGTTTTTATTTTTTTTAAGGGGTCGTTACACAAGGAATCAAATTTTCTTTAATCTTTTGACATATAAGAGGTCTTTGTATAGTGTACGTTGCAGACCGGAAAAATTGAAATAGCATTTGTTGAAACGAAGCTGCCAAAATGACTTGTTTTCTACTTCTGTCCATTTGTGACAGATTTTTGCATTTGACCATCTCCACAACAACACTCCAATGTCTTTACCTTATCAGGGGTGCGTTTGGTTCCAAGTTCCGTCATTACCAGCAGAGTTCAGCTGAACTTGTGACCATAGTTGTCTAATGATGCTTTCGGGAAATGAACCCCAATACAGTAGCCCCACAGCGGAAGTGATTTAATGAGAGAGCATAAGTGAAGTGCAGAGAGGTTGTCAGATAACGTTTGGCATTTCAAAAGTACTTCTAAATTGGATCTGACTGCAGCTACATCACAAACCGCAACAAACACTTTAATGTTTCGTCTGTAAATGACAGTTTTTATGGATAATGTTTTCAAAAACGTACTTGTGTGCAATAGCGAGGGGGCGTTGATACTGTTTCCTATGCAATGATATTAGCCAAATTATAACAGTGACCTTAAAGGAGCCACCCCTTAAGAACAGACCATTTCAGACATATATACAGTATTTTGTTTTTTTGTGTGTGTGTGCGCAAAACATTTTAATAACATTGTAAGTGAACATCAAGGTAAATTACCCTTTTAAATGACCATCAGATGTTTTTTAGCTATTATTTGTAGAATTTTTTGAGGCTTTTAAACTTTCAAATGCAGCACTGTGGTGCCAAACATTTCTGGACCTTTCCCTGATTGCAATGTGACGTCATTGAACATTTTATTCGAGAGCAAATGCAAATGAGATTTGATAGCTATGGCTGTCAGTTTTTACAAATATATAAAAAAAATATATAATAATTTTAAATATTGTTACATTTATTTTAATTAAATATGAATTTATTTGTATTATATATATATATATATATATATATCATATACATTTTTTTTTTGTCTAGTAAACGTTTAACGTTTAGTTAACGTTTTGTTGAGATTCTCCAGCCGCCCATAAGCAGTATGTAATGGGCAGTTACTTCCTCCCTGCTGTCCACTCCTGCTGACATCTCCTGAAGTTCTGCATGCTGGAGCCGTCTGGACTCACGCTGGCACCTCGGTGCTTTGCTTTGCTGGAGATAGAGCTGTCGACCCAGTTATCACTGCAGGGGAGAGATTCTGCTTTCTAAAGCCAAACAGCGTCTGAACTGACGGTTTTTCTGAGTCGGTTCAGGGAGTCCATATCTGGCTGTTCTTTGCCTGTCTAATGTACTCCACTTCACAATGAAACTTTGATGAAATCTGTTGCCATCATCATCAATATCATCATCAGGTTCAGCCGTTAATTATCTCATGTGTGAATCTGTATGTAAAGGGCTCTGTCATGGTTAATATTTGTGAACAGCAAAGCAGCAAACTGTCAGGAATCATTTTATATCATTGTTAAGTCTGTCAGGGTTAAAGGCAAGAAGAGGTAACGAGGAGGCTTCCTGTCAGTGATGACAAACACGTGTTTCTAACTCTAAGATTTTGTGAAAACAGTGTGACATTGAGGTGATAATGCGTTTTATTGAATCTATGGTGACTATCAAATCATAGAAAGAAAATGTTGAATATCTTCTCAAGCTTCTTGCATGAATGGCTCCTAGAATGGGGTTTTCGTCTATGACTGCATTCACATGAACTGTGATGATTGACTATTGACAATATCTCAAAATGTAAATAATGCAAGCAGAATTTTCTGATTACAAATCTGAATAAGAACATATTTAGAATAAAATTCATCAGATTAAGACATTTATTGCATGGATTTATATTTTTTATGTTAGATTGTGTTTAGTGCAATTGTTTGAGACATTTTTACATCAGAATTTGAATATTAATATATGAATAAATATGGCTCTCTATTAGAGTATTCATTGCATTTAATGACATACTTTACACAACTGTTTAAAAGTTGTCCATTAGATTTTTTTTAGAGATGCTCCGATCAGCATTTTTGGGGCCGATTACCGATCACCAAAATCATGATCTGCCGATTGCCGATCACTGCCGATCACAGAATGGCAGGGGAATGGGAATCTTTTATCTATAATCTAGCAGAGTTTGCACCATTTGTAGAAATGTGTTTATTTAATTGTATTTAGAAAATGAGATGTCTTAAGGCTACTGTAGGCCAGCTTTCCCAAATAAGGCAGAGTAACATTAAATTATTCCAAACAAAGAGGGGTCAGGCAGACCAACACACATCAGATCAGCCTAATGGGAGGGGATCAAGCTACACTTAGGCATATTTGGAAATTGTAGCCTCTTAATACACCCACTACATTTACTAATTGGCAACAAAATGTACAACTTGTTACACCAAAACTGGCTACTGATAAAAGGACAAAACTATGGCTTTTTCTAAAAATTAAGTTTTTCTCTGTTATTATTATGAACGTCTGATGTAGTTGAGCAGAATGCTCTTTTATGAAGTTACTTCATTAAAGGACATATTTAATGAGATTATGCCTTAAAAGGTTTTGAATTTTTTTATCATATGTTCATTTAAAAATATATATTGTATAAAATGACTTCTTGTTTATATTTGTTTTGCTTTATTGTATTTATATTGTATTTGTATTTTTATAATTGAATTTTTGCCATGAAAATAGCTTTGAATGCTGACATGGCATTAAATAAAATAATCTGAATCTGATGTAGTTGAGGAACCAACTACGTCAGATCAAAAAAAATAAAATACCACCACCACTTTTGAAACATCTCGCGGCACGAATGTACCAATACAAATAAATAAAAACATCTCCAGTTAACTCAGAGCATTCAATTTGTTCATTTGTTAAATAAGAGGCGATCTAGCGCTGAAATTTTTTTTTTTTATCAAGTGATCAAAGTACTCGTTGCTGCAGCGATCAGTGGCGCAGATACCGCGTTCTGTTGTGGCTCGCGCGGTGCACGGTCTTCACTCAGACGCGCGCTTCAATCCGTTGGGAGACTCCCTATTCGTTCCGGTGAAGGAGAACTCATGTTGCCACTGCCAAGCTCCACTCTGCTGTTGTGTGCCCGTGCGCCACGCATGCAGGTGGGAAAAAGTCGCGTGAGTAATTTACGTCACGTGATCGGCTTTTTTGATCGGCGCTTTTGGGCTTCACTGATCAATCTATTTTTAGCCAATATCGGCCGATCATGATCGGCGTCCGATCAATCGGAGCATCCCTAATTTTTTATGTTTTGGAAATACAGTAAACCAGTAATATTGTGAAATATAATTACAATTTAAAATGTTTTTTTTGTTTTTTTTTTAATATATTGTAAAATGTAATTTATTCCTGTGATGTCAAAGCTGAATTTTCAACATCATTACCCCAGACTTCAGTGTCACATGATCCTTCAGAAATCATTCTAATGATGTGTGATGTGCTGCTCAAGAAACATTTCATATTATTAACAATGTTGAAAACAGTTGTGCTGATTTCATATTTTTAATTTTTAAGGATTCTTTGATGTTCAAAATACAAGTTCAAGAAAAGTTCAATAAGGTTAAAAAAAAAAAAACATTTGAAAAAAACCATTTGAAATTTTGTAACAATTTAAAGGTCTTTATTGTCACCTTCGATCAATTTAATGCATTCTTGCTAAATAAGTATTAGTGTCAATTTTCAAAAAATGTATTTTAATTTTTCTAACTAACAGAGAATTTACTGACCATTACTGACCCCAACCTTAATCAATAGTGCATGGCAATCAAATGCATGCTTTATATTGAATATATATGTTAGATTCACTGTATGCTTAAAAAAAACAAAAAAACAAACATGATTTAGTGTTATGATTCTGATGATCAGGCCACATTTAGGAGCTGTTGATGCAGAACTCCAGTTCATTCCAATGAGTTTACAAACCTTTGGTAATGACTGTTTCATATATTAGACCAATAGAATAGCAAATAGCCCATTAGTCAACGAATAAATGGTACTGCTTCAGATTAGGGTCCATTACACTCAGTTAAAATCTTTCTTTCCCTTTGTTATTGCCATATCCCTCTGTCTAATATTTCATATGGCATCATTTCATATTTGCATTCTGTTACAACAAAAAAATGATTGAGTTATTTTAAATGCAGCTCTGTACTGAGCAAACGCCCTAATGTGGACCACAGGTCTGACCAGTGAAAGAAAACTCAACCTATCTCTCTCTCACTCACATGAAACCCATTTGCTCTTCCTTTACTCATTCACTCACTCTCTCTCTTACACACACACTTATACCCATAGAGTTTGGTAAACACACATATTGAAAGATATTAGATGACATGCATATTCAGCGTCCACCGAAAGAATATGGATGTGTGGTGTACAGTAAATCAATAAGCATTCACATAAGAGTCTGGGATGGTGCCATACATTTCAAATCAGATTAATTGTCTCTGGATGGCTTCCCAGTTTCAGGAAAGACACTGTGGATATTTTGATGGATAGAATGTCTTTATTCTGCCCCACAAACAAGCCATACGCCAGTGTATTCAAATCAGATTTGGAATCAAATGAAGCCCAGCTCAGGATTGCACTGTGGGAGTTTATTGCCTTTCTGAATGCGCCGACCTGCTGAGGCTAGCAGTTACTGTGAGACACCATCACCTGAGAAGGCAAAAACCAACAGTTTCTTTCAGAAGAAAACAACAGCACTCGTTTCAGAGCATTCCTTGTGTTCAGATAGCAAGGGGGATTGCTGATCTGATCAGGTTCTTTGGGTTTCACTGCAATCGTCAGATATTGGCTTTGATTTTATCATTTGGTTTTGATTCAGGCAGCAGGCAAATCAGTGCAGTCTGTTTTAAATAGCATGATATTAAGCCCTAAAGCATTGATTAATTTTTTTTTTTACTGTCTTTCCGTGTGGCAAAGTAATTTAGTTCCAATTAAACTTATCTGACTCCATTTTATGACAACCTCGAATTTAGGCTTGCCGATTGGTTATTGGTCAATTATATAATAGTTTAGCAATACATTTGATTGTTTTATTTAACTCTTTACTTATATTTTACCCGTTCATATTAGGGAGCTATGTCTCTCTGAGGCCTTCTGTTTAACGCAGGTCTCACGATCACAAGCTCGTCAGTTTTCGGTCACCAAACAGAGGTAATTGGTTATATATCTGAGATGGTCGCATTCACGCTTACACAATCAAAGATACTTTTGTATAGCCCCCATGGTTTGTATACACCTGAATTTAAAGTAACGTTTACTTGAGGCAGAGGCATGGCCACTACTACAGATATAAGTCGACCAACATAACTTTAGTGGTCGTTCCTCAACCAGACTGCACGGCATTTTCTAATTTCTCAATTCTTACGTGGCTTGTTGAACTCAAAACTCAGTAGCCTTACATTGTAATTATTGTTATGTTAAACTCTAGGTATTTGTACATGGTGGTTTTCATTGTGAAGGGCTTGATTTTCATTTTTATGGTTAAAGAGAGAATTCACCCAAAAAATGAAAAATTTTGTTTAACTCTCATGTCGTTCCAAACCTGTACAACTTCATTTCTTTAACGAAAGAAAAACAACAAACCAATGCAAGCATCATAAAATTGTTTTCTACCTCTTGTGCTCCATATTCCAAGCCTCCTAAAATCATATGATAACTTTGTACGAGTCGTTATTCACTGAAAATCTTGCATTCATGAGTGATTTGTCAACAAATTGATCTTTGGAGTCAGAACTTTTACAATTAATAATTTCATCCAGATCGCAAAACCGAATCTGAATGATTCGTGAATTGTTTACAAATTTGATTGTTTTAGTTCTTGAGTTCAACAGGCTGATCCACTCACAGTTGTTAAAATAGATTATCAATGAATAAGGACTTAAAGTTTGAGATGTTCATCATAGTAGACTTGAAATATACTGTAAGATGATTCATAAGGACTACTTTTATGATAATTTTATTGAGCTTTATGAGCATGCAAGCTCTATTTATTGGAAGCACATGGAATAGAACGACAATTCTTCAAGAATGTCTTCAAAAGAAACAAAGTCATGAATGTTTAGAACAACATGGGGATGCTTAAATTATGACAGAATTTTAATTCTTGGGTGAACTTTCCATTTAAAGCCTTCAGCTGCCGTTAAAACGTTAATATTCTATCTCTCTCTTAAAGGGATAATCCTCCATAAAAATCCTGTCGTCATTTACTCAACCTCATGTCATTCTAAACCTGTATGACTTTCTTTACAAAATATCTAAAAGAAAGTGTGTTTTTTTTGGGTGATCTTTCCTTTTAAGTTCCCAAAACAAAACACAGAAAAGACTGTACAAGAACACACAAACTCTTTCATAAACAATGTTATTATTCGAAGTCATGAGAATATGTCATGACAGCATTGAGCCGTGCTAATTGCGTTAGGGCAGAATGGCTGAGCGAGGCCGCCGACAGCCAGAGAGTAATCTCAAACAGAGAGCATGCTGGGATGAGTGATGAGCTTCTCTGCAGAAATGACATTTGTCTGCCTGATAAACCTGAATGTTTTAAAACATTTTAACTAAAATTATCTTAATGTGGTTCCCACAGCAGGTGCTCCCACTCCCTTGCTGATTCACTCCATCAGGAGAGAAAGTGACTCCAAAACATAAACGACTTTGTTTTACGAATGTTACATATTTGTCTTTTGTTCATTCTAACATTTGCAGTTTAAGTCTTGTTTTATGGGTATTGTGGAGGGTTTCTAGGAACTTTTGTCCTATCACTAATCTAAGTAGGAATGGATCATTAAGCCTGAATTAGTAGTTGAGATTATGACTCAGACCAGACGATTTTGTAAATGTGTAGTTTTTAACATACCACACTGTGAATGAGTCTACGGCATGATGAATGCATCACCGCTATTTTCTCTGACTGATGCTGGAGTCCATTGTGGTTTTTTACAGTTTATAGAAATAGAGAAAATTGCACTGTGATAATTTAAGAGACCATGAAAACCTAATGATGTGGCTTAGCTGGCTGTTAAGGTGCTGAAGTCAAAGCACAGGTTTGCAGTTATCAATGAGAGGCAGAATGCATTAGGCTAAGCCATTGCAAACAGTTATTATAATCCTCTAATGCTGAAATCACAAGCTCAGTGAGTCACAGGTTCTAATAAATGTCATTTACATACATCTGGTAGTTATTTTGAGCTATCAAAGGCTCCAACGTGCTATTTGTCCTTTTTAGATTCAATTACAGATGAGCAACTTCATTGTTTCCTTTATATGTTTAGTTGGAACTGTGTGTGATTTTTCAATTGAATGTATTAAACCTGTTGCATATTATATAATAATAAAAAAGTTTTTTTGTAGCAGTGGCTCAAATTTGGCAGAATTTGCTGTGATTTACAATTTTTACATGATTTATTCGATATATTTAATACGGATTCATTCAGTCAGAGTTTGAATTCCTTGATCAATTTTTTTGGTCCTTTCTGTATTTTTTTATCCTGTCTCACTATCACTCAGATACTTAATGCTCTTAAAATTAATGTACGAAGCAGCAAACTGTTTGTTTAAATATCCACAATCTTAACAAAAACACTGAAATGGTGCACAGTTTATCTGCAAATCGGATTCATGTGAAAGTTGTGTTTGTTACTATAGCGACAGTTGGCTCCCGACACGTTTTCTTTCAGAATCATATTGGTCTAATTAATTATTAATAATAAAATAAAGTTATATTGCTTGCTTTATTAAGAACTAACATGATCTAATAATAGACAATAGATGTATTTATAAATTGACATTAACCAAGATGAACAAATGTGTGAAAAAGATATTCATTAAATATTGGTACCTGATTTAGAGTGTAAAACATGTTACATGTGTATATGTTAATGTATGCTATTTTGTTGTAACTTTTGATCGCTACCACAGTCTTTGTCAAAAGAAGCGATGGCAACACTTCATATTAAGAATTCTTTAATATTAGTTAATGTAGTGTCATGAACTAACAATGTTCTGCAATTTAAAATACTTTTGCAGCCTTTATTAATCTAGGTTAATTTTTACATATAAATGTTAATAAAAATGTATGATTTAAAACATTTACATTGAACAAACATGTAAAGGAGCCTATTATGACTAGGGTTAGGTACCGAAACGCGGTGCCATTAGGGTACCGGTTCCGACATAAACGGTAGTAACTAGGGATGGCGAAAACTAAAAATTTTCTTGACCGACCACCGAGCCTCATTAGCCGGTTGAAACCGGTTAACCGATTAGTTTAAAATATGCCACGCTATTTGAAATAACAGCCATTTCGAGCCGCGCCTGCAATTTCGCAACTCTGTCGCATCTCTCTCTGCCTCCCGCTCACACACACACACTGCCCCGGCGCCGCGCTTCCACTCACGTCACTTTTTTTAAATCCCCTGCTACAGCGCGAAACATGAGTCCTGCAAACGCGTCGCCGAGGAGCTTGTATGTAATCGGAGGACAAATGGCTCCTTAGTTTTGAAATGGTTTGGGTACAAGGTGATCGCGTTGAAAATAAAGGCGTTAGTCTAGCGTTAGAAGCTCATTTGAAACATTGCAGCGGCTCATTTAAGAAAATGACAGCTCCGAAGAGACGACGCTTTAGTTTGAGGTAACGTTAGTGCTAACAATAATAAAGAAAGATGATGATCATCATCACCTTATCTGTTACCACTGAAATGTAGATGTAATGTATTTCTACAGTATTACTACTGTATTTAAGCACTGTATCACACAGCGAACGCAGCGTCTCATTCCCTATTCAGAGAACATAGGTTACATACCTATGCTGACTTGATAGAGAACATACTGCCGTAACTAGTACAACGACCAGATAACTTACATGACTGGTTCAAGCAGACAAAATATGGGAACCTGGAGCCATGTCGAGATTAGATTACCCTGGTAGTAATCCCTATTAATCTCCAATATTATTACATTGTTTGATACAATATTGTTTTATTTGATATTATGTAAATGTCAAATTTTATTTTTTATTGGTTTATTTATTATTAACATATGTTACTTGTATTTATATTGTTTAAAGATTTAAGTTAATATTGTGTCCAGTTTGGCCCTGCAAATAAAAGTGTGTGCGGTTTCAATTTCTTAAGTACCGGATCAAGAACCGTTTAAGCACCAGAACCGTATAAATAATTACGTATAGAGTATAGGTACTGGTATCGGATAAAACCCAACCCTAATTATGACTGAATTTGAATTAGCATGTTTAAAAATTTATAAATCTACATTTATAAATGCTTTAAAAATTGTTCTTTGTTAGGTCATGATACCTAATGCATTAACGAATATTGAACCAAATTATAAAGTGTTACCAAAACAACTTTTTTCCCTAGTGTATCGTTTTGTATTCCATTCACTTAAAGTCATTAGAAAGAGTCCAAAAAGTACTAGATCACCCTGATAGGCGAATGTATCAGAGTTCATCTAGATACTGCTACCCACAAGTCTGTTCTGTCAGGCCGTGCCTCAGAGATCCAGGACCATTAAACTCAGGTTAATTTCTCATTACACAACTTCACAGGACTTCAGCTCATCACGGGAGGGGGGGGCATCTCAATAAGCAGGTAAAGCCGATTCCACTATAACCGCAACAGAGGTTAATTTGATTCTTTCACTTGTCAAGAGCTTACAGGACTCCCCAAACTAGGTTTTCATCTTTTCCATCTGTAAAGTTACTTCCAATTTCAGATCTATCTGTACCGTTGGATTTCAATTTCTGACCCAGCAGAGCTGAAAGGTGGGATGGCGAATCCTCCCATCTCCCTCTGCCTCGGTGACCCCTCGGCCCGCCCCGGCTTAATCTCGGAGCAGAATTCCAAGCAGTCCTCTTCCCTATTCATTCAGTAGCCAGTCTTTCTCTCTCTTAGACAACCCAACCTCTGAGGATTTCATTAGGATTCACAGAGAAGAAGAGCATTCCAGTGCTTTTGTATGACGACCTTGTGGTTGGATCCCCAGAACTTCTTATGAAGGATGCATGCTGATTTTGATCCTTGTTACGCCTGAGCAACTGAAAAACAAAACGAAAGGAATAACATATCTGCATTACAGCTGCAGAAACACATAATTTAACGCTGAAAGATAAATCGTCAGAGGTTGCTCTTCAGTGTATGTTCTTCTATGGGGAAATGCCTAAAGTTTTCAGTTCAGTTTGCACTGTCAATTTCGAGATACTCTGCACTGAGAGCCTCAGCAGTTCTCATTTTCAAGCAGTCAATCTGAGGACAGAGAAGAGAAATAACAAGGCAGGGAAAACAACAGTTGCCTGACATCCATATGGGTTGCCAAGGTCTGACGTCTCAGTGTATGCTCAAGGACTTTTTCATGCTGTAAATATCGCTCATCTCATGAATTGTGTGTGTCATGCAGACTGATGGAGATACAAATGACCTCTTTTGGGCTTTGTTTATGGTAAAACCTTGGTCACTGTCCTTGATGCAGTCTTAGTTTTTTTCAGAAATAACATACATGTACTAGCCTGGCTAACGTCAGACCTAGTCTCATTGAGACGTGGGTCTGGGAACCACATGTTCATTTTCTCGTATTTGAGGCGTGGTTTACGAATGCCCAGAGCCATTTATTGAGTGTTACGAATGTCTATCAAATGCGCCTGTATGTAGCTCATAGCCAATCGTTTCAATTATACCAGATGACGTATGTAGAGCATCAGTAATTAGACGAGGAAGAAGATGATGGGTCAGAGATTTAACTAAACTACTTAGAACAATATCTAAGGCTGTTTCGAAAGGTAACTTCGCGTCTGCTGCCATGTTGGATCCATA
Organism: Gila orcuttii; assembly: GCA_026230005.1. Lineage (NCBI taxonomy): Eukaryota > Metazoa > Chordata > Actinopteri > Cypriniformes > Leuciscidae > Gila > Gila orcuttii. Next base: position 40,576,049 of record JAPDVR010000003.1, on the reverse strand, counting down.
GGTAAAAACAAACTGCTTCGGTGTGTCGCATAGACGTCGTCATCGTCTTGCTGCTCCCTCCCCGTTCTGTGATTGGTCCCCTCGCTGAGGCGAAAATCTGGTCCATGGAATCCAGGCTGCCTAGCAGAGTGAATAAAATCGCGCTGCGCGCAAGGCAGCATGGGGAAACCCAGGCTATACATGCACTGTAGTTCAGATGAACAACATTTTAGGCCCTGTCCACACGGAGACGCGTTTAGCTGTATACGTAAAACAATTTGATCGTATCGGCGTTTCGTCCAGACGGATCTGGCGTTTTGGGAGACTGAAACCGCTATTTTTTTAAACCGGGTCCCAGAGTGGATAAATCTTAAAACGACACCCTTGCGCTTTCGCGTGTACAGCCAATCCGTATATTTTGTGAAACGATGATGTCATCACCCCACGTGTCGTCTAGTCAGATACCGCTAAGTCAGTAACAGCAACAACAACTGCCGACTACATGCTTGTGTTCGTGCTTCAGAAGCTACTGAGCCTCTTTTATTTCTTTATTTATTATTTAGGCCTACTTTAATGTTTTTTTATTTTATTTCTTTCTACTTTCTACTTCTTTGTTTATTTATATTTCTTTCTTATGCTATGATGCTTGTATTTTGTCTGATTAAGACATTTCGTATTTTTTAGGGATGGGCATTTCAAGCAAAAATAATATTCGACGATCGCTGGGAATTATTTGATTATTATTCAAAAAACACACCCCCCACACATGCTCACCGGTAAAACGGCATTCGCTCCAACATTAAAATTCTCTGTACTGTAGGCCTACGTGTTGTAGCCATTAAAGAAAAGTTAGTTTCATACTTATGTGTAAATAATGTTATTTTTTCCATTTCATTTATGTTGATTATATGAAAAGTGAACAGCATGAGTAGCCTAATCATAAGATGCGCAATACCGAGAGACATAATACCGAGTTGACCACTTCATTAAGTTTTGTTTTGTATAAAGCCTTTCTTTAAAGTGAATTTCATTTTGTATAAATTGTATCTTAATTTTAATCAATGTTTCATCAACCAATTGCATGGATTTAATAGATAAGAAGCAAATATAGCAGACAATATAATCAGGACATGGAAGCGTCGGTGCAATATAACTTGCATTGCACGTGAACTGGAGCTTGTCTCATAAATGAACAGAAACTCAGAAATATATCTATAGAAAGCTTGAAATGTCTACTTTTAAACAAGACAATTCAAAACGAAAAGAAACAGAGAACTCTCTTATCCGTATGATGTGTGCATTTCTCTCTATAGGCACCTTCACAATACTGTGAAGGAGGCAAGTCAGCATCGTCACAGAAAAAAATAGTTTATTAATAAACAATTAAAATGTCTCCTTGCTATATTTGACACATTCATAATGATTAGGCTATTTGCCGGTTCTTTGTGGCAAGCTTTATGCGTCTGCTAACTAATCGAATATCGTGACTCATCCCTATTTTGTACCAGGCCATTTATGTTTTTTCATATTGTTCAAATAAAGTTATTGGTAAAAAAGAAAAGAAAAGAAGCTACTGTGCCTAATATTAGGCTATGGTATACAGCGCGCAAGGTTCATGCGCAAGTCTTCTTCTGTTTTTAGTGTATCTGTGTCAGAATTACAGCGCCTCGTACTGGTCTGTCATGTATACTACATCAGTTTGAGTCGGTTTCAATGGTTTCGTGTGTACGCAGATATTTCTTGAGACACCGCCGTATTTACGGAATCTTTTTTTAGAACGAGGGAAAAAAAAACATTGAATAGGGAAAGCTCTGGCTTCGTGTGGATGTGGCCTTAAACAAAGAGTGTTAACATTTTTTAGGTGGAAAATTAAGGAATAGTTCACACAAAAAAGAAAACGATACTCGGTTACTAACGTAACCTCGGTTCTCTTACGAGAGGTTCTCTCGTATTGCGTAAGTTTAGCTTATGCTACGGGAAAGATTCATCTTCTCGAGATACTGAAGCCAAAAAATTATCCTTAATTTTTGTATACCTTGTCAACGCAGTGCAGCAGCTAGCAGACCTAGAGCAGGCTATCTTGCGTGCTCATTGGCTGCCCTGCGGGCAACTGCTGCAGCCTACCAGTGAGCCGGGCGTGACATCACGCCCAATGAAGGGCGCCCGCGCCTTCATAGCGTCACAGCCCGCCAGAATGGGCGTGGCTTTAGCCTATAAAGGAATGGGCTGTAGGCTGCTTCCCTGGTTTTTGTCGACTGAAGCGAAGTCGCTCGTGGCGCGAGCACGGCCGGTTACGCAATACTCGTTCCCTCTCTAGAGAGAACCGAGGTTACGTTAGTAACCGAGTATCGTTATAAGTGGAAGAATAAGGTGGCCGGCCATTTCGCGGGCTATCACTTGTACGTAAGCACACATAGGGAATACAGAGCAGCGCGGGCGCGGGGTCTGTATAGGCACATGGCATAATCCCTTTAGTGCAGCTCAACCAGGAGAGCTGAGTCATGTGAGAGTGATCTGAGCAGGAGATCTGGGCAGAATACATCTCTCGTTCAGACTGACAGCAGTTTAGCCTGCAAGGCGGGAACTTCTAGGTTATAGAACCTGACAAAGGTAGACGGGGAGCTCCAGCCCGCAGCTACACATATGTCGTGGATAGAAATCCCGCTGGACCATTCCCACGAAGAGGCCACGCCTCTCGTGGAATGAGCCCTGATGCCCAGAGGGCATTGCAGATCCTTCGACGCATAAGCGCCCGCTATAGCGTCTACTATCCATCTGGACAGGCTCTGTTTCGAGGAGGCGAAACCCTTGGTGCGCCCACCAAACGAAACAAAAAGCTGTTCCGAGCGCCTGAAGGAGGCGGTGCGCGTAATGTAGACCCTCAGCGCTCTGACGGGGCAGAGGAGGTTCACATCACTTTCACTGTCAGATGCTGTGAGAGCAGACAGTGAAATAACTTGCGCTCTGAATGGAGTGCCCATCACTTTAGGGACATAGCCGTGTCTAGGTCTGAGGATGACTTTAGAGTCATTTGGTCCAAACTCAAGACACGACGCGCTGACAGACAGCGCATGTAGATCCCCTACGCATTTTACTGATGACAGCGCAGTCAGAAAAAACGTTTTCAGTGATAGATATTCCAACCCCACGGAGTCTAGTGGTTCGAAAGGAAAAGCTTTCAGGGCCTCGAGGACCAATGAAAGATCCCACATAGGAACCGACGGGGGGCGCGGCGGATTCATCCTTCTAGCTCCTCTAAGGAAGCGGATGACCAACTCATGTTTCCCCAGTGACTGGCCGTGCGTTGGTTCTGCAAACGCTGCCACGTACACTTTGAGCGTGGAAGGGGACCTTCCCTTATCCAACAGCTCTTGTAGGAAAGTGAGCAGATGCGCCACCCCGCATGTCCGCGGGTCCAGACCTCTGTCGGTGCACCAACCGGAGAACACCGACCATTTAGACGCGTAGAGCCTTCTCGTGGGAAGGGGCTCTAGACTGCGAGATCGTGTTCATCACTCCTTCTGGCAGGGTAACGAGTACCCGTTGATCAGCCATGCATGCAGCGACCAGCGCTCTGGATGGGGATGCCAGATCGTGCCGCGAGCCTGAGAGAGGAGATCTGCCCTCACCGGAATCGGCCACGGAGCTGTAAGTGACAGCTGTGCTAGTTCCGGGAACCAAATCTGATTCTCCCAACGCGGGGCTATGAGGAGCACCGAGTGGCGCGTTTCCCTGATTCTCTTGATCACCTGTGGTAACAGAGAGACCGGAGGGAAAGCATATAGCGGGAGGCTGGGCCAAACCTGGGCCAGCGCGTCCTCGTCCTTCGAGAAGAACATTGGGCATTGAGCGTTGTCTTTTGACGCAAATAGGTCGACTTCCGCTCTGCCGAATAGGCGCCACAGTTTCTGGACCGTTTGGGGGTGCAAGGACCATTCCCCTGGGGGGACATTGTCTCTGGACAGTCTGTCTGGGCCGTCGTTCAGATGGCCAGGCACATGCGCCGCCCTCAGCGAGCGCAGGTGTATCTGAGACCAAATAAGGAGGCGTTCCGTCAGATTGCAGAGATTTCTGGATCTGACACCGCCCTGACGGTTTATATAGGAAACCACAGATGTGTTGTCCGAACGGACAAGAACATGCTGGCCCTGTATGAACGGGAGGAAGCACTGCAGTGCGTTCTCGACCACCATCATTTCCAGACAGTTTATGTGAAACTCCTTCTCCCGGTCTGACCACTGGCCAAAGGCCGGTCTGCCCTCGAACAGCGCTCCCCAACCTGAGTTGGACGCGTCTGTTGAGATGACTTTCCGGTGAGAGACGGTTCCCATCGTTACTCCCTGCTGGAACCAGCTGGCCGCTAACCAGGGCTGCAGAGCTGCTATGCAGGCCTGAGTCACTCTGATTTTCCGACCGCCAGACACCCAGGCTCGGGGGGGGCACACGAGCATTCAGCCAGCATTGGAGCGGGCGCATGCGCAGTAGGCCCAGCTGGAGCACCGCTGCAGCTGATGCCATGCAGCCCAACATCCTCTGAAAATTTTTCAGAGGGAGGAAGCTGCCCTTCTGGAAAGAAGCGGCCAGGTGGCGAACACGGCGCACGCGCTGTGTCGACAAACGAGCCGTCATGGTTACCGAGTCCAGTTCTATTCCTAAAAAGGAAATTGACTGGCTGGGCAGTAATGAGCTCTTGGTCCAGTTGACCGTGAGACCCAAGCTTTCCAGATGACTGAGAAGCACTGTTCTGTGAGATAGAAGCTCTGTCTCTGACTGTGCCAACATCAGCCAATCGTCCAGATAGTTCATTATACGCAGCCCCTGATTTCTCAGGGGGGCGAGTGCCGCGTCCATGCACTTTGTAAATGTACGGGGTGCCAGGGACAGGCCGAACGGCAGGACGGTGTATTGATATACCTGACCGTCGAAGGCGAATCTCAAAAAATTGCCTGTGACGGGGTACTATCTGAATCTGAAAATATGCATCCTTCAGATCTAGAGAGATAGACCAGTCCCTCGGGCGAACGTGCACGAGGATTTTTCTGGTCGTAAGCATTTTGAACGGTCTTTTCGCAAGCACTTTGTTCAAATGTCTCAGATCTAGGATGGGTCTGAAGGCTCCGTCCTTCTTGCACAAGAAAATAACGGCTGTAAAAGCCTGACTCGCTTAGAGAAGGCGGTACCCTTTCTATAGCCCCTTTGCACAGCAGCTTTGCTATTTCTGCGTGAAGTAGGTGTGGTACTTCCGCATTCACTATTGTCGCGGTCCGGGCGGTCCGGTCGGTTCTGGGCAATGGCGCCTCGCTGATTTATGTGAGATGTCCCGATCATAGGGGATGGGGAACAAACTTTTACCACATTTTGACGCGCGAGCAGCGCTCTGGGTGAAAGAGCTCTCTGTAAGCGTGAGCGCGTGGACACGGGCACGAGACTTACAACTGTATCTAACGCCCCGGTCATAATAGACGGGGAGCGTTTTATTAACGCTCTGCATTTTGTGATAACGCTTAAGCGCGCGGGCGGGGCCCGGGGAAAGGTTTGTGTTAGTAAGCGTGAGCGCTCTCTGGCGGGCACGAGACTTACGTTTATAACCTGTTTGTTTGACCGTGTAACAGAGCGGGCAGATAGTGGGCACAGACTTGTGGACACATTTCTTACATGCAACACTCGAGCGGCTTTTCTGCGCTTTATGAGAGTGTGCTCTGTGAGTGACACAGAATTTTGAGTGCTTATGTGTAGGGGTGAGCACTGGGGCGTGGGCACTTTCACTACACTTAAAACATTAACGGCATGAGCCGGACCAAACATTACACTCTTTTTTGAGATTTCTCTGGGTCGCCGTGAAAACGGCGTTAGTGTGCAGGCGAGAGGGTGAATAAACCGGCTCGTTGGCTGCTAAATGAACCGCTGCAGTAGCCTGTTTGAAGCGGACTGACAGGGAAATGAATTTTGACGGCGGTCCGGCCGCAGCGGAACACGCGCGTCTTTTCTCTCTTACTGTTAGGAGGGCTTTGCGTGCTCAGATTTCAGCGTGATTCTCTGCCGAGGCCCTCTGGGAGGCGGTGGTCTGTGACAGCTGTCTGAGCGCGATCTAGGGCGGCCGCCCTGACGTCGCTGCGAAGGCTGTTTGAAACTGACCCGGAGCCGAAAACGTGGCGCGCGCGCTCTCGGTTCTGGGCAATGGCTGCTCGCTGAAAACCGAAAACCGGCTGATTTATGCGAGATGTCCCAATCATAAGGGATGGGGAACATTCTTTTTTCACTTTTTTGACGCGCGAGCAGCGCTCCGGGCGAAAAAAAAACTTCTTGTAAGCGTGAGCACTAGACTTACAAGTGTATTTGACGTCCCGATCATAATGGATGGGGAGTGTTTTATTAATGCCCTTCGTTTTGTGATAACACTTAAACGCGCGGGCGGAGCCCGGGGGGAGGTTTGTGTTAGCAAGCGTGAACACACTCTGGTGGGCACGAGACTTACATACATAACCTGCTTCTTGATCGTGTAACAGAGCGGGCAGATAGTGGGCACAGACCTGTGGACACATTTCTTACATTCAACACTCGAGCGGCTTTTCTGCGCTTTATGAGAGTGTGCTCTGCGAGATTTGGAGTGCTTATGTGTAGGGGTGAACACTGGGGGCGTGGGCACTTCACTAAACTTACAACACCGACGGCATGAGCCGGACCAGACATTATACTCTTTTTGAGATTTTTTTGGGTCGCTGTGAAGACGGCGTTTGTGTGCAGGCGAGAGGGTAAACAAACCGGCTCGTTGGCTGCTAATTGAACCACTGCAGTAGCCTGTTTGAAGGGGACTGACAGAGAATAAACTTTGACGGCGGTCCAGCCTTAGCGGGAAGCGCGCGTATTTTCGGAGGCGATGTGTCTATTAGTAAGCGTGAGCGCTCGTAAGGGGGCACGTAACCTACATTCTTAACCTCATATGCGGGTTAGCTCTCTTGTAACGTAAAGAGAGCTAGCCGCGTGCTCGTTGGTCGAGCAGAACTGGAACAGTGTTTGTACGAGGTTGCGCGCACGAGTAGTGGGCACGGGACCCACATTAACACAGATGATGCCCGTCCGGGTCATGCAGAGAGCTCGAGAGGGCTCTGCATGACGCGCGAATGGGGACACGAGGGCGGGGTAGCTCTCTTATAACGTAAAGAGAGCTAGCCGCGTGCTAGTACGTGTCCCTCGGCCTCATCCTCAGATGCGACGGCAGTGAGGCTCGTGAGCGGCAGCTGCGCGTCGGTGAGGAGGGGCGGGGGGTTGAAGGCTTCGAGTCGAGCCCGCAGGGTCGACAGCGGAAGCGCTTTACAGAGCTCGCAGCCCCCGGAAGCGAGGGCGAGCTCTGCGTGTTCCAGGCCCAGGCAGAGAGCGCAGAACAGGTGGCGGTCTCCGGTGTGGAGCGGGGCTCTACACGAGCCGCAGGAAGTGCGAGGCATCTTGAAAAAGACGCTCGCTGCTCTTTTAGAAAATAATCTAAATAGCAAGGCAAAAAAGGATACGTCGCCGGATAGCGTAGCTCGCACGGATGGCTAAAGGTGGCGAAGACGGCCGGCTTCCTCAGCGCTGTCCTAAGCTGGCTGTTCGCTGTTCGCCGGCGGCGGTGGCTTCTCTCAGATCCAGCGATGCGAAGAGCTCGCTGAAGAGACAAAAAATCAGGGAAGCAGCCTACAGCCCATTCCTTTATAGGCTAAAGCCACGCCCATTCTGGCGGGCTGTGACGCTATGAAGGCGCGGGCGCCCTTCATTGGGCGTGATGTCACGCCCGGCTCACTGGTAGTCTGTAGCAGTTGCCCGCAGGGCAGCCAATTAGCACGCAAGATAGCCTGCTCTATGTCTGCTAGCTGCTGCACTGCGTTGACAAGGTATACAAAAATTAAGGATAATTTTTTGGCTTCAGTATCTCGAGAAGATGAATCTTTCCCGTAGCGTAAGCTAAACTTACGCAATACGAGAGAACCTCTCATAAGAGAACTGTCTTCATTTACTCTCCCTCATGCTCAGGGGTGCACATAACTTTTTCAGTGAGTTACTCGGGTGAGTACCAGGAGATGGTGTTTGGTACTCACCCCATGTATCGTGGTGTTAATAAGTGCATTCCTCCTCACTGTCCTCCTCATCAGTGTAGAAGCTGTCAATCACAGCTGTCAATCATGACGTCACATTCCCGTTTTTATAGCTTATAACTAACTAAAGACCAAACTTTTTTTTTTTTTTTTAAACGAGCACTTAAATTTACATCAGCGTGAAAAAAATACATAAAATACAGAAAACATCTTCAGTCAGTCAGGTTGGGAACGACATAAGGTTGAGTAAATGATGACAGAATTTTCATTTTTGGGAGAAATAATTTTAACTTTACATCCCTTTAACTTACAAATGAAATACTTATGGTTGTCTATTTTATTATTAGCAGTTACACAAATCACTTTTAATAATCAATATCAAACATGTTCTTTTTTAACAAAAATGAAGGTCATATTTCTACAGTCATCTTTTTCTGATAATCTGAGATTCTTTAAGGACCTCCACCTTCATTTGTATTTGGTACGGATATACAGTAGCTGTGGATAGAAGATTCTTCACAGAAAGTTTAATTTTACATGAGCTTTGGGACTTAGGCTATATCTATAAGGGCTTCATTTATACTATTGGCATTTTAATTTGATTTATTGCTGAATGAATGGCATATTGGCACTTTAATTGTGAGTGATTTTCAAATCTAGAGTCCCATTCAGATGAATTGGAAATTAATTTAGTATCATTTCTAAATGTCAAAAGAAATGTACATGTATTAATGTCAAATTAGTTATTTTGGTCAAGTATCAATGTTCATTGAATGTGGGTTATTAGGTTTTTTGTTTTGCTTCAAATGTGCAGTTAGCTGTTGGAAGGTTTCGGTCAGAGACATTTTTCACAGTGCAAGAGCTTCTGTTGTTTGCCTATTTGAACCCATAATGATGTTTGAGGTTTTGCACCATTGGCACAATTGATGAATGATTTAGTGTCTAACCAAGTAAACAGCTAATGTGTGCAGTTGAACACATTCGATTAGACATATTGTCATGGAGTTCTGCTGTTAAATTAAAGAAGCACCATGTCAAAGAAATCATCGCATTGAATCAAGTGTAGTGTTAAATACATGAATTTGTCGCAGATGCATTTTTTTTATTTTTTTTTATTCATTGTGTGCCGTTTTCTGGCTTACACAATAACACTGTCCTTTCTCTCTTGAGTGAAGATTTGCAAATTTGTCTGCAAATGAGAGAAGTTGCTTCTTGAGCTGTCAGATCGGCCACTCTCACTCCTTCATTGGAGGTATATTGAAGTCTCTGTGGCACAGAGCACTTGTGTAGGGCTGCATAAATATGACAAAACAAATCATTATTGTCTGTAATTTCCCTTGATAATTGTAACTTCATTATTAATTCCGATTAATAGCCCATGCACAACAGTTCTCACAAGCACTCTTGTTATACCCTAGTGAAAAATAAATATACTAAAAGGTATTTGTAGTATACTTAGCATGAAATAAATGTATTTCAAATACAATAACATATTTATGTACCTAAAATAAATACCCTGCAATTGTACTTTAGTATACTAAATTGATATAATTAAAGTCTGCTAAATCAGAACAACTAATTTTGTACTTAATGTACTTTAGTTATCCAGAAATAGTGCTGAAGTCCAACAAAATATATACTGAAGTATATTTGATTGTGCTAAAACAGAACTACTGTAAGTATATTCTAGGTACACTTTAAGTATCTTGCATTTAAAGACTGATATTATACAGAGATCAAACTATCCTTAATAATAGTGATATTAAAACACATTTTAGACTTAATATTAATAAATGTACATTGTGCAATAAAGAAGTACAACAAATAAAGTTTAATTATAATATTTATATCAGTAAGTCTCAAACGATATGTCAGTAAATATGTTAACGGGTTTGTAGTTTACTTAGTATGAAATAAATGTTTTACATTTTGGTATAGTTTTTTTCACTAGGGTAAACAATGCTGTCGACACTGTACAATGCATCTCTTGCCTGAAATAAACTTGAGAACAATTTAAAATATAATTGTCATTGGTGATAGTCCGGGACTAGTCTGGGTTTCCCCATGCTGCCTTCCCGCAGCGTGATTTTATTCACGCTGAAAGGCAGTATGGATACCATGGTCCAGATTTTCGCCTCATTTAGGGAACCAATCACAGAACGGGGAGGGAGCAGCAAGACGATGACGACATCTATGCGACACACCGAAGCAGTTTGTTTATTTCTATGGATTCAACATGGTAGCAGACGTGAAGCTACCTTTTAATGCAGCCTTAGAGAATGTTCTAAGTAATTTAGAACGCAAGTTTATTATCGTCAAATTTCTGTCGCTCTACAGACGTCATCTGGTATAATTGAAACGATTGGCTATGAGCTACGTACAGGCGCATTTGATAGACATTCTTAGCATCCAATAAACGGCGCCGGGCATTCGTAAACCACGCCTCAAATACGAGAAAATGTACATGTGGTTCCAAGTCTCAACGAGAATTGGGTCTGGCGTTAGCCAGGCTAGTCCGGGACAGTTTGTGTGTGTTCATATGGGGTTTTGTAAGGTGGCGTATTTACATCATATTGGACACCAGTGTTTCCTGCATTCAACACACTTCAAACTCGATTTGCAGACAAATGACTCTTGACAAATGAGTCAAAAAAAAAAAAAAGATTCACTTACAGCAGGGTTTCCGCGGGGTCTTAAAAAGTCTTAAAAAGTCTAAAATTCTAGACTTTGAATTTAAGGCCTTAAAAAGTCTTAAAAACGGCCAGATTTTCATCCTAGGTCTTAAATTTCATTTAGTCAGGTCTAAAAAAGTGTTTACCCTCGTTCATTTCCAGAAACGCTGGCCGCAAAAAGTTATTACAAAGTAGCAAAAAAGTATCGAGTTGTAGCCTACAAAGCGGAGCTCTAGAGCAGGGGTCTCCAACACGTCGCTCGCGTGCTCCAGTAGCTCGTGGCTTGATATGAGCTAGCTCGCCAGAGGCCGTTCACATATCACGTCTTTTCCGCGCTCAAGTTTGTTCAAGTGTAGGCGCGCGGCAAGCACGCTCATAATTGAAGCGACGCGTTAATTTTTTTACCAGGCGCAACGAGATGGAAAAAATCTAAACTTTTCAGAATGCCGCAAATGCACGCACCGCAGGTCATGTGACAGGAACCAACCAATCACCCCTTTCCATAACAACATTGAAAGCTCCGTCAACATGAAGGATGGGGGCTTCACCCAAACACTACTAATAAATATAAGCTAATGTGTAAATGTCAGTAATTTATCTTTTTGACTCATTCTTTTTATAAAAAAATATTTAAAGGCTGAAATATGAGGTTTATCTTTGTATAAAACCTTTTTTGTCAAAACTTTATTTGAACTTGTACATGTTAGTAGATGACAGGTTGCAAGACACTCTTTTAAAATGTAGCCATCATTTTTAATGGTATTTTAATGTTTATGTAAACAAAAAGTGCATATTGATGCTAATCAATTTATTTGCTGTTTTTCGACATAAAACTAGTTGAATTGACTTCATTCTGTAGTATTAGTACTTTTTGAACGGGATTCTGTGATAACCTTGATAATTTTGGTCACTTTAATCATCTCATCATTTCCTCTCTAGTTATGATCAACTATGATCAACTAAAATCAACAATAATTGTGTTTTTACAGTATAATATGCAAAAGTACAATTTTATATTAAAAAAATATCTACCTCTCCTTCTCACACACACACATAGATAGATAGATAGATAGATAGATAGATAGATAGATAGATAGATAGATAGATAGATAGATAGATAGATGATAGATAGATAGATAGATACTCTAATGATCCCGAGGTAACTATCTATCTAACTTGGATAATGCGTCGTGTAGGTCTTAAATTTCAATCTTAATGGTCTTAAATGTCTTAAAAAGGTCTTAAATTTGACTTACTGAAACCTGCAGAAACCCTGTACAGGCGCAGTGAATTGCTCAAATTCTGAACTGAACTGGACTCTCTCACTTGAAAAGTGAATCTTTTTTTGGATATGTCTGATTTGAAATTAACTTTAAACTATGACTTGCCATTAAAGATACATATTCATAACTTAGTTTTGTTGTAATAAATGTTATTCTAAAAAGTATCCATTGGCCATTGTTTCGCATAATAAGATCAGATTGAAACAATTGTTAGGGAAACTTTGTTTTGGTGTAAAATTGCAAGGTGAATGACATCTTTATTTACCATAGTCCAGGGATTTTACAATATTTTAGATGACACAGATCCTAGGGGTGGGAATTGGCAAAAATGTGACGGTTCGATAGTATTGCTATATTTGGGCCACAATTCAATATTATTGCGATTCTTAACATATTGCGATACAGCAAGTATTGCGATTCGATTCTGCTATATATTGCGATTCATATCCCCCATATTATTTAAAGGCATTACAAAAAATGAGGAAAATAAGACTGCTCACCTCACTTCAAATGTCACATTTAATTCTGTAAACAAACATTAACTACTATACATTAACTGAAGTGCAAAAACTTAGGAGGGTAGTGCAAAAACTTGAAAACTTGTTCTTGAACATTCAGGAAACAGACCCTTATTACAGGTCAGGACATAATTATTCTCTGAATTATTATTTAAATACAATAGAGTAACATAAAGCAGACATAATAGAGTAACATAAACCTGAGAATAATCATAAAACCGAAATTTACCCACACTTTCGATTTGAAAGAAGACGGAGCGTCGTGTACAACGGATTGTAATAGTGAAGCCATTTTCATTTGAATTTGCTGTTGAATGCTTGACAACAAAGCACCGGAACAAGCACCACCTTGTGGATGTAATACGCAAATGATCAGAGTGAACTCTGAGAAAACCAATGCAGAAAACCCAAAAGTAAAACAGATAATTTTATAATTCAATATTGTAATACTTTGCGCTACTGTATCGATATAATTGTGTGCGCAAAATATCGCAATACTGAACAGAATAGTTTTTTTCCCTCACCACTAACAGTTCCCCAAATATGATAATTCTCATGCAAGAGCAGCTACAGTTGTGGTCAGAATTAACGCCACCCCTGGTAAATATGATCCAAAATGGCTGTAAAAAATAGATTTGCATCGTTTATCCTTTTGATCTTTAATTAAAAAAAATTGCATTCAAAAAAATTTGGAAATCACATTATGAAATAAATGTTTTTCTCCAAAATACGTTGGTCACAATTATTGGCACCCCTAGAATTTTTTACGAGTAAAATATCTCTGGATGCATTAATCATCCATCACAATAAGTAAAACCAAAGAATATAGTTCTGATGTGCATCAAAAGATTGTTGAGCATCACAAAATAGAAAGTGGCTGTAAGAAAATAGCTAAAGAATTGAAAATCCCCATTTTGACCAATAGACGTGATAATTAGCAATATTTTAAAATTTATGTTTAACAGGTTCCTAACCGACGACAAAGACTTGACAGAGCAGCCATTAAGTGTTAGATAGTATTCTAGGTTACTATGTGAGGACGTTTTTTGTTTTTTTTTCAGAATTAAGTTGTAGGAAATTACTAGTCATCCAGTTTTTTATATCAGCTATTCATTCCGTTAATTTTGTGAATTGGTAAGTTTCGTCGGGGTGTGAAGAAATATAGAGCTGATCATCATCAGCATAAGAGTGAAAACTAATGCCATGCTTCCTAATGATATCTCCTAAAGGTAGCATTTACAGAATGAACAGCAACAGTCCTAGTACTGAGCCTTGTGGTACGCCATACTGAACTTTTGATCGATAAGACATCTCTTCATTTACTGCTACAAACTGATAACGGTCAGATAAGTATGATTTAAACCATGCTAATGTAATTCCACTAATGCCAATATAATTTTCAAGTCTATTTAAAAGAATGTTGTGGTCAATGGTATCAAATGCAACACTAAGATCGAGTAACACTAATAGAGAGATACAACCACGATTGGATGATAAGAGCAAATCATTTGTGACTCTGATGAGAGCTGTCTCAGTACTAGGGTAGGGTCTAAATCCTGACTGAAAATCCTCGCAGATACCATTTCTTTCTAAAAAGGAAGATACTGCCTTTTCTATTATCTTTGACAGAAAAGGTAGATTCGAGATTGGCCTGTAATTGACTAATTCTGTAGGATCAAGTTGCGTTTTTTTAACAAGCGGTTTAATCATAGCCAGCTTAAAAGTTTTTGTATCCTAATGGCAAAGATGAATTAATGATATTAAGAAGAAGATCTATGACCTCTGGAAGCATCTCTTTCAATAGCTTAGTCGGTATAGAGTCTAACATACATGTTGTCGATATAGATGATTTAATGAGTTTAGAAAATTCTTCCTCTCCTATAGCAATGAATGAATCAAATTTTTCCTCAGGGAGACTACAATGCACTGCCTGATGCGATACTGTAGTAGACGGTTGCATAGTTATAATTTTCTCCCTGATATTATCAATATTGTAAGTAAAGAAGTTCATAAAGTCATTAATGCTGTGCCGCTTGGAAGCGTCTGGGGTTGAAGCTTTATTTTTCGTTGTTCGTTTTCTTCTAATATGGTTGAAAAATAAGCAGATCTAGCAGCTTTTAAGGCCTCTGTGTGCAGTCATGCTCTCTTTCCATGAAATGCGAAAAAAAACCTCTAGTTTTGTTTTCTTCCAGTTGTGCTCCATTTATCTGGCTGCTCTCTTAAGGGCCTGAGTGTGCTAGTTGTACCACGGCATTGGACTATTTTCTTTAATCTTCTTTAAGCGCAAAGAAGCAACTGTGTCTAAAGTGCTGAAAAAGAAAGAGCCAAAAGTTTCTGTCGCAATATCAAGTTCTTCTAAGCTATATGGGATGCTGAGGAGATTAAACTGTTTAGGAATATTATTAATAAAGCGATCTTTAGTGGCAGAAGTGATAGGTCTTACATATTTGTAACACGGAGTCGACTTTGCAGCCTTGGCTAAAGTATACACGAGACTAGATAATGATCTGAGATGTCATCGCTCTGCTGTAAAATTTCAATGGCATCAACATTGATTCCGTGCGATAATATTAGATCTAGAGTATGATTACGACATTGAGTAGGTCCTGAGATGTGTTGTCTAACTCCAAAAGAGTTCAGAATGTCTTTAAATGCCAATCCCAATGCATCTTTTTCATTATATACATGTATATTAAAATCACCAACAATTAGAACTTTATCTGCAGCCAGAACTAACTCTGATAGAAAATCAGCAAATTATTTGATAAAGTCTGTATGGTGTCCTGGTGGCCTGTATACAGTAGCCAGCACAAATCTCAAACGTGATTTTTCATTTACACTAGTGTTACATTAAGCACCAACACTTTAAAAGAATTATATTTAAAACTAGACCTCAGTAATTCTGAAGATATTACTATAAATTACAGCAACACCTCCCCCTTTGCCTTTCAGACGAGGCTCATGTTTATAACAGTGATCTTGCGGGGTAGACTCATTTAAAGTAATGTAATCGTCTGGTTTTAGCCAGGTTTCTGTCAAACACAGCACATCTAGGTTATAGCCTAATTTGTAATCATATGATTAACAATAAGTGCCTTTGAAGTAAGGGATTGAATATTCAGCAACCCGAGCTTTATCGTTTATTCATCCGTATTATATCTGCTTTTTATTTGTTAAACATCAATTAAATTTTTCCCCTAAATGGGGTTAGGAGTTTTTTGTATGCCCTAATTCAGGGAACAGACGCAGTCTCTATATGATGATATCTAGGTGAAAGTCTTTATGTGATGGGATTTATCTGACCTCAGTGACGTGAGACAGCTAGCAGACGGACGGTTTAGCCAGTCTATCTGCTTCCTGACCTGAGCCCCATATTGTCATGTTTGAGCTCTAAGACTATAGCCCATATTACTAGAGAGAAGAGCAGCACCATCCCCGGAGGGATGAATACCATCTCTTTTCAACAGGTCAGGTATGCCACAAAAACTTTTCCAATTGTCTATGAATTCTATATTATTTTGCAAACACCACTTAGACAGCCAGCCATTGAGTGAGCACAGTCTACTAAGTATCTCATCACTCATGCGAGCGAGGGCCAGAGCAAATTACAGTGCCTGTTCAATAAGTTCAATAAGCTAGTCGCATCCAAAGCAGTATCTAAAGCCCTTGCACTCTTACCATCCTCGATTAAAGTTTGGATGCTAGCGATGTCAGATTAATGTGGTAGGCAATATTAGACAATATCTAATATATGTTGATGTTTTGAATTTTGAATTTTGAATTTTAAGTTAAATTTAGCAAATAAGAACAGCAAGGAATGATAGTAAATAGAGATTCAAACAGAAAACTACACTCACCTAAAGGATTATTAGGAACACCATACTAATACTGTGTTTGACCCCCTTTCGCCTTCAGAACGGCCTTAATTCTACGTGGCATTGATTCAACAAGTTGCTGATAGCATTCTTTAGAAATATTAGCCCATATTGATTGGATAGCATCTTGCAGTTGATGGAGATTTGTGGGATGCACATCCAGGGCACGAAGCTCCTGTTCCACCACATCCCAAAGATGCTCTATTGGGTTGAGATCTGGTGACTGTGGGGGCCATTTTAGTACAGTGAACTCATTGTCATGTTCAAGAAACCAATTTGAAATGATTCGAGCTTTGTGACATGGTGCATTATCCTGCTGGAAGTAGCCATCAGAGGATGGGTACATGGTGGCCATAAAGGGATGGACATGGTCAGAAACAATGCTCAGGTAGGCCGTGGCATTTAAACGATGCCCAATTGGCACTAAGGGGCCTAAAGTGTGCCAAGAAAACATCCCCCACACCATTACACCACCACCACCAGCCTGCACAGTAGTAACAAGGCATGATGGATCAATGTTCTCATACTGTTTACGCCAAATTCTGACTCTACCATCTGAATGTCTCAACAGAAATCGAGACTCATCAGACCAGGCAACATTTTTCCAGTCTTCAACTGTCCAATTTTGGTGAGCTCTTGCAAATTGTAGCCTCTTTTTCCTATTTGTAGTGGAGATGAGTGGTACCCGGTGGGGTCTTCTGCTGTTGTAGCCCATCCGCCTCAAGGTTGTGTGTGTTATGGCTTCACAAATGCTTTGCTGCATACCTTGGTTGTAACGAGTGGTTATTTCAGTCAAAGTTGCTCTTCTATCAGCTTGAATCAGTCGGCCAATTCTCCTCTGACCTCTAGCATCAACAAGGCATTTTCGCCCACAGGACTGACGCATACTGGATGTTTTTCCCTTTTCACACCATTCTTTGTAAACCCTAGATATGGTTGTGTGTGAAAATCCCAGTAACTGAACAGATTGTGAAATACTCAGACCGGCCCGTCTGGCACCAACAACCATGCCATGCTCAAAATTGCTTAAATCACCTTTCTTTCCCATTCTGACATTCAGTTTGGAGTTTAGGAGATTGTCTTGACCAGGACCACACCCCTAAATGCATTGAAGCAACTGCCATGTGATTGGTTGATTAGATAATTGCATTAATGAGAAATTGAACAGGTGTTCCTAATAATCCTTTAGGTGAGTGTATACGGAGCTTACAGACGCAGACAACAGCAAGGCAGACAGGAACAATCGATCAAACTTGTTACATTCGTTTTTTTTCTACTCACTGTAAAGTTAGATGTATTATTTAAATTATTTTTTATCAATTCATTAATTTTAATCAATTTATATAAATATATTTACTTATTCAGTTAGTTAGTTTAATCAGATTTTTTATTATTTATTACAGTTTATACACATTTAAACTCCATTACTCCATTGTTGCCCTCTATTGGCACACAGACCCCCTTTTCGAAAACCCCTGCCATAGTCAATGCAATGTTTTTCTATAACATTCAAAAATATTCAAAAATATTCTTAAAAAATATTTGTAGCAAACCTCATTCATAAGGGAAGAAGGAGGAAGGAACTGGCGAACGTTCAACATAATACTTAATACTTAATACTTAACATAATAAAATAAACAAACAACAAAATGAAAGTAAAGCGGCAGCCCCTCACGGACGACTGCCGCTTAAACTAAAACAAAACGCAACATAATAGATCTTCATCGAATGATTTTCTCAACTTTAATTTTTTAGACCCTAAATGTTACATTTCAAGATCCAATAGCTCCCTAGTCATATTTTTTTAAGCTGGGACCCTGCTTATTTTACTTTAATTGTAATCTCTATTAATTATTCTATTAAATGTGAAGGCCTACTACACTCATTATGTCCGTTTGAAAGTATCATTTGGCTTATTGGCATATTTTCTTGATTCTTGTTGCTCTGTGGATAATTCTTGAATTTCCTCTTGACGATCACCCTTCCTCCTTCAGATAAAGAAAACAAGCACAGTAGTAGATGAAACACTATTCACATATATACATCAGTGGCTTCTTTTACCACACCTGCTTGTTAAAAAATGGTGTTTGCTTGTATTTCTACGCCAGTATTTTTTTCTTCATGGGCATGAAATGACTCAAAATCTCTATCCGAATGGAAAGATACTCACTTTGTAATCTCAATTAGATGCTTTCAAGTGGCGCATTAGTATTTAGATCTGTTTCCCCTGATGCAGCAGATTTATCTGTGATAGATAACGTCAAGCCTGCTGTTTATGTCAATAGCTATGCCGTATTGTCCCGACATGTATGGTGATATAATGCAGCGTGAACAACACTGTCTTGTCTGAGTGCATGATGTCTCCATGCCCGCACAACCTCCCCTGACTGGAGCTAATTTGTCCTAAAATAAGATAACACAGGAAGCCATTTCTTCTGGACACCTCCTATCTGCTTTTATCTGTTCCCTGTAATGCCTGGCAGGTCTGCCCTCTGTTCCTTAAAATGAGATTTTCGTAGCATGAATGCAAGGTGAATAAACATGCCTTGATAGACATCAAAAGACTCAGGCAAGTGTGGCTGGAGGTTAACTCTCTCATCTGCTTTTCATCAATTTCTTCAAAGGGAAAGTAGTTTTCTTCCTAAAAGAGCTGGTGGGTAGAACGTCTAGGCCGTCCTCAACACCTGCGTCTCCTCACGGCTTAAGCTTATGTTCCCACATTCCTCAGGTACACTCACAGTGCAACATATTGTTAAGTCCATAGTCACTTTTGAAGACAGGAGCAGGATTATTTTCCAAGTTTCGCATGTGTGCACAAGGGGTGCAACTGTTCAAATTACTCATGGTTTGGTTTGTATAATGTTTTTATGGTCACCGTTACGATATGGTAAGTGCTATTGTTAGGAAAAAAAGGAAAATAAAAATAAAGAAAATAAGAATCAAACAATACAAGGAATAGCACAAATAAATACAATAGAGCAAAGATACAAATCAAATAAACTGTGCTTTTCAGATTTTTCAGGTAAGTCTAAGGCTTTTTTTTTTTTGGCTCAGATCTGTTTTTCTCATGAATCTGATGAGAAATCTGATGATCTTTTCAATTCTGATTTGCGCCACTTCCATACGTGGTCCTAAATCCGATACAGGTCAGAAGTTTTGCAGTGCAACCTCACTCTGAATTAGATCGGAATTCATGCTACTTTAATGTCACTCTAGATCAGGGGTAGGCAAGTTCGGTCCTAGAGAGCCGCTGTCCTGCAGAGTTTGGCTCCAACACTGAAAAAAACCTCACCTGCCTATAGCTTTAGTAATCCTGAAGACATTGATTAGCTTGTTCAGGTGTGCTTGATTAGGGTTGGAACTAAATTCTCACCAAACTTGCCTACCTCTGCTCTAGATCAACATTCACCTCAATTCTGCGCTCATGGGAGTCAGATTTTAGAAACTATCAAGACAGTTGCGAAAGGTAGTCGGTGAAGGACAGTGATGTGTCAGAACTCACAAGTATTACAGTGTCCGCTTTACAAGCAAAGCATGAGGGCTCATATCAGAAACGTTTAAAAACTCTCTTTTTTCGCATTCTTGTCTTTGTTTTTTATTTAGCCTGCGCATAACTTCGCTGGCTTTAACTGCAGATCATGTCCTCCGTGTTTACTTCCGTATGACAGTGACCGTTGGCTGCGTGACATATTTTTATCTTTCTTATGCGCATACTGGTCAGTCCAGGACCATTATTGGCCACATTTAAAACAACAATGTGAACAGCTATACAGAAACATAGCAATAAATCAGAATTGAGCACTAAGGCTCGCGATGTGAATATAGGCTAACGTCTCTGTTACGTATGTAACCCTCATTCCCTGAAGGAGGGAACGGAGACGTAGTCGACGTGTCGACTGATTGGGATCATGCTTAGGGAGCCTGTCATCTTCGAGTATTGTAAAAACGAGCCAATGCACATTAGCGTGTGAGAATTGCATCACACGCTCCGCCCCGCAGCGCGGGTATAAATACGGAAGTGGATGCACGCACCAGTTGTTTTTCGCTGAGGAGCCAAGCAGTGCCCGCAATTGTGGTCCAGCAATAGTGGCGACGGGACTACGTCTCTGTTCCCTCCTTCAGGGAATGAGGGTTACATACGTAACCGAGATATTCCCTTTCAGTCGCTCACGTTCGACATGTCTAGTAATTGGGATCCCAATTAAAACGCCACTAGTGGTGCCACCTTCCAGTGCCTAGACAAAAGCCTTCTGATCCCCCCGCATTATTTGAGGCGGAGATGGGACAGGGCTTAGGCCAGGGAAGTCACTGCTGTTCCACAAGACCACTGTGAAAGTGTTCTTTTTCTTTGGAAAGAAATACGCTGCGGAAGCCAGATTCTGCCCGTAGGGAGGTAACATGTGGATAATACACATATGAACTGGGCGGATTACCGGGAAATACAAAATATAGAATGTCACTGGGGTGGCTCCAGCCTATGACGGGGGAGACTCAACCAGACAGTGACGGCAAAGCAGGGTCTGCCGAGGGAAGACGCAGGCTCGCCACAGGGAGCCGTACCATGGAAGAATACACATATGGGATCGCTGTAGGGATCACAACATATGGACCCAGTCTAACACAGGTTCCACCGGTGCATATGAGTGAAAGGCCTGGCTTCGGACGCTCCGCCACGTCCTTTGCTGAAGGGTATGGAGGAACTCGACAGTATTCGGCTAATAAGGGGATCTCACTGGAGCAAGAATTGCGCACATATCCAGTCCATAGGAGGAGAATGGCACAGCAAGCCGACAGTTCGAACCGCGCTTAGAGTGAAACTGGCTTCATGTGAACGGAGCCCACAGGAAGCAGCGGTTAAACACATAGGCTAGTTCTCTAGTGAACGTGATAGGTGTCGCCCAGCCCCCGACTCTATTTAACATCTGTTTAGCGAGGCACTCTGTGCCAACACCTAGGAGGGAGCAATACTCTCACTTAGGAGGAGCTCACCACCTAGGTGGGCACATGCATCTTGGGAAAACTTTCTCACCAAAATGA
Source organism: Gila orcuttii (assembly GCA_026230005.1). Taxonomy (NCBI): domain Eukaryota; kingdom Metazoa; phylum Chordata; class Actinopteri; order Cypriniformes; family Leuciscidae; genus Gila; species Gila orcuttii. Next base: position 40,554,616 of record JAPDVR010000003.1, on the reverse strand, counting down.
AGGCAACCACATGTAGTGGACCAACCTCTGCTTGGAAACAGTCTTTCCTTCTGCTGGTCTCCGTAACAGACAAGAGCTGGTCTGAGGTCTCTGTAGTGCAGTAGCACCAGAGATATGTCCCAAGAGGGTAAAGAGGGGACGCAAGGCAGATTCAGTCTCCTTGCTCCCCTCAGGAACCTGAAGATCAAGTCGTGCTTCCCACGGATTTGTATCCACTGCATCATGATGTGCGTCAATACAGAGGTAGCAACATTTTGAGGTGGAGGAGACAGCCCTCACTCCAACCCATTAGCAAGAAAGAAGCACTGAAGTGATCGAACATCTTCGGGATCTCCACACGGAGAGAAGACTCATTTCAACGAATAGGTTCCACTTCTAAGGGGGAGCGTGCCTCATCTTTTGAGAGTGTGCTCTCACAGAAGTGATGGTCTCTACGGCATAGAAATTCTTGCGGTAGTAACCAGAACCTCCGCGTTCTGTTCTTTTTAGAACCAGACCTGGAACTCTCCAAGGTCTAAACGCGGGTGCCATCATGCCCCATCCCTGAGAATGTACTCAGAGGAAGGAGTCAGGAAGGGCTGTCGAGAGGAGAGGTCTTGTTGGGCCAATAAGGGGCAACTAGCAAGACCTGCTCCATCTCCTGACTTCTGACAGTTGTGTGCAAGAAGGCTCACTGGGGAATGACATCTTGAGAAAGACGCAAACGCACCCGTGTTGCTCTTTCAGGAATTGGGACTCGTCACCAGTGCCGGAGCACATAGGGGAATAACCGCGGCAACACAGTAACAGCTAACTGAAACAGTGAAGCACTCACTTTTTTGCCCTCTAACCACCATCAACAAACACAAACACAGAAATTTTACGCTGTTAAAACAGCAGTTGAGAGCTCAGAAGTTTGCGATCAACGCTGCACTCGCGCTGTAGAAACACCAGCAGTAGGAGAGTCTTCCAGAAGAACATAGACATCGACACCGAACGGCTCCGAAGCGAAAGACAACTGGTGCGTGCATCCACTTCCGTATTTATAACCACGCTGCGGGGTGGAGCGTGTGATGCAATTCTCGCACGCCAATGTGCATTGGCTCGTTTTTACAATACTCCAAGATTACAGGCTCCCTAAGCGTGATCCCAATCAGTCGACACGTCGACTGCGTTGAACGTGAGCGACTGAAAAGGAACTGTACTTTTCAGGTGCAGAAATTGATTAAAGTAATCAAATGTAAAATAACACTGCATATAATTTTCACTGTATAAATCAAATAAAGAGTAATCATTATTATTGTTACAAAAGATAATCAGTCAAGAGCAGTGAAGCAGCAGAACATTTCTTTGTCTTTTATTTGATTAGTATTAAAAACACAGAGAGCTCCAGGTATATTAGCCTGCTGTCACCGTGAGACTTAATGCACAGTTCCAATATACTGAAACTGTACACGTGTCCTAGTAGTATACTTTTGGCTTTAGTGTGCTGAGTTTAATCCCACAATAACCAAAGATTCCTGACGGATATTTTGCAAACAATTTATCTGATCCCTATTGGTTTTATTGTGGTCATAATTAACACGTTGTTTTCCTTCTCCATTTCTTTTCAGGGCGAATCACACCACTTCTCCTAGTAGTTTAAAAAATCAAATGTTGATTAGTGACTAGAATATAAGGTAATAAATGTCATATAGCCAACATTCGCCGATGACCCAAATGGGAGCGATATAATAACTAAATGTACATTTATTCAACTGTTTTGGTTCTGTTATTTGATTGTCTGGACCGGTAATTATGCAAATGTTCTACTTTGACCAATAGAAAGCCGTTTGGTTTGAAAGCGATTTTTGTGTGAACTGTGCTTTATACATAGCAACACTTCACTTCACATCACTTCAATTTTACACCTTTAGTCACAGTTTTGCACATCCCTACTAAGAATTGTGTGTTGAGGATTTGTGAAGGATCTGGTGCTTTTCTTATTCTTTGTTCTTGTGATAAAATAATCACCCAGCTATGAACCAGTGTTTGGTTAATATTGGAACCAGAATTGGTTCATTTAGTTTCAGACTGGCATTGATATGGAACAACCGTCCCAGTGGTGACTGGATGGAAAAGTGTAGCTCAGGGAATGGTGTGTTTTTGGGTATGAGTGCCATGGGCAGTATGAATTTGGCATCTTCCCTGGGCTCTCATGCATCAGGGACGTGCCAGATGAGGAGTGGCACAGTCTCAGTGATTCATGCCCATTGCTGTGTAGATGCTGTCCCGCAGGAACGAGCCATTTAGACATGTCTGTCTCCTCAAGCTGCTAAACAGATGTTGGTGTTGCTGAAGAAAGAGAGTACTGAGTATTGCTCTAGATTACTATCTCGTGGTCAGAGTGACATTTAAAGGCTGTTTGTATGTTGAAAGGTTTCATTGGGTGTACATAAGCTATAGCTATTTTTTTATAGAGCACATATATTCTTATTAGAAACATCTGCTTATCTTTTTTAAATGTGAAAACTATAGCCTAGTGGTTAAAGAGCTGGGCTGATACTGTAGCTAAAAGCTTGTAGATTCACACCCAGCGAGAGACAATCCTTGAGTTATCCCAGTGGGATTGTCCCTGTTAATTAAGATGTTGATGTTGCGTCCAGTGAGGTGCATACATTTGAATAGCAAATGAAGGCAACTTTAAATGCAGTTGTATTTACCTTAAGGAATACCCAAATGTACTTCTCTACTTTGTGTGCTAAAGACCTCTAAATATGAAGATCCCCTTGAAAGGGACGCATTTACAAAAATATAAAGACATTAATATTTCCATGTAGTCATTGTACTAAATTAAATTATTGAAATATTGTCTAGAAAATATAAAATTTTCTTCGTCTAAAGAATCCAAAGCATCCTCTTCAGACCACTGGAAGTCCCTGGACCTCACTTTGAAAACTTCAAACTACTGTTTTACAACTTTTAAACTGAGTAAACACTGCTGACGCTGATAGAACCATCTTCAACCAGCCTGCAGTGGATCAACCTTTTTGCTTCTAAAACAACTCACTTTGCCTTCTAAAAGTGTTTAGAGTCATTCAAATATTGGATTTTGAGTAAAAGTGAAACAGCCCAGACATGAGTCCAGTGTCCAGCATTTGTCTCTACACCTCATTTAACCTCTGGGCTGAAACAGAAAACTCCCAGCGAAGCAAACATCGCCACTGTATTCTGTATGTGTGCGTTTGCTCACTCTGGTTTTACCCCTCGAGAAGCTATTGATCTTTCTCTCATTATCACCAGGCCGGCAAAAATAGAAGCACAACTGTAGCTGAGAACCACTGTTCACTGCTTTAGATAAATTGAAAGGGCTTATTTTTACTCATTAAGCTCAGCACAGACTGTGGTGATCAATTACGAAATTGTTATGTAACTATACAACTGCCAGTTAAACACACAAAGTGAAGTTACTGTTTCACCTACAAGTTACTTTATTTTTATATCTCCATCTGGCCTGCGATCACACACTCTCACATGCTTCCATACATGTGGGATTTCTTTCGCATGCTTTGTCAGCCTCATTCTTCACGCCGAGAAACTGAGGATGGCATGTCTGGCTATTGTCCAACCAGACCTTCACTCAAAGATTCAATCTCACCTCCGAGGCCCTTGAAAGAGTTGTGAGAAAGTTGTCAGGAACTGAGCAGAGAATCTGAAATTCCTGTCCTGGCCTTCTCGTCTTGCACAGGTAGTTAAGCAGACAAGGGTGCTCTAATTCCTGCTTGAAGAGGCTGTCGGTGTACGTGCACTGACTGACAGGTGATGGACAACTTTGAAAGAGATCAGAAAACTTTTATAGGAAGCTTGATATGCCTCACAGGAGCTGGGTTAATTACACTTCTCGAAAAATGGGCTGTTTTCTATAGCGATTATGAGAGCTTCAAACACTGCGGCTTTAAAGGCATGTCATTATCTGTGATTCACAGAGGATTAGGGCTAGACTCGGCCTTCCTGTGACGCACAAGCTCCTGCTGGATTACTTTACGACTCCCCGGTGTTGTAATTCTGTTGTCTCTGCTGTAAGTCATTGTAGCGCTTCATGTTTGCGAAATACTTATGGTTTGATTTGCAAATTTTTGTCATTGCAATTCATCACTGGTAGCTCTGTAATGATTTGAATTTTAAAGTGAAAGGTGAATAAACAAGTCTCGATAGATGTCAACTGGCAAATTTAAATCCCAGAGTACAGCCGCTCGTGGATTATATCTTTTTCATTGTTGGATGAAGGAGTTTGTTTTATTCTCAGCTGGAACAAGCAACTTTTGTGCCTGTTGTGCAATTTCTTCTCACTCCGTTCCCTGCTGACTGTGCTGAAAGCCGCTGGGCTGTACTCTTTGCCCAACAGGAAGTACATCTTCCAGCCAATTAGAAGTGATTAAGGGGCACAAATGATTGAGAGTAACAAATCATGATTCAATGTGTTTTGTGTTTTGATTTAATGTGTTTGTTACCAGGCGCACATTGTGCTTTTTTTCCCCACAATTGTTGTTCCTTTGCTTCTCTAGTATTTCACTAGTATATTTCAAAATGTAATTTATTCCTGTATATTCAGCATCATTACTCCAGACTTCATTGTCACATGATCCTTCAGAAATAATTTCTAATATGATGATTTTGTGCTCAAGTAAAATGTCTTATTACCAATGTTATTGAAACTATGGAATCTTTTTTTCTGGCACTGAATAAAAAATAAAACATTTAATTGTGACTTTTATTTTCTTTGAATTGTGAGATATAAACTCGAGTTGTAAAATCAGAACTGGGACATATAAACTCGCAATTTGAATTACTGTATAAAGTCAGAATTGTGAGATATAAACTCGCAAATGCGAGAAAATTGTGAGCTGACTTTTTTCTCAGAATTAGACTTTATAACTCACAATTGTGACTTTAGTCTTGCAATTGTGACTTTATTTCTCTACAATTGCACTGTGACGGCAAAATAGCACTTGACCTAAGACAACATTAATGCTGATCTGTTTTTGTAGATTGTTTTCTTTTTATTATCCCAACACCAGTGTGTGCAAATTGTTTAAGACTGAGATCTGTTGACATCTTGTAATTTCATTCTTGGTGTTCCACTTATTGCAGTTTCACAATTTTGGCTAAGAACATGATGTTATCAACCATCTCACTTACTGCCGCAGCTCAATTGAGTCGGAGAAGCTGATATCATCAGCAAACGCTGGGCACTGCTCTTACATTTCACTGGCAGCTAAATTATGGGTCACTCTTTTGCAAGCCCGCCCTTTTTTTAAACATTGAACAATGTTGAAATGTCTCTGAAATTATTATTAGATTGAAATGAAAGGGGAAGGCTTGTCTTGTGTCTGTTTAGTGGTTACTGGAGAGGCTGCTCATAATTGAGGACATTTGCGGAATTGAAAGGGATGTCTTTGAACTGCCTGTGTAGTCTGAAGAACAGAAAAATGAAATCTTTGAGAAAATGAGCATAACAAACTTAAAGTAAGAAGGAAAAACCAAAAACCAAAAAAAAACCACACACAGATAAAAACACTCAGCTGATGAATCCAACATGTGCCACCACAGTGTTCAGCCTCCACTGCAGATTGGATCAATATACACATTCTTGCGATTCTAGTTTATTTGTCTAACCATGTGGTCTTGAGTGAAATTGAAATATGAAATTATTTAGTTACAGATCTTTTTCACAGCAAACATTCCTTTATAATATATTACAAAACAGTCAATGGCAGTTTAGATTTTCTTCAGCGAAGTACTATATCTCTTGTGACGTTTTGAGTGGTGGGTGAACAAACTCTTATGTACTGGTCCCTCTGAGCTGGAGGCATTAAGTCCTTTCTTCACAGAACATCTTTGAAACAGGCACTTTTGTCTGATTACCAGGACCAGAATCTCATATGCACAAAGATTTCTTCTAAGTCTTTCTCCAGAAGCATCTCGCATTTCTGTTTTCAAAGCAGATGCGATTTAGTTGAGGTTATTGGCTGTGAACGTATATGTTAACATAAAAATGAAGAAATTAGCTCCCTGTGTTCACTTTTAATAGCCCTTGACACTATAAAAGTAGTTTGAAGCTGGACATTGAACAAATATCAAAAACATGTAGAGAGTTGAACTGTTTGATCTTTTTATGAGTTAACTCAGATTTAGCACCTTTAAACTGAAGCCAGAGAAAATCCCTCCAAATCTCAGCACCATATTGTCTATTGGTTTTAACTCTATATACACAACATTGTTTTTATAGTATATGAATACATCAGAAGTGTATTTATACTACCGTTCTAAAGTTTGAGGTTAAGACTTTTTTTAATGATGTTGAAAGAAATCTCTCATGCTCACCAATGCAGCATTTCTTTAATCTAGAATACAGTACAGTTAAAACTGTAATATTATAAAATAATATTATAATTTTAAATAATTGTCTATTTGAATTAGAGCTGCACGATTAATCGTTAAAAGGCTGCGATCTCATATTCAAACACCCATGCAATCTTATCGACGATCTACCACAGTGATTATACTGTATATCATTTGCAGGCATCAGGGAGCCACTATCAATATGCGGGGAATTGAAATCGCCTTTGAATTCGCTCTCACTTTTGTCTTTCACATTTGAATTCGCAATATTGTTTATTCATCGTTGTGCTGCATTCAGAGTCTTTCTTTTTTGTATCAAATTAAGTGACACTTATTCTAACTATTTCCTATTCAAGCAGTCTTGTAAAGTTCCTACTTACAAATTAGGAAATTGTTATTATGGTATGATGTGTGTTCATGTGATTTTAGTCTAAATAAAATGCTTGCTGTGCTCTCATTTTCATTTTCTCAATAAAATCAGGAAGCATTTAGCACTAATGCAACAAAACTAAGAGTAGAGTATTTGGAATTGGTGTGTAATCAATCTTACCAAAATATTTTATCATTCTCATGCTGCCATAGAGAATGATGGGATATCACACAACCCTGTCTTTTCATGAACCATTTTCTGCCAGACTTAATTTTCAACAATACACAAAATTTGCACAAAAAAGTTGATTGCTTTCATAAAAGATAGGAATGTTTAAACCCTAATATCAGATAAATTTCAGGCTGCAAACCTGTAGAATGATGAATCTACAGTTGGACACTTTTCGTCAAACAGACAGGAGAACAAATGTTGCTCTGTGAGTTGACGACATGCCTTAGTAGGCAAACGACAGATGGAGGAGCTTCTCGTTCGATGAAACTTTAAGAAATGGGGCTCCCTGAAGATCCCCTCAATCCATCTGTTGTACCAGTTGGGCGTGTAGTTATGACACTGTCTCTTAATCGAACTAGCACTGCGTCTCTGACCCTGTCCCTGAGGCCACCTGATAAGAAGACGCCCCTCCACCTGCTGCGCGTCAATCACACACAGACTCTCAGCACACTCAAGGAAAGCAATCTCTCACTGATGTCCCCTCAGATTACCCTTCCAATATCCCACACATCTCCAATAATTTCGAATCAACTGCCAAATGTATCACTGCACTGTAAATACTGTAATTCTGTAACAGTTTTATAATAGAGTAGACTGCTACTGCAGTGCCTGCTGGAAAATCCAGCTTAAGATGCTAATAACTGTTTTAGAACAGCCTAAAACAGCCTAAGCTGACAATTAGACCATCTCGGACAAGCAATAAGCTAGCTTTTTGGTGGCCAAGCTGGGTGTTTGGAACAAAATGGCTGTTCAACCAAATAATGCTAATAGCTAATATCCAACATGGACAAACTAGAAACCAGGGTATTTGAGTTACAGGACTTGTAAATACCTCAAAATGTTTTCCCTGAAGGATTAGCATTACCATATAGCATTAGCACCATGGACACATCTTTATGAAATGAAATGTGAAGTGAATTTTACTAATGTTTACAGTATTTTGGTTTTAGTGCACATACTTACAACACTTAAGAGCAGAGGTGCTCCTTTGGGGATGCAGGTAAACGGTCAAGCATGTCTAGCAAAAAATGTTTACCTTGGTCGAAAAGTTAGAAGTCAAGGGGGTGCAAAAAGAGAGGAAAAATCAATAAACAGTGCTTTGTGTGAATCACATATGAAATAACATAGTAAGCGGGGTAAAAATGTATGTGTTGGATGTATGGCTGCAGTTTTAGTGTCCTTTGTTAGTGCGCGCCCGCCTCCAGTGATGCTGGTTCAAAACGGAGCGTGCATGTAGGATTAGTTAAATTGGTGCCGTGACCCGAATGGGAATAACGATTAGGGGGGTGAGTGTAATGCAGGCCAGCTGTGTAAGTAAACCTCACTCCCCCGGCCTCATGATGCGCACTAGCGACTGACATTAGGGATTTTGGTCTTTAGCTTTCTTTAGCATCCGTGTGAGTTGGACCAATAAAACTTAGTGGACCTCATGCTTTAATGTGTTGAGAAAACTACTCAAATTTAGCTAGCTATGCTATTGACTGCTCTACCAACATTCTAGTTAAGCTGCCCTTCCAATAAGGTAGCTATTTGCACTACAGACAAGATTGAAAAAGTAGCTCGCTAATTGCTATAAAAAGTAATCTGCAATTTGACTAATACATGTTTGTAGCTAACAACTATACTGCCTCGCTATTGAGAAATGTAGTTAAACTACCGTAATAGCTTACTTTTTATTGCATCTCTACTGCCCAACATTAATTGTAACTCTGTGAGACCTTTTATTTTAGCCTGTTTTTTTAAATTGCCATGCAATAAGTGTGACAGCTTAGAAAAGTCCTCAGAAAGCCAAACAATTTGATGTTTCATTCATGTCTGTAACCCAAGTGGAGCAGGACGAGTTACACATCAAAGCCTAATACTTCGGTTTAAGGGTTTATTCAAATCTCTTAGCGTAAGTATGAGCAATAGTAATATGCTTGCTAAGGCTAGCATCACTAAAAATAGACATAGCATAAAACGATACATGTTATTGACCTTCTCTATAAAGTTCTCTCAGCTTTATTGTTGACGGTGTATCCAGGAGCTCCAGGATGAGCCGTGGAGGCCTGTCAGGACAGCAGGCCCACATATCTAATGTTCTCTCGTTTATAGGGCTTGGTGTTCAATGGAATGAAAAGGCTTTTCATTCCTGCGGTTCGGCTAGGGAGGAGCATTCAGTCAAACAGCTGTGAAGGGAAACTCTCTCCTCTCCTGTTAGAGGAGAGACCCAGCGTGTGTGTGGCTTTGGACCGCAGCATGTGTGTGTTAAGACTAAGAGGGGGTGGGTGGAGGGGAAAAAGGTTTGGCCTAAGTAGGGAGTTCACAGTAAGTTCATTAGAGTCGAACAGTTATTTTTTTTTAGCTGTCGTGGTGTGACTGTTCATTTTTTGCAGAGGTCACGCAGATGTGCGCAGGCGTCTCTTTGTCTCGCTGTTATTTGTTTAACTAAGTGTGTGTATCATGCTTTTTTTTTGTTTTCAGAGCATAATGATAATGTTTTAATGAGAAAGTCGGCTAGGTAAATTTTGGAATACATAAGAAATCTCCACACTGAATAATTCTGACATATGGCGTGTTTCATATGTGACTGTGAAAATCACTTTCTGCTATGAAAGTCTTCATATATCATATAATGATTTTTCTTTTCTTTCTTTTTTTCTTCATGCCTCCCTACTGTCTGCTTATGCATCCTGCTTTTAGGTAAGACCACCACAGTTATGAATTACAGTGTTCTTAATCTCACATGTCTTATCCAGTAGAGATAATGACTGCTTCAGTAAAAGCTGTTTTGTGTATGTAGCCAACATGTGATAATCTTGAGCTCTTTTTAAAGGGCTTTTGGATTGTTATTTTAATGCAAGTATGGATGAACAAGTCTCATGAAATTATCTCTCGCCATTATTTGGCCAAAAATAACTTAATGTAGCTTATAAATGTTTAAATATATTTTATGATATGTGCATTGTGGTATTAGTTTTATGAAATACATGCTAAATGAATATAAATACAAATGCATACTTAATTTAAATAGTATGTGGGTTTACAGCATTTGTTTCTAAAAAATAAATATTTATCAAATATTTAAATACTTTAACTTGGATAAAATATATGTGTGTGTGTGTGCAAACTATCTTAATGGGCTTCATTTCCCTACAATTTCTCTTTATGCAAAATTAGTTTGTCTTGGCATGAAATGTGACCTGGACATGCTTTCATGAGATTCACTCGGTTGGTATAGATTTTGTGTACAGTGAAAAACACATAGTCCCGTTTTTTTAAAGAGTTGCTTCAAGCATCGATACTTCAGTCAATTCTTCTCAAAAAACTCTTCCTTTGTTGCATTATCAACTGCTAAGTGCAGTCCTCACACTGCTTCATTTGTGTTTGTTTTTTTCCTGACACAGTCTGTATGTTCTTCTGTTGGCACGTAGATATGCGTGCACGCTCTCTGCACAATACTTGCTGTTTCATTTCTGGAGGCAAGGAGAATGAAAGAACAAGCTGCCGTATGATATTTACTCGCTGTGGTTGATCAGTTAGGGCAGGAATAATTTACAAATCCATAGCCGACCTTGTTCATGCAGATTCCTAACAGGTTTTTCACTTACCTTGGGCAGAACTGCCCGGCTTGCTTAATTCCACCTGGGAGCACTGGCCGAGCTCCGGTGTTTCTGGTTACCTCACTCATCCTTCCTCCCCCTTCCAGCCTTACCTGCATGAGCGCGGCTATGGAAATGAGTCAGTAGGAGGCCCTGGTCCCCGGGGCTTTGGACAACTGACAGCATGACAGAGAGGAGTTGACGGTACCCATCCATTTATGCTCTTAGTAGCATAGCAAGGCGCACCACACAATTACCAATTCTATCAAATATATTTACCTTGCTTTTGTTTCTTTCTCTGGAAGGCGAAAGTAAAGCACCCTTGGAAAATAAGGCTCTGAAGCATCTGCTCTATTGAAAGATGTGTTATATTTCTCCCATATCCTAACAGCTTTTTTGTGTCACGAGAGAGTAACAAGATGTGACATTGTGCTAGAACTGATGTCAGGAAATTGACTCGAGTGATTTCTACCTGAGCTGGAATACCATTGAGCCACTCAAAGTCATACGACGGCACATCATAAAAACTTTTGCATTTATTCATGAGGAGCTCGAGGTGGAGGGCAATTGTCTGTGTTTATGGCGAATGGGCTGCGCTCTTCCATATGATGTATACGCCTCTGCCATCCATATATTTAGTTCTTGACTACCGATTAACTTTTCTTTATCCTTCAAAAACACACCGCAAAAGTTATCATCGACATTCAAATATTAATACTCATGGCCTCGAAACCCTTCGATTTGTTATGATGTGGTGCGAGAAGTAGAGACTCTTTCGCCGGAAATATATGGTTGCTTAAGGCATGCTATATTTCTCCATCTGTCTTTTTCCGCCTCGTTCCAGAGAAGTCTCCTTTCACTCCGTGAGGGATTTTCTCAGGTGTCATGCATATTCATGAGCTGCCCATTTTATGGGCCTATAGGGAGAGTGCTCAGTTTCTTGCCAGCATCACACTGAATTCTGTTTGGGTTTTCTTAATCCGTGACCTCCCAGCGCTGCCACATGCTGCCAGACGGAGGCAGAAAGATAACTTTGGGGATGACTGTGGTTGTGTGGACTGTTACTGCATAGGAGCGCTGATCATTCACTCCATTGCAAAGCGGCTCGGTGAAGGATGTAGTAAAAACACTTTCATTTAGCTATTTTTTGTGACACCTCAGTTCTTATATATTTCATTTATTCGTTTATTTAACAGGAAAAGTGGACATTAATAAACATTACTCTAAATTTGTCAGAGTTCGCCAAAGGCTGTATGTCATCTGTAGTCCCAGGACTACAGATTAAATGATTAACATTAGGGATACACCGATATTAAAAATCTGCATCGGCCAGAAATGCATTAACTATTTTCATGTTATGGCCAACAACTGATTGCAGATATTGAAATTCTCATCCTACTACTCTTGTCTAAATAAATTATAAGTAGAATGCTTGAAACTGAATCCAACCATTTTAATTGCTACAAGTGAATTCCGTTATTATAATGTATAGTAATGTATAATGTAAAGCCACCATGACATCTAAATGTACAATTCTTATTTATGTAATATTGCAGTATTTATTATAAATGATTTATCCGTGCACATCATTATTTTTTAAATTCATGTGCTCTCGTAATCGTTAATCAAAATAGCTTCCCCTTGCAGTGACATCTCTTCTCTTCTCTGATGAAGTGTTTACTGGTGCGAGGGCGGGACAACCTGTCACTCACATGACATCACAGCACACACAACCACATCCAATCAAAGGGACAAAATCAAGCTCCGCTCTACATTTTTTCTTGTTCAAGAAGCCGTTTCACTCAAGAAAAGGCTGTCATAACCTCTGTGTCCTGGCAAGTTTAATATAATGTACATTATAATGTGCAGAATGAAAAATGGATAATCATTGTGATATAATTAAACTGCTAAATTATTAGTATTTTTAAAGATTAACTTGGTCAGCATTAGATGACTGGTAAGGTAAATGATTGGTAGAGACCAATCGGACACTGTAGCTTGCTTGAATTGGATCGATCGCTCAGATTGACAGGTCTTGATTTATCAATAGAATAGGAGTGCACAGCTGAAACAGCACTGGAAGATTTTCACTCATCAACCAGGATCTTATTACTTGTTACTTATTCTATGTAATCATAAATATTTTTATGCTTTGTGGTGTTTACACATATAAGTAGATCTTATGTTCGGTAAAACACTCAGATCACATGTTTGGAGAAGTTTTTGGACTTTTGATAAAAAGGCTACAATGGTTCCAAATGCCATAACTTGTTATTGCTTTGAGATATTAACACAAAATTTGGCCCAGATGCAGTTGGCATGATTGTGATATGACCTGTCACATATACTTTCTAATAGTCATCATGTCAAGCAACAATAATAACAAAATAAATCAATAAATTGCATTACTTTTTCTGTGATTTTCTCAGCAGTGTTGTAACATAAGAACCTCCAAACATGATCAAAATCAATTTTCTTCAAAATGGGAAAGGTTTTCTATCAAATGAGACATACTACTTTTAAGTATGCCACTTAGATATTAAATCATTAAAATACCTTCAGGGTGTAAGGGATTAACAGTGAAAGTCAACAGAGAGCTGACATATCACTTATATATAAAGCTTGAATGATCAGGATCGATATCGGCCGATCATGATGACAAGAAATCAGTAGTCGTATCAGTTTATACTAAAAAATAGTGATCGGAACATCCCTAGTATAAATCTCAGAGCACACAGATATTACTTTTAAACCAAGAAACTTTGTGTTGACACGGCAAAGTTGTGTGACCCCACTCACATGAAATTCAAGATCACATAGATTCCTACTGAAATTACTGGATTTCGCCTGCAAAAATTCACTGAAAAGTAAATGTGACTGCATCTCATTGTAGTTGAATGCGTCTGCCAAGTTCATAAAAATTATTTGAATTTGACCTTCACATTGTTCCTCAGATGTTGCGTTTATTAAATTCAGTTGTGAATCAAGTGCCCATGTACATCTCAGATGGTTTTGACAAACAAGTCTCTTATGCTGAGAGGTGGTGACTGAAGTGAATTAAGGAGTGTTCGTTTCTTTGCTGAGCCACTCATAAATATGAATGTTTCCCTAGAATCACAGACTCATACCTAGTTCAACAGTTTTCTTTGTCCCCGGTCCCCTGAGTGCACTAAGGAAGAGTGTTGAGACTGTAGGTGAGAGCAATGGTCAACTCTTTCATTACAGAGCATGGCTATGGCTTACAGAGAAACAAGATGACAAAATGATCCATTCCTTCCTCTGCAGCCAAGTCCATTCCGTTCTTCCTTTAGTCTTGGCTTTAGGTTATATGTATCCCCTGAGTCCATGTCATTTGTAAAGCCCACCGAGCTGGCATGAAGGTAATTCTGTACACTGAATCATAGAATCGATGATGTGTCACACGCAAACTTCCTGTTATAAACTCTTTCTCGCACTTTTCATCATCTAAGCAGCAACAGAAATGACTTTTGCTGTAGCATGGGCCAAACATCAATCCCATGGTTCATCCTGCAGTCGCTTTACTTCGGCAGACACACAGATTGAGAAAGTATCCTCGTCTGATCGGAGGTCAGAGAGCAGGTGCGCGATGTCAGTATACGGTTTGCTGGCAAAACATGGATAGTTTCTTTGAATATCCCTCGTTTTATCAAAGTAATTCAAGTTGAGATTTAAGAACACTTCAACCGTGTTGCATAACAGCAATGTTTCACACGGTGTTTGCTCTGAGAGTACTTGGGGAAAAATCATGCTTGATATTCTCCTGCTGTGCTAACTCAGTTTCAGCACAACACAAATTAATAAAGGATCCTAAGATATTTCTGACTGCTAACGTTAACATCATGGCTGTTTAATCTGTTACTGTCTGTTGTGGTTTTGATTGACATTTACATAGTAATTAGCTTGTCAGCATAACAGATGATTACATGGTGAGTGTAGACAATTACTGCATTCAAAGCTTTTAGGCATAAAGTTCTCTTAGCAAAGTCCATATCAAAGGAATGGCTGCTAGTTTACATACTGCTAGCATATATGTTGAGCATCCCTACATGAACAGCAAAAGACATTTAATTAACTTGAATTGCAGAACATGTAACAAGACCAATGTCTTTATTTCATGAAATGGTAGTTTTATAGTACTGTGAGTAATTCAAAAACTTGCCTGAGGAATAATTGGCCTTTGTCTTTGCTTGGTGAGTTTGATATGTATTTATAATGAACAAACAACATGCTATTCACAAGTGGATTATTAATGTCATCCATTAAATAGAAGCAGTTTAGAACTGGAACCCTTAACACAAATCCAGCAATTAGATTTTTAACATTCATTAATTCAAAAACATGTCAACATTATGGTTAAAGGGATAGTTCACCCAAACATTTAAATTCTGTCATCATTTAAACTCTTCCCCATCAACTGTTTGGTTACCCATCTTCTAATGTGTTCAGCAGAAGAGAGAAATTCATACAGATTTGGAACAACTTGAGGATGAGTAAATGATGACATAATTTTAATTTCTTTTTAATTTTGTATAGTTTCACTATTTAGACTAATTTATTGAAGCAATTTCATTTTCAAGCTTTAAGCCTGTGAAAAGAAGCACAGGACCAAAAAGTATCCAAAAGCTATTTGGCTTGTTTCTAGTTTTTCACAGGAAATAAATCTTATTTGTGTGAAAAACTTTTTATTCATCAAATAATCTTAAAAAAAAAAAGTTATTTTTTTTAAACTTAACAAACTTAATTAAGTGCCACAATAAGAATACATGATTCTTATGGTGATCATTTAGATGCATATTTTGCTGATTACTTTTTGCAGTACCTTAGTCAAAATTGTCGATTTTTCTTTTATGCCAAAAATCATTAGGATATTAAGTAAAGATCATGTTCCATGAGGATATTTTGTAAATTTCCTACCGTAAATATATAAAACATATATTTTTGTGAGTGAATGCAGCACAATCGCGAACATAAATGGACAACTTTAAAGGTGATTTTCTCAATGTTTTGTTTTCCTCTATGCATACAGTATGCAATTTTTAGTTAATCAGACTGTATTTGATGAAAAGCTGTTTTTGAACAAGGGAATGCTGCGAGGTATGTTTGTTTAATTTTAATGTTAAAACAAGAACTGTGAAAGGTCAGCTTGTGATGGCTGCATAATTTGGAAGGCACATTTTCCTTGATTAAAACGCATTGCAAAATTTAAAATGGTTTCTTTTTTTTGCAAATACCACACATCGGTGGCCAGATAATTTGGCAGTTGCCTAATGAACAAGCTATATTTTAAAATCAAAAGAGTGGGCTCCTAGATTCAAAGGTCCCATTAGAACATATTCTTTCCCCATTGTTTCTGTGAGAGCCCTTTGAGCTCAAATTGACAAAAAAAGAAGAAAAGGTATTAAATATTCATGGGCTAACACTCATTAGATGTATCTGAGGTGTCAGTCAGAGGCAGGTCTATTTCTGGGATAAGAGCACTGTCTGCTGTTTGTTTCACTGGGCTGTCTCGCACAGCCTTCCTGCACTACCACTGGCACATTGCTGCACGTTTGATGTCGAGGAAACAGTCACACAACTTGTCAGATTCAGGAGCACTAAAGGCTTGAAGAAGTGTGCCGAGACCTCACATCTAGTGGGTGCAGCTAACATGTAGAAAATGAAGACTTGGTGTAGCATCCGGGTCTTCCACTTCCTTCCTTCTCTCAGTTAGGTAGCGTCGATCAGAGAGTTGGCAGATCGCAGTTTCCAATGGAGAACTTTCACAAATAACGCCTCTGAAGCTGTTTATGGCACTTGTTTTTCTTCGCAGTACCTCTGAAAACAAAGATGCTTCCTTGTACTCAGAGTGGATTACGAGGATTTGTTTTTTCATTCCGCTACGATGCTCATTAGAGGCCCTTACAGTGGTGAAAAGACTGATCCTGTTGTTTCTCGCTCACCTCGACACTCTCATGAAACCTCGCTCGCTCAACATGGAGGAATAGTGGCCGCAAATATTCAAATGTGCAGTCTGTTCCCCTGGCACATATATCTGACGCCCTGCCACACTCCAATAGATGAACATATGTCTCTCAGCTGAGTCAAAGCTAATTGAATTAAAAGATGAATGCGCAAACTGTTCGAACAACAGACTTGAGTCAAGAAAATAAGATGGGATATGCTTTTGGGCTTTAAAAGAAGAGTGTGGTTTTGTTCACACAGACACTAAAAATCAATAAAAGTGGGCACATCATGTCTCAGTTTGCCCAACAGCCAACTTGCAGTAACTTTGCCAACATTGAAACTGGTTGAAAACATTGAAAAAATACAATCAAAGTTTATCTTTTTTTATTGAGCTGATATTGATCTATTTTCACTCTTGTTTTGTTTGATAATAATAATAACAACCGTTGAGTCAAACAGTAAGGGCACAACATTTTGCAATGTGCAGATTCCGCAAGTAGGTCACACAAAATTGTTAGTTAACTACCGTAACAGAATACTGTTTAATTTGAAAGTGACTCCTGAGTGAACCGTGGTTTGTGGATCACTAAACTATTGACAGGAGACCATGGACTTTTTTTGCTGAAAGTTAGCTCATATGACCACGTTTTTAAAGACCCGATTTCTATTATAACTCATTTTTGACCAAATGATTAGTTACTGCGTTTTGCCTTAGCTTTGAGTTTAGGTCATATTTCAAGATTTAATGTTGTTTCTTTGTATCACTCTGCCTGAGTGCACTTATTTGTTTGCTTTTTCCTTTATATAATTATGTAACATTCCCTTATATTTAGTGAACATTTAATGAGTGAATGATCTGCATTTTTCTAGTATACAGTATGCATGAATGTGTAAAATCCCTTTTCTGCTTTTGTTTTAAGTTGGTCATCTCTCTTTCCACAATAACAGTTGTTGTAAGAGGAAGTCTATTGTCATTGTGCTCTTACATTGTTACTATAGCAACCAATGTACAAGTAGATACATTGGACATTGAAGAGAATCTCTGAGCAAATGGATCTGATTTCATTAAAGCCAGCCCTAAAAGGTAAACAAAGTCTATGACTACATTTACTTGTGCAATAATGTGATAATTTCTAATAATATGTTCTTAATCGCTGTAAGATATTTAGATGACACTAGCAGAACTCTTCAATCCAGCTTACATCCAATTTTCATTATTACTATTATTCGCTAATAAGTATGGTTATACCACACTCAGATAGACATACAGTATGCATGTTACCGGCCATTGTTTTAATCTACTCGTATCAAATTCAAAATACATTTTATTGGGCGTACTTGATATTATTCAGCACCGTGATGAACATCACAATGCCGGGTTTGCCTACGCTTCAAGTGTTGACAGAGTTTAGCGATTTGAAGAAGAGAAAACTTCAGAACAATGTCACAGAGTTCATCCATGAAGTTGTGTGAAGAACACATGGCATCTGTGTACGTTAGAGCACATGCGCACTTTGGTCAGAGCGGTAATCATGCAATTAAAGTGATTGTATGCCTGTTTAATGCGATTGAAATCGGTGTATGACACATAGTTTAATGTGAATATGGTCACTACGATTATGAGCTTAATCGCTTTAGTTTGATCGAAGTATTGCGTTTACATGAGGTAAAGTTTAATTGCAATTTCACCAAAATCCCATTATAATCGCATTATGAGGATGCATGTAATGCACTGTATGTCTCATCTGAGCAGATAATATTATTATTATTAGTAGTAGTAGAAGTATGGTGAACTGGAATTCTTCTGCAGATAGAAAACAACTAGATATTATTATAAAGTACATAAAGAATTATTAACACTGCCTGAGGTGTCCTGAAATGCCAAGAGTAATAACCCCAGTTTGGCTTAATTTTTTTTTCTTCTTATTTGATTTTTTTTTTCTTTCTTTCTTTGTCTCTGAAGCTCTGACACACTCTTCATCTGCTGGCTGTTGATCAATACATGGCCGTGAGACCCAAAGGCAGGATGTGTGTTCAGATATGATTAGGTCATTTCTCCCCCAAACAGGAACGTTTGTGACGCAACACACCCGGTTCCCTGCTCTTTGACCCTCTAAGGGAAGCGATTGGTCGGTTCCCCGAGCCACTTCCTGTGCTCTTCTGTTTTCTATCACAGTGGCAGAACAGAAGGTGTTTGAGGCCAGTGAACGGCGTGAAAAAAAATATCAGTCAGGAAATGGCTGAAGTCAACAGCATTCCCTGTCCTCTTCCCAGGATGGTCTTAACGTTGCTTTGCCTGTCCTTTGGCCGACATGAAAGACCCTCCTGGGTATTCGAGGGAGTTTTCTGTAATGTTTCCATTGCTCTCGCCTCTACATGAGCTGCCAGTAGGGGCCCTTCGGCACAGGAGTGGAAGGCAGGGATGTGATGTAGTAATTAATGAGGCTGGAGAGAGGGGTCGTGTCGGCTGCCTCCGTCTAGCTCAGGTGTCGTGGGGGCACCCTACGGCGAAAACAGTGGTAATGCAGTATTCAATTAAGAGCTTCGGTGTGCTCTGACAGGATCCCAGCAGGGGGCTGACATAGCACTAACCAGACACTTACATGCCTTGGAATTAGGTGCAAAATAATAGGGAGCAGGGATAAGCCGCTGATGAATGAATTGACCGGTGGAATATGTAACTGACCTGAGGCTGATTCTAATTTCACCTCCACAGCCGCCAGAAAATCGAATATACTTAATGCCTAGATTGTATTCAAGGGTTCTGATTAATTAATTTCATTTTGGATTAATTTTACACTTCCCATTCCTCTCTCTCAAAGTGTGCCTCTTTGTTGTCTCGTTTAGTCAAGCTTTTGACTGTCTACATAAAGTCTGGTCCACTTTTCTGCTTATTCTCTCAGTGAAACACCCATTTCAACAGCAAGAGACTATTCTGACTAAGGCTGGGTACTGACACAAATTTTATGATTCAATTTGATTTTGATTCACAAGCTTGCAATTCAATTCAGATTGTGTTTCGATTCAGCATCGATTAATTGGGTTATGTATCAAGTACAGTACATGGCAGTAATTTTTCTTGCTGACTAACGAGTTTATGGACATTAAATGGCTTTTCTGAGGTAAATGTAATGTTACGTGACATTATTCACAAGCTGTTTTATTGATGCCTTTCCGCGGTCGAAACACTGATTGAGCGATTACATGAGACATGATACGGATATGGAAATATCTTATGTTCGTCAAGGCTGCAGTTATTTGATCAAAAATACAGTAAAAACAGTGATTGTGAAGTATTATTGCAATTTGTTTTTTAATAGATTTTTAAATGTACTGAAATGCATTTCTATGATGCAAAGCTGAATTTTCAGCATCATTACTCCAGTCTTCAGTGCCACATGATTTGTCAGACACCATTCTAATATGATGATTTGCTGCTCAAGAAACATTTATTATTATCAATGTTGAAAACAGTTGTGCTGCTTAATATTTCTGTGGAAACTGCGGTACATTTTTTCAGTTTTTTTCATCCTTTCTGAATAAAAGTAACATTTTAAGAATATAATAATAAAAGCAAAATATTTATTTAGAACAATATTCTGCTTTCATTATGATAAATTATTATATTATTACAATATTTATAGCCTGTATCTATGATTCTGTTACATGCAAACACAATTATCAAGCTTAGCGTCAGTTCTGGCAGTTCACGTCAGTCAAGCTCGAGTCAGCTGACTCTCAGCTGATCCACGTCTACCTATAGGAATACAACACCTATCACAGCATCCATATATAAGCTCCTTCAGTATTATCAACAGCTATCGAGTTTCTCAGGAATTAATTACCCTCCTCCATCCCCAGCTCCTCCTCTCATCAGTAAGGATTTGGCATTCTGATTCCCCTTGAATCAGAATAAATTCTCAAATCATGTTGTACTTTAAAATCTTGAGTTAATGATATCTGCATTCATTCATGTTGGTTCTGTTTACCCTAAGAGGGGTTATTGCTGCTCTCATACATGCTAGGCTGCATGGATGCGCAGGGAGTTCTTGCCCAGAACGGAACCATACTGCCAATCCAGACTGTATGCTAACTGTCCATCATATTTGACGATAGTGGTCCTGACAGAAATTAGTAGTTTATGAACAAACAGGCTCATTCTATTGAGCATTTCATCATGACAAGGGTTTAAAGACATTAATGCTTGCTTGTGATTTGTGAAACTCCCATTATCACACGTCCCTTTCCTCTCACAAAGGTACACAGTATTACAGGTATTTTCATTCTCCCAGGGTTGTCGATGAGGACAGAGACCTTCTGCAGTTTATTCATCTGCTCGTTTCACAATGCCAGTCCAAACTGCCATGCGCCACAACACTGTACTCCCATTCCTCTACAGTATATGCCATGGGTCACATAGAGAGAGCTGTTCCAGGTAGACGGGCCAATGTAGAGGCTAAGCAGCAGCTGTGTGTCTGGCAGGCCGCAGTCCCTTAATATCATCCACAGGGAGGTGACAGCTCAGATCATCCGTCACACAGGTGGCTTCCTGAGTCCGCCTGACATAGAGAAGCACTCATTTTCGGCAGGAGATTAAAACATCTCTCTGATCTTACACAACCGGACACCTTCACTAAGATGAGTCAAGAGTTACGACCCTTTCAAAGTTTTTTTTAAAGTGTCTTGGCAACGTCGTCCTGTCAGAGGCAGGATGACTGGGCTGCTTTTAAGAAAATAAAAAAGGAGCATATCATTGAATTAAATTCTTCTTGGTCTTATTTTAAGGAATATACTTAGGCTGCCAATTTAACATATTAAAAAATGTAATGAACTTTTATTAAAACATTTTTTTTTAAATATAATTTGCTTAACAAATAGTCTATTTATCTTTAAAAAAAGTTTTATTTAGCATTTCCGGAGGGCTTAATTAGTCTAGAATATATTAATTTAAGAAGTTTGTTGGCATCCCAAGTCAAGTGAATCAGTGCCATGGAAACATCACGCCATCCTGAAGGGAAATTCATTACTTTTTTTGGAAAGCTCAAAATGAAAAAAAAAGAGAGGAAAACACACACCCACACACACACACACACACATACACACGAATATGGGAGACAGTATTTCGTTTGTATCAGTAGGTGCTCAAGACCATGCTCAACCTTAAGAAATCGACTTTCAGCAGAAATCATTCACATCATTATTTCCCCCATTGTATTACAACGGTCTTAAAAGATTATAAAGAGTTTGAGTGACAGCGGCAGATGATTTCCATCAATTTTCAATAGCTGCCTCACAATATGAGATTGCAACAAAGGTAGAGATGATAGGAGTTATAACGTACTTTAATAGATGTATGTGCACTGTCCGTGTTCGGTTGGACTGAATGGTGTTTAAATATCTCGCTGGCATGGAAACAGCTTGGGATAATTATAGAGTACTTTAGTCATTTCTCACCTCTGTCACAGAACGAAATACGTGACTGGGGTCCGTAGCGCAAATCAATCAAGTAATCAGTTTTTAACTGTCGAGAGTATGACTAATCCAGTTCTTCTTTTCTCTTCCTGTCTAAAGGAAGATTAAGGTGGAGGATGTCTATGATCAAGGCAGATTACTTTCCCAACATATTCATAACAGTTTATTTGGACTGTCGGCGAAGAAAAAGTCATGCTATTATTTTGCCAGGTCTTGCACCACGGGCTCAAGGAATTGCAGGTCACGTTTAATACCTGGCAGTTTGCCGGTCCCGATCATTCTTTTAGCTGAGTGGAATAATAAGACACAATATTATAAGTCAACAGAAAAAGATTCTGTCCATACAGTACTTGGATTTATACCGGCTGTTCCTATCAGTGGATCAATATAATAAAATATATTAATGCTGCTACTGTATCTGACTTCTATCTGGATTTGAATGTGCTGTGGGCTTTAAATTGAAGGCTAAACCCAGTCTGTACCAAAGACCATTTGACCCAAACCAACCAAGCTGGTATTTTTGAATTTTGAAGACCAAACCCAAAATTGCTTTCTTACAACAACTTTTTACAAAATGCTGTAGTTTAGGATTTGGACGTTTTTGTACAAAATCTGCTCTCGCACCATTGACGGTTAGGTTTAAAGAGTTAGTTCACCCAAAAATTAAAAATGATCCCATAATTTACTCAATTGAAGATTAAGATTAAAACAAGTCTACCAGCCCTGAGTACAAATGCTTTACCATAGCACTGTTTCTTTTTAGCTGTTGAAATAGTTGTAGCGTAACCAAGGTGTTTTCAATCATGTCCTGTCGCCACATAACATGCAGTGACTTGCTCCGCTGATCTACTCAAAGTGTCTCTGGTACCCTTGTATTCTTTCAGCAGATAAAACAAGTGGATTTGGTTTGTTTGTCTCATATTAATCTAGGGGCTCATGCTCTGCAGCGAGGGGATAGCCGCGTTTCATATTTGTCATGGCCGGCTGAGAGCCGGAGCATATTGCAGGTGTAACTCAGACCCCTCCTTAGACAGATTGTTTCCCCCCATGACTGTGAGTTATTGCAAGGGACCACATTTCTGTCAACAAGCCCAGCTCAGGGACCAACCAATCATAATCTAATCTTCTGAATGGGCTCAGTGTTGTGGGTGATTGAAATTGTTTATTGTACGTGGCACAACATTTCAAGTCCTGATTAAAAGAAAATATACACTGGGCCTCATATTGACCTGTGCACTTTTTAGGAGTTCGGGAGCCAAAGGGCAAAACGGAGATATTTCTCAAAAGTCAACCCTCAGGCGAGCATTATTGAAATGAAAGGTTTGTGTTGGCAAAAGATCAGAGATGGTATTTGAATATTCACATTGATGATAAAAAAGCAGACTGTGCCCTTAAACAGGTGTTTCTGTGTAGGTTTGTGTGTGCAGCTGTGTGAGGGTGTGTGTGTGTTTAAAAATCAAACATGCATAGCTGTTTGCCTTCTCTATGTCTGCTGTGATGAGATGTTTAGTTTAGATTCTTTCAGGATGTGTCAGTTGTCTTCGGTATTGTACGAACGACCAATAACGGGAGCACACGAGAGCATACTGGAAAAACAGCCTTTCTCTATTCATTTGCACAGGACATGCAGCGCTCAACAATAAGGATTTTTTATTTTATTTATGCTGGCCTTGTCAAGCATGTAGTTCATACTTTTACTTGTCCTGACAACATGTTTACTGGCCTCACCCAAAAATAAATAAATACATAAATAAAATACAATAAATACAGACTCAAAAACAATTTATTTAATATTTTAAATATTAATATTTGTATTACATCAATTTTATATTAATATTTAAATAATATAATATTACACATGTTATTTGTTCAATGACTTCTTTTTGATATGAGAAATATAGATGTTTTGGATGTATTTGCTTGTTTTGCTCTACGATTTTCCATATGTGCAGGGTGGAGCTATCAAAGGAACCATAATCAGATTTAATGTGCCATTTGTAGTTTTACTGTATCGACCGTCTGACCTCAGACCTGTGCATCTTAATCTTGGTTAATCCAGCCAGTAATATGTGCTGGTCTCAAAGTATCCAGACGGGGACCACAACATGTGGGCGTCCTACATGCTGGTCTCAACTTGTTTCTCTTGCTCGCTGTGTTTACCTGTAGTCTGATGTTGTGAACAAACCTGTTTCATAAACAGTGAGTGTCTAGTAGTCAAGATAATAATGTACAAATTTATTGACTAACATGGAATAAACTAAATATGTGTATTTGAAATGTATTTAGACATTTACAGTATAGTGCAATAATTTTCACATATATGCATTACAGTCTGGGTCTTATGAACCTAACATTGTAATTTGCAAACGTTTTAGTGAATGTAATTAAAAATGTTACTGACAACCGACATGTTAATATTATTTTTACATCTCTCGGCAGAGCATGATGATCCTTCATTATAATATATGTGCGATCAGACCATCAGAATGTCAGATCCTGTTGCGTTTCATGCTGTTAGTTTTATGTGACTTCTTTAAGGGGATGCCGATATTGCGATTGTGTCGTAGTT
Source organism: Gila orcuttii (assembly GCA_026230005.1). NCBI lineage: Eukaryota > Metazoa > Chordata > Actinopteri > Cypriniformes > Leuciscidae > Gila > Gila orcuttii. The sequence continues at coordinate 40,530,069 of JAPDVR010000003.1, read as the reverse complement.
TGACTTCCGGGTGTTTGCGGGAGCGGTCCCCGGGAGAAGACTTTGATGTGTTTTCGAAATACCGTTTAGCCTCGGGCTGTCTCGCTGTGATCTTGTATTAAGACCCACCAGGCTTGTATGTTTTTCACCACGGTCGTGTTTATCTCGTCCCATTAGCGATGAAGCTTCCAGTGCCTGCGACCTCCTTCGCCCAAACGCACTGGCAAGATGCAACTGAACGCTGCTTCAGTTTGGAAAGTGTCTGATCAGATTTGATGGAGAGGAAAGGGTTCAAAGAATGCGAAAGCAAATGCCGTACGTGCAGGAAGGTCAGCGCGCTTGTCCAACCCCTCCGTATGTCATTCTCTGATTTTGCGAGTGAGCCTTGTGAAATGTAATGGCTGTGAAATGAAAGGTGAGGCTGCAGTCTTGGCTCATTCGTCAAACGATGGGTTGCGGGCAAACTCAGACCATTGGAGTGTTTGCTCTCAGAGGCTGCAGCTGTCATTTTGGGAGGTTGCATGGGTGTGTAAATCAGAGAAGATTTGTGTTTGAGCTAAGCAGAGACTGAAGGCAAGTGCTGCCACTTGCAGAACTGCTCACTTTATCCTGTAGGCCACATATAAAACACTGCCTCAGTATTAAATCAATAGCACCAGAGAGTCTATGTATGTTCCATTTGGGAAACATAAATGGGAAAAACAGGCTATAAATGCCAAGGGCTCGTGTTTAAAATGAAGAATAACAGAAAACAGCATTGGGCTTTTTAAATTGATCAAAAGTGACAGCAAAGCCACTTATAATGTTACTAAAGATCTATATTTCTAATAAATGCTGTTCTTTTGCGCTTTCTATTCGTCAAATAATCCTGAAAAATATATCACAGTTTCCACAAACATATTATTCAGCACAACTGTTTCACATTGATAATAATAAGAAATGTTTCTTGAGCAGCAAATCGTCATATTAGAATGATTTCTCAAAGATCATGTGACACTAAAGACTGGACTTATGATGCTGAAAATTCAGCTTTGCATCATTGGAGTAAATTACATTTTAAATTATTGATTGCAATGATTGCAATGATATTTAACAATATTAATTTTTTTTACTGTATATTTGATCAAATAAATGCAGTCTTGGTAAGCATAAGATAGGTTTCAAAACATGAAAGCATTTTAACAACCAAAAACTTTTGAACGGCAGTGTACTTGGACATAAAAAACTATTTGGATAATTAAAAAGGGACTTTATTCCATTAAATGCAAAATATCCAACTAAGGGACACATGGACATAAATTATGCTAAAGCTTTTTTTACAGCTATCTTCACTTTGCTGTGACTAAAATCCCAGATTGTAGCCAAATTGGTGCTCATTCTGGTTATTTCTTCTATTTTTTAATTCATATTGTTTTCTGCAGATAGCAAGCATCTGTCATATTACATTGGTTTCGAATCCATCACTGATTAATGCAGAGCCAACGTAATTAAAAATATTTGCGTAATCAAACATTGATTTTGAGAATTTATTTGATGATATTTAAAGTGTTTGAAATAAAAAATGTCATACAGTGTGTGTTTATATTCTGTAGTTGGACAAAATATACTCTCATAAAAGTAAAAATGACCATGAAAATGGGTAAAAAGTTAATTTCTGACATTGATTCCAATGGCCAGCTGCTCATTTCTAGATAGGCCCCGTCAACATTTGCTTATATTTATTTATGAGAGTCAACAGTTTGTTAATGTTGCTCGTGAATTTGTCTGGAGAAAAAATTGTGTAATTTGTACACTTGTCTACACTGTCATGTATGTGCACTGCTATGACCACAACATGATTGATGACATTAAAGGTTGTTCTTGTTATGTTATGTTTCAACAGTATGTCTATTATTAACTTTTAAAACCCAGCAAACCTCCTTTTGTGAAATGTTTTGCTTGTGCTAACCTATATATATATATATATAAATGTTATTGCATTTATATATATATATATATATATAAATGCAATAACATTTATACATTTGTAAAGGAATAGTTCAATAGTTTACATAAAATTTGTGGATTGAAGCCAATAGTTTTTTTGGCAGCGCTCCGACATATAGCTCAATTGTTCGATTTCCAGGCTCGAGGTCCTTTGCCAATCTCATTCTCCTCTCTCCACCCCGTCTTTTCTGTGTACTGTCCTTTCCAATAAAGGAATAAAAAGGCCAAAAAAGGCATAATTTATATATAACTGTAAAGGCATGGGTGATATACTGGTAGACCTGATTAACCGGTAGAAATTTGTTAACCGGTAGAGATTTTGGATTGTTGTCTCTATCTCGGTTACGCTCACGTGACATTGCCGTGCTGCGCCGACATGAAAGCTTATCATTTGAATGCGGTTTAAAAACAAGTGATTTTACACCGTTCAAGTGCAATAAGCAGTGAATGAGGACTCAAAGACTTGGAATATACTGTTCAAGTCATATGGACCATTTTTTATGGGAAATCATTTTCAGATGAAATACTCCTTTGAGTTGTGGATTTAAAAATGTGATCCAAGTAAAACCTTTCTGGAGTATTTTCCGTCTTTATTGATCGAAACACACTTCTATACATACTACATCTAAATCAACTGAAAAATCTGACTCCATGCAGCTTGAAGTTTGAAAGCACACCAAGAAAAAACAACCAAAAAACCCTCTCCAGGTACAAACATTGATCCAGTCGGTTGGCCAATTACCGTAACATTGTGTACAATTCTCAGCACAGGCGGCAGAGAGGATTTCCGTTATCAACACAAGGTCGAAGTGATGCTCTGGGAAGAATATTGGTGCTGTAGGTTAAATGTATGTACTGGTGGTGTCCATGAAGGGTGGCCACTTCGGTCTCACGGGTTGAGGCCTTTAGTCTTGTGTCCCTGGTTCCATTTGCCAAGTCAGAGAAACATATGTATCTAATTTGAAGTGAAGCAAAGATAACCAGTTTTAATCTAAGAAACTGAAAGTTTTACTCTTGGAAAATATAACGTTCACAGTTTGCTCTGTACATAGAGTATATCCTGTTCCTGTTTTATTGCTATTAAATGTATCTGAACACTTCAATAAAGTCTTAGTGTAACTAATGGGTTTAATGACTTAAAAAGGAGATTTTGTGCAGGTACTCATTTGTTAAAAGAAAAGACAGATCTTAAATAAGAATGTGCCCCATGTTGACAGATTTTTCAATAATTATTGTATTCAACTGGAATTTTCACTTGATTTTAGTGCGATGGATTCTTTTACTTGTGCTTTGGATGATCGCCCAGCCCATCTTATTTTTTTTTGTAAGGAGATTTTGGTCAAGCTGAAATGCATGTGGTGTTGAAACCCTCTATTACTGACAATAATTCAATAATTCACACAGATTGCATCCTGTCCAAGATGAGCGTGTTGTCCTGTGGATCCACCTCATTCTGCATGCAACTCCATCAGTGCCAGGCCTGAATTGTCATGAAAGATGACAGCAATGCGCCAGCAATATGAGGGCCATTTTTTACTGACTTTTAGAGACTGCTTTCACAGAATCACGGTTGTCTCCGGGGAATAAGGCCATTTAAGTCTGGTGATAGAGGAATGTTTTCATATTGCATCAGTCCCCTAGTTGATCTCTGTTTTGTGGCATTTGGTGTCAGACTCTCAGAAGTGAAGAATTGTTACCAGTTTAATGGCTTTCATTTCATCCTACTAAATGATGTCTGGGCTGAGCTTCGCAATGTAGCTTTGATCAAAGTAATTCTATAAGAGATATTTATGCATTGCATTAAATATGTACTTTGTTCATTAATAATTCAATTTAGGGGTGTGCCTACTTATGCAGTTAGTTATTCCAAGTTTTAAAAACTATGTATTAAACATGGAAAAGTTTTTCCTTTCCGTTTTTCACATACAGTCAACAATGTTGCCAAAACGTTCCCTGTTCACACGGATCCGCGAAAGCCATTACAAATGCTGTATAATGCTGCCAGGCCAGTAGTTGGCAATGTAACTTTGTAAAGAAACACACACGCCTATAGTCTGACCACGTAACATACATGCGCATGACTACACTGTTTTCACAAATTCTTGGTTTTGTAGTTTACACAGAGACGATAATGGGATCGTTTTCAAAAACTTGCACTTTGAAAGCCGTTTTAAAAGTTTGCGTTTTCAGGCCCCCAAAACGACATTGTCGTGTAAATCAACAGCCAAAATACATACAAAGTTTTCCGTTTTTAGTTGAAAACAGTGTTGTGTAAATGCCCCCTGAAATGTCATTTTCGTTTTCAGTAGCACTGGATAGATTGTAAATTTTACATTGAAAGTGCAAAAGTTCTGATTTGATTTATCTATGCAATATTTACATTACATTCATACTCACGTTCATACATAAATATATTATTTTTTATTTATGTACAAACAATATTAATATATAAATATGTATCAATTTATTAAATGTTTATTAAATATCAACATTACATGTGCACATCTGCTTTTTATTACATTCTTTGTGGTTAATCCAGTCAGACTGATTGGTTTCATAATCTATTAAAACATAACTTTCTGTTGTTGTTCAATATGGAGAACAGTTTGGTCAACCACCAAACTCTGAATGAAATTAGTGTGCAAAGCACAAAGTGCTGAACTCAAGATTGTGTGATTATCCGCTAACAGATTTTCCACAGTGATCTGCTGTGCTGGAACATTAGGTTGGCTCTTTACACAATCACAGATGACCAGAAGGAGGAATGACAGCCAATGTACTGAGACAGTTTAGCTCCCGCACACCTGTGTCCTGCCCCAAGATCAATGTGAATGCTCATGGACTGGATGGAGGGTCTATGAAATAAAAAAAGCAGACTCAGGTTGCTTGGCGTAGCTTAATTTAACAACAACATAATGGTGATATAAAAAGCCATTTTTAGAGTGATAATTTAAATTAGCATTTATCAGAATCAGTGTTCTGATTCAAACTGCATTTTTGTCACTGAAGTTGAAATCAGTGTACCATTCCAATCCTAAATTGTGATACAAGGAATATTTCCCCATGGACAATATTAAGTCCGTACATTTTTTCTTGATTGAGAATCCGTTTCACTCAGATATACTGTACATCACAATATGGAAGAAAAGACTATCGCAACTTCTGTCTCATGCCAACTTTAAACTTTATGGCCAAATTGGTTCTGACTTTCTAATCTCAGAGTTTGAATTTCAATGCAACTATATTCTGGGTGAGCTCCTGGTCTTTTATCCTGCTGGTGTCTATGGATCATGTACTCTGCAATAGTTTGTTGGTGCTTTGCAGGAAGCAAATGTAAATGCACAGAATAAGTCATCGCCCCAGGGCAGCCTGCAGTTCCGTACATCAGCACAGATGCAGTGAGAGTTCAGACAGGAGCCCACAGCCACGCCAGGTCAGCATGCAAATCAGAGTCACGTGGCCCTGGACCCAGTCAAATCAAAGCGCTGACCCAGCCGAGCATGAAAATGCCCCCTGACTGTCGGCCCACGGCAGCCACAGGGTTCATGCTTCCCGGCAGAGGCGACGTGTCATGCCAGGTCATTTATGGAAATGTGTTTATGGGTCAATTAAAAAAAGATGCAAAATGACTGATAATTCAGCGTTGTAAATATTCAACGGGGTGACTTTGATCAGGCTTTGGAAGGACACAAACAGCATTTCCAGAACAAAGGTGTGTGTGTGGGCTCAGGAAAGCATCGTTGTCAACTGACTTGACTGTCTGTGACGGTGTGCTGTCTTCTCAGAAGGTTCATTTCAATAAGCTGTAAAATGCAAGGAGATTCCCCTGGGGTCGCGGAGACCTACACTGACAAATGAATGGCTACTGTGCTTGCTAATTAGAAATGCATTGAGACGTTTCATTTATCCTGTCTGTGCTGATGAAATGCAAAAATCATGACGTAATACGATTGCAAGATTGGTTATTTGGATGTATTTTTTAAATCATTTTTAGTGAGACAAACATGATATATATATATGTCACATGATAATCTAATATGCTGATTTGCTACTCAAGAAATATTTCTTATTATTATCAATGTTGAAAAAACAGTTGTGCTGCTTAATGCATTTTTTAAAGGATTTTTCGATTAACAGAACTTTCAAAAGAACAATATTTATGGGAAATAGTTTTTTTTTGTTTGTTTTTTAACTATACTAATTGTCACTAAGGAGTACCCTATTTGGTTTTTTTTTTTGAGCATTATAATATAAGAAGGGACCCAAAAAGCTATAATGAACAACAGAGCAATGACGCTTTTGGGTTTTGTTAAGAGGAATTGATTTGTAAGAGAAAAAAAATCAAAACTGAGGATTTCCTCAATTGATGTGTTTCCCAAGCCATCAAAAAATGCTTAGAGGGACGAGTTGCCACAGGAAATAGAGTTTAAGCACATTCCTCAGCCGCACACTCATAACACACAGGTGTCAACTGAGAAAATGTGACAAACGCATCTCAGATCCTTCAGTTTGGTAATAACTCTAGTCTGAAGGTGAGGCTGGCCACCATTGATTGAATTGAATCAGTAATTCTGTCAGACTAGTCTGAATGATTTTTTCCCCCAGATGCCCTGAGAGAGCCAGGGAGAGGTACAATGTTTTAGTGCCACAGGTTACAGGCCATGTCTCCAAATGGAACACCAGCCAGTTTAATAAAAGATCCTGTTAGATAAGACACCTCATTAACAAGATGAACAGTTAATGACCGCCAGGCTTCTTTTCAGGTGTCATTTCGCTGCTTTGAAAAGACACAGCATGAGACTGAATGAAAGACTTCCATGTTTAGCTTTTCAGGTATTGTTGGCCTAACCATCCTGACTCCATGCAAATCAAATGACTCATTTGAAAGTCAAAAACGAAACATTGTTTTAGAACCTTGTCATGGTTGCCTTGTTACCATGCCTGAACATTAATGTGACAGATGTAAAGGGCGTGTTTGTGCACTGAAAGTCACGTCCATCACTTTTCTTTATTAGTAGTTTTGAAATATTGAAATATCTTTGAAACTGAATTAACGGCAGAGCTATTCTTCCATATTGTGACGAACAATAATAATAAAAAAGATCAATAACATGCATTTAGCAAAAAAAAAAAAAAAAGGAAATTATTTGGGTACAATGTATTGTGTTAATATGAAGGAATTTTTTGTATTGATTTTTCCACAGGTGTTTTACCCATATTTTAAACAACACATTGCATTGTGTTGTGTTTAAGGGTTAAAGCTACAAAATGTATTTTTTTTTCGCTGCTAGGGGTCGCTAACCTCTTACAATGACAAAGGCGTAGATTGATGACGCAGTTTATGGATGAGTGAATACATTCATGTTTTTTAACATGACTGTGGTATGAAGCAGGGCGCGATTGCTAATGAGAGACAGATATCAGCGCCACACGCGAGTGCTGAATTAATACTCAAACTGGTCAGTTTATGTAACAAATTAAAATTGTGAGGTAACCCATATTACCTGGGTTTCACTGCGCTGTTTCACTTGGTCTACACTATCACACTAAACAGCATTTGAGTGTGTTGAAAGTTATAATGTTATTCTATGTGTTAGTTTGTTGGCTGTATAAGACTAGCATTAAGTTAGATCGACATTAGAATAACATACTGATCATATTCTAACATCTATCATGTTGAGCTATATAACATTGATATGTGTTATTTATGTGCTCATTTGCCTAATAAAGTACATGCAAGAGTGGCGTCCCTGTCAAGTCGTGACTCGTGAAACTCTGTCTAGTCGAAGTTTGTCACAGACGTGGAGACGCCACACTGATATTGATCCTCGTTTAATTTCTCCTTTTGTCCCAAAGTCTGCTTGCCATGGTCCATATTGTTTAAACGAACCAACGACAGCGTGAGCGTGCCCGGTAGACGTTACGCAGTTTTCCATGACTGTCGTCATGGTTACTATGGCAGTACAAACGGAAACCAGCATGGATAATGCGGATATTACGTCATTGACATGCGACGAGTGACGGGCACTATTTAAAATTATGAATTTCTCTGAATTTACAAATTCTTGGAAACATTTAGGATAATGTAAGTACACAATTGAAAGAAATATATAACACTGTGCAAGTGGTTTTTGGATATTTTGAAACAAAATTCTTACATATTGTCCCTTTAAAGGAAATGTCTGTAAACATAACGGTTAATTACCTAGTACAAAATTAGCTATACCTTTTCTTTTTCCTACAGATTTTGTTTTCTTACAGTGCATGCCAACTTCAAACTAAATTAATTTAATTTGGGAAAATAAAAATAATTTAACAAATTTTATGAAACAAATGATTTGACCTCCAGTTCTCAGATTCCTGTATGTATCCTACCAGGCTGTATTTACTGAATGACCATGTTCAGGTTGGGTTTTATTGATAAAGCCTTGGTTTAAGCAGCTTTGTGTCAGTGAGCTAATAGGTCTGAGCTTGACCACTTTATTATTGTTAATCCTTTCAAAGACCATTAGAATAAATCATTTGCTTCTGTCTCTTGTTCCAACACTTTATTCACTGCTGCCTTTATGAGTTTGTTGCTTTTGTGTCAATAATTATTGCTATTTACTCTTTGTCCTCTTTGCTTTGCGCAGTTGCAAATCTTTTGTCTCTAATTGTGATATTTTCCCCCATAGACAATTGCAACCTAACATCCGCGAAGGACAATTAGGAGCCGAGTTTTTCTGTTGTATTGCAGAGAGCCACGCTAATTAATTAGCATGGTGTAAATGAATGCGCCTCTGTCTCTTGCTGGCTCCACACAACTATTTTAGTGCTTTAAAGACTATCATTAACTTGTTTTCATGCTCTTCTGATTGGACAAACACATATGGTTAGAGGAGAAAGTATGGTTAGTTGAGCTCTGAAATAGCATCTGTAACCCGCTAAGCTGTTGGCAGGTTTCTTCACGCTGAGCGCAAGTTGATTCGGAGGTGATGCTAACTGGGCTCGTCTATCAGGCTAACGAAACTCCAGCGAGCCGCTGTAACAGTTCTTTTTCTCCTTCTCCTGTTTAGACAGCTCACTTTTAGTACTTCTTTTGTACAACCTACCATGCGAGGATAAACAATGTTGATCAATTATAAGAGGACAACCTTTTCCGTTCACCATATCGGTCTCTTTTCTCTGCGCTTGTTAATTAGGCTATTCTCTTTAGCAGCAGTCTGTACTCCGCTCCGTCTACACAAAATACCTGTGCCGAATCGATATGCGTGGGCACGATTGGGATTATTCACTGTACACATAAAATATTCAACATGTGAAAACCGAGCGACCGAGTTAATTGTCGTCTGGGAGACTCAACGCACCTGTCAGACGTGCCGGTAAAGGTTCGTTTAATGCTGTCCTGCGCAGGAAGACAGCGAAATGCTCCCCGTGTTCTTGAATGATTTAGAGGCTGACCTTACTGCTGTTCCTCAGCGCCCAGACAGGTGCAGCACTTCTTTAACGGCATGAGGACAATCTGTGAACTGCTGTTCGCTACAGATTTACTGTCCTGCCTGGACAAAGACTGGTGTCCGGTGTAGTTTATGGTTTGCAGCAATACTCTATTCCGGATTAACTCAAAATCCCCCTGTTCCTCGTAACACAAGTACTGTCAGCATCGTTGGCCTGCAGCAGGTAATGAGTCGGTCTCCTTTTATAAGGCCACTGTGGTCTGCTATTAACTTTATAGCAAGAATCACCATGGTACTTGTTAAAGGTCCAGTCACATATATATGGTGTGGCTCCTTAGTTCTTGTTTTACAGAAGCAGATCCATGGTCATTTACAGGAATCATACCACCTTATCTTAAGGGTTATGGAAAATTCTGTCACCCTCATGTCGTTCCAAATCCATAAGACTTCATATCATCTTTGGAACACAAATGAAGAATTCTCTCATCCGTTCTCTCATCCTTTTTGTCCATCCTCTGAAAGTCAATGAACAATGTTTTGGTTGCATGTATTAAAAAGTAATAAATAAATAAATACATAGAATAAAAAAAAAATCCATATAAATTGAGCGTAGACACAAAGATACAGTTATGCGGAGCAACATTTTGGACCAATTATAAGTTTCACTTTGATACAACATGTCAGCTATAGTAATTAAGTGATTGTCAAAATATCTTGACATTGGGGTTGAGAACCTTCAAATGTAAATTTGATTAATTTAGTCATGATCTGATTTAAAAAATGTCTTGATATATCTCAGTTGTTCATTTTTCAGTAATAATGTGGAAAAACGCGGGAAAAATAAGCAAGTTTCAATTAAATGCTGCATCAGAGTGCATCAGCTCCTTAAAGTCACAATATTTAGAAGTTGTCTGTGACAAATCCGAATGTAACGGATTATCAGAAAAAGAAAAAATGTAGGGCTGGGACTTGGTTCTATCCATCAGTTGCTGTTTGGATGAAGGTTGCAGGATGAAGGTCTGAATGTAAGTTTGCCGTTGATTTAAGAAAGGGCGGGGCTTAAGCAGACTGAATGAGAGAAGTCTGTCATTTCACTGGAAGATCGAGTAAAGAGAGTTTGATTAAAAAATGTTTCAAATGAAAAAAAAAATACAGGAATGAATTATTCACAATGAGATCAATAATATTCATTTAGAAAATAGATGGGTGAATTTTCATGCTGACTTTACACTCTGTGGTTGTTAAATCAGTTTTCTATGACGAGAATGATCATGAGAATGATTATCTTTTGAGTTTATGATATATGCAAATACATTTGTCAACTGTTCCATTAAACATAATTATTCGTTTATTTATACATCAGTGAATTATTTTCCCCCTGCCCTATTTGACATGTGCTTCTGCTAGTTTGGACAAAAACTTAGATTAACTTCTAAGAGATGCTTTGATTCTTTATGTGTTTGTGTAGCTCAGCGGGTAGCTGATAGTTCTAGCAACGCCAAGGCCACAGGTTCAATTTCATAGTGATTACACATACTGAATAAATACAAATGTATAGCTCGGATGCACTACAAGTTACTATGGATGAATGGATGTCAAATTCACAAAAATGTAATTTTTAAATGCATCACTACTACTTAAAACATGGTGTATGATGCTAATTATTTCTCCTGATATTTGCATATGCTTCAAAATATATTTTAGTGAGAAGTCTCTTGGTAGCGTCTGTGCTCAGAACTACACATCTACAATTCCTTTAGCCCTTAAAATGATTCCCACCTCACATTCAATAATATATTCACTGCTGATACGGACTCTGCATATGCATACTTGTATTCATAAATGCAATATAGCCAATATGCATACTTCCATGTTTGGAATGCAAAAAGCAGTACATTAAATGGGTTCTATTATGCTTTTTCACTTTTTAAATTTTAGTTAAATTTTAAATTTGAGCATAAAAAAGATCGGCAAGCTTACAAAGCTCAAAGTCCTCTCCAAAGGAAGATATTTTATTTAACAGAATCCACTTTCCAAGAACTAAAACGAACGACTCGTTTAGACTACAATACGTTTTTTTCCGGTTCTTACGAAGTCACAATGTTCCTCATTTAAATAATCTGCGCCCACGGAATCGGCAGAAAAAAGGCCTGGTTGAGCTGCTGCTATGTCAAAGAGACACTGTTTTTTCCACCCCTTTTCCAAAACTCATTTGTTTGACCTTCCTATGGCTGACGAACTTTAAAATTTATTAAAACACTGTTCCTGAACATTATAACCCCAATGTTTAACTTTGTGCTGCACATTTTACAGAGAACAAATTCCAGAAACTAAGAGAGTACAATGCAGGCTACGCACAGTTAGCTTCTCCTAAAATGAAGCAGTTTCCACTTTGTCGAAACAATCTGTTGTTTGTGGATCACAACTTGTAAGTATATATTATTTGTAGTTGCGTTTTCTATTAACAATTCCAATTATAAGTGTTATGTAGTTGCTATGATGTAAACAAAGGGCAAAGCTTTGCCTTCACCACCCCTTAGGAAAATTAATCATGGTTTTATGATTGATTGCTGCTTGTATTACCATAGTTTTCCGACAAATATCATGATTAAATCGTGTATAACATTGTATCTGCAATATATATGAATTTTTTTTTTTAAACAGACCACTCTGAAACATCCTGTGAAATCCGTGCTTGCAAAATTATTTCATGAAATCGGTTCTGGACGATCCTCCTTGTTTTTTAAAATCCAGCTAGCCAATCACAGCACATTTCGTATTTCAGAAGGAGGGCCTTCATCAAATCAGGAAATAGACGGTGCGTTCGGGCCAGACTGGGGTGAGAGGAGCTTTAATAATGTAAAATTATGAAAAATAATGTTTTTTGAACAATCAAGCATGAAAGCATATTCTAGTACACCCCAAAGGCAAAATCAAGACTTCGTAAAAGGGCATAATAGGACCCTTTTAAAATGAGTAGCTTGTCCAAATACACAGTATTCATGAAAAAGAAGGTGACCAACTCCCGGTTGACCTACTGCATCCAGAATCTGAAGTGTGCAGACAGTGAACACTTGTTTTTTTTTTTTTGTGTGTGTATCTTTTTTTACTTTAATAAAATAAAATGTTAGCATTTTACAATAAGGCTCTATTTCTTAACATTTTAACTATTGTGAAATAACAATGAAAAAACTTCTGAAGCATTGGTTAATCTTAGTTATTGGTTATTTCAACATTCAATAGTTGTATCTGTTAATACTATTTAATGGATTTGTGCTAACATGAACTAGCAGTGAACGGTTGTATTTTAATTAATTAATGTTAGATAATGGGGCCTTATAAATAAAATAAAATTAAATATGAATGCAGTAGGTACTGTAGCAAGAAAGTCATTCTTCATGGTAACATTTTTTAATTTACACCAAATTATTATTATTATTTATATATTTTTATGTTTTAAAAAGTCCAGGTCAAATGACTATGCCAGAATGTCCAGGAACGTGTTGTTCACACTAGACTGATATGAAATAATCCCTTCATTGAATTGTTTACATACTCTGAAAACACTACAATGTTACAATATGCAAACAACATGAGAGTCTCTATTCAGCCTCAGATTTTTATCAGTATATTTTAGGTGCAAATTAAATGCCAATGTAAATCCTTTTATGCAGGTTCTGTCACTCTTGTGCAGTTTTGCATGACTTTGAAATAATTGCTTTGTGGGCTGTGAGCTAGCAAGAAAGCCGTCAATGAGTGACATTGCCGGGCATGAGGTCAGAAAAACACCTATCTCTGCAGCATCACAGACTGGGAAAGACAGACAACCTTTTCCTTCACACCACTTGAAAGACTAGTTTGAACTTAAGGGTCAACTTGAATGCAATTTTTGATGGGTCAGATCAAAATAATGAATTAAAGCTGGTGAATTTATCAACTCTGTCAAATAACTATGCAGCGAGATACAATCAGCTGCTCCCTTTAAAAGAGGAAGAAATTATGAAGTGCTGCCTCATGGGAAATCACTGCTATAGTACTCATTCAAGTTAATAAGACTGATGAAAAATCAGACTGTGGTCCATTACTGATTCACAATAACAGTTATTTTCGAAATGTCTGTCTCTCAAGATGTTTTGCTCAGGCTTGTCTGTGAAGAAAGATGACACGTGAACAGGGTTACCATTAGTAACGCACACACTGTACTTTTGCAGTGATTATAAGTCTGCTTTAATGGATGCTGTGTTTTTCACTCTTTGTTCTGTGTGTTTTTAATTTTCTTAACCCTCTCTAGAGAGACAGAAACAATCTCCGTGTATATTCTTTTTCAAAAGAGGAGACAATATGTTGACTGTGATGTTTTGCATACTAGCAAGTCAAGTCCCATTCAGCTGTCTGAAGAACTCAGCTCTTGAAATGAGTTGTTGCGATTCCAATCACAACACAATCTCTTCCGTGTTATTCTGAGGTTTTGTTTAACAATTGGTCCACAATAAGTCACAGTTTTGTCTATCAGGAATTGATCGGACCAATGGTATGTGCTATTGCTGCGATCTCATGTGAGTGACAGGTTGCCGGAGGGGAGGTAATATTGTCCTGACCTCACGCTGATGCACATGTCATTAGAGAAGAAATTCTGTTGTCGGGGAGGGGAAGTAAATGGTTTTGATTTAAAGATTATGAGAGCACATGAATAAAAAAAAAAGATGTGCAAACATGTCAACATGTCTCCCGATATATTGCGGCATCTTGCAACACATCCCGCCTTGCTAAAACACACATATGTGGTAGATGCGGAATGGATCAAATTAACTAAAAAAATAAAAGAGGACTTGAATAAGCCCATTAATGGCATGTTTGAGTCATGCTCTTAATGGACTATGTTTTATTTCCTCTTTTCATACTCCTTTCATTTTGTGAATAATAAATGTTTATCATTTTCATTTGCTTGTTAGACAATGGAGCCTAACTTATTGTAATAATTATTTGACATAGCCTACTTTTACACTTAGAATTACCTCACGTACTACTCTGCATTTTTTGTCGCTGTTTGCAAAGAATATAATATTAGACATTTCATGACGGCTATTTTAGAGGTGTGTCTAGTGATCCACATACTCTTTTTTTTCAGACTCAGACTCAAACGGTCTTTCAGAACTTTTCAGATTAAAAGCTCTAAATTCATCTAAAAATAAAACATTGCTGCAAAAACGTTCTCGTACTTTTATTTTGAAGGCAAAATCAATGAAGACGAAGTGATTGTAAGTAACTGTTGCTGTCATGACAGATCTTTTTCAGAACCAGCCGCTATCAAAATAATCTGGCTGCAGGCGCGGGCCAAATATTATTGCTGACGGGCCAAAACCCCTGCTCTATACTATTCTACAAATACTCTATATAAGTTGTACAAAACAAAAGGTTTTTCAATCAGCCGTGTTTCTGGTGCTGGAGAAGCTCTTCAGGTGGTCACGAAGCAGGATCTGATGTCACTGTTATCAGCACAGATATTTAAAGATAAATTAGTGACCTCCCCAAATGAGGTCATCCAGACTGGGAATTAATTTAAAAATGCCTGTTTTATGTGTTCTCTTGCACATTTGGCGAGCTCATGTCCCTCGTCATCCACGGCAACATACTTAACGCATAATAGTTATAAAGATGCTCTAATACATGTTTTTTTCTCTACTTATAAATAAGCATAAATAAGTCATCTGTAGAGTGATATTTAGAGCAGTCTCATCCTTATCTCTTTGACCTCAAATTCAGCTCTGTACAGCCACTTCTGCACATGCACACACATATAATATATAACCAGTCTAACACTAACAGTACTATTAGCTGAATATTGCAAAAATATAACAGAACGTCAAATCATGTTATATTCATTGTATTTGATAAAAAAAAATAATAAATTGTTCCAAAAACATTTTTGTTATGGTGGTTGAAAGTCTCTTCACTTCACTTCGTTCCGAGGGCAACGATACAATGTCCTACCTGCCTGTCAATGTATGTATTTCCATACCTTTACACGGACATCACACATCATCAGCGTGTTTCATGCTAGAAATTAGACAGACGTCAGTCACCGAGCACTGCAACCAAAACAGCAGCCACTTTTTACAGTTTCTCCTGAACCAAAACAACAAACTTATGCTGAGTTCACGCCATTACAGTACTAACTTAATTTGTAAGAAATGTTTTTCTACTCGAAGCGGTTCGTAATCATTTAATGCAGGATCTTACAGATGCATTTTATAAGCTTAAAAGATAATGTTTATGTTCCTGTATGACGCCATCTTGAGTTGTTGTTGATTGTTGTTTGTGTTGTCTGACTTTCAGAGTTAGCATAATGGCTAAAAACAACAATCACTCATTTGATGGTCATTATAAGCTAGGTCAGTTCTGTAAGAGTTCACGGTACATACATAACTAAATCTAGAGGGATGTGTAGTGTAGTGCTCTTGTTTATTGATGGCTTTTGTTCTCTCCTTCATTGCTTTAAAGGCTCTTTGCACACTTTACATCCAGCTCTGGGTCTCTAAAGCATCCATCGCTGTGAGGGTTCCCACACAGGCATCCAAACTCCCACACAAGTCACTTCAAACCTCACTTTGACCTGCCTGCAGTCCTGCCCTCCTCTTACCAACAGACCCACATACACTGAAAACACTCACATACTGCCGTCGTCCCTGTCACCACTCTGAGCTCCCTAGTGTCAGAGGTGCAAGTCCAGTTTCTTTCCTCTCCTTTTACCTTTTCCATTTTTTTCTTCTTCTTTCCACAGCACAAACACAGTTTTTACTGTCAGTAGTCTGAAAGAGCCCAGTGAAATATCTCATCCCCCCAGAGAGAGCGGGAAAATCTCAGAGCTGCTACTCGCGGTGCCTGGGGTATGACGGCAGCTTAGCAGGATAGAGGCTTCTAATGCTTAAAATTCTTCACCGAATCTTCCCTGTGCAATCCGCATTCAGAGAAGACGACTTTACCTTAGGCACTTTATAGAGCATCCATTACCCATCTACTCAGCAGGATATTAACTGAAGCCAGACTGCGTAAGCATGCGTCTCCAGGGTACAGCAGCCATGTCTTTTTACTCTATTACAGGTCAAACCAGCCACTCCAAGTGTTTCGTGTCCATCCCTGGACTTCCTAATCATATTTGAGGCTCATCATGCATTTAATATATTCTGTCTTTCCGTAATATTGCACTGTGTGGATGATGCTATTGTCGGAAGCATTACGGATAAGTTTACACTCTTTATGATGGCAGCATTTCACTTCACCTTCAAAGTATACACACGGGAAGTTAATGAGAAATAAGAAATTGTGGTAACAATTTACAATAATGTTGCGTTTGTTAGCATTAACTAACATGAACTAACAATGAAATATACTTCTAAAGCACTTATTAATCTTAGCAATTGTTAATTTCAACATTTACAAATACTTTGTAAAAATCAAAAGTTGTTTCTATTAATATTATTTAATGGATCGGTGCTAACTTGAACTAAAAATGAACAGCTGTATTGTAACTTACATTAACAAATGTATTACTTGCTGTTTGTTAATGGATTTATTCATGTTAATTAGTGGGACCTTATTGCAAAGTGTGTTTGTGCATACAGAAGTGTCCAAGTTTTTTTTATTCTGCTATTGTTGCACGCCGGCTCTGATTAAAGGTCTTTTGTTGACTCCCTGGATCATATTATTGAAATTTGTTAGTAAGTTATCTTTTTTTTTAATACAGCCCACACTGTGATTATGCGTCTCAGTCTTTTATAAAACTTATCAGACTGATAGATTGCAATATAGATACAAAGATGCCTTATCGGGATCTTGCTTGGATCACAACATAATGTACCAGACTAAAGGAACTGGTAAAGGTCAAAACTGAGCAGGGCTGTTGCAATCAAGCCTGGTTATGTTCAGTCAGCTGGCTCTAATTATTCTTTTAATTGGCTGTATTTAGCTATGTTAGAATTTCTCTTCTGTACTGTGCCAGGCTTGCAGTTTACTTAAATTAAATACACATGTAAAAGAAGAAGTTAGCTTTGTTTTCACCTTCAAATGTACAATGTCAAACTTTCAGTAATAGACAAAATTATGAAGGAAGCAAAACATTTTTGCCATTATACTCTAGCAAATTAACTGAAAATGGAAATATGAATATTTAATCACAACTCGTTATAATTAATTATAAATATTTGGACCAGTTAATAGAATTAACTTAATGTAGCTCAATTAATATTACAATCAATGAATATGTTCGTCCAGCAAACACTCAGTATTGATTGTCTCTTAACTCTCAGAAAGGATATTTTTCGTGGCCACAGAAAAATAACTCTTTCTTAGGATGTAGCTGTGAACGCAATCGTTAAATTTACGTTGATTTACAAGCAAGGGACCAGAATTAACTCGCATGAATGAATGTACACAAAGTTTTATTTAACTAAATCGCAAACAAATAACTAAACACATACACATAATCACGCATACATGGGTAAAATGGAAAGTGAAAGTGAATGAAACCGGAAATGACACTATGAAAGGAGTCATTTAACCATCTGAGAGAACCATCAGTTTCTTACTTCAAAACACCTTGTTAAGAGGGATCTAGCACATATAATAAACCTCTGTTTAGTTAGTTAATTGTACGATACTGGCAATGCCTTGGCTGTTAAAAGAGCGTCCGGATGCAGTCTCAGGATAAGATCTTGATGGTTTCGTGAGTCGATGGTGTTGAAGGTACAATCAAATTCTTCCACGTTGAATGAAGAAATTATGATAAACTTGCGATGTTAGTCTGACTCTGTTTAAACATTAAATATGTAACTGGTCACAAAACTATTAAAGATTCTCGTAATACTAATACAGTATGTTGCATAGGTATCAACAAATAATATACACGATCATGTAGGTCATCAAAATACAAATTCGTAGATACCATGAATGGTATATATGTGATCTTGACTAATCGAGTGATAATAACACATTTATTCAAGGATTAATACATAGGCAAACACTGTAAAATAGGGAAATTGGATACATGATTGTTCTGGGGATATGCAAGTTCATTTATAAAACAGTTCGCCTATATTAATGCAGAAAAAGTCTTTGTGTCTTCTCTATGGCCTTTGCTTTTCCATGTGGCCACATTCTTTTGAGCAATAAAAACAGTCCATCAGAAGGTAGCCCTGGTAACTGAGGCCTGTTCTGCTCTTTTATGGTGTTAGTTGCTCTTTCAGAAGAGGGTACACTGAACTAATAGAGTGGGTTTTAAAAAATGATTTGTTAAATATAAGAAACAAAATATTTGTGTGTCTGATTTGTCTCAGCCAGTACAATACAGTAAATACTGTTACGGTTCGAGAGATTGAAAATAGAAAATGGAAGCCAAGGGTTTCATGTTGACTTTAAGGTTGCAGAAGAGTGGACACACTGGAGATATCAAAATAATAATAGTGGGCAGCTAATCAAACCCTGTAATGCTGAATGAAAAGCAACCGCAGTGCGGTCCAGCACTCGACGGCTGCAAATGACCAGTGATTACAGAAAACGTGTTGAGCTCAATGTTTTATGCCTTGTGGATCATCTGAACACTCCACGTCCATTGGTTACACTGCGTAATGGGCACATTCATTACTCGGGGACGCCTCACAAGAGCCTCCATCACTTTTCAGGGCTGTCCTAGCCCATCTCATTCTTTAAAATAATCATTAGAGACCAGTAAAACTGAATTAAGCTCCTATCAATCACCTTGTATGAGGACGCCTCTGCGTTCGGATGCTTCATTGAAGCCATTACATTCCCGATCCCACAGAGTGCCACTCCGCTTACAGACACTGAAGTTTAAGGTTATTTAGTTATGGATATTTGGCGTCTGTCCAGAAGCTCTCTGCGGGCTCAAAACATGTGGGAGACTCACAGCAGCATCTTAGAGGTTACTGTACTGGCATTCACGCTGTGTTTCTACAGCAACATAGTGCTGTTATTTGGCAACACAGTGGCAGTTTTACTGACCAGGGTTCAAAAGTAATTTTTCGCCTCACCTACCACTGACAAGTGAACTTAAATAATTAATATTAATATTTCTTACCAGTCACAGATGTGTATTTTGCATAATTATTACTGATATATATATATATTATATATATATATATATATATATTTTATTTTTTTATCCCAATGACAATCATATAATTTAGCAGTTTTTTTTCTTGCTTTTCTTTCTGTTTTAATATATTTTCAAATGTAATTTATTCCTGTGATGGCAAAGCTGAAATTTCAGTAGCCGGTTAGATGCCATATTGAATTTAACGCAGATCAAAATGAGGATGTGAGGGAAAGACTTACAGTCTTTACAAGGGAAAGCACTGTATAAAGGTCCTAGGTCACATAATTTTATTGAGTTTTTGTCTACTGAAAGTTTATGGAAAAAATGGAAAGTTTTTGGTATGTTGTTAAAACAACATTTCAATCCATTGAACACATTGTATTCTATCCCGTACAGCCTCATTTTCATTCCTGTCAAAAATTAAATATTGCGCTACCCTGATAGAGGTCTATTACTGCAGTGTCATGTAATTCTTCAGAAATAAAAGTATTAAATATAAAATAAATGATTCATTTCTTTAAAAAAAAATGTAGTTACCCTAAACTTATGAACAGTAGTGTTCATACTAACTTTTTCGTTTCTTTTTTGAGGCGCGAGGTTTATTGTTCATCTGTCTTTTGTTTTGACATGTCTTCAATTTTGAAGTTTGATTTCTTTGTTCAGTGTTCAATGGTATCAATGGCATGTAGGTCAGTGGTTTAAATGTATCCAGCAGATGGACTTCACACTGTCACCATGCCTATGAAACACTCAACAACAACAGTAAAAGGATGTAAATGTAAATCTAGCCCGAGGTAACCAAATACATCATTGTAATACGTAAAGCATGAGAAACCATGGTTTCAACAAACTCTACAAACAGAGCAAGACAAACATGAGGGAATATATACACAAGGCCTAATGACTTAATGAGAATAATTAATGACACACACCTGGAAACAATTAGTGAGAGAGCGCTGAACAAAAACATGATGTGAACAAAAAAAAACAACCTTCAAAATAAAGATAACACAGAACAGAAGAACATGAAAGCAAGTTCCCCCATACCAATATTTCTGCGTTTTAATATTCCAGGGAGGTGATTCACCAAAAATTCCTTTGTAGTGACAAGACAGACTGATATTAGCTTACACACCATGTTTAAGTACAGCCATTGTTGTTAAAAGTGACACAATAGCTGTAAAAAGGCATATTTTACTCGTCTCATGGGGGCTATGTGTGTTTATTATAGTGTAAAACGTGTTATTTGTTCAGTATGGTTTCTGTAATATGCCGTTAAGTCGCTTGCACTCGTCTGTAAACATCCTGTGACAAATACACCGATATTTAATGGAACAGTTGCAGTACATTTAAGGGCTGGGAATGAAAATGTACATGGTTTGTTTGGTATTCAGAAGAAAACCCGATTCAGGAAGCTGTAGGACAGACTAGCTGGTTTTGAAGAGTTGTGTGAGAAAGCTGCAGTGTCTCAGAGATTGCAGAATCCAAGCTGACCTCAGTGCTGTGGAGGATTGAGAGTGTGTGAGTGGGCTTATGATTATGGGCCCTGAGAACTCGTTATAGGACGGGTGAAGATGTGCTGCATTATTATTGTTTGAATGTTTAAATGCTGATGATTTTTGAGTTGTTTATGTATATGATAGACAGAGAGGGAGATGACTGTTTTGATTATCACGGAAGCATCACGCATTTGAGCGATTGTTGTTGTGAGTGATTACCCTCCATTTGAAGCCTCTTCTGCCTGTTCCTTTATGAGTTTGTTGATGTCTCGAGAGTGAAACGGTTGTGGCGACGTGTGTTTAAATCTTCCGTTCGGTGGCCAAGTGGAAATAATAATAATGACCGTAATCCGCATTAGAAATGGTTACGCTTGCCCTTGCAGTTTATATCAGCTAAATTAAACTTCTTGTTTGTCAATGTACCAAGCCGCTTTTCAATTAGTAGTGAAATATGAAAATTGTTGCAAAACTATACTTTATTTTGAGGTCCATAAACTTGTTAAAAAATACTTTTGAACTGCATCTTATTGAACTTAAAGTGAAACAATCTCCATATCTGGACCTCTTCATAAACTTCTTCATAAAAAATATGCACTGAATAGGTTTTGCATTAACTGTATACTAACACAAAGTTTACTCTAACTTTTTTTCCCCTGTTCACGCATAGCAAAGTATCAGTTGTTTCTTTTAGAGAACAATGAGAAAAAATGAAGAGCAATCTTTTTTTTGTTGCTAGTCTTCTAGTTCACAGATTTTTCTCTCTTGAGGAAAAAAAACCTCATGTTTCTCTCCTCTGGAGGTTCAAAAGAGATCTCAACAATTTCTCAAATTGTGCACATATCTGCCACTTCTGCAATCAAGAGTCTGAGGTTTCAATGTGAATTCTTTTTCATCAAATTGTTGAAAACATTTCTTCTCCGGTACCAAGACAAAACTTATCTGGACTTTGTTATATTCATTTTATAGCTGTACCTTTACTATAGGTCAACAAATGGTAGAGGAAACATATTTAATACACTACATACATTTATGCATTTGGCAGACACTTTTATCCAAAGCGACTTACACTGCATTTTAAGGTACACCTTTTTTTTTACATTCTTATCAGTTCTTGCTTTCCCTGGGAATCATCAAAAAACTATTGAGACACTATTGAGAATGCCACTAAATGGTTACATTTCATTACCCAAAAATGGAAATTCTGTCATCATTTACTCTCTCCAAACCAATAAGGCTTTTGTTCATGTTCGAAACACGAAAGAGTGTATTGTTAATGAAACCTGAGTGATTTCTGTCTCTTGGTTGAAAGTTCATTACACCAAAACTTTGACAGTTCACAAAGAAAGTGTAAATGAAATCCATATGCTTTTTTGGTTACCATATTTAATAAGCTCTGTGTGCGTTGATCAACGTTTATATGTGAATGAAAGCCTAAATTAAATCTGTTCAACATATAATGCAATTGTGTCTTCTCAGAAGTCTTGGGTAGAACCGTTCCATTCAAATCAATTAGATTGACTTTATGAACTTTTTACATTTGTCAGTTTTGCCTTAAACTTGGAAAAAGGGATAGTTCCAAAAAAAATTAATTGTCATAATTTTCTCAATCTCATGTCATTCCAAACCCAAGACTTTTGTTTATCTTTAAAGTATCTTTATTTGTGTTTCAAAGATAAACAAAAGTCTTGGGTTTGGAATGACATGAGATTGAGAAAATTATGACAATTAAATTTTTTTGGAACTATCCCTTTTTCCAAGTTTAAGGCAGGTACAAAAAACAATAATTTGGCAGTTACATTCTGCAAATCCTATTTTCTATTTTCTTTTGTATCAATTACTAGTTGAGGAGCTGTATTTCATCTCATGTTTTATAGAGTTTATCTGATCAAGCTCACTCAGGTTACCCAATCAGAGTGGTTGAACTTGGTTCCTCTCATGAACAAGATGCTTCACGTCACAGAGTGAGTATTAAGGGTGAATCCCAGTGTCTCTCTCTGTCCATCTGTGGTTGACTCTGAGTGGAAATATCCACAGTAATGTGTAGACAGGGTTGATTGCTCCCTGTCTGGCCTGTCAGACAATGTCAGGCTGAAGAATGATCCTCATGTGTCATCTGCCAAGGGAAAGACATTAACTTTCACTCTACACGCAGAGCGAAGCTTACCACACTGATTTTTAGATTAAAAGTTTATACCTTTTGAAGATAAGGCTATAATTGTCATTCTTTAAGAGAATCAGCCTTTCTTTTATCGTTTCAGGAGCAATTATTGTTCATTTAACAGCGATCTAACATTTAGATGGAACTGAACCGCACAGATACTGTAGCACACAATTATTCCATTAGACATCATTAAAAACTAGATTTGTTTTTGACGAAACTCTGAAGAAAAAAAGAGTGGTGCTTGTAAATGCAAGTTGTTTTAAATGTTTTTAGCACATTTCTGTATGGTTGCTAGGGTGTTGTGGGTGGTTAGCAGGGCATTGCTAAGGTGTTCTTAGTGGTTTTTAGTCAGCTGTTCTGGGTGGTTGACGGTGTTTTAATGTGGTCTCTAAAGTGGTGTCAGTGGTTTTAAGCAAGCTACTGTATGTTTGCTAGGGTCTGGGTGGTTGCTAAGGTGTTGCTAGGTGGTGACTACAGTATTCCTAGAGTGTTTTGTAGCACGTTGCTGTATGTTTGCTAGGGTGATCTGAGTGGCAGAGTGATTCGAGGTGGTCTCTAAAGTGTTGTCAGCAGTTTTAAAGGTGTGAATGTAATTTTTTGACAGCACTAAAGCATGAAAATACCATAATAGGTTTGCAGATATTTAGGAAACATAAGTTTACATACTTGTTTTTCTGAAAAACAATGCTACAGAAAGTTATTCTACTTTTGAAATGTGCAATCCATGTCAGAATGTCTGCTTTTGTTTTGCCCTGTGTGACTGCCAGTTTACCCTATATTATTTTGAATAATGCCAGTTGGTGGAAAACACAGCGTATTGCAGCCTTGCTTAGAGATGGTCAGAGATCACAGGTTCTACCTGACATTAAAAAGCCTTGGTATTCATCTAAAAAGCTCTATGACCAGAGGCATTTTAAAACGTAGATAGATTCGCAGTGTAAGGCTCGTCACCTTCCATTGTCAATTGTGCTCGTTCCTGTTGTGTGTCCTCAATCTGGCAACCCGTTTGAGCGTCAAGTAGGGGGACTGGGCAGTGGAAACAACTGTTGGAAACAACATTTCAATAGCCAGCTGTAAATATTATTTACTGCACCTTTAAGCATGCTACTGTATAGTTGCTAGGGTGTTGCTAAAGTGATTCGAGTAATTTTAAGCACATTGCTGTTGCTACCGCATGTTTGCTACCGCATGTTTTCAAGTTATAGTAACAGTAGTGACACTTTTCTTAGCAAACACCACATATTAAAATCATTTAAGCGTGTTTTTGAGTTGAAGTCTTACATTCCCTGTCATTATCAACATCATTTGCATAATTTGCTGCCAGTATGCAGTTGAATGTTAACTAACTTCGCATGCATGTTTCTTCATGTGCTGATGTATCATATCTTTTCAGACGCTGTGCTCTCAGGTTCAAAGCTCTGGCTAGCGCTTTGATTCACAGTCAGCTCATCAAATGGATGGTAACGAGCTAGTTTTGCCCACTCTGATTGTCAGTGTGTGGGCTTCACTCCCCCAGACAGACTGACAGATAAAAAGCAGGCTAGTGCTCCCAGGAGCCCTTTTAAAGGTAATTGAGTTAAGAGTCAGAAGGAGTTTTTCCGTTCCGTTTTTCCCATGGAGTGCAGAAGTAACCGGCATCGGGAGGCTGTTATCTGCTTATCTGACTTTACAAATGATTGCAAAGGGTCCTTAATTTGACAAGGAATGTAAAGTGATCGTGGGTGGTGGGATATTGTCAGTAGTGTTGTCACAATATCGAAATTTCAGTAGTCAATGCCATTACCGGTATTTTTACCAGTATATTTATTGGATGCTTTTTTCTGCCTATTTTACATTTGAAATAACTTTTTTTTGTCATCTTGCACTAACTGGGCTAGCGTTAGATTACAATGAAAGGTTTTACTTTTTTATTACATTGTAAAGTAAAATATGACTTCAATTTTATAAAATTAACCTCAATTTTATGAAGTGACACAAGTTATTTATTTCCGCAAAAAACAACAACAACAACAACATAATTGACCTCTATATTTACAAAATGCTCCCCCTACTGGATTGCAGGTCAATGTTTTTGTAAATAAAGTGGTAAATTATGTTTTATTGTGCAAACAAAGCACTTGCTTCGCTTCATAAAATTGAGGTTAAACCACAAGAGTCACATGGATTACTTTAATGATGTCTTTCCTATCATTCGGGACACATACTGTATATGTATAATTTTTTTAGGGCCATTTTTGAAGCCTTTAAAAGTTGAAATCGTGCAAAGATTTGAAATAATACAAGTTGCTGCATAGTGTTACTCCACTTTCTTCGATTTTTGCGTCATCCCTCCATCAGGTTTGCATTCCTGTTCAGGAAAAGTTAGGAAAGCAGAAGTAGCTAATAAAAAAAAAACAGGGGCAATTTCATCAACGTAGCCCATCAGCCCTGGAGCAGACCTGTTACATCCACTTTTAGCCAAGCTGTCTGCTGTCGGAACTTTTCATCTTTGATAATAATCCCAACAAATTGAATTTCCTTCTTGGTCTCTGCTTATGCATTCCTGAAGTCGTCTTGCAGTGGTACGGTCCACTGGAGAGGCAGAATGCTGATGAGCCCCACACTGCCACTCCGGCTTCATGCACAGACAAATGGAAAGTGAAGGCTCCATTGAGCACACCTGGCAAAATGGGGAAGGTGGAGTAGACGTGAAAAGACGCCTACACACTACCTGTCTAACAGGCATCTGTTTGAGCCGCCCAGGGACCCGCAGCAGATGGGAAGGGTCTTTCTCGAGACGTAGCATGCTTAAAAAGGTTTCGACTGCCTGGAACTACATCAAAGAGATTTCCTGCCTTTAACTGAGTTACTGTTATTATGCTCATTAATAACAATCATTTAGAATTTGATCGAGGCATGTTTGCATATGGTGTATTGTTATGACGATAGCTATGTTTTCATCCAATTGTTGCAAATTTAACTTATGCGCACAATTTGAATCTCGCATAAAAAATTTGCAAATAAAGTTTCCATCCAGTGAGCCAAAGAACAAAATCGTCACTTCCTGATAAACTTGTACTAAATATCGCAAAGAAAAATGGAAGTTGCTGCAGTAGGAAATGCCACTGTATATAATAATTTAGCATATACTAAATTATTGAAGTTATCTTGCTTTCGGAGGTGAATGCCTGCTGTTTGGGAGATTTCTGAGAGGGTATTATACTGAACCACTTTGACGACAGACTTTGCCCTGGCGTTTCAGAACAACCAAAACACTATTTAAGATGCTGTGCAATGAGTCCAGTTATGTCGTCTCTTTGCAAAGTCACATTAATTTTTTTCGATGCGCATCAAGGAATTTATTCGGTGTTTCCATCTTAGTTTATGCGCATGTTTTCTTTTAGGATAAAAAGTTTACGTGCTTACATTTTTTTAATGCGATATCCCATAATGCGCATAAAAGTAGATGGATGAAAACATGGCTATTGATAAGCAGAAGAGGATGTTTTCATTTCCTTACTGGGAGGTGAAGAACTGATTCGGTGCAGTTGTACTCGTTTCTTTTCCACTCCTTCATATTTTTGGTCTGCTTGATTTGATCCTATCTGAATGAGAATTTGTAGAGGACTCGTTGGTATTCACAAGGACAGATGTTCCCACAGCATATCAAACAGAGCACGTCTCAAGAGCGACGTACAGTCATTGTGAATTCTTCTCTGGGTGTTTTGCTGGGGATACTTACAACACTTATGCTAACACAATCAAGGCTTTCTTTGGTCTTTTTCATCAAGATGGACAATGTTAGTTGCAAACATAAGATAACCCATCATGATGAGTGTGTCACTTTTGTTGGTGACAGGTTTTCCTTGTATACACCACTGATATTTCCTGAAGAAAAGTGAGTGCAAAATGTATGTTTTTTAGACCATAATTTTTTTTTTTATCCTGAGGCGTAATCACACATAGAAGTGATTTAAAGGTGTCACATTCTACAAATGCAGAGCTTTTTATTTGTCCTCTACAGTCCACTTATGTCAGTGGAGGATTCATAGGTTGTAATTTAGTTAGGCTACCCTTTCTCAGGCCCTCTCAGAAGTAAACGGGCTGTTTTCGATACCGTACCTTTAAATGCGGCATAGCAGCACACTCCATGGTTCTCACTAAATACCAGGGGTTTAAGTTCGATGAGATCATTTATTTGACTAAATAATTATGTTGTTTGTATATTTTCATATATTGAAATGTAAATTAATACTCACAATCCTAGTCTTTTAGAGAGAGGGAGAGAGCGCATAAATTGCTATTATAGGGCAAGCTCCAGAATACTGAATAGATTTTGATATGCAAATGTGGGTAGTTATTTGAATTGAACAGCATGCAGAAAATGTCCCAACTGCTTCAGAGAAATGACTGAAATAAGTGTCCTGAGAAGTCACATGACATTACAGATTGACCTCTTTCCTCAGTCCAACAACAAAACCTCAAAGCTGAAGGTGTGCAGTTTTGTGGGAAATTCTCATTCAAAATTTTGGGGTGAGATATTTTTATTTAATTATTAGAAAAAAATGTATTAAGCAAGGAGACATTAAATATAAAATAAACTTATAAACTTGTAAATATATTTATAAACTTTTAAATATTTATAAAGATTTATATATTAAAAAAAATGCTTGTCTTTTGAACTTCCTATTCTTTAAATTCTTTAATTTTATTACTGATTGTTTACTTGTCTTGAAAATTAAAAAAATAATGTTGATTTATGAGCGCCTTAAAAACAAAACTCTAAACTTGTTTAAAGTATTTATTTAACAAAATTATTTGGCCAAAAAAAATGGGGTAAACTACAGCTACAGGTTTTATTTTACTATGCCAAAAAAGGCATCGAAAAAAAAAAAAAGCTCACACCAAAAAACACACTGAATACAACAAAATCAGTTATTAATATGCCACTGGTTCTCTCTTGTTTTTGCATGTGATTATAATTTCAATGTGTGACAGCCTGGCCAAAAATTATGTCTGCACAATTTGGCATGTTTCATTGCTTTATCACAAATAAAACAACTGACTCCTGACAACAACTATGCTTAAAAAATCTTTAACACATTTTTAATAACATTTGAATAAAGGGTGAAGATGTCAATTTTCCAAAGCTAGACATTACTTCTGGCCACTACTGTACATGCTGTATTTAAAATTCTTATTTAAATGAATATTTAGCTTTTTAAATAAAGGTAAATGTTCAAATAGCATATTTTCGTAACAACTTGTGAAATTTTGATAATATCATAATCGTAGTCAGTGATGAAACCATATTTGCTCTGTAGAAAGCTTTGAATTGTGAATATTAGAGTATGTCTGTATAGTACTTGATGTCTTCTTTTTTAAAAGAGCAGGGAAAATCCTGAGACTCCTCTCAGAGTCTGAAATTAAATTAAAAATGCATTTCCCCCTCATCTTCACACCATCAAATAAGAATAAGAAGCACAATGAGTGAGAGCCCGAATCAAGCTGTCAGAGGAGAGCTGCTAGCTAAAGAAGTGAAACGTCCGATGAAAAATGGATTGATACTAACGTCTGGAAACTTTCTAACAAGGTGCTCTTCACCCCGGTGAGGACGATTAAACTTGGGTGCGCGGTTTCCTTGCTACTCTTTTTTATATTTACAACCAACCATAAGGCTACTAACATTTTGCAGGTTTTATGTCGGTGCAGGAGGAATGAAATAAGAAGCGTGTCAAGCCTGGCACATCCTTCGATGTTTACAGCGAATGAAAGGAAAGAACAACACGAGCAGGGTTCTGTTTTTGAACTCTTAAGGAATCAGAGCTCCTCATCATCTTCATGGCAGTTGAGGCATTACCTTCAGTGTTGCCTTACTCTTGGTTAAATGCCATGTGGGAATACTTGGCCCCCAATTTAGATTTAGGAGATTTAAACGCCTTAGAGGTGAGCAGGTGTCAGCTTGCAGGTATCACTTCCCTCTGAGGTGTACAACTAAAGAGGCAGAGAGGAAGGAAGAGGAGGACTGAACATTTCAGTTGTAGCAAAGTCGGAGATTAATCTTAGAATCATTATCCATGATTAACATTGAGTGTTTGCTTTAATTACTACAGCTCTTGATTGCTGCAAACCCTCAAGCTCAAGAAAACATTTTTGTGATGTATTATTGAACTGAATTTTAATGTTTTGCAAGGAATGTAGGCCAGTTAAGATGTGTCTACCTCTTTTATTTAGAGCTTCAGTAATATTGAGAAAATTTAATATACTTTTACACATAAAGTATATTGAAATCATAAATCACTACTGCATCTCATGTAGGGGGATTGATGTGTTAAAATCAACCCTGCAATTAGTATTCCCTAACCATGAAAATCCTAGAATTGCTTCTGGGATGTATATTCACGAAATGCTTATTGCTTATTTAATTTCATAGCTGTGCAACAAATGGGCTGCATCTGAAATCAAATGCATCCCTACTGTATAGTATGCGAAAAACAGGACACCAAAAGAATAGTGTGTCCGAAAACATAGTATTCAAAAAACAGTATGCGAAAAGTCGGCGGATGACCTACTACTTTTGCCGAGATTCTGAAGTGCGTAATGGGTGGACCCTTTACTATCCCATTAGGCCACGGGAGGGGATTTTTGAATGGAAGTGAAGCGAAGCAACAGTAACAGTAACAACATGGCGGATGTAGTACATCCAAATTTCATTCATACTACCCATATCCATGCGATATAGAGCGTACTTTTTTAACGGTTGCAAAGTAAATTCAAATTCAAATGTAGTACCTACTCCGACAGTATGCGATTTCGGACGCGGCGATGGGTTCCTTAAATAGTCTCAGATTGTTCTTACCTTTGCTAGTAGTGAAATTTAGAGGCTGGATCTGTGGAAGTTGAATTGAATACCCATGAGCTAGTTGATCTTAACTCTCCAGAGATGGAGCTCTAGGATGGGACGTGATTGGCAAGATGTCCCGCCCATAAATTTTCATCGTAGCCCCCAAAAAAATGAGGAAATCTACTTCCATATATGGTCCTTGCAATTTGTGTCCTCCATACTGGAGAGACGACAACTGTATACCCATAAAACGGCCATAATGCAATACCCATCTTTCCTCGCCCTCACCGTCACAATCACTCTGACCTCAAGGACACTACGTCTCTCTCAGCTGTCACCTGGAGTCTTACTGGCTCTTGGACTCCATCTCCTCCTTTCACTCCTTTCATTCCCTTTTTAAAGCCCTCATTGGTATTCTCCACAACAGCTCGGCTGCATCTGTCTACTTTCTACACCATGTGCTCTACAGCAAGTTTGTGACCCCTTGACATTTCGCCCCGTTTAACTGAAACACAGCAATTCAGGAGCCTGCACATGAGCTAACTGTGTCTGAATGTAGCTGTATAAATGCAAAATAATCAATTTAAAGAACTTGCAATTTAATGTTTTTTCATTAACAAATTTATTTATTAACAAATACATTTTCTACATCCAATACAGGAATATGTAGAGGCCAAGGTTAAAAAAGAAAGCCTCTTTATATCTAATGCACTATAGAACATTGCTTTCTTGATCAGTATTTGTGCCTGCTTTACCAGTAAAAATATCTAAACATCCCTGACACAGTATTCATTTATTGCCATAAGATAACACTTGTTTTCAGAAAATATCTTATGTTAAGTTTATATTTATTTGCATTGAAAAATAGTGTTTACATATTGTGTGCATAAATCTTAACTACTGTACATTTAGTTAAAATTAGAAAGCACTTTTTTGGCACTGAAGTAAGAAAAATACTGTTAATTCAAAATGTGTTTTCAAAAACAAGCATCAAATCACACCATATTGCTTCTCGAGTAAATCTTTTTGATGTTTAGTTAATATTTTTGTCTCGCTTTCCAGTAAAAAATGATACATAAAATGATTTTTTGCAGTGAGTGCGTATCGGCTGAGCCGTAGTTCTCTCGCTTACATATTTCAGGTGGTTTATACTCTGTATAAAAGAGCCATTGCACGGCACAATTGATTTGTCTGAGCTTTAGGGGAAACAGCAATGCTGCTGACAGAAGTCAGATTCACTGCACCCAGGTGTCCTGGCTTCTTTTCTTTTTTTTTCTCAAATCAAAGCTCGGAGCCTTGCTCTTGTGAAGTGTGGCGAAATCTGCAGATGGAGGATTTAAAAGGTTTGGCGCTGGCTGTCTTTGGTTCTCCGGCGCTGTCATGAAAGATTTCTCCGCCTTTGTAGGAACATGTTACGATAACCTTTGCGTGATTGCCTCTGTTTGTTTGCTCTCACTGAGGAATGGGCATAAATAGGCGTCTCTATCGAACGTGGATTTCCACAAAGTTGACGGCACTGGTTGTTGTAAATTGAGGAACCAGTGATGTTCCTGCATATTGACCTCATCTTTGATGATGCCTGCGCGTGGTAGCATTACAGCGAACTCGCACCTTTACTAACTGTGCCTCTTTCATGTCTGCCTGCAGGTGATGTGGCCCCCTACTTCAAAACGGAACCGGGACCACCAGAGATCCACCTAGAAGGGAACCGTCTGGTCATGACCTGCCTTGCGGAGGGCAGCTGGCCTCTGGAGTTCAAATGGATGCTCAACAACACAGATATCACAGCCTTCTCCCCAGAGTACAAGTGAGTGCCAGCTTTCATCTTAAGGCTTTCTAGAGATGAATTCCTGCTCAGAACTGTCTCAAGGTTACAAGGAGAGAGAACAGCAGAGGCTCACGGTTAATATGAGAGACGAAAAGTCCAATATTAATCTCCCCTGCAGCTTTTCTTCTGTACAAGCAGCACATTTATTCACTGTCTGTGGCAGGTATATTAAAGTTGTTCAAAACATGACCATTATCCTTTAGAAAAATACTCTTATTCTGCTGTTGTTTTTTATGGATCCGTTTCAGGAATCTTTCTCATTACTTAAATAATGTGTAGTTTTTAATAAAAGTAACCTGGAATTTGAAAAACAATAACATATATAAAGATTTTTTGTTTTAAATATGAAAATGTTATTATTATTTTTAAATAAGTGTTACATGTTTTAGATGTTTCCAACAGGTAGGGTACAATGGGGCTAAAGGCACACCTTAAGAAAAAATGCTCCTCCCAAAGTGCATGATTGCAGAAAAAATATATATGTTTGTATTAAACATTAATGGCGCAACACATTTTGTTAACATTTAACTTGTATTGAACCTGTAACGTTCCTTTAATCAGGAAATGAAATTACTAGAAGTGAAGTGCATTCAAATCATTAGCATTTTTTTCTTTCTAAATTCTTCTAGTTTATGCAGTAGTACATTTAATCAACCATATCATTTCCTAGTTGAGTTCTCTCCATGCCATGCTCAGTAATGATAGCCTCTTAGCCTGACCTTTTTTAATCAGCGTACAGCCTCTGTTAGCATTCAACATTTCCTCAGACGTGCGGAGTGTTAAAGCTGCTGAAGATTTGGCCCTACAGATTCCTTCAGTCTTAATAGAAAAGTCTGCAGCGCTGCCCAGCTCTCTTCAGAGACAAATAATGCTTTGATTCGTTACCTGAAGTGCATTGCTGACACCTGATTCATAGTTAATGTCAACTTTTACATTAGATGTTTTGATTTATCCTCCATTTAGGAGTCGTATACATGCTAAAGTAGGTGTTTCACATCTTTGCTACTCCTCATGTCAAGTGTTTCTGCATTTTGTCCATCTACAGAGCTGGTTTGCTCTAATTGGTATTGCTTTTCTCATTATCTTTCATCACCTAAACAGCATGCTCAGAGCTGCCCGGGTATTGCTATTGAGTTCCTGTGATGGAGGGAAACCACCATCAAGATGCACAAACCCACCAGGTGGCATTTTCAGAGACGTAAACAGATTCGGCTAAGTAGTGAGCAACAGTGCATTAGTCATATATTCAGCGAATTCGGAAATGTCAACAGCTTTTGATGCCAAAGCGTTCACCACCTCTGCTTTTAGTCGAAGTGTCCTTTTGGCTGAAACCTGATATACGTCATCATAGCTGGGCATGGAGAGGAGTTCCATGTGCTCTGCTCACGCTAATGTGTGAACTGGCAGGGAAAAAAAGGATAGTTGTGACTGCAAGGGGAAACCTTTTAAACCCAACCCTTCTAAATGGGAATACATTTGAGTCGAAAATCCTTGAATTTGTTGGCAAATGGCAGGGAACTGTTGTTTTTGTTGTTGTTTTTTCCATTCTGGGATTTGAATTAAAGTGGTTGATTCTTTTTTTCTTTCTCTTAGGTTCACCATCTACTCTCTCCGGCGCTCCAATATGGGTGTTTACCAGTGTGTGGTGAGAAACAGGATGGGTGCTCTACTCCAGAGAAGAGCCGAGATACAAGTGGCATGTGAGTTTCTGTGGTAGATCAGATATATTTACACACACACACTACTGGGTCGGTATGTTTTTATGTTTTTCTCTCAAAATGTCTTAATATGTTTGTGGAAACGTGGTAAATATTTAACTTATTTGAAATCGAAATCTTCTTTCAGAATTCGAAGTTCTAACATTCTAAATGTCTTAACTGTCACTTTTGATCAATTTAATTCATTGCATTAATGCAAAAACTGTTGCATGGAAGTATACAGACATCTAAACAATGCACAGGTCCATACATACATACTGTATTTGATACATTTATGGTGCTTTTGCATCCTTTCCGAAGCTTGAAAACTCTTCTTTGTAAATGCATGGGAAAAACAGTTTATCTTTCTTGCACTCTCATGTGAAGAGCTGAGTGATACCATTTAAAGGTTCCCAGGTATGCCTTGAATAAGGCAGGATTTACACCGAAAGAGTAAAAGACTGCTGTGGGAGAAAAGCTGACTATGGGTTGAACCATTACTGTAGCGTTTATAAAATGCTTTAAAGGTTCACAATGACCCAGACTGACTGTTCCAGATGCTTCCAACATTTTTACTCAGAGAAACATTCAGCCAGGATGGAGTTATCACAGTGATTAAATGAGAAATCATTCTTCAGGGCTCTAGACTCATTCTTCCCAATGGTCACATTGGTGCGACTAAATTTCTCAGTTGGTCACACCGACTTACAATTAGGTAGCACCCATTTTTTTTATATTACTCACAGTGCAAGCTTGAGCTTCGCGTCAGCGTAACTACATCGTCACTGCAGCTGCATTGTGTAAGAGCATTGTGCAGCTGCAGACGCATAAGAGTATTCACACTGGAAGCGTTTGTACAGCGTCACAGCAGAGGCTCCAAAGCTATTAGCATTTCTTTACAAAGACAACTATACTTGTTTTTTTAAAATGTTCATTTATAAACTTGATAGACTTGAAAGTTGGTTAACATGGAGTGTAAATGGTAAACCACAAACAAAACCAAGAAAACAGCTCTGATCATGTTGTTTCAGTCATACTTTGATATATTTTCAAGACCGCAAACTCTATGGATACCTCCCCTCCTCCTCCTCAGATTTGGGTAGTGCTAGCCCCTGGCTACCTGTCTGTGTATTAAATAATAAACTAAAAGAAATGTTGTATATATCATATTTTCTGGCTAGTTTACTGCCGTTTTTTTTTTTTTATATACCATACTTTCACCCAAACTGAATAATTAAAAACAAGTTTAAATGGGTAAATCTTCTATAAATATTTTTGATTCTTAATTTTCTTATACTCCAGTTATTGTTAAAACACACTAGACATGCTTCTTATGTGCATTTTGAGCATTTTTTTGTGGAAAATCATGTTGGTTTTGTCCATCAAAAAAGTGTGCTTTCACTTTAATTGAGCGGGAGCAGCGCAGCAAAAATAGACTCTGCGTCAAAACCCCTGTTTCGATTGACGCTCACGCGACGCTCCTGCCCCCCGGTGTGAATGCACTCATTGGTTAACATGCACGGCGGAAAAAATATGTGCTGCTCACGTGCCCCTCGTGCTAGCGGATGGCCGTTAATGAAAGTGCAGGTAGGCAGACACAGATTGAGTGCATGACCATTCACTCACTTTTTTATCTCGCACATTCTCAAAAAAATAGTCTCATATTGTTTTAAGATCATCTTTCCTCGTTTTCCCAAATCAAACCAGCAGACATTATTGCTTGTTATTAAGTGAAGTATGCCATTTCTGCACCAAAGTCCTTTTAAGGCAAGTCAGTTTACTTGGTGGCCATCTTGTTTGATCCATTTGTTTACATTACCAGAACAATAGCAATGTACACATACATCATGTATATAATTTAAAAACAATTCCCAGCAGAGCGGTATGAACAATCTGAGAAGTGTGAGGGGATCCATTATAAAAATATATTTATGAATATTAATTAGGTGATGCATCATTACAACAGTAGTTTGTTGTAACTGTACATTTACAGTTACATTACAGTAACTGATTTGCTAAAAATGTGCACGTTCAGTGTATGTTAGCCGGTTTAGGAATACCATTTAATGGCTACAGTTGTTTTTGGCTTTTTCATCCCGTAAATGAGAGCTTTAAACACGGATGCGAAAACTGCACTGCTGGAATTACAGCATGTCAACAAAATCAAAGCACAATGTGCTTGAAGTTCTTTTGTTCTGAATGGTGATGCAATCTTGCTTTGCTGTGCGCCATGAATAAATGTTTGAATAAATGTTTTTGATTGAACACCTCCGCAGTTTGTACCAAAAGCCTCTGTTGTCCTGAATGTATCATCAGGGTGGCTTTGTTTTGGGGGAAAAAAAGGTTCTCCCATGGTTGTAATAACACCCCTTACTTTTTTCTTGCAGATATGGGCGACTTTATAGACAATGACCAAAGAAAGACAGTGACACAGGGCCGGGCCGCCATCCTCAACTCCCCAGTGGTCAGTTGCTTCCCGTGGCCACAGGTGACATGGTTCAGGGACGGCTACAAGATCATTCCCAGCAACAGAGTGTAAGTAGACCATAATTGCTTGTCTAATCTTTAAACCTGAATGCTTGTTCATTAGGAAAGTTCTGGGTGACCCAGCAAAGGTCCCTATGGCTTTGGGTTCACATGGCACATTGTAAGAGATGTAATTACCTTCAGTGATCACGCTTAATCCCTCTGAGCACCCATTTACGACAGCCCACACTGGAAACTGTTGGGTAAAACAGAGAGACATTTCAGCCAGTGATGCAGAAGACATGGATACTGCGCACGGCTTTCTTTGAGTGTGTGCATGAGTGTTTTTCTCCCACTGCCTTGTCACAGAAGTGCAATTAATGCCTGTTCCTGGCCCTTCTTTAATCTTGCTACGATAGTTCTTCATTGCCTTTTTCTAATTAGCAACTCACCCAGGATGAGATCGACGAGGCTGATCTGATTCACCGTTATCAGTCAAGTGTCTTTCATTCCGACGAGACTCAAATAAAAACTCGACCACTGAGGCACATCTAATGACTCACCTTTCACTCTGCACATACAGCAGTGGGGCCATTTGAGAACTGCATTTGATTTCGGTAGAAGGTGTAATTGAAAAGTAAACAGGCTAACGCTGGTAAATGTAGAAATAGACCTGGGGTAGTAATGGTTTGCATTCGTTTAATTTGGCTTCAGGCTTGGATTGATTTGTTAACTTAGAATGATGTTCAGACAGTTTGATTTTCAATAAAAACACTCAAAAGTATGCTCAGAACTGTGGTTGTGGTTTTGTGACACCTGGAATTAATATCCGTTGCATGTGGATAACCAATCACCATATGTGATCCAATCACTTATGCCTTGTCAGAAACGCATGACAAAACAATAAACATACCATTCAAAAGATTTTATTTTTAAAAATATTTTTATACAGCAAGAACACATTAAATTAATTAAAAGAGACACTAAAGTATAAACAGGGTTTAAAATGAACACCCACCAACCCACCAAATGCAGGTGAAAATCCACTTAAAATTCGCACCACAGCGTCAATCACAAAGTTCTCATTAAAATACAACGATTTAGAACAAATCTATGTGCGTGCTGACTTCACCTTCTGTAATATGTTTGTTTTTGTGGCTTGAATATATATGCTTCATATAGAGAAATAGCATTGATCGCTCTTTCCGTTTGCGCTGTTTTTTTTCAAATACCTTAAATTAAACTCATCCATGCCGCTTTGTTCATTCTTGAAGTGAACTATATTGAATATATTGCCTATATTGTGATTAGACTTACTGTTTTGGACTGCTGCCTTGAACTCGAGAACGCGAGTACAGAGTGACGTGACCGGTGCACTATGAGTGACGAGTTAATGTTCCGCCAGAGCCCTATAGGAGACATTAAGAGGACACTTTTTCCAATCTGTTCTCAAAAATGTTGCATGTTCTGATATTTTTGTTTTGGCTAGTAGAAGTTCTGAATGGCTGGTAACTTCAAAATTTAGCAACCAAATTGGCTGGTGAGTGAAAAAGTTCATTTCAAACCCTGCTTACCATATATTTTTATTTAAAATAAATGCGGTTCTTTTGAACATTATGTTCATCAAATAATCCTAAACAAATTTATAATGGTTACCACAAAAATATGAATCGACACAATTGTTTTCAAGATTGATAATAAAAAAAAAAATTCTTGAAAAAAAGTTAGCTTTGTCATCACAGAAATAACATTGTTTTTAACGTTGGAAAGCCGAAAGCCGTTATCTTAAATTGTAAGGATGTAAAATGTTTGTGTCTTCTTTCTTTTTTTACGCGATTTGGGCTTAAAGCTGCAGTCCGTAACTTTTTTTGTGTTCAAAATTTACAAAATGTATATAATGAGCGAGTACATCATACATTTTCCAAACCGTGTTTTTGCCTTAGAATATAAACCCTTATTATAGGTGTACAGTAGTGATTTAGGATGACTATTTTAGACTGCTTGGATCGTACCAGTACCTGCGTGACTCGTCATAGACATAAATAGAGAGAAGTAGGTCTGGCTTCAATGTTCTTTCGCAAGACGCATGCAGTTCTGTTTATTATCTGCTAGAGCACCAAAAGTTACGGACTGCAGCTTTAAGAAGCGCATTACTTGAAAAGTAATTTCATGAAACAATTACATACATTTCAGTACTTTCCCATTCCAGTGTAATTGCATGTCTGGATATTGCTGCTGGCCAAGTGAACTGTTTTGCTTTAAAGTGACTCTGTGAACAGTGAAGAACTGGGAACAAGGAAAGCAAGGAAACAGTAGTGTTGTGCAAATAACCTGCATAAAAATTGTGTTTGGTTGAAAGGTATGTTGGAAAGAGGATATATTTGGGCTCTTCGTAGATTTAGTTAAGGCGGCTTGGCAACATGCCAGCTCAATAATTGGACCGTGCTCTCCTGCCAGTACTTTGACAGAAAATTGCATCATGACAGAAAGCAAGGCGCATACATAAAATCAATATGCCACTGCTGACAATGTTCACTGCCGCATATTTGCAACCAAGGGAATCTGTACCTTTGGGATTCTGGCGATTTTCCCAGACAGCGCTGCTGCTTTGACCCTATACGCGGCCCAGATGGTGTCTACAGCATCCAGACTCGAACCCAGAAGCTCACCCAGCCCTGAGGACGATAGAGTAATATCAAGCAATCATACATCCAGCCAAGCACATTAGCACACTATTGGATGTGATGTCACATCCTTAATTGTTCTGTGGCAGCGGCTGAAGCAATGCAATCAGCTTAGCCATTTAAACTGGCACTATGTGTTACTGGGCAAAATCCCCGAGATGGACTTTGGGAAATTGGGCTGTACTTCATAAGCACTTGACTGGCATGGTCATTACATTAACTGCCCTTGTAGGATCAACGTTTATCTATGTGCTGTGATCTACAGCCCTGACTCGATATTAACATGGATGAACATGCCACAACATAAATCTTTTGTGAGTCTCATAAGATGTTTCCATTACAGAATTGATAAGTGCTGCTTTGAAGAACACTAATGCTCTTTAGAAAAAGTAGAGTGGGGGAGTTGAATGGTTCTTTGTTGAGATGCCCTCTTCAAAACTTGTATAATTATGCTCAGTATGGACTTATAAATTAGTTTGACCAATGGCAATTTCTCAGTCAAGAGGTGCCCAAAATAACAAGATTGCCACATTGATGATAATAATAATAATAATAATGATACAAGCATGGACTTTTTGACATTCTGCACTGGAGATTCTGAGAAGTCAGCTAGCTTAATCAGATGATTACTGTCATAACTGCTACTGTTTTTATTCATCAAAATTATTTTGATTTTTACCACTAAAATGTACAGTGGCCTTTAAAAGTAATTTTAGTATACGTAAAAGTAGTATATGGTCAACATCTTCTTTAACACCTTCCGTTGACTATAAGTAACGTTCACAATAAAGAGTTAGCAGATACAGTATGAAGCAGACAGTCTACTAATACTCTAATGAGAGTAAGTTGACATGTAGTTGCAAAGTTACAATATAGTCAACAGAATGTTCAAAAGGGACCATCAATATAAAGTGTAACCGAACTTTTCTCAGCTATTTTACAATTTCTTGTAACCAAGGTGATTTTTATTCAAGGTAAGTCTTTCACATTACCAGTGGTCACGTATATATCTCAAGGTGCAGTCTTATATGCATGATCGAATGTGGGAGGAGAGTGGAAACGAAAGCTTATCCAAAGATGTTCTGTGTTTGGCTGTGCACCAAAGTACAAGGTGGTGAACTCTGACCTGTATATCTGCATAATTGACCAATAGAGGATCTAAACCCCACAGATGGACTCAGATTGGCATAGTTTGCATTATTGTGGTTGAGCAGATCATATAGTGTTATTCAAAATTTTGGGGATAGTAAGAGACAGTATGTGGGTAACGCTTTACAGTATGGTTTCATTTGTTAACATTAGTTAACTACATTAGTTAGGAATAGAAGGGCGTGTAAGCGACGAATGACATCAGAGAAACGTCAGTAGGCTATTATCTATTATGCATCGATGCAGAATTGTCCACGTCCGCATCTCGATGCATCGTTGAAACAATTAATTTCAACACCCCTAAAGGCTTTGGTGTCCAAATACGTTTTTGTCCACAACAACTTTTCATTCATTCTCAAGCTGTCCATTTCGAATTCCGGTGTGAAAAAGCATCTCATTGAGATGTAGAAAGCAGAGGCACCACTCAGTGAAAGCAGCTTTAGGCGGTCATATTTATTCCAGCACGGCTTCATTGCAAATGCTCATTTCCTTTGGCCTGCAGATCTTTGTTTTCTTGCAATCAGCTTATAAATTGATGAGCAATGTATTCAATATATTAATTCAACTCTCTATTTGATAGCCCGTTGAATATTCCCTAAAGAATAGAGATTTCTTCATCACATGTCGCTGTGCAGTATTTCAGCATTGTTGTTTCTTGAGCTCTGTGTTTCCTAGTTTCAGTTTTTCTTTGGTATCAGAAATGTCCCTTTGGTCTGTTAATGTAGCATGAAATAAGCGGCCGTGTGGACAGGTAACACTGCTCTGTGTGATTCCTATCGCAGCCTCGTGCTGAAGGATAACTGTGCCGCAATCCAGAATTTTTTTTAACTCCTCTTCTGTGTGGTTACGGCTTTCTCCTTCGCCATCTCCCTTACTGTTTTGGTCTTCTTTTCTTCTTTTGTGAGCCACACAAAGGCAGAAGGTTGTTAAAGCATAAAGGTCCAGAGGTGAATGCCGAAGCAGGGGAGGACAGCGAAGCACGGGCCTTTGAAAGTCACTCTTATTGTTCCACACTGGCTTCCCCTTTAGACAGCATGAAACTTTCATGATGGCGATAATTACCCCATTGGTGAGAAGTGCTTTCTGTTGCCACTGCAGATGAAAGTAGCAGGTTGGAATAAGATATTGCGTCTACCTCTCATCGCTTTGTCCT
Organism: Gila orcuttii; assembly: GCA_026230005.1. Taxonomy (NCBI): domain Eukaryota; kingdom Metazoa; phylum Chordata; class Actinopteri; order Cypriniformes; family Leuciscidae; genus Gila; species Gila orcuttii. Next base: position 40,489,097 of record JAPDVR010000003.1, on the reverse strand, counting down.
TGCATCCTCCTCTACCTTGCTGAATTTTTCATCATTCATTATTTGAGATCTTTGATGTTTCCACCCATTACGAGCTATTCAGACTCCTATCGCGCTTGGCACATAAAACGCTAGAATCATCCTGTCCCGAGTACCACCAGCAAGAAACCAGACAGTAAAGGAAGTGCTCACAGGAAGGCGATTACTTTCCTCTGTACAAGCAACAGGGTTGTGGTGTTTGTGCGGTGACAATGACAGCGGACCTGTGCTGTGTTTCTGCTCCACCATATGTACATCTCTTTTTGTCAAGGGACTTAACAACCCCCAAACTCCTGCATGTTTTGGCAGATTTAGTGCACCAAATTGCACTTTCCAAAAGCTTTTTGAGGTACTTGTATTTTAGACGGGTAAAATTGATTGTTTACTTGTTTGAAAAAAATCACTTGTAAAAATACAGCTTTAATTCATTACCGTTAAAGCAAAATACACCAATAATAATAATATTTTTTTTATTTTTTATAATTAATAATTTAATTTTCTTTTGGCTGACATAAACTAATTAATTAAACCAATTTTACTATTTTTTGGGATCTTGGGTGTTTTGACATTAACATATGAGCTCGGCAAAGAATTATGATAGTAATAAGAATTTATTATTATTCTTATTAGAAATAATATTATCTTATTATAAAATTATAATAATTTTTTGTATTTATTTAATTGTTTTGTTTGCTTATTTACATAATTTTTTTTACCCTGTATAAGCTATTTAATAAAACCTTTTATTTTGTGGGATATTTGTAGCTTTGAGAATTATTGGATAGGAATAGAATATGATGACGATGATTATTATTATTATTAGAATGAATATAATTTTATTATACTATAATACATTTACTATTTTATTTTTTTACAATTTATTTAGTTGTTTGAATTATATACTTACATTTTTACCCTGAGATGAGCTAATTAATAAAACAATTTGATATATAAATAATACATGAACTCAATTATTATTGTAGGAATAAGAATAACAAAAATGTGTTATTATTGTTGTAACTATTATTATTATTATTAAATTATTATACTGTAATACATTTTTGTATTGAATTAATTGTTTAATTATTTATTTTCATTGAGCAGCTTATATGAGCAAAGTAATGATACATTTTTGTCAGATCTTATTGGTGATTTGACATGTTATTGAAATGTGAGCTTGGCAAAAACAACAACAAAAAAAAAGTCTTTGGCAGTTTCTCGCTTTCTTCATTCAAGTAGATTGCTGTAGTAGCATGACTATATAATAGCATTACAAAAAGCTGCTGAGTGGACTGATTTGCTTAAAAAGGGCTTTAGCAAAATTCGGAAACTGCCAAGGAAGCCATTCTTGAGCTTTTTGGAGTCTGAATTCCAGGAATATGCTCTCCTGAAACTAATGAGATATCAGATTTGTTCTGAGCTGAATTGTGTGGGTAATGTGTTTGTGATTTGCTGTTATTATTTCAAATCATGTTAGCTAGCTTTTTTCATTCAAAATTTTTCAGCAGTTTGTCATTGTTCCTGGCACTCCTCACAACAAGTAGTAAATGATGTGTTACAAATGTAATCAGGAGGTGACACGATTGAGAAATACGTCTTTGCCCCGTCACACACAGGAGGGTTCGAGCCGCTGCCCTTTGCTCATATTCTTGCCGAATGGACACGTCCGTTTGGAATCAATGTGGTTTGGCTCTGAGGAGTCAAATGAAAAATGACGTAGGCTTGGCTAATTCGATAAAGGCCGTTTATGTGGCCTGGTTTTAATACACCTGCTGGCTGGTAGGGCCCCTTTATGAAGTTAATTATTGAGAGCCATCATCAGTCAATTGGGGCATCTGTGGGGTGAGCCTGTTCTAGCCCAAGGCCTCTGCCCACATTTGTCTTCATCCACTCCCTCCTTCAGTCTTAAATAAATTAGTCTGTTGTCACTGCTAAAGCAGAGACCCAGAGAATCCAGTCCAGGCACTTTGGTGTCCCAATACTCATATATATGTTTGATTACACTATAATTAACTCTGCCTGAAAAGTAGCATGTTTAAAACAGCAAATGCCTGCATTTTTATGTTTTTTGCCCTGCCTCAGATAAGAGATCTTCTTTACTGTAGCCAACAATGAAAATGTCATAAATCTGTTTTTAATTAATACATTTTTTAACGGTGTCCGATCATTTAATTTATGTATTTATTTTTATTTTTATATATTTTATATATTTTTATGTATTTTTTATACTAAATGTATATTGCTAGACATTAAATAACTAACTCAGAGATCTTCTATACAACAATGAAAATGTCATAATATCATAAATCTAAACATAATATTTAACTGTGTTCTAGTATTTAAATGTAACAGTTTAATTTAGGCTACATTTGCAGCTCTATAATTCCATATTCTTATTCTTTCTCTGACCATTTTGAAAGAGAATTTTTTTAATTCTATTTTTTTTTTTTTTGAGATTCTCAAGCATATTTTTTATGAGACTTTTGTATGGAACTTAGGCCTTGTTTACATCTGGTATTTAGATGCGTTTTGGTCGATCGGATCACAAGTGGACGATGCTAAATACAGGTGTAAACGGGGGCTAAAACGCTTTGAGCTTGTCCACTTTGGACCTCTTTGGACCCCTCAGAGGTAGTCGAAAACGTATGCGACCGGATTGCTTTCTTAGTGTAGACGCTACATAAAAACGTTGTATGAAAGTTGGATACATGTTTATACATTTCTCAAGTGGTTATATTTAGAATATATAGGCTAGGTTTTAAGAGAGAGTCAAAACTTCCTCCAAATTCTTTTGGGTCATATCAGTCTTATCAGTCTTAATGTGTCCTGTAACCAGACACCTGGTTCTGCCTGTGTGCTAGTTGTGGTTAACTCTAGCCCATGATTTGCTTGTTGGAGGAGGGATATTATGGCTTATTCGTTAAATATAACAAATATTTGTGTCTGATCTGTCTCAGTCACCACAGGGGCCCTTAAAATTGTTTTTGATTAAAGCAGGCCGGTGGCGTCTGCTGAAAGTAGTTGGTAGAGTTCCACACGGTCTCAGACACAGTGGTGAGAGGATGCTGCTGAGTGACAATCAACCATGAAAGGAGTCTGAGCTCGGAGGAGCTGTGTGCCCTCGTCTCTGCTTTCACACCTCTGACAGTGAAATAATGCAGCCGGAGGAAAGGGACGCAGCACCCAACATCAAATCAGAAGTGAGCACATATAGCTCTCATCCTGAATACACTACAGTGAAACCCAGCAGTCTGGAGAGATGCTGCCATACTTCTTTCAGTAAACACAAAGAAAGGAAATGCAAGCAGCAGATAAGCAAAAGGTAATGAAAATGGGAATGAAGAGGCTTCCCTGACGCCCACATCACCTGCCTGCCCGATAGGAAGCTTGTTAGACGCCAATAAAGAAAAGTTTGGACCTGCTCACAGGCATAAAAGGTTTTGTGTATTTCAGAGCAATTTGTGTATGTCTGCTTACTGGCAGCTCTGGTGGAGCTGAAGTGTGATTAAATGTTGCTAAAGAATTATCATTGACTCCAATTACACATTAATCAGGACCGGTATCAAGCCGAATCACAGATGATAGATAAAAGTCTATTCCAGAGAAGTTGTTGGATTGCACATATAAATCAAGAAGAAATGCCACCACTAAATTATTATGATTGATTGGACTGAAATATGGAAAGGATTGTCCCACAATCCCATTATACTTTCATATAGGGAAGGCTAGTGGTTGGCATTATAACAGGAATGACTCTCTATAGCCCTATTTGGACGGTAATTGTTTTACATGTTGTCATGATGCAATTTCAGCATTAATAGGTGCTAGTCTGCGATTTTATTGCCTTGTGAATGAGAAATGTCAGTCTCTCTCTCTCTCTCTCTCTCTCTCTCTCTCTCTCTCTCTCTGTCTCACCACCCAGTAAAAATTACCTACTGCTTTTTTAACAAACACCATGGTCATGTAGTAATTTAAGTCCTGTTTGATTGGTCATCTCTGAGTTTACATGAATTAATTAATCTCAATACATGTTTTATTATGGAGGAGTCATGTAAATTGCCATGTTTTTGCCCTGTGGACTTTTCTAAATTAAATTCTTAAAGGGGTCATCGGATGCAAAATTCACTTTTATATGGTGTTTTCATATAAATGTGTCTTTGCAGTGTGTGGACACAACCACCATACAATGAAAAAAATCCATTCACTGATGTCATACTGCTCATGCTCCGCCCACGACCACTGACGGACTGTCCCGTATTAGCACATTTCTGCCCTCAGCTATTTGTACAGGTCCTTCTAAAAAAATTAGCATATTGTGATAAAGTTCATTATTTTCCATAATGTAATGATAAAAATTTAACTTTCATATATTTTAGATTCATTGCACACCAACTGAAATATTTCAGGTCTTTTATTGTTTTAATACGGATGATTTTGGCATACAGCTCATGAAAACCCAAAATTCCTATCTCAAAAAATTAGCATGTCATGAAAAGGTTCTCTAAACAAGCTATTAACCTAATCATCTGAATCAACTAATTAACTCTAAACACCTGCAAAAGATTCCTGAGGCTTTTAAAAACTCCCAGCCTGTTTCATTACTCAAAACCGCAATCATGGGTAAGACTGCCGACCTGACTGCTGTCCAGAAGGCCATCATTGACACCCTCAAGCAAGAGGGTAAGACACAGAAATAAATTTCTGAACAAATAGGCTGTTCCCACAGTGCTGTATCAAGGCACCTCAGTGGGAAGTCTGTGGGAAGGAAAAAGTGTGGCAAAAAACGCTGCACAACGAGAAGAGGTGACCCGACCCTGAGGAAGATTGTGGAGAAGGACCGATTCCAGACCTTGGGGGACCTGCGGAAGCAGTGGACTGAGTCTGGAGTAGAAACATCCAGAGCCACCGTGCACAGGCGTATGCAGGAAATGGGCTACAGGTGCCGCATTTCCCAGGGCAAGACACTTTTGAACCAGAAACAGCGGCAGAAGCGCCTGACCTGGGCTACAGAGAAGCAGCATTGAACTGTTGCTCAGTGGTCCAAAGTACTTTTTTCGGATGAAAGCAAATTTTGCATGTCATTCGGAAATCAAGGTGCCAGAGTCTGGAGGAAGACTGGGGAGAAGGAAATGCCAAAATGCCTGAAGTCCAGTGTCAAGTACCCACAGTGAGTGATGGTCTGGGGTGCCATGTCAGCTGCTGGTGTTGGTCCACTGTGTTTTATCAAGGGCAGGGTCAATGCAGCTAGCTATCAGGAGATTTTGGAGCACTTCATGCTTCCACCTGCTGAAAAGCTTTATGGAGATGAAGATTTCATTTTTCAGCACGACCTGGCACCTGCTCACAGTGCCAAAACCACTGGTAAATGGTTTACTGACCATGGTATTACTGTGCTCAATTGGCCTGCTAACTCTCCTGACCTGAACCCCATAGAGAATCTGTGGGATATTGTGAAGAGAAAGTTGAGAGACGCAAGACCCAACACTCTGGATGAGCTTAAGGCCGCTATCGAAGCATCCTGGGCCTCCATAACACCTCAGCAGTGCCACAGGCTGATTGCCTCCATGCCACGCCACATTGAAGCAGTCATTTCTGCAAAAGGATTCCTGACCAAGTATTGAGTGCATAACTGAACATAATTATTTGAAGGTTTACTTTTTTTGTATTAAAAACACTTCTTTTATTGGTCGGATGAAATATGCTAATTTTTTGAGATAGGAATTTTGGGTTTTCATGAGCTGTATGCCAAAATAATCAGTATTAAAACAATAAAAGACCTGAAATATTTCAGTTGGTGTGCAATGAATCTAAAATATATGAAAGTTTAATTTTTATCATTACATTATGGAAAATAATGAACTTTATCACAATATGTTAATTTTTTGAGAAGGACCTGTATACTGTCCACCAAGGCAGCACTTTACATGTCTTGTGTCGATACGTCCCATGGAAGAGAGGGGTGGGGTGAGCAGTTGCTCATTTTCATTTAAAGAGACATGCACCGAAATGGGTCGCTGGGAACAAAGCTGTTTTTGAGGAGGTAAAAAGGGTGTTGTTTTACACAACCATTGAGGAATTTTAACCAAAGTATGTTACAAACTTTACATGAACACCCTAAAGAATGTTGTGAAAAATGGGCATCCGATGACCCCTTTAAAAAACACTTTATATACATGAATGTATGTGAATGTTCATTTTCCATATACAGTATATATATATTATTATATATTATTTGTTCAGGGTATTGTGAAATATTATTAAAGTTTAAAATAACTGTGTTCTATTTGAATATATTTTAAAATGTAATTTATTCCTATGATGGCAAAGCTGAATTTTCTGCACCATTACTCCAGTCTTCAGTGTCACACGATCCTTCAGAAATCACTAACTTTTCAAAAAACTTTATAAAGTTGAAGGGAGGCACAGCTGTAAACACAGTTGTAAAATAATATCAATATTTTTGATTATTCTATTTTAAGAGGATTAAAATAAGATTAAAATAAATGTTTGAGGTCTGATAAAAAGTTCTCAAGCTTTGAGATTTTAGTCGGTAAAAATAAAAGAATAAAAAATCATTATGACTAGTGCTTCTAAGAGTGTTTGAAGCTTCTCCTTTTCAAAAAGCATCTCAGAAGTCACCACGGATTATTCCTAGTTAACTACCTACACTCAGCAGAGGAAAAACTGGAGTAGACTGGCTAGACATGTGAACGAAAGAGGCGTTCTGTGTTTGCTGGAAAAAAATGAAAAGGAAGATATCTATCTTCAGCATGTTTATCCCTTATCCTGCTTTTCACTGAGCGACCAGCTCTGTCAGTCAATCCTTTTATGTGCCGCACTCTCGCTCAGCCCCCATTTCATGTCTGCAGACGCGCGCGCCCATCTCTGCGATGGCGGGCGACAGAAGTGTGTGGGTAGACAGAAAGCAATCTGTTCTGAAAAGGAAGATCAAGCTCAAGATTTCACATGTGACATATTAAAACACTCTGTTCTGTTGCAGGAAAGACATGTGCAGCTGCAGACAGTGGCGACAGTGGCCCAGTTCATTGTGATGAGGCAGATTAATTTAGTCTTAAAGATGAGCGGGGAAATGTCAGCGTAGAAGCACTGACTTTTCTCGAAATGAAATCCCATTTGCGCAATTTAGTTACCTGTTGAAAACATAATTCACTCCCAGAAAAATAACAACTGTCCATCAACTGTTTATGCTGAGGGAGGCATTGTGATGGCCTTTCAGCCTTTTAACAAGGAGTCCATTATTGCTCACTGCATTAAAAAAACAACAACCTATTCACCTCACCAAATTGAGAGGGAAAAAAAACCCCACCATCTTTAATTTTGAAGAATGGGATATTTTCGGAAACCAATGGCCCGGCCGTACCTGATTCTGCATTAACTATTAAGTATTGCAATTAATTCCGAGATCCATTTGTCATGCAAATAGACCAGTGAATAATGCATACGTTTCGGCTCATAAATAACTAATTTATGCAATTGCAAAGCACTTTTTAAGATAAATATAATTAAAGGTCAATAGTGATTACATAAACACTGTGAACTTTTAACATGTTTAGATGGCGACTCTGGGCCTGTTTGCCAGGCTGGGTGGGAAACAGTACAACCCCCCCCCCCTGTAATTGCTGATATTTGGTTCCAGACACAGAACTTTCCACTCCAGAACACTGGAAATACCTGCTTATCTTTGTGTCAGAAGACTTTTAAGTCTTAAACGTGCTTACCAAAGTGTATGTTAGCTGGAGGCTGACTTCCAGGCAATCAATTTTATAATTGAATTAGAGTGAATGCTACAGTGGGTTTGACACACAGGGTTGTTGTGTCTGTCCATCTGTCGCACCATGGAAAAGAAGCCGTATCCTGCGGTGTCCAAAGCTGCTAGATAGACCAAGACTCACGGCTCGTGCACCTGAATACTGCAGCTCGATGGCTACAGGCCAGCCATGCTGTCTTGAGCTCTAAGCTTTGAGCTTTTAATCAGTGTTTCCCATTAATTTCCAAGAAAAAAGTTCTACGCCAGTCTCTAAGCTAGTGGTTCTCAACCAGGAGCCCGGGGCCCACTAGGGGTCCTCAGCAAATATCCAATGGACCGCAGGATGACTAATTTATATATCCATCCTTCCATCCATCCATCCATCCATCCATCCATCCATCTATACTGTATATCAGTGCGTGCTTGACTAATGCATTCCATCCATCCATCTATCAGTGCATGCTTGGCTAATGTATTTGCTTTGTTGCCCTGGCGCTAACGGGATAAAATTAGTGAGTTAAACATACGTACGTTTTACTTGTGCAAACATCTTACTACTTTTCATTTAAATGTTCAGCGTTCAGAATTAATGACCTCATAAGTCAGGGACTTTAATCGACTTTATAAGCGGTTAAGCGACTATTGCACTTGGGTTCATTTGAGTTAAGCATGCACCGCAAACAAAGCAATATGTTACGTGCGCGCTGCAATTACAGAGTTGCTTTTACAAAGAGCGGTGTAATTCTTTTTAATCCTGTACATTTGCTCAAGGTTGCCGCTCTCTTGCTGTGAGTTTTGTGCCACTAACAGGGAACAAGCATCTGTTTGTGTCATTGACTAGTTGTTGTGCAACGCTTTGAAAGAAAACCACATTCCCACCTCCTGTTGACTTTGTGCATCTAACGACTTTGTATAAAATTAAGTAACACCACAATGTTTTTTTGGCTGCTCTGTTGGCAAGTCAAGACGAGCCTGGCAGAGTACACCCATTATCAGTTTCTCCACTCTTGCTCCTTTAAAGTGTACTAGTGCAGTGAAGTTGGTATCTTAGTGGTAATGCGGTCAGGGAATTCTGTCTGCAGCTTTTCTAAATGTGTCATTTGTGTGATAAGCGCTCACTTTTTTGCGAATCGCTTTGAATCGCAAAGGAGAAAACTGTTCACTCTCCAAACCTTTAATTACATGTTTGGTGAGGGTAATGTGCAAAGATTACAATAATTTCAGTAAACACGTGGTGCAGGCTAAATCGCTTTTTTTTTGTTTTTTTAAAGATGGATCTAATTATCACTTACATTCCCCAAGTCCCACAGAAGAAGGTGTTGTCCAATAATGCACTTGGCAAAACAAAGCAATGTACTTTTCAATTTAGATAAGTATCTTTTCTGAACTCAAAAGAATGCTTACCTCTATCTGTGCAGTGGGACATTTAAAGATTGTAAATAAATACGTTTTGAAAAGGCTGAAGGGAAGTTTCTCTATGGTGAGTGAAACTAGGTCATGTTTGCTGAGATCTTGACTATATGGAGGATTAAATTAAATTAGGGTGAAGAAATTTGCAGAGGTATTGAAATTTTTGGTGATATGGTATTTTTGAAATATGGGACAGAAGAATACAGAAGTTGAAAAATATACAGACTTGAATCATCTAATAAGCTTGAAGCTCATGATGTATGCACTTTCTGATTTGACTAGATTTTGTTGTCTAGAATGATTTATTTTATCTGGTCTTGAATATGTGCCTCTAAAACTGAGAGACAGACACTTTAATACTGATCTATGAAGTTTGCCTTCACAGTTTTACTGTAAAAAAAAAGAGGCAATGAACCTTATATTATGAATATAATACAGTATATTACAATAAACCATCTAATTTTAAATAATAATGATAATAATAAATGTTTAATTAATAAAACATATTTGTACATTATGTATAATTAATATTAATATAATAATATATATATAATATCATATTGTTTACTGTATCATGGAATTAATATGGTAAACGTCTTTGGATAAGTTTTGAGTAAGCTGCTTTTGATAAAAGTATTTGCAAAATAAATAAGTACAGTTGTGGTCAGAATTAATGGCACCCCTGGTAAATATGTTAAAAAATGGCTGTAAAAAATACATCTGCATTGTTTATCCTTTTGATCGATCTTTCATTAAATTGTTTTGCAAAAATCGAACCTTTCATTGAAGTAAAAGAATTGATGGGTGTGTGTGAGGGGGGTGGGGGTAAATCACATTATGGAATAAATGCTTTTCTCCAAAACACGCTGGCCATAATGATTGGCTCCCTGTTATTAAATACTTTTTACAACCTCCTTTTGCCAAGATAACAGATCTGAGTTTTCTTCTATAATGCCTGATGAGTTTGGAGAACCTGACAAGAGACCATTCCTCCTTACAGAATCTCTCCAGATCCTTCAGATTTACAAGTTCATGTTGGTGCTTCTTCTCTTCAGTTCTACCAGAAAGACTCGGGAGATATAGTGATGTAACAAGCATTAATTTATTGACAGCCCAGCAAGCAATTATTTATAAAGTTCTTTGGCGTAGGCCCCATCTGTAGTTCATAATCCGAGGGTAGTGGATCTGCATTTCCTGCCTGAAGCAAAGGCAGGGGCGCAGCCAACCCCCCAGTGTCACGTGTCTGTCCTGTCTTGTATTGCACTTGGGTGTCTTTGTTATGTTGGGCCATGTGCCCTGGCCGCCCGAGGGGTTGTCTCCGCCCTGGCCGCCCGATGGACTTTGTGTTTCGCCTGGGTCTCCCAGGACTAAACGCTTTGTCCCTCCCGTCCCACCCTGGTCTGTCCCTCCCGTCCCGCCCTGGTCTGCCCCTCCCGTCCCGCTTGATGGAGCGTCTGTATCTGCGAACTCAAACATGTGTAAGTACCGATCTTTTATACAGTGAGTATAAGGACATGATTGGATAGAAATGAAGGTAATAATGACATAGTAATTAAGTCTTCCTGGCAGAACTTTATGCTAAAGCTTTCATTTCACCCCACTCATTTTTTATAGGGTTCAGTTTAGGGGACTGGGACGTTCATGGCAGAAGCATCATTTTGTGCTCAGTTACCCATTTTTGTATTCATTTTTATGTTTGTTTTGGACCGTAGTCCTGATGGAAGATCCAACGAAGGCAGTCAGGTTTCAATTTTTTATTTGTTGATATTTGCTAGAATCCATAATACCATGTATCTGAACAAGATGTCCAGGACCTCCAGCTAAAAAATGAGCTCACAACATATAAGATCCAGCAATATATTTAACCGTAGGCATGGGGTACTTTTTATCCCTGTTTGCACCAAACACATCTGGTGGGTTTGCTCCCAAAAAGCCCTTTTTTTGTTTCATCTGACCATAGAATCCGGTCCATTTTGAAGTTCCAGTCATGTCTGACAACTCAATATGCTGGAGTTTGTTTTTGGAGCAGCAAGGAGGATTTTTCTTGAAACCCTCCCAAACAAGATGTGGTGATGTAGGGGATGTTTGATATATTTATTTAGAAACTTTCTGACCCCCAAGACTCAAGTAATCTCTTCAATTCCCCAGCCGTGATCCTTGGAGAGTCTTTGGCCACTCAAACTCTCCTCCTCATAAGACAATGAGACAAAAAGACATTATAGACACACGTCCTCTTCCTGGCAGATTCGTAACATCTTTAGTTGATTGAAACTTCTTAATTATTGCCCTGATGGTCAAGTTGGGGATTTTCAATTCTTTAGCTATTTTCTTACAGCCACTTTCTATTTTGTGATGCTCAACAATCGTTTGATGCACATCAGAACTACGTATATTCTTTGGTTTACTCATTGAGATGGATGAATAAGGGAATTTGGCCTTTGTGTTTCCTCATATTTAAACTCCTGTGAAGCAAGAAGCCATAGCTAGACAATTTCATGTTCCTAGTCACCCTGGTGTGCTAAAAAAAGGTAAATATTAATGGAAATATACTTCAGAGATGTTTTACTCGTAAAAAAATCTAGGGGTGGCAATAATTGTGGCCAACGTGTCTTGGAGAAAAACATTTATTTCATAATGTGATTTCCCCCCCACTTTCATATCTTTTACTTCAATTAAAGGTAAAATTTTTGCTAATTTCTTTTTATGAAATATCGAAAGGATAAACAATGCAGATGTATTTTTTTACAGCAGTTTTTATCATATTTACCAGGGGTGCCATTAATTCTGACCACAACTGTAGAAATGTAGAAACTGTAGCTTAAGGTGTTTCAAAGAAAACTTTGGTTTACCCAGCTATTATCCTAAAAAGCCTTAGGTTAGTTTCACCTGAATCTTCCTTTTAGTTTTCTATTGCGACAGTATTTCTTTTGTTACTCTAGCAGCTTTTGCCCAGATAGAACATTTAATGTTCCATTTTTCAGTGTCTTTGCATTGTAGACCAGCTAGATTTACAGAGTTATGACCTTCCTTGTTCAAAATAAGTTTTTTTGTGACAAATTATGCCGTAGAAAACAAAACGTTATCTGCATCTATGTCAGAGAAGGAGAGAGAGAGATTTGTTGCACTAGCGAACAAAAAAAGACCAAGAGGAACACCAATCATAAACAGACAGTCTCGTTGTAATTCAGTAGAAATGCACATGTACAGCTTCTCACCTTAAGGTGACATTCTAAACCTCTTTTAATCATCCCACCAGCTTCCAAATGCATCCATTCATCTGCATTATACGGCACTGCTGCCCATCTGCTCCGGCTCCTTCTTTCCCAACCGAACGTCTTTTTCGACATTGGCTTGCGAGTGTTTATCCCACCTTCTCTGCAAGGTGAAAAATAGAGTGTAGGACGTCTTCCTTCTTTGTTATTGAACAGATGTATCTGATCGATGTAAATCTACTAATGAGACTCCGAAGGCCTCCCTCCTTCCCGTTCTCTGAATCGGGGCTCTGGGCTGGCCACTTTAATTGAGAATTAATTACAGATGGGGGGAGATGCTTCAGGGATCACATTAAAGCAGCATCGGAGACCTCCATCACCCGTCCTGCCTTTCTCCTCTCTTGAGGGTTCATTAAATACCTGAAGGCACAGATCAATAATGGCTGATGGGTGGCGTGTCTTGGCAAAGGCATGTTTGTTTCATATATGAGGTTTGGACGTTTTTCCGACATCCCCGTGCAGGCTTCCTCATCAGCGGCCCTCCTCAGATCAGTCAGAAATGCTTGAGAGGTATCATTGGCACCCCTTGAGTAAATTATACCAATTAAACAGACAGATTAAATTCCATACTTTATTCACGTAATTGAAGACACAGATAATTACTTCTAATTACTGTTCGTTATTCTAAAGACCGATTGTCGATCGCTGAAGTTTTCGCTCTTGTTTTTGTCTCTTGGTGGATGGTGGAGTTGTGGAAAACAACATGAATGTTTAAAGTGGAGAGAGCAGACATGGGCGTTAGAGAGGCAATGCTTCAATAGATAATGACCCGATGGTAATTGCTTTTCTTGAATTGTCTGTGTTTATTCCACAGTGTCAGACAAATAGCGAAACCTGTGATTGTTTAAGAAAATAACAACTGGCCAAGTAGCTTGATAAGCATCCAAGTGAGATGCGTATCATGTCTTTAATGTCGAAGAGCTAAATAAAGGAAAATTGTGTGAAGTTTCAATTCCTGCCTCCTAATTTCACCCTGCTGAAAAGACCATTTTAGACTATTTCCAGGCTGGTAAATGCTTGGTAAAGGATCTTTCCAGTGAAGCTCATTGACCATGCGAGTCCATAAAGAAACAGTTTACTGTTAGTCTGGTGTTGAAGAGCTTGAATGACCTGCATGAAACCCAGACCTGAACCCCTCTAATGATCTTTGAGATGAATTGGAACCAGTGTTAATTTGTTAGTGTGTTGATAAGCATGTATCAACTTTCTGTATGCCAAAAATGTGAAAACTGTCTTCTGAATAACATTATTGTGACCACACTGTTGTAAATGTTATTATTACATGACTCTCTAAAATGCTTGACTCTCTAAGACCTCCACTTCTTTTGTCTCTCGTATCCAAACCTTGTGTTTCATGCGAAAGCAGCTGGTACTTGGTTGTTATTGTCTGTATTTACTGTAAAATTAATCCAGAGGACTTCAGTTTTAATAGTTGGTCTAAGGCCACGGTTGTCAAACTGGGGTACGCGTACCCCCAGGGGTACGTGGACTGATTTCAGGGGGTATGCGAAAAAAGGGACTGTTCCTTTTTTATTTAAGGGGCTACCGGAGGAGTTTTGAGATCTGTAGTCAAAAAGACTTGACCCTCCCTTCGCCAGCAATAATTTTTCAATGACCCTCCAAAATGATTGTGAAAAAAGGCATGACCCTCCCCGATAATTTATTGATTACTTCTGTACTGGTTTGCGCTTGGCAAAGATGTTCAGATAGCCATTGTTTTTTTACAACCACGACAAACGACTAAACTCCTGCTTTCTCATCTTACTAGGGCTGTAACGATAGACCAACCTACAATTCGGTTCGTATCACGATTTTTGATTTTAGATATGAAAAAAATCATGTTTTCGGTGCTGATGCAGTGGTGACGCGTTCATGTAACATGCAAGGAACATGCATATGTGTTTAAAATCATTATATTCAGCACATTTGTATCATATGTTGACTTTTGATGAGATTTGTATCATATGTTTATGATTCTATTCACCATTCTCGACAAAATTGATAAAAATAAATATTAATAAATAAAAAAAACCTTGTTGTTAACAATTGGTGGTGTTGGGGGTACTCCGGAAGATCTATAATGGGTCAGGGGGTACATGCCTGTTAAAAGTTTGGGAACCACTGGTCTAAGGTAATATTGATGTGTAAGTCTAGATGCGAGAATGATTGTTTTGTATGCTTTAAAGGACAAACGCTGTCTTTTCGACAGGGCTAAAAGCACAGGCATTCTGATTCAGATCAGCCACAGTTTGGGCCTTATGTTTAGAGACCACGCTGTTCGCTATCTGGCTCCGGTGTCAGCTGTTAATGCCCCCTGAATGCTCCATGCATATTTTGGCTGGTAATGCGCTCAGATGCTGGCCTGTTGCCCTGTTGACCACGCTGATATGGAGCGAAGCGCCGTGACTTGGCCGGGCCCCGCACAAAGGTCCCATTTTCCCTTACATCAGTCCATTTTCCAGCAGCACCGCCTGAAAACCTGCTGCCATCAGATCCCTGGACAGAGCTCATAATCCAGCCCCTATGATCTGCTTAATCCACATTCTTAACCAGTCAATAGAAGTCTTGTCCGTGCGTTTTTTATTTTTTTTAACACTCTGACTGATATTGACAGATGAGTTTGATAACATTAGGGTTCAGGGGTCTGGCATATTTCTTTGCAATCAAACCGTGCTGTTTTCTGGGCATTGTGCCCATAGCTAGATTGCAAAGTAAAATCCTTATCTCTCTTTTAAAGTTCCACACAGTCTGTTTCTCCCTATAAGCTTGTTGTGAGATCTGCTCATTGGTGAGGCTTCAAATAGATGCAATGAGCATCTCATCTGCAGCAAACGCTTGCCTTATTGGAGCACACAGCTTGGCTTACTGAAGCATAAAGCACTTAATAGTGCTGGTGGCAGAGAGAGCAGGCAAATGTCCATGTCTCTTCTTCTTATGTTCCTCATTATGCTCCTCATGGCATAAGTTTCATACTCAGCTGGAGTGGTGTCTTGCATTTTTATCAGATTATAAGGATTGTGAAACTGGTCTCATGCTCTTGGGGTGTTTACATAGTGAGAAAACTGTTTACACATTGTTTTAGGGTCATAGGGAATTTTAAAAATGCAATTCCCAAGCTTGGAAAAGTCAAGGGAAAGGAGTAACAATTTTAAAAGTCTGCAGTAAATAGATTTCTTATCTGTTCATACTTGGTCATTAATCTTTCACTTTATTTTATTTTATTTAGTTTAGTTTAGTTTTGTTTTGACCCAGGATTTGTGACTGTAAAAGTAATCTGCATTTTGAGTGAATCAATAGGTGAACCAATAATTCAAATAAAGAGAGCCATTATGTGTGTTCGACTTGCAGCGAGTGCGATTTAAGAGCAGATGGCTCCATATGCTTTCCAATTGCTGTCGCGGTACTTTGATGTCACACATCGATCGGTCTGCACAGCGCCTAAAAAACGTGTGAAATGTTTTGCTAGAGAAGTGTTATTCTGCTATTTTTCGTAAACAATATTTTCCTTTAATATTCTGTTATAGGAATATTCATAATTTCCATAAACTTCCTTTAATATTTTGTTATATAATACACAATATCTTCATACATTAAAGGTGTCTTAATGTGCTTTTTTTGTTTTCTGAATGCCTTTCTGTAGGAAAAGATATCTATTGCACTCTGCAGTATATTCTACTTGTTCGCAGTGTTTCACTAAGTGAATATTTTAGATGGTCTTCTTGAGTTTTCATATTAAAATAAACTAAATAAACTCGTGTAAAATGAATTAATATGTAAATGAATGAGAGGTTTTCCTCCAAGGCCCCCTTGCCTCCAAAGGCCAATTTACAGTTAATACACTACATGCTTTTGCCTTGACTAATGCTATTAATCAACAGTGCCTCAGCTCTCAGTGGTTATTAAGGAGAGCTGATTGGGTTGTGTTTCTCGTGTTTTTGTATGCACGCTCCTGTCTCCACAATATAACAGACTACATGCCAAGCACGAGAAGCGTTCTTGTACAATTTCAGCAGCACTGAAGCACTGCATTGTCAGGAGTGCGTCCTTTTTTTCCAAGCCTCCCTCCACTTCTTCCATGAATTGCTTGGTGTCTCCAGACAAGCAGACCTGTGTTGCGTGGAAACCCCACCTCGGCTACAACAATTCAACAGACCCGCTATGTCTATAACTGCGTGAAAGAAGGATGCTGCGTCGTTCCCAGCGGTGTCACGCCGGTTGATAGTTACATTTTAGTTGTCATGTAAAGATATTCAGACCGGACGCGCATGAACAGCCCAGCCTCTCGTAAACTTTGTTTTTTTCTGCATTATGCCATGTCAAATCCCCACACAAAGACATTTTGTCTGTTCTGTAATGAGATTGTGTATTTTGAAAAATTCCATATCAGATTTTCTGACAACTGCAAATTGAATTTTACATGTCCATTTGTGAAAGTCATTCATCATTTGCTGTTGGCTAAACAAGCACTTTTAAGTGATATTATGGCTTTAAAAATAGAATTACAAGCATGAAGTCTGAAGCATAGTTTACGTCACTCTACTATTCGGTCTCAGTGTTTAAGGCTTCAGGGAGTCAAAATAAAAATCAAGAATCAACTTTTGAAATCGAAGACATGCATGGCACCTTTTATAAGGTGGCTTTTATAATGTAAATTCAATCAAAAACAGAAACAAACAAACATATTCTTTTGTGTTCAGTGCTTGAGATCTTTCAATAAACTGTCAACCACCCACTACATCTGATGGGGTGTTAGGACACCATTAGGTCACTGGATGGAGTTTTTCGGTTTCTTGGCACTGTTGCCTTTGGCTTGCTCAGTTGGGGATATTCAAATTAATTAACCAATCATACCATTGATCAGCTCTACCAAACTTGGATGTCTTTTTTCCAGTAATAAACAAACATTGTTAAGTTGTTTTGATTGATACTGTGAAGCAGCTTTGATACAATCTATATTGTGAAAAGCGCTATATAAATATATTTGACTTGACTTGACTATATCATAGCTTTCTCTGGCTTAATTTGTTCAGGAACAGCAACATACACCATAAAAAAATAAAACCTTTTCTTTTCAATACATTGCTGCTTTAAATGGATTGAATTTCTAATGGAATTTTCCTTACTCTGGTAGGAATCTTTTACAGAAACAGTCTTTTCAAAAAAATTCTAGGATGTCTTATGTTTCACTTTCCATGTCATGGGAGCTGAGGTGATTTGTTTTTAGAAACTGTTGGCTTGTTTTTCGATAGATGATACCATTGTGGACACTTACCACTTGGTTACACCTGTGGTTTTTACTTGACTCATCAGTAGGATTGTAACTTTGTAGTCACCATGAAATCAAACTTGACAATTTTTATTGAATATTACAGTATTTATTATAAATTATTTATCTGTGCACATATTTTTTTTTTATTCATGTGCCCAAAATAACTCCCCTTCGCTCTCACAGTAACTTCTCTTCTCTCCTCTCCTCTTCTCTTCTCTTCTCTTCTCTTCTCTTCTCTTCTCTTCTCTTCTCTTCTCTTCTCTTCTCTTCTCTTCTCTTCTCTTCTCTTCTCTTCTCTTCTCTTCTCTTCTCTTCACTCTCACGTGTTTACTGGCGTTAGGGCGTGACAACCTGTCAATCATATGACATCACTGCAATAACAAACCACAACCATCCAATCAATATCCCATGGACAAAATCAAGTCAAGGGAAGAAAAGACTTTTGTAATTTTGTTTCATGCTGACTTTAAAGATGGATTTGTGAATGTGTAGTTGTCCTTTTTTAAAATAAATAAATAAATAAAATAAAATGAAAATAGTTGTTGTTTTCTCTCTGCAGCTATTTTAAAGGTGTTTTGTATTAACACAGCAATGTAAAAACTCCTGTCCAGAAATGGTTGCTCTCATCAGCAACAGAAAAGCAGTTGAGCTTGGCCACTTACACTGCACGCCATCGTACTGCAATTTTAATGGGTTTCAATGGGACCAGCATCAGATTGTTAGAGTGAATTTGCAGGGCACCGCCACCTAAAAGTAATCCCAGGCTTGTCTGTGACCTGATCCCAGCATGGCCTTAAAAAAAAAAAAGAAAACATAAAAAGAAAACCTTAGCTTTGAATTTCTAGGCTGGTTCAAGCTGGTGTATGCCAGATAGTATTGGTCAGCCAGTATGGTGCTTTCAGTGGTAAATTTGTTTTGTTTTTTCTGTGGTTTTTAAAAATACATAGCAATTTCCTGTTACCTAAAACAAATTAAATATAAGGCAATATGTTTTTACTTATTTTTACGTTTATCTTAAAAATACTTTCAGATACTTTTGGGGCCACTGTCTTTTGAATAAAATTGTAATGAGTTGTGCACAAAATTACTGAAATGAACATTTATTTTACACCATTTACATAATTTTTATTTTAAAAATTGGTTGCTATTAATTTGGGTGCGAACATGGTCCTCACTGGCAGATTAGTCAGCCTGGCCTATTTAATTTTGAGTAAATATTGTCTAAAACAAGACAGCAATTTTGCACACATTTCATTTGCTGTCACTAAAATGTGTTACCTATAAATCTGCATTATACCAGCTAAGTGCCAACCTGTTCTCTAGATATTGGTATTGGCATCATTAAAATACTCATATAGATCATCTACTTGTGTGAACACCAGCACATCTGCTTCCAATATGAATTTATCACATTGGCCGTCAGAGGTTTGAGGTTTTCCAGCTTTACACAATACCTACTTGACTGTCGGATATTAATAGAGACTAATGGGCTGAGTAGAAAAGGACTGAAGTAGCCAGAGAGGCTCTTTAGAGGAATGGCCTTTTGGCTTCCCGTACATTAAAGCGAGTCTTTGAGGGGTAGTTGAGTTGAGGTGGTATAATTATTGCAGAGGAATGGTAATTACTCAAAGTAAAGAGGGCGTTTGTGCTGACGAGCTTGATTGTCTGGCTGTTCTATTCTACTCTGATTCTTTCACCTGGTGTGGATTATTCCTTTCTTTGAAACAAGGGGATACAGTTTAAGAATGAGGACATTTTTCAAGTGATTTTAAGATGGATTCCACCAGTGACGAGAAGCTTTCACGGAGTGACTGAGAATATCAAGTTTCACTTTTGTGCTTGGTAGTGGTGGGGGGATTTATTATTTAATAAATAATTAAATAATAAAAAAATTAAAAAGGGAATACATAAATAAGAATGGTAGGTAGGTCTAGTTGCAGTTATGAAGTAATCAATTTAAGCTATTTGCAAAAATATTTTATTTAAAAATGCACATATTTACTTTGTATGTCTATTACACTTTAAAACATTTCTTGTCTCGCCACATTGATTTGCATTGTGACATTGACAGTAAGTTTGTAAGTAAATTTGATTGGCCATCTCAATCATTTTGACATTGACAAGCGCTGATAGACTGCTGAGGTAGAAAAGCCTAAAAATTTAATCAGCCTAACATGTAACAATGTAACTTTTAAAACTTCTTAACAACAAACATTGCACTAGGTTGTGGTAAGTATAAACAAATCAGGTTGCATATTTTACAATATGCTGCTTTGACAACTAACTTCTGATCTGAATTTTTCATTATTATTATTATTATTATTATTATTCCTATTTTTACTGTTAAACATCCTTGAAAGACCATGTTTCTCTGACAGAGCAGTGTCTTTTTTTAATTAGATGATCACAGTTGAATAACATCCAGGATCCCCAGCATAATACAATGTTGAAGTGTTGAAAACACATTTCACAAGTTCATTAACATTCATGAAAATGAATTCTCTTCTCCCCAAGAGCAGACCATTTATATTATCTATCATTACTCATGATACCAAGAACCTAATTAACTACCATGGTCCATGTAGCTCCATTTCTGCAAAGTCAGGTTGTGTAAAGAAATTATTTTCCAATTTAATGTAATAGTGAAAAGGGGAATACTTCAGGATTGAGTTGGCTATATATATTATATCTTTTCACATTTTGCATTTAAAAGTTCATGTACTGTTTATTTTAATTATTTTATTTTTTATTTTTTTATTCTGTTCCAAAGTCTTGTAAAGTCTCTCAGCTGGAAATTATCATCAAGCAAATCATTTTAATCAGGCTTGGAAGTCGTCCATAATGAATTACGCTGAAAGTCTTTGAAATGTCAGATAGCACTTGAAACCCCAGAGCAGACGGGCACGCATCATCACGACCCACCTGGTTGCCTGGCAACCTAATTTATTCCCTTAAAACAATACGCATTGGGTGACTCCAAGGAAACGAGGCTTCAAAAATATTAGTTGTGTTACAGCAGACCACCTGTTTTCTTGTTTGTAGTTTAAAAAAATCAACCAGTATGTATTTTGAATTTCACTAAAATGGGTAAACATTATTTTGTTTTATCTTTCGTGCTCTCTCCTTAATTGGTATTTTTGAGGGCCTCAGAATACCCTTTAAATAATGAAATATAATTATATCTTGCAAATTTGAATTGACTTTATTAAAAATCAATCAAATTAAAACAATGGGACATAGTCTGAAAGTATTTCTCAATTAATACTTAAAGTATTTCAAGTAATTATTCAATTAAAGAAATATAACAAGAAACAAATTATTAGAATTTAGAATATATTAGGCTATAAAAACACTTAGTCTACAGTAGAAAGACGGATGCTGAATAAATGCATTTATTTGTTTATCAATATACTGGTGTTTTACATCCTAAAAAAAGATTTTTCAAAAACTGTTTTACAAGAATATTACTATTTCAGTCCTTCTACTTCCAAAATTGCATGTTTAATTCATTGAAATTTATTGTGTTTGTTACTTGCTGTTTCTTTGTACTTTTTTTTGTAAGTGTAAGTATCTTGTGTCATTATCAGTGCAAGTATCTTTATTGGTATTTGTGTGAATTTCATAAAACATTTCATTTTTCCTTTTCTTCTTATGTGTCAAGTTAGAGGACAACCTATCTGCTTTAGAAAACTCACAGCGGTAAAATATACTTCATCTTGCAGGGTATTACAGCATTATAACGGTCCTTGCGCTGGTTTCTTTAGCCTCCTGCTTCAGAACTTGTCGAAGACTAGTAAAACAGAGCTGGGTGACATGGCTCAGGCTGCTGGGATCCACATATAGCACCCACAGAAAACAAAAGTGGCATCAGGAATCCAGAGGGCAAGCACTCCAAAACCTTGTTTATCAAAGAGAATAGTGCATACAATCTTTTATTCTTGTGCAAAGTCTCACCACAACACAGCCTTCACATTTCTGATGAGACACGTCTCGTCTCATTATTTAGTCACAGTGTTGTTGCGAACTCTGACACAACAAAGATGCCTCTCTGCCTTTGTACTACTGTCACTCTGACTGCATCCCAAAGCTAGCTGACAGTCTCAGGACCCGAAGTCACGGCTGTCCCGATCACAGCCTGTCCATGACGTTGCAGAGATGCCCTAAAATGAAGCTGAGGAAAGAAAACAAGATCAGATCGATACTTTTTGCATTCACAAGGATGTTTTATTTTGGTCCGTTTAGTTTGATTGACAGTAATACTCACTTCAGCCATCTAAGGTAGAAGACGGGCCTGTCCCTTCCCTCACAATTATAAATAAGCTTTTATAGCTGCTTTCTCAGTGAACTTCTAAACTTTGCGAGAGAGTCTTTCCTCCAGGACTAGATTATATGTCATAGATTGTAGCTGTAACGGTGCACCACAGGCCCTGCAGAGCAGAAAGAAAGATGTATGAGTGATTATACAGAAGGTGTTTGCATGTGTGTTATTGCAGTGAAAGCTGCCGGTCTTATCCAATGTGCTTGATGTATTTGTTCTAGTCCACATTTACCAAAATTGTATTCATTTTCATGCCATGCGTTCCCTAGGAATTTAACCCATGACCTTGGCGTTCCTTGCTCAACCAGCCACAGTAAAGATATCTGATCCAGCTGTTTCATAATAGAGGATGACCTCCTTCCTGCAGAGTTACACTCCGACCTGCTCCAAAATACCTGACTAGAAGCTTCTAGTAAAGATTCCCTCCTTAAAGGTGTTGTATGTAATTTTTTTTTTGACTGTACTGAAGCATAAAATTACCTTATACTTGTTTCTCAGAAAAACAATGCTTCAGACAGTTATTCTACTTTGAAATGTGTGTTCTGTGTCGGAATATCTGTTTCTGTTTTGTTCTCTGTGACCCCGCTCACTGGCAATTTACCCAATAGTATTTCAACACCCTGGGTTGCCAGGTGGTGAAAAATGCAGTATATTTCAGCTATTAAAGCCAACAAATGAACTGGGTCAGAAATCGCAGATTCTACCTGAACTAAAACTAAAACGCCTCAGCAAAAAAAAAAAAAACAAAAAAAAAAAACATTGCAAACGTTTACATTAGCTAATCAACTTACAGTGTAAGGCTAATCACTTTTCATCGTTCCTGTTGCATGACCTAAATCAGGCAACCAGTGTGAGCGTTGAGTCTGAGGAGGACGGGGCGAAGGAAACAACTTTCTCCAATATTTTGAATTTGGTCTGGCATACACATTTCAACTGCTAGCAGTCAATATTACATACTGCACCTTTAAGAAAAGAAGTGTGCATTTACTGCAAAATTGTAACATTAAGAGAGGACATTTGCATGTATTTGAGAAAATAATGCATAATCCAAAATACTACTAAATAAATAGATGCATTTGCTGATTTAGCTGTTAAAGCACAAAATGTGAAATTATCAAGGGGGTCATCCTGCCCCACTACTGTTGTGGACATAACATATTTTTAATTATTTATTTTATTTTTTTAGAAGATTTATGTAAAATCAGTGATCTGTGTGAATGTATTTTAAAGGTTTAGTTATATTAATAATGATGATAATTTTATATTCAACTCAATAATGAAGAGTTTATAAGAGTCATAATAACAATAAACTATGAATTCAGATGGAGTGATTCTGCGGAATTGGCCTATAGGCAATGATGAATAATGTAATTCATGGAATTAAATAACTCCATTCTCCATGAATTATAAATAATTATTACATTAAAAGATTAAAACACAAACAAGGGTCTATCTTTAACATTTAACTAAGATTAAAAAAAAACATTCATGTTTTGCCCTAGAAATCTAAATGATTTGCTCTGATCATGCAGAGCATAAGCATTCATTCACTTCCTTTGAATAAGTACTTACTTTGTGACTGTTTAAAAACTGTTTTGTATAGTATGAATGTGTGTAGTATGAATGTAATCTGGATGTATTACATTAGCCATGCTGTCATTTTCATGTGACCTACAGTGAAACCTAACAGTAGTTTTCAGTTACAGAAATTGAATAAAATAATCAAATGTAAAAAAAAAAAAAACACTGCATAGTCTTCAGTATAAATTAAATTTAGATGAATCCTTATTAAAGTTATTTTGTTATTTGTCCTTTGTTTGATTAACATTAATGACACAGACATAATATTAGGTTGCTGTCACTTTAAGACTGAATGCCCAGACCGAATATAGTGTTACACATAAAATAACTAGCTTCCGGCAGACGGCCGTACGCAAGTCGACTTACGTCAAAAGAGCAACCCTTGAACTTGACACACAACTTAATGATGAACGCGGTTGCCCAGCCCTGTTTGTTTGAACCGCGAGAGGCGTCAGAGCTTACGCTACTCCTACATCCTACATGCGTCAATTGTTACTCTTTTGGCGTAGGCCGACTTGCGTACGGCCGTCTGCTGGAAGCTAGTTATTTTAGTCGATAAAGTTTTGAATATGGATATTTTTCTTGCACAAACTCATCGCTTCACTTCAGAAGACCTTTATTAACCCCCTGCAAAGCTGTTTCGAGCACTTTTATCACGGATTGATGCGCTTTGATGGACTTCCAAGAAAATATACCCATTGACTCTCACTATAAAGCTTGGAAGAGCCAGGACATTTTTTAACATGACTCAGATTATATTCGTCTAAAAGAAGAATGTCATATACACCTGCTGTAGGATGGCTTCAGGGTGAGTAAATCATGCGCCAAATTTCATTTTTGGCCGAACTATCCCTTTAACATGTTTGTTCTTTAAACATTAATTTGGAATTGGAATTTTGAAAATTGGAATTTACCTATTTTTAGAGTTTACACCCAAAATAATGCTGTTTTATAAGAGAAGTCGTGGACAATTGCGGGAAGAGTATGATTCAGTTTACGGCACTTCTCATTCAATTCTGTGGTATCCGCAAACAGTGATTGACTGTCACGCAACTCTGAACTAAATTTAATGACGTCAAGGCTGTAACGTGATTGGTTATCAAGGCACACGTGATCCAAGTTAGCCTTTACGTTTTCTCCAATGGTAGAGCCACGGACCCTCGTATCCCCCCAATAGTAAGACCATCTCTGACGTGGCTCTCCAGGAGCTAAAGGAACCTTTCATTTCATCAAGTTCTTCTTAATGATCCAACAAAACATCACCTGTCGTGTCCTGACTTGAGTTCTCCCAAACTGTATTTGTTCATTTATATATTCTCTCTCCATCTCTTGGCACAAAGGTAACAATCGGTTTAATCTTGCGTTTGGTACTGTCGAGCCCCCGGTACATGCCAGGCTCTATTATTTAGAAGAATAGCTTGGAACAAAGAGATTGAAAGGAAGTGAAGGCCCACATGGGTACAGCAGTGTTTATTTATCTCTCATAGTTCTATTCTCCCTGCTCCTCCACTGAGGTGTTCGGTAACCCTCACCCTGAAGGTATGCAGTGCAGATAATGAAAAAGACTTGGCTGTTTTTGATCATGTAAAGGAGGCTATTTATTTCATATTTATAGTGGTGGAATAAAAAAAATACATTAAAAGTTTGCTTCCTGGAGATAGTTCAAACCCTGGAGTTATGTGGTCTAGTTTGTTTGGTACTGCAAGAGGCAAAGAAAACCCATCTGATGTGACTTGAAAGTTGTGAATGCAATGCGTTCAGTCGCTTCCTCGAATGGTATTTTAAGAAGAACTTTTTTAGTTGCAGAGTTGAAGAGGTTGGAGTTTCGTCGAGAGCTTTGCCCTGTAACATTACCACAGTCTTTAATATTTAAAGTGAGAAACTATCTTGTTTGGACTTCTTTTCACCATTCTCTGAACCTGACGGAAATATCCATTCAGACTCGTTTATATTTGATTGTCTATATTGATGTGAACCTGAATATTTCATTGAAGGAAACCAAAGGAGATCCTTCAGCCCTGCTGACCAGCTTGGCTCGCCTCAGACAACAATTAAGGCAAGGCAAGTTTATTTATATAGCACATTTCATACACTATGGCAATTCAAAGTGCTTTACAGAAAGGAATTAAAAGAATCACAAAATAAAAGCAAGGAAAATTAAAACAGTTATAAAAGAAATTATAAGAGATATATGATACAGTTATAAAATAAATTAAAAGAGTACAAAGATGATACAAAGATAACCTTCTCATCTGGCAAAACACCGGTGTATCATATTTTTCACAACTCCCAGTTTTACTCTGAGATTTTCCCATGGTGATTAAACTGTGTCTGTGGTGTTATTTTGGTGCCTAAGAAATCTATTGGACGTCTCCTATGGACCCGATTTTTCCCTAAAATCGGACAGGCCGAGCTCTAGGACTGACTCACGAGGGTAACCTCGGGTTCACTGCCCCATCAGTCCGCACCCCAAAAACCCATTTGTTCGGAAGCTCTACTAATGGATTTAATCCAGTCCGAACCCCACAGAACCTTGAGTTTAATTACACATCAAACTCACTACTGCACCACAGACCCAGGTCATCAGCATGGTTTCATCTCTCAAGTTCCCAATTAAGTAATTTATGTTTGTCTCTTACCCAATTCTCAGTGCCTTTTGTGTTCAGTTTAGAATCAAAAGGAGGAATACAGTGCAATCAGTCGGACATACAGTGGATACAGTTATAAAAAGAATTAAAAGACTAATAAGATTATACATAAATAAACTTGTCATCTGGAAAAACACCGGTGTATCATATTTTGCACAGCTGCTTGTTTTACTGTGAGATTTTCCCATGTGGATTGTACTGTGTCTGTGGTGTTCTTTTGACGCGCCCAGAAAATCTATTGGACGTCTCCAATAGACCCAATTTTTCCCTAAAATCGGACAGGAGGAGCTCTAGGACTGACTCACGGGGTAACCTCGGGTTCACTGCCCCATCAGTCCGCACCCCACAAACCCATTTGTTTGGAAGGTCTAGGAATGGAATCGATCCAGTCCGCACCCCACAGAACCTTGAGTTTAATCACGTCGAACTCACTACTCCAACACAGACCCAGGCCATCAGCATGGTTTTATCTCTCTTACCCAATTCTCAGTGCCATTTGAGAAAAGGAGGATGCAAAATAAAATCGGACTCAGTAAATGTCAGTACTCATTCAGTAAATGCACAGCTAAACATTTGTGTTTTAGTCTGGATTTTAATGTGACTACTGTAGGAGCACATCTGATCTCTTCTGGAAGCTGGTTCCTGCTGCGGCTGGCATAGTAGCTAAAAGCTACCATGCTTAGAGTGAACCCTTGGTATTTCTAGCTGATCTGAGTGATATGTTTGGTTTATATTTAGTGAGTATATCTGCAATGTTTTGAGATCCTAAGTCAAATAATACTTAAAAATCAATCCTAAATGTAACTGGGAGCCAGTGTAAAGACCTGAGGACTGGTGTGATGTGTTCATATTTTCTGGTTCTGCTCAGAATTCTGGCGGCAGCGTTCTGTATGAGCTGCAACTGTCTTATGGTCTTTTTGGGAAGGCCAGTGAGGAGTCTATTACAATAATCCACCCTGCTGGTGATGAAAGCATGCACAAGTTTTCTAAGTCTTGTCTGGAAACAAAGTATATAATTCTTGCAATATTTTTGAGATGATAGTTTGCTGATTTAGTTATTGCTTTGACATGACTACTGAAACTAAAAATAAAAACATACACAACAGGGTTTCTTCGCTGCTGTTACAAATTATCACTTGATCAAGTTTTTAAGGACTCACATTTACTTATCAATTAGATACTGGCCTGCAATGTTTTCTGATTAGATTTGCACAAGGTATGCATTAGTTAGCTAAGCTAATGGTTAACCTTAAGGGAGTGAGATCGCTTTAGTTGAATTGAAACTGGAGCACGCTGTAACTTCAATTTAGCGATACAAAAGATAGGCCTTTAAAAAGATGAGAAGGTGAACATCGCTCAAATCAATCTTTTATCACACTGAAAGAAGATTGCTTCATTCTAACAAGCGATCTTGATAATATTAAAATGTGCTGTAAAGAGTCTTTTGTCTTTACAGAAATGATTTTAATATTATGAACTGCAGTTTATATTTTAACAATTAACAATGACTTAATGTTAGACAAATAGAAACTGTTAACGTACTGAACTAAAATCGGCTTTGAGATTTCAGTAAAGTTTTCAGAGAAGTGAATTCGCGTTGCAACATGTCTGACTCTGAGCGTGAATCTTAAAGGTCCTATCAGTTCACACCCATTTGGTGAGGTGACCAATCAAAGATGACCGGGAGAAAGTCTTTGTTCCATCTCATTCCATTTGCATGTTCATGGTGGCATGGAGAATTTGTGCAGTCTTTACACAAAAGTATGGTAAAAATATGTTGATGCAATTTATCATAACATGTTGTAGGCCATCGGTTCCCAACAGGGGGGTCGCGGCCCAGAAGGGGGCCTCAGCGAGCTCTGTGGGGGGTCGCTTCATATTTTGAAAGGTTTGAGCAATGAGCATTAAATAAAAGTCATTAACTTTTTTCTGTTCAAAATGTACAAAATTTATATAATGAGCGAGTTCATCATGAATCCATTTTCCAATCCGTGTTTTTGTCTTATCCTGAACCACTATGGTACACCTATAATAAGTGTTTACATTGGGACTATTTTACACTGGTTCGGGATCGCTGCCGCTGCGGAGTAGCCCAGTACCTGCGTGACTCGTCATAGACGTACACAGAGAGATGTAGTTCCGGCTACAATGTTCTTCCGAAAGACGCATTATTCTGTTAATAAACACAAGTTTATTATCGCTCGCTATAGCGCCAAAAGCGTAAAAAATAAAGCCTCACATTGATAAAGCCTCACAAATAGCATGCAAGTATTGAGGCCCCAGACAAAAGTCGTTTAGTAATAGCCTATATTCTTTCTTTTTTTTACCTACACACCAGTGTGAATTTTTGTTTTTGCATTTCAAATAGGGTCAATATATAGGCTTCTCCTAGGCTTACGTTTTTAAATTACAAAGGGCCTACTGATGTTTTTGTTATTGTATTTTCAATATTATAGGCTATTATTTGTGCATAAACATACCGTTTGTTTGAAAACAACATATTTTGTCATCCTTGGTGCAAGCTTACAAGAGCGATAATATCATTAAATGTGAAGGGGGGCCCTAAAATATTTTCTTGAGAAAAAGGGGGTCTCAGACAAAAAAAGGTTGGGAACCACTGTTGTAGGCTACACCATTGATTGTAAAATCAAAAGAGGATTATTTTGATACCAAGAAAGAGGGGATTTAAAGACATTAAAGCAGTGATACATCATCTTTGGATATTAACATGCATAAAACACAGGAGAAATACTACAGACATTTGGGAAAGTTTGTGGGTAAGAATGGAGTCAATGTCCTTGTGTATTGGAAGTTTATCTCTATTGTCTTTGACCAAATGGCTAGTCCCGTCTGGTCTCATGTGCTGTCTTTGAGGGTTGCAGACACAGTCTCTTACTGAGATCGTTCAGGGTAGCAGAGGTGACCATTTTGAAGAGAACTGGTTTGAGGGCCGATGACAACAGGGGAGAGGGGGGATGTTTTATGATGTCTAGAGCATTTTGATTAAGTACATTCGTTACAATGTTTTGC
Organism: Gila orcuttii; assembly: GCA_026230005.1. Taxonomy (NCBI): domain Eukaryota; kingdom Metazoa; phylum Chordata; class Actinopteri; order Cypriniformes; family Leuciscidae; genus Gila; species Gila orcuttii. The sequence goes on along the minus strand of JAPDVR010000003.1, from coordinate 40,459,783 downwards.
CTGTGTCACTATTGAACTGAATATCATTTATTATCTTTATGAGAAATGTCTCTGTGCTGTGATATGGTCGGAAACCAGATTGAAAATTGTCAAAGTGTGTCAAGTTCAAGTATTGAGGTTAGGAAGTTGTTCAGCGGATTGAAGACAACTTTTTCAATGATCTTGCCTATGAAAGGAAGATTGGTCTGTAATTGCTCAATATGTTGCTATCCAGATTGCTCTTTTTCAGGAGGGGCTTGACAACTGCAGTTTTAAGGGACTTTGGAAAAGTCCCAGAGAGAAGTGAGGAGTTTACCACTTCTAGGAGATCTGCTTCTAAGCAGTTGAATACACTTTTGAAAAAGGAGGTGGGGAGTGTGTCAAGAGCGCAGGTTGATGTTTTTAAGGTGCTGTACTGTTTCTTCCAAAATTTTACCATTAATTTCTTCGAAATCAGACATAGTAACTTTCTGAGGATGTGGTCTGATCTGTCTTACCTCAGTGCCACACGAGGATATGCTGATCGCCTTTCTGATATTATTGATTTTCTCAGAGAAGAAGGAAGCAAATGTGGGATTTCACTGGGAATCTGGCTTGGGGGGTTTGTTAGACTCTACAGTAGCAAAAGAGTGCGTGTGTTATTTATTTTTCTGTTTATAGTATTTGAGAAGAAAGTCTGTCTCGCTTTGCCTAGTTCCACATTGAAAGCATGAAGGCTGTCTTTATAGATGTTATAATGGACTACAAGTTTTGTCTTCCGCCACATGTGCTCAACTTTTCTGCATTGTCTTTTCATATTTTGCACTGCTGTTGAGTTTCTCCAAGGTGCTTTTTGTCTGCCACTCTTCTTCCTGACTTTCACAGGAGCTATATCATCAATTACACTCTGTACTTTTGAGTTAAAGGACTCCGCAGTTATGCTTGGTGTTAAAGATATGGCCTTCATAAATAGCACACTAGTGTTCTTATTTAAGCATCTCTTCTTGACAGACACAGATCTAGCTTCAATAGTAGGAGAGATCAATATATCAAAGAAAATACAGAAATGATCAGACAGTGCTACGTCCTTAATAACAATCGATGAAATCTTTAGACTCTTACTGATAAGTAAATTTAGACTGTTTCAACGATTGTGTGTGGGTCCGTGTACATGTTGAATCAGATCAAAAGTATTTAAAACAGTATGCAAAAACGTAAACAAGCCATGATCAAAATTAACGTTATAGATTCTTTGTAGTCACCATTTCAATCCTGCATGTAATGCAGCTCACCGTCACTCAACATGTCATTGATTGATGATGTAAAACTCCAGACAAGTTTTCTTGTGTGCGTCCGTTTTTAACGCGTCTTGACTGTCGTACAGTCTGACAATAATGACAACTAAGATCTTAAAGTGTGACATGGCTTACAGCAATCATCATGTTCGTACAGTCTGATCAGCAACAATCGCAAAGGACTATTATAAATCGCACAGTTTGCACCCGACTTTAGACAGACATTATGATAGGTTCTAAAAGTTGGAAAATTGGCCTAGCAGGGATGTCTGGAGAAGCAAACAAGATAAGTTTCCACCATGAAACAAAAACACATTCATGTAAAACATCGCTTAAAGACAGATTTTGTAAGCGTGAATGTGTTTCTGCCAAAAAGATTCAAGCTTTGCTTCTTAAACAGTCTCTGTTAGACATGCTGGTTCAGAAATATTACCTGTATCTCAATATAACCCACACTCGTGTTGCTTTAACAGCAGGGTTTTGGTGCAGATTCGATTCAGCGTAAGTATTGTTTAGTTGTCATGAAGGCCAATAACACACTACAGGTTTGAGTGCCATTCAGAAATAAATTGATTGATAGAAATCAATTCAAATTCCAACTCAAGAACTGAAATAGAGCGCATTTGACAATTCAAAATTTCGCCCAACTCTAGTGCACTGGACCAGCAGGGACGGTTGAGTTTGGGTTCTGAAAGGCCATTAGTCATGGTTCTCGTGGTCATGGGGTTGAACTGGGCTGAGGGACGGATGAGGCAGCGGACTTATCTTCACTTGTACATCTCAGCCTAAAATGGCCAGCACATTCATCACAGGGAGGAGACTGCAGAGGACTGCTGCTTTTAATGGATATTAAGAAAGCATACTCTAGAACTGTGGCTTGGATATGGTCTGGCAGAGAGATTTTCTGCTTTCATTGCATTCACACCATTGATCATCTGAGCTCCAGCGCAGCTCCATCGTGTTTGTGAAAGAGCCTCAGTGTGCTGTGATACATAACAATGCAGGAGAGAGAGGAGAACAGAGCATCAATGGGCATCTGGTCTTGTCTCTTCATGTCTCATCTCTTGTCTTCTCATCTCGGTCTCATCTCATCTATCTCATCCCCTCCATCATGCCTCATCTCTTCTCTTCTCATTTCTTCCTGTCTCTTCTCATTTCCTCTTCTCATCTCCTCTTGTTTTGTCCACTCTTTTTCTTTTCCCGTCTTGTCTTCACTTCTCCCACCTCCTTTTTTCTCTATTTTTCTCTTTAAGTTTTTGCATGTTTCTTCATGTCTCATCTCATCTTGTCTCTTCTTTTCACACCTTGTATTGTCTAAACTTGTCTTCTCCTCACGTCTCTATTCTAATCTTGTTAATTGTCATTTATATTTGCACACTGAACACTTTCTGTTAGAGTTGGTAGGCAGCACAATCAGGGCTCGACAATAAGGACTGCCAGGGGCCAGCGTGAAAGATGCCCGGGACAGTTGACGAAACCGTTGCGGTCTCGATTGGACCAGTGCTGCATCGTCATGAAAGTTTATCATTTGCACTTGTTTTTAAGCTTTGTCAATTTAAACATTAAAGGTGCAGTCTGTAAGAATGGCAACTAGTGTTTGAAATAGGTACTGCAGTCCAATTAAAAAAAGAGATTGTCGTTTCTCCCGCCACCTGCGACTGAACAGCGCTCACACGGGTTGCCAGTTTGAGCACACGCAACAGGAACTTGTGCAATGGACAATGAAAATGGGCAACGTGCAGTATCACAGACCAAAACCAAAAACAAACATTCCAGCCTGGAAACGCACATTTCAAAGTAAAATAACTGGCTGTAGAAGTGTTTTTCAGAGAAAAGAGTATGTTAACTTAGCATGTTTCCTCAATATATGCAAACATATGATGGTATTTTTATGCTTTAGTAGAGTTAAAAAGTTACATACAGCCCCTTTAAAGCACAAAAAGATGTGAAAGAGAACTAATTTCAGTACTCATGTGCTATGAGAAGTTTTGTGTGTACACACATCCGAAATGCACACACAGACAGCACATTATATCAAAACATTGTTCTTGGAGAGTATCCTAGTAAACACATTTGGTTATGTCTTAAGTGAATGTTAACAGTTGAGAAAGAAAATGCATGTATATCTGTGCACTCAGTCTTAAAGTGATAGCAGCCTAATATTCCTTCAGCTGTCTGTGTTTTTAATCTTAATCAAACATCAAAAGACAAAGAAATGACTCCCAGCTCTTGACTGGATAACTTTTGTAACTTTAATAAGGATTAATATACTTTTAATTTATACAGTATGCAGTCTTATTTTACATTTGATGTACATTGTTCAATTTCTATACCTGATTTCACTGATTTCACTGGTATCTAACATTTTGGTGTCATAACCTTATTTATTACAAATACAAGGTTGCATGGGCCAAAACAAATGAAAACAATTATTTTATTTATTACTTTTTTCTTTTCTTTTTTTTTTTGTGGTGGGACTCCCAATTGGCCAGTAGAAAAAAAAAAAACTTAGCGTTCAGCCCAGAGAGGGCAGGGACAGAAAGTCTTTTCTGTTCTGTTGAGCTGTGAGGGGTCTGGTTAAAGGGACATTGAGATTTGGGGATGTTCTCTCTTATAGTTTGGGTTAAAGTCCATAGAGAACACACAGGGTTGTCTGGGCTTCTGGTTCAGCAGCTTTCAGAGAGGCTGTTCTTTATCTGTACTTTGTATGCGTTTCTGAGACACCCGTGTCTCCATTCGCAGCATGATGGGGGGAAAGGCTTGACTCGTGTCTGCAGACCACCTTAGGCATTTGAGCATGAAACAAGAAAATTGCCATGACCTGATTTCATTCACTTTGAGCATTTATTTATTTGATCCGGGGGCTGAATGGGAAAAGCAGACTGTGTCACTCTCTATGGCCTCCTATTTGGCCCTGAAGCTACTTTCCTAAGTTTTACTGTTTGTAGTCTCACATAAACAGACTTGTCTTTTTACCCAGACCCACAGCATATTTCCTGGAACGATAGTTTCGCTTCATTTTTTTACTTTCAGATAGACTTTGATGTCTTCTTTTGCGGCATCACTTAGAGGCAAACACCACACAGACAACGTATTCCATGATTCCTACATAATTCCAGGTCACGATGCCTCAGGGCAGCGATGCTTCTGTCTCTCTGCTTGCTCCCTTGGCGTCAATGTGGTAAGCTTTTCTGTCCTCAGATGTGGGTGGGAGAAAGTTTTCCGAGGCCTGAGAGCATCATAAATCAAAATGTAACATCAGATCCACACAGCTGGGCTCCCAGGAACTAGGAGCACAATATGAGTTGCTGACATTTTAATTACTTTGTCATACATCTCAGACTGGTAAGCCTATTTTGAGGGCGTAATTTATGGCAGTAAATGAAAACAAATATTCTCCAAACCATCTTTCTGAAAGCCTGTTCTTGCCATGTTGATTAATGGTAATATCTCTCTAGTAGTCTGCCCAGTGCCTGAGAGAATTAGGTTCTGGACCCTTACCGGCATGCGCACATTTCTTAACATTTCAGATGCTAGTGAATGTGTGCGCAGCCACATCCCACTGACATGGCAGGTAAACAATATGAAAAAAACTCTCCAGAGAGTAATTCGTCTTCAATTATGCCAATGAATTCCCCCCCCCCCCCCCCCAGAAAAGCCATTTTCCCTTCAGTTTCCCTTCAAATTGATCTTTAGATTTGATTGTTTTGTATTGGAAATGGCTGGCCGGTTAAATGGTTGCTTTTTAGCCTGGCAGGCGTGCAGCCTTTTCCAAACAAATCAAAATGGTCGTCCTTTTTGAATATTTAGATTACCTGGGGCTCCCGGCACCTTTTATAAGTGGATTAACATTTCACGTGGCTCCCAACCTGCATCTTAATACTTTGTGGGCTGATATCAAAGAGTCCTTAGGGATCAGAAACAAGCATTCCCATTATCTTTCCTGCTGTGCTTTGTTTACCAAACCACGAGCAAGGGCCATTCATCTAGACAATTGTAATGGAATCCAAACTAGCAGGACTGATCATAAAATCACTTTATACACAGGTCGCATCGATTCCGCTCGCGGCATAACCCAGGTAAGCGCTCAGCCCCCGCTCTCTCGCGTACAAACCTCCTTTGGCAGCGTTACGGAGGATCACACTTGCTGCTATTAGGCCCTTAAATCATCATGAAAGGTGAGCTGTTTATATACACATCAGTTCGGAGCCTCTGATGCTTGCCAAGCCGTTTCAGCCTATGCATATTTAATAATTAAAAGTCCATCAAGGCGGGCTGCTCTGACCTTTTAAAGCCGCCATTGACATCTGTGAAGGGTGCCTTTATTTCCCAGATGCAGCCCAGCCCGGATCCGCAGCCAGGTGTCAGGGTGCAGACAGCGATGTAATGCATCCTCATCAGTGGCCGCCAATCTCCATCCCTCGCGAACCCCCTCCCCACCCAAGCATCCGTGGACTTTTGATGGATCTCTTTATGCTAATCTGCACTTAATCATGAAACAGCACAAATAGAATCAAGCTGAAACAAAGCTCGCTCTAATTACACGTCAATATTGTTCGCCGCGGAAGCGCAGACAGCTCTCTTGTTCCTACTTTTGCTGTATTTATTTATTAATTTATTTGTCTACTTGCAAACGTCTCTGAGACCTGAAGATCTTTTGTAGGGATCTGTCTTGGAAATAGGTAATGACTGTGGCGCTTGTACTCGCGGCGTGTAGGAAGACGCTACAGGTCCCGTGGAGCTGAAAAACTAATCATAAGTTTCAAAGCATCCCCGAGTCGTGCTCAGCCTCTCAAGGGCTTCTTCGCGGTGGTCACGCCTGAGCAGAAAATCTCTTAGACAGCAGTGATGTGTAATTGAGGATGTCATCAATTAATCAAAAAACGAGGGAGGGGAAAGACTATGTATGAGGAGTAGGAGTCAGGGCTGGAGATATGCAATCCATGCCTGCTTTCATCTGCGGAAATAAAAAGAAAACAATTCCATCCAGCCTACGTGGAGTCGTGGATTATCAAAGCGCCATGTTCTCCATGGCTCAGCGCCAGTTTGAGATGGTAATTTTGCCTTAAAGAGGCACAGAGAAACTGGCACCTGAAATAATTGACAGTGATACACATCTGCCACTAAGTGTCTTTCCTGCAAACTTTGGATTGATGGATGAAGTGTGACGAGTTCTAATTAATCATTAGCGCAATAGCAGCAGCTCTGATATCAGTCCACAACTGCCTGAATCAGATAAACCCTTCTTAAAGGTATACTTCACTCAAAAATGAACATTTTGCCACCGTTTACTCACCCTCATGAAATTCCCAGCCTATATTCCCTTTCTTTATTTTCTGTTGAACACTATATTTAAAAGAAAATGCTAGTTGTTTTTCCATACAATTACAGAGGCAAGGAGGGCAAGCCATCAAATTATCATAAAATCTAAATCAAAAACCAAAATTGATGTTGTAAAACATTTCCTCTCCAGTAAGATCTTTACCACTGTGACAAACTTGAGAATCGAATCAGTCTGATTTGTTTATTGAATAAATATTTCTGTTTTGGTGAAATAGATCAATTGATTGGTTCTTTAAAAAGAGGCAAATCAAAAGAATATGTGTTTTCTCATGGGATGACCCTTCAGAAATCATTCTTATATGATGGTGCTCAAGAAACATTTTATTTTTTTATTTTTTTGTGATACGTCATTTGAACTGTTTTTATAATATCGTTATGAGACTTCTATGCTCCTTTTGTGTCCTTTTTCAGTGAACTGTTCCTTTTCACTTTTCCCAGTATTTCCCAAGTCTGGGTCTCAACAAACAGCTTCCTCACTTAGATACTAGCCTGTAGGTTTATTCCCACCAACAGCGGTATTTCTGTCTGTAATGACCCTTACCGCTCATTGATTCTCAGCTTGTGTCAGAATGAGGGATCAGGTACATTGAAAACGCTCAGGGCTCCATGAAATTCGTCCACGCCAGACGTGTCCCAGTCAAACCTATGGCGCAATGAGTTCATGGCAAAGCTAGTTTTATGTAACCCAATATACATCAGTTAAGCACTAATGAAAATGCTGTCACTCTATTGCGATAGTGGAATTTGTTAGTGTACCAGACTAATTGTCAATAATGGTTTAACATAGCTGTATTTCATTTGCTTTGTTACTCTCCACAGAGCCATAACATTGGAGAACCAGCTAGTGGTGCTTGCCACCGCTGCGGCGGATGCCGGGAGGTACTACGTCCAAGCTGTTAATGAGAAGAATGGAGAAAACAAGACAAGCCCATCCATCTACCTGAATGTGGCAGGTAAGTTGAGGGGCTATGCATTTTACTAGATCATTTCTATTACCCTGCAGCTAATGTCACATGGCCAGTCATTGATGCAGCCAAGACAGAACTATCGACCAGACGTGGGAATTTTGGTTTTCTGTTGGTCCTCTCCCTCTTTTGTTTTTGCCCACGTGTTGTAGGCACAGTTTAACACGCTAGTTTCAGAAGCACTCGCAGGCCGGCATGCAGATGCAAGGTACCTGTAATTCCCATTCCCTCAGGGGGCCGTTAAATGTGGTGCATTCATCAGAGAGGAAGGCCATTCGTGGAATGACACAGAGAATCTGTTTGTTCTTGTGACACACTTGGATTTGCTAGCTGAACATTGTTTGCTTGCTGTTGTCGTAGCTGCTTTGGCATGTGCTACTGCACATCGCCTGCTTTCACAATGCTAATGCACACATCCCATTCATGCATATACAGCCACTGACAGCCCGTCAGAGGAGGCAAAAGATCCTGAGCCTTCTCAAAAATGTATTCAATATGAAAGTTGCAACTGAATTGATACAATTTATTGTCGTTTTTATCAGTAAATCTACAAATGTGCATTACTCGGATTTGGTGCTGTTTTTTATCATGCTGACAGCATACAGGCTCCTCTCGTTGGTTCAGACCAATCAAAATTAATGTTCCACCGACACTGTAATTTGGTTCTATCCAAAAAGTGGTCAAAAAGATCAAAAGAAGTAGAACTTAAATTAGCCTGCAGTAGAAATAACCAGTCCTTATCTGAGTACCCTTTCAAACCAATTAGCTCTTCACTATTGCTTCAGTGCGTCATTAAGCCTGCTTGTGGTTAATGCAACAGGTGAAGAGAGGCTTTTTTTTATTTTAGGCCAAATTAATAAGAGTTCTCAACCAAATGAAAGACTGAACAACAAGGCCAGATATAAATGTTTCATAATGAAGGAGCAGGGGCTAGAGGTAGATTGAGTCCATTCAAGATACACTACCGTTAAAATGTCTGGGGTTAGTACAGAGTCTCTTATGCTCACCAAGGCTGCATTTATTTGATCAAAAACACAATAAAAACTGTAATATTGTTAAATAATATTACAGTTTAAAATAACTGTTTTCTAATTTAATTTATTTATTTATTCCTGTGCTGTCAAAGCTGATTTTCCAGCATCATTACTCCAGTCTTCAGTGTCACATGATCCTTTAGAAATCAGTCTAATTTGCTGCTCAAGAAACATTTCTGTAACACTTTACAATACGGGTGCACTAATATGTATGAACTCATGCACAGATAATCATGAGTTAATGTATGACTCATGAAGAACTAAACCATTCGTAATGATTACTGCATCAGCAACTAATAAGGACTCTACTGTTACCAAATCCATATTTTTCAGGATTCTTTGATGTATAGAAAGTTTAAAAGAACATAATTTTTATTTGAAATAGAAATCTTTTGTAACATTCTAAATGTCTTTACTGTCACTTTTGATCAATTTAATGCATGCTTTAAAAAACATCTTACTGGCCCCAAACTTTTTAATGGTAGTGTATGCGATTTGTTTCCTACTGTTGGTTTGATGATGTTATGTAACCTGTCTTGTGTGTGGACTTTTAGGTTATTTCATGTTTGGTGCCCCATTTCATAGTCAGTTTGTAGTCCCGAGGTGGCAGATGAGAGCTGGATCCAAATGCAGAGTGTTTAATAAATCAAGATAAAGGTATAAAATAAACAAAAAAAAACAAGGAACAGAACTAAAGATACCTCCATACATGGATAAGGCCTGAAAATAAACACAGGAAACACTTGGGTTTAAATATACAAGGGGTAATTAGAGAACAAGACACACCTGGGAAAAATTAGAGAACAATCTACAATATGACTACAAAATGGGGCATCAAACAGGAAAAAACTTAAAAGACCACACACAAGACAGGTAACATATAACAGGTAAAAGGAAAGATTAGAGTGCAGATGAGAGATATATGTTGCATCACAATTCGGAGGCTGCATCATTCGAAGGCCGATTGAGTCACCGTGACGAAGGCTGTCCCAATTTGAAGACTCCTTTAAATGCAGCCTCCAAATGCATCCTTCGGATCCCGTGAAATGAAGGATACAACAGATGGATCCTTCACTGCCTTGCCTACCTCCAATTTCATTGTGCGCCAACAGGATTTTTTTTCCCCAACAGGGCCTAATTATTACAACTTACTCAAATATCTAATGATATAAATGTAAAAAAAAATAATTGAAATGTTGACTTGGCTATATCTTTCTAAAATGCAATTATATATAGTTTTATCATGTACAGAAATGGACCATAGTGAACATATTTAGACAGTTTGTGAACCCTGGTTTAATATAACTTTCAAAACAGTCCAGTACAAACGTTACTGTCACTCATCAACGACAGTTGTCACAGTTGTTAGGCCACAAGTACAGTCCTCCATAAGCTAGACCATCCCATTTAACAATGCTCAGTCCGACCTTCGCGGCCTTCATAGTCTGAGTAATTTGAAGGATGCAGCCTTTGAATTGAGACACAGCCATCGACTCTCTCATATCAAGACAAGCTCATCTGCAGTGTTGGGGAAAGTTACTTTTAAAAGTAATGCATTACAATATTGCTTTACTCCCAAAAAAAGTAACTAATTGCGTTACTTAGTTACTTTTTATGAAAAGTAATGCATTACATTACTTTTGCGTTACTTTTTCTCTCCTCTCCTGGGCTGGGCTTGCTTGTTTGTTTTATTAATAACATAAAAAAAAGTTCTATTTTTGGCAAATGTTAAGGCCCTTTTACGCCAAAAGTGAAAGGAAGAAGCCTCAGGCTGAAGGAAATGCATATTTAAGCCTGTACAGGAGAGGGTGCCACTCAAACAAACCTTTAAGCTGTTCTGCCATTCTGGATTAAAGAACAATAGGATACAGGAGAAGGAAGTTCAACACTCTTATTTCTAAATCTAATCTAAAGTATTTTTTGCTTATTAGTATGATTGAATTAGATCATTGAAGGTCAGCAGCAAAGACATTGGTTAATAAAGTGAGATTAAATACAGAAGTTATATTTGTGTAATTTAATATAGTTAATTATAAAAGTTTTGCGTAAAATTCTGAGATTGCATTTTACTGTTTTTATTCATCTTGAGGAATACTGGATGTTTTCGTGCAAGTAAGATGAGTAAATGCATGTTCACATTTAGTCTAGAACTAAAATAACCATCATGTTTACACAGCACACACAACAACTCCTCACTTTATTTCTCTCAACATACATGGAGACAGGAGAGCTGTCAGTCAATATGTGAAAATGTAACTGGCGTTACTCATTTGAAAAAGTAACCTAGATATTTTGTTGTAAATTGAAAAAGTAATCTGATTATGTAAATCAAGTTCCCTTTCAGTCGCTCACGTTCGACGTAGTCGGCATGTCGACTGATTGGGATCACGCTTAGGGAGCCTGTCATCTTCGAGTACTGTTAAAAAGAGCCAATGTGCATTGGAATGCACAGAAATTCATCTCACACTCCGCCCCGCGGCACGGATATAAATATGGAAATGGATGCACGCACTAGTTGTCTTTCGCTTTGGAGCCGAACGGTCTTCATGCCGATGTCTCTGAAGAGTGTTGTTATATTACAATGAGCGAGTGTGTCAGTGTTCTTCTGGAAGACTCTCCCAGTGCTGGTGGTTCAACAGCACGAGTGCAGCGGTGATCGCGAGCTTCTGAGCTCTCAACTGCTGTTTTAACAGCATAATTTGTGTGTTTGTTGACGGTTGGTTAGAGGGCAAAGAAGTGAGTGCTTCACTGTTTCAGTTTACTGTTCAGTGTTGCCGCGGTCATATATATATATATTCAGCACGCTGAAGCAGCTTTTGTGGATAGTTCATGTTCTCTTTGCGAGAACATGACTATCGCGGTGTTGAGATCGAGACTCGCCTTCATGCGTGAAGGTGGAGTCCCCATTACCATGCCCCGCTACGGCGCCGTGTGGGATGGGTGATCAGAGGATCATAGTGAGGCTTCCCCGCCTGGTAACCAATCCCTGTGGGCCCCTCACTCCTCTATCACACCGCAGGCGGTGGAGCCCGCGTTGAGCGCGCTGGTCCCTCTGTAATGGACCGACCAGCCGTTTCATTCGGGCCCCGTCCAGAGGACAGGATACCGATTGCAGCATCGGAGGGTGAGCTGACCTCTGGAAATGATGACTCGGCTGCGTTATCTCCCCCTGGGAGTGTAACGTTGCCTGAGCCAGATCCAGAAATGTCAGCTATGCTGAAACGAGCCGCCGAGGCTCTCGGGCTTGAGTGGAATCCTCCACCGTGTCCCGGACAGTCTCGGTTGGATTGATTGGTATCTCAGAGCGGACCATGCTGGTTCTCAGCTCGCCGCCCCAGTGCCTTTCTTTCCCAAAGTACATGGAGAACTTACCAGGTCGTGGACGGCACCTTTCTCTGCCAGAAATGGCCTGAGTAGCTCCTCCCCCCTCACTATCCTTGACGGAGGAGCGGTGGTGGGTTACGAAGCTATCCCTCCTAAAGCAGTCTGTCGCAACACAGGTGCACCTGTGTCCGGCGTCCGCTGCCTTTTGGACGGAGGATCCTCGTCTCCCCCCTAAGGCCTGTGAGTTCTCTTCCGTTCCGACGGGCAGAGCTTACAAAGCCTGTGGGTAAGCCGCCTCCTCTTTGCGTGCCATGGCGTTACTACAGGTCTATCTGGCCAGGGCACTCATGGACATGCACGAGGGTAGCCCAGACTGTGCGCTCGTAGGTGAGCTCCGCACTGCAACCGGCCTCGCCCTCCGGGGCACGAGCGTTGTGGAATGCACTATCGGTCTGGCGATGTCCACTTTAGTGGTCCAGGAGCGCCATCGTTGGCTCAGCCTGGCTGATATGTTGGATGTGGACAAGGTTCGGTTCCTGGACTCCCCAATTTCCCATGTTGTGCTGTTCGGCGATGTTCTCCCGCTGCTGCCTCCACCCCGCCGCCGGTGCCAGCCTGTTGCCGCTCCTGCTCCTGCTGGGCCTCCGCAGCAGCCTCCATCCAGGCCTCAGCGTGGACCAGCCACAGGCAGGCCGCCCACACACGACGCGATGTAGCTGCTCCCTCCAGCCGATTTGAAGGCCGGCTTCTATAAGCCCATACTTCATTGTACCCTAGAGAGGTGGGTCATGACCATCTTGGTCCTGTGTTTGAGTCGGGCCCTTTTTTTAAAGCCTCCGTTCAATTTGTTACACAGGGATGCATTTCCAAATGCTCCGTCCCCAAGATTGGTCTGCAGCGTTCGACCTGAGAGACATCAGATCTCTATCCTTCTGCACCACAGGCCATCCTGTGTTTGTGCGTTTGAAAGGTGTGAAGTATCAGTACAAAGTCCTAGCCTTCAAGTGCTCATAGCCAGTTGGGTCCTCAGGTCAACTGGGAAAGAGTAAACTTGTTCACGGGCTGAGTATCTCTTTTCTAGTTTGGAGATGGATTCGGTCCTCCGCATCTCTGAAAACTGTATGTGGATGGTTAGTGCTGGATAGAAGTGAGAAAGGGTCCCACTGAAACTCTTCAGAGGCTCCTGGGGCATATAGTAGACGCAGCCGCTTGGCTTCCTCCATATGAAGACCGCTTCAGCACTGACTTTGCGGCCGAATCCCGAGGTGGCCGTGGCAGTGCCACTGACAAGCCTCACGACAGCCTGTGGCCCAGAGAAGTGAAGACTCCATCCCCCAGGCGATCCAGCTGTTTGGGACCACTTCGGGGCCGCACAGTTACATCTGTTGCCCCTCCAGACTCGTCCCTCTGCCAGTTGTTTTTCTTCTGTCTGAGTGGACACCCCTCGACACAGAAAGACTCTGGCCACAGCTGGCCCCGGGGCCCCCGGAGAAATGTGTTCCCCAGTGAGCCTTCTTGCACACAACTGTGCTAAAGTCAGTGATGAGATGGAGCAGGTCTTGCTAGTTGGTCCTTATTGGCCCAACCAGCTCTCTCCTCTCGACAGCCCTTCCTGACTCCTTCCTCTGAGTACATTCTCAGGGATGGGGCATGATGGCACCCGCGTTTAGACCTTGGAGAGTTCCAGGTCTGGTTCTAAAAAGAACAGGCCACGGAGGTTCTGGTTAGCACTAGTGGCAGCACTAATGGCGTTTTAATTGGGTTCCCTATCAGTCGACACATCGACTACGTCGAACGTGAGCGACTGAAAGGGAACGTCTCAGTTACGTATGTAACCCACAACAGGCTTCCTAAGCGTGATCCCAATCAGTCAACACGTCAACTACATCTCCGTTCCCTCCTTCAGGGAACAAGGGTTACATACGTAACTGAGACGTTACTTGTAATAAGTTAGCCCAACACTGCTCATCTGTGAATGTGATCATAATTATCCAAATCAAAACTCAAGCAAATCTCAAAATGCATTCATACTGTACATTATGATCTTGTGATGCGTAAATAGATGTGTAGCATTTAAAATGACTGATTTTAGTTTTTAATGTTTATTTTAAATTTATTTACCATGGGATTTTAATATCAACCATTGATTGGTTAGTGACCATAAGATAACAAAATAATTATCCGCTTATAGGTAACGTCCAGAATTTTAATGTTGGTGCATCTATAAACCTAGTAAAATCTTTGGTGAGTGGCAGTGATTCTCTCACATGCTGTGGTGGATTACGTAATTGACTTTGGGGAAATGGCAGCGAGCTAGAATTTGATGTGAGATGAAGGAACATTGAACTAGCATTATTTTTTCAAAACCAGATGAAACCAACTTGATGATTTGAAGAGTGTAAATGAGCAGAAGGCTGGAGGCCGCTAATAAAGAGAGACTGGCGCTGAGTTTCTATACCAACTGCAGAGTTAATAATTCAATTGAATTATGAGTTTTAATATCCTGATGAATGGAGTGCATTTAAAATAGCTTCAGTAAAAGCCTTTAGCGTGGTTCTCTCTTCATTTGCTCTTCAACAGCTTCAGTTTGCAGATTATCACATCAGATGATTGGTGTTGAATTTGTGAATGCGATACAGATAACATACAATTGCGTTGATCATAATGAGCTTGTATCAGTGTTTATAGCTCTGTCACAGACAGGGATTTGTTATGTTGGGATGACTTTTTTTGTACGCTGTGGAAATTAAGCAGTTAATTAATTTCCACACTGAAGTGCTAATTCCTCTTGATATTTGAGGAACAATAGTGCCAAGCCCAGATGAAGGGGTCTATCATCATGGGACTGCACTGTGGTATTTATGCCAAAAGTCTCATTCTACACATAGCGTTCTCAGGATGTAAACAAGGAACGACAGAGACAAGGAAATAAAGGTATCCGTTGGGGAGCGCCCTCATTCCCTCCAAAACTCTTTTTAGTTACACTTACATACGGTAGATGAAAGCTCCTACTGCCCTTAATGTGCGTTAAGTACAATTCAAATGTCATGACTGCCCTTGTGGCATTTCCTGCTTTTCAAAAATGACCCAGCATTCACCTCAGAGCCGCACGGCAAGTGCTATGAACGAAGCAAAGAAAAATAACCTTTCTGAAGAACCATGACCTTGGTCTTATTGCAATTAGCGGTACTAGCTTGCTAAGAAAACCGTCAAATCTCTAACCCTCCGTATAAGCAATAGTAACACTAATACAGAGGGATTGAGGTTTGAACACACCACTAATCCTAAGTAGTAAATGTAGTCCTGTACCGTTTATGGGCCAGAGGTGGGCTTAAAGGGATAGTTGACTCAAAAATGAAAATTCTCTCATTATTTACTCACCCTCAAGTTGTTCCAAACCTGTATGAGTTTCATTCTTCTGTTGAACAAAAAAGATATTTGGAAGAGTGTTGCCAATCCAACTCTTGGTTGATGGTAGCCATTGACTTCCATAGTATTTTTTTCCTAACTTGAGGGTGAGTAAATGATGACAGAATTTTCATTTTTTGGGGGGAACTGTCCCTTTAAGGCCACTTGGTTCACACCAAGAACGAAAATTATAATTGTAATTATACTGTATAAGCATCCATATCAAGCAAAGTTAATTATAATCTCATAATCTAAATTTTGTCGTCTGCCACTTTACTTGTTGAAACTTGTTGAACTCAGATGTATTCTGATTGTCAACTGACGGTCAATGTTTTTATTGTTCATCAGCTAGAAAAATTCTGAAAGTGATTCCAACAATATCGTTCCTCTGTGTCGTTATCGTTATATATGTTGTCCATGGTGTGAACGGGCCTTTCAGCCAGTAAGCAAACACCCCAAACAGCCACATAGCAACACATTAGCAACCCACACAATATGGCGGCTACTTTGAGAGTTCATTCTTTGCTTTATTGTTCATATCCTGTTCAGAGGGATTTTTCTCCCTCATTGGATGGCACAAGAAACTGACAACAATTGCAGAAGAGTCCCTTACGATTGTGAACATCCATCCAATCACTAATCATAAATGAATTATTTTGCACCACAATGAAAAGCTTTAGTCAGATGTGACATGGATTCCATTTGGTGGCGTCTCCCTCAGGCTCGATGGTGTCGCAATTTCATTATCCCTCACACCTGGCTTGAGAAAGGTCAGCCTGGTTGAAAAAGCCACCTCGGAGCATGTGATCAAGGCTGATTAATTGATAACACTCAAGAGTATGGGAGTATCAAGAGCGGGGTGTGATTTCAATCAGCCGATGTAAAGGGTCACCAGTCGCATGTGTGGAGAGCTGAGAGAGAAAAAATTATTGAAGGTACGTTTACACAACAACGATATGCTTAAAACGGAGAAGTTTTTCCTTTGAGTTTTTCGTGTACAGATGACGCCATTGTCAAAACGATCCCTATACACACGGATCCGTGAAAATGACTAAAACACTGTATTAGGCTGCTAGGCCATTAGATGGCGATGTAACACTATAGACTGAACACGTAATACGCTTGTGCATGATGTATTCATCTTCAGCGATTCGCATTTTTGTTGTTTACACGGAGACCATTTTCAAAAACGTGCACTTTGAAACCCATTTTCAAAAGTTTGCTTTTTCAGGCACCCAAAAGGCCGTTGTCATGTAAATGAACTGCCGAAACGCATAGAAAGTTTTACGTTTTTAGTTGAAAACTGTGTCGTGTAAACAGCCCCTTACTGATGCATTTTGATTCTTCTCAAAAAATTCTGGATCATCATCCACAAAGATTCATACAAATTTTAAATTAATGATCAATAAGTTAGTTTATTTGTTAAACCCTTTTTTGGTTCAGTGTGCCAGATAAAATATATGTCATTATGGCTAATATGCTGAATCTTTTCACAGATGCACTGAGAAGGATTTAGGAATTGCATTGTGACTCTCTAAAACGAATCAAATCTTGAAGGGCTTAACGATTCTTACACCTGCCCTTTAGCAGTGGCTGAATTTATTGGACCATATTGTCTTATAAACGTGTGGACGTGGTTCCTCTGTAACAGATGATTTATCTGCATGCGGTCTGCCTGTCGTTCTCCCTGGCAAAGGCAGCATTTTAACTTTCACAGCAGCTTGATTTATTCGAAAGGAAATAGGCTTCGACTAACCAGCTCAGTCATTATTTGCCGTTACTAATGATCTCATTTGGAGTGTGCTTGGTTCTGTTTCATTTCTCCTGGCTGAAATAATAATCCACCATTTTAAAACAGAGCTGGCACTTCTGCAGAGATGTGTCCATTGTGTGATGTTTCAGTGTGGTTAAATTAAATTGAGTCTCACCATCGAGATATACATTTCTATAGGTGGCTTTCCAGGCTAGCTTTCATAGAACTTGGCAAACTCGTTCTCTGCATTCATAAAAATACATTACTCAGTAATGTAATAACTAGACAGCAACATTGTTGCCCTTATTTTGTCCCAATTTTGAGGCATAATCACATAAACAATCCACTGTTTTTTTCCAGTAAATCAATCAATCAATAAACTTTTATTTATATAGCTCAATAAAAGCAACAGTAGTTGGCCATTGTTCTGTAGAACAGGATAAATATCTAAAAAACAAGAAAGACCGCAATACAAATGATAAACTAAAGGGAGTTTACATCGGAACCACCAATTTGAAAATTCAACTTTAAAATCAAGGACAGTTGTAAGCCTGTGAAAAGAGGTCGGTTTTTAACTAAGAATCTGTTTTTAAATCTGTGGATACTAGTCTTAAGTATAGAGGAAGACTATTCCACAATTTTGGACCAACAACAGAAAATGCACTGTCACCTCTCGTCTTAAGTCAAGATCTCGGAACCATCAACAGTCTTTGTTGAGATGACCTCAATGATCTAGCAGAGTTATTTAATTTCAGAATATCAGAGAGATAGTTTGGAGCTAATCCATTCATGGCTTTAAAAACAAAAAGCAGAATTTTAAAATCAATTCTGTAACAAACTGGCAGCCAGTGCAACAAGCTTAGTATTGGGGAAACATGATCAAACTTCCTTGTGCCAGTCAATTAGACTTTTGGAATGGATTGACTCATTCCAATATAAAGAGAATTACAATAGTCAAGTCTAGATGAAATGGACGAATGGATCACTCTCTCAAACTCTGCAAATGTTAAAAAACACTTAGCCCTAGATAATAATCTTAATTGGAAAAAAATATATTTAGCTACAACATTTATATGTTTATCAAACTTAAGAGCAGAATCAAAAATAACACCCAAGTAGGGATGTCAATTTTCACAAATTCCCATGATCGATCGTTGTTTAAATTAACGATCAATTAATCGATTAATCGTTTGCCTTAATACTGCACTAGGCTATGCGTCTACTGCAGTGGCATATGGCCAACAGCATGACAGGGTCTGCAAATGCTGCTCAAAACTACATGTTCCTCACCAAATGAGAATGGTTTTTAATCTAAATAAAGGGCTGGTAGGATTGTAAAGTGTTTCGATGTGATTGATCATTTAATTAAATTAATTATTGAATTATCAAATAACGACTAATACAATGTGTCACCAACGGCGTCTCAGATGCGTGCTTGTCAGAATGTGTGACTGTCGTGGACGCGCTCTTCCTGGAACAACGTGCTGAAAACAGCAACTAAACCCAATGAATTCACAATGATTTAATAAAATGGTGTTCTCATGTTTTGTAATATGACAGTCCTAATCATCGTTATTATTAGCCGTGCATTGCTGTTTGAGCTGCATGCGCTGAATGAATACCTGTAAACTGGAGCACTTTGCTAGCGCGTTATTTAACTCAAAGAAACGCATCCTATGTGAGATTAATAAATAAAATACAAAATATACATAATATTACAAATTATATCTGCACAAAATTACGAGAATGCATAAGTGAATTTGAACTAAGTTACTTGCCATTCAGAAAGACTCATGTTGTGGACACGCTCTTCCTGGAGCAACGCGACACAGAAACTAAACCAAAATAATTCAGTGTTTTATTACAATATTGTTCTCTTTATAATGTTATGTAATATGGCAGTCCCAATAGTCATTATTAGTCGTGCATTGCCGTTTGAGCTGCGCGCGCTGAAGCTGAAGAGGATCACCGTACACTTTACTACATACATTTTTAACCAAATGCAACTTATATGAGATTAATCAGATATAGATAGGTCTACACAAAATAAACACAATATTACAACTTACATTTGCACAAAACAAAAGGCTGCCAATGCACACGCAAAATTATAGTCATGATGGTGTAAAATGGTCTCAAACATAACTCCGGCACGCTTGCTTTACATGTTTCACGGTTGAGCAGCACGCACGTCCATGAACCTGCTTAATTGATGATCGATACATTTTATCGATTAAAAGTATTATCGACAATTAATCGATCGCCGATTAATCGTTAACATCCCTACACCCAAGTTTTTCATAGAGTGTTTTACATAGGGGACCAAATCTCCCAGGTCGCCATCAGGAGTAACAGAAACACATGTGCTACCAAAAACGATAACCTCTGTTTTGCTCTCGTTTAGGTGCAAAAAAAATTAAGGAAAACCAAGACTTAATATCAGACAAGGATGCTGATAATGAGCTTAAGCCCTTTTTGTCATTTTTCATTTGGGGCAAATAAATTTGGGTGTCATCAGCATAAAAATGGAATGACACCCTATGTTTAGAAAAGATAGTCCCCAAAGGAAGCATATACAACGAGAACAAAGCTGGGGCCAGAATGGAGCCCTGAGGGACCAATCTAGAGTGCAACCTTCAATACCCACACATTGTTCAAGTTGTGAGAGAATTTTGTGGTCCACAGTATCAAAGGCAGCGCTTAAATCTAAGAGTAAGAGTATCACAGTCAACAGACAATAAAATATCATTAAAAACTTTTCATAAAGCTGACTCAGTACTGTGATATTTTCTAAACCCAGATTGGAATTCTTCAAAAACACTATTTAACTCCAAAACAACTTTCTCTAAGATTTTAGAAATAAAAGATAAATTTGAAATCGGTCTGTAATTGGAAAGTATGGTTGGGTCAAGATTGTTTTTTTTAAGTAGGGGTTTAACAGTTGCATGTTTTAGAATGCTAGGCCCAACAACATCAAAAATCTGCAGCAAAAAATGTGTCGGAAAAATGTCATGTTTCTTAATGTCTTTGAGTGAATTAAAAGAAACTGTCTGAAATTCCTTAAAGGATGAAACACAAAGAGAAACAATAGATGGATCATAGTTTAATGTCATAGTAAAGCATCCTTAAAACAAGACAAACTTACCTGAAAAGCTGAATTCTTGAAAACGTCTACGGTTACGTATGTAACCCTCGTTCCCTGAGTAGGGAACGGAGACGTTACGTCGGATGACGACGAATGGGGTTTCGCTTAGAAAGCCTATCAACTTCGAGTATTACAAAACGAGCCAATGGCAAAGAAATGCCATGGGTCTGCGGAATTTGCATGACATAACTCCGCCTCACCTCGTGGGTATAAAAGGAGGAAGTCCGCAACAGCAGTTTATGTTTCTTCGCTGAGGAGCCAAGACTGAGCTCAGGCGATCACCGCGGTACAGCGGAAAGTGGCAGGCAGACGTAACGTCTCCGTTCACTACTCAGGGAACAAGGGTTACATACGTAACCGTAGACGTTCCCTTTCGTTGTCACTCCGAGTTACGTCGGATGACGACGAATGGGGTTACCACTCTAATCACGCCACCTTCTCAGCTGTCTTCCAGTGCCCTGCGTAAACAGAGATCCCTGTCATAGACGGACGAAGGACTCCATTTAACACAGGAATACCAAGGTACACTGGGAAGCATATCCCAAGCTAGGGGAAGTATGCAATTAATGCCAACCCAGAGAGGGGGGGGGACTTAGAGAATACACATATGACCCTGAAGGAAGCATATGGGGAACACTGGGGTGTCCAGCCGCAGGTGGAATATTTCAACCCCAGGGGTGGCAAGGTGGCTTGCCAAGGGAAAGACACATGCTCAGAGAGGCTTACAGTGGAAATACACATGTGGGGGTCGCTCAGGGGAGGGACCATGCAGACACGAGAGGCACCTAGCCGACGCGCAGGCAAGAGACACTGGCGCCGACGTCAGGAGTGCTGGAGGAGCTCAGGGCTTTCGAGGAAGCTCACCTGAGGAGAATATCGCACGTATCCAGTCCGTGGAGTGGAATGGCGAGCAAGCGAAGACACCTGAGCGGGTCCGGTACTAGCTAGTTGAAGCGAGTACATGAGAGGACACTGGCTCCACTTGGAGATTATAGAATCTGGCGAATGTGTTAGGTGTCGCCCAGCCTGCAGCTCTGCAGATGTCTGTTAGCGAGGCGCCATGCGCTAGAGCCCAAGAGGATGCCACACTCCGGGTGGAGTGGGCCGTCACACCAAGGGGGCACGGTCGACCTTGCTGCTGGTATGCCAAAGCAATGGCGTCCACTATCCAGTGAGACAATCTTGGTTGGAGAGAGCCTTTCCCTTCAGCTTCCCACCATAACAGACAAAGAGCTGGTCTGAGGTCCTGAAACACTGCGTCCTGTCTACATAGGCGCGAGAGCGCGTACTGGACAGAGCAGTGCCAAGGCTGGGTCTGCCTCCTCCGGGGGCAGCGCTTGCAGGTTCACCACCTGGTCCCGAAAGGGAGTGGTAGGAACCTTGGGCACATATCCGGGCCGGGGTCTCAGGATCACGTGAGAGAAAGCCGGTCCGAATTCCAGGCACGCTTCGTCGACGGAGAATGCGTGCAGGTCCCCTACCCTCTTGATGGAGGCCAGTGCAACCAGGAGCGCTGTCTTCATTGACAGGAACTTAAGCTCGACTGACTGCAGGGGCTCAAAGGGAGCACTCTTCAGGGCAGTTAGAACCACTGAGAGGTCCCAAGAGGGAACGAGAGGAGGACGAGGAGGATTTAGTCTCCTCGCTCCTCTCAGGAACCTGATGACCAGGTCGTGCTTCCCTACCGACTTACCTTCGACCAGGTCATAGTGTGCGGCAATGGCGGCAACATAGACCTAAGGGTGGAGGGAGACAGCCTTCGCTCCAACCCTTGCTGAAGGAAGGAAAGCACAACGCTGATCGAGCATTTCCGGGGGTCTTCTCGGTGAGAAGAGCACCAGTCGACGAAGAGGTTCCACTTCAACGCATAGGCGTGTCTCGTGGACGACGCTCTAGCGGAAGTGATGGTAGCCGCCACCGCTGGTGGAAGGGTACTCAAACCTACCTCGAGCCGTCCAGGAGCCACACGTGGAGGCTCCAGAGATCGGGGCGAGGGTGCCACAGGGTGCCCCGTCCCTGAGAAAGAAGGTCCTTCCTCAGAGGAATGGGCCAGGAAGGTGCTGTCGCGAGGAGAACAAGTTCGGGGAACCAGGTCCGGTTGGGGCAATACGGCGCGACCAGAATGACCTGCTCCTCGTCCTCCCTGACCCTGCGCAAGGTCTGCGCAAGAAGGCTCACTGGGGAAACGCATATTTGCGGCCCGGCGGCCAGCTGTGCGCCAGTACATCCGTGCCGAGCGTGCCCTCGGTCAGGGAAAAATACAGGGCGCAGTGGGGTCGAGTCGTGAGAGGCAAACAGATCTATCTGTGCGTCCCCGAACTGGTCCCAATCAGCTGAACCGACTGGGGATGGAGTCGCCATTCTCCAGGGAGGGGCTGAAGCCGTGAGAACTCGTCGGCTGCACAGTTCCGCGCTCCGGGAATGAAAATGGCTCGAAGCGACCTCAGATGCTTCTGACTCCATAGGAGGAGGTGGCGGGCGAGTTGTGACATACGGCGGGAGCGTAGACCACCTTGATGGTTGATGTACGCAACAGTTGCGGTATTGTCTGAACGGACTAGTACGTGTTGACCCTGGAGCAACGCCCGGAAGCGGTGCAGGGCGAGGCGTACTGCCAACAACTCGAGGCAATTGACATGCCAAAGCCGCTGGGGTCCTGTCCAGGAGCCCGCAGCAGCATGTCCATTGCGCATGGCGCCCCAGCCCGTGGTGGAGGCATCTGTCGTTACAACAACATGCCGGGAAGCTCGTTCCAGGGGGACACCCCCCCTGAGAAAACTGAAGTTCGACCACGGGGTGAAGAACTGACGGCAGGTCGGAGTAACTGGTACTCGGAGCGTGCCTTGTTGCCATGCCCACCTCGGGACTTGGTCGCGAAGCCAAAGCTGAAGCGGTCTCATATGAAGCAATCCGAGCGGCGTGACCGCGGCTGCAGATGCCATATGCCCCAGGAGCCTCTGAAAGAGTTTCAGTGGAACCGCACTCTTATCCTCGAATTGTCTCAGGCAAGTCAGCAGTGACTGCGCGCGCTCGCTTGTAAGCTGCGCGGACATGGCGACCGAGTCGATGTCCATACCGAGAAAAGAGATCCTCTGCATGGGACAAAGTTTGCTCTTCTCCCAGTTGACCCGAAGGCCCAGACGAGCTAGGTGCCGGAGCACTAGGTCCCTGTGTTCGCAAACCTGATCTCGAGAGTGAGCTAGGATTAGCCAGTCGTCCATATCACTCAGGATGCGAACCCCGTGCTCCTGAAGGGGAACAAGGGCAGCCTCGACAACCTTCGTGAAGATGCGAGGAGACCGGGCCATCCCGAAAGGGAGGACTGCGTACTGGTATGCCTGCCCCTCGAAAGCAAACCGAAGGAACGGTCTGTGTCGAGGAAGAATGGAGACATGGAAGTAGGCGTCCTTCAGGTCGATCGCTGCAAAAACCAATCCTGGGGCCGAATGCATTCGAAAACGCGTTTGGCGGTGAGCATCTTGAACGGCAGCCTGTGAAGGGAGCGGTTCAGCACGCGCAAGTCCAGGATAGGCCGTAACCCACCGGTTTTCTTGGGGACAATGAAGTAGGGGCTGTAGAAGCCAGACCTCATCTCGGCTGGAGGGACAGTCTCGATTGCACCCTTCGCCAGCAGGGTGGCAATCTCTGCTCTCATGATGGGGGCATAGCCACCGACCAAAGTGGAGCGGACTCCCCTGAAGCGGGGAGGAGACCGTGCGAACTGAATCGCATAGCCGAGCCTGACGGTCCGCGCGATCCAGCGGGACAGACGGGGAGCTCCTACCAGGCTCCCAAGAACTGAACCAGCGGGATCATGCGAACGACAGGCGTCCCCCCGGAGGAGCAGCGAAGCGGAGTAACTGGCCCAGACGTGGACGGCATAGCGGTCCGGTGTGGGGGCACAGTTAGCAACCGCGCACTGGCAGAGGGGGCCAGGGGAGGACCTGGCTGGTCGTCCCGCGGGGGCCTGCTCTGCCAGGGGTCTGGCGACAGAGGGGGACAGGGGCGAAGCGGTCCGTGGACGGCACGCCGTGTCCACCCCCTCTGGGAAAGAGGGGGACGAGGAGAGCACGGCTAGTGGGCGGCGCTTTGTGTCGTCCGAGATCTCTGTGTGCTCAGAGACGGGAGAGTCAGTTCTTTGGAGAATAAGGATTCTTCCCCGGCCCTCCACCGGGGAAAGGAGTGATCCTGCTACCAACTCCTGGAAAGAACTGAGTCCCATCTCTGAGGAGCCCCTCTCAGGAGCGCCGCGTAACCCGGCGTGTAGCGGGGGGCGGGGCTGGAGACCTTCGGCGGTGGGCAGACCGAGGGATCTGAGCGGATTGCGGGGCCGTCGGGACAGAACCAACGTCAGTCTGCTCATGGGCGGCTGAGAGCTGTTGGGCAAGCCATCAACCGCACCGCCGAAGGGGCCGACCTGGGATATGGAATGTCGGGCAGATGGGTCCGTGCGACATCCAGCACATCAGACAGGTTCAGCCACAGAATGGTGAGCATCACCTGACCCAGGGAGCGTACGGCCACTTTCGTCGCTCGGAGAGCAAGGTTAGTGGCGGCGCGCAGCTCAGTGAAGAGCCCTGGGTCAGTCCCGCCCTCGTGCAGGTCCATGAGCATCTGGGTCAGGTAGACCAGCAGAATGACCATGGCATGCAGTGAGGCGGCTGCCAGTCCCGTGGCGCTATAGGATCTCGCCACAAGCGTAGACGAAAAACTACAGGCCACGGACGGGTGCTTAGGATTGTGCCGAGAAGAAGCACTCTGAGGACACATAGCATCGCAACAGAGCGTTCAGCCAGGGGAACCCCAGTGTACCCATGGGCAGCGGCCCCATCGAGGGGAGGAAAGGCGGATGAGATCAGCGAGCGGTCCCTGATCTCATCATGCACGTCCGGGAAGAATGGTATTGGGGTTTACCGTGGACGAGGGTCGGCGGCCTTACCCAAAAACCAATCGTCCCGGGAAAGCATGGCCGTCATCTCCGGATCAGGCTCGATGAGTCGTCACTTCCAGGAAAATCAAACCCACCTAGTGAAGCTGCTACAAACATAATATCATCCTCTGTAGCTTTAAATGAAACACACGGGCCACCAGAGGGTAGACCCGTGGGAATCACCTGTTCACTAGCGGGCACCGTCATTGAAGAGGGGGGCTGGGGTCGCGGACTCATAGTCGGCGCCTTGTTCCAGACCGTAACCCTCAGGTCACCCTGGCTACCAGCCAAAGATCGGGGGGTGGATGAGGGGACTCTCACTCATGTGAGTTCACCGAGTCTCGACCTTAATGACGCGCTGATCATGTTTCCACGGAGAAAACATGAGTCATCCTCGAGCGCTGCTCTAGCATGATCAAGCCCAAACATACTAGACAACGCTCGTGCCCATCAGAGTCCGATACCAAGCTGCCGCACCATTCTTTTTTTTTTTTTTTTTTGAAATGCACGGGCGAGCCGTCTTTAAAAAGACGTGCCGCGTGCGAGCTCTTTTAGTGAGAGAAAACTCAAGTGTTGAAGCACCCGGGGAGACACGCACCAACTGGCAGACCACTGCAACAGATCAGCAGGAATCACGCGCTCGCCGTAGATCGCCGTCACACCAACACTCGAGGTACTCGTTTTCTAAAGCTGACAATTCAGAGATGGCTTGTGGAGAGAAGAATACACTTGGCTCCGAAGCGAAAACATAAACTGCTTTTGCTGACTTCCTCCTTTTATACCCACGAGGTGGGTCGGAGTTACGTCATGCAAATTCCGCAGACCCATGGCATTTCTTTGCCATTGGCTCGTTTTGTAATACTCGAAGTTGATAGGCTTTCTAAGCGAAACCCCATTCGTCGTCATCCGACGTAACTCGGCTGTTAACGAAAGGGAACAATCTTTTTCAATTTAATGTGCATTGTTTTGAGGATGTAAGATATTTGTATATATTCTGGAAAACTAGACAAGAATACTGAATAAGAAATTGCTATATATTAAAAATTTGCAATTAGGAATTGTTTCATTTAATAAAATTGAAATTCATTTAAAAAATTTGTTTGTTTATGCTAATTAAATTGTTTTGTTATCTTAGTAACATACTAACATCAAACTCTTCTACACAAGCGGAGCTCTGTCTGTGTGATGCACATCACTCTGCATTCGTTTCTGCCTGCGTAGAACATTTCACATTAGTCACTTATGAGGGTTCATGATGTTTAGGATGCTGCTGTTGAAGGCAGCTGTTTATGTAGGCAGTGAACTGCAGGCGAGCTCATACAGTCTAAAGACCAACACAGAAAGATGTGGTCAGTTTATATATTTTTTTAATTGTATTTTTTTTCTCCTCTTCCTATGGATTTCATTGTGAGAATGAAGATGCTTTGCCTTCTGACTTGAACAGCGCTGCTCTGTTATGTGAGCAGATATTAAATTCATAGTGGACACAGGGAATCCGGGTGTAGTGGTCTGCTCAGAAATCTTACTGTGTTCTAAGCCTAGCTGCCTTTCATCATTTTGGATTTGTGAAAATAAGAGAAAGCCAAGGTGGGGAAATCAGTCACGGTTTCATTCTCAATTTTTTTTTTTTTTTGCACAAGCATAATCAAAGCTGTACTTTAGCTGTCCTTTGCATCATCAAATCAGTCCCCATCAAGAAATGCCGGTGTAGTTTTCATTTGATTACCTATTAGAGACATAGAAGATTGAAATTGTAGAACTAGGATGTATCTGGTATGTAACTAGGATATATCTATCTATCTATCTATCTATCTATCTATCTATCTATCTATCTATGTCAAAATTTCAGAATTGAATCTGAATTTTAAAGGGTAACTAAACCCTAAAACAACTTTTTTTAGTTAATGATCTGTAAGACTGGGGCTTTATTAATGCTGTTCATTGATTCGAGTAAATTTTTTGACATTTGGTTATAAAGTGTTTTAATTCTACAATATATGGTGTAAAAAAAATGTCTGAGTGCTGCCCCCTTCAGGTTGAACGGTGGCTACTGCAGTTGAATTTTCCTATTGGATGTTGTGGTACTGCGTGACGTAAGCAGGAACCAGCTCACCACGCCCCATAGATATAAACACTAGATGTTGCATTGGCTACGGCAGTTCATTGGAACGAATGTGTCAATAGAGCCGCCATCATGGAACAGGGGAGCCCCTCCTCTTTAAAGGGTAACTAAACCCTAAACCAACTTTTTTTAGTTAATGATCTGTAAGAATGGGGCTTTATTAGTGCTGTTCATTGATTCGAGTAACTTTTTTTACATTTGTGTATAAAGTGTTTTAATTCTACAATATATGGTGTAAAAACGTCTGAGTGCTGCCCTCTTCAGGTTGAACGATGGCTACTGCAGTTGAATTTTCCTATTGGATGTTTGGGGTGGTTCGTGAAAATATTGCCAGTGGGTGGAGTCAGGCTCTGACTAGGGGTTTAGTTACCCTTTAATGCTTCCGCGTCAATGTAGGAAAAGGTCTAACGGAAATAAAATCACCATAAATTGTCATGAATGCGATTTTCTAGTTGTTTTGGTTCGTTCCAACGGTCAGACATGTATTTATCATTGAGTCCAGAGAAATAAAAAAAAAATAAAAAAATTTCACATTCTTGTTGTCTGGTTTTTATATTTCAGTTGTGTGAACATCCATACGCAGCACAAAAGTCCAGCATCATCCATGAATTCAGCGTTACCAAGCTACTTCCTATGACAAGACCCCTGTTCCAAGATGGCGGCGGTTTAGACGCATGCTTAAAACCCCAAGGGGACATCTAGTGTATATATCTATGACCACGCCCTTGCCTACAGAGAGACTCGGGTCTCAGGTGCACCCCCACCCCCACCCCCTCCTCTGCTGGGCTCTGCCCACTTTTCCAGCATTTTTCAAATATTGCCAATGGGTGGAGTCAGGCTCTGACCAGGGGTTGAGTTACCCTTTAAAGGAATTCTTGATTCAATTCTGAATGACACACAACCCCGGTATGCATATTGTGCATAATATGCCAATCAATTTTTGTGTGTTCATCAAATACACAATTTATTAGATTATTACCTAGTGTACTACTACATACTGTGTATTGGATACTGCATCCCACAATGCTCAACTTGACCTTCCATTTACAGTGTGACGAATGAACTAGAAGTACTATCCATGATTCATTATTTGATTGGACTGCCAAGAGTTCTTTCTTTCTTTCTTTCTTTTCTTTTCTTTTAAGCTGCCCCTGATGTAAAATAACAGGTCACCTGTGAGCCTGAAAAGAGCAGCTCTGTAAAAAAAAGTGCTCCCTTCTGGCCAGCAGAATATAATAACATTTCAACAATGTTTTGAATGAGCAGCTACCGTTGCTGCAGGGACACATTTATGCCAAGCTCAGTCCGAGCTATGTGATAAACACTTCCACCTGCAGCTATCATTTGCAAGTCAGGTTCCTGCGCAGTTCCCATCCTGCAAGGGATCTGAGGCCTTGGGTGATCACTAACTGAAGAATCGACGTATATCGACGCGACTCAAAGTTTGACAGGAACAGCAGGGCCATCAGGGGAGGACACAGGATTGAATGCAGAATGTTCTGAGAACAGCGTCGTTAAGATTTAATGAACACCTCCATAAATTTTTATCATACCCTTCGTGCTGGCAGATTACATTCAAACAAAAGCTGTTTTCCGGTGCCGTAAGCTGACCCAAGAGACTAAATATGATTAAAGCCGAGCCTCCTTCCCCACGTTATCTACTCTTCTTCTTTTTTTTTTGCGCTTATTGTTATTATCACCTTCATCCCACCAGAATATCCTCTCCGCACACCTCCCACCCCACTTTCACCATCTGATTTCCTTGAGGAATTTCAAATTAGCTCCGCCGCTCCAATGTGGGTTTCATCCCTGACACTCAGCACCTTGTTTAATTGGCTGTATCTTAAACAAATAGGTCCCCTGGGAGATCGTGTTTAGTTTCTAATATCTTAGATTTGATAACTTGTCACCTGTAATTTGAGGCGAGATTGATAGGAGGCGACAGCGGGCGCTTTGAGGCGCTCTGATGGACCGGCTGCTGGAAAAATCTGCCGTTTCTCCTCGTTAGCGTGTGAAAGACGCACCGGGGTTTGGTGCTCGAAACAACTCTTGACGGAGAAATAATAAGATGCCTGTCAAATTTTCGGATAGTAGATGTTTATAGGTTTGGCGGCACTTAACCTTTTAAGATGATATCACACTCGATTATGGGAGGCAAATCACAACAGTCTTATCTGTCAAACGATGGCCCCTCTTTGTATACTTGACAAGATTTACCCAATGTCATTGTTATTTTTGATAGTTTGCTTAAAGTAATGGGGGATGAAAAATCAAAAGTAGAGAAGAATGCATTAGAAATGCCCCACAGGACCCAGCCTCAATTTCCTCTTCAATTACAGCTTCGTCTGGACTTAATGTGCTACCAAAAAAATGAATAGGCTCACTACTTCAAAGTTGGAGAGAGGACAACATTATCAGCATCCTAAACATAGCCTTTTTGCTAAAAGCATTTTCAGCAAGCCAGATGTATCTTTATGAGATGGACATTAGAGTGCTTTTAATGATGATGCAGGATTTAAAGGGATAGTTCACCAAAAGAAGTTTAGCTTGCTATATTTTAATAACTTTTATTTGATCTTTTTAATTGTTTTCTGCAATCCTCTTTGTATTGGTGGGCCTTAAGGGCAGTAGTGTTAATGAGTATGCGTTGGTTGTACAATGTTAAAAAAAGTGAACTACATAGGTTATAGAATTATATATTGTCTCTTAGACAACACTTAAAAAAAGTTTAAATAAAACCCATATAGGTAATAGGGAGTGATTTTTGAGAAGATCCCACATCCTAATTGACCCTTCGCTAAGCCCCGCCCTTAGTTACTGTTGCTACGGCTGTCAAGCTTTCGTGCCTGGCACGGCTATTCAGTGTGTATGCACCAGTGTCAGATATTCCCAAAGAGATAATTAGTAATTTTTGGCGAACATGTGAAATATCTGAGAGAGCAAGACAAAAGGGACTGCAGTATGCATTCGAGGGATATATTCACGACATAATATGCAACCGATTAGAGAATAATTTAATAAAAATTTAAGCTAAAGCCTAACGTTAGTCCCAGCGCAAGCAGCAGCCTCCTCATACACTGACCATTCAAATGGGAAACACACAAATTGAGGAACAGCTATGTTCGTGCACGGCAGGGTAAGTGAAATGTGAAAATAATCTAATAATTATAAATCAAACAGCTTATCCATGAATCTTGTTGTGGCGAACAGGACGAGGCAGAGCGATGTGAGAGAACGGAGCGAGCCCGGTGGTGCGAGTGTTAATGAGCGACACTTGTGAGGCGCACCGGTCTCGCATCTCTCACGGAGGAGCGGAAGCATAAAGGGGGAGCGACGACGTGGATGATCGAGAGAGGAACAGGCCAGATTTTATGTTGTGTTTTGTTTTATTTTCGGTAGCCAGCAGTCGTCCGCGAGGGGCTGCTGGCGGTTCTTTTTGGTTGTTTTGTTTTATTTTCAATAAAGTTTGTTAAACGTTCATCAGTTCCCGCCTCCTCCTTCCCTGAACTTTGCTACACTGGTGCCGAAACCCGGGAAGAGGGAGGGAGGGAGAGATGCGAGACCGGTATGCCTCACAGGTGTTACTCGTTAACACTCGCACCACCGGCCTCGCGCCGTTCTCTCACGCCCCTCGGCCTCGTCCTGTTCGTCACACTTGTGTGATAACACTAACACCGGGAGAGCTGCGATCGGATTGGGTTAAAGTTACTTAGTCAGGGGTAGTAAGCCGTCGATTAACAAAATGCTGAAATATATTTTAAAGTATGTCAGTAAGCCTCCGTCTTGTCTTTAATCGTCTTATTTTACGTTAAAATATATGCATTATGAACAAAGAACCGTCATTATTTCCAAGCAATAGGTGTTTTTGTTAATCCTGTGGACATTTAGTTGTGAATGGGGTCTCCCACACTGCTGGATCCACGCACATCATTTCTCCCCTTGGCTTTTAGATTTTTGGGAAGGAAAAAAATTCCACTCCCCCGTCCAAACTTTTAGGACACCGGGTATCAGATTTGCACAATCCATACGCACAACGCTTCAGCATGTTTCCCTCGAAAGCTTGCCAGACCTCCCGCGCCTAGTTACGGTTGCTAAG
Organism: Gila orcuttii; assembly: GCA_026230005.1. NCBI lineage: Eukaryota > Metazoa > Chordata > Actinopteri > Cypriniformes > Leuciscidae > Gila > Gila orcuttii. The sequence continues at coordinate 40,428,410 of JAPDVR010000003.1, read as the reverse complement.
ACACGATTGGCCAGTGCCAGTTTTCGGGCGTGTCTTAGCGAAGGGTCAATTGTAATTTTCTTGGATAAGACAACAATACAACACACATTCCTGTCTCTTATTTAACAAAAATCTTAAAGAGACACCAGGTAACTTTTTTACCTTAACTGAACAGCTTCGAAGTCAGTGGAATGGTTATATTACTTATTTTGGGTTGATTTGTGGTGGTTTCGCAGCCCCCTGGCACCTGAGAGCGGAAAAAACTCACTTGCAACTTTGGGGCGGCGGGCCGCCGGCCTCGCCGTCAGGAAGTATCGCGTGATATCAGGTCTCGCGATGTAACGAATTGCTTGACGGCACTGCACACGTACACGCCCCCATTCAAGCACCGGCTAGCTAAGCAAAGGGCAACGATAGATTGAGTTATGACTGAGCCTGTAAATAAGAAGCAGAAAGCTAGGGAATCTTTGTCGGAGGATCAACGAAAGAGGAAACGGGAGACTGACCGAGTAAGAAGTCAGACTCGAGTAAATATCGGACCGGGTTTTTCAGAATGGCGAGAACTGAGAGAAACAGAAGCCTGCAAAACGTCTTGCTGTTGCACTTGTAAGTAACTTTGGAATAAACTGTGTTTTATATTTAAATTTCAAGTAATTGTGACCTCAGGATGTTTGCTATTGTCTGTAAAGGTTTTTATTATGATTGCTGTCTGTTACGGGCTTACTAGTAGGCTACGCTAGATACTATAACTTTGATGTTAGCATTGTCATTAGCAAACACGTTTGATTTCTGGCTGTTCCTCTGCCGGTTTTATTTGTGTAACTTAGTTCGCAAATAAATAGATATCCAATTCTTTAAATCAAGACACCGGTGTATCCTACCCGCGTCTAAATGGCTAGTGGAGATTTTGGCTTGATCTAGCTAGATGGATGCTGCCCTTCTATGTGTCTAATTTAGCTTGCACATTGCATCCAGGTGTTACTTTGCTTTTATTTGGAGCCGGGGTGTTTTTTTTGTTTGTTTTTTGCAGTGCGCTACATAGTGTAGAAGCCGATGGCTCACCGATCGCATTCTGTATTGATCCATAATATGCTACAAATCCTAGTGAACTACAATGAAGCCCAGACTCAAAATATTTTCCGTGACCGTCTTGTTTGCAAATATAGAAGTAACGATATTAGTTTTGAAGTTTTGAAATAGCCGGTTCATGCTCAGCTGGGTTGCTCGTGGCGAGGGGGAGGATGACAGTGTGTTTGAAAGCATTTACTACCAGACACCAGGGGGAGCTTCGTAGAGAAAAAACACTCAGGCTTGCCTGGTGTCCCTTTAATTTAACACTTTTTGTATATACTACTCAGTAATGAATTTATCACAATATTTGCAATTTCTAATTTTCCATTTTCCCATTAGAGCCTAGAAATCTTTTCATTTGCATAAAATAATTTTTATACTCTTTTTTTTTTTTTTTTTTTCTCTAATAAGTAACTTTTGTAGTTTTGCAGTTATAATTAATAGCTTACCAACCGTGTGGTTGCAGTAATTACCAGTTGGAAAACCATTCCATTGTTTTGTAATTGCACCATCATTAGCAACCACAGTTTTGTGTCTCCTAGTTTTCGGCCCCAGGAAACAGACTAAGGTTCTGTTTAACAGCAAGACGTAGTCATAGACATGCATCGCTTTAATATAATTGTGTTTTAAATAGAACTTTAAACTCACAAGCGGATATGCACAACAGAGCGAGCAGCGCTGCATGCTTGTGAGTGCGTGCATTTGAATACAATCCAACACAACGCACCGTATGTATCACTGGCAAACAGAAAAATAATAACAATACTAATAAAATTGTCTTCCTGCATACAAATAGGAATGAGAGTAAACATGTTTATATTAACATCTGCATATACTTGACAAGGACGACAAGCTGTGCCCGAAAATTCAGATATTGAGCAGTTTTTTTCCCCCTGCCAGCATTGGAAATATCAGGTGTATTTTGGGAAAATAAGCAAAGGAGACATCACTTCTAAATATGAGACACTTCCACCATTTCAGCTAGCAGGTCTGTCCTCGGGTATCAGCATGACAGCATGTGTTTCCGCTAGTATTCATGGTAGCACAGCTTTATGGTCAGCGTGAGTTAGTCAAGTCACTCTTTTGTCAGCTTGTCAGTCAAATTTGTTAAAGTATCACTGGAAGTAGGTCATGGAAGTACAGTGGTTAAGTCTGTTTACAGGAAAGTCTGCGTGTTTTGTTTCCTGCACCCCAACAAACACTGCATGTAAATGAGTGTGTTCATGGCGGGCCGATGCATCTGAGATATCTCCTTTATGAAACTCCAGCGTGGCGCGATTGTGATGTAAAAATAAACAGCCACCTCTTTTTGCACGAATCACACTGCGTTCAGGGCCCTCTCCCGGCTTTCATTGTAGCAGTGCAGAGCCTCAAAGTGTCACTGCAATCATTTTTGTATATCCACAGTAGCATTCTATTTCATGGATTGCAAACAGATGGCAGAGGCATTGAAGTGGAGTGTTTGCATATGCAAAGAGCATCATTCGAACATCACAATGGAACTGGGAGGAATATATATATATATATATATATATATATATATATATATATACGGATATGCCTCCCTTCCGTATATACGTGTGTGTGTGTGTTTGTGTGTGTGTTTGTGTGTGTGTGTGTGTGTGTGTGTGTGTGTGTGTGTGTGTGTGTGTGTGTGTGTGTGTGTGTGTGTGTGTGTGTGTGTGTGTGTGTTGTTCAGGCGGCATTCAGATGGCTTATTCTGTGTCTGAAAGATGCGCCTGGAAGCAATAATAACAAACTTTTCATTCTCGGAAAAAAAAAAGCAGTAATGCGGTTCCCCGGTAATAACTTTTTTAGTGCCGTCTAACCTCTTTATGCCAGTATTTGCAAAAAATCTGCCTTGGCGATATACAGAGGAGAACACAATGAATACAATTTCATTTCATTGTGGACATATTATTTGTGTTGTGGTTGTAATATCCAATCCTAGAGGATTGGCCAGCGTTTTAAAAGGGTAGTCATAATTTACTCACCTTCATGTTGTTTGAAACCTGATTGACATTATTTCTTCTGTGAAACACAAAATGAGATGAGTAGAAAAACTATTAAACTATCAAGCTTCAAGAATGTAAAAAATAAGAAGTTCAGAATAGCACCATAACAGTAGTTCCTATGACTTGAGCACTATATTTTGAGTCATCCAAAGCTGTTTGATAGATTTTATGAGGAAAATACTGAAATGTAAGTTTGATTTTCTCTGAAAATCTTCCTAAATCTGTAGCTCTCAGATTTAATGCAATTTTTCAATGTATAGTTGAATATATATGTATATATATATATATATATATATATATATATATATATATATATATATATATATATATATATATATATATCAAATGTGCATGAGTTTTGAGAGCTGCAGCAAAGAAGAAAGATTTTAATTGAATAGTGCCTTAAAGGGATAGTTAACCCCAAAAATGAAGGTTCTGTCATCATTTATTTACCCTCATGTCATGCCAAAACTGTATGACATACTTTTTTTTACAGAACATAAAATAATATATTTTTAATTTTGATAATTAAAAAAGTTTTACCTTTAGGTAATCATTGACTTCTATTGTACAAACATTGTGTTTCACTGAGAAAGAAAGTCATATAGGGAGACAGGAGGGGAAATGACAGAATTTTCAATTTCATTTTCAAACTATCCTTTTAAATTGATTTATTTTTCTTTACACAAAGCTGTCATATGGCTTCAGAGCAGTTGGATTATTTGACAACTCTTATGCTCTTACTCTTATGCAACTCCCTGCTTTTTGTCATTTTTGGAGCTTGGTACTGAAGTGCCTGATCACTGTTCACGTTCATTGCATGGAAAACAGCACTTGGACATTCTGCTAAACATTTCCTCTTCTGTTTCACAAAAGAAAGTAAGTCACAGGCTTGGAAGGATATGAGGGGGAGAAAATGATGACAGAATTTTCATTTTGGGTGGGATGTTCCTTTAATGCAGTTTTGTTGTCTTGTGTAAAAATCGCTCTTATCCTGTCATAGTGCAATAACTTCAGACACTCTTATTGACTGGTCAGTGTGGCCAAAACTCCTTGGCAAACAGAGGCATAATGGGTGGTCAGAGAATCACTCCTGCACCTCTCTTTTATGTTTTCCATTGTGTATTCTTAAGATGATGCATATCTTTCTTCATTCTGTCCATCTATATGACTTACCTCTGAAGCAAATTGCCAAAAGCCATTTTGAGATGCTGTCTGAACAATGGATGTTAATGCTGTGACTATAAAGGAGCACTTACCGAAATGCTGTTGGCATTTGCCATTGCATTTCAACCAAGGCCAAAGGAATCATAAAAATAAATGCAGAGGGTATCTAGAGCCACTGATGACTCCGAGTTCCTGGAATGACTGCCAGATTGGACTGGCATTTTGTGACAGCTCAAATATGCTAATTGAGGTGGGTAATTTTTCACACATTTGTTGAGGTTGGAGCGTTTAGGCTGTTGTAACATTAGTGCAGGACGAGGCTACACAGCGCCATTAGTGCAATTAAAGCACAATTAGCTTCAGCATGAGAATGAGGGTGTTCGCTTGCTCATTTAAAAGACGTAGAGGGCGTTTGGGAGGATTTCAACAACCCTGTCATGGTCTTCATGCCAAGAATGATTTATGTTTGAGGAAAACTCATTCTTATATGAAAAGAAGGTTATGGGGGAATTATGCAGAGATAATTAAAACCAGTCTTGAAGTCATTTAGAGGAAATTTCACTTTGATATATGAAAACCATGGTACTAACTGTTTGATGACCATACTCATATAAACAATGCTGGGAAAGCTAGTGTAAACATTAAAAACGATAGTTCATCCAAAAAAATGTATTCTATCATCATTTACTCACCCTCATGTCATTCAAAACTACGGTTGGGTATCGTTAGTTTTTTTTTTAAGATATATTGCTAAATCAATACTTTTAATATGGTGCCCGTGCCCAAACGGTGCCTGAACCGATACTTTAAAAAAAAAGCCACAAAACGACGGTGGATTACATTAAAGAACAGCTTTTTTATTGAAAACAATTCTTCAAATTTAACAATATATTAAAAGTTTAAAGTATACTTATATATAAATATAAGTAAATACAAAACACAAAAAAATTACATAATAAATTCGCAATAAAACCTGAGCCACCAACTACAATTATTTAACACTAAATAACAGTTACAGTACTACTAACAGGCATACGTGTATTAAATGTTAAATAAGTTAATGATAAAAAGACTGTGTTTATCATGGTGATTTGTAGAGGCTCTGTGGATTTGCACTTAACAAGCCTAAACAGACAGTGAATGAGAGAGAGATCGACTTAGCACTTGCAGTTACCTGCGTCTGTCCTTCAGGTCAAGTCATATATTTTATAAAAAAAAAAAAAAGTTTGCCATGTCCAAGAAATCTTTGTCGTATCATCCTTTTAATGCTTAAGGGGATTTCCTATGAATGGTGTCAGCACTGTTCAATGCATTAAATCAATGCCATTGATCTCTATGAAGTGAAGCATCAGATTCAGCGTTGCCCATGCGACGCATTGCTGCTCAGCCGAACCTTGTAAAGTGGCCCTCAAAGTTATAACAATTTCATCCATCTTTGAATTAATCTGTGTTTTTGAACATTGTAGTTAAATGAACGGTTTAATGACTTGTTCAGACAGTTCCTTGCCACCATCTCGACAGCTCGAAATGAGACACCGAAATATGCGTTCTGATTCGGTTCGGTACATAATGGCACCGTGTTTCGGTACCCAACCCTATTCCAAACGCATAAGACTTCCATGAAAGACCATTACACCAAAACTTTGATGCTTTGAAAAGTTCATAAAGATAAACATTAAAGAAATCCATATGAATCAAGCTGTTTAATCCAAGTCTTCTGAAGAGACATGATTACTTTATATTTTATATACAGATTTAATTTGGGCTTTTATTCATATATAAAAATTGCTCAACACGCAAACTGTACATGGAGCACATCAAATATTGTAATGGAATCTCAAAAATGCGTTTGACGCACAACAAACGTAATTGGTTTTTGTGCGCCAAACAAGCAAGGTTGATGATTACAACACTCATTTCAGATTTCTTTTAAGACATATTTAAAGCATTAAAGTTACTTTGCAACTACATTTCAACTAACAGTCATTAGAGTATTCGTAGACGGTCTGCTTAATATATGCTAACTCTTTATTTTGATGCTCCCCAACAGACATTCTACTGACTATAACTAACTTTCAAGTGCGCCAACTTGATCACTAACCCGCACCCTCACTTAACCCTAACCTAACAGTCTACTACTACTATAATTACTGGTTGTAGACATGTAGTTGCAAATTAATGAGAGATAGTTGACAGTTGCAAAGTTACTTATAGTTAATAGAATGTCAAAAGTGGACTATTGAAATAAAGAGTAACCATACAGTATCATCAGCTGTAAAACCGTGTGCTTTATGTTATATAAAAACCTGGTGATGTCACGTTTTATTACATATCAAAAAGTAGATTGTTGGTTGGACAGATATACTGTTCTGAAAACAGCTGAACTGATATATTACCTCTGAAAAAAATGTGCTTAGTTACTCCCTTATCACTACATGCACAATGATATTCACATAGTACACATAGACTTTAATTTTCCTGTGCAGTCATAAAATGGGATGAAAAACGATACCCTTTCTCATGCACTGTATGACCGGAAAGCGACACCAGTGTGTGTTTTGCCACTGACAACCCCTTCAGGGATGACAGCTGTGCAGTCAGCAGTTAGGCAGGAAGTCTGCCGATGTCCCACCATTGTGTGTGTCTATGCACAAGTGGGCTGTGAATGTAACTGGTAGCCTTCGTCACTAAACCTCAGACCACACTCTTTCTGAGCCTGACTGCAGAGTGCTAATCTCCCACTCTGTCTCAAGGGAGGAGCCCCTTGACTGCTGGATCATTAACCTCTCAGACAGCAAGTGTGCTTAAATCCTGATTTTCCCTCCTCGCAGCAGTAGCTCAGGAAAGAGCAGGAGTCTGGACTGCATCCGTGTCTCTGCAAATGGTATATTATAGAAGGAACAGTGGTGTATTATATTAAACTGGTGTTCAAAAGTTTGGGTATAAGATATCATTTTTATATATTTATATATATATATTTACATATTTTTAAGAAATTAATACTTTTATTAAGGACGTTTGATTAGTCAACGTTGACCATAAATACTTTTACATTGTTATAAAAGTAAAAAAAAAGTTATAATTGTTATAAAATAATAGCTGTTCTTTTGAGCTGTTTATTCATAATTATTAAACAGCATAACTATTTTTACATTGATAATAAAAATAAATGTTTCCTGTGCTTCAAATCATATTATAAGGATTTTTGAAGGATCATGTGACACTGAAGACTGGAATAATGATGCTGAAAATTCAGCTTTGCATCTCAGGAATAAATTACCTTTTAAAATGTATAAAACAGTTATTGTAAATTGTAATATTTTTTCACAATATTACTATCTTTATTTTTGATCAAATAAGTGCATCATTGGTGAGCATAAAGTATATTGTATTATACAAAAAAATAGTATTTTGTAATGAGAAAATTACACACTGAATCTTTAATGAGTATTTTATTTGAAGATAATGCACTCTGTCTTATACCATAATGCCAGTCAGTGCTTTGGTATAGACTTCTATTAAGTTAGTATTCTGCTTTGGATTTTTAGAAAACTTTGGGATTTCTCCAGACAGAGATTAGACATTTTCATAGGTGAAAAGCCAGAGGTCAGGAGCCAGGGAGGATCCATATTGTATTATTCCCCCATCCCACTGCACAGTACTTGTTCAACTTAATTTCCAACCCAGTCGACTCAGGCACCGGCCATGTAATTTTGCTGGGAGATGGAACTCCGTAATGATCTCCCTGGTGAGGTGAGTACGGGATGAACCTCTGACACTGGAGATTGGTGTTGAGGGAGTGTAACATTTAAGCCTGTGTGATTGCCTGCAGCACTCTGATCAGACAGTCGGCATCTCCTACAGATCCCGAGCTCTCCCCTTCCGGCAGTGTGGATTCAGATTCAAGACGTTTACCAGTCTTATTCACTCCGGTTTATGTAGTGCGTGGATCTCCTTTTTAATGATGCCATAGTCGGTCTTAGTGAGCCTTCATTTGAAGTGTCAGGAAGCACAAGGGTAAGACACTGTAAAATAATGATTTCAAAACCTGCTTTTGTGAAACCAATGTAATTGGGATAAATCTGATTCTTAGCTTCAGTTCAGAATATGTTATTAGCTGAAATAACTAAATAAATACTATTATAAATTCCAATGTTATTTGTCTAGATCTTCGTCTTAAAATGTATATTACAGAACTGGAGCAACTTTCCTATCAACCAAATAGCTCTTTAAGATTTGACTCTGCTGATACAGTCATATATGCATCCACAGTCGTCCCTCCCGTCCCTCCCTCCCAAAAGCGCACGTTTTAAACTGATTCCACAGATTTAGGGCCAGATTTAACACAAAATTAGCGATAAAAGGGTGTGGACAGTTATTTTTGCTATTGCTATTCATTTGTTGGAGTTTCCATTTCAGATTAAAATTTGTGGGGGGAGAGAATTTAAATAAATCATGCAATGTAATTTACTGTAGGTTTTGACAGTCAATTTAGCATTTGCGCCCCCCCAAAAAGCATATTTTAACCCATTTAGTGCTTGACATGCTGCGATAGTTGTGGCTAGGATGAGCACAGCAGAGACCAGGGAGCGCATGATAGAAAGGAGAGCATTTTCTCCACTCGTGTTCATTGTTTGTTATCCAAACATATCATTTGCCAAGCCATGTTATTTTTAATATGCTGCTCCTGTGTTGTAGTAGATTACCCGCATCTGATTATCATTGTCTCTGCTTGTTTGTGACCCGATGCTCTTGGTAGATTTTGTTGGTCGTAATGGAAATGAGCTGCTCTGTCTGTGTTCTTCAATTTGCCCATTGTCAGTAGATCACCCGCAGAACTTTCCATTCCCATCTGCACTTTGTGGTCTTGTGCTAATTTGCACTGTTTAGAAACAAAATGTATGAGACAGTTGTTGTCAGATTTCATTGGTGATTTCAAATATGAAATTTAATCGTAAGCTTGGCAAACAGTTTTGGAGAATTTGATCTTTCCCCATTCAAAGAGATAGGAGCTGCCCAAGACACGTTTCAAAGATGGCCGTCGGGTGAAATTACTTGTCTTAAAGGGACTTTGATATGACTTTCTTCTTTCAGTCAAACAAAATTGGAATTATATTAAAAAATATCCTTGCTCCTCCAAGCTTTATAATGGGAGTGAATGGTTACCTTAGATTTTAAAGGCCAAAAATCACATCCAAACATCATAAAAGTAATCCATACAGCTACAGGGATTAATAAAGGCCTACTGTAGCGAAGCCATGCATTTTTGTAAGAAAAATATCCATATTTATAACTTAATAAACTATAATCACTGGCTTTCGGTAACGGCCGTACGCGAGTCCAGTTCCAGCGGAAGATTGACCTCCGACATATGACTTATTGACAAACGCAGAAGTGCAGAGGATAAAGCAAAACAAAACACCGGTCACAAATTAAAGGTCTAAAATTAGAAATGTCGGAGGATTTCGATATAAGAGAAGAGGAGCTTGAGTTTGTTGCCCAGCTCTATTTGTTTGAACCGTGATAGGCGTCTACTCTCACCTAAGCTCACGCCACTCCTTCGTCATAGCTTCTGGGTCATCGGAAGCCAGTGATTATAGTTTATACAGTTATAAATCGTCTCAGGTTACTATTGTAACCATAGTTCCCTGAGAACAGGGAACGAGACGATGCGTCGATCGACGCCATGGGAACGCCCCCAGCGTGACTGCGTCTGAAGCATCTATGTCAACTAGTCCAATGGAAAGAATGAGCGTCACGGGCGGGTGACGTCATGACCAGGAAATGATAAAAGCACATCCGGTGCAAACCGGCATTAGCTTCGAAAATTGCCGAAGCAAGCCGATCACAGGGATGCAGGAAGTATGGCAGGGTGACGCATCGTCTCGTTCCCTGTTCTCAGGGAACTATGGTTACAATAGTAACCTGAGACGTTCCCTTACGAAGGGAACTCAACGATGCGTCGATCGACGCCATGGGAACGAGAATACCCAAAGCGCCAGAATTCCAAGTACCTGAGTGTTAGTCTGTTGTAACTAAGCACTAAGCACCTGAGAACCTGGGGCAGCATCCAGGTCCAGGCAGTAAAACCTAATGAATGTGAGCGGTGAGGACCAGCCTGCCGCATCACACACGTCTTGAAGAGAAACTCCAAGTAATAAGGCTTTAGAGGCCGCCATACCCCTCGTAGAGTGAGCTCTGACCGCCAAAGGACACGGCTGGTCAGAGTACTCGTATGCAAGTGAAATAGCCTCAACTATCCACTTACTAACCGTCTGTTTAGAAGCAGGAAGACCCTTCTCAGGTGATCCAAGCAAATAAATAACTGGTCGGACTTCCTCATTGAAGATGTCCGATAAACATAAGTATCCAGTGCTCGCACTGGACACAAGAGGTTCAGCCTTTCCTGGTCCGCAGTGTGCCACGAAGGAAACGTGAAATCAGGGGGTCTCGACCCAACGATGTACCCCCCACAGGGCGTGGTAAGCCGCAATGGCCGCCACGTAGACATAAAGCGTGGAAGGACATAGACCTGACGTAAAGCGCTCCTGCAGGAACTCGAGTACTGTGTTCACAGAACAGTTAACCGGATCCCACTGATGTCGGTGACACCATACAGAAAAAACTTTCCATTTAAGCGCATATAGGTTCCTAGTAGCTGGAGCTCTGGAGCTTAGAATGGTCTCAACAACCTCAGTTGAGAGACCACTCTCTATGAGTTGGGCCCCCTCAGAGGCCAAACCCACAGGTTCCAAATCTCCGGTCGGGGGTTTTGAAATATTGTGCCCCCGGCCTGAGACAGAAGGTCTCTCCTGATCGGGATTTCTCCAAGGGAGGACCGTCTAAGAGATGGATCAGGTCCGCAAACCAGATCCGACTCGGCCAGCGTGGTGCTACTAGCAGTAGGCTTATTCCGTACTGGCGAACTCGCTCCAGAACTCCTGGGTGCAGAGCAACAGGGGGAAATGCGTACAGACGTAGCCTCGGCCACGTCTGCACCATAACATCCAGCCCAGGGGGCTGGGTGAGTAAGGGAGAACCAAAGTGGACAGTGCGTCGTATGCTGAGACGCAAACAGATCCACCTCTGCTTGGCCGTAAAACTCCCAAATAATCCCCTGGCCTCAGCTCCTGCCTCGACAGGATGTCTGCTCCAATATTTTGGTCCCCAGGAATATACACTGCCCTCAGGGAGAGTACCTTCCCCAGAGACCACAGGAGGATCCTCAGACCCCCCTGACGGTTCAGATAAGAGACCACCGATGTGTTGTCTGTACGGACGAGCACATGATGACCCCTCAGGTCTGGGAGGAATTGCTTCAACGCATTGAAGACAGCCATCATCTCCAGGCAATTTATGTGCCACGAGAGATGATGACTCTTCCACAGACCCTGAACCGAGCGGCCTTCCATTACCGCTCCCCAGCCGGTGAGGGAAGCATCTGTCGAGATAGTAACTCGATGGCAAAGAGCTCCAAACACCGGACCCTGGGTTAAGAACCAGTGCTTCCTCCATATAACTAAGGCACGAAGGCAACGCCGCGTGACCTTGATCATACGAAGTGGGTTTCCCCTCGGGGAGAACCCTCTGGTCCTGAGCCACCACTGTAAAGGCCTCATGTACAGCAGGCCAAAAGGTATCCCGTTGGACGCTGCTGCCAAAAGACCCAACAGTCTCCCGAACTGTTTTACAGTGTGTGACTGGCCTAGCTTCAGCTCTTTTGTGGCTGACAGGATAGCAGCTACACGAACGGGCGATAGGGTGGCCCGCATCGTCACTGAATCCCATACCACACCAAGGAAAGTGGTTCTCTGTACTGGAGAAAGCACACTCTTCTTGGTATTGAGCCTCAACCCCAACATCTGCATATGAGCGAGAACGACACCTCGGTGCCGAACCGCCAACTGCTCTGATTCCGCTAGAATCAGCCAGTCGTCGATGTAGTTCAGAATACGTATGCCCTGCAGCCTGAGCGGGGCTAGAGCTGCATCTACGCATTTCGTGAACGTGCGGGGTGATAGAGCTAGACCGAAAGGAAGTACCCAATACTGGTATTCTTATTCTATAGCTTCTTTCGCTAACAGGGCCTTTACCTCTTGCTCCATTACCAGAGCCTTCTCGGGATGCACCACTGTGGGCAACACCCCGCTGTAACGAGGAGGACGTGAACCAAACAGGATTCTGTATCCTTTCTCTACAATCTGCAGGACCCAACGAGAAATATTCGGCAGAAGCTTCCACGCTGCCAGAAAATTTACTAAGGGAACCAGCCTCTCGAGGCTGGTCTCTGGTGTTAACAAGACAGCCAGTCCCGGAGCCTGAAACATAATGGCAGGAACTACCTGAACTGGCTGCTCTAAAACCCCCCTCAGAGGGCGCGAAACCGATGCAGTGCCGCAGCATAGCATCAGCGACTCGCTGGAGACCGCTGCGCCCCGAAGCACCAAGGGTGACGGGGTTGGCAGAACGGTCCCGTGAGGACCTCGAAGTGGAACGGGCACCGTATTCTGAGGTGTACACCGCTCCACTTCGGTCGGGGCTGTCCTCACAGGTCTGACGCCAGTGACGTCAGGACCTCTTTTTTTTTTTTTTTGAGCGAAGTCTTCTTCGCCTGAAGAACGGTCCTCTGATCCGGCTTCGACTTAGAAGACTTCGACTGAGAGTGTTGCGCCTGTTTCCATGATTTATGTGGAGGTGCACGAGACGAAACACTCTCTTTCTGTTGCACATGATATGATGAGCTCGACGGCTGGGGCTGCTCACGCCCAGCAGCCCCAGGGGGCTGGACACGGCGAGGGATAAACTTTTTAAAAGCGTCAGCTTGCTTCTTAGACTCCTGAAATCGCTCGACGACCGTGTGGACTGCGTCGCCAAAGAGACCAGAAGGTTCAAGCGGAGCATCTAATAAAAAAGCTCGATCTTTTTCTTTAATCTCGGACAGATTTAACCATAAGTGTCTCTCAGTAGCTACCAAGGCTGCCATAGACCGCCCAATTGCTCTGGCGGTCTCCTTAGTAGCCCTGAGAGAAAGATCGGTAGCACGACGAAGTTCTCGAATATCGTCATGAGTAATTCCCTCACTACTATCCAGATCCCCCAGTAGGTCAGCTTGATACGCCTGTAGCACTTTTTTTTGCCATTGTATGCAGACATGCTCCAGCTTGACCTGCTGCCGTATAAGCTTTGCCCACTAAAACCGAGGTGGCTTTAAGCGGTCTAGTGGGCAAAGCCGAGGCTTTCAGGGACGATGCGGGACCAGGCGAAAGATAGCTGGCTAAATTCTGTTCCGCCTGGGGCATCGCCTCATAACCATACTCTTTTAGCCCTCTTATTCTCGAATAAGTGTTAACTTGAGGGCTAAAAAGTCGTGAAGAGTAAGGTTTTTTCCACGATTTCGATATTTCATTGTGAAGATCGGGAAAAAAGGGAAGCTCTCGTGGTGGAGATAATGTAATGGATGATAAAAAGCGCTCATCTAATTTACTTTTAGGACGAGCGCCTTTATTCTCAGATGGCCATACAATATTTAATTTTTCTACAGCCCGTGACATAACATCCACCAGCTCATCATATGCTGGGGAAATAAATTGTGAATCTTTTTCCCCCCTGTGTGTGCTTTCACTCTCCATACTCATAACATCGACCTCCTCGGAGGAAGAGCATTGAAGTAATGGAGGGCTCTCTCCCCGGGCGGAAGAAACCGCAGAGCGTGCTTCCGACACCGGGGGGAGAGCGCTGGATCTTCCGGGTAAGGAAGGAGAAAAGGCCAAGGGACCCGTCTCCAACCCCTCCGAAAGATCCTTCTGCGATCCCCAGGAATGCATTCTCCGCGCCGCCTCGGCAGACGCGGGTCCTGATCCCTGAGGATCGCGAGCCTGCCCACTGTTTACATCAAAGAGTGACAGGCGAGAGCGGAGCATGCGGAGCGGTAGCATTTCACAGTGTTGACACTCAGCCTCCTCGAAGGCTGAGACCGCATGCTCCACTCCCAAACAAATGACACAAAGCTCGTGTGTGTCCCCACCCGTTAAATAACGCGGGCAGGGAGGAACACACTGCTTGTACACTTGTTTCGCCATAACGTTTCCGAATAAATTGCAACAGACAACAATAAATAGACAGAGACAGTATAACACAGATCGCTTGCTGAGGCAACAGAAGCTAATGCCGGTTTGCACCGGATGTGCTTTTATCATTTCCTGGTCATGACGTCACCCGCCCGTGACGCTCATTCTTTCCATTGGACTAGTTGACATAGATGGTTCAGACGCAGTCACGCTGGGGGCGTTCCCATGGCGTCGATCGACGCATCGTTGAGTTCCCTTCGTAAGGGAACTAAGTATTTTTCATACAAAAACTCTTTAATTTCTCCCTGAACACTCATGCATTCAGTACAATTCAATAATAATATTGTGAGGCATCTTATTGAATTGTAATGTTGGTATAATGATGTGAATTGAATTGGGAGGGTATTGAAAATCTGTTTATAATTTATTATGCTTTTAAATGCAAAAAAAATAGCAGTTGGACAATAGAATTACTTTTTTTCTGCTGTTGCTCCTTGAAAGATGTGTGATTTATTTATACTTATTTGAGCCACACATGTTTGAGTACCCAGTCTGGGCATAAGAGAAATGAGATATTAATGAGATGAGGGAAAAGAAAAGGGGAAAATGCTTTTGAGCTGCAGCTGTGCACACTGTCGGCCCATCTGAATCATTGAAGGAGAAGTCTATTCTCTGGATGATTACTGGACAAGCATTTATTTGAAACGGTTCAGGCTGTTTTTCTAACCTGAATCTTGCACTCTGTTGTTCATACGCATCGCTGTACACTAATTAATTTGTGCAAAAGCAGTTGGTGTCCTCATTATTTCACAGACATTCTCGCACATTTTGAATTACAAGACCACTCTCTGGATAAATGGACAAGCACACAATAATTTGACGGGGCCAGCTGCCAATTCAAAACATTTATTCAGCAAAAGTCTGAAGTAAGAAGACAAAAAGGCACTTTTACTTTAACTAGCCTTTGATTCAGAGAGGAGATACTCTTTATGTCTGCAGGGCTTTAAACTAGTAGTCCTGACCCCAGCGGTGTCATTCGCTCCACTGCAACAGCATAATTAAATCATTAATTGGAAAAAAAGTGTCCTCACCTGCTTTTATTAACGTGCTCAGTGACTGGGAATTATTTTAATATCTAATTAGATGCTTATTTACACCTGGCGAGTTCACTCTCTCTCAGATCGTGTGTTGTAATGAAGTGAATTACTGCTGAGACACGCCAGAAACTATTGTCCTGCTGCGTATCACTGGTGTCTTCTCGCTCTGTCTGCTGCACCGCCCCGAGCTGCTCGCTCAGACCCTTCTGCCTGGTGAAATGCCCAAGGGGTCATGGTTTAGCTGGTTAGCTTGTCCTCAAGAGCCCCGGCTGGTAGATGCCTCTCTACACACTCTGCAAGAAAAAGCATCTCCCTCCATTGATGGCCTTTCAAAATTTGACGAGGGCCAAAAAACTTTATTTCTCCAGCATTGGAAACAGAACTACTAGTAGACCAGCTACACCAGCTCAGTTTGATGAGGGCCTAAAAATCTTATTTTTATGGTTTAGACCAGCTCTAACCAGCATAAACCAGCCTGGACCAACATTTAATACATGCTGTTTTATACATGAAGGGTCACTCAGTCTGTCTGTCTGTCTGTCTATCTGGCTATCTATCTGTCTATCTATCTGTCTGTCTGTCCATCATCATGAACCTCCTTGGTCCTCCAGAGTGTAATGCGTCTCTGCTTGCTCTGCACCGTAGCCTGACACCCGGTCATGCCCTTCTTCCAGGTGAAATACCAAGCTTCTTTAAAGTTTAGCACCAGATTTCTTGTTGTCTTTCATCTTGATTGACATGGAGCAATGAAAAGGTCACCTTGTGTCAACTCCATAGAGATCCATCTTTCCGAGATCCATCGTCCTTATTTTTTTCACCACTCTTTCACTGGGAAGTGGGAAATCACTCACCTGTCTGAACTGTGGGTCACATGGCCTGGGATCAGTTGCTTTGATGGGGATATTTGGGACTGACTATAAGATCCAAACAGCCTGGATCGTGTATGGCTGTATTTATTGTTCAGCCGTCTGCATTACAAAGAAATGCAAGTGTCAATCGATAAGATGAGCTTGCGGGGAGAGAATGCTAAGCAGCTCGAGTGCTATCAGAGATGGCAGAAACCCTGTGGCTCTGTGACTGAAGGAAAGCTATTTGAATGTCTCCATTTTTAAAGAGTTATCCGCACTGCATCTATTGTTTTCTGGCCGGAGCTAATGCAGTACCATACGTGGGCGACAAAAGCCTTAACAACGCATCTAGCTTTTTACACCTCGTCTGTCACACTAGAATCTCAAATGCGAGTTGAGTGGGGTCTGCTTGGCTATAGAGATCCATTAAAGTGAAAGAGAGGAACACATAAAGAGAATATCCCTATGATTTATTTAATGAAAGTCTACTGTGTAGGTCACACTAGACCTGGGGCATATTGCCCATTTGCTGCTTTGTCCAATTCATATTGAATGTCCTGGGGAAACCTGTTGATTGACAGCTCTTTTGATAGCTTAGTGAACATGGTGTGCTTTTATAAGATGAAAGTGTTTCATTTGACCCCAGAGAAATAAACTTTATATAAACTCTAAAATGAATTCTTCTTTATTGCAAATTTATCAACATTGAAGATGGACTAAATGGTTGAATAACATCATATTTTGGCTATGAACTAAATTTTCACACTGGACCAGAATTGATATAGAAATCAGAGGGCAACAGCAAAGGATAAAACAGCAAATCTTATAATAAATCATGAAATATTAGAGATGGTTATAGTTTTTCTGTATGTTTTGATATTGTATATATATATATATATATATATATATATATATATATATATATATATATATATATATATATATATATATTAAATAATAAATAACTACAAATTTGAGCTTGTGCTTAAAGTACATATTAAGGAATTGTTGCTAAATAGGTGCTTGGTGTAAGTTGCATGGGTTTGTTTCTTAGAAAATGATTTCCTAATGGGAAAATATAATGTTTGTTACTGTATAAGTTTGAGAGCAGATATTGTCAACAAAAAAAATGTTTTTTTTAATGCATTCTGCCAAATAATAATCAAATATTGATAATGATCACAGAAAGAGGCGTATGTGAGCTGTAGTCACTGGTGTTTCTCAGAGCAGACTTTCAGGTCCATTACTTTAAAGTTCTGCCTCTCAGTTTGGGGAACAATAAAAGTGCATGTCTGAAATGCAAGACTCAAAGAGAGCAGGGTTTCGCTCAGGCTAATTATGCCACATCCCACACCTGCCTTGTGCTACCTGATCACAATTTCAGAGAGTTGGTAACAAAGTCCCTTTGAAATACCTATACCTCCACACCAGCTCTTAGATTTAAGGGGCTGTCACTTCAGAACAGTGTAAACCATGGTGAGTGGTAGCTTGGATATATATCCCAGTTCTGCACATTTACTCTCATCTTGTGCAACCTTTACCGTTCTAACAGGCAGATCCGTGGTTTGGCAGAACAGACGTTTGGCAAATCCGTCACATTTATAGCATCTAACTCAGGATTGCATGGCTCTTTGCAGGTGTGACTAGCTCAGAGGCTTGCATTGATATTGTTGTGTTATCAAAGACAGCTCACAGTGTTTTTAGTGCCAGCTACAAGGAGAAACAGCTTAAAGGTATAGTTTACCAAAAAAAAAGTTATATCACTTATAACTATAAGCCAGGATACTGTTATAAGCATGAGCCCCGTCTGATCGGTCGTGGCGGCGGTGTTGCAACAATCTACAGAGATATCCTTAATGTTACTCAGAAAACTCGTCATAGGTTTAATTCGTTTGAAGTGCTAAATGTTACGCTCTTAGATGTAAGAAAAAAATCCCTATTATCTCTAGCATTGTCTACCGTATATAGACCTCCAGGGCCTTACGCCAATTTCCTAAAAGAGTTTGCTGACTTTCTATCAG
The DNA here is from genome assembly GCA_026230005.1 of Gila orcuttii. Lineage (NCBI taxonomy): Eukaryota > Metazoa > Chordata > Actinopteri > Cypriniformes > Leuciscidae > Gila > Gila orcuttii. The sequence goes on along the minus strand of JAPDVR010000003.1, from coordinate 40,410,145 downwards.
ATCTTTTGGTCAACGTCGATAAAGCATTAATTGTTGGAGATTTTAACATACACGTAGATAATTTAAATGATGCGTTAGGGGCTGCGTTTACAGATTTATTAAACTCCTTCGGGGTCAAGCAAAACGTCACCGGACCAACTCATCGTCTTAATCATACACTCGATTTAATTATATCATATGGAACCGATCCAACCGATATAGATATCATTCCACAAAGAAATGATGTCACTGACCACTACTTGGTAACTTGCATATTACGCACTGCTGTAATATGTCATGCTGCGCCACGTTATCGACCAGGTAGAACAATTCGTCCATCCACCATAGATCATTTCTCAAATAGCTTATCTGATCTGTCTCAGCTGCTGCTTGAACCCAAACAAACAGATGAATTAGACGAACTAACTAGCACTATGAGCAACATTCTCTCTAGAACATTGGATATTGTTGCACCCATTAGATTAAAAAAGGTCAGAGAAAAAAGTATAGCACCATGGTACAATAATACTACGCATGTTTTAAAGAGAGAAACCCGTAATTTAGAGCGTAAATGGAAAAAAACTAATTTAGAGGTCTTTAGAATCGCGTGGAAAGACAGTATGTCACTTTATAAAAAGGCACTTAAAACGGGCAGGGCTGAGCACCTCAGCAAATTAATAGAAAACAACCGAAATAATCCAAGGTTTTTATTTAATACCGTGGCTAGACTAACAAATAAACAGACGTCGTCTGAACAAAATACCTCGTTACAGTTTAGTAGTAATGATTTCATGAACTTCTTCACCGAGAAAATTGAAAGCATCAGAATCAAAATCGTAAACGTTCGATCTTTGCTCGCGCCTTATAATTCAGCCGCAATTATCATCCCGCAAGAACAATTACAATGCTTTACAATCATAGAACAAAAAGAGTTAAATAAACTTATCACTTTATCTAAAACAACAACATGTTTATTAGATCCTATACCAACTGAACTACTGAAAGAAGTGTTACCTATAGTGGAAGAGCCTCTTCTCAATATTATTAACTCATCTTTATCTTTAGGTCATGTTCCAAGAACGTTCAAGCTGGCAGTTATAAAACCTCTTATTAAGAAACCACAATTAGATCCAAATAACCTAGCAAATTACAGACCCATTTCGAATCTTCCATTTATGTAAAAAAATATTAGAAAAAGTTGTGTCCGCTCAACTCGGCTCTTTCTTGCAAGAAAACGACATCTATGAAAAGTTTCAGTCTGGATTCAGGCCACATCATAGCACTGAAACTGCGCTTGTTAGAATCACAAATGATTTACTTTTAGCTTTCGGACCAAGGCTGTATCTCAGTACTAGTTTTACTTGATCTTAGTGCTGCGTTCGATACTTTAGATCACACAATACTCTTAGATCGACTACAAAATTACACTGGTGTTCAAGGACAAGCATTAAGCTGGTTCAGGTCATACTTATCTGACCGCTACCATTTCGTCTACTTAAATGGAGAAAAATCGATTATAACTTCAATATTTACTTTTTTATTTAAAGACAGACATAGTTTGTCCCCCCCCTCCCCCCTCCCTGCTGTACCAAAAACATACTGGACTGTGTTTAGTTTTTGGTATCATGAAAAGTTATTTTACTTTTTTTTTAATTATGCAAGAGTTTATTATTTTTATTTCAGGTAACAAAAATGTTTTAGTGTAGTTTTCATTTTAGTTTTTGTTAACAATAATGACTTATTTCGATTTTGGAATATAGCAATTAAGCCATAAGCCATCACTTTTGTGATGCTGTTTGTCCTTTTTGGAGCTTGAGAGAGGTAATAAACTGTCTTTATATGGAAAAGCTGAGTGTGAGTCTGGTTTCCAAAGGAAAAGAAAAACAGTTTGGGCCAGATTTACTAACAGCTTGTGCCAGCACAAACCCTCTTTTGGCATTAAAAAACTACTGTCAGGATTTACTAAAAACACACAGTGAAAAATTAGCGTTGAAAAGGCGTGGACAAGGTTACTTTTTGCGTCTGACCTTATTGCTTATGCATTTGTAGGAGTTTTCATTTCAGACGCAAAATTTATGGGAGGAAAGTATTTAAATGAATCACACAAGGTGATTTACTAAGGTTTGCCTTAGTCAATTTATTGGTATTTGCATCGTTATTTCCGCCCAAAAAAGCACGTCTTAAACCGGATACTAATTTGCGCTGCTCTTGGTAGTCATTATGGAAATGATCCGGCTGCGTCTGTGTTCTTTAATTTGCGCATCGTCAGTAGATCACTCGCAGAACTTTTCACTCCCAGAACTTTTCACTCCCATCAGGTCTTTTTTGGTAACTACAGGAAAATGAGTTTTTTTGTTTTGTTTTTTGCTGAACTGTTCAATTAATCCTCAGGAGCTTGTCCTATTTTGACAGACCACATTGAATGAGTTAGCATGTTGCCTTAAGTGTTAAATGCGAGAAAGAGGGAGTGAAGGCCACAGTAGCGTCTGGCCATGAAGAGATGCCAAACAAACTAACAATGAATATGGATCAAGCACTCACACACACAAAGCAGTCTGGGACACCAATCCTGTTCAAATCCATTCATGTGTAGTCTGTCTAAATAGGACCTGAGAGCCAGCTTCTGCCCGCAGGGCCTCAGGGACAACCCGGTCCCATCATCCCCTCCTCACCTGACAGAACAAGTAACAGAACACAGTCAGAACAAGCCCACGAGGAACCAAACCCCACCGTGTGCTATTGACAAGCACTGGAATAGCCTCAGCGCTGTCTTTATTCACCTGCTAACACCTGCCAGCAGTTCACCTTAACACAGAACTAGCAGGCTGGAAACCGTACTTCAAATTGGAAGTCGCACATCAGCTGTCAGTGCAAGGTGTGGATGAGGTCAGAGCAACAGAATTGCTGTTGTTTTGGAATGTTTCTTTTTTGGGGTCTGCATCTGTTGCAGGGCACGACCGAATGTTGTCTTCAGTTATTTGTAATATTTATAAAGAAAAATACCCCCATAGAGTATAAATTATGGAACAAGCATGAGAATAAGCCTTCCATATGACGGTTGGTTCATTTTATAGACCCTCGGGTTCCTGATGTCAATCCGACCTCCTTTTCCCAGGTGCCAGTCGTTCAGAGGCACGAGCGCTGCTAGAAATCACACGTCTGTCCTCGGCGTGCTGGTGGATCGCTGCTGTTTGCCTCCATCTTCTTTTTTTACGCCGGCTCACAACTTCCGTCGTTCATGCTAAACCTACCTTGCGACAACAAAGGAAATATTTGTCTCCTAGGCATTATCTACAAATGCACATATTTTCTTATATTTTCTCGGCTGTGTTGTGCGGACGCCTGGTTTGTGTGACAATACCTTCTGAAGAAACTCCTACATGTGCCTTGAAGTTTCCCCAGTCCCTGAATCACTGAATATTTTATAGCTTTAGTGTCTTTTTTGCCTGTCAATCTGCCAGCTGTTCTTCTTTCTTTCGTTCTGTGTGTGTGGTGTGGTATCAGATCACCTTTTCACGCTTCATAGGAATTCATTAGGCATTGTGTAAATTAAGGCAACGACAGATTTAGGGGAGGAAAACAAGGACGTCTTCACCCCTCTTCTGCTATTTATCGTCTCTGCCCAATTTTCTCCATACTTGAAAAAGCTGTTCTGGCATGTTCCTCCACATCTCAACTGCAATTAACTCTAGGTCATGTACTTGTACATTATCTCTATTTGCGTCTCAGGGTTGCTGTGCTGCTGTAAAAACAGGCCCAAATATAGAAATGCATATAGATTGTCATTGTGCACTGTGAACCTTTTTAAATCCTGTTTTGAATATATTATTAAATATCATTTTTACATTTCAGTAATTACATAGTTTTTCCATACCGAATATTGGTGTTTCTTCTACTTTAACTACTTATCCATGTTCCAGGAGTAGATTTTAATTAAAACCAAAAAATTTCAAACTTTTCTGTTTATTAGATTAGGGTCACGATGTATTTTAGACTATATTATTTTACACTTATCCCAAAGCCAGACTTTCAGTCTTGAAATATGAATATGGATGGATTATAAAAATATTTATTATTACATGTAATTAATCTTTGTGTGTGTGTGTGTGTGTGTGTGTGTGGTGTGTGTGTGTGTGTGTGTGTGTGTGTGTGTGTGTGTGTGTGTGTGTGTGTGTGTGTGTGTGTGTGTGTGTGTGTGTGTGTGTGTGTGTGTGTGTGTGAGTGTGTGTGACATTTCCATTTAAGCTGTATTTTTGGTAAATTGTGTAAAAAAAAATAAAAAACTGTATAATTGTGCATATTTAGTTTACATGAAATGTTAGCTATTAAATCAGCCTTAGAAAGACAAAGACCTTGTTTTATTTTATTCCAGCATTTTATTCTAAAAATGTTAAAAAATCACTTCCACTACCTTAATTTCCATCACAGAATGATAAGAAATGCATTGCCTAATTTAAGATGTGGTAGAAATGACAATGTGGTAGGGATTTTTATGAAAACAATTGACACTGTTAGTGGACAAATTAAGCTAAAGAGATTGTGCCATAAGACCAACATTGCCCAGTTAAAGAAACACCCATATATAAGCTTAATATGATTTACACAAGTAGGAAATGTTCCTAGATCCTGAAATAACATTCCTGTTGACCTGTCAGCGTTTTTTGGGGTTATGCCCTGTTGATGCCATTAAATTCCCTACTTGTGTGAATAACACTGTGCGTATACAGCATACTGTAAATTCACTGTTTTGGCTGGTATTTGTACTCTTTTTTTGCCTTTGCTGCCGGACAGTGAACAAGAAGTACCGTGGATCACATGGTAAGATATCTCAGAAAACCAAGTTCAAACAGTGGAGAACATTTGTTTATTATCTTGTTTTATCTTGTTTTTATGTACTAACTAAAATACATGTACAAGTCTGTAAAACCATTTGTGCAATCTTAACACACAGCTCTGTTCTCCTATGAAATGTCTTGGAGTTTACAGCTAATTCAATGAAATTGAGTTTTCAGCTCTCTGGATAACAACAATCAAACTTATGGTGTTCATGGGAAATAATTGATTACAAGCAGTTTGAAGAATCCATAATGAATGTCAAGACTTGCAGATCGTGGTCAATTTTTTATAATGGATAGTTCACTCAAAAGTGAAAATCATGCCATCATTTAAATGATAACAGAATTGTCGTTTTTGGGTGAACTATCCCTTTAATGCAACATTGTATGACAAAATCTTTGCTATTGTAGTAACACAAAGTATTACTTTGACTCAAACCCATGACTAGCTATTCAAAGAACAGAATCAGCACCCCAAGAACAGTCATAATACAATTACTTGAATTTGAGCCTCAGAAGAGATAACAAGCATACACCGAAAATGAGATAATGTAACCTAATATTCATAAACTAATATAATTCACATATATATATATATATAAAGGATGAAGTTTATTTGTCCAGTGGTGATCATGTGATAAAAAGAGGGAATTGGGCTGTTTACCGCATCCCTGATGAATTTAGTACGATTATTGCCTCCCATGGCCACAGGTGAGGCAACTTATCCATTGAAGCAGAAGTATGCAGCCAGAGGATCCCCTGAAACACGCTTCACGCCTCACATAAGATAACACTGCAGGATTTTCGCTTTTACCGCTCCAAAAACAAATATGAGTCTTCCAATAATATATTAGTGTATTGCAAAGAGTTGCCCCATCTGCAAATACAGAGGGAGGGAGGGAGGCCCATGCGCCCCATGCAATCTGTTTCGGCATCGGCTGTTACCAACACGAAAGCCCGCTGGAGACTTGGTTATAAGAAACACATTCCTCTTTACAATATGTTCGAGATTTAGCTTTACATCTGTGATTTGTGAGAATTATAAGGAATTTATGGATGTTTTCCATGCTTCCTTCTCATTGAAACATTTGGTTCAGTCCACATGGTGTTTATGTGGCATAGAGAAGTTTGTCTTTTCTGTCATGAAATACTTCAACCTTGCAATATTGTAATATTTGCTAGAATTGTAGTCCAAAGTACAAACATAAATCATAAAGCGAAATGCAATCTTTAGCAGTGACCTTTAATATTCTTTTTGTGAATATTAAAGGTCACTGACAATATTCAGATTAAAGCTTGGCCAATTTTTCAATTAAACTATTACATTCGGTTCCCTCCATCCTGAATATGTGCTTATGACCTCTGTATGCTCCTTGGCATATTTAATAAGTCACATCAGATGCTAACTGTAATTGGAGCGGCCCGTCCCTTTTAGGACTTACTACGGTATCGCATGAAGTTACTGACCAGTTCCAATTTTTGAGTTAGGCAGCTCTTTCATGCATTTCGTCAAATTCGACATCAAAGGCTTGATTCTAGCATTCGACTTAGTTATTTAAATCCTCATTATCATAAGATTTCAATATTTTAGACATTCTCTAATTTTCCTCTGGATAGAATGAAGCTGATTTAATAGGCAATATTTAATTTTTCACTATTAGACGAGAGATGTGCTTGGGTCGTTTTAAAAATGTAAAAAGCATATTTTCATGCAAGAATGACTTCGCATAACAGCCGGAGGAGGGGGTGGGGAGGAATCCCACCGTTTGGAGCATGTTACAGTACCACTGCCAAAAGATTAATTATTCAAATTATTCTGTGTCAGGCAAGCATAAAACATAGAGAGCTGAACTCTGTCTTTTGTCTTTTTCTGAGTGGTAATACCCCGAGTCCACGACGCATGTTGGCTGATTTAGTAAAGACCCCACTTTATGTTTCCCATTAAAAAATCTGTTGTTTTATATTATTAACTTCAAATTGGGGACATAACTGATCATTTATTTAAACACAAATGTATTTTAGATCCTTGCAAAAAAAAAGAACCAAATAAAAAAACAGCTTAAATCGCCTAGGCCAGTTTTATTTTTTTATTATTTTTATATACAGTAGGTTTGTGGGGATTTTGGGTACTTTTTGACCATTCAAACCAGCTAAATCAACTTGGCCTGGCTGAAAGACCAGCAAACCACCTTAGGCTGGTTTGTTTTGTAGTCTCAGTATAAGTACATCTAAAGTTCTTTCTTTTTTTTTTAACCTTCTCCCTGGTTAGATTCAGAGGCCCCTGCGGACCCTGTGGCTCCAGTCATTGTAATTCCACCCCGAAACACTACGGTGGTGGCCGGGGTCAGTGAGGCCACACTGGAGTGTGTAGCTAATGCACGGTGAGTACGGCTATATGGACACACGCTGTTCCCTGCAGCACGCAGTTCATTTGACACTCATTTATCTCGGACAGGTTCACAACCCTCAATATTCAGACTTTCTCCATTTAACCTTCATTTCAAAGCCATTATTATAATAGTTGCTAAAGTAACACTTTCAGTGCATTGAATGTGTTTTCCAGAAACATCAGTGATCAACAGGATATATACAGTAGTCAACATTTGAAGTGGATCAAAACCTTTCATCAAAGTTATACATGCATTTTTAACAATACCCGTTCTTGTCTTAGGACAACTTTGAAGAACTTTTTTGATCCACTTCCAATGTTTACTACTGTATATAAGATTTTAAAGTTGTAAGATTTTTCTGAAGTTTTTGAAAGAAGTCTCTTATGATGTCATGGCTGCATCTGTTTGATCATGAAAACGGTAATATTGTGAAATATTATTACGAATATAACTGTTTTCTCTGCGATTATATTCTGAAATGTAATTTATTCCTGTGACGCAAATCTGAATTTTCAGCATCATTACTCCAGTCTTCAGTGTCACATGATCCTTCAGAAATCATTCTAATATGACAAACATTTATCATTATTATTATCAATGTTGATTCTTTAATCTATAAAATGTTGTTACATTAAAATTACTGTCACTTTTGATCAATTAAAAATGTGCACTTGCTGAAAATAATTATTCATTTCTTTAAAAAAAGATAGTGTATACCAGAAAAATGGTTCTATTATTACTTCTAAGTTACAATTTTGACCAAACCTTACATGTCCTAAGTAGTTCATGTCACCTTGGTGACAAGTTCGCAAACAACAAAGCTCAATACATCACATTTTTGCACTGTCTACAGTCCGGTTGAGAAGCTCAATTTGGTGTGGCGAAGAAACGGCGTGGAAGTCGCCAGCGGTGTGGGCTCCTTCAGCCGACGCTTGACCATCATCAATCCAACCAGTGCTGATGTGGGCATGTATGTGTGCGAAGCCTTGCTTCTGGACAGCAGTGTGAAGCCGGCGGAGGCCAGAGCCTTCCTCACTATCACAGGTAAATCACCTCGTCCAATAAAAGCTCCATTTCTTCTCTCCGACACTATGTCGGCACAGCTGTACGTCTGCAGAGAAAACCCACCGTCTTAATGGTTCCACTCAGTGGGGAGTGATGAACAGCAAAGCCCTCTGATAGGTATAGCACTACATTACTGCGCATAAAACCTCAAATTACACACTGTATTAGCTGAGCTAAGAGCTTTTAGGAGAGCCTCAGGCATTACAGCTATCGGTCACAGCGCTCTATGAGAATATCACCAGGTAATACTACACATTAGGATCTTCCTGAATACACACCGCTGAAGTGCCATCAGACCTATTTCCAAGTCATCTGATTTACTTAAAAAACAGAAAGTGCACATCATTTGTAGTCTTTTGTTGAAATAACGGCGTGTAAGGAGATAAATGTTGGAGTTATCATATCTTTAGGACAGCTCAATGCATTAGAAAAAAGGAAGCTGCATCGGCAAACATTTTTGTGTGTTACATGAATACAATGTTAAATTAATAGAGTAGACTGGTACCTAAAGAAGCCATTTCTACCTCATCTGACATGTAAAATTACTTTATCTAATGTAGTCATAGTATAATGTTAAAATAAAAGTGGTCTAATATTTAATATTATTACTAGTGCTGCTGTTGTTGTTGTTATTAGTAGTATAGACACATAAGCTATGATTATTATTTAATGATATTAAATAATTAATAATTGTTGTTGTTATTATTATTATTATTAGTAGTAGTAGTATATTTTCCTAAATACTATTCTATTGTATAATAAAACATAAAAAACAGACTTAACTATAATAATAATAGTAGTAGTATAATTAATTGGAATATATTAATTTAAGATTTTTTATAAAAATGTAATTAATAAATAATTTTCTTGAACACATTTTTATAATTACTACACAAAGAACATTATTTAGATTAACTGGGGGAAAAAATGGAGTAATTTAACTGCAACTGTAAGGCCAGTAACACTTTATTCCGATGGTCCACTTTAGACTTTTTACTAACTAGAAGTAACTTTGCAACTACATGTCAACTAACTCTCATTAGAGTATTAGTAGACTGTCTGCTTAATATCTTACACTTTATTTTGATGCTCCCCAACAGACATTCTACTGACTATAAGTGATTTTGCAACTACATGTCAACTTATTCTATCAACCTGCACCTTAACACCGAACCCTAACCTAACAGTCTATTACAGCCTACTAATATTTTAAATGTGCATTGTTTAAATGGGGATTTCTGAGGATCTATGTACAGAAATAAATATAAGATCCATAACTATGTTTTCAGTGGCTTATAAAGACCTTGCATAATGAACCGTTATGTTTTTATTACCTTAGAATGAGACATTTATATCTCCATACCCGCGGGCACCCCCTTCTATGGAGGTCGACATATTGTGTCGTCATGTTTCTACAGGAGCCCTAAACGGACAAACGCATTTCGTTACTATGTTGCTCTTGGTGCAAGGAAGCAAGCTTAGTTCAGCAAATAAAACACTGACACAATGATGAACAAGTAACAATAATATTCACAATAACATAGTTTTACTGAATAATTAAGTAAACATCATTTCTTAATTTATCCTTGTAAAGAAACCTCATTGCTGAACTGGCTACTCTCTGCTGTCTCAGACGATGACATATTTTCCTGTCGGCCAGTGGCGTCATGCCCATTCAAAATGCGCGCGTAGCGCTCTAGAATCTTTGCTGTGTATGTTCAAGCAACTCACTCGTCTCGCACGTTGAGCTGGCAATGTTTTACAGATGGTCTTGAAGTGGTAAGTGGGCAAAGCAACAAATCGGCATTGAATTAGTTATCGGATGATATTAAAAGGTAGTGGGATTATTTGTGGTTGACCTGGAAATTTTAACTTGATCAAAAAGTTATGGATTTGATATTAGCTGCGAATTCAGAGCATTAACTTAAGTTGTGTCAGTGTAACGTTATCGATAGCTAGCCTAGTCTAACCGTAAACTAGTTGTCTAACGTTACTGCCTGCCATACAAAGCCAATAAGCCATAGTAACATTATCTAATCGGTTTTGAAACATCTGTTCTGTTTTGTCTTGTGTCAAAGTCTCCAGCTGGTTCAATTGTTTTCAGTCTCATAGAAACGAGGCCTTACATTTGTTGTAGGCTAACTGCAAAATCCAACCTAACGTTATCAAGGCATCGACTTGATGTTTCTCCCATAGACTGTTATTCACGGTTCTTCACGGATCAGGCAGCTAATTCAAATGCAGTGAAAAAAGATAGGCTACCCGTTCGAAAGCTACAGCATAGTTGTTATACAGATCGCTATGACCGTGATGTAGGCTTAGAGTACACGAAAGTGTAGCAGTCAGCCTCTCTCTCATGTGCTTTTTTTTCATCAACCTGTCTTTTACATAAACTTACAAAATAGATACTTTAACTTAGTCCTCAGATAGAGGAGGGTTGCTGCTAGCTCCGTTAAGGTATTTCTGTCCCTCCCAAACTGCATTGGAATGGTATGTTTAGCAGCCAGAATTTAAAAATTTTCAGGGGGAGAAACCCCCTGTCCCCTCCTAACATGATCCATATAACCCGTCAGAAAACAATTGCAACGTCTCAGATTGTGCCCCCCCAGAATTTTGGCTTGCATGACGCCCCTGCTGTCGGCCACCGTAACTTTTGTTGGTTGCAATTCGTAACCTCACCACTAGATGCCGCTAAAAATCACACACTGCACCTTTAATGAGTTAGTTGACATGCAGTTGACAAGTTACTAGTAAAATGTCTAAAGTGAACCATCAAAATAAAGTGTAACCATAAGGCCTACTGTATCACTTGTGAACTATATATCATGCCAAAGATTAATTAATTGACCAAATTTGTCTTCGTCTCTTAGCGAGAGATAGCAGCATACAACAAGATTCTCAATTTCTTAATTAGCGGTTCCTGAATGATTTCACCTTAGGTTTTCTCTGATTAAAGTTAGTGTCAGGCTAAATTCAGTTTTTCCTGTCTTTTATATTTATATTTAAATATATTTATAGCTACAGTACATATATTTAACACATACTGAGTACAGGCAGTACAAGCTGCTTCTCTTTACAGTTATATAAGAAAACCCATCGAGCTAAACAGCATATTAAATATTTATGCCTCCACATCGGTGTCCATTTGAGAGTCCAGCTGACAGGTGTTCTGAACTCCATGTGAAGTCCAATACATATGTATAGACAGACGAATCCGTAACAGGAGGAATATATTACACTAGGCAAGACTGAGTGGATGTGAATTGATGAATGTGGGCTGTCAGTATGGCACTGCACATAAGTCAGCTTAGTGACTGTTTGGGTGTCTGAATTATATTCAAGATCTCTAAGTATGCATTTATTCATCTGATTATTTGTGTAAAAAAATGCACTTCAGATTTTTGATGGTCTGCGAGTCTTTCTCAGGAAACATGCATCACAGTTATGTCTCTCAAGCGTAAATCTCTACAATAATATCTCTCTTAAGCTCTACATTATAAGAGATTAATTTCTTGTAAAACTATTAAAGAGATCTATGAAATAGCTCATACAAAATAAATCAATGAATGTGCTTTCTCGCCCCGATTTCCATGATTAAAGCATCTAAATAACCGATTAAAGTAATAATTTACCCAAAAATGAAAAGTTTATTTTCCTTCCTGTCACTCCAAATCAGTGTTATTTCTTTTCATTTTTAATGAATAACAACTTAAAGGTGCCGTGTGTAATTTCTGCACCACTCCCCTCATCTGCCATTGGACAGACAAACAGATAGGCCAGCCCCAAACTCATGCCATTGGTTGAGTCTGTGTTGCTGTTGTCAGGCTGATCAGGATACTCAAACAAACAGTATTTTTTAAGTGTAAGAGTGTTAATACTTTTTAGGGAAATCAAACTATGAATTGTACAATTATAGTTGATTCTGCATATTAACCTGTACTTTAACATTAACAAAAAAAACAACAGTGAGATTAACTGAAATCAAAATCATACCCTTAGGGGTACAACACAGCTTGTTACTGGGGCAGTACCCTTAACAAGGAAAATGTGTACCACATCTATGCCTAAAAAGTATATATAAAGTACCATAGAGTAGTAATATGTATCATTATGCTACTTCTATAAAACTTTAATGGGTAAAAAAAAAAAAAATGCAATGTTGTCCCTTTAAGGGTACTGCCCTAGTGACAAACTATTGTACCACTAAGGGTACGCTGTTTGCACGTTTTTCTGAGAGTGATAGGAATTAAGAAGATGTCTGAAAGTGCAGCGTGAACACTCTGACTAATATCTCCTTTTGCTTTCTACTGAAGATTTGTAACAACATAGAGGTGAGGGGTTGAACGACTTCAGATTTTTAAAGTCGACATTTATGTGATTAAAGTTGAGTCGAGGTCAAGTAATTAATCAACAATTAAGCCTGAACCTCCAGCTGAGATTCAAACGCAGGTTACCTTGTGCACTGCTATGGCATATGACACAGCGTATGTCATAACAGCTTATTTTTATCAGTTCTTTTGTCTTTGGGTTGTTATATTTCTCGCAGATTTCTGCTCATTCTAAATCAGATACAGATACAGTAGCACAATAAAGATTACATGTATATGAATGCTCTCTACTTATAGTCAAGCTGTGGGTTTTTATTTAAGAAATATATGCTAGAACTTTTCAGTTTCTAAGCTATTTTATTGATAACTAAAATCACAGAACAGTGTTGACAATACATTTCTGCGCTACTGAATGTTTCTGTGCGCGCGATCTGTGCGTTATCTGCGAGCTACTGTCTGTATGTGTGTGCGTTACAATGCAGCAGCGGATTAGTTTAGAACGGCGATTAACTTAAATAATATGTTTAAACTTAATAATCTGTTTAAAACGTGTATTCTCCCAATCAATATTGAGCATCCAAATTGTACAAACAAACATATGTTGTGGAGAGCTCTCAGAGTATGCATTTATTTGTCATTTTTACTGTTGGAAACTGAGCGTAAAAGTACTTCAAAGATTTCTTATCCTGTTGCGCCCTCTAGAGGCCATGACCAGCGACTAGTTGACGTCAAGCTTAAAACATCATGGCAGAGAATTAAAGTTGACTAGTCTGTGCAATCCCTATGACTGAATTGTATTTTATGGGTGAACCATTCTTTAAAAAAAAAAAATCATACAGACCTGATTACAGTATAATGTGAACATAATAAATAGTAGATTTCCCTCATTACAGACTCATAACAGATGTATTATAAGCATGAAATCTATAATGTAAGACTGCAGCATTGTGAAGTTTCAGTGGCCATCTGTTCCTCTGCAGGAAGTCCAAACATTACAGTAGAGGACGTTGTGTATTAGGTGAGGGAAGTGAAGGAATCTCACCCAACAGTGCTCTCAGTCTTAATGCGACCCTTCCACATGTCTGACTGCCGAAGACACGTGACAACATTAAGCACAGAAGCCGAGCATTTCAATCTTGACAATGTTTATGAATTCATTACTTTTGCTCCAGTAAACGTTCAGTTGCTACAGTAAAGGGAATAAATTTGTCCCACGCCCATCTGCGCTCAATGAAAATACCGTTTTTAGGAAAATATATTGAATTCCACTCACTGAATCACTCGATTATTTCTGAAGCCGTTTAGGAATTTCAATACCTCGAAAACGTCCTTCTTTTCTATTCAGTTGAGAAATGTCAGTGTTCTCAAATAAGCTTGTTTGCTTTTGCAGAAGCACCCTATTTCACCGCTGAGCCTAGGAGGAAGATGATGGGAGAGGTGGAGAAAAGTGTGGATATCCAGTGCCAAGCTCGAGGTGAGTGCTTTACGTGTAGGACTTAACCTGAGGGGGTGGGATTGATTCGAGGTTTAAAAGTATTCTCTCCAATATGCTTTACACACAAAAGACATACAGAACACTTCAGCCCCCCTCTGATCCATGCGCTTCATCGAGCACTCTGAGCTTTTGTAGTCAGTAATCTTAGTTATGTAAAGGTATTTATAGCAATCTTCGCATTGCATTCTTTGCGCTGCCACCCACCATTGTGAATTAACTCCCAGGAGCCCCGTGCGGGTCTATTAACCAACCCCAAAAGCTGCGTCCTGCTCTGTTTGGGGGTGATTTATAAAATCGGTACATTTAGAGGATGTCAGCATCCCTTCGTCGAAGACAAATGGCAGCCTTTCGGACGAGTGGCGAAGAGTTTACGATTAGCTGTGAGATATGAGGTGTTGATGGGATGGGGCTTAAACCATTATCATTATAGCGTGGAAAAATGGCTGATGAAATGGTATTGGTTTTCTTTCAGAAATATTCTCTAGCTTTCTAATAGTGCTGAAATGGAAAGTCAGCCCAACTGTTATAACCGTACTTATGATATTTGTCCGTTGAGGTTCAGTTTCGGCTCAGCTGCAATTTCAGCGAGGGGTAGAAATGATCCCTCAACATCAGATGGGCGATGAGAAATAAAAACAAGCGAGTCACCCCGCCGTATCCTCAAGAGCAGAAAGTGGAATCAATCCATTACCTCTCTTATGTGCTGCTTCTGGGACTCTTCTCACTTTTTTATGTGGCTGGATTGAAAGGAATCCTTTTGTTTTGAGAAGTTATACCTCTCCAGAGCAGAATCAGAAGTCTCCAGCTCTAAAGGATCAAGGAAAAGACTATAACACATGCCCAGAGCCCCTCGCTCTTTTGATACTTTTTGGAAAATTTGCACGGCAAAGTCTGTTGCTGTTTGGTGCCGAGTGGAGCTTGATACAGCCGTTAACCACAGGCGAAGAGTGCTAAATGAGTTTGAATAATACAATCTGGTGGCCTTCTCTTGATACAGACGAGAGCCACAGCGAGTGATGATTTTCTCTGTTAGCTCTTTCAGCCGTTACTTAAATCATCCCCCCCGAGAGTGCACTTTTCCAAGCAGCCGGAATATTCTTAGAAGTGTGCTAGCCGAATCTGTTTGGAGGCTTAAGGCCTCAGATCATCTCATTTCCACTTGACACTTCATCTTTTTTATATCCTACAAATAGAGCATCTAGCATTTTCAATATTAGACCTTTGAGTGTGTATAATAAAGAGTGTTTAGACCAACGCAGTCTGTGTGGCTTCATACTGTACAGGCCTTCACTTCCAAAGGGAAGAATGGGGATAAACATAGGCTGTGTCCGAAATCTCCATTCAAACCACTACTCCCTAACCCCTATGTAGGGGGTAGGGAGTAGTGCACTATATAGTGAGCTCACCAGCATAATAGAAACACCACTTTCGGACACTACTCGATCGTCTCTCGGCGCCGTTGATTACGTCATTACTGTCGCACTATTTAAACGCGCCATCATCTGTCAGCTGGTGCCGAGCCAGCTCTGGGCTAAATAGATTTTTTTTTTATAAATACATTGCATTATATTGAGCTTATTTCTCCAAAATTGTAAAATTAAAAGTAATTTCTGTCTGTTTCTGTTATAATGCGTTACTCCACACATGATTAGGCCTATAACTTATAAACATAAATAAAATGAATACACATATTTCATATATTTTCATTTTCGCGCCACACCGTTTTCTCTTGCCTGTCGACATTAGGGAAAAAAAAAAAAAACAGATCTACATTATCAAATACCTTGCTCATAATACTCTTAATAAAACAGCTTTTATTCCCATATTTTATTCCGAGGCACATTTTGGCAATTCCAAACCATATTACTCTTAAAAACTACTATTAATGTTGTATTTAATAATTTATTTATTTATTCCCAAAATGTGCCTGGGAATAAAATATGTTCAGAAAATCAACATGCCTAATAATTCTGCACACACTAATGTTATACAAAACGAAATATGCATTTTGACAAACAACAAACAAATCTGTCAGTATTATTAACGGTGATGGCAATGTAGTCAAAAAATAAAAGGTATAATTTCACGTATATGAATACTCAAAATACTCCTTCGCAAGAATTTGACACAACTCACTCCCATCCAGCTGCCGAGGCAAAACGCTTCCCTGAGAAGAGGTGGTCCTTCTCTCTTCTCAGGCGAATAAATTGTAGAACTACTACATATCATAAGTTAAACGAGAAAGAACATAACTTACATTTGTATGACAAATTCGTAGTGTCGCGCTGCTCTCCTTGACGTCCATCCGCAATTTTTACGATCAGCGCAATGCATGATGGTATGTAGGGCTTGGGATAGTGACCATCGGTTGTACACTACTTTTCAAAATGCATTCTGGGATACATTGAGTGGACTATATAGGGTATAATAATCATCACTATACATTCGGACAGCACTACAAAATGACGAGATCACTATATAGTCCACTATATAGTGAGTAGTGGGAGATTTCGGACACAGCCATAGTGTGATTTCACATTAGCATAATGGATTCACTGAAACTGGGAAGTTTATACAATATAATGCCGCCACAGACAATATACCAACAGTAGATGGCTTTAGCTTTAACAATCATCCATCCATCCATCCATCCGCATGTCTTTCTATCTATCTATCTATCTGTTTGTCGTTCTATCTATATATCTGTCTGTCGTGCTATCTATCTGTCTATCTGCCTGTCTGCCGTTCTATCTATCTGTGTGTCTGTCTGTCTGGCTATCATGTTGGTAGATATTGGATATGTAATTGTGCATGCTAAATTCCTCTATTTTTACATTTAGATTACCTAACACTCACTTAAAGTTAATCTTTAAAAAATGTATTACAGTTAAATGTAATCTTTAGTGATGTGCCTTTTGTCAGTGATCAGTCATAATTATAATAATATATAGTTGCAATCAAAATTATTCTTGAAAATAATTCAACAAAGGCATCAGTAAACTATTATAGAAAGTTTATTAATACACATTTGAGTGATTCTGCAGTTTTTGCAGTCGCTTTGGTGCATTTCTCACATCACTATTTACATTTGCACAACAGTTAGTTCAACCTCCACAACATTTAGTCATTTGTGCACATCATAGTAGCAGTTTCTCATTCCTTCCAACAAATTGCAAATGCTTTTGGACATGCATCAATAGCTTTCATACAACTCTCTGCTGTTTTATAACATTATCATTTGCTTATGTCATGTCAGTCAAAATTAACTATATTTGTGAATGCTGAATAGTCATTCCATATAAAACTAATAGTCCTCATTTCATTGCTTGAGTCATCACATACAAAAATGTTGAACTAATTGTCAAAATCTGTTAAGCAAATTGTACAAATTTTTTTATCTTCTTTCCCCCTGAAAATGTCTCCTAAATTGAACAATTTCTCTCAGGTGAACCTATGTGGCCAGACAGTGAGGAACGTCTGGATGTGCATGAATGATTTACTGTACTATGTATGTTGTATGTTCAGTTCCAATATGTACTGCAATATTGTTTACAGTTGTGCTCAGCTCTACCCAAAGGGAGTTTATGTTTGTTGTAAATAAGGGTGTATTTTTTCTTTTGCACAATGCTGTGAACAAATTAGAATTGCAAAGAGCATATGCAGTAAAAATGTGAAACGTACATATTCAGTGTATTGTACTCAGTTACCTCACTAAAAACAGTAATGTGTAACCTTACTGTAGTTTTCAAATGGCTGTGCAAATAGTATATAGTGCTGTCTTGAGCATTTTCAGGCAGTGTCACCAAGATCTGACTTTTTTGCATTGGAAAACATTTACAGAGTAAACTGTCATAATGAAAACATGACAAAGCCTTTTGATTATCTTGTTCATAAACAATGGTGTCAGGACTGAATCTTGGCCCATTCCTCACTTGAAAAAGCTGGAAGATCACAGATAATCATTGGTGTTCACGTTACCACTGCTTTCTTCAAATTCCATTCAATACTTTCAATCAGATTTAAATCCGAAGACTGTACAGGCCACTCCAGAACATCTACGACTGATCCCTGAACCAGGCTTCAGTAGATTTGGATGTATACTTTGGGATGGCTGTCCTGCAGGAAAGTCCATTGATCACAAGTCTGCACTGAACAGGTCACCATCTTTTTAAAATGGCTTGATACTTTAAAGAATTCATGATGTCCTTCAAACAGTCATGTTTTCCACATCTTGCAAAATCAAAGCACCCCCATAACAAGACTGGAGCACCTCCATTTTTTCACCTCCAATGGCAAGAGTGCCATTCGACAAGATGTGCCAACATGAAGGTCATGATTGTCTAGTGTTTTTCTTATACTCTGCACTAAAATGTTTTTTTCCTCCTTTCATCAGGTCATATTGCAAGTCTTCGGCAGTAAATTGAGAGGGGGGGGGGGGGGGGGGGGGGGTTTCAGTTGCTCTGATCAAACATTTTATTTCCATTAATGATATTGTTCTTTTTCTTCAACACCCTCAAAGGTTTTCTAGTACAACCAATTTTAAACTTCTGAATAAGGCTGCCAGCTGTGTCTCTAGGAACTTTTAGTGGTTTGGAAATCTTCTTGTAGCCATAGACTTTCCAATGTAATAAAACATTTGTTCTCTATAGCTTTTGTGAGAGCTCTTTTGACTTTGATCGCAACTGTATATATATATATATATATATATATATATATATATATATATATATATATATATGTATACTGTATATATGTATATATATGTATTGGCTCATGCATCATGCATCTTTACATTTTATGACTAAATGATTTTTCTGGGGGGGGGGGGGGTCTGTTTTTTTAAGCTTTCTATATAGTACCATCACATTTTTAAAGCTTTTTACATTTTTAATAAGCTTTTTTCTATAAAATATTTAATATCCTGGTTACATTTATAATTTAATTTCAACCTTCTGAACCTAACTGTTCAATTGCTACCTTAATCTGACCTTCATCATGACCCATCATGTTGTGTTTTTAACTCACAGGGGTGCCCATGCCCAAGCTGGAGTGGTATAAAGATGCTGTTCCCCTCAGTAAACTCAACAACCCTCGCTACAGGGTCATCTCCAGCATGGGCCTTCAGGTCAGGAAGGTACAGCCCAGCGATGCCGGAATCTTCCAGTGCTTTGCCAGGAACTCGGCCGGAGAGGCTCAGGTCCACACTTACCTGGACGTCATGAGTGAGTCTGACCCCGAAGCTGGGCAGGGGGGCGTCATGCATTCTTTATCGCACATTTTCCAGACTTACTGTTATTATTTACTGCCACACAAACAATGAAGACGTTGCCAAGGGTATTAGATGTGACCTGCTGTAAAGTGCACCTTCTCTCAGCCGTTGTACAGCAGTTCCCCGGCGTGACAGATGTGTTGTTCCTAATCTATGGATATGTGATTATCACTCCTTTCTGTAAGAGATGCAACAGAGCAACTCCCTGTGGAGAGGCCTGTCTGGAGTTGATTACATCGTAGTGTTTGTCAGGGCACTCCCCCGATCTGTACATGAGGACATTAAGACCCCCTCAGAGGAGCACTCTCATCACACAGATAATTACCACAACCCCGACTGCACATATTTACTGCATGTAGATTGCCGTAATGATTTTAACTTCCAGCCGCATTGACCTTTGAATCATTCGATTGTCCGTGATTGTGCAGAATATTTTGGGGAATGGAGCTTGTTCATTAAAAAGAACAATATTTCATTTTTAAAAAAGTTTTACAACATCCTTACAATGTTCAGGGTCAGAAAAATGTAGAAAAATAAAAATGTAAAACCAAAGCTGTTTTGGAGCATAAAACATTCACTAATAAGGTGAACTTCAGAGTAAAAATAAATAAATAAAATGGTACAAAAATTTAGAATAAGTAGCATTTAATACAGATAAGCTATTCATTTCAGCCCTTAAAAAAGTAAGGAGGTAAAAAAAATGCTGCTCTGAATAGATAGATCTCTTCTTGCATATTGATTGTGCATATCTCGCTCATTGACCGGCAATTCAATCAAAGCTGTGTTAGTTCTTCCGCAGGCTTTATTATTCCTGTATAAATTTGTTTCATCTGAAAGTGATCAAGGACAAATAAAGTGGATGAATGTTAGTGTGGTTCATAATTACTTACCAGGCCTATATCTCCCCAGAGAGATGGGGTCATCGTACAAAACATCAGAGCATATTGAGCATGTTGATTTTCAATGACATACTAACTCTGGTTTTTAAGTGTGGAACATTGTGTCAGGATGTACACTTTAAGTGCTCTAGGAAAGATAGTGCTGGCATACCTTTAGAATACATGAATTTGAGAGATATTGAGGTTTATTTTATTTTACGAGTAATGTGTAAATACAAGATGTGTCCTAATTAATTTATGACTTTGCTATGTGTCACAAGTAAAGGCACGTTCACACCAAGAATAATAACTATAAAAATAACCATAACGATGACTGTGTTAGTGTCTAAATGCTCTGTTTATTATAAGGTTTGCGGAATGGAATGATTAGTCAATGTTTTTATCCTTTATCAGCTGGGGGGGGGGGAACGTTTTGAAAGTGATTCCAAGGATACTTTTTCTCTGTGCCGTTAGCGTTATAGTTGTGGTGTGGACACATTCAGTGTGCTATTCTTTTATATTAAGATTTCTAAGACTATGGGCCCTATTTTAACGATCTAAAACGCAAGTGTCAAGCGCAAAGCGCAAGTAACTTTGTGGGCGGATCTCGGCGCTGTTGCTATTTAACCGGCGGGATAAATGACTCTTGCGCTTGACGCAAATCTAAAAGGGGTTGGTCTGAAGTAGCTTCATTACTCATAGGTGTGGTTTGGGCGTTCAACGAGGTGCGCTTGTTCCATGGCGCAATACTATTATAACGGCGCATTTACAAGGCGCGCTTCAGAATCGGTTCTCAGCCGAGGAGATCAATGTTCTCGTCAGGGCCGTAAAAGAAAGAGAAGTGACATTGGGGATGGGACAAACCCACCCAAATTAGCTTCGGTTAAACATACATATGATAATTTGGGTAAATGTGTAAGCTTTATGCCTATTTTTCCCATCGTCATGGACACAACAATGATTTCCCTCATGTTTTAATATTTTTCCTTATAATAATGTATCATTTGCAAAAAGGAAAATGCATCTGTGCAGATGAGAGAATCATCTACAGTGTATGCGCGTTGTTCACACTCTGTATTATGGACAAGCATGCGCGCTTAAAATAGCATCTGAATGTACGTGCAACGCGCCACTGACTTTAGACTGGGTTTTTTCTGGTCAGTGGTGCAATTGTTTTCTGGAACTGCAAAATAGCACCAGGGATTGTTTGCACCGGAACACGCCTCCTTTTTTGCGCTGAACCGCCCAGGGCGCGCAAGTTCATTCCCTAGTTTTCCGGCGTGCGTCTGTGGAGGGAAAAGTCCGCTTTGCTCGGGTGCAAAATACAAATAATACATGCGTCAGTGTACAAAGTCAATTGCGCCGGGTGCAAGATAGGGCCCTATATCTTTATCATTATCTTTATAGCTACAGTATAACGATAAAGATATAGTTCTAAAAATTACTAGATTGTTACTGTAATAAAAAAAAGACTGATTTATAGCATAATATAATATTTTGGTTATACTGCAATGTCCTATCGTGGCATCAGTATTCATGTGATAAAAAATTATGTAAAGAAATTGGAAACCAAGCTGTGATGTGTTTTATATTCCTGTCTCGACTGTTCCAAATGAATATAGCACATATTCAACAATGCATCCAAACAGTGATCATTTTCTCTCAAACTGCAATACGCTTTACTTTTCCAAATGGAAATACCTGTTCATTTACACATTTCTGCCTATTAAAAATGACCTTGCAACTCCACATTGGGTACCCAATCAGGACATTGTAATTAGATGCATGCCAGTTGTTTGCTGTCTCCGATCTGAAACACAAATTTGCAGGCATGTCCCGGATCACAATAAAAAGCATCAGTAGTGTTTTGATGGACATAACATTGTTTTAATACAATTTACTTGCTGTTGTTTGGCCTTCTGTAATAATGTACGTGTTCCTGTGTGGGTGGACTGCATTAAGCGTGAATGTGGGGTTATTGAACGATGTGGCGTTTTCTCGTCCTGATTAAAAATGTGACTGTGTTCTGCAGGTATGGCTCCTGACTTCACCGCGGCACCGGTCGATATCACTGTCACAGACGGAGCGGTGGCTACGTTCACCTGTCAGGTATCTGGTGCCCCAAAAGCAGCCATCATCTGGAAGAGAGGTAATGCTAGTTCAATGTGATGTTTGATTTGAGCATTTAACATTTTAATTAATTAATGAATGAGGCTAAAATCACATCTGAGCTTTGTTTCAAACCTGGGGAGTTGCCTTCCTGCCTACTGCCTACAGTGGAGTATCTTAAAGACCCCCTGTGGTAAAAATATTGTTTCTCAAAAACACGGTTTGAAATTGCCAGTGTTTCTGACATCACAAACTATCTTGTAACCAATCACGTCAACCTGCCGGCGGGCTTTAGCATATCATTAACTATGACCTCTCTGAAGCAGGGGAGTCTCAAGAGAAGCCAGGTAATCCCGGTATATTTTTCTGTTGATATGAAAAATCGGGTACATTTAGCTATATAGCATGTGAATTATGTTATGTATATTATGATGTTATGATGAACTATATGCTTTTCTCCACTGACGTTCTAAGTTGTTCAAAGCTTTTCTAAGGATACTGACTGTTCGAAGGAAGCTGTCTGACTCTGAGATGGAACATTAGCAACACATTATTAGCTGTTTGATAACGTAGTCAAGCAAAAGGCTTATCATATTAATTATCTTTATGTGTCCGACGTTGTAGAGAG
This sequence comes from Gila orcuttii, assembly GCA_026230005.1. Classification (NCBI taxonomy): domain Eukaryota; kingdom Metazoa; phylum Chordata; class Actinopteri; order Cypriniformes; family Leuciscidae; genus Gila; species Gila orcuttii. The sequence goes on along the minus strand of JAPDVR010000003.1, from coordinate 40,387,169 downwards.
CGATACTTAAAACGCATTACCATTCTGATATGATAGGCAGAAACTCTGTACGCAGCTTTTGTACAAAAGACTTAATTCGCAATCGAGTTTGATGTAACATAAAAATACGTAGCACCCACAAAAATTAGGTAAAACTATGCATTTTAAGTACACTTAACTTTTTTGAGTATACTTTAGTGTACTAATGAAATATAAGTTTATCTATAACAACAATTTCATTCAACTCATCCGCTTTCTTGGATTCATATTTTTGCCCCTGTGGTTGTCACAATTTATTCTGGGTTTTGGATCCTGCTTTAGATTTCAGTCAAAATTAGGTTTATTAATTAAATTGCTCACTTTTTGTAACAGTCTTCACATTGATAACACCTATTCTGCCTTAAAATGTTGTCTTCATAGGCAGCCAGCTAGGCCTTGGAACAGAGCAACAATGTAATGTCAGTATTAACATGGGTGCATCTTAGCCCTGCTGTTTTGTTATGTTTACTAGTACTATATTTGACTTATTACAGCCAGATCGCTGGCATTCTCGCTGCTTTGTTACTGCGGCAGAGCCATCAATTGATGTATGAGGTTGTGTGTTGTGTGCTTCACAGGAAGCCATTAAGATTTATTTGTTGCATCCGATTGACAACACAAAAGATAATTTCATGCAAGAGTAACAAAAAAAAACTACCATCAAATTCTACAATTGTTTTGACTATATTCATGAAGTCGTTTCCATAGCATTCCCAATAATGAAGCGGCATGTATAATAGTGGCCCCTAACAAGGTAGAGACCTCTGCAGGCGTTTTTTCCTCTGGGATAACTTTAAGCTTGTAATAAAATAATCCAGAGCTCCAACACCATGCATAGTGATGCTCTATTAATTCCTTATATGGAAGCAGAAGCGAGATATTGAGCTCTAGCTGGTTTGTTTGTTGGCGTGTGTGTGTACGCACAACAGATACTCAGATCCTCGCCAGCGGTTCGATGCAGATTCCACGTTTCACCCTGCTGGAGTCCGGCGGTCTGCAGGTTCAACCGGTGGTGATGCAGGACACGGGCATGTACACCTGCTACGCCGCTAACTCAGAGGGAGCGATCAACGCCAGCGCCTCCCTCACCGTATGGAGTAAGAGAAACACACTTAATCAGAACACATTTGTGAACATCTTTCAGAATCTGCTTTTTCACTGACTTGAGGGAGAAAAGATGATGTCACTATGGAAGAATGAAATAAAATTAGAATAAATTAAACTTGTCTAACAGTTCTGACTTTATGTTTGCACATCAGAGTTTATATCTTGGAATTTTGAGTTTAGTCAAAAAAGATGAAGGTGGCAGTAGGTTAAACCAGTCACTAGGCCACTGGGATTTTTCCCGGTGCTCCCGATGGCCAGTCCTGGCCTGGGCCTTCCTAATTTTGTGACGGAAAGGTTCGGACTGGATCACGAAATTCATGTCATGAATGAAATATTAATTTTGTGAATGTAGTATTTGATTTTGTCATTAATATGTATACAAAATTCAATGTATCAAAACATGAACAAAGTATGTATTTTGTGACAAAGACAGTTCCTTTCATTTATGAAATTAGGTACCTCTTAAAAGAGATATAATTCTTACAATTCTTTGCAAGAATTGCATGGCCAAATTGCAAGATAAAAAGTCAGAAATTTGTTATTTGTTGCAATAAGTTGCAATTACCTTTTTATTTTTTTTTTTATTTCATGACGGAAACTAGCTTTCATATATTACGGAATGTTGCTCAAACAAACATAGCACAATGTGGTTTTTGTGTGCGAGTCCTAGTTTGCATTTTCATCCATTTTTTTTTTCAAATTTAATTTAATTTGAACGTAAATATGGAAACACTTTTGTTAGACTGAAATAATTAGATTTTTGCACTGTCAAGACTTACAAATCTAGAAAAGTGGGCTGTTGGTCAGTTTCGACCAGCATCTATTCACATTAATTACGCAACAGTTGACTGGGGGGATGTGCAACATTAAAATGTTCTATAATGCATTGTGTCATGTATACTTGGAGAGACAGATAATCAGAATCAGAATATAAATTATAAAATTATAGAGCATCTCGAAAACGCCACGCCATCATAATTGATCCTCGTTTTAGTTCTCCTTTTGTCCCAAAGTCTGCTTGCCATGGTCCATAATGTTTGAACAAAACAACAACAGCGTGAGCGTGCCGCTAGACGTAACGCAGTTGTCCACATCTGTTGCAATGGTTACTATGGCAGTACGAGCGGAAACCAGGGATAACGCGTATATTACGTCACTGACAGGCGACAAGTGAACAGGGAGTCAGGGACAACACATTATTTAAAATTGGAATTTCTCTGAAATTAAAAATCTTTGGGAACTTTTGGGATATTGTAAGTACACAACTGCAGGAAATATATCACACTGTGCAAGTGATTTTTGGATATTTTATTACAAAAATCTTACATATTGTAGCTTTAACTACACATTTCAACTTTGATTTTTTTTTTTAAACCATCTCAAGCTACTGTAACTTTGATATAACCATCAGATTTTAAATGGAGAAATACTGTTACATTTTGTTACATGAAAGACCCACCATTATTTCAGTGGAAATGTGTGGTTCTGGATTGGCAGAACTCGCATCAAACTTCCTTCCTTTAATAAACAAGTAAATAAATAATTAACATCAGAGCAGAGCATGATAAACTGTTCCATAAAAAGCAGCTTCTCGGCACAGCTTAGCAAGGTGATATCTGCAGCATCCAGACTTGATATTACACACTGATCAGAGCATGTAAAGTCCTGGCTTTGTCTCAGCGGGAGGGAAATGGGCTTGGCCGTTAACGTGTGAAGAGGCTGTGATACAATGAAGCGTAGCCATTTGGTTCTTGGAAACATTAAAGTCGTGCAGAATCAACAGAGTTGTGTTTTCTCCAAGGTCGCACATCCATATCCAGCCCTCCCATGGACAGACGTGTCATCAAGGGGACCACGGCCATTTTGGAGTGTGGCGCCACATACGACCCGCGCGTGGCAGTGAGGTGAGTGATGACAAACGAGCCAAGCTGCTTCCTCTACTCGTCTGGACATCAGAGCTCAGGGCTCCACACTCGGTTTGATTGCAATGTTAATTCAAAGTGTCAGCCCCCAGGCCTTGAAGTTGATTCAAAGCATGATCCGTAGTGTTGTACAGTTAATTCAGCGCTAATATGCTGGATATCAGTGTAATGAGCCAGCGCTGTTTCCTGCGCTCCCCCTGTGTCAGTTTGACTGTGATAGAGTTCTCTTCCGCTCCCCGTCTCCTTCACTTGGCAGGTACGTGTGGAAAAAGGATGAGGAGTTAGTGAGCCAGACCAGAGGGGGGCGTATCAGCCTGCAGGAGGGCTCCTTGCACATCAGTCAAACCTGGTCCGGGGACATCGGGGACTATACCTGTGACGTCATCTCTCAGGCCGGCAACGACTCCAAGGCGGCCCGTCTGGAGGTCATGTGAGTGACTTAGCTTCCCTTCATCTCTGAGCATTAGGCTGACTAATGCGCTGTGCTGATGGATGTGTGTCACCTTCCAGGTGCGCATAGCGCATCATTTTTCACCAGCTGCCTTTGAATTGTGAGGACGTATCTGTAGAGCAGAAATATATGTCTGCTGTCTCTCAGAAACCTCTAACCTTAAGTATTCAACTTTGTCATGTAACTCATGCTACACAGTTTCTGCTACAAACATGAATGATAACTCAAATCATGAAGCATGTTGAGGAACGCTGTGATATTACTTCTCTAAGTGATCGGGTATATGATTTTCACCTGGTGGACAATTGAACAGACAATTTTTTTTACAGATTTAAGGCCTGTTCACACAATGGACAATAAGGTTTAAATAAACGTTCTAATTCTGAGAATAGTGCAGTCCATAACACAACTATATCAATAATGACACAGAGGAATGATATCATTGTTATCACTTTCAGAATATTTTTTTCCAGCTGATGAACAATAAAATCATTGACAGCCAATCGGAATCCAGCCGACCTTAAAGAGCTGCATGATATCATCTGCAACTTTAAATGCTCCTGTATTCTGATTAGCTGACAATGTCTGAAAGGGATTCTATCAATACTGTTTCTCTGTGTTATGGATATAGTTTTGATGTGAACTTCACTATTAGAATGATTTTAAAAACTTTATAGTTATTGTACATGGTGTGAACGGGTCTGTAGGATTTTTGTCAAATATATTGTCCACCATGTTAAAATCATAAACAGAACATTATCGTCCATTGATGTGGATGATAATGTAGTTATCATTATCTTTATAGTTAACTTTTTTGGTGTGAAAGGGCTGTCCACTACACAACAGAACGATGCAGAGGAACAATATCATTGGATTCACTTTCAGAACGATTTTTCTTCCAGCGAACCAACAATAAAAACACCTGACAGCCAAATCAAAATCCTTCCGACTTTCAAGAGCTCTAACCTTTAAAGTGACTTGAATTGGGACAATTCACATAATTATTTTACATTGGTAAACCCAGTGTGCATGTGCAGTCGCAAGCGCACGTCTCAGGGCACTGACTTTACCTATTTGTGATTGGTTCTTTTATTTAGAAGACAGGACTCATTCTGTCATATTCTGCCGTACACTTTTCCCCATTCATATTAAATTGAGTATATAAACAGTCTTTGGGAACAGTACCAGTAGCATTTCCAGTAGAGCATGGTTCGGTACGGTATGATTATTGTACGATTATTGTATTGTATGATTATTTCTCAGCACAACAGTCCTAAAAAGAAGTCCTACAAAATGAAAATTTGTGGTCATGTTTGTCAGTGAACATGCCATCTATGTCACAATCCTGATTTTGCAGTACCACTATGCTAACAGTTCTTTCTGATAATGGAAAAGTGCAAGTGACCAGAGAATCAGATATTTTTTGGATGGGTGCTTTTGACTTAAAGCCCTGACGACCACAAAGCAAATCACTAAAAGTCAAATTCACAACAATGCCCTGGCTACCAACAACAACACCATCTTAGCATTGTTGCAATGAGTTTTGCATGGGCAAGCACCACTCATATTTGTGTGAATGTAGTAGTTTAATGAGCTGTCAGGTTGTCTTTAGAAAAACTCCCTTTAACACTGTACTTCCATTACACAGTATTCTTTGTTTGCTTAGCTTTCTTCTGCATTTTGTTTGCTCACCTACTGCAGCATCTGCATGCACTACTTGAGTGGGTTGCTACTCTCAGCAGGAGTGTGTAGACTGACCTTTCCCTAGTAACCTTTTTCAATGTAACCTTTCAAACTGGATTCCAACTGCTCATACTCATTGTTCATATTCATCAACAATCTACTACAGTAAATGTAATTATTAAAACCTTTTATTTAATCAAAAAAGTTTTTTTTTTTTTTTTTTTTACTGTTCTTTGCCTTTTTAGTTGGTTTACTAGTATGTATGAGTGCTTTTCTAATTCTCTTTCCAGAAAAAAACCTGTCTTTTGACCTTTTGACCAGTCTCTGAGTGGGTAGATTTCTTCATCCCGGCTATTTGAAACTCCATTTCTGATAAGTGTCTGCCAGTCGAATCCTTAAACCCAAAATAAAAGCTAAATCTTGGCAGCGTAAACATTTTAACACCTAAAGCCTTTGCTTATGACTCTGTACCACAATATGATGAGGGAATAAAATCCCCTCAGAAGCTCTCCAGAAATAAACCGCTGGAAGACTGCAGTGACCAGCGGGTGTGTATACTTTATGCAGATTTCATGAGGCTAATGTTGTGTGGAACTAAGACTCATTATCTGTTTGTGGGTTTTCTGGCTCCTCATTAAACTGACGAAGATGCCGTGGTGGTATCAGATGGTTGTGTGGAATCAGGCATGTTGTCAGGAGGACTTTCCCCAGTGGCTGAAGTCACCCATCCGTTGTCTTTTTCCACCTTCAGCGATCACAGCCCACGCCATTACAAATAAACACTGATGATCCATAAATCTGAACAAAAGCATTAATACTAATACCAAGGTTGATTTTATTTTGTTGCCAGTCTGTTATTTCTATGATAACTATATTAACTCTCTATGTACAATTTTTTTTTTCAAGTGTCCAGCTTGAGTTCTAATACTATCTGTAATGGATAATATCTAAACATCCTTAAATAAGGAATAATTGACAAAGGGCCATTGAATAATCGGGTGTGCATTATTTTCTAATAATTCCACAGACCGGAGTCGATTATTCCACTTATACTACGTTTACACACATAAGACATTTTTCAGATATTTGTACTTCAAGACATTTGTCAGGTTTTTGTCCTTAAAACACTCTTGTGTAGGACTAATTTCTTACACAGAGAGAGAGAGAGAGAGAGAGAGAGATTAAGCGTAAGTGAATTACCCGAGTCTGTGCGTCTCTCAACAGTGTTCGGCAGCAGCGTCTCTACTAATAGCGAAACCGTAAGTCTATCTGCTTCAAGAACAGTGCCGTTATTACCTCGCTAGTGAGAAATGTCATGTAGCTTTTAAGTTTCTAAGCTATTTTACTGATAAAATCGTCAGAGCAGCGCTGACAATACGTTTCTGTGCGAGTGTTTATGTGTGTGTACTGTATGTTTATGCACTATAGTGGGAGAGAGAGCAGGAGAAAGAGAGTATGTGCTTTCCGTGCATAATAAAATGTAATTTTGTGGCATAAAACATGGAAATAATTTGTTGTTGTTTTTTCCTATTGTTTACTATATTTATTTGCTTGGTTAGTCTCGTTGTGGGTTTTGGTTCTTTTACTGTTGTCGGCTGTAAAGACCTTTGAAATCACTGAAATCATTTGGCGAAGTGATATGGAACTGTAATGCAGTCAAGACCTGCCTGGATCTACTTGCTTTTCCCTGAAAATAAGTGCACACCTTAAAATGTCCGTCAACCAATCAGATTCAAGCATTCAACAGCCCCGTATAATACAAAATAAATTTACTTGCAAAGCAAAATTAAAAAGATATTAAAGAGATAGTTCACCCAAAACAGACTCAAGAATTTCTCTTTTTTTATTATTATTTTATTTTATTATTTTATTGAACATTTTGCAATTTACCAGTTAACATCATCTTGCTACCATCATGTGAAGGATTAGCAGTTCTTTTACACCTGTGGAAACTTCCTAGTCTTCCTGCTTAGAAAGAAACGCAAAAAAGTGATGAAATCTTAAGCATGGCTGGTTCTCTCCATGGGTTTAATTTAGAGGAGAAAACAAACTTTCCAAGCGCAACCGTTGGTGCTTGGTGCCTGGTCTCAGCAGGATGCCTATGAAATGATTAATAAAGTAATCAATACAATTAAAAAAAAAAAAAGCTAGTGTGAAGAAGAAAATCAAGACGAATGCAAATGAACGCCTGCCTCCGACTGGCTGTGACATTCAAGCTGAATTTGAAATCATAATCTTTTTGAACAGCAGCAGAAGGAATATGAGAAGATCTAAAAATGTGCCAAGGGGGCCTACTGGGAAGGGCAGTCCCAAAGATAAAATCATTAACAGACCCAAACCACAATGAACGCCTAGTAGCGTTCGTGTAATACTCTGTTTGATTTTCATCTGCCTGTTCATAAACTGGAAGGTATTGAAGCATTCAGATTTGATCATTTATGGCCGTTCCTAAAAAAATGCTCAATTAAGTAACCTAGAAACTTCACTTTATGTATAGATCTGTAGCGACTGTATGTGCTAATTCTAGCTTTGTTTATGCAGCACTTGTGTGAGAATTGTGAAACAGTCCTTATTTTGAGTATTTGCTGTTCTCTGTCCTCATAGAGAGCTTCCACACTCGCCTCGAAACCTGCAGGCTAGCCTGAACGCCAGTGACAGCCGCAGCGTGGACCTGTCCTGGATGAGACCCTTTGATGGAAACAGCCCCCTAGTGCATTATGTGGTTGAGCTCTCAGAGAACAGTAAGATACATGCAGAAGACACACTCACAAACACTGGTTTACCCCCTTCATCCATCACCTACTCTGGGTCAAATAAAGTTTCATTAGTAACGTACTGTATATCAAACCAATTGCCAGTTATTGCAAAAAAAAAGATATACATTTTTTTTTACAAAAGAAGTTTGTTGGATTTAAAAAATTTAACCCATTTTTCTGGTTGTCAGATGTTAGTGGTTCACATTTGATGAACTACATTCTGCTAGGATATTTATGTCAACTTGAGGGGAACTGAGGCGGAAATAGCAATGGCATCCTAGCAGTGTGTCCGCCAACTTTTTGTTGTTTTTCCCATAGGGATTTTAAAAATATATATACACTACCGTTCAAAAGTTTGGGGTCGGTACGATTTTTAATGTTTTTAAAAGAAGTCTCTTCTGCTCACCAAGGCTGCATTTATTTGATTAAAAATACAAAATAAACCCAGTAATATTGTGAAATATTATTGCAATGTAAAACAGCTGTTTCCTATGTGAATATATAGTAAAATGTAATTTATTCCTGTGATCAAAGCTGAATTTTCAGCATCATTACTCCAGTCTTCAGTGTCACATGATCCTTCAGAAATCAGTATAATATGATGATTTGATGCTCAAGAAACATTTATGATTGTTATCACAGTTGAAAACAGTTGTGCTGCTTCATATTTTTGTGCAAACCGTGATTCATCTTTTTCAAGGATTCTTTTAAAGTTCAAGAGAAAAGCATTTAATTGAAAAAGAAATATTTTGCATTATTATAAATGTCTTTACTGTCACTTTTGATCAATTTAATGCGTCCTTTCTGAAGAAATGTATTAATTTCTTAAAAAAAAAAAAATCGTATTGACCCCAAACTTTTGAACGGTAGTGTATAATTAAAGAGTTTTAAGTCTTGAACCAAACCAAGCAGCTTTGATGTGAATTACAACATTATAAACCTTGATTAGAAGAAAAAAACTAGTTGAAAAAATTGACAAAAAGACAAAGGGACAAGATTGTCTTCAAACAAATGTCTTCAATGAGGGAAAGAACTATATGTATACATCATTTGCAGTGCTTCATGCTAGTTTTTATTAAGTTGAAATAGTACAGGCTGATGTCTTCACCAAAAGCATATACCATCGATTACCAACCTCATAGCTCACAGTAGGTCTGCCTTTAGAGGTTTATAATTTATCATTCAAAATCAATTCCACTGTGGAGAAACTGAAAGGGATTTTTACTTCCAGACCCTATACTTTTATGAACTCAGCCTGACTTCTTACATTCAGTAAAAATCCCCTTGACATCACTTGACAAGTTATTTTAGCCAAAGTGTCTCTGTAGAGAGATATATAAATCAAATACTTTTAAGTGTGAATAAGGTGCCCAAATACTTCTTGGGGCCACCATATAACCATTTGCTGCGTGGCATAATTTTAAAGTGAATTCCACCCAATGATTGAGTTGAACAGGCGGTGTTAAAAGATCTACTGAGCTCAGTGACTCATTCACATCCACCCATAATGCATCTGAATGTTCAGCAAGTCCAGAGCATGCGTGCAGCTGCTCTCTGTCTCTGTCAGCATGTGCTACATGTACGTGTTGATGTCAGTTAGTGTCACCCAGTGGTGTAAAAGGTTGCGGTATAACAGAACCTGGAAAAAAACTCAATCAAGTAGATTGATCTTCCGGGGCTGAGAGAGGACAGTGAGGAATGTTCCCGGAGTGGAGGTGAAGATTACTGGTACAGGGTGTAATAGGGCTGGGAAGTCCCATTAGAAACACCTTTCAGAAAAAAAGGATGAAAAACCTTCTCTCTTGTTGACTACATTTTTTTTTTTCCTTCAGAGACCATGAATTGAAATGCAATTGGTAATTATATTCCTCATCAAGAAGGTCTGACACATGAAGAAATGAGTAGTACTTTAGTATTCAATCATGAGATGTTTCAAAATCTTTCAAATTTGATCTAAACCTCATCTCATTGCACATTTGGTTTGGAGTCTGTTGTATAATTTCTGAAGCTACATGGCTGGTCATTAAGTGTCATTAAGTATTAATGGCCAGTCCAGACTCAAGCATATTATGTAATTATGAGTGGATGACTAATTTGTGTAAAAATATCTTGACAAGTATCATGTGATTATGGTTGATTATGCACACATGCAAATTGTGCAATTTTATATATGCCACCATGCGTCTTAAGAAGACAGAAAACACTGTTTGGTAGTACTGTATAATTACTTTAATTAATAACATTTACAGAAATTATTACGCTTAACAGATCTTTAGTTAAAGGGGTTATTATCATGGAAAATGCATATGCAGACATAACTAATGTCTGAAAAACATAAACATTAAAACCTTTTGAACAATAGTGTATATTAATACAACAAAATTAGAACAAATATTTAAATGCTGTCCCTTGTAATGTTTGTTTAAATACTTAGAAATGTTCTGGTCCTCGTTGTGTACCAGATTCTCCCTGGAGAGTGTATTTGCCTGATGTGGACCCCGCCGTGACACGGGCCATGGTGAAGGGACTCACTCCGGCCCGCTCGTACCAGTTCAGGGTCTGCGCTGTCAATCAGGTGGGCAAAGGACAGTACAGCACCGAAACCAACAGGTAGGAGGCCATGGTTGTCAACAGTTGCTTTTTCGCATGTTTTCCGCCCATCATTGTTGTTTTTTTACACTCATGCTTGGTCAATAACAGGCTTATTATGTCCCATCACACTATGGTCTGCTGCCGACCATCAGGACTGTCATTGTTTAAGTGTGTTTTCTGCCACTGATCCTCCACCCACAGTTCTCAGTAAGTCCTGCTGTAGCTGAAAGCACAACGCCGTAGGTTTTCTCTCTCAGGTTGTGAGTGGCAGGCCTCTTCTCTCGCCTCTCGCTCTAATCAGCTGGCTTTCTCTGGCCTGCAGCTGTGGGCGGCAGACGCCTCATTCCCAGCGGCTCCACTTCAGTTGTATCTGCTCCAAACTTGGCAAACATGCAGTTTCTGTTCCTGGTGAAAAGAAGGTTGTGTGATCTCTCACCTTCAGCAACAACATTTCACTTTTATTAAGCTGAGTGTTGAGGACGTTTTTTAGAGATGGGTATATAGCAGCTTAATCCTCTTCCTTCATGTTGAATTAGCTGAAAGCTACAGTAAACAGGTGGCTGAGAGCAACAAAAGTTGAAAAGACTTTTAGTTTCAGTGGAACGATCAAGGTAACTATGCATCTGCCTTCGCAGCGGAAAAAGACGTTCCTTTTACGCCTGTGTGAATAATGAAAGCGTTCTAGTAAATGCAAAGAGCTGTTAATGAGCAACCGATTTAAAGGAAACCGTGCAATCAGTGTGAGGCAGTCGGGTACATACAGTAGAGCGGTAATATCATCTCTCTGCAGACTTCACATCTATTCTCTCCCACCAATGATTTCTGGCTTTACTCAGCACCTGCTCTTCCAAAATAGTGTCATCGTGTTGTATGCCTCTCCAGGCAAAGTGAATATTGAAATCGAACTTTCTGACTTTTGAGCCCACTCTATAAATGTAATATTTGTTAGTTTGTCTTTGAAAAATATTCATGTCATCTAGGTTAATGTGGAGCACAATCTGACGAGGGGAACGCATTAAACTTTAAAGAGCTACCGTAGGTTCTTAACTCTTGTTTAACCTCAATTAATGCTTAACTGTATCAGACATGCTCACATTACACATTTAAGGGCTTTATTTGGGAAATTATATCCAAGTACAGGCAGCTAAAAGCAATTCATACCTGCCATTTTGCTATCGTATCATCATGAGTAGGTTAGATCATGACTGCTCATTGTTGTTGTGGGTTTTGTTGTGTTTTTTTAGCTTTTGCATGAATGCCTGCAAAAATCCTGTTAAATTTGCAGTAAAAAAAATACGGGCAGCTGTGATTTGAAACACTCAAACCTTTTAATTACAAAAAAGTATAATAATATTTAACTTGTTAAAAATTGTTTAAAAATTACACATAGACTTGCTATACATTATATAGTTTTTTTATTTATTATTTTTTAACTTTTTTTTATATTTACTTACTGTCAGGGCCTAAAACTAACTTTTTGCCACACCTGCCAATGCCCGGTAAATATTTTTTAATGGCCATGAAACTGGCAGTATTGACACCAAAATTTCAGATACCAGTGAAAATGTACAATTCTCTATTCCAATTTCGATACCACAGCTAAAACTAGCCTGACTAATATAAATTTAAACATTATTAAATACAAATAAACAGTCAGAAGTAAAATAAAAACAAATAATCAAATTACAAGCATAAGCCCAAATAAATACAATATAACAAAGATACAAATAAAATAAGCAGTTCTTTTCAGGATTTTCAGGTAGGTCTGACAGTAATTTTCAGATACAGAAATTTAATAAATTAAGCAACTGTAAAAGAACACTGCATAGTCTTCACTGTATAAATTAAACATCCGTATTAATTAATCCTTATTAAAGTTACAAAAGTCATTCAGTCAAGAGAAGTGAGTGATTTTTTTTTCTTTATCCTTAGTTGTTTGATTAACATTCAGAACACAGTAGCAGGAATATTAGGCTGGTGTCACATAAGAGAGAATTCACGGATATGATGTACTGATACTGTACACATGCATTTACTTTCTCAATTGTTTACGTTAACTTAAGACATAACTGACTGTGTTTACTAGGATGCTCACTATTTTCTTACATGATTTTGAGTGAATTTTTTCCGCTCAAGTGCTAGAAGACGTGAAAGAGAGCTCAGTTTAGAATTTGCATGGTAATAGTAAAAAAAATATATATATATATATATATTGCTTCCAATTATACTTTAAAATTTAAACTTGCCGCAAACGTGATGTTTCAAATGGAATGCTCATTGCTCACAGACGTTTCAATTATGTACCTGTATTAACTGAGCTTTGGTTGTTTGTGCTTCACATCTCATTTGCATGTATTTTTCTCATTAAGTCATAAACCAAAAAACATTTTCAGATGCGATTATAAGATAGAAAACAAAATTGTAGGAATTGTGACTTATATGCAGGGCTTTTGATTAAGACAGTTAAAAAATATACTCTTTAGAGCAATGCTGCTACCACAGGGACTGTTAAAACAGAAAGTGGTTCTTGAAGGGCCCCATCAGTCTTCTCTTGCTTTCTCTTTGCTGTGACAGACATCTGTCCATTTGGGCTTATTAAGTAGAGAGAGTACAGCTGACAAGTGTAGCTCTCACATAATGAGCCGTCACCTTCCCACACCAACGCTTATTTATCTGCCGCTGTTTTATTGTCAAAAGCAGAGCTTGGCAAAATGCATGATTATTCCGTTGATGCTGGGTAAATTTTATGTTAGTTAATGACTCGTCTAGTTTATATATTCAGAACACACACAAAAAAACAATGCCTCTAATGCTTTAAAAAAAGTTCATAGGACACCAAAGTGTACTGTATTTGTAGAAAGTGCCAGGCACTTTCCTTGTGTTGTTTATGTTCAGAGGTAGATGTTTAATAGCTGGTGGCACAGTGCAAGTGTGTAAAACAAATGTGTAAATACTGCATGGCTCTAGCAAGAAAAGCTCTGTTTCACCGAGGAGTGAGCAGTCTTTCCTTACGGCCATCATTAGGCAGATTTACAGAGCACCGTCTGAGAAAAGCTCCATGATATTGGTTATAGAGGGCATTAATTATGAAATAGACTTCTGGGAAGAAATAACAAAGTGTGGTCAGAGGTTTAAGAAGACTCTGACAATAAATCTGAAAGGACCCAATGATCCTATTAAACTTTAATGCAGATTTAACTGTCCATTAGCATGAAATGCAAAGGGAAGATGAATATATGGGTATTATTAAGTATTCAACACTGATTCATTTTTAAACTTCGTTAATTAAGAAAATGCACATTCTGTAGGTGGAATGAACCGAGCATTGCTCACAAAATATAATTTAAGTGTGATAGCAAACTAGCCTGTAGAGACTAGCCATTATGACATATTTGACATTACCAGGGATCACAGAGCCCACAAAATCATTAGCATGCCCCACAATACAAGTGCTTACTATTTCATTATGAATCTGAACCAGTTCGACATTTCATTAAAATCAGTACATCGACATGAACTTTCAGCGTATTTCTTCTCCTCTTTTTTCGAAGAGAAATGTGTTGAGATTAATTTGCTCTTTGATGTTCGCCCAGATCTCAGCCAACAAATGTGAATTGAGACTCTTTAATAAACTAAAATATAAGCTCCAAAAATGTTCTTTCCTCTTAGGATTGAACAGAAATAGTTCTGTTTAGTGTGTTGCTTCCTTGAAAAGAGTACAGGTATTTACCACTGAGTTTAAAAGCACTCACACTGGGGACAAATCCTCCACACACAGCATTACTGTGGCCTACTGAACAACAAACCATGAGATGCTCTTATCTTTAAAAATGTGTGGTCTGTTTGTAATTCGAAAACTTGAAATTTCAATGAAGCTCTTAGCTTGAAGGTGCTGAGCCAACGAACGCAATCTTGTACGGCTGTAAATGTACCCAAGCCAGTTTCCATGTAAGCAGTGACCTCCAAATTTAAAGCATCAGGGTGCTTAGAGCGCAGAGAGACTTTTCCTCAAAAACGCATAAGAGCTTTTTATGAAGTGGGCGGATGTGGTACAGTGCATCAGGTTGGGAAATGGACTTCCGACCAGGGGATTACACTTGCATGGCTCACAATGTTGCGCCCTAGAGCGAGTCGACTAACCCGATTCGCACGAGAGAAAATAGAGCAATGAATCAGTCATGCATGAACACTTTGGTGCGCAGTTAAGTGTGTACCTGTAGAGCACGCCAGTTTATGGTGCTAGCAACACTCTTGCGCTTTCTCCCCAGATTGATGCTGAGAGAGGAACCGCCCAGCGCTCCGCCCAAAAACATCGTAGCCAGCGGCAGAACCAACCAGTCCATTATGGTGCAGTGGCAGCCGCCCCCAGAGCCTCAGCTCAATGGAGTCTTGAGAGGATACGTCCTCAGGTGAGACATGCACAAACAGAACTTGCCTGATGAAATGTGCTGAAATATGACTCCTTTATTAATATGACATATTTATTCATATGGCATACACTTTATATTAAAAAGTCAAGCTTATTTTGAGACCAACAATGTCAGTTTTTGATTGCATTTGTCACCCCATCTAGAGAATGGTGTTGACCTTAATGCTGTCACTTTGACTAATGTTTTAGTACAGCTGTAGCCCAGAACGTTTATAAGCAAACTGATTTAAAAGGAGTGTTTGACATGTCTGTGTGAAAGTAAATCTAGGCAGGCTGTAGTAAAGGTTTTGGCAATTATGACTCTAGTGGTCAGAACAATAGGTAGCACTTTAGTTTGGTGACTAATTCTCACTATTAACTAGTTGCTTATTAGCTTGCTTATAACTTATAAAGCACATATTAATGCCTTATTCTGCATGACCATATTATACTGTACATCCCTTAATCACATCCAACACCTAATGTTAACCACCTTACTAACTATTAATAAGCAGTAAATTAGGAGTTTATTGAGGCAAAAGTCGTAATAGTGTGTTACCCAAGCTAAAGTGTGACTGAACAATACTGTTGTTTATTTGAAAGATTTTAAAAATAATATTTTTTTATTTATTTTTTTAAAGTTGTTATGGTGTGGCACTAATCGGACTACATTCGACGGCTTTTTGGATGATTGCGCTTGTTGAATCACCTTCAGTGAAGTAAAAGAAATCCCTCTGATTGGCTTGCTTCTTTTTTTAATGAAGAATACAGACTATTGCCCATACCTGCTGGTATGGAGAGTTAGTTGGTCATTGACTAGTCTTTGCCGTGTGTTCAAGCGCAGCAACTTTTTGTCCCGGACAAAGGCTGCATGAGGCGACACCATAGTCAGCATTCGTCGCCGCTAGTTTGGTGTGTCTAGGTCTTAACACTTTCCCCGTCATTTACGGAAATTGTTTTTGACCAAATTAATAAGTTGATTCATATTAGATTTTGAGTCAGACTACATTGGTGGCATTATATGTTTGTGTTTAGCGTGCAAAGACACAAAAGAAAGACATAATGTCTTTACAATATTCAGGGTATCCAGTCTAAAATGTTAAAATCTTATTTTTATTTAATATGCACCCAACAGAGAAGATCAACCAAATGAATGACACTAATTTCTCTTATGTAGCAAGAACTTGGATGCATTTCATTAGCAGTGTTTGACCAATCTTATCCTCCTCAATGGATGTGTTGTGAATATCTATGCTGTTTTTAATAGCATTCCCACACCGCTGGTGTATTTAACACAACTTCCACCCTGGAAGAGAGCTAGTGTGTGCCTAATAATTATACAGCCTGTGGGAGGACTTCTAACAGAACAGTGACCTGGAAGAAAATCATTGTCGCTCACTGTTTGGCCATCGATTGCCCTGATGCAGGTACCGGCTCGCGGGGCTCCCAGGAGAGTACCAGCATAAGAACATCACCAGCCCTGAGATAAACTACTGCCTGATCACAGAGCTCATCATCTGGACCCAGTATGAGATTCAGGTGGCCGCGTACACCGGGGCAGGCCTGGGCGTCTTCAGTCAGCCTGTCACTGAGTACACGCTGCAGGGAGGTGAGACCTCGTTCCTCTTTCACATTCTCAGTTTTTTTTCATTGCCTAACAGTTGCTGCTTCTATCAGCCTCTGTGTTTTCATCTATTCCTTTTCATCAGCGGAGACTGGAAGCATACTGGTTTGAACCGGTTGATGCGATATTTCTTTACATGCAACACTGAGGTCATCTTAGCCTCCACGTAGACGCCACATTTATTTTAGAGCCCTCTTCTCAGACATCTAACTTCCATGCGAATCCTCTTCAAAACAATTATGTCAATTATCTACGAGAGCGCTTTTCTCTTTAGATGAGAAGAATCCATCTCAGGAAATTCAGTTTTTATTTGGACATTTGGATGATTATCCAAGGAGCGGCAAATGTATCGACTCTGCTTTGAGAAGCTTCATCCGTCTAATTATTTTAAATAGACATTCTATAAACAGAGTCTGTCAAGCAGTTGAATGGTATTGACGCAGCTCCGCTAAAACCACTCACAATTAGCAACCTTGACGACATCACTGATCCTAAGTAAGAGACTGTGCAACAGTAAATGAACTTTCTGCAGTTGTTTGGATGAATACTAAAATAGGGCTGTCAATTTAAACATGGTCATTTTGGACAGTTAATTATTAGCATAAGTGGATCACATTTGATCATGTCTCCTATCCTGTGCGCTACTACAGGTAACGAATGACATTAACAAGATATCACAGATGTGTGTGAACACCATCTAAATCTACCTTAGATTAACTCGACTATAAAATGTATTGCTGTAGGCCAATAATAGGTTTATATTCAAAGGTACACTGTTACTTTTGTAAGCCCGTCTAAAGGTCCAGTTGTGGTTTCCGATGAGCAGGTGAAGTTTACTGCGTGTTACCGTCTTTCCTTTCGCGCAACAGAACAAGATTAAATTAAATACATTTTCTCATGTATTACCTCGTTATTTCATCTGACTCCATAAATGAAAAAGGTTTTAATGATATCTGAATATCATTAAATGTGTGCGAATGTTTGATTATTCTTTAACTCTTTACTTATATTTTACCCGTTCATATTAGGAATCTATGTCGTTTTGAGATCCTCACGCCTTCTGTTTAACGCGGGTCTCACGATCAAACTCGTCAGTTTTCGGTCACCAAACAGAGATAATTGGCTATATATCTGAGATGGTCGCATTCACGCTTACACAATCAAAGATACTTTTGTATAGCACCCCTGGTTTGTATACACTTGAATTTGAAGTAACGTTTACTTCAGGCAGAGGCATGGCCACTACTACAGATATAAGTCGACCAACATTACTTCTCTTATAATAGCTTTGGATTGGCCATGCCGTGGTTTCCCACGTACACTTATCTAAAGTAACATTAAATTAAAACAGAGGTAAGACACACCCAAATTTAGATTGGTCAAGCAGCATTTTACTGTCCTAAACAAAAATTCACTTCTTGTCTTTACAAAAACCAAGTACACTTGAATTAGTGCCAAATATTAATCTGACGCAGACTTTGTGGTAACATACGAATCCGTTTAATCTACTTGGGAAAAAATTGGTCAGAATAAAATCAAATGTTTTCAGTTTTATTATGTCAGGTAAATGTATCATGCCAATTACATAATCAGTTCAAAGATAATAAATACAAAACATCAAATGCTCTGGAATAAAGAGAGAAGATGCGAACCTGACATTAAAAAATACATGATGCAGAGTGTCTTGCACACACTCTGCATCATGGGATAATTTGAGTTACAAATCACGCTGTGCCTCTTGTTGCATTTCTCAGACCGAGACAGAAACTTCTTTCTCATGGAAACATTTGCTAACAATAGGAATTTGCATTCAGAGTTTACACCTTTTGGGAGCAGAATGCCATTTGCCTGGAAGACACCCCCTTCTCTGTGTGCAAGTTATCGCTGAAGTCTTAAAAACTTTATTACCTTTTTGGTTTACTTCTGTGGGAATGAGACATTTCAAATGATACCAAACATGTATAATACTGTATGATAATTATTCATATTAAACCATATAGATTTTGGGGTGAATTCAGTTAGGGATGGGTGAAGGGAATGATATGCAAATTGGGAGGTGATAAACTCAGGTGTGATCGTGTCTCGAATGGGGATGGTAATGAGAAAACAAAGGAAATTAACATTTGAACTCTCTTGCTATATAGCAAGAGAGTTCAAATGTTAATTTCCTTTATTTTCTCAGAGAGTAGCCCTCTCTTCCAGTTTCTTCAGTCTTACACTTTTTTTTGTTCAAAATATACAGAATTGAAATAATGAGCGAGTACATCATGAAATCATTTTACAAACCATGTTTTCACCCTATAATAAGTGTTTATACTCTGACTATTTTAGACAGAGCAGGACGCCAACCGCAGTCCATTACCTGCATGACTCATACATTTATATACATAAAGGGAGAGAAGTAGCTCCTGCTACAATGTACAATGTAAGATGCATGCAGTTTTGTTTATTAACCCTCTGAGGTGTTTTCTGGGTCCTGGAGGTGTTCTGACATGCTCTGACATTTGTGCTTTTTTCAGTTATTTATAAACATGTTAATGGCAAAGGTGTAAATTCACTCTATATAGCACAAACGGGGCTACCGTAATATGTGAGCAACATGTATGTACATGTTTGTATTTTTAAGATAATAATGTTTATGTGTGGTTTGTGAAAAAACAAAAAACAAATGTCACTGAAATAAGGTCATAAAAACCATAGTGATTATTTCTTCACAAGACTTTTGAAAATTGTATCACGTAGCCTAGAATATTTGCTCCAAAACTATGTGCAAATCATCCTGCATACTCATTTAGATAAGACAATATATTGATTTAAAATTTGTATGACGTGTTTTGTGTGAGAAAGCTTTATGCGAGGAGGCGTGAATCTCTCATTAATATGAATGCATTTTACACCTGAGAAAGACAAAGACCCTCCCCTAATGGCCCTATCAGGTGCTATCAGGCCCGATCATTATGAGGAGCCTTGCACAAAGAATGAGGAGAAATTAAAAAAAGAATGGCTTTTAGATTGTCTGGATTTATTTACAACACAACATAATCCAAAGATACACAACAAAGGACAAAAAGCACATTAGTAAACACACTGATCTAAAGACAAAGACTTAAACAGTCACACACCTTTGTGCCATTCCTGAAACATAGTAGCCTACATACCTGTCATGTCCAAGGTGTTTGACTTTTCATTTTATGTACATGTACAGAGACTCATGTGAATGTTAAAGTCAGCAGGACTCATCCAGTGGCATCTGGTCCCTTTCTAAGAAATAAATAAATAAACACCTGTAAACATGTTGATATCAAGACAAACTATAGGGCTGCACGATTCTGGGAATACATTTTAGATTTTTCACTCACACGCACACACATATACATATATATATATATATATATATATATATATATATATATATATATATATATATATGTATATATATATATATATATATATATATATATATGTATGTATATATATATATATATATATATGTATGTATATATATGTATATGTATATATATATATATATATATATATATATATATACATATATATATATACATATACATATATGTATGTATATATATATATATATATATATATATATATATATATATATATATATATATATATATATATATATATATATATATATATATATATATATATATATATATATACACACACACACTGCCGTTCAAAAGTTTGGGGTCGGTATGATTTTTAATGTTTTTAAAAGAAGTCACTTATTCTCACAAAGGCTGCATTTATTTGAGTAAAAATACAAAAAAAACCCAGTAATATTGTGAAATAATATTTCAATGTAAGTCAGCTGTTTTCTATGTAAATATATAGTAAAGTGTCATTTATTCCTGTGATCATTACTCCAGTCTTCAGTGTCACATGATCCTTCAGAAATCAGTATAATATGATGATTTGATGCTCAAGAAACATTTTTCATTATCATCAATGTTGAAAACAGTTATTTACATTTTTATTTCAGGATTCTTTGATTAATAGAAAGTTCAAAAGAACAGCATTTATCTGAAAAATAATCTTTTGTAACATTAAACACTACCGTTCAAAACTTTGGGGTCAGTAAGAATTTTTATTTTATTTTTGGGGGGAAATAAATAAAATGGATCAATACTTTTATTCATCAAGGAGGAATTAAATTGATAAAAAGTGACAGTAAAGACATTTGTAATGTTACAAAAGATTATTTTTCAAATAAATGCTGTTGTTTTTAACTTTATGTTCATCAAAGAATTAAAAAAAAAGGTACACAACTGTTTTCAACATTGATAATAATCATAAATGTTTCTTGAGCATCACATCATCATATTATACTGATTTCTGAAGGATCATGTGACACTGAAGACTGGAGTAATGATGCTGAAAATTCAGCTTTGATCACAGGAATAAATTATGCTTTTTTACTATATAGCAAGAGAGTTCAAATGTTAATTTCCTTTATTTTCTCAGAGAGTAGCCCTCTCTTCCAGTTTCTTCAGTCTTACACTTTTTTTTGTTCAAAATATACAGAATTGAAATAATGAGCGAGTACATCATGAAATCATTTTACAAACCATGTTTTCACCCTATAATAAGTGTTTATACTCTGACTATTTTAGACAGAGCAGGACGCCAACCGCAGTCCATTACCTGCATGACTCATACATTTATATACATAAAGGGAGAGAAGTAGCTCCTGCTACAATGTACAATGTAAGATGCATGCAGTTTTGTTTATTAACCCTCTGAGGTGTTTTCTGGGTCCTGGAGGTGTTCTGACATGCTCTGACATTTGTGCTTTTTTCAGTTATTTATAAACATGTTAATGGCAAAGGTGTAAATTCACTCTATATAGCACAAACGGGGCTACCGTAATATGTGAGCAACATGTATGTACATGTTTGTATTTTTAAGATAATAATGTTTATGCGTGGTTTGTGAAAAAACAAAAAACAAATGTCACTGAAATAAGGTCATAAAAACCATAGTGATTATTTCTTCACAAGACTTTTGAAAATTGTATCACGTAGCCTAGAATATTTGCTCCAAAACTATGTGCAAATCATCCTGCATACTCATTTAGATAAGACAATATATTGATTTAAAATTTGTATGACGTGTTTTGTGTGAGAAAGCTTTATGCGAGGAGGCGTGAATCTCTCATTAATATGAATGCATTTTACACCTGAGAAAGACAAAGACCCTCCCCTAATGGCCCTATCAGGTGCTATCAGGCCCGATCATTATGAGGAGCCTTGCACAAAGAATGAGGAGAAATTAAAAAAAGAATGGCTTTTAGATTGTCTGGATTTATTTACAACACAACATAATCCAAAGATACACAACAAAGGACAAAAAGCACATTAGTAAACACACTGATCTAAAGACAAAGACTTAAACAGTCACACACCTTTGTGCCATTCCTGAAACATAGTAGCCTACATACCTGTCATGTCCAAGGTGTTTGACTTTTCATTTTATGTACATGTACAGAGACTCATGTGAATGTTAAAGTCAGCAGGACTCATCCAGTGGCATCTGGTCCCTTTCTAAGAAATAAATAAATAAACACCTGTAAACATGTTGATATCAAGACAAACTATAGGGCTGCACGATTCTGGGAATACATTTTAGATTTTTCACTCACACGCACACACATATACATATATATATATATATATATATATATATATATATATATATATATATATATATATATATATATATATACATATACATATATATATATATATATATATATATATATATATATATACACACACACTGCCGTTCAAAAGTTTGGGGTCGGTATGATTTTTAATGTTTTTAAAAGAAGTCACTTATTCTCACAAAGGCTGCATTTATTTGAGTAAAAATACAAAAAAAACCCAGTAATATTGTGAAATAATATTTCAATGTAAGTCAGCTGTTTTCTATGTAAATATATAGTAAAGTGTCATTTATTCCTGTGATCATTACTCCAGTCTTCAGTGTCACATGATCCTTCAGAAATCAGTATAATATGATGATTTGATGCTCAAGAAACATTTTTCATTATCATCAATGTTGAAAACAGTTATTTACATTTTTATTTCAGGATTCTTTGATGAATAGAAAGTTCAAAAGAACAGCATTTATCTGAAAAATAATCTTTTGTAACATTAAACACTACCGTTCAAAACTTTGGGGTCAGTAAGAATTTTTATTTTATTTTTGGGGGGAAATAAATAAAATGGATCAATACTTTTATTCATCAAGGAGGAATTAAATTGATAAAAAGTGACAGTAAAGACATTTATAATGTTACAAAAGATTCTTTTTCAAATAAATGCTGTTGTTTTTAACTTAATGTTCATCAAAGAATTAAAAAAAAAAGGTACACAACTGTTTTCAACATTGATAATAATCATAAATGTTTCTTGAGCATCACATAATCATATTATACTGATTTCTGAAGGATCATGTGACACTGAAGACTGGAGTAATGATGCTGAAAATTCAGCTTTGATCACAGGAATAAATTATGCTTTTTTACTATATATTCACATAGAAAACAGCTGCTTTACATTGAAATAATATTTAACAATATTACTGGGTTTGTTTTGTATTTTTAATCAAATAAATACAGCCTTGGTGAGCATAAGTGACTTCTTTTAAAAACAGTAAAAATCTTACCGACCCCAAACTTTTGAACGGCAGTGTATATATGTATTTTGTAAATATATATACGAACACCTAGTTTGTTGTGCCTTGTATATAGGCATGTGTAGGGCTGCATAAAATAATAACAATAGCCTAGATAGCAGGCAGCCTATAAATCGTTAAAAATGAACACTTTTCAGTAACACTACACTAGACAAACTGAACTTTCACTTTGACAGAATGAACTTCACATTGAGAGAGAAGACAGAACGTGCATCATGTTTTTTTCTTTATTTTACGAAAAACAAAACTTTTTGTTTTTATTATTAGTGTACACAAAAAAAAGAAGACATTTAACAGTTTTTAATGATGTATAACACTTGCCTGTATGACAAAAATCGACGGAGTTATTTGAGTTTCTTTTGCACTGATAAGAAAAAAAGCGAGACTATCGCGCCGGCACGATAGCCGACTCCAGGGGGTTAACCATTATGCTGCGTTCACACCGGACGCAAATAGCGCGTCAAATTCGCGTCTACCCCGTCTAGTTTGACGCTTGACCACTTTGTGTTAATTCAAAACGTAACGTAAAAACAAAAGTTTGAAGCGAAATTTATGCGCGTCACTTGCGTCAGAATCGAAACCCGTTGGCGGCCATCTTTTTTATGTTGATCGAGCATTCATCGAGAGAGTCACCGCTCTGTATTTGCTCTGTAGAGCAGAACGGCGGCGTAGGGGTAATCGTCGCCGTATTTGTGTCCACCAGACCCTTCGAAGGCAAACCCAGTGTGGCGAGTTTCACCATTGGCTCGCTCCAGGAGCTGCGCCTGGATGACGGCGGCTTTCAGCGGTACTTCCGCCTGTCCCGCGCCCAGCTTGATGATCTGTTGTCCCGCATCGGAGCGAGGATCACCCTCGGCGTCATCCACCTAATCTGTCATTTATTTTTGTTTTGATGATAAATGGAGCCAGCCTCCAAAAGTGATTAATCTGTCCTGTGATTTTTTCTCTCTCTCACACAACACTGTCCAGACACAAACTTATGCAGTATGTTGGTTGTCTTTACATTATAATAATATTTCATATAATCTAGATATGGAATAAATAGCATTCACTACAAAATGAATATGTCTCATATATTGAAATCAAGTTTTATGTGATAAAATATTTGCATTGTTGTGCATTAGAACCACATTCATATTACAAAATAATTTATTGAAGCATCCAGATACTTCACCACGTGACAGCAGCAAGCAGCTAGGCTCCTGATTGGTTAACGCAACGCGAATTGACGCAGAAGTTCAGATTTTTCAACTCGGGCGGCAGACGCGAATTCGCGTCAAACGCGTGAATGCACAACCGCACTACCACGCCGCGCTCTACGCCTCATTCGCGCCGCAGGAATTTTTTACGCGCGTAACGCGTCTTTGCATTGACTTAACATTGAAATCACTCGCGCCTGACGCGCTATTCGCGTCCGGTGTGAACCCAACATTAGAGCGCCAAAAGTTACATAATGTACCTTTAATGAAGTGGAAATAAAGAAAAGAAAATATGGACTTCTAAAACCACTTTTTATAATGGACATTACTGCTTAAGTTTGTGGACGATAAGATTTTTTTTAAAGAAATGAATACTTTTATTAAGCAAGAACACCGTTAAATTGACCAAAAGAGACCGTAAAGACATTTATAATTGTTGCAAAAGATTTCAATCAAATAAATTCTGTTCCTTTCAACTTTCTATTCATAAAAAAATTGCAATTGCTATTCGCACAAAAATATTAATCTGCGCAACTGTTTAACATTGGTAATAATAAGAAATCATATTATAATGATTTCTGAAGGATCATTTGACACTGAAGACTGGTTTAATGATGCTGAAAATTCAGCTTTGACATCACAGGAATAAATTACATTAAAAAAATATATCAATAGAAAATATTTATTTAAAATTGTAATAATATTTCATAACATACATGTATTATAGATCAAACAAAAGCAGTCTTGATGACCATACAAGACTTTTTTTTAGAAAATCTTTCTGACCCCTTAACTTTTGAATAGTAGTGTATAATAAATAATTTATTTGTCTGCAACAAATGTTTTTTATTATTAAATTACCTTCATTTGGGGCTTTTTCGTGGCAAATATTGGTATATAAACTTAATTTGATTAATTTAATTATTCAAATCGATTGACAGCTTTATAAACAACACTAGGCCTACTTTGTATGTGCTTTTTACCCACTAAGGAATTTGAGGTGGAGAAAAGTGCCTCTGAAGAGCAGAGACGCCGCTGCATAATGAATATGTTTACACTGCTTTAAGAGAGGACTATAATTGGCAGGCTTTTGAAAGATAGTCTTTTGATTCAAAATAAGTCAAAGCTTGACAGGCAACCTGAAAAGATCAGCCGCAGAAGAAAAAAAACTGATATCTCTCACCAGACATTCATGAATATGCTTTTTGTATGAATTTTCGTCCCAGAGGTTTTATGAATGTACACATTCAATTCCACAAAAAAAAAATAACATTTGAAAGTCTAAAATTCTGTTTTATGTGTGTTGTACAAGTACATGCTTTTCAGTTGTATTATATACACCAACACCAAGTTGTGCGTACAGCAAAACAAAAACAAAAAAGTATGGCAAACAATCAGGAATCTGGACTCTGCTGTGATATTGTTTTATTGTGTTTTTGGCTTATATAAGACCTTTCCTTTCATTCAACTGCCGGCTCTCTCGATTCAGCCTTTTAGAAGGATACTGGATTTATAATAGAATGTGAATGTATTTTTTCTTTCATCTATTGTGTCAATGCTATAGTGTCGTCCTTCATAAAAGGTCAGAAATGTCTCAGGCACATCTCAGATGCACCATGAATATTGTAAACTGAGCCACTTCATTTTACTGAGGAATTTTAATAATGTTGTGATTCTAACATTAGTCATTTAATGGCCACTTTGTTAGTTGATGCTCAGATGTTGTTGCTGCATTTTGCATAATAAAAATAAGAGCAAACTCAAAAATGCCCCTTTTGGGGTGGAAGCAAAAACAAGCTGTTTTCGTGTGTGTATCTTTAAATGCAAATGAGCTGCTCCCGCCCCCCTTTCCAGAAGAGGGCTGTGCCTTTACATCTCCAACTTCAGATATTCCGGCAACAATAAATCAGGAGAAACAGTATGGCAATATGTCCACAGAATGTGTTTTTGCATTTCACTGTGCTGCTTTTACATAATGTAATGATGTGTACACACACAGCCAACACATTTACACTCAAACACCAGGTAAAAGTACATTTTGCATAATAGGTCTCCTTTAAGGCTTATTGAAAGCTTTCACTGCAAATGCCTTCTCAGTGAGGTACTTCACTTGATCTTCCATTATAGATGAAAGAGGACACAAATAATAAAATGAAATCACTTGGGAATCTAAAAGGTCAGCCAAGCTTGGAAAATAGTACTTTTACCTTATCCTATGAGTAAAAGTGAAATGCAAAGTTCTAGCTCTTCATGACAGAACATTTTTTATTCAACTAAATGCTTCAAACAAAACAATTAAATAAAAAATTAAGGCATTATCTTCACAGAACTTTTTGAATCCAGCGTTTAGTTGCCCAACTCAAGCGTTCATTGCTGAAGTCCTGGAACTTGTAAACACTGCTTTCATTTCCTGACGAATCGTTCACTGCACACTAAGTCAGCCATTCAGATTTAGACTTTTGTCTTCTCGAAAGTTTTTTTTTTTTTTTTTTTCACTTTAGTGTGCCATATGCATTCGATATTTAGTGACTGGAGTGCAGGAGGTCCATGCGCATGACGTCTGAGGCTGAGACTAAAAAATAGGAGTCTAACCATAGACTGTAAAAAATAGTCTAACATGCAGTATGTGCTTACCTGTAGTCCCTACAGCGCCCCCTCAAGGTGTGGAGGCCAAAGCGGTGAACTCAACCACCATTGAATTTACTTGGAATCCACCACCTCAGCAGTTCATCAATGGCATTAATCAAGGTTACAAGGTACACTCATTACTCCTGTACTGGTCTCAGTCAAATATAGAAAGTATATGTTTTGTGCCCATGAGTTCTATTTAAATGACATTGGTGTCTGTCCCTCAGCTGATGGCATGGCCCGAACGGTCTCCAGAGGATGTTATCGTGGTAACCATCACCCCTGATTATCACGGGACACGTCACCTCGGTTTCATCAGCGGTCTAAAAAAGTTCACCTGGTACCTGACGTCAGTGCTGTGCTTCACCACACCAGGGAACGGACCCCGCAGTGCCCCCAAACTGGTGCAAACTCATGAGGACAGTAAGTAATAGTCTGTTTCTTTGTGTTTCTGTCTCTCACTGCATCACATTACTTCATAAAATTTGTGCTCAGAAACTAATTGATTGGATTCACAATCACATAAAAGAAGACATTTTCTGTGCTGTTTGACACAAAATGCAATGAGAAAAACATTCATAAAATGTTGTAGATTTATGTAGCAAATGAGAATCGATAAAATAAACGTCTATATCTTGAGACAAAGGTCTTGATAATGATTTTTAGGTTTGTTTAAGGTAAATAAAGCAACAGTTTGTTAACAGAAGAATATGTAAAAGTATGGTATTTGGGGTAAAAGGCACAATAATTAACATAATAAATAGCTGGCTGACTTTTCCATTTGTTGACATGATTCAGATGGTAAATATCATATATGTCAAATTGGGTGTCCACCTTAGAGATAATCACCATATTTATAGTGAAACCTTATGCTATAATGCTATTACCAAAAAAAAACAAAAAAACAAGGTACCTATTGCAGGAATCTCTTTAATCCTCATTTTCATGGAGGCGTCAAGATAATTCAGTTAAACAAAATAGTTCTGAACAAAATGTTTATTTTAATTACTGAGAAAGCCAAATCAACAGAAAAATGCTCTTCATTTGGCAGGAAATATTTTATTAAATGAAGCTTTTGGCCTTTACATCAGCATTGTGACAGTGTTCTTTCTCTGAAACGCTGCTGGGGTAGTTTGGTGGTGAAAAAATACCAAATTACAACATGTCTTATAAAAGTCACAGTAATTAAAGTGTGGGTCAAGCCGCTATAATTATATCAGTGTCTTTTGGCATCGTTGACACTACAAGTGAGAAACTAGTTTTGGTTACTTTCCAAAAAGAATTACTGGGAAAAGAATGAACAAGGAAAAAGAAACAATGTTTGTGTGCATGTCAGGTTTTTTTATATCATCGGAATCTTTGTTGTGGTTCATTATAAAGGGACTAATTAATACCTTATTTGTTAATTGTTTCACAATTAGTGTGTGGATTAATCTATGATCCGCTCAATTAGCCTAAAATAGACAGAGCTTGTTTAGAAACAAAAGGAGGTCTACAACCAAGAAATGTCTTTGTGTTTAGTTCCAGGCCCTGTTGGTCGCTTGAGCTTTACAGAGATATTGGATATGTCTCTGAGAGTGAGCTGGGAGGAACCTGTGAATAAGAACGGCATCATTACTGGTGAGTGTTTTTGATTTTTCCGTTGCTTTTATTGATATGATACTCAAAAAAAAAAAAAAGACAATCAAGGAAAACACTTACATTTTGCAGCAATAAATATGAATGAATTTGTTTGTCCCAGCATCAGCAAAACTCAGTTTTGGGGAATGATGAGTTGTTCATTAGATTTGTTTCCTGTTAAATGAAATCTAATCTGCCCCCCTCTGTTTAAATGTAGCTGAACGTTGCATTAGATAGAGCAGGTGAGCCCGTAAAGGAGCTCAATTTTCATTTGGCAACTCTTGGATGTTCGTATAGCTTTATTAATGGATACACTTCTATTTAACACTTCATTGAGTTTTTTGCACAAAAGCAATTATGGCATCGTTGTTTGCGTTCAGTTGGCAGAAACAATTTTCGCTCCCTGTTGCACAGCTGTAAAGGATGCTTTTGTGATTGTGTGTGTGTTTGTTTGGGTCTGCATGACTCTCTGTGTGTGGGCGCTGATTTATGTGTTTTAGCATTCCAGGATTGCTATTTATCCATATTGTGCTTTAGTCATTACCACCTGGAACGTAAAGCACAAACAGATCAAAAGAAAAAAAAGGGTTAACCGTCATCAAAAGACCTGTAAGCATGAGTAGACCTTCAAGCATTTGACAAGAACATGAGCGTGAATCTCTCAAAACATGTTCAGAACGATTGGAGGGCATATATTAACGCAAAATCAAGAAAGAAATAAGAAAGTAGATTTTGCTTTAAAAAAAGCAAAACGTTTTTTTAACATTTTTTTGCATTTTATAGAGAACTAAGCGCATTTACATGCATATATCATTACAGTAATGCAAAAAAAAAAAAAATCGAATGAAAGTAATCCAAAAATGTCATTTTAAATATAGTTTTATACACTACCATTCAAAAGTTTGTGGTTTTATTTTATTTTTTTGGCAAGGATGCATTAAATTGATCAAAAATGACTGTAAAGTAATTTATATTCAACACTGACAGTAATAAGAAATGTTTCAGCAAATCATCAAATTAAAATGATTTCTGAAGGATCACGTGAGACTGAAGACTGGAAAAATTATTTGTATCAATTTTGTGAAATATTACAGTTACTTCCAAGTGTAATTTATTCCGATGATGTCAAAGCTGAAAATGCAGCCACTGTAGCAGCAAAGCGGGATCGATCGTGGGGATTGTAGGCGGAGTCTGACGGGGAGTCCTTTCCTTTTAGGACTCCTGCTAGCTCTAATACTTTCATGTTGATTTCTAATCTTACAACAACAACAAAAAAAACAAGAGAAGAAAAGAAACTGATTAATGTGGGATGTCTGATTCTGAGGGATTATTATTTGCAGAAGAGGTTGCAAAAAAGTTGACAGATGGTAAAAGTTACATCCTGGCTTAATCAGAGTTATCTGAAATTAAATGTGGCAAACACACTCTGTGTGTTGTTTTCTAAAGGACACGGTGCTGGTATAAAGCAGGATATTTTTATTTCGGGAGAGAGGTTGTTTCAGAATGTAAGTACCTAGGGGTATATCTGGACTCCTGTCTTGGTTGCAAAACCCACATAAAAAAGGTTTGCAATTGCAATTTAACTTGGTTAATTTTAGGTTTATTAGAAATTCTTTATCAAATGAGGCTGCAAAGATATATTTTCAATCTATGATTCTTTCTCATGTCACATATTGTTTGACAAGCTGGTCTAATACACATTTGATAGTTTTAAAACCATAGGAATTACTATACAAATAAGAACTTACATTCTTTTATAAAAAAAAAAACAGTTTAGTTTTCATCATTGTCACATTTTAAATAAGTATAACTTGTTTAGCTGGGAAAATCTCATTAACTTTAAAAATGTTTGTTTAGTTCATATGATTATGTATGGTTTAGCTCCTCCTCCTCTGACTGATTTTATTCAATTTAAATCTATTGAAAGCAGATTGTATAATTCCACGTAAGAAAAGTTCCTTTGTTCAAGCTGTTTTTTTCATTCAGAGCATCACATCAGTGGAATTCTGTTACACTCAGTTAGAGAATGCTCATCGTTTAACTCATGTAAGCATAATTTTAAGAAATGGCTTCTTCATAATCAACAATGTGAACATTAATGCTGCTTATTATTAATTATTTAATTATAATTAGTATTTTTTAACTCAGAACAATATCATTTAATTTCCTTTTTTTTAAATATCTTTCTTTTTTTATTGTGTACATATATATTGTCTTTTTGGATAATATGTTTAATTGTATTTTAAAGAGTTGCTTACAAGTTCTAGTTCTATTATTGTTGTTGTTGTTTTACCCTCTACTCTAGTTTTAGGCCTAATAACATCTGGCAAAGGGATAACCGAAGAAAACTAGCCGTCAGGCTAATTTGATTACATTTACATTCATGAATGTTGATTAATGTACACTGTCTCCTTTCTAAATAAAAAATAAATAAATAAAAAAATGTCCTGTATGCAAAATAAAATTCTTTTTCTTTTTTGACCAGGACAACACATTTTCTGAGAGTCACTGGTGAAGTTTCAACAATGCGGAGAAAGAATTAGATCTGGACTAATGAGGCAGCGCTAGATTGATACTGGACATAGATTAAGCCGATTGAGTTGCAGAACAGCTCTGAATGTTGATTGAAAGAATGGAGACGAATGAGATCAGACATACATTAGACTAAATAGCTCCTGTCTATATCAATGTGCACAGCATTGTTGCTCTTTGAATGTTGCCTATGCCTTTTCACCAGCGGTCTCTCCCAGCGTAAAGCTTGATTTATGAGCACCTCAATGAAAAAGGACATTCAGCGATTGGAAACAGTGCTGACTCTGGGAGAAAATACTCCCAATAAACAGCAAATTACATAGGATCTCTGCTGGCTATTAGTCTCAGTTAGATGCAGGTTAGGGGGCAGGGCCCAGGGTCTAGACAACTCACTACAGCAGTTCCCCAATTCACCCACCTTATTTGTTAAAGAGAGATTGTTTATTTCAAGTTCAAGACCTCAGAAAAATTCCTCCTGCTCTTGTGAGTTGTCATCCCAGGTTGGATTTGGGCGAGGTGCCCCAAATTGTCCCGTTCCCACGGGTTTTGAGCCATAAAGTGTGTAAAACTCATATAAACTTCTTGAGTTTCAATGAATTTGATGGCGTTTTGCAGGTTACCTGGTGTCCTGGGAGGTGCAGGGGAAGAACCAATCACGGGTGGCGCGCACCTTGGCCAATACCACGCTGGACTACAAGGTCACCGGCCTGACATCCCTCACCACGTACACTCTGGAAGTGGCAGCTATGACGGAGGCGGGAGTTGGAACATTAACTTCCTCCACCATATCTTCAGGAGTGCCACCAGGTCTTTCGTAGCTCTTTAACATAGAAAATTAAAAATAACCTGTATTAAAGGAGCTACTCTTCCTTATTTATGGATGCATATTGTACACAAGCAATATAAGAATGAATGATGATCTTTTGAGTTGGCCTTTTCTGCTCAGAAACTGCGAAGTTGTTGCCCATGCACTGCCATTAATCAAATGTGGCACTGAAGGAGAAATATTCATTTGTACCAGCTTTAAGGCAGACTTTCTCTCGCTCACTGAAAGAAGGCAAAGGCTGAACTGGCTGAACGCCAAGCCAAAACCATAATGCCTGCTGATAAATTGCATATTGTGAGACATTAGGGAAACAGACGTCTACACATCACAGTGGGGATTTCGGGCAGATGCGAGACTATCGTCTGTTATTTGATTTAATTCCAGTGTAATTTCATCAAAGGTTTCTCAACCCAAATGAGACTTTTTATCTCTGCACTTCAAAAGAATCGCAAATCTCTTTTTTGACTCAGTCCCTTGTCTACACAGTCTTATTAAAAATATTCTGGTCATGATTTAGAAATATTGGGTGTTATTGACTTTAGAAGGCAGGCTTGTGGATGTTTTGTGTTTATTGATTGTTGTGATGTGCGGATGTTGTTAAGAAGTGACTTTTAACTTTTTTTTATTTGTCTATATTTTGTCTTTATTTTTTTATTTTTTTTTTTTTGTTGTTTTTTGCCTTTAACACAGAACTTCCCGGGCCTCCATCAAATCTGGTTATTTCCAAGATCAGTTCACGATCTGCTACGCTGAAGTTCCGTGCAGGAGATGATGGGAAGACGACCATCTCCAAGTGGATTGTCGAGGGGCAGGTGAGTAATATTTCAGTTCTTTTTTATCTGATCATTATCCGCCTACCATCACGCTGGCCTGAAGCTGTACATCCTCACAGTGCTCCCTGATGAGTCTTCACTAGCAAAGAAAAACATTTTACAGGATAATGAAATATCTCTGCAGTGTTGAGCATGTACTTATGATGATTTGTGTAGGCTTCATCTCCTAGTCTTAGCAATGTACATTTCAGTTATTTTCACAGCTTGATGGATTAATCAGGCTGGATTCAAGGTGGGACAACGAAGTAAAAAATATCTGCAATATTTTTATTTGTCGGTCAGTGTACACCGAATAACATTTTTGGCTGTTGTATCATTTCTAACAAAAATTAAAAGGAATCAATCAATCAATCAATCAATTAGCCAAGTTCTTGAGGATTCGATGTGGAAAAGTGGAGCAAAACAATATCTGTGCTATTTTTATTTGTCAGTCAATATACACTGAACAACATTATGTATCAATTCTCACCAAAAAAAGATAAAATTAAATAAAAGATAAAGTTCAGGATTCAAGGTGGGACAGTGATGCAAAAAAATTCTGTGCTGTTTTTAATTTGTCGGACAGTGTACACCGAAAAATATTTTTGGCTGTTGTATCTTTTCTCACAAAAATGAAAAGGAATCAATCAATTAATCAATAAATAAAAAAAAATTTGAGGTGGGACAGTGGAGCAAAAAAAATTATCTTGTCTAACAACATTTTTTATCAAATTAATTTAAAAATGTAAAATATAAAATAAAATGAAAAAAATAAAAAAATATATTTTTTAAAGAAGATATAATAAATGTAAAAAGGTCACATCAAAATCGAATCTAACCGCCATCCAGCTGTCATCACAGGGTTTTAAAAACAGCCAGCATGCACTTATCACACGTACTCGATTCACTTCCACTCAGCACTTCCATTTCAACCTGAATAACAGGAAGTTCCAGTTGTGATTGCCCTCTATGGCTCAGAGATGTATTGAGAGCGCATCCTCGCCCTTTCCACATCGCCTGCGACTTTAGCAAAAGTGATGACAGATTGAATCACATGACTGACTCCTAATTTGTAATCGACGTCCACTCTCTAAACTTGACGGTGCCGGGCCAGAGCTTGCAAAAGGAAGCCTCGGCTTTTCATGTTTTGGCACTTGAATTCCAGAGTTGATTGAGGCCGGGCTATCTGCCACTGCAGAAATCTGTCACAGAGCGAGAGAGAGCCACTGCATACGCACCAGCTATGAAATACTACGGCGGTCTCCAGCATAAGGTGCCACGCGTCTAACATCTATCACGTTGGCATAAATGCTTACTGCATACAGTACACTCCACTGGTCATAGTAAATCTTCCTGAGTGCTGTGAGCTTTGATTGGTTTAGACTTGGCTTGCACAATGTGTTTGAAATGGGGCAGTGGCTGGCACTGTTCTGGACTCAATTGAAAAAGCTTTAACCTGCTCCGCTCTGCATTCCCGCTGAAGGCCTGTTCCCTACAAAACACTCTATGAGCCTTTGGCCTGTGATGTACCGGGTATAATGAAGTGCAGTGTGTGGAATTTTCTCCTCCTTCTTTCATTAACTTCACTACTTGGTTCTCAAAAGGCTCTGAAAAATAGATGTTTTTTATGCCATTAGATGTTTCAAATGCCATGGCAGATTAATGTCCAGGTAGTCTCATGTAACCAGACTATTGCCATAAAGGCTGGTCCACTTTTTATTCTGGACAAGACCTACCCATCTGACTGATACATAAAATAGCTAACAGTTTTTTTTAGGAGGAAAATCCCATTACCATCCACTAAGTCTTTAAAATATTTGATAGATTTTGTAGTGCTTTTTGTAGCAGCCCTGTAAACTGTAAACTTGACTTTGTGTCCTGGTGATAAATGAGTGAATGCTCCTTTGATTGGAGCTTTCAGTTTTGAGAAAACTCTTGCCATTTATTTTTGCAAAATTAATCTGAAGGCACATATGATTTAAAAAAAAAAACATTTATAGGGCTGTCAAAGTTAATGTACTAATTTTTATTAATATTTATTGAATATGTTTATTGCAGTAATTTTGGAAAACACTTCTCTGTAATTATATTTATTTTAGAAAAGAAAATCTTGAAAATCTTACTCCTCTGTCATTGCTATGTTAGTGAGTAGGAAAAAATTACATTTGATAATTTACTTTGAGTTTAGTACAATGACAATATAAAAGCCAATTATTTAATTTTGCAAACAAAAAAATGAAATAAATAGGCCTGTCAAAATTAACGCGTTAACACATTGACTTCTCTTTCACACTTGAACAGACAAAAACACAAAAATATGTCAAAATACCTGCTTTGTCGAGTGTTTAATAAAGTCTTAAATGACCATAAAGAGTTGTGAGGCCATATGTGTCAGATCTGCGTCATGTGCTTCAGATCTAAAAGTGACAGCAGCCTAATAAACCTGCTTCTGTGATGTCTGTAATTAATGTTAATCAAAGAACAAAAGACAAAGAGAAAATCACTCACTTCTCTTGACTGAATAACTTTGTACCTTTAATAAGGATTAATCTATTTTTAAATTATAATTTAAAAAAGGGGGTCATCGTATTTAGGGGTAATTGGTGTTGTTGCCACAGACTGTTACAGCTGTGCTCTCTGTATTCAGGTGGGCAGTGTCGGTGATGAGGAAGAGTGGAAGGTGTTGTACGAGAAAGAGAACGACCCTGAAGCTCAGTTGCTGGAGGTGCCCAATCTCACACCGTTCACACACTACAGGTCAGTGTTGTTTCTGTACAAACACACATTAAATGCATTAAGACAGCAAATGCCATGTAAACAGCATTTTCATTTGCTTTAACCTGAATAAATACACACTTTAAGTGAGCCTAATCAAATTAAGACATCTAGATTACTCCAATTACAGTTGCATTACTGAAGACAAGTATACACCTTAATCAGATTATGATTATTCTTTGCCTGCATGAATAAATCGAATGGTACACAGTTCAAGTCAGCACACTATGGCAATGTTTTCCATTCTGTATTTATGCCTGTGATCTTGTTATTTTCTGCTTCTTTCCCTGAGGATGCAGTTAATTCATTCCTTTCTTCTTTCCTGTTCTTTCTGATCTTGACATCTTTGTAATATTTGTCTTATACTGAAAAAAGACAATTGAACAGAGATTTGCTGAGACATAGTATGTGCATGAAATCTATTTACACACAGAAAACAGTTATTTTAAGCATGGACTTCAGAATTCACTACATACCGCAAGTTCTGTGACTGACAGTCGCATTTGAATGATCATTCTGTGAGTGTACAGAATACATCACAGCGAAAAATCACTCCAAACCTTGCAATGGTTGACATAGTGATCACCATATCTACAATATTGCATCTTTGGATTTAAACAAACATGCAGGCCAACTGTTTAACCTGTTTTGTATTGTTGTTGCTGAAAGAAGTAATAGCAACCAATTACTTAATATTTATCAACTGTTCTTAATAAACTGTAGAGCTAAAATAGTCTCTTTTCACATTCACAAAAAAAGTTTAAATATTTACAAACAGCATTTCACATTATCCTAATTCACATTTACAAAATATGATATGCAAAATTCATAAAAAAAAAGATTCACTAATGCAAATCACAATTCCTAAATATACAAGTATGTTTGCAAATGTTTGCAATGTACAAATTGATTGTTGATTCTGCATTTGCAAATGGTCATGTGTTTGTGAGAATCGTTATGGATTTGTGTGGGCCAATCTTGAGAACAGACATTTTCTTTAGCCAATCAGTCGTGAGTTTTCAATCCAGCCATTCGTAGTAGTGTAAAAATATTCGTATATATATATAAAAAAAAGAAAAAGGCCTGTTACCTTAACACATAAATTACAATTAATTCTTAAACATCACAGCACTTATGGTGTTAAAAACTTCCTTACATAGACCAACTATGTAAAAAATAAGAGCTATTCAGTCTTTGTGTAATACGATTATTTCATTCCAATAATATAAAGCTACTGCTGTTATCTAAACAGGTTTAATGTCTGACTTCAACAATTTGTTTCAGACAGCTTGAATCATCTCTGTGCTTCATGATGAACTGCTTGCCTCAGTGTTTTTCTCTACCCTGCAATTTATGTCAGATCTTATGGATGTTGCCGCAGCCTCTCCATTTGTTCTGCCTGCTGATAAACTTTGATTTCATGGTAATTGGTGCAATTATAAAGTGAATTGCAGCGAGCACAGGGTTCTTTGCCATCTATTTTCCCACTGGGAAGTCTTACCAGTGAGTTAAGTTTTAACAAAGTGACTGATTAACTTGATGGTTACAGGTTCCGAATGCAGCAGGTGAATATCGTGGGCAGGAGTCCGGTGAGCGCGCCGTCCCGTGTAATTCAAACCCTGCAGGCTCCTCCGGACATGGCGCCCAGCAGCGTGACTGTACGCACGGCCAGTGAGACCAGCTTGTGGCTACGCTGGGTGGTAAGTGGCATTGTGGTCAAAGATCTGGGCCTGTAACTAAAATATTGTAGGTTTAAAAGTGAACGTTTTTGAAAATGATACCTTTATCTTCTCCCTGTACACTACAAAAAAACGCAAATTTGTGAAACCAGGGACGTATGTGTATTACGTGTTCAGTCTATAGGTGCCTTGTGTTGCTTTACAAATTGACATTGCCAACTACTGGCCTGGCACGAATTATACAGCGTTTTAGTCGTTTTCGCAGATCCGTGTGTATGGGGATCATTTTGACAACATTGCCATCTGTACCCGGAAAAAACGTTCCATTTTTAGTACATCGTTGTCATGTAAACGTACCCTAATACGTATAATTCAGCAGTTTCATATCTGCACTGAGAAATATAAAGCAAGCCAAGTGCATTATATTCAATTGACTTTATTCAATAATTCAGGGCCTTGATTCATTTTTTTCTTTCGCAGAGGTTGGAATGGCAAAAAAACAGGTTCATGGAAGCTATTACATTGTAACTTTCAGTCCTAGTGTTCTGACAGGCTGTCATTATCTTGTACCACACATGAATTCAGGCTAGGAGGTTGAAAGCAGGGTGTTTTTAGACATCTTTCGATTTTCACCTGATATAAAGACTGCTGACATGTGAGAGCTAGTGGCTAAATTGAGTTTCTCAAATTGAAGCTCTTTACCTGTCACATTAAAAGCACATGAGAGCTGATGTTTTGCCAGTTTGTGACATCTCACTTACCTTTTGGCACCCACTCAAAATCGTTCAGTTGATTTTTTTGGGGCACGTAAATGATGAAGCATTATTAAATATGCGTATTAAATATAAATATGAGATTTATAGGAGCATGTATATTTAATTGGGTTAGGCTGAGCTCAGCGTGCTTGCATTAGCAATGTTCAGGACTCTGCTGAGACTGCGTGTTATAGAGGCCACACTGTTTATTTTTACACAGCAAAGTATAATGTTTTTTCAATTTAGTCTGTATTTCATCATATTCTTTATTTTTAGCCCATTTTCCCCTGTCTGAAAAGGCACATCATTTTAGTCAAGGAAAATATTATTTTAACTGAAGATACTGCTCCAAATGACAAAAATAAAAAAAGGTCTCAAATGGTAAAAGACCAAATGTTCAAACATTTTGAAACATACACTACCATTCAAAAGTTTAGGGTGTGTAAGATTTGTGTTTTATTTTTTCTCTTATGCTCAACATTGCTGCATTTATTTGATAAAAAACATACAGTAAAACAGTATAATTGTGAAGTATTACAATAAAAAACAGTTTTCTATTAAAACAGTTTATAATGTAATTTACTCCTGTGATGCAAAGCTAAATTTTCTGCATCATTACTCTTCTCTTGTCTTCAGTGTCACATGATCCTTCAGAAATCAT
The DNA here is from genome assembly GCA_026230005.1 of Gila orcuttii. Taxonomy (NCBI): domain Eukaryota; kingdom Metazoa; phylum Chordata; class Actinopteri; order Cypriniformes; family Leuciscidae; genus Gila; species Gila orcuttii. Next base: position 40,348,401 of record JAPDVR010000003.1, on the reverse strand, counting down.
TCTAATATGATGATTCGCTGCTCAAGAAACATTTCTTATTATTATCTTATTTTATATTGTTGAAAACAGTTGTTTATGCAAAACCGTGATACATTTTGTTTAAGGATAATTTGATGAATAGAAAGTTCAAAAGAACAGAATTTATTTAAAATATAAATGTAATTATAAATGTCACCTTTAATCAATTTCATGTATCCTTTCTGAATAAACGTATTCATTTTAATATATTATAAAAAAAAAAATCTTACTGACCCCAAACTTTTGAATGGTAGTGTAAAATACAATTAACATAACAACATAAACATTGATTCATTAAAATATGCATGAATATATAAAGTATTTGTTGCCATAACCAAACCATATAATGTGAAAACTGTGCATTTGCTTCAGTGAGTGTCAAATGTTGTATTATTATTTAATCTTATATACGGCTGTTCAGTACTAAGATTGAATTATTTAAATAAATTCGTGCTAGTTTTTTCTCGTCATTTATTGTCTGCTGTATGTATTCATTAAAATCATGATGGATCTTTTTTTCTCATCTTCGTTACTGATCGTGAAATCAAAACACTCTTTGTGAAGGAACATCCCCGTCAGTAATTCTGTTGACTGATTCTGAGAGTCTGATGTTTCCCCGGCAGCCACTGCCAGAGACCGAGTACAACGGAAACCCGGAGAGCGTGGGCTACAGGGTCAGAGTGTTGCGAACCGACCTGCGGGGTGAGGCCAGCACACGATTGGTGAACGACAGGCTGGAGAGGGAAATCACCCTGGAGGGCCTGGAGGAGTGGACCGAGTACCAGCTGCAGATCCAGGCCTTTAATTCCATAGGCTCCGGACCCTGGAGTGAGACCGTGAAGGGTCGTACGCGGGAGTCAGGTGAGGACATCCAGTTTGGGCACTGATGTGACTGATACCCATGGGATACAGAGACATATTTGCCACTGTGATGCAGAGAGCATCTTGAAATTTCTCAGGATAATCATATCCTCAATTGTAAACAGGTGGTTGGCAAATTGAATTTTATTTCGTTTATGTGATCACATAACAGCCCCTCACAACACCCTCAATCTGTCTGGCTCGAGAGTTACTCTGAATGCATGCCTACACTGCAGATAAAAAGCAAGGTGATTGGCTTGCCTGGTGTCGCTATTATCTTTTCCGTTGGTTTCTGCAAGATGCACGCAGAAGAGAGATTTATGGCCCCAAATGGCTGCAGCGGAAACTCCTAAAATCTGATTTTTAAAGGTGAATTGTGTCATCTCTGTGTCATTGGTGATATCAAACTGAATTGCAAATATGTTTGTGTTTTATGAAGACTATGAGAATGATGCTTACACATCAAAAGTCTGGACACACTGCTATTGCAAGGTGTTGATAGGGTGTTTTCAACATTGACAATAATAAGAAATGTTTCTTGAGCAGCAAATCAGTTTATTAGAATGAAGGAACACAGTATGTGACGCTGCAGCCTTGCTGAGCAAGAGACTTCTTTTAAAAACATTTAATAATTTTACTGACCCCAAACTTCTGAATAGAAGTGTAACTCTAATTATTTTTTCCTAACATTGTATTTGATTCCTACTATCTCAACCCAAATGTATCCATTTGGTCAAGTAATAAATGTTTACATCCACACCAATACGCTGATAAGCACAAAAAATCAGTTAACCCGATTTAACGGTTTGCAAGTAACCGTGTTTACAAGACTGTATTTAAAAAAACATTATTGCCCGGTGGTGACATTTTACTCTTGTTTATTATGTGAGTTGTGATGTTAAGTAAAGATTTAAAAATCGCAGAGTGAGCGGGAAAGATGAGAACACATTTTTATATTTCTTGGGTCAAGAAAAAGTCGGAGTTTGCGATACAAACTCGCTGTAGCTGTATGCGCTTAAATCTGCAGTATAAGGATGCTTTCCTATCACATATCACACATGCACACTTCAATAAGCTGACAGAACGCAGGTTAAGGTGTTTACATGCCAGGCGATATCAGCGAAATGTGCAAAAATCTAGTTCTGTCGATTGGTTAATGCTTTAGCAGTTTATGACCTCAAGGTGATAAAGGAAAAAGTTAACGGGTTTTCTTGGCCACACACGTTGTTGGCTTATTAAGCCTTATCAGGTTAAAGGGATAGTTCACCCAAAAATTTTAATTCTGTCAGTATTTACTCACCCTCATGTTGTTCAAACCCCGTAAGACCTTCGTTCATCTTCGGAACACGAATTAAGATATTTTTGATGAAATCTGAGAGCTGGATCACTCCTCCATAGGCTTCTTAAGGGATTGACACTTGCCAGCCCCGAAAAGTCATTAAAGACATCGTTAAAATAGTCCAATTGACTACAGTGGGTCAATCTTAAGTTTATCAAACGACGAGAATACTTTTTGTGCGCAAAAAAACACAAAAATAACGACTTTATTTCAACTATTCATTTCCTTCTCTGTGGGCCTCGAGTCAGTTCACTAGTATAATAGCGTAAGCTTCTGTTGTTGTACGTCACACGCATCACACACATGACCATCGTCGGCCAATAGTGAGCCTACGTGTGACGTTGCTCTACGCAATCACACTACGTTAACTGACTTGAGGCCAACAGAGAAGGAAATGAATAGTTGAAATAAAGTCGTTATTTTTGTTTGTTTTTGCGCACTAAAAGTATTCTCGTCGCTTGATAAACTTAAGATTGAGCCACTGTAGTCACTTGGACTATTTTAACGATGTCTTTAATGACTTTTCGGGGCTGGCAAGTTTCAATCCCTGAAGAAGCCTATGGAGGAGTGATCCAGCTCTCAGATTTCATCAAAAATATCTTAATTCGTGTGCTGAAGATGAACGAAGGTCTTACGGGGTTGGAACAACATGAGGGTGAGTAAATACTGACAGAATTTTCATTTTTGGGTGAACTATCCCTTTAAGAACGTGCATGTAAACACACTCAGTGTCAGTGCTGTTATTCCCAACCTAGTTGTGCCACTCAAACATATTGCATTTCAATTTGTTGCCACTAGTGGTCCAGAAATTGCACACTTCAACATTTGGATGACCGTAAGCAGAAATTAAGTTTGTGTGCAGCGGGAGTCATAATGTAATTGTGTGGATACATGTAGGGATGTTCTGGGCTGACCGTGCTGCCTGATATGAGGCCTTGTGCTAAAGGTTTGTCAGTCTTTTAGTGGTCTGTTCACGCTCACACTCTTTGTTTGCTGCTCACACATTAATGCTGTTTGCTTTCTTTCCTTCCCATGACATTGGACAGGTGACTAATCCACGTGAGTTTACTCGGTACTCGTGGGCCGTGTGTTAAGGCACTGTGCGATAAGGGAGTGTGATTTGTCTTTGTCTGTTTGTGTAGTGCCATCTGGGGCTCCGGAAAATGTGACGGCGGAGGCCATGAGCTCCAGTCGCATCCTGGTAACCTGGGGCCCTGTTCCTGAACACGAACAGAACGGCAACATCCTCGGATACAAGGTGGTTACTTGTGAGAATAGCTCTCTGTTGTTGTTTTGTTTTTGTTTTTACATTCTTTGTGATTTACACAAATAAAAATGACCTCCGACTGATGTCAAGTAGTGTGCTGAGGTACTCAATGTCTGCTGAAAGAGCCCTTGGCTCAGTATAATTATAGTGTCTCAGAAGTGAATAAAGGTTATTTTTCTTTTTTGATGTTTGATATAACCCCTTTAACTTTAAATGCATTTAATGTCATATAATCATTATATGTGTTTCTCTTTTAAGCCCTATAAAGCATGTTCCAGTACCATTTTAATTTCATTTTAAGTAATCAACTCATTAATGCATTCATGGAAAGTCTGACCCTTACAGAAAGATAAATATTTTCAGTTAGATGAATTAATGTGTACCCATATGTTCAGAGAAGCTTCTCTGGTTAAAGTCAACAGTAATTAAGACAGGAGGCTTTATGGGAAAAAAAGAAAACAAAAGAAGCCTGCTGAACAGTAGACCCAGAGGAACCAACTTCACGCCATTCTGCCTTACTAACAGCTATCCCTGTGTGTTTCCATTTAATGTGATCTTAAATTAAAGTCAGTCACAATCACAAAATCGCACAACAGTGGTGTGAGCTGTGATCATGCTTTATATACTTATTCTTCTAGGTTATATACAAAGAGAAAGACTCGGATTTGGCAGCACAGGTGGACGTGGTTAAAGGGAATCTGACACAGTCTGTCTTGCTGAGGAACCTGCGTAAATACGTCCAGTACGAAATCCAAGTTTTGGCTTTTACTCGAATTGGAGATGGGCAACTCAGCAGCACCGCAGTCTTGGAGAGGACCAAGGATGATGGTGGGCAAATATTTCTGTTTCATGAATGAGATTCAATTGAATGACCACATAGGGCATTTAAAGTAATACTTCTCCAAAACATTCTGCCATTATTTACTCACTTTCATTTCATTCATCCAAACCCATATTTTGTTTTTTTCTGTGGAACACAAAATATTTGTAATGCAGCTCATACAACAACAGTTCATAGTCACCTCATCTGTTAAGCTGCAAAATGATAACAAAAACAGAAAATCATCTTATAAGTATTGTCAACAAACTTTGTAATATTCCAAGTATTTTGATGCCACATGAATCGTTCTTTTTTTTACTCTGTTCTTTTCAATGAACCAGCTGATCCAGTTCACAAATTGGACTGATTCATTCTCAAATCTAAATTCAACTGTCAATAGTTCTCAGAAACTTACTGGGGAACTTACTTATTTGGTTTGTTCCTCATATAAACTGTTGTGTGGCCTCAAAAGACTAATGTATGTTAGTATGTTGTTTTGTGTGTTTGTAATTTGTGTAGCTGAAACTTAGTTTTTGTCATAATCCATTTTAAGATTATTTTAAATATCTCCATTCTCGTTTCAAGGCAAATGCATATGGGTTTGAAACGGCATGAGATGAATAATGACTGAATTTTTATTTTTGGATGAACTCTCCCTTTAATGCTTTAACTCTGTTTTATGTGCACCCTCCTTGACCAAGCAGTGTAAGTTTATGAGCTGTCATGAATAATGGCCATTTGCTCTGCGCACGAGAAGTGCACAGATTGATATGGCCTTGGATTTTATTGAATAAAAAGATAAAATGCCATTTAGTCTTAAGCTCTTTCAGACACTTTTTTGAAGGTCTTCTGTAGTTTTTGATGTTTAATTTGTTTTTGGTGTACATTCTTTGCCTTTGCATTTACTCACGGTTGTTTACCACTTTCCACCGCTATACAGCGCTATACACCGCTATATTTAATATATATATTAAATACCCTACATAACGTTTTGTTTAAGATTAGAAAACTAAAACATTTAGAGTACGACACCACAAAAACTCTGTGAGGATGGCCTCCAAATGTTTACTTTATGGACTTCAACTTAAATAGACTTTGAAGGGTTGGCTGAATTTGAGGAATGAAAGCTTTCAGAAGAGAGGTATGATGGTTTGCTATCTATTATAACAGTGATTCAATGGTCAGGATTTCAGACAGATAACAGATGGAACTAATGCACTCTTATATGATTGCTATACAGCCAAAAGGGACAGACTAGAGCAGAAATGTGTTTTTGGGAAACAGCACAAATAAGGCCCCCCTCAAGGTTGTTCTGGGGAAACAATTGATATGCGCAGTGTACCAAGAGATTTGTCAGATAAAGCAACACAGTGTGCACAAGTGAAGGGCTGAATTGTAATGTATCTCTTGTTATTAAAGCTGATTTATTTAATTCAAGGATGTTACACTTGAAAACTTAATTTTAAATATAAACCATCTGCCATCAGTTCTTTACTCAGAAATTAGTTTTGTTATCTATGTATCTCAATGGAAAAGGAAGCATAATATATGTTACTTAACTAGACTGTAACCACACATCCAAGACTAAGGGGAATCAAATGTAATGGTCTACGAATCATCCAATGAAAAAGCAACATGGGCCTATAACTAATCTGAATATTGTGAGGGACAACTATATTTTGATCTAACTTCCACCAGTTGTAGAAAACTAAAGAGTTTAATTAGAGAGGTAGAGAAGTAGACAGAGGTAAATAAATAAAGGGGTAGAGAAAGAGACAGAGGTAGAGAAGTAAAGGAGAACAAAAAAAGAAAGGTAGAGAAAGACAGATAGATAGATAGATAGATAGATAGATAGATAGATAGATAGATAGATAGATAGATAGATAGATAGATAGATAGATAGATAGATAATTTGGACACAGAAAGTCAAATAGTTAGACAGGCAGATAGATAGAAGAGGATAAAAGGAGGAGTAGAAAGAAGAAGAGATTAGGAAAGGAGGGGAGAAGAGGAGGACAGGAGGAGTAGAGGATGGAAGGAGGAGAAGAGGAGGGAAGAGGGAGGGAGAACAGGAGAAGCAGAAGCATAAATGCAACAAAAACCTGTAGTAATTAAAGTTCCTTCAGAAAAGAGCTCAGTGACTGTCCACCAATCAGAACACAGGAGCAATTATGTGTGTCTCCCTTTGATCTTGTCTAATCAACATCACCTGGGCAATCAGCTTTCCTATTTAGACAGAGGCCAAAATCGCTGATACTTGGCCTCAAACAAACCTCCCTAGAGACAAAACTATAGGTTGTATCGGCGAAATGACCTGACCATGAGCGAGACAAGGCCTTTGTGAACGATGAGATGTATTTTTTGTGTGGATAGAGTTGAAAAAAGGGACCACTTTGGCGAGTTGAAAAACTGGTCCGTAATGGTCTGATCACTAAAGTTTGACCTGAATTTATAATTGCTGCCAATGGAGGATTGTCTGTTTCTCTTGTCCTTTGGAAGGACACAGAGAAAAAATTATAAGTCTGAGGGATTTACTAAACACACGTGAGGAACCACAACAAAAATACCTACGTTTCAAGTATAATTACATGCCCGAAGAGTTAAAATTGTGGCCAGGCCATCGATTTAAAAATTATTTTTTACGATTAATTTTCAAGCTGGCTCACTCTAGCAGATGACATCACGTGCTCTAGCTCTGAACAGTCTCTCTCATCCGCACTTAAATGTTAAAAAAAATGCACAAAAAGCTAAATAGTTTAAAAATTATAAAAGGTATAAAAAAGAAAAATTATAGCACAGAAGCACATTTTGATACTTGAATGGTTTTTGTAGCACAAAGTAGAGAGGAGTTGAAAGCGACCACGGAAGAATACGGAATAATAATAAAGATTGGGATTTCAATAGTGTGAATGCTTGAAGCATTCACACTAACTAGAAAAATTGCATTTCCTGCGGAACATGCGTGTGAATGCTTGAAATGCTTAACTGAAATGCAAGAAAGAAAGACAGAAAAATAAAGAAGGATTAGTTAGAAAGAAAGAAAGATGGATTAGTTAGAAAGAAAGATGGATTAGTTAGAGAGAAAGAAAGATAGATTAGTTAGAAAGAAAGAAAGATAGATTCGTTAGAAAGAAAGATAGATAGATTAGTTAGAAAGAAAGAAAGAAAGAAAGATAGATTAGTTAGAAAAAAAGAAAGAAATATTAGAAAGAAAGAAAGATTAGGTAGAGAGAAAGAGAGAGAGAAAGAAAGAAAGAAAGAAAGAAAGAAAGAAAGATAGATTAGGTAGAAAGAAAGATTAGGTAGAAAGAAAGATTAGGTAGAAAGAAAAAGAAAGATTGGTTGCAAGGGCGTTGCTAGGCGGTTGCTAGGGTATTCTGGGTGGTTACTATGGTGTTGCTAGGTGGTTGCTAAGGTATTCTGGATGGTTGCTAGGTTGTTGATAGGCGGTTGCTAGGCTGTTCTGGGTGGTTGCTATGGTGTTGCTAGGTGGTTGCTAAGGTATTCTGGATGGTTGCTAGGTTGTTGATAGGCGGTTGCTAGGCTGTTCTGGGTGGTTGCTATGGTGTTGCTAGGTGGTTGCTAAGGTATTCTGGATGGTTGCTAGGTTGTTGATAGGCGGTTGCTAGGGTGTTCTGGGTGGTTGATAGGTGGTTGCTAGGGTGTTCTGGGTGGTTGATAGGCGGTTGCTAGGTGGTTGCTAGGGTATTCTGGGTGGTTGCTAGGGTGTTGCTAGCTGGTTGCTAAGGTATTCTGGATGGTTGCTAGGGTGTTCTGGGTAGTTGCTAGGCGGTTGCTAGGGTGTTCTGGGTGGTTGCTAGAAGGTTGCTAAGGTATTCTGGATGGTTGCTAGGGTGTTGCTAGGGTCTTCTGGGTGGTTGCTAGGCGGTTGCTAAGGTGTTCTGGGTAGTTGCTAGGCGGTTGCTAGGGTGTTCTGGGTGGTTGCTAGGTGGTTGCTAAGGTATTCTGGATGGTTGCTAGGGTGTTGCTTGGTGGTTGCTAGGGTGTTCTGGGTGGTTGCTAGGCGGTTGCTAGGGTGTTCTGGGTGGTTGCTAGGGAATTCTGGGTGGTTGCTAGGGCGTTGCTAGGCAGTTGATAGGGTATTCTTAACATTTCTTGGCATGATTTAGCACTTACCTAATCGCCATTAGCATGTAGCTATTCACAGCTAGCATGTGTAGCATGTTGGAAGTCCTGTTTGCTAGCATGAGTCAAAAGAGCCAACCTCCATCTCTATACGATGTTCTGATGCAGAGATATAGGTCTTGCAAAATGGTTGCTAGGGTACTCTCTTTGGTTGCTAGGGAGTGGCTTGGCAGCTGCCAATCATAAAACTCCAAAGGCTGATTGTCAGTGTGAATGATATAAACCAACCCCCATCTCTATACGATGTTTTGATGCAGAGATATAGGTCTTGCAAAACGGTTGCTAGGGTACTCTGTTTGGTTGCTAGGGAGTGGCTTGGCAGCTGCCAATCATGAAGCTCCAAAGTCAATGTGAATGTATAAACCAACCCCCATCTCTATACGATGTTTTGATGCAGAGATATAGGTCTTGCAAAATGGTTGCTAGGGTACTCTGTTTGGTTGCTAGGGAGTGGCTTGGCAGCTGCCAATCATGAAACTCCAAAGGCTGCTTGTAAGTATAAATGATATAAACCAACTCCCATGCCTCTGTGACATTCAGAATGGAAGATATCCCTCTTTGGATTTTGGTTGCTAAGGTGCTCGACAATGGTTGCTAGGGCGTGGCCAGTAAGTGTTGAGGTGATTCAGGATTGGCTGTTTGCTGGCCCGAGTCAAACGAGCCCACCCTCATGTTTCTATGACACTTATATCCTGAGATATCCCTTTGATCTCTTTTAATGGTAGTCAGAAAGAAAGAAAGATTAGGTAGAGAGAAAGAGAGAGAGAAAGAAAGAAAGAAAGAAATAAAGATAGATTAGGTAGAAAGAAAGATTAGGTAGAGAAAGAAAGAAATAAAGAAAGAAAGAAAGAAAGATTAGGTAGAAAAAAGAAAGAAAGAAAGAAAGATTGGGTAGAGAGAGAGAGAGAAAGAAAGAAAGAAAGATAGATTAGGTAGAAAGAAAGAAAGAGAAAGAAAGAAAGATTAGTTAGAAAGAAAGATAGATAGATTAGTTAGAAATAAACAAAGAGAAAGAAAGAAAGATTAGTTAGAAAGAAAGAAAGATAGATAGATTAGTTAGAAAGAAAGAAAGATAGATTAGTTAGAAAGATAGATTAGTTAGAAAGAAAGATAGATTAGATAGAAAGAAAGAAAGATAGATTAGGTAGAAAGAAAGATTAGGTAGAAAGAGAAAGAAAGAAAGAAAGAAAGATAGATAGATTAGGTAGAAAGAAAGATTAGGTAGAAAGAAAGAAAGATTAGGTAGAAAGAAAGAAAGAAAGAAAGAAAGAAAGAAAGAAAGAAAGAAAGAAAGAAAAATAAAGAAGGATTAGTTAGAAAGAAAGAAAGATGGATTAGTTAGAAAGAAAGAAAGATGGATTAGTTAGAGAGAAAGAAAAAAGATAGATTCGTTAGAAAGAAAGATAGATAGATTAGTTTGAAAGAAAGAAAGATAGATTAGTTAGAAAGATAGAAAGAAAGAAAGAAAGAAAGAAAGAAAGATTAGGTAGAAAAAAGAAAGAAAGAAAGAAAGAAAGAAAGAAAGAAAGATTAGTTAGAAAGAAAGAAAGATAGATTAGTTAGAAAGAAAGAAAGATTAGAAAGAAAGAAAGAAAGAAAGAAAGAAAGATTAGGTAGAAAAAAGAAAGAAAGAAAGATTAGTTAGAAAGAAAGATAGATAGATAGATTAGTTAGAAAGAAAGAAAGATAGATTAGTTAGAAAGAAAGATAGATTAGATAGAAAGGAAGATAGATTAGATAGAAAGAAAGAAAGATAGATTAGGTAGAAAGAAAGATTAGGTAGAAAGAGGAAGAAAGAAAGAAAGAAAGAAAGAAAGAAAGAGAAAGAAAGATAGATAGATTAGGTAGAAAGAAAGATTAGGTAGAAAGAGAAAGAAAGATTAGGTAGAAAAAAAGAAAGAAAGAAAGAAAGAAAAATAAAGAAGGATTAGTTAGAAAGAAAGAAAGATGGATTAGTTAGAAAGAAAGAAAGAAAGAAAGATGGATTAGTTAGAGAGAAAGAAAAAAGATAGATTCGTTAGAAATAAAGAAAGATAGATAGATTAGTTAGAAAGAAAGAAAGATAAATTAGTTAGAAAGAAAGAAAGATTAGAAAGAAATAGAAAGAAAGAAAGAACGAGAAAGAAAGAAAGAAAGAAAGATTAGGTAGAGAGAAAGAGAGAGAGAAAGAAAGAAAGAAAGATAGATTAGGTAGAAAGAAAGATTAGGAAGAAAGAAAGAAAGATTAGGTAGAAAAAAGAAAGAAAGAATGAAAGAAAGAAAGATTAGTTAGAAAGAAAGAAAGATAGATAGATTAGTTAGAAAGATAGATTAGTTAGAAAGAAAGATAGATTAGATAGAAAGAAAGAAAGATAGATTAGTTAGAAAGAAAGCAAGAAAGAAAGAAAGATATATAGATTAGTTAGAAAGAAAGAAAGATAGATTAGTTAGAAAGATAGATTAGTTAGAAAGATAGATAGATTAGTTAGAAAGAAAGAAAGATAGATTAGTTAGAAAGAAATATAGATTAGATAGAAAGAAAGAAAGATAGATTAGGTAGAAAGAAAGATTAGGTAGAAAGAGAAAGAAAGAAAGAAAAAAGAAAGAAAGATAGATAGATTAGGTAGAAATAAAGATTGGGTAGAAAGAAAGAAAGATTAGGTAGAAAGAGAAAGAAAGAAAGATTAGGTAGAAAAAAGAAAGAAAGAAAGAAAAATAAAGAAGGATTAGTTAGAAAGAAAGAAAGATGGATTAGTTAGAGAGAAAGAAAAAAGATAGATTCGTTCGAAAGAAAGATAGATAGATTAGTTAGAAAGAAAGAAAGATAGATTAGTTAGAAAGAAAGAAAGAAAGATTAGAAAGAAAGAAAGAAAGATTAGGTAGAAAAAAGAAAGAAAGAAAGAAAGATTAGTTCGAAAGAAAGAAAGATAGATTAGTTAGAAAGAAAGAAAGAAAGATTAGAAAGAAAGAAAGAAAGATTAGGTAGAAAAAAGAAAGAAAGAAAGATTAGTTAGAAAGAAAGAAAGATAGATAGTTTAGTTAGAAAGAAAGAAAGATAGATTAGTTAGAAAGATAGATTAGTTAGAAAGAAAGATAGATTAGATAGAAAGAAAGAAAGAAAGAAAGATAGATTAGGTAGAAAGAAAGATTAGGTAGAAAGAGAAAGAAAGAAAGAAAGATTAGTTAGAAAGAAAGAAAGATAGATAGATTAGTTAGAAAGAAAGAAAGATAGATTAGTTAAAAAAGATAGATTAGTTAGAAAGAAAGATAGATTAGATAGAAAGAAAGAAAGAAAGATAGATTAGGTAGAAAGAAAGATTAGGTAGAAAGAGAAAGAAAGAAAGAAAAAGAAAGAAAGAAAGAAAGAAAGAAAGAAAGAAAGAAAGAAAGATTAGGTAGAAAGAAAGATTAGGTAGAAAGAGAAAGAAAGATTAGGTAGAAAAAAAGAAAGAAAGAAAGAAAAATAAAGAAGGATTAGTTAGAAAGAAAGAAAGATGGATTCGTTAGAAAGAAAGATGGATTAGTTGGAGAGAAAGAAAAAAGATAGATTCGTTAGAAATAAAGAAAGATAGATAGATTAGTTCGAAAGAAAGAAAGATAGATTAGTTAGAAAGAAAGAAAGATTAGAAAGAAAGAGAAAGAAAGAAAGAGAAAGAAAGAAAGAAAGAAAGAAAGAAAGAAAGAAAGAAAGAAAGATTAGATAGAGAGAAAGAGAGAGAGAAAGAAAGAAAGAAAGATAGATTAGGTAGAAAGAAAGATTAGGAAGAAAGAAAGAAAGATTAGGTAGAAAAAAGAAAGAAAGAAAGAATGAAAGAAAGAAAGATCAGTTAGAAAGAAAGAAAGAAAGATAGATAGATTAGTTAGAAAGAAAGAAAGATAGATTAGTTAGAAAGATAGATTAGTTAGAAAGAAAGATAGATTAGATAGAAAGAAAGAAAGATAGATTAGTTAGAAAGAAAGCAAGAAAGAAAGAAAGATAGATAGATTAGTTAGAAAGAAAGAAAGATAGATTAGTTAGAAAGATAGATTAGTTAGAAAGATAGATAGATTAGTTAGAAAGAAAGAAAGATAGATTAGTTAGAAAGATAGATTAGTTAGAAAGAAAGATAGATTAGATAGAAAGAAAGAAAGATAGATTAGGTAGAAAGAAAGATTAGGTAGAAAGAGAAAGAAAGAAAGAAAGAAAGAAAGAAAGAAAGAAAGAAAGAAAGAAAGAAGGAAAGATAGAAAGATAGATTAGGTAGAAAGAAAGATTAGGTAGAAAGAAAGAAAGATTAGGTAGAAAGAGAAAGAAAGAAAGATTAGGTAGAAAGAAAGAAAGAAAGAAAGAAAGAAAGAAAGAAAGAAAGAAAGAAAGAAAGAAAGAAAAATAAAGAAGGATTAGTTAGAAAGAAAGAAAGATGGATTAGTTAGAAAGAAAGAAAGATGGATTAGTTAGAGAGAAAGAAAAAAGATAGATTCGTTTGAAAGAAAGATAGATAGATTAGTTAGAAAGAAAGAAAGATAGATTAGTTAGAAAGAAAGAAAGAAAGAAAGAAAGATTAGAAAGAAAGAAAGAAAGATTAGGTAGAAAAAAGAAAGAAAGAAAGAAAGAAAGAAAGAAAGAAAGAAAGAAAGAAAGAAAGAAAGAAAGAAAGAAGGAAAGATAGAAAGATAGATTAGGTAGAAAGAAAGATTAGGTAGAAAGAAAGAAAGATTAGGTAGAAAGAGAAAGAAAGAAAGATTAGGTAGAAAGAAAGAAAGATTAGGTAGAAAGAGAAAGAAAGAAAGATTAGGTAGAAAAAAGAAAGAAAGAAAGAAAGAAAAATAAAGAAGGATTAGTTAGAAAGAAAGAAAGATGGATTAGTTAGAAAGAAAGAAAGATGGATTAGTTAGAGAGAAAGAAAAAAGATAGATTCGTTTGAAAGAAAGATAGATTAGTTAGAAAGAAAGAAAGATAGATTAGTTAGAAAGAAAGAAAGAAAGAAAGAAAGAAAGAAAGATTAGAAAGAAAGAAAGAAAGATTAGGTAGAAAAAAGAAAGAAAGAAAGATTAGTTCGAAAGAAAGAAAGACAGATTAGTTAGAAAGAAAGAAAGACAGATTAGTTAGAAAGAAAGAAAGAAAGAAAGATTAGAAAGAAAGAAAGAAAGAAAGAAAGAAAGATTAGGTAGAAAAAAGAAAGAAAGAAAGAAAGAAAGAAAGAAAGATTAGTTAGAAAGAAAGAAAGATAGATAGTTTAGTTAGAAAGAAAGAAAGATAGATTAGTTAGAAAGAAAGATAGATTAGATAGAAAGAAAGATAGATTAGGTAGAAAGAGAAAGAAAGAAAGAAAGAAAGAAAGAAAGAAAGAAAGAAAGATAGATTAGGTAGAAAGAAAGATTAGGTAGAAAGAGAAAGAAAGATTAGGTAGAAAAAAGAAAGAAAGAAAGAAAGATTAGGTAGAAGAAAGAAAGAAAGATTAGTTCGAAAGAAAGAAAGATAGATTAGTTAGAAAGAAAGAAAGAAAGATTAGAAAGAAAAAAAGGAAGAAAGAAAGAAAGAAAGAAAGATTAGGTAGAAAAAAGAAAAAGAAAGAAAGAAATTAAGAAAGAAAGATTAGTTAGAAAGAAAGAAAGATAGATAGATTAGTTAGAAAGAAAGATAGATTAGTTAGAAAGATAGATTAGTTAGAAAGAAAGATAGATTAGATAGAAAGAAAGAAAGATAGATTAGGTAGAAAGAAATATAGATAGATTAGGTAGAAAGAAAGATTAGGTAGAAAGAGAAAGAAAGATTAGGTAGAAAAAAGAAAGAAAGAAAGAAAGATTAGGTAGAAGAAAGAAAGAAAGATTAGTTCGAAAGAAAGATAGATTAGTTAGAAAGAAAGAAAGATTAGAAAGAAAGAAAGAAAGAAAGAAAGAAAGAAAGATTAGGTAGAAAAAAGAAAGAAAGAAAGATTAGTTAGAAAGAAAGAAAGATAGATAGATTAGTTAGAAAGAAAGATTAGTTAGAAAGATAGATTAGTTAGAAAGAAAGATAGATTAGTTAGAAAGAAAGAAAGAAAGATTAGAAAGAAAGAAAGATTAGGTAGAAAAAAGAAAGAAAGAAAGAAAGAAAGAAAGAAAGATTAGGTAGAAAGAAAGATAGATAGTTTAGTTAGAAAGAAAGAAAGATAGATTAGTTAGAAAGAAAGATAGATTAGATAGAAAGAAAGATAGATTAGGTAGAAAGAGAAAGAAAGGAAGAAAGAAAGAAAGAAAGAAAGAAAGAAAGAAAGAAAGAAAGAAAGAAAGAAAGAAAGATAGATTAGGTAGAAAGAGAAAGAAAGATTAGGTAGAAAAAAGAAAGAAAGAAAGAAAGATTAGGTAGAAGAAAGAAAGAAAGATTAGTTCGAAAGAAAGAAAGATAGATTAGTTAGAAAGAAAGAAAGAAAGATTAGAAAGAAAAAAAGGAAGAAAGAAAGAAAGAAAGAAAGATTAGGTAGAAAAAAGAAAAAGAAAGAAAGAAATTAAGAAAGAAAGATTAGTTAGAAAGAAAGAAAGATAGATAGATTAGTTAGAAAGAAAGATAGATTAGTTAGAAAGATAGATTAGTTAGAAAGAAAGATAGATTAGATAGAAAGAAAGAAAGATAGATTAGGTAGAAAGAAATATAGATAGATTAGGTAGAAAGAAAGATTAGGTAGAAAGAGAAAGAAAGATTAGGTAGAAAAAAGAAAGAAAGAAAGAAAGATTAGGTAGAAGAAAGAAAGAAAGATTAGTTCGAAAGAAAGATAGATTAGTTAGAAAGAAAGAAAGAAAGAAAGAAAGAAAGAAAGAAAGAAAGATTAGGTAGAAAAAAGAAAGAAAGAAAGAAAGATTAGTTAGAAAGAAAGAAAGATAGATAGATTAGTTAGAAAGAAAGATTAGTTAGAAAGATAGATTAGTTAGAAAGAAAGATAGATTAGATAGAAAGAAAGAAAGAAAGAAAGATAGATTAGGTAGAAAGAAAGATTAGGTAGGAAGAGAAATAAGAAAGAAAGAAAGATAGATAGATAGATAGATAGATAGATAGATAGATAGATAGATAGATAGATAGATAGATAGATAGATAGATAGATAGATTCATTAGTACATATAGAATGGTAGTTTAATTGAGTCTAGGGCTTCAGGGAGTTTAGATTTGAGTTTGTGTGTTGTACACTACTGGGCCACCGTAGTCTTGGCTCAATTTGAACATGTTGCAATGAAAGTCAATGGGATTTTTATGGTTTTTAATATTAATTTTTAAGAAATCTGAAAGTCACATCAAAAAGAAAAGTAATAGCACACAAGTCATTTAAAAGCTGAACATTTTGATAGTTGAATGGTTTTTGTAGCACAAAGTAGAGAGGAGAAGAAAGCGACCACGGAAGAATACGGAATAATAATAAAGATTTGGATTTCAATAGTGTGAATGCTTGAAGCATTGAAGCATTCACACTAATTACTTGTGAAACATTTAACAACTGCTTTGAGCAGTAGGCAGTGGCCTGGTGCAGCTTGTGGCGCTGTGTGTGGAGACAGTTCTCAGAAGTGCACCACATATTCACAGATTCTGTACACATTCACACCACTGTGTCTGTTCTCTGATCCTCTTGCCCTCTCACTGCAAATTAATTGTGACTTAGTGGGTAACTTTTTCCTGTGCTTTACTTCTCTGCCCCCTAAAACTTCGGCTGCTATTGGGTTGGGTTGGGTTGGGTTGGGTTTGTTTTATACAGTATTAATGTTTTTATTTATTTATTTATCAATAGCGAGGTAAAAAAGCCCCTTCCTGCAATTATATAAATCTCTCCAGTCCTAAAAAGTTAAATTACAAAATGTGTTCATTATTTTAGAACGTAAACCAATAATAGTAATTAAAATAAATTATGCATATATAAACATAATAAACTTAAATATAAATATAAACATTTATTTATGCGTTTTAATGTAAATATTATGTTAATATTATTTACTTAATTTGTAAAGCAGCTACAGCAACATGTCCCCCTCAACGTGATCATTACAGCCCTGTAACTAAGCCACGTTTGTCACATTGTGCAGTTTTGAGCAGTTTAACTTTCCTCACAAACCAAAAATGTTATCACGAGAGTGGACGTCATGGGGATAGCAATAGAAGCCTTTTCCCCCGGTTTGTGAGAGCCATTTAAAGAAGCCCACTATGTGATATACAGGGGTCAGCCATAATCCAGCCGGATACAGAGTCACGTTAATGGAGTCTGCTCTGCACGCCTGCGGTCAGCTCTGTGCTGCTCTCTGAATAAGAGATAACAGGTCTCTTTTAAACGTGGCTGTAAATGGAGCTCCCCCTCGACAGACGCGGAGAGCTCGGGCCATTTCACCGCCGCACTTTTATGATGGAAGTGCAGGGCCCGGGCAGCATGTTTCCCTGTCTGTGATCACTCGACCTTGGCAGCAATTATCTGTGTGTTTGCCTTTTAAATTCCCCTCCAGAACAGACCTCATTAAGGACTAATGGTACAGCACCATTTTAGCCAGGCCCGAATGGCGTACGCAGGGGTTTGGAGATGCTACAGGCCGTCCATCCTGTTTGGAGTGGATTTGAGTGATTGTCCTGGCTTTTGTTTGCCTAAACCTAAACATCTTGTAATTGGATTTAATCAGAGACGTATCAGCAAAACAGGCAGCAAATTGGACGGTTCTTTTTTGTACTGTGATTAGATTAGCTTGCTTTACAGTCTTTAATGTTCGCATGTCTCTGAAAAGATTGGCATGAAAGTGTTTATTAGTGACCCGCTAAAAGATGCAATTAATAAACGGATTTTCTAATTGTAGATGCAGATTAAATGCACTCAAGTCACAAGTCGTGCATCAAAAGTGGCTACCCCTCATGTGCTTGTAATCTCCATATAAGCCTCGTGGCACACGAAGGGCTAATATCAGGATGATGAATGCTAGCAATACATTGGCAAGAGAAAGAGGTATCTTGGGAAAAGCACTCTCTACTGTAAGAGCTTCTTCTTGTGGACATGTGTCCCTATGGACCCACACACTATGACTGCAAAAAGCAATACAAATCAAATCGCTGTCAGATGTGTTAGATTTATAAGTTCCTTAATGTCCAGGAAATGAAACATAGAATCCGCCTAACCGACCGCATCGGCTGGGGGAATCCAGAGAGAAATAAAGAAGCGGTTGAGAGACGGCACAAACGTTGATTGTGTTTGTTCCACATTTGTACAGCACGGCTATTCTCGTACAACACAGCAACAGTGTGTTTGCAATGCTGTTTTCTGAGTGTGTGCGTGTGTGTGCGTACCTCAGGCACACCACTGTTATTGGTTTCCCTCCATGTTATCTGTCGCTCTACAGGTGTCCTGTTAGTGGATGTATAGGCCTGTCACAGATGCCTTGGGGAGAGTGGAAAGTGTGTATGTTTAGAGGTGAGATGCGCCAGCAGGGGAAGGAAACATCCCCCTTAATCAAGGTCCTCTAAAGCGGAGCCCTCTTTTAGCACCGGTGGCGCACTGTGTCCTTCAGAGTCGGGCGCAACAGTCATTACATCCTCCAGTCATCATTGATCTCCTCATGTAGGCAGCAGATCGCCCAACAGCAATTAGCTTCAGTCTTAACGTACAAGGGTAGAGCCTTGGCCGTCTAGCGGAACATGTGACTCAGCAATGGCCCGCTTCAGAAGGGGTAGATTGAGTGGGTGTGCCATGTGGCAGCACTCATGGAGCAGCATGGCTCTAAATACTCTTGTCAAGGGCAAGACAACAAAGTCTAAGGGGAGAACGGACAGATTTTGCCGCTCGCTGGCCGACAACTAATCATTAGTAGTGTTTGCTAAGGAAGATTTGGGCAGATTAGAATTAACCCCACACACCAAGTAGATCTTGGCAGCTAACTTAAATTATAACTCGTATCACGTGGCTTGTAGATTAAATTTTTGACCAGAACACTGCAAAGCAACATGTTTACAGACACTCAGGTGACCACTGACAGAACCCTAGCAACCAACCTACAACACCCTTGCAACCACATAATAATATGCTGACCACCCAGAACATCTCAGCAACTACATAGCAACACTTTGGCAACCATCCATATCGCCAAAGCATCAGGCTAGCAACCACTCAGAACACTTTAGCAACGCCTTGACAACCCTCACAACATTCTAGCAACCACCTTTAATACACTAGCAACCACACTGCAAATACCTGGCAAGCAACTACAGTATCCTAGCAACTAGATAGCAGCATGCTAAAAAACACTCAAACTTCTTAGCAGCCGCATAGCAACGCCTTGACAACCCCCACAACATTCTAGCAACTAACTACCCTGAATATAATTGCAACCACATTGCAAATCCCTGGCAAGCACCTACTGTATCCTTGCAGCTATATAGCAGCATGCTAGATAACACTCAGAACTTCTTAGCAGCCACATATCAACACCTTGACAACCACTTACAACCCTTGTAACTACTCAGAATACTAAAGCAAAATTCTAACAAACACTCAGAACTTCTTAGCAGCCGCATAGCAACTCCCTGGTAACCACCAAAAACACCCTAGTAACCACTCAGAATACTATAGCAACATGCTAGCAACCACTCAGAACTTCTTAGTAGCCACATTGAAACACCATGGCAACCACCTAAAACACCATAGTAACCACTCAAAATTCCACAGCAACATGCTAACAACCACTCCGAACTCTAATTATTCTTCAGACTTCACCTTATTTGTCTTTATAGCAAAGCAGATCAGAGAAAAGTATGTCTGTGTACAGATGGATGGAGCACAAGTATTCACTCTTACAGACAGATTTTGTTAACCACTGAAGAGATTTAATCCTGAATATGTTCATTAAACTGCCACAGTTTGAGTGCTGTCATAATTGTCTCTTTCTTCTCATCTCCTGTGTATTTGTCTTTTTATGAATGTTACTTTTTTTTTGTCCTTTTCAAAGCAGATTTTTTTTTTCTTATAATGACCTTATCCTGACGTAAATACCATTTCAGAGGCTGTCTCAGAGGGTCGCTGCTGCTTTGAAAGCTAAATAACCTCTATTAAAGCTCTTTGATTTGGGCTTGTGGTTTGGCTAGAATTCAAGAGAAAGGTTTCGATTTCTATAAGGTTTATAGGTGTTTTAATTACTGTAAGAGTCATGTGATGAAATAGTATTCTCATCTTTGCACCCTCATTTCCCCTTTCAACAGTTCCAGGGCCACCCATGAGACTTGTGTTCCCGGAGGTGCGTCTGACAGAGGTGAGGGTGGTCTGGCAGCCCCCTGCGGACCCCAACGGCATTATAATGGGTAAGAGAACCATCCTTCTCTTAGACACCAATAAAATTAAATGTAAAACAGATTTTTCCAAAATATTCTTATATTATTACAATACTGTTCAAAAGACCCCCAAAAAAGGAGCATGGTTTTTCACAAAAAATCTTAAGCAGCACAACTCTTTTCAACATTGATAATAATAATAAAAATGTTTATTGAGTAGCAAATCATCATATCAGAATGATTTTTGAAGGATCAAATGACACTGAAGGCTGGAGTAATGATGCTGAAAATTCAGCTTTGCCATCACAGGAATAAATTACATTTGAACACATTAAAATAGAAAATGGTTATTTTAAACTGTAATCATTTTTCATAATATTACTGTATTTTTGATCAAATAAATATAACTTTGGTGAGCATAAGAGATTACCGACCCCCTTTGTCAAATGAACAGTCATTATAAGTTTAGATTTACATTTCACCAAATTACAAATTTACCAAATACATTTTTCTCAACATATTTTCATTCTTCTTGTGAGAATGGTCTCGGCTGACCCATGTAGCCTGGATTCAAGTGCAAAGCTGCTTTCATGTACTTCACCTCACATTAGCAGTCTCCTCAGTACTTGATCTGGCCTACATGAGAGCGTGAAATGCATTGGGCTGGCAGTATCTAGCTCAGAGCAGAGCCTGTTTCTTCCCTCTGCTCTGTGAATGAAGCCATGTCACCGTGCACCTGAGACTAATTCCTCATACGGGAAGATGGAGCCGGAGAGGAGAAAATCCCTGCGTTTTAATGAGATTAGTCTGACTAACACCTCAAGTGAATGGAGCTCGGAATAGCCGCCTGCCAAATCATGCTGCCTGTGCAAATCACACCGGAGAAGAATAAACGCAATCTCAGCGATGCAAAGATGAGATCCAAACACCCTGTTTGACTTGGGTTGATAGAATCCTATTCATGAAGCATTCATTTTGAATGAAAATGAGGCCAATTGAAGCTATTTTATGATGTTTGGGGAAAATTGGAACTTTGTTATGGTGTGTATACTGTAGAAAAATGAAATTGAAAGCGTATGGACGGTTCATTTTAGTCTGGAATGTGGCACAGCATGACTTTTTAACCAGCAGTCTTGTAAACCCATGTTGGAAAATAAAGCTTAAGATGCTATAGCTGTGTATTGGAACATAGTAGCTAGTTTCTAGCTGTCCTAAACCTCTCATTAGCTGTTTATCAGCTGTTGTCCCCCAAAACACGTAAACAGTGTCTTTGGAATGCTATCAAAACATTGCTCTGTTTGTTCAAAAATATCAACCATCATATCCGGCCAACAAAAGATCATTATTTGTTCAATTTCCTTTGGTGATGTTAATGGCACAAAAATTGCACACTTTAGCGGCACATAGTAAAGTTAACATAGGAACTGTTAAAAACAAACTATAGAACAAACCATTTTAAATGTACAAAAATTACTTTTATAATGTCCAAGATAAATGAGTAAACAAAAAGAGAGGCTGCTTTGCAGGAGCAAAATGAAAAGATTAGTTCTCCCAATATAAATATCCTTTCATTTACTCCCCGTCTTGTCTTTCTATTTGTTAAACACAAGAATGACAATAATTGAAACTGTCAAGCTCAAACCAGCATGTAAAAGTAGTCTTTTACATTATTTGTGTGCAGTATTTCAAGTCTCCTGAATTCATTTGATTGCTTTGTGAGTGAAACAGTCTGAAATTTTGTCATATTCACTCAAAATAATGCAAACCTCTTTGGTTCTCACGTCTATTTTCAGCATGGTATATTTAAATGTGTTAGTAAGTGAAGTAAGGAATGTGAAGCCTCCCTTTTCACTATGAGAACTACTCTTCCACCATCCTTCACCAGCTAGTTTAGACCGTTTAGAAACGTCCAGCCTTCATGTTCTAAAAAACAGCTACCAGCTTAGCTGGATTTTCCAGCAGAGGCTTTTGTTTACAGCAAAACCTAAATGTAATCCTGTTTTTAAAGCTGCTGAAAATGTATTGTGTTCCCAGAAGCTTCAGCAAACCTGACCGTTAAAGTCCATGGCTGGGAATGGGAGTTTGCTTTGGATTTTGCAGCAGATCGAGTAGTTGTCCTTAATCTGACTCCAGCCGCCCCACTCAAGCACAAAAGATGAAGGGGTTAGACAGAGGAAGTGCACAGAAAATGCCATGCTAAATCACACCGGAGCTCAGACGTGTGTTGTGAACATAAGTTAATAGATGTAAAGAAGCCCCTGCCAGCAGAACCTGGTTAATTACATCAACACTGCAGCGCTCCCAGACGAACACGCCGCACGCACTGTTATTTTGCACTCTGTTTCCTGTCATACTTCAGCAGATCAAGAGATACTGGTTATGTAGTTTGAAGTCACAGAGAGAGCTCTTTGAAAGAAGAAGAACGAGATTGCCCGGCATGCCTCTAATTTGCTGCATCTTGAAGAAAGGAAATGCTTTGAAAGCAGGTGTTGATGAGAACGTCGCTTACTGAGATTCAGTGGTGGAGCGCTGGGCTTTCCTGCCCTTTCTGCCGAGGCGCTGCCCTTGTGAGTGTTTCTGCTGGCCACTGCAGGACCGGTAATCACTGGGCAATAAATGAGGAAAATACAGCTGCAGGAGTTTGTGGGGTGGTGAACTAGCCAATCACATGGGCTGATGCCCTCACAGCGGAAACCCTTTCCCAAAAGCAAAGCCCTGATAAACTATGCACGGGTCAAACTATGTGCGTGCGTGCGTGCGTGCGTGCGTGCGTGCGTGCGTGCGTGCGTGCGTGCGTGCGTGCGTGCGTGCGTGCGTGCGTGCGTGCGTGCGCGTGCAGGGATAAATGTATGTGATTTCCACTGCCCCTCATGGCTGAAGTGGACATTAGGATGAAATGGCAGCCCTCAAGTGCTGCAGTCTCACAATGTGGGATGGCCTAATTTAGTTTTGCACAGCCAAGGGGGCCGACATGCAGTGCAAGCATCCCGAAAGATAAATAGATGGTTGAATAATGTTCCGTCTCTCCCACGGCCAAGCTCTGCCCACACATTCCATTTCAACATGTTCCCCGTTAATGTTATCATTTGTTTTGCTTGGTTTGCAACATGTGTCATTCCCACAGACATGATGCAGATGAACACTCGGCAGACCTAGCTTCTATAGCCT
The DNA here is from genome assembly GCA_026230005.1 of Gila orcuttii. Taxonomy (NCBI): domain Eukaryota; kingdom Metazoa; phylum Chordata; class Actinopteri; order Cypriniformes; family Leuciscidae; genus Gila; species Gila orcuttii. The sequence goes on along the minus strand of JAPDVR010000003.1, from coordinate 40,325,567 downwards.
AGCCTTATACACCACAACACAACAAACCACACTTGTTCAGTCTCTAAATTGGGAACTACAACATGCCTAAAACATTTGATATTTTATGACAACATACATTATATATTTATTAGGGCTGTCAAAAGATTAATCGCGATTAATCGCATCCAAAATAAAAGTTTGTGTTTACATAATATATGTGTGTGCACTTTGTATAATTATTTTGTATATATAAATACACACACATGCATGTATACATTTAAGATTTTTATTTATTTATATATAAAATATTTATATTTATATATAATATAAATTATATATAAATATATACAGTATATACATGCAAATATTTCTTAAATATATACATGCATGTGTGTGTATTTATATATATACAAAATAATTATACACAGTGCACACACATATATTATGTAAACACAAACTTTTATTTTGGATGCGATTAATCGCGATTAATCTTTTGACAGCCCTAGTATTTATTAATTAATAGTTTTTTGCATTCGAATAATGTTGAACAATGATTCACATTACACTTATATATTCATATAGATATTCTATATTTTGGTCTGAAATATAATATAAGTGGCACTGTTTATTTATTTTTGTTTCTAGCTACAATTTCTAGTATTTGAATAATATTTATTATTCAATGATTTCCAACCGGGGTAACTGAGTAGGCTCCAGGGGGATTTTGCTTTGTTAAACCGTTAAAACAAAACAAAAAATGTAAACAAAAATATTAGGTGTCTAAAAAGAGTAATTAAAAGTAATTAAAACACTTTTTTTGTAATTATTGGCTTAACACACATTCAGTCCCTATTTAAAGGTGCAGTGTGTGATTTTTAGCGGCATCTAGTGGTGAGGTTACGAATTGCAACCAACAAAAGTTACGGTGGCCGACAGGAAAATATGTCATCGTCTGAGAAAGCAGAGAGTAGCCAGTTCAGCAATGAGGTTTCTTTACAAGGATAAATTAAGAAATTATGTTTACTTAATTATTCAATAAAACTGCTCATTCTAAGGTAATACAAATATAACGGTTAATTTAGTAAGGTCTTTATACACCATGGAAAACTTCTTTTTCAAGGTAGTGACGAAACGCGCTCTGTTGCGCTGTTTGTTCGCTGTCGGCTACGGTAGAAACATGACGACACAATATGTCGACCTCCATAGAAGGGGTGCCCACGGTTATGGAGATATAAATGTCTCATTCTAAGGTAATAAAAACATAACGGTTCATTATGCAATGTCTTTATACACCACTGAAAACATAGTTATGGATCTTATATTGCATTTCTGTCAATAGATCCTCAGAAATATTACACAATGCACCTTTAAGGAAAGAAAGTGTAAGTGTTGCTTTTAGCAAATTCTTAACTGTAATGAAAGATACTGACCTTCTATTTTTGTCCCATCAAATGCTTCAACCAATATCAAATTAAATACAATTATAGAAGAACAGATTTTGTTCTTTTTCAACTGCTTCAGTTTGAGCAGAAGCTATCAGTGAATCTGTTTTTCACCTACAGATTTGGTTGTTTTTAGTTTTGAAGTAAATAATTGTAATAATGTGCATTATACTGTACATATCAATTAGTGATAATGCTGAATAATATCCAGTATAAAATGAATTAAAAGAACATAATTCTTGTTTGGAGTTGATAAAGAAGTGCCTGAGTCATACCGATGGTACAATGTAAAACAAACCAATTTCATTTCATGCAGGTTTGTTGTGCATCCCCATTTTGTGTGTGTTTTTTTTTTTTTTTTTTTTCAGTGTATTGAATTTGACATTTGGAACAAATTTGATACAGGGAATGAAGGCAAGGCAGAAGACCTCGCCAATGAAAGACAGATTTAAATAAAGTCTTTTTGCAGTAAAGGGAAGCAATGACTGCAGACGTTAACCAGAGCTGAATTTAAAATAGATGCTGATAGACCAAATTTTCCAGTGCACTGAAGCCTTTTTGAAAGCCATTCGTCTTTTAAACCTGCTGTTGTTTTTCTAAAGATGATTTCCCTACAACAAATGGCTTTTTGAGGAGATATTTTTCCCCCTGCCCTTTTGTACTTTGATTTCTCAAAACTGAAAACTACTGCACTAAGTTTGCAGAAATGTTATTTATACTTTTGATGTTGTAAAGGCAGCTTAAGCTGTCTCACTGTAGACATGAGAAGGACGGAGGATCAAGACTCACCTCAGATGATCTAATGCCTGTTTTATAGGATACCAGGTAGCTTACCGTCTGGATTCTGGGGATCCCAACCAGTTCATCACAGTAGAGGTTGGTCCTGATACCCGTCAGTTCACCGCATCCAGCCTGACCCCAGAGGCGGCCTACATCTTTCGTATCTCCGCCAAGACGGAGCAGGGCTGGGGAACACCTGCACAGGCTGTGGTCATAACTACTGAGATTAGAGGTGACGCAAACACATAAATACACTATACACCCTATCTATTTACTAAATGTTATTGATCTTATTGCAAATGATTAATCTATGCATGTTTCTTTTAGGTTTTTAATCCAAATATAACTCAATCTTCTAGTGAAATGACAGACTTCGCTCTGGTGACGTATGCTAGACTACTCCAATAATTTAGTCTGCATAAACTTTGCTCCTTTCTTACAATCGACCGCCAGCTTTCATTCAGATCTGCCTTCATACAAACAACACCCAATGGATTGAATCAAGACTCCGTCCTACATTTGTTTTCTTTTTCGATAATCCGTTTCACTCAGCTGTACATCAAAATATCCAATCATAGCCCATATCCTAACCCTACGCCTAAAGTGATAGGATAGAGATTGGTAAAAAGAAAAGGACATTGGTCCAAAAACGAGTCCTGCTTCTAAAAAGAAGTCATGTTAGACAAAATTAAAATGGATGCTATTTACTTTCTTAATCAAAATAATTTGTATTTTAGTATTGTATTAAAATATGTAATATTTTCCTCCTTTGAAACGTTTGATTGAAAAAAAAAACGTTCGTTTGAAACTTTGATCACCTAGACCCAAAAATAATGTTAGATATTGTTTCTACAATTTGTGCAATAGTTAACACAGTAATTAAGTGTTGGTTAATGTTAACATAATATAAGTTTGTTTTGCAATTATAGCAAATAGCAATAAAATTGAAACAGAAGCATTACTACACTAAATTGCTCTAAATGATGAAATTGACTTGAGAAATGGCTGCTGGTGGTGTTTCAGGAGGAAAGTAGTTATCGACAATAGACTGAAACCTCACAATCAAATCCGGCTTCTTTTCACGATCCCAACAATTCCCAGAGGATCATTTTATTGTATTGAATATCCTATTTCTCTCAGAAATCATGTCACATTACAGAAGTAAAATTGATTGTGAATGCGGTTTCCTTATGATTTTGAGCAAATATTTAAGTTTAAATTCTCAGAAATGCATGCATGATCCATATCGTTCTTTATGAGCTATGATATGCATCCCAAATGCTACACCGGTAATAAACTGATCAATGTCAAGACAGACAGATAGTTTGGGTTAAAGATGGAGAGCGATTGCATATCATCCTTTGACCTCCTGAAACTGCTCAATTGGTCATTTTAAAAGCTGCACGGACAAGGCTATTGCAATCATGGCTTTCGATAGCTTTGGTTGCGCATGATCTGCATCTTTAATGGCGGTCGATACGGTGCACCTTTAAATAAACAATTATGCCTCTCTGTATTGAATTCTCCCATTAAAATCGATGAGGCTATGCTGTTGCGTGTCACACAGGTGGGGAGGGGTAGAGAGGCCAGGGCAAGACCCACTTGACTGATGCACACATGAGTAGAAGAGTCCTGTCCCGCGATTCAGAACAGTCAGCAATACCAGCCTGACCCCTGAACTCACACTTCACATCTATCTCCTCTCCATCAGAGCGACCGCAGCCTCCACGGCAGCTGCAAGTGCCACAGGACCACGTGCAGTCCCGCAAACTGCAGCTCAACTGGGTGCCCGGAGGGGACGGCTCGTCTCCCGTCCGTTACTTTACCCTACAGACGCGGGAGCTTCCCAACGGCGACTGGCTCACACATTCTTCCGCTATAAGCCACAATTATACCTCCTGGGATGTGGACAGGTGAGCTCATTTCTGAACCCCACAATCCCGCAAACAGCAGTACGGCTTTACCCAAAGACTGCCCTAGGATGACCCTGACAGAGTTGATTCCCTTCGATTTCCACTGCTTCACAGCCACATGTGTTCCCCTGCAGGGAGTGATATTAAATGTGTAGGAGCCTTTTTTCAGTGCAGCAATTTATGATACTCAATCCAATTTGAGAGAGTGAGAAACAATCAGTACCTTGGGCTACGGGCACTCCAGCTTTTTGCATATGAGATATGTCGGATCCGCAGCCATGATTATATGGGCAGTCGAATAGTATTTTATATGCATTCAGAGGGCCATCTCAACTTGATTATGATGAGTCCCCTTTCTCAGTTGAAAACTCTCTCAGCCATCAGCTTTTGAGTGCTTTTTTAAACAGCCAGATTGTTGCTAAATGGATTATTCAGCACTGATTTGTGTCTTTACCAGCTGGAGGCTTTTAGGAGTGGGGCATCATGGGAAAAATATTCCCTTTAACCAAGTAATACGAATAGTGGAAAACCCCCTCGTTTGGAAAGCGCCGTGCAACTCATCTCAATCTTCAGAGATCGGTTATGAGACCTAAACGATATGTTTAACGATACGAGTTGGCTTGTGCAGTGTGTTTTGGGTAAATGTGAAATGAACAAATTAGAAATGTAAGCAAAGATTTTTCCACATATTCCCTTTACTGTCAATTCAACATGATTTTCAACACAAAGTGATTGACGAAGGCTAGGCAGTAGGGCTGTGCAATTATGACAAAAGCAGTCATTTTTGTATTATTACCTTTGATATTGAATTGTGATTATTTATATGTTATTATAATCATATAAATGATTCATATAATTGTGCAGCCCTACTAGGCTGCATTCACTGACATATTTTACCTACATCCCAGTTCTTCATATCATATTTCTGGGTTCATGAATTGGCACATAAGCTGCACTCGTGTCTTTATATGAGCTCTCCAATAAGAAGTGTTTTGTATCTTATTTCCGTCCTCACCTCTCTGCCTCAAGTGCTTTAAGATAAAACTCTGTAATTGCCAGCATGTGCCCTTGGGCTTCAATGGATTGTGTCCCTGACATTTATAGATACTAGCTCATACATGCACTGCTGAGCCACATCATTTGTGATGTGAAAGGTCTTTGTCCAATATGAGAGAGCTCACGAGCTGTGCAATCCCTCAGGCTGAAACCCTACACTTCATACAAGCTGAGAATGATGGCGACTAATGACGTCGGAGACAGCAAGTACAGCCAAGAAACGGATGCAATTACCACTTTACAAGATGGTGAGTAATAATGAGCGTGTAGTATCCACTGGCTTTGGTTGATGCGCTATTGATTCAAATAAAAGTCATAGAAGAGCTACAGTCTTACTATCTGCGCCATTTACTTGGAAGCAGAGGTCTTGGAACTGATTTAATTCTGTCATTATTTACTCACCCTCATGTTATTCTAAACTTGTGTGACTTTCTTTCTTCAGTGGAACACAAAGGGAGATTATAAAAAAAAATGTGAAGCTCACTTTTTTTCATGCACTTAGAATGAATAGAAACTGGAATTTTTAGGCTTCAAAAAGGACACAGAAGCACCATAAAAGTTTGTCTTAAATTTCCACAAGGAAGCTGTGAGAAAGTTCAGAGAAAAAAAATTATAAGAATAAAAAAGATACTATCTATCGAATTTTTCAGTGTTAATGTTTCTTCTTTCTAAAGACTCATCAGAAGTCATGAGAATCAATTTGTTCAACAGTCAACGTGTTTCTCTTCAGGTTTATACCTTTTTTTCCTTTTTTTTTTCTTTTTTTTTTTACTTTTTTCTAAAAGTAGAAAAAGATATGAATGTTCTCCATATGGATGCCTTTAATAGGGTCCCTCGCAAGGGGACCATCATATTCAGGGGTCCAGGGCATTAGAAAGATTGAAAACCCCTCATCCATATGGCTCAAAACTTGCTGGAAGAGAGGTAAATACTGCTTGTCTGTTTCTCACAGAAAGCCATCATACGACATATGAGGACTAAAGCACACAAGTGATATGCTGAACCACTTTTATGGTGCTTTTTTTAGTTTGACACCACAAGTCCTCATTTACTTCCATTACAGTGAAAAGAACATTCTTCAAAAATCCTCCTTTTTATGTTCCAGAGAAGAAATAGCTAAAAAGATTATGGAATGAGATTCCCTTATCTAAGAATGTATCTAACCGGATCTCTCCTTGTATTTTACTTTTTTCATGCAGTTCCTGATGAAGCGCCCTTGATTCAAGCCGTGAAACCCTCCACGACAACATCTGTGCTGGTGCAGTGGCAGGTACACTAATGCCAGCCCAGCCCGGTCGTGTGAACTCCTGACCCCCATTAAATTTATCTGATGGCCAGATAGCAAACCAGCTCCAGCACGAGAAGAATACCAGCATGTTGCAGGCTATTGCCAGTGAAATTACAGCCCTGTTCTGTTTAATGATCTGACTTTTGTCAATATGTAGCCTCGCTTCACTCTGAGCAGCCTCTTAGTATTCCTTGTGCAGGTTTGAATAAATTAATGACATGCGGTATTGATACCCGCACATTTACAGAGCTCGCAGAGGGCTTTGGCAAGCCCAGGATAATTAATACCCATGCGCGACAGCGATCCTGCAATCTGAAGGGATATTAATTAGTAGCTGAAACCTTTATTCACTGACCTATGAGTCCCGGATCTTCTCACTACTGTCTGTTTTATCAGCAGAACCGTGGGCCGAGTTGATTACACTTAGCTCGGAGCTTTGTTAATTACCCACTGACTGAATGGCTCAGAAATTAAATCCTCATCTTTTATTTATCTTATTCGTTTCGCGGCAAGCGTCGCGCACGGATGCGCGATGGGAGATCAGTCAGCGCTGTCTGTCTGTTACAGCCAGGAAGGCTTTTTTATCAGGGTGTCCTTTAATAAGGATCGTGAGAACAGCTAGTGGAATGTGACCTTTAATTTAATCTATGCCTTTGCAGAAGCCCAGGGAGGAGAGTTTGAATGGGGTTCTGGTGGGCTATCGGCTCTACTACCGTGAGCTGCAGTATGACAGCGCTCCGCAGGAGTCAAAGAGGGCCGTCAACAGCTCCTTGCTACGCACCGAACTGACAGGTAACTAGCGGGAGGAGACTCTCCTCTTGAACCAGAAACGTCTGCACACAGGCGTGATTTATAGCTTGAGTGCTTCTTTGAACACTTTAACCCATGCAGTTATTGAAAAAAATATATTTATTTCTCAAGGAATACCTCAATGTTTTAAACTCACTTGTTTTGACGTATTTACTTTTGTGCAAAGATATTGTATTTCTCCCAGCTACTCTCTCAGAAAGAAATGTGAGTTTTAAATTGAAACTGGGACACAATCAGTGATGGCAAATCCACGTCAATACAATGAATATTAACTTTATCAAAGCATTAGGGTGAGCGTCCTCCTTGCAGTTAGGACAATCATTTTAAATCAATTTACAGTGGATTTTCATATTGCTATTCAATTGTAACATGGAAAAAGTGGCAATTTATTAAGAAATATTCCAGGTGGTTTTTCATCAAATGCAAAGCTTGTTTGAATATTATTTTTATTGATAATCAATTATAATCATAAATATAGCTGCAAGCAGCAATTATCTGTGCCAAGTGCAAAGAAGACAATAAGACATGCCAACATGGCTGGAAGTGTCAGACTAACTGCAACAATGAGCAATTAAAGACATTTAAAGGTGATTTTAGGAAAAATCATATATGCAGTAACTAAAAATATGATTTAATGGATTATCAAGACACATACCGAATTTTGTAACGGTAAACCAATGCATTCGTAAAGTGTTGCATTTAATATCATGATATTATATTGTAATTAATGGCAATGTCCTTGTTTTGTTCTATTATAGCGCAGTTCCACCGCTTTTTTTATGTGTTCTCAGAGTGAGCCCATACATGTGTGTGTCAAATTTGGTGGAAATATCTCATTTCGTTTTGGAGTTATAGACACTTATATGTATGAGAGCATAAAAAATGACCCATGGGCGACTTTGACTTTTGATTTTTTTTGCCACTTACTATCAAAATTTTGACATTTGGGTATTAGCGTTTAGCCAACAACCTATGTTTCCAAACTTCCTACGGTGGTTTCGTCTCGATCGGTCTAACGGTTTAGAAGATATTGGCAAATGTTTTTTAAGCGCTAATTTACAACATTACGCTAACCATAAGGCAAAACCTAGAATGTTTGGTATTGTTAGACTCGGCAAGGATTCAGGAATGACTCCCGTGAAAATAAGTCAACCAAATCCAAAGTTATAACCATGTAAATATTCTGAAACTTATCAGACTCTTTCAGAGCATCGTGCCGATGACCCATGCCAAGTTTTGTAAAGATACGTTCATGCATTCATAAAATACATCATTTTAGTACAAAATTCAAAATGGCCGATATGGAAAAATTAGATATCAGTCGATTCGGCATGATGCCCTGAATCTAATGAGACCATGATTTTTGGACAAACCGTTCAGAAGTTATAACCAAAAATAGGCATTTTTTGTATCTCCGGACCAGTAGGCGCTGCTCCGAAATGCAGCATGTAGACTCAAGTCATGCTTGTGATGACGTACCAAGTTTGGTCTGAATAAGATAAAGCGTTGCTGAGATACAGGCTTACGTCTGTTTTTGCAAGCGCTAAATAAAATTAGTTTTCAAGAACGGTTTGACGAATCAACTTGAATTCCATAACTTTTTGTCGGCATACTCTGAAGATGATCTGGTTTAGTTTTCGTGAAAATCGGACCAACCGTCTAGGACGAGTTTGAAAAAGTAGGTTTTTAAATAAATTCAAAATGGCAGAAGGATTTTCATGACGGAAAATGCTGTCATATGATGATCAATCGAATCGTCTTGAGCCAAGGAATCAGTGGGAATTTAGTTTCTAGCCCTTATGATTCAAAAGTTATTAACATAAACCTGAGTGAAACTTTGGACAGTTGGTGGCGGTAGAGGGATTGAGTTAGAGAATCCAAATTTGCTATGGTGACTGTTCAGACTGTTCTCTATCAGTGTGCCAAATTTATTACTTTATAATTCATAACTTTCCCACAAGCAGTTATATGGGCTGCCATAGACTTCCATACGGAAGAAGAAGAAAAAACGGAAGAAGAAGAAGAAGAAGAACACCAACGATTTCAATAGGTGCCTCCACACTTTCAGTGCTTGGCCCCTAATAATAATAGTAGCATAATAATATCCCTGTTAACTAAGAAAAGCTGGATCCAAAATTACATAATTTTTGGTGGGAAACAAACATAAGCAAATATTACCAATGGTTTCGATGAATTCTGTGATGTTCCCTTTCGAGGGAACTCAACACTGCGTCGAGAATCGACACTTTGGGGACGCTCCCTTAGCGTGCGCCTCTGAAGTAAGAATGAAACTAATCCAATCCTGATTGGTGTTGCGTCGTGACGTAACATGTGACGGCACATAAAAGTGACGCCGGCACACACACACATTAGCTTTTCGCTCTTCAGCAAGCGCTCTCTGTGAAACTGTCTGTCTTATTTGATGTTATTTGTCTGTGCTAAGCTCTATATTTTGACGAGTGAACAATACACTAAGTGTGTGCACCCCTGCCCAAGATTATATATATGCCACGGGTGGGGACACGCATCAGCTGTGTGTGTGTATTGTTTAGGGGCGCAGCACGCACTGTCAGCTCTCGAGAGGGCTGCCTGTGCACACTGTGAAGCACTTCCTATTAGAGTGCTGCGCTCCCGCTTGGCTATATTATTTCCTGATGATGGCCAGGCTCGCGATACCCGCGATTCGGGTCCCACGTCCGTTGAGGCGGCGCGACGGCTTAGATCGTGGAGATCGCAGAAGGATCTCGCGGATGAGAACGAGACTGCTGAGGCACCTTTTCTCTCATCATCCGCAGATTCTATGACACTCGTTCACGACGCAGAAGCCCGCGATGCGGCTTCTTCTGGCCGTGACGAGTGCCCAGTGCTCGAGCTATCTGTTTATAAGGAAGTAGATGTGCTCAGCATCGGGAACGAGCAACATGAGTCACACTCGCCGGCTTATGTTTCTGCTTATGTAGAGCTCGTGGAGATTGTGATGCGTGCTGTGGCCAGACTAAATAAATAAATAAATAAATATATATATATATATCAGCTGGCCACAAAATAAGCAGGATGATCCCCGTCAAAATGAACTAGACGAGAGATTCCTGCAGCACCGTTCACAACCTCAGAGCCGGGGCTTACTGTTTTTCCCAGATCTTTATAAAAAAAAAAATATATATATATATATATATGTGTAGATCCTGGGAAAAACCCCACTCTTTACGTATCTCACCACATTCATTATATGTTTATTCGAATGTGGTGGGTGCGAGAGAGTCGGGTTATGGCAAGATGCCGCAGATGGAGGAAGCTTTAGAGAGCTATCTTTCTCCTGATCCGGCAGCTTCACTTTAAGCCCCGGCGCTGCCCAACAAACCGTGTAGGGACACCTCTGCACTGGTTGGCTGGGCTTATATGGTGCAGGAAATCGATGTTGCTCTTCCGCCGTTAAAAACGTTTCGGGACACATCGGTTTCCAGCGAACGCAGGCTGCACTGTCCGCCCCACATTTTTGCGGCCAGGCAGCATTCGCGTTCGCCAAACGAGAATAATTTTTCGGTCCAGCCCTGCCGGAAACCCGCTTCAGGGGGTCGAGAACGAATCCCGATTAATACCCAAAGCCAGGCTCGAGAGCCTGGTTCCTTTGGTAAAATATTTAGAAAAGAAAAGGTCAGGCTGGTGCGTGCCTGCACTCTATGACGATTTTGCAGGCGTACCAGGCCGATCTTCTTAAAGATCTAAGTGAGGCAAATATTTCCTGTTGGCCGCTCCGCTATCTCCTTCTGGCCTGTTTTCCAACGCTGTCACTACAGTCGTTGACTGTAAAAAAAAGAGAGCGTTGCCTCTAGAGCCCCTCCTGCGGGAGTTTGGCAACAGAGGAAGCACTCTCAACGGAAGTCCTCCAGCCAGAAGGGTGACCTGAGGGCCGTCCTTCAGGCGAAGAGGTCCTAATGGTAGTGTAGGACCTCTGAGGGCTGCCCCCCGGTGTGGAACAATCGAGATTGTTCTAGCAGCAGGTGCCCTCGGGGAAGAAGATGTTGTCCCGCCGTCTTTGATGCTTCAGGCCACATCGATTTCCAGCGAACGCACACCGTGGCGTTCGCCCCAAAAGCTTGCAACAGGGCACCGACTATGGTCAATCTGTATCGACTTTTTTCCTGCCGGTCCTCCGCTTCAGGAAGTCAAGAATAGTGCTCGAAAAACACCCGAGGCCAGTCTCGAGGGGCTGGTTCCCTTAGTAGATTTTGTAGAAGAATGGCAACGCCTTCCGAATATATCTATATGGGTCCTGTATATTATAAAATATTATAAAATATGGGTACAAATTGCAGTTCGGTCACCGACCTCCCTAGTTTACTGGGGTGGTACCGACTGCAGTGGTTCCAGAACAGGCTCGGGTTATGGAACAAGAGGTACAGACTCTACTGGAATTAAGGGGCCATAGAATGTGTTCCCCTACCAGACAGGGAGTCCGGGTTTTACAGCCGGTACTTTATAGTTCCAAAGAAGGATGGCGGACTGAGGCCAATTTTAGATCTAGGGCTTTTGAATCGTTCTTTGAGGAGATTCAGGTTCAAAATGCTTACTATTCCCATTATCGTGGACCAAATCAGATCCGAGGACTGGTTTGTCACAATGGATCTAAAAGACGCTTATTTCATGTCTCCATCCTTCCATGTCACAGGAGGTTCCTGAGGTTGCTTTCGGGGGCGAAGCATACCAATATCGGGTTCTTCCGTTCGGCCTAGCACTCTCTCCCCGCACGTTCACAAAGTGTATGGATGCGGCTCTGGCTCCACTGAGGCTTCAGGGCATCCGTATACTGAATTACATCGACGACTGGCTCATATTGGCCCAGTCTCGAGAAATGGCAGTTTGGCATCGAGATGTCGTCCTTGGCCACATTCAGAACCGGGGGTTGAGCCTCAACACTAAGAAAAATGTGTTGGACCCAGCTCAGAAGACTACTCTTCTGGGCGTGGTATAGAATTCGGTTACGATGCGGGCACGTATGTCTCCCGCTCGTATCGAATCCATCCTGGCCATGGTGTCCGGGATAAAGCTAGGCCAGGCCATCACTGTAAAGCAATTTCAAAGACTGCTGGACCTCATAACAGCGGCATCCAACATAACAATTCCTTTGGGCCTGCTTCACATGAGGCCCCTTCAGTGGTGGCTCAAAGCCAAGGGCTCAAAGCCAAGGGTATAATAAAGGTTACACGCAGACGCCTTCGTTCCCTATTAATATGGAAGAAACCTTGGTTCTTGTCCCAAGGGCTAGTGTTAGGGGCGTCATGTCGCCGGGAAACTGTTTCGACAGACGCTTCCCTCGCTGGCTGGGGCACGGTCTCGGACGGCCGCTTTGCCAGGGGTCTGTGGCAAGACCATCATCATTCTTGGCATATAAATTGCCTAGAGATGTTGGCTGTGTTCAGGGCTCTGAGGAGCTTCCTTACAGACATCAAAGGTTACCACGTCTCAGTGGTAGCTTATCTACACCGACAAAGGACACTCAGATCGCGCCCTCTAACCAGATTGGCGCATCAAATCATTTTATGGTCCCAAGGGAAAATATTATCTATAAGAGCAATATATGTCCCGGGGGTTCTGAATCAGGGAGCAGACATCCTGTCGAGGCAGGGGCTGAGGCCCGGGGAATGGAGACTCCATCCAGAGGTGGTGGAGTTGATATGGCAGAGGTTTGGACCAGTGGAAGTGGATCTGTTTGCGTCTCGAGGGACGTCCATCCGACTGTCCACTTTGGTTCTCCCTCACTCATCCAGCCCCGCTGGGGTTGGATGCCATGGTACATGCCTGGCCGAGGCTTCGCCTGTACGCTTTTTCCCCGATCGCTCTGCTCCCGGGAGCCCTGGAGAGGGTCCGTCAGGAGGGCATCAGTCTTCTTCTGATAGCCATGTTGTGGCCAGCCCGAGTATGGTTTTCAGACTTAATTTCACTCCTGATAGCTCCGCCATGGCAGATTCCTCTGAGGAGGGATCTGTTGTCTCAGGCGGAGGGCACTATATTCCATCCTCATCCAGAGCTGTTGAAATTGTGGGTCTGGCTTCTGAGGGGGCTCAGTACCTAGATGCTGGTCTATCATCTGGGGTGGTCGAACTGCCCAATGGCTTCAGTTCTGGAGTTTCTTTGAGATAGTTTTTCTGCAAATCTCTCCCCATCCACACGAAGGAGGTTTGTGGCAGTGGTTCTCGAAGGGCTATCCCTGGCTCCCTTCGAATACCTCCAGTCGGCTTCGCCTAGGACCTCACGTTCAAGATAGCCTTTCTCTTAGCTATTTCTTTAAAGAGACTGGGAGATCTCCAAGCCCTGGCATTATCGCCAGCTTGCTTGGGGTGTCCCCCCGGCGGAGTTAAGGCCATCCTGCATCCAAGACCCAGCTATGTGCCTTAAGTGCAATTTTTCATGGCTAGGTCCATGGTCCTGCAAGTATTTCATCCTCCACATCATGTGTCGGCAAAAAAGGAGAGGTTCCTTGCTCTGCCAGTCAGAGTTCCGAGTATTTACCTTGAGAGGTCCTCTTCTTGGAGGAGGTCGGACCTACTGTAGTGTGTTTTGGATCACCTATTAGGGGCTCCCGGCTATACAAACCATAAGTAGGCCTGCAAGATGCGCAATTTGCCTTCACCTTTGGCCGCAAGGGCTCATTCTACTAGAGGCATGGCGTCCTCTAGGGCCCTCCTCTCGGGAGTGCCCCCTCCAGGAGATCTGTGAGGCAGCCGGTTGGGCTACCCCACACACTTTTATCAGGTTTTTAGTCTGCACCTCCCTAGTACGCATGGCGCACATGTGCTCTCGTCCTAGCTAGTGCCTGAGATCAGTTTCACTCTAGGGCAGGCCTGTTTTCGGTGCGTGGCCTAGTAGGCATTCGTTCCCCAAAGTGTTGATTCTCGACGCAGTGTTGAGTTCCCTCGAAAGGGAACGTCTCGGGTTATGACTATAACCCTTGTTCCCTGAGAAGGGAACGAGACACTGCGTCGTCCTGCCACGCCCCTCGAGGCCTGAGAGCGTCTTTCTTCATCGCTTGGCTAATGTGTGTGTGTGCCGGCGTCACTTTTATGTGCCGTCACATGTTACGTCATGACGCAACACCAATCAGGATTGGATTAGTTTCATTCTTACTTCAGAGGCGCACGCTAAGGGAGCGTCCCCAAAGTGTCGATTCTCGACGCAGTGTCTCGTTCCCTTCTCAGGGAACAAGGGTTATAGTCATAACCCGAGACGTTTTCTGATATTAGTTGTTTTGTCTTACTTTACAATATTCCATGTTTGATGAAATGAAAAATATGGTTAATATTAGTCAAACTTAACTTGGCTAAATGTAATTTAAAGTTTACAGCATGTAAGCTTGTTTTCAATCCCTCACTGAGCTTTTTTTCTGTCCATTTTGGCAAGTGTTTGACGTGTGCTTTTGTGCAAAAATATATATTGTATTTCCCAGCTACACTCTTGGAAAGGAAGTCGAGTTTTGAAAGGAAACTGGGACACAATCTGTGATGGCAAATTTCTAAATCCACATTAATACGATGAATATTGTGCAAATTTGAACGTTATCAAAGCGTTAGGGCACTTTTTCTCCCTGCTGTTAGAGAATATATTTCTGCCGGATGGCTGAGCGTAGGTGAACTCATTACGCGCTCAGGCTGCGTGAGGTGCGGAATCATGAGTTTGAGCTCAAGTGTTCGACACCATGCGCGCCATCGGGCTTTTTTTCCAACAGCCCGGATCCGGCTGCTAAATCTCCTTTGACAAATTGGACTCAGCAGTGTTGACAGCATTTAAATGCACAAGCCCGAAGCAGCCAAGCACGAAGGCATATTTAATTCCCTTCCCTATGTTCTGCACTGGTCAGGGCAGGAATGCAATATCTCTCCTCTGCTCTCCACTCATCTTACATGTTAAAATCTGAGGTCTGTTAAGTGCTGAATGCACCTCACTGCTGAAATCACCCTAAATGCCAAGACGAAATTACTGGAGCTATGCTCTGTTTGTTCATGCTTAACAGCTTACATTGAAAAGTTATCAGGTTCTCCAGAAGCTAACAAGGTCCCTGTCACTTTCTGAGGCATTCTGCTGAAGACGAGTCAGTTTCTGTTACTTATATATGCCTATTGTTGTTTATAGTGTGTTGTCGGACAGATACAAAGATTTAGTCATTCGTCTTGTGCATTTCCCCTTCATATGTTTTAATATATTGAATAAAATATTCAAATGACATTTTTACAGATTATTATAATATTCTTTTTTTATTTTAGTATCAATTCTAACATAAAAAGTGGTAATTTGTTAAAAATAATAACAATAATAATAATAATAATAATAATAACAATAATAATTTTCATCAAAAACAAAACATGTTTAAATATTTTGATTGATAATCATAATCATAATAATATCCCCTTTTAACTAAGAAAAGCTGGATCCATAATGACTAAGTATTAGCAATGGTTTTGATTAATTCTGTGATGTTTAGATGTTATTGTCTTACATTACAATATTCCATTTTTGATAAAATGAAATCCGTTGAAAAATCATATTTCAAAATATGATTAAAATTGATCAAACTTAACTAGGTTAAATTTAATTCAATGTTAACTTTTAATCCCTCACTAAGCTCTTTATTTATGTCCATTTAGGTATTTTGTAAGTAAAGTTGAAGTGTTGAAGTCTGATATGCCCTCTTGTAGAAACCTTTTTTTAAACTACACAGACATATTCATTTAAGTTACAGAGCTCAAAAGGAACAGTATAAAAGGATTGACTAGTGGTGCGGACGTTCCGATTTTTCTTTAATTTTCCCCAAGTGATGCCGAATCAGTATATGTTTTAAAAATCTTATTAGGTCCCTAATGCACCCCAGCTTGTGATGTAGAACTGTATATTGACTGTTGAATCATTAATCACTGACTCGCTTTCGTTTCTCGCGGGGTTTGATCTGAGCGCATGCCAAAGTGAGATGAGCATTGTGGAATTTCATCAATCTCTTGGAGAAGTGTGTGATGAGCAACTTTGAAAAGCAAAGATTTACTGCCATGATGAAATATCCCTTTGATTTGTGCTTTTCCATCTCCAGTAATGTATTCCTCATCAGTTGCTCTTTCTCCCTCCACAGCCAAAAGCACTGTGAAGACTGTCAGCAATCCTTCATTAACCGAATTCGAGCTAACACGTAAGTTTCATTTAGCCATCTTTCTCATTTATGTCAGTCTGCCTTAGAAGTCCGAAATAATCAAACTCCATTTTGCAAAGTGTAAAATCCCAAATACTCTTCCTGTTCAGAGAACATGGTTTTTCTGCTAATCCGTCTATTCTGACCAGGAACATTCTGGCCCTGCGATATTCTCAAAAGTGAATCTCATTGCACACTGCCTGAGACCCGAGAAATGCATGTGCTCTCAGTTCCCCTGTGTAAGAGTTTGATGCCATTGCTTTCCATGATCACACCCTAACTATTCTGTATCCACTCTGTATGGAACAGTAGGTGGATATCTGAGAGATTCTTTTGTTTCTACTCAGAAGAATTCTAATTCTTCTTATCTGCTGTCTCAAAGCCAAGATACACCTTTCAAGTACCCTTATACCCTTCTGTTTTTAATTTTATATTCTCATCAGAGCTGCAGAAATACAGGCGCTATGAAATTGTGATGACTGCCTACAACGTCATTGGCGAAGGCCCTCCAAGTGCTCCAGTAGAGGTGTTTGTTGGAGAAGCAGGTAAGCGATTGTGTGAAAATGAGGGCACTTTCCACGTTTTTTCAATATTATCTGAAAAACTACACCGCAATGTAATTCCATATCAGCTATAAATTCATAAAGACACTTTTGATTAAAAGTGATAACATCCAGTTCCAACCTGTCCCAAACTTTATCCAGGCCCCCCTTAATGTTGAGTCCTGATGTTAAGGGGTATTGTAACACCAGACGCTACAATTGTCGTGTCGCGCCGTGCCACAACGTCTTGAGGCTGTCTACACTGAACGCGACAAAACGAACGTCCCAAATCTATTTGTCCTATGTGTCAGAAGTAGCGTGAGCGCTTTAAGTACATCCGTAATAGAATGGCCATCAGTTTACTGTCGGGGTTTGTTGTGCATAGTGTAGACAGCATCACTGATTATAATGGGTTTTATTGTCTTTTTTCTCGTTGCGTCGCGTCACTCATGCCCAGTGTAGACACATTGTAAGGTATCTTGTATTTTCTAAACTTGCACCATTTGGGAACATAACTCAATGGTTATGTAGAAGACTAAGGGTTGTTGTTGTTTTTTCGAATACTGAGCAGACTTTTGTCAAACCCAGACCAGTAAACTTTACTGGCATCATCCCACCAGAGGACCATTTTAATGAGAGAGCAAATTCACAGAAAACATCTTTGCCGCTCCACCCTGACAGATGTGGTGATGACCACTGTCGATGGATGTTCCTTTTGAGATGGTGTGCCATAAGGCTCTCTTGGAGCAGGACAGCATGCGCTCTGTCTCGAGTCCTTCAGGGAATAAGGCGTGACATGAGCTGACAGATATGAATTGTGTTCCCTTAGTGGAGTGGCATGAAGAGGGAACATAACGACAGAGGCTAGAGCTATGGTGAGGTTCTGCTTAATGTGACAGAAACACAAAACCACTTAAAGGCCTGGGCTTGGATCAATTTATGTGTTTAGATCAATTAGCTTTTTCAGAAGCAATCATGATTACTACTGAAATTTCATTTCATGGATCTGAGAGAGGTTTGGAAGAAAATTGGCTTATACTCCAAGCAAACCAAACTTTTAAGTTTACAGTTTAGTTTGCTTACAAGTTGAATTGTGAACACAAAGGACTTTGTTTACCTTATTTTCACTTTTGCATGAATCTTAAGGTTCTACAAACGTAAAATATGGCGATTACAGATTACCGTACAAAGTGCTGCTTATTCTGTTTCTATGCAGATGACAGAGTGAGATATTATTATACACAATAGTGGGCTGCCTTTCTGTCATATTGTTATGCTGTCATATGCTGGGATATAAAGAAACACAAACTCTCAAAGGTCTTCCTTCAGTTTTGATCCTGAAGATGGCAATATCTGAAATCCTTGTCCTTTTTGGAACATTTTTTGGCCCTCATGAGGAAAACGGCTAATAAGTAATTATAAGTGACGTGTTTTAAAAATGTAAAAATGCATAAAGTTTTCTGTGATGGGTAGGTTTAGAGTGTGCGTGCGTGCGTGTGCTTGTGTGCATGCGTGCTTGTTTTTCTATCCCGGTGGGGACTTCAACCTGAATGCACAGACTCATGGGTACTCGTGTCACCGTGGGGACCTAAATTGAGGTCCCCATGAGGAAACAAGCTTATAAATTATACAGAATGAGTTTTTTTGAAAATGTAAAAATGCAGAAAGTTTTGTGGGATGGGTAGGTTTAGGGGTAGGGTTAGTGTAATGGGATAGAATATACAGTTTATACAGTATAAAAACCATTACGTCTATGGAGAGTCCTCACAAAGATAGTAAACCAGGGGTGCGTTTCCCAAAAGAATCGTTAGCCAACTATGATTGCATGTTCCATCGTTATTAGCATAGTTCAACGAGTCATGTTTCCCGAAAACATATTTCTAACAAACATTCGCAAACAGCATCGCAAAGTTTTGTGGTTGGAACGACAGCTCTCGACCTGTGGTTAGAAACATGGTTTCTTGTTTGCAATAAGTCCTTATCTTGTCATTTACGTCTTTTAGTTTTAGTTTAGTTTAAAGCGTCGTTTTTGAAGAGTGCGCATGTGCGAATGTGCTCTAGTACCTACGTAAGAACGAGCCTATGATTGAATCTGGAAATAAAGCAAAATAACTTCAGATGCCATGTCCATAATTTATAGCAAAACATCTAGCATTAATGTGATCTCAAACAAATTCATTAAAAGAAGTTATACCATGGTCTGTGTGAATAGTCGATTCTGATTGGCTGCAGGGTGTCCATTAAAAAGTGATAGAGGACACCTAGTAAAGGAGTTCTGGTGAAACTGACTGTTTACCGTTCGAAATTAATACATAAATGCGCTGGCTACATCAGCTGTGAGTAACCATAGCAACAGGCAGTCAAAGTATCTGTTTACAATTTATTGTATCAAAACAAACATCTAGTTAGCCGTTATACATAGCCTACTAATACAACAATGAGCGACTTCGTTATTTCTTTTTGGAGAATTTGACAACTTTGATGACTGGGATGCTGCTGAAGAAAGAAAAATAAATGTGTAAATAAAACGGAGAAACGACACAAGGAGATAACACCGCTGAGCGGACTATAAATTTCTCCGGTTGCTAAATAAACCGTCAGGCGTAACCAGGGAATCCAAGTTATTGTTTGTAAAAACTTTAGATTTCGATTGTAAAACTAATTAAAATATAAACTAATGTTTTAAAAATGTGTTATTTGGCAAGTGAACATGGTATAAGCGTGACATCATAAACCAACGTGGTTGAATGACCAATTTGCGACAATAGGGTTTCAGTAAACAGTCGTACTATGGTAGTTAAGCAGCGAGTTACGACATTATACGGCAAACGCACCTCAGACCTGTGTGTGCGTGCGTGCGTGCGCGCTTGTAGGCTTAAAAGTTTGATATATTTTATATTATAATGTGTGAATAAAAAAATTAAATTAAACTCAGTCACAACTCAAATAGTCTCAAATGAGATCTGAGAGAGCAGTGGTTTGTTCACTTTTCTTTCCTGATCGTGGTTCTTTTAAGGACTTGAGGATAACACACTAAGAGGACCGTGTTCTCTGCTGGAATAACTGGGACTAGTTACAGCACTTGCATATTGTTGCCTTATTGTTGGTTTGATTGCTTCTATTTCTCTCCTCATTTGTAAGTCGCTTTGGATGAAAGCATCTGCTAAATGATTAAATGTAAATGTACATGAGTCTGGAGTGCTTGGAGATATGAAAAGATGGCTGAATAAATGTGCTCAAAGATGAGTTTGTTGTTTTGAGCTGTACTGAAGGCTGGTTTAGCTCTTTGTTCTCCCCTACCTCACAATCAGGCTCCTGAAGCTAGATTGTACTGCTGAATTGTAAAGTGCTTTTCAAGTTGAGCTCTGTTCTGTTACTAAAACAGAATTTTTTTTCCCTGTACATTTATTGACTTGAATAATATCCAGCTGCCTTCCTGAAGAGCCGAGCGCTCCGTCTAATGAGCTGCCAAAAGAGGAAGCCCGGATATGACATTCCAACTATTCCTCTGCAAACTAATAATTGTTGTGCTGTTTTATTGGGTACAGTACAAAAGAAAGGATGTTTATCACATACACAGCCTGAAACAAATCTATATTCATGTGGGGCCTCTTATATGATCAATGAAAGGGCCTTTAGTGGAAAAACAATCCTCCCACCGCTAGCAAATAGATGCATTACATCCGCATTTCTACCATACGCTAAAAGTATTGAACGCAGGCAAATTGCTACAAATGCAAACTGTCATTTGTGCTGTTTAATTCCACTCCAGCCGTGCTAACAGGCTGACACTGCACAGACAGGATGTTGTCAAGGCTCTCGTTCGCTGCACAGTTTTGCATTTCACCTAATCATTGCCAAGATTATTTATGAAATTCTAAACAGCATTGCTCTAGTAGTGCCACAGTATTAATAAAAGCAGTCATGGTGAGAATTTTGGCAGGACAGGGGTGTGTGTGTGTGTGTGTGTGTGTGTGTGTGTGTGTGTGTGTGTGTGTGTGTGTGTGTGTGCGCGTGTGTGTGTGTGTATGTGTGCTCATGTTTATATTACATTGTGGGGACCAAATGTCCCCACAAGTATAGTAAAACCTGAGATCACCTACATTGTGGGGACCAGTCAGCGGTCCCCATGAGGAAAACAGCGAATAAATCACACTAAGTAATGTTTTTTGAAAATGTAAAAATGTAGAATGTCTCCTGTGATGGGTAGGTTTAGGGATAGGGGCAGTGTAAGGGGACAGAATATATAGTTTGTACAGTATAAAAACCATTACGCCTATGGAGAGTCCCCACAAAGATAGCGAACCAGACGTGTGTGTGTGTGTGTGTGTGTGTGTGTGTGTGTGTGTGTGTGTGTGTGTGTGTGTGTGTGTGTGTGTGTGTGTGTGTGTGTGTGTGTGTGTGTGTGTGTGTGTGTGTGTGTGTGTTTGTTTACCTCTTTCACCTCTTTGCAGCATTTTTGGCCTTCTCTCATAAGGGGTTTAATGAAGCAGTAAATATGAATCTGTCATAAAGAATTCAAGCAGCTGGTGGAGCAGGCAGGGTTATCAACATCAGGTTATTAACAGCATCATTAGAAGGGGCCAGGCATGGAGATTACTTCCAGCAGCAGGAGGGGGGACAGCCATACAAACAAATGAATTTCCCTCTGATTAACGTCAGGTTGACTACATACCCTGAGAGGGATCAGAGAGTGGAGAGTTTTGCCTCTGACATTTGATGGTCATGCTGGTGTTAAAATGCAGAAACAGCAGACGGTTTTAAACCCTAGTGAGCTGCCCACACAGAGAGCATTTTAAGGCATCATAGGGGTTCCTGATGGGAAGGTTGTTCTAAAAGGTGGGTAGCAATGCTGTTTTATAAGCTTTCTAAGGTAACATCACAAACTCAGAATGCACTGCCACAAACAGTGAAAAAATGTATCCACACTCTCAGGGAAAAAACGTGCAAAGATTCTACCTTTAGGGGTACAACAGCTTGTACACTCAAAATGACATCTTTGTACACTATTTAACCCTAAAAGGTTCAGTACCAGTTCTTAAGTACCTTAAGGGGACATATAACTACTATGCATATTTTAGGAGTAGATAAGAAACGAAGTTGGCAAGTTGCCCCTTAAAGTGCCTCCACAAAATAAAAATATGACATTAAACAGTGTATAAATCACTCGTTTTACTAAAATGACTCTGTCCAACACCAGTTAAAGTTACAGCGGGGAGCAGCGTTTCTCTCTTGCCTGATGAGTCCATTGAGATTTAACAGACACCCTAAAATGTGCCGTGGGTTTGGTGAAGGGTAATTGAGAATGAAAGGGGAAAAGTCACATGAGAGCAGGAAGTGCCTCCATCGCGCTATGATTGTGCTTTTTATGTGATAAATCCTGACTCTTGTTTTCGTGCGCGAATCGATCTGAATGAATAATGGTGTTAATGAGAAGACTAATCGAAAAGCAAGTCATTAAAATTCAAATTTGAAAAGAAAAAAAATTAAAATGAAAACATGATCTTTGAGGGTTTTTTAGTGAGCAACCAGCTTGGCGAAATTAAAGGTACATCTCCGTGTCGATGACTATCATGACACCTTCAGATTTTACCAAGCTTTGATGACTGATAATTTGATCATGTTTACTATTAACACTAGAACAGCCATGACGGTCATTTTGACCGTTTTGAATTTTATATCTGCCATAATTTTGTTGAAAAAATAAATAAAATCCAGCTGGTAAATTACCTGACTTTTCCGAAAAGTGTCTGTATTTTCATTTAAAACGTTTTTCATATAAATTACACATGAGGCAAAAAAATAACAAATAAACATATTTACCTATTTCGGCCATATACGGTCATATTGACCGCACTGAATTTCGCGGTGTTTTTTTTTTTTTTTTTTTTTTTTTACATTTCCCACGATTGACCATTGTCTCTCTCACTGTCAACAGAAAGGTCAGTAGCGGTCCTGAGTGTTTGCATATATGCTCATTTCTACAAACAAAAAGTATATTAGATTAAAATCACCGCAGTAGACACCAAAGCGGAGGCAGTGCCAGGGTCGGAGAAGCTGCAGTCAAAACAAAACCCACGACACCTGCTGCAAATGCCGCAAACCCGTGTGTGGAAATTGTGCGAGGAGAAGAGAGGTCACTTGCCTTGACTGTGAAGCTTAAATTGCCAAGCACTATATTGATGTAAATAATTAACATACAATTTGTAATATAGGCTAGTGTTTTTATGTTTCTGTAGCCTACGCTTCCTTCTTGGTTCTTCTTTGTTTTGTTTTAGATCAGCTCGTTTCCAGCTTTTTCTATTAGCCTATTTTCTCTGTTATTTTATTAAAATAAAATGTTTTATAATTAAATAAGATACTTTTAGTTGTTATTATCTTGTTCTGAGTTATGTTGAATGGATATGGAAATATAGCCTATCTGTTGTGAATATGCGATAATTACGGTAGGATACTAATGATATTATTATTTATAAATGTATAATTAAACTTGTTTAAATGTACAGTTTGGTGTTGTTTTGTTTTTTTAAATATATCCTAATACAATGAATGCATTAATCTCTCAATTGTGTATTTATCATTAAAGATATAGAGTTTGGAATCTAGCGGTCAAAATGGCCGCTTGTGGCAGTTCTAGTAGTTATTGAATTCTGGCACTTCTAGTGTTAAAAAGACCAGCTGAACATCAGTTGACAAATAAAATATGCTTGACATTTGTTAAAGCAATATTATAGTTCCTATTTTGGAAAAATAAATATAATAATAATAATTTGTGTGTGGGGGAGGGTGGTTTGGGGGGAGCGTAATTATTGTTTATATAACCTGGAGAAAACAGCAGTTATACTGTTACAACTGACTTAAAAATGTACTATGTTACCCAATATTTGTGTGCTATGCATTTTATACTTTATACTTTTATATTATAAAGTATTGAGTTGTTAGCTTAGCAACATGCTAATGTCAAACCCTATCGGAAGGAGTTGTTAAATCTCCAGTGCACTTCATGTGAGAGGTGTTCTTTGTGTGGTATATGGAGCTGTTCCTATAGAGTGCAACTGTCAGGTTCCAGAAGTAAAAACTCTATTCAATTTCTCCACATGGAAATAGATTTTGAACGATAACTTATAGACCTTTAAAGACAGCCTTACTGTGAGCTACGAGGTTGTTAATCAATAGTATTTACTTTTGTTAAAGCTGTTTGCCAGCATTATTTCAACTTAGTTGTCATGTTTAACAGCAGAATTCATGTAAAAAAAACTACATTACCCATGTTGCTGTACAGAAATTTTAAAATCGAAACAAGCCAAACTCCCTTGAATCGCCAGTCTCTCTACACTCTCAAAATACTTAAATATTTTAATCTATATATATATATGAAATCAACATTTTTCAATGAGTATATTTCTCCATCGTTTTTAATCTGATTATGCTGTTCGCAATGCTTTTTCCGATTGTAGTTTTTCTATCACTAAAGCCGTTAAGTACATTCTGATTTTCAAATACTTTTTTGCTTCGAATCAAAGTTTGTAATGTTATGATTCTCCTCGTAGCTGGTTGGCTTGCTTTATGGCTTATAACACTTTAAC